>OX596074.1:87049739-89449739 GCA_951394005.1 Protophormia terraenovae
TAAGAACAGAAAATAAATAAAAAAAAGTAAATTTAACATCAATGGTCAGTAATGTGTGCCTATGATTTATTAAGAGTTTAAAGTATACTAAATGCAAAAGATACAAAGAATGCTAATGAAATGTGTAGTGACATCAGAAAATACGTATTCTATACTGCGTAAAACAGAGGAAACAAATGTGAATACAATTAAAATTTGTTTAATATTTTTTTAGAATTTATTGAATCCAAAAAAATTTCCCTCAGTGTATAGTTTAAGGTTAAAATATATTTACATTGTTTGGTTTTGTTTCTATCTACACATTTATATTAGTTACCTTTTGTGTATATAATTTTGTTTTTATGTACACACATAATCACATACTTAGTACTTTTATAAAATAGTACTTATAATGAAATCTGTAAAGATTCTTATTTTCTACAAGTATTAAATATTCACTTGTAAAATAAACGTATGCACGAGAATGAGTTTCTTATTCAACGAACCATGACTATGTATGATATTTTTTATAACTTCTTCTTTAATATTACTAAATACTCACAGAAAAATATTTAAATACATATATATTAAAGTGCCTCACAAAAAAACGTTGCAAATGTACCCCTCTAGAAATGAAGATTAGTATGTTCTTATATGATTCCCAAAATATTACATCTCAATGTTAAAATTTACGTGAGCTGGACCATTTTCAAAAAACCTCTAAAATTAAGTATTTCTATCAATATCATTATCAAAATTTTAGTCATAAGAAAATGGAAGTACTTATTACTCTTAAATATTGATAAATTTATGAAAAACATAATAAGTTAATTTAAAACCGCGACAATAATCGAATAAAAAGGAGTTTTTGAAATTTAGCCGCTATATTACACGAATTTACAGATTTCTTGATCAATTTGTGTTTTCGGAGACATTTACATATATCCTTAACTGACCATTTATTTGCCGTTAGAATTAACTTAACCAATTATGGACCGGAAATCGCAAAATATTATTTATGCAACTAAAGGGTTAAATGAATGCACATATCAATAGAGTTTTCCAATGATGCCCTAAAATATAATTTGCGATGGAAAATGGCCAAAATATTTAAACTACTACTTTAAATAAAATCATTGAAAATTTTACTTAAATTTTAATTTCGCGAGAATGAAAACAAATTTTAAATTATTTTTTGTTCAATATATAGTATACATCGTTTTTCTATTTTATGTTGTGATTTTTTGACAAAAAGTTAAAAAATGCGTACTGTTGATCGAAAACCATATTTTTTTAGGTTTTTTAAAAGTGGTCCAGCTCACGTAAATGAAATAATTGAAATATTTTGGGAATTAGTTTAAAACATATCAATCTTTAATTTTAGGGGGTACATTTGCATCTTTTTTGTCGCCATACAAATCAAGGCACTTTAATATATATATACGTATCTAACTAAATGTAAGTAAATTTACTCATACTTAAACAATGAAAAAGTGATAGATTTCCAAGATATCATTACGAATGGAAGTTGTGATGTGAGTGATGCGATTTTTTGCGAAATGCTACACTGAGAAATATATTCGCTACGCAAAACCATCGTATTTTAATGTGAATTGCTTAGAAGTTTTAAAAGTAACTATATATTTCCAGCCAGTCCAAACTAGTAAAAAATCCATATCTCGCGATTTTTAGTTCGAGGGGAAATATCTCAAAAAATGGTCATAAAAAAATGCCGAGTTTTAATTTGATTTCCGCGATACTTTGCGATTAATGGTCGACAATTCGCTAATTAATCTTCGCGTATCACCCAAAATGGTATTTTTAAATTCGTTGAAAATATATAAAGAGTGAGGTCGAAAAAATCTTAACATACAGTGTCTCACATAAGTTAGTGAATTTTAATTTTTAAATAAAAAAAATGAGTTATTTTTAGTTATTAAATTAGGTAAATAAAAAATAATATTTTTTTTATAAATGGGATTTTTTTGCCTGAGTTGTCTTCTACCAAATGCTGCAAAATGTATCACAAAATGTTGAACCGTTTCCGAAAAATTGAGAAAAATAATACGTGCAGTCAATTCAGGTACCTCACAAAAGTATTTGAATTTTTTATATTTGAAGATACTCAAAATACAAAAAAAGGCAAAAAAGATATGTTTTTTTATATTAATTGTTATTAAGTATTAGTGTTAAGCGTTTACTAATTCTTTTAATAAATTTGGGGGTAACATTTTAGGGAAATTAAGCGAAGTTTCTTTACATGTATCTTACAAAAGAGAAAATTGGAATAATTGGGTAATTTTTTCTAAATTTAATTTGTTTTATTTAGAAATATAAATGGACTTTGTCATGCCTTCGAAAATAATTTATACTGCAAAAATTCCAAATATTGACATTCCAACCGGCGTACATTTTTTCATCATGTTGTTAAAAATTAAAAATCTTCAACATTCAGCCTAATTTACTGAAGTATTGGTCCACATATTTTAACAAAACTTTCAGATTGTGTTTCTGTAGGTATTAGCTGTTATAAAATGGAAGATTTGGATACCGGCTATAAATGTGACTTTCAAGGTATAGGGGAACTATAAAAAGGTAAAAATACCCGAAAAAGTTTACTATTCTGTTAATGTTACTTATGTTGATAAAAATAAAATTGAAAATTTTTCGCTCCAACATTTCTGGAGTGCAACTTATTGATCCAAAAGTAATATGGCTAAGTAATTAGAAAAATAAACCCAAATACAATTATGTCGGGGTATATTTTGGAGCTATATCATAAAGTGAGGTATTTAAGTCTCCAAATTTATAATTGGCTATATATCGGGAAGATATTCCCCAACATTTTGAAATAAATTTTTTATACGTAGGGTACCAAAGTGGGCTTGATATTTAAGGTATTCTATTTTTAATGGTGCAATGTCTCATAATTAACGACTTGGATCCTTCGTATATGGGGTTTTAACAAAAAAACTTATAAGGAACTAAAACCTTATTATTTCTTTTTACTATAATGACAAAAAAAAAAAAAAAAAAAAAATTGTATTTGTCATATATAGAAGAAAAATAGGCGTGTTCTTCCTAAATCAACCTTCTAAGTCCATTAAATATAAAATTGGACAAAAAATCCCACAAAATGTTACTCCAATTTGGGGAAATAAATTAGTGAACATTTAATTGTGATACTTATGACCTATTATTAATAAAAAATACATGAATTTTACCAATTTTTATATTGTTTGACCTTTTTAAGTATAAAGGTGATAAAAATTCAAATACTTTTGTGAGGTAAATTCGATGAATTTTTATACTTTTTCTGGAATAACTTGGATACAATGCAATATTTTTGATTGCAGTTTTTTGCATTATAAAGTTAACAAATAGACAAACACAATTCAGTTAATAAATCTAGAATTATTTTGTTTAAATCACGTAATTAAAACGTTTTAATTATTAATTTAAAAAATTCAAATACTTTAGTGAGACACTGTATATACCCAGCAATAAAGGAACTGAATAAGTCATGAATTTAACATTGTGTTGCCATTGGAAGGAAGTACTTAGTGGTGAAAAAGAGCTGCGGAAGTTCTTTTTAACACATGGTTGTCATTGGTAGGATGTCATTCTTTTATATATTTTTTTTGAAGTACTTCTTTTAAAACTATGTTTATACAAATTTGTAACAAAAATTCTTTTTAAGCCCTTCTTAAAGATAATATAAATGCTTTAAAATTTTTAAAATTTTGGATATAAGATTTAATAATTTGGAAACGGTTGTTCTTAGAGTCTTGGCTTTTTTATATTTAATTGATATTATATTACAGTTTGCAGAAAAATATAATTGTTATAGTTCAAACCACTACTTATGAACTCGTGGACCTTTTGTGATAACTTTTCCATTAGAGATTTGATAATTGTTTTAGTAATTTTCTCACCACTGGTTCCAGCTCCGGACAATTTGGAGGATTGACTTCTCTTGGTACAAAAACTATGTTATTGTTTTGGTACCACTCCAGAGCTTTCTTACCGTAGTGACATGATACCAAATCGGGCCAAAAATAAGCGGACACATTGTACTCTCTTATGAAAGGAAGAAGCCTTTTTTGCAAACATTCTTTAATGTATATTTCGGTATTTAAATATAGAGCCCACTGTAACAAATGATTTTTTTTGGAAATTTTGTATTGCTTTTGGTTCTAAACTTCTCTTCAACATTTCCTCGAGCATTAGTTACATACAAATTTTGACCCGTAGCTGCGAAAAATCTGCCAGTATATACGTTTCGTCTTCCATTATAGCATTCCTGTCTTGAATTTTTTGGACTTTATATGTTTTAAATTCCGCATTAGCTTTAGCTTTAATTTTTTGCACCAAATAGTCAGAGCACTGAACTAACCAGGCTGCTTGTCTACCAGATGTGTTTGGAGTTCTTTTCAATATGCTTCCAATTTTCTGGCCTTACATTTAATTTTTGCCCAATTTTTTGTAGGAAAAAAAATTTTTTTTTTCTGATTTTTTAATAATTTATAGCACGTACATATTTTTCGTCACTCATTTTTATCACAACAAATCAACATGGCACAGTGGTCCCAAAACGATTTTTTTTGGAAATAATTCTGTTACTTAAGAACTACTGGATGTATTTTAATGAAATTTCGCATGGATAATCTTGAGTTGTATTCCAATTAATAATTGGGGTCTGGGGGACGGTCAAAGTAGGTCACCTCGGGTATGAGAATTTTTAGAAAAATTGCCAAAATTTCATTTTTGATTTGATTGAAAAAAAATTTGCACATAGATAGTCCTTATAATTCTCTAAAAATAAGCTTACATATGTGGGATATCTCTTTTACTTTAAGAGGTATTTTTACCAAAATAAAATTTTGACCCATTTTTTGACATGTTTTTTTTAGTATTTTTTTTTTAACTTGGTGGGCTCAAATTGAGTCTTAAAAATATTATCTGGATTCTGTACAAAATTGTAAATAATTTTTGTGCCTATGTGGTTTAGATAAAAAGTTATATTATTTTGAAATAGAAAATTTGAAAAAAAAAAATGATTTTTGGTCATTTTTTTAAAAAGGTGATAACATTTTTTCACTTTAAAATCCATTATTTTCTTCTGAACCATACATTTTTTCATGTTCCTAAAATAATGCTTAATGTAAAACAAATCCGAGGGCAGTTGGGGTAATTTTTATTTTTTTTAGTTTCTTGTGGAGCTTAAAAATGTCAAAGCTGAAATTAAAAAAAAAAATACCTTAATTACATGCCTACATATGTTCGCTAAACATACAAAAAATATTTAATAATCCACGCCTCTTATAACGACAAGGTGACCATTTTATTGAAAAAAGTAAATTTTTAAAGTAGAACTAGAATTTTGGGTATTTTGGATTAAAAAATGGGAATACTCTTCATTTCAGGACAAATTTTTTTATATTATACTAAAATTTCATAATGATAACTTAATAAATATAGATTTTATTGAAGTTCAAATATTATTTTTATTATTATTTTTTTGAAAAATAACACTACCCAACAAACCAAATGATATCGTAATGATATCATAACGATATCATTTCGGTAATAAAGAAACCCGAGAATGATATCATTTATAATTCTAAAATGATATAGGTTGCTTTCTAAAAGGTACATTCGAAAGTGATATCATTATTTTTGAAAATAACGATATTAGTAATGATATCATTAAATTTAAGCAGCGCGATAATTTAGCAATATACTTCAGAATATAAACATACATATGTCCCAATATTGGATGAATTAATATTCTAAATATTTTGAAATTAAGTCCATCCTGCTCCAAATAAAATTTAGTAATCCAAAAAAAAGATCCCCTTTAAATCCAAGCTCATATTGATTCCTTTATCTTATCGTCTTTTATTTTTTGCGATTTCATAAAATTTTGATGTAAAAATATAATTTTCATATGAAACATAACACAAGATATTTTTTTCTACAAATTTTCTATTTCAAAATAATATAACTTTTTATCTAAACCACATACACTAGGAAACTATTAAACAATATCGTTTGTCGTAATTTCTCTATTATGTCTTTAAAGATTTTGATTTTTTACAGCTCTACGTAATAACTTAAATCCTTGACAATAATATAGTAAAATATTAAGTTTAAAAATATAAATAGATTCGCGGTTTTACAAGAATATTTAAATTAAGGTTCTATAAATATGTAGCAAAAGTCTGCGTACACTATTAAAAAAGTATTTTTTTCGCGGATTTTTTAATTTTACTTGATTGAAATTGTTGGGTTTTAAATTTCTATTGATTACTTAATTATTATTATTAAAATTTTTGCAATAAAATTTAAGATGTTTTTCGTAATAAATCAGAGAAGAAATTAAATTATCCTTACCCTCATTTTTGTAAGAATACTGAATGAAAGCTCCAGAAATAATTATATAAAACCATTCATCTGTTTAAAGAGAAATGAGTACTTATCAAAATAATAGAGTCCCTTTTAATTAAATCACGTTTCGAAAGTATTTAGGACAAAGAAAATAAATATTCAGGTTATGTTATACGTCAAAAATCGGAATAAACCGCTATAAAATTTACTAAATTATGAAGATCTATTTAAATTGAAATGTATCTTTGTTGAGATTGTAGAAAAAGATATTAAATATTAGGCTTTATGCTATAATACCACTAATATAGACTTATGCTTTATTAAAAAATTAAACAAAAAATATGCTCACTGCATAAAAGTGAAAAAATCAATAGAATTTCTAAAAAAGTTTTATTCTAAGATGATGCTTAATGTGGATCTCTCTTAATAAGCCATAACACAACATAGTAAGAAAATCGGATCATGCTATTAATGAAATAGTCCCATTATAAGAAAACCTGGTTATTTTCTATTCATTTATAATATATAAAAATTATTCTAGGTACAAGTATACCGCGAGAATCAAGAATGCAAACAATATTTTTGATTAATTCTATCTGAAATACTCTTACTTTATTCGAATTATACATACATCCAGTAGTTCTTAAGTTACAGAATTATTTCCAAGAAAAATCGTTTTGGGACCACTGTACATGGTTGTCATTAAAAATATTAACTGACATATTTTTCAAAGATAACTAGATCAAAAAAATTTTAAATATTGCTTCTGAAAAAAGTTATGAGCCAAAACGTGTGTTAAGATTTTTTCAAACGCACTCCTTATTGCAAAAGTTTGAAATTATTTTCAACTTTTTTAATCGTATGAAAAGAAATTTAGCAGCAACAATTTCATTAAATAAAAAATATATTTTTAAAACAAAACAAAGTATGAACAAAAAATATATTTATCGTTTAGATAAAAAACTTTAAAACTTTTAATCTCTCAAGCTCAAAATCTCGTAAATTAAAAAAATAGAACCTATATATACATACGACCATGGTTATTTTGTTAATCTTTCAAATCGGTTTAGAAATAATGCAACAAGATCGTTTGTCATACACAAGCTCAAAAAATAAACTATGTAAAATTATTGAAATTATTGAAACGGCTGGTCCGATCAGCAACTGCAGATTTATTTCCATTTCATTTTTAAAATGGGATGCTGTGTGATGTTAACAAATATTATAAAGCGTCCCTCCGATAACGAAATCTCTGTAATTAATTAGCTGTTTTCTTAAAAATACTTAGCGACCATGGTGCTCACCCTGTTGGTGTTGGCTGAGCGATTTATCTTGAGAGATTACAATTACACGTCATATCCCGAGCTCCCGTACGGAATCTGGCAGTTATAAGAGTCAATAAGAGCTTTCCGGACATCTTTAGGCTACAAAAATGTAACTTTATTTGATCTCGGCTTTCCTGAACATTTGAGGGTGAATTTATTTGATATTTAAAATCCTGTACAAATATATAGGCTAATTCGACGGGTTCTAGATCATTAGTACCCCAATACAAAGTAGATCCAACATTTTTATTAAAAATTTTTCTAAATGTATCTGGAATGAGTCAGTTGTTTTGTTGTGTGTTTTTTTTTTTTTTGTATAAATATTTGTTTCGATTGTGGTATCATTTTGAACTTTTCTTTTTGTTTGGTTTACATTCGAACCCCATTAAAACCAACTTTGTATTTTAAATGAAAATGACTGTAAAGTATTACATGGGGTCGATCAATAACCTTTTTTTTATTTGTAAATAATTGAATTTGGTATCAGAACAGAGCAAAAGAAAAAAAAAAAAAAAAAAAAAACAGCGAGTGTTGATTTTTTGATGGCTACAGCATGAATGGGCGTAGAACGGAAATGCTATAACATACTTAATGATGTCACAATATTTTACATTCTTATATGTTTTGTTACATATTTTTTTACAAACCCAAGTACAAATGATCACTTTTTGTTATTATTTTTTATTGTGTTAGTTAAGCCAACTTAGAAACATTGGCGTACAAGCCAAACATTTTAAAATAAGCCCTTTTTTAATCTGGTTAATAATTTTCTAATATTTCATTTTTTTTCCTTATTTTTTCAATTATAGAATTATATTTTGTTGGCCATTACATAAGATATTAACATAAAGTACTCGGTATAAATCTTTATTATGATTTCAATTTATTTCTATTTTTATTTGTATCATAAAGACTGACTGTTACTGACATTTACTATATTTCATAATGCTTAAGCAAATCAAATCAAATGTATATAAAATTGTTTTTTATTAAGATTTTATTTGTAACAAATAAACGTGATCCAATTTGCTGGACATCATAATGCAAAGAAGGTATAGATAGCAACAAATAAACGTCAATAATAAACCAAAGATTAAAAAAAAAAAAAAAAAATATATATTGAAACTAATCTAGGTTTATGTTGATCATAATGATCGTATTTGTTCATAATGTTGTTGTTAATTATATTGTCTCTGGTTGTCAGTTGTTGTGTCAATTTAAAATCACTTCTTTTGTCTGCAATCAACAGCAGCTATTGACTGACTGATTCAGTCAATCATAATTGGCATGATTCTTCGTTATGGCCTAAAGGGTATTACAGTGGCCTACACGTTTAGATTTGCATTTCCTCAATGTAATTGATTTATTTTTATATTTTTTTTTTTTAAGATTTTCTTTACAATAATAAAAATGATTAAAGGGCTTTTTATTCATTAAAATCCATTATAATCGTTAATAAACTTTGTTAGCGGATTTTCTATAATTCAATTAAATTTTTAATTTAAATTGATAATAAGTAAGTTTTGATGAAATTGAATTAAAAGTACATAGGTTGAAAAAGTTTTTCAATTTAAGGTGGGTATGATTTTGAAGGGATTTCATTATAATGACATATTAGGGCTTAAATTAATTCACGCAAATGAGAGATATTTCAACAATATTTTAAGCATACATATTAATTCCCATATACATACATTCATACATACATACATAGTATGTACTCATATATGTATATTTTTTTTGTAAGTATTAAGTTTCATTGAACTTAATGTTTTAACAAACATTTTTTTTTTAATTTTTTTCAAATAACAACAAATAAATAAATACTTTAGTCATTCATTTCCTATTTCCGTAACCGTTGTTTGTTCTCCATCTTCGTTAGTTAGTGTCTGCTTTAAGATTACAAATCTTTTTCCAAACACTGCGTAATAGAAATTCTTTAAACACAATTTAAAAAACGCTGAAAAACGTAAGAAATTCAACATCTTATGATCATCGCCATGTTTGAATGACATTTACAGAAAAATAAAAAAACAATGAATCTTTAGAAAAAAAAAAACGAATTAAATTAATTTGTGTCATGCTCAGGTGAGTCTGTAAAATTAACAAAAAGAAAGACAAGAAAATAAAAAAAAAAAAAAAAATAACAGACTCATCATTTACAGCAAACGGAACAACGAAAACTACACAATAATATTTATAAATCTTAAGAAAAATCTGACAAAAAATAGAATATAATGACAAGAATTTGATGAATGTATGCCATCTATTTAGTCAGTCAGCCAGGCAGCCCCGGCACCTTCGCTACATTTGATTTTTTATTTTTTTTTTGGAAATTACTTCATTTATGTCGCACCATTCCCTCCATACTACTGATTTGTCTAAATACCCCACAAATCTACGAAAAATAAACAAAGTTTATGACAAAAAATTAGAAAAAAAAAAAGAATTTTAGACAAAAATAAAAAAAGTATACAAATTAATCTGCTCTAGAATGTGTCCAAAAAATATGTGTTACTCGTAACATAATCTTTTGTGCAACACCTAGAGACAGGCGGACAGACAGATACAGATTGTAAAAACAAACAAAAAACATTCCTACACGCAAAGAAAAAACATGATTCCGAAATGCTCGCGGAAATCAAGTGATGTTCCTAAGTAGTTTATATGGCTAACACAATCAAATTATTGTGTTTTAGACTAAGCTGAATCAATTATTTTTTGTTCTGATCATTTTAACATATGATACTTTGTAATAATATAAAGTCGGTGTACTAAAAGAATAATATGTTTCATAGTAACATATTATTTCAATGAAATATTTGTATGTAATATTTTAATGCGAGGGGTGACAATAATATGCTCGTCTTTATTGTTATCTCTCTTTCGAAATAATTTACTCATTCAGTAATGAAATCTTAAATGTGACGGACGTAAAGTGAATAAAAACGTTTAAAAAAGTTCACAAAATTTTTATAAAAAAACTATTATTATTATTTTTTAATAACGAGATCCACGGAGTGCTGACGGAACAAATCATCAATGGCCACATTTCAAATTGGAAATATTTTTCGGTAAGTACAATAAATATCAATAATTCAGTGCGGTCAAATATAAAAATAATAATAAAAAAAATGTATTTCTAAAATTTTCTTTTAGGTGTGTGAATGTGAAGATGAATTTTCTTGAACGAAATCGTCCATTGAAGGCTGTGGTATTTGTTTTTTAATTATTTTCTATTCGCAAAATCTAAATTAAAAAAATAATAATAATAAATAAAAATACATTTTAACCGTATGCATAGTATTATGATTGGGGGTATTATAATATTTAATATAGGGATCATGTTATATTTATGCAGTATGGTTGTGAGGACTATCACATATAAATGTTATGATTGTAAGGCCCATATTATATTAATATTGGATAGGACAATATTATGTTCACAAAAGGGTATAATAACTGATATGATTGAGGGAATCATAAACCTAAACATTAATGATAGTTACCGATTATGATTTGACCAACCATGTTTTTTCTTTGCGTGTATTGAGAAATAGTAAATGGAATGACGGAACAGGCACCAGTTTTGAAAAAATTTTAGGCATAAAAAACTTTAACGCGCCATGCGAAAGCAGTGCAGTGTCATTAGAAGCCCACATATGTTATTGGGAAAACACAGAGTGACAGGAAAGAAAAGTAACACGATTTTAAAAAAACACAACAAAAATAAACAGAGTGATTTTTCTATAGAAAATATTGTTACCGATATCGATAGAGAAATTTTTTATAGAAAATATTGTTACCGATATCGATAGAGAAATTTTTTATAGAAAATCTTGTTATCGATAGAGATTTTTCTGTAGAAAATCTTGTTATCGATATCGATAGAGATTTTTCTGTAGAAAATCTTGTTATCGATATCGATAGAGATTTTTCTGTAGAAAATCTTATTATCGATATCGATAGAAATTTTTCTATAAAAATCTTGTTACCGATATCGATAGAGATTTTTCTATAGAAAATATTGTTATCGATAGAAAGATTTTTCTTTAGAAAATCTTGTTATCGATAAATTTTTCTGTAGAAAATCTTGTTATCGATATCGATTTTTTCTATGGAAAATCTTGTTATCGATATCGATAGAGATATTTTTCTATAAAAATTCTTGTTATCGATTGAGAGATTTTTCTATAGAAAATCTTGTTTTCGATTTTCGATTTTCTTTAGAAAATTTTGTTATCAATATTGGCAGAGATTTTCTTTAGAAAATCTTCTTATTGATAGAGATTTTCCTACAGAAAATCTTTTTTTTAGAAATTTTTGATATCGATAGAAAGACTTTTCTTTAGAAAATCTTGTTATCGATAAATTTTTCTGTAGAAAATCTTGTTATCGTTATCGATATCGAAAGAGATTTTTCTATAGAAAATCTTGTTATCGATATCGATAGAAATTTTTCTATAAAAATCTTGTTAGAGATTTTTCTATAGAAAATCTTGTTATCGATAGAAAGATTTTTCTTTAGAAAATCTTGTTATCGATAAATTTTTCTGTAGAAAATCTTGTTATCGATAGAGATTTTTCTATGGAAAATCTTGTTATCGATATCGATAGAGATATTTTTCTATAAAAATTCTTGTTATCGACTGAGAGATTTTTCTATAGAAAATCTTGTTTTCGATAGATATTTTTTTTTATCGATATCGGTAGAGATTTTCTTTAGAAAATTTTGTTATCAATATTGGCAGAGATTTTCTTTAGAAAATCTTTTTATTGATAGAGATTTTCCTACAGAAAATCTTTTTTTAGAAATTTTTGATATCAATAGAAAGATTTTTCTTTAGAAAATCTTGTTATCGATAAATTTTTCTGTAGAAAATCTTGTTATCGTTATCGATATCGATAGAGATTTTTCTATAGAAAATCTTGTTTTCGATAGATATTTTTTTGTTATCGATATCGGTAGAGATTTTCTTTAGAAAATTTTGTTATCAATATTAGCAGAGATTTTCTTTAGAAAATCTTCTTATTGATAGAGATTTTCCTACAGAAAATCTTTCTTTAGAAATTTTTGATACCGATGTGTTGTTGTTCTATGGAAAATATTGTTGTGAATTTGATGTATGTTATGTTTGTTTCACTGTTAAAACATTTTTTGAAAACATATCAAAAATACTCTAAAAATTCTTCTTAAAAATAACAAAAATTAAGTTGTCATTAATTTTACTCCCAAAAGATTTAGTTGCCAACCGACTATAATTATTTCAAAATTTTGCAATTCTTTAAAAAAAAATATAAAAAAAAATTTTAAAAAATATATCATTTGCCTTTAAAATTGTTTCCAATGTTGCCACATACAAATGTACATTATTCACTGCAAAAACACATGTCTTAACTTTGAGTCTACATTAGACAAATTCTTATCAAGACAAACGTCAAAATCAGTGCGAATCTATACAAGGTAGCCTCAGTTAAACAGTTGATTATTATTTTTGGTTGTTACAGCTGTCAAACTGCATATATAAAAAACATTACTGAATTCGCCATATTGTTGTTTTTGCACAACTGTTGCCACCTTCCATAAATTCGAGTTCATTTTGACGTTTGTCTTGATAAAAATTTGTCTAATGTAGACTCAAAGTAACATGTTGCACAAAACATTCAGTTGAATTTTGTTTAAAATAAAACACAACTACGCGTAAAACAACTGTAACAATTGTTAACGAAAAATCTGTCATACTGATAGAATTCATCCATTAATAAAAATGTTTACGAAATTTTCTAGTACGCGCCATATCGCTTCACATGAATGTACTCTACATACTTATGTTTGTATGTATATTTAACATATTGTGTGCATTTATGTGTGCGTTTCCGTTCTGTTGATATTTTTAAATCTAGAATATTTCGTAAATAAAAAGTTCCATTCTGTTTGTTGCACAAATTCTCTTCCATTTGCAGGTAATGCAATCGAAATTGGAGGCATTTGCTGCTGTTAATGCCGCATAAAACTATGACATGATTTACAATATTTAATTTTAGTATATTGTGTATTTTTAGTACCTACAACTATTTATTTGTTGTTTGTTTTATTTATAGTCGTTTGCCCGTATAGAGTTTATGTTTGTTTTGTTGGGTGCGCCAAGTTTTGTTTTTCCAGATTTTCACAATTCAAAATCAACAAGTAGTGCACTGTGCATTTAATATAATTTTTGTTTTTCGGTGGGTGGGTGGACATTTTCAATTTAGTTCTTTTGTTTTCAAAAACCACTGAAATCATTAGAATTTTAATAATAAAATAACCTTTTTTAATGTTCACTTTTAATATTTGGACATGGATGAATGAAACTTTATGAGATCGATGCAATGAATGATGTGGTTGGTGGTTGGTGGATGTTGGTTGTTGGTGTACATTTGTATGACGAGTAAAGTGGCCATAAATATATCTAGTTTGTTTTCTGGGTCAAAACCTAAGCGTATTTTTTGGATAAGTTATTATAGACAAGAGTTTAATAAACATATTTTATCTTCGTCAGTAATTGGATTTGTTTTGTTTGCTCCGTGCTTATGAGGGATCGAATGACAAATTACTGATCGTTTTTTGTTGTAACAAATCAGTTTGAATTTTAATTAATGTTGGATTAGTGTTAAGGAACATAAAACAGATAATTTATAAGAAAGAATATTTATTTTTTTTTTATTAAAAAATTGTTATGATTATCGATCATGTAAAACTCTTCTTATCGCAAACCAAAAAATAATCATTTCCTCATAATAAAGTTTTCTATAAAAAAAATCGTTTATGATCGATAGATATAATACTTTAAAAAAGAAAAATATGCTGCTATCGATAAGGGCAAAAAATTTTCGATACCCCAAAGATTTTATAAAGTAAAATTTCTATCGATATCGATAACAAGATCTTCTATAGGAAAATCTCTATCGATATCGATAAAAAGATGTTCTATAGAAAAATCTCTATCGATAAAAAGATCTTTTATAGAAAAATCTCTATCGATAAAACGATAACAAGAAAAAAGATTTTCTATAGATAAAAATCTATCGATATCGATAAAAAGATTTTCTATAGAAAAATCTCTACCGATATCGACAAAAAGATTTTCTATTGAAAAATATCCATCGATATCTATGAATCTTCTATAAAAAAATCTCTATCGATATCGATAAAAGGATTTTCTATAGATATCTACAAAAAGATATCTATATCGATAACAAGATTTTCTATAGAAAAACCTATATCGATAACAGGATTATCTATAGAAAAACCTATATCGATAATAAGATTTTCTAATAAAAAATCTCTATCGATATCGATAAGAAGATTTTCTATAGAAAAATCTCTATCGATTTCTATAAAAAGATTTTCTATAGAAAATCTCTATCGATATCGATGACTGTTCTATAAAAAAATATCTGTTGATATCCATAACAAGATTTTCTATAGAAAAACCTATACCGATAAAAAGATTTTCTAATAAAAAATCTCTATCAATATCGATAACAAGATTTTCTATAGAAAAATCTCTATCGATTTCTATAAAAAGATTTTCTAATAAAAAATCTCTATCGATATCGATGACTGTTCTATAAAAAATATCTATCGATATCGATAACAAGATTTTCTATAGAAAAACCTATACCGATAAGAAGATTTTCTATAGAAAAATCTCTATCGATATCGATAACTGTTCTATAAAAAATATCTATCTCTATCGATAACAAGATTTTCTATAGAAAAACCTATATCGATAAGAAGATTTTCTAATAAAAAATTTCTATCGATAAAAAGATTTTTCAATATCGATAAAAATATTTTCTAAAGAGAAATCTCTATCGATAAAAAGATTTTCCAATAAACATCTTTATCGACATCGAAGATTTTTTAAAGAAAAAATTCTCTTCATATCGATAACAAGATTTTATATAGAAAAATGTCCCTAGATATTGATGAAAAGATTTTTTTGAAGAAAAGTTTTTATCAATAGATTGATATTCTAAAGTAAAATCTTTATCGATATTGATAATAGCAAATTTTTTTCTCTAGTTATCGATAACAGCAAACTGTTCTGTAGTAAAGCCCTTGTTATCGCTAAAAGCAAGAAGTGTTTTTAGAACTTTTTCCTACAATTAAAACATTTTTCCCCCTGATCTTTCTCATAATTATAACAGATCTAGAATTTTGTAAAAGTTCTCAGCACAAATTAAAAAGAGATTCTTCAACAAAAACTCTACTTATTTTTCCTGGTGGTCTATTCTAATGTTTTTTGTCGTTCAACTCTTTTTTTCTTTTAATTTCTTTTACATTGTTGACGGAATAGAAGCTTCATTTTTCCCATGGAAATTTCTCAAGATAAAATATAAAAATGTTTTTCTGTTTACTTTTGCCACAAAGAAACAAAAGTTGTTTTAGTTTTTGTGTTGGCCTGAGTAGCGATACGAGTACTTGAATCCCATTATAGTTTGTACGAGTATGAAGAACAACACTCACTCAATTCTAGAAAACGATTTTTTTTTTTTTAGTTTTCATTTAATGCAAAATAAACGCAAACAAAGATTTATGGGCTTTTTGTGGCAAAAAGCAGCAACTTGTTGCAACATTACAAAAAAAAAAAAAGAATGCAAAAAACCAACAAATGGCAACATTATGGAAGTAATGGAAAATAAGAAAGAGAGAAAAAAATGTAAACGCAAAATGGTATACCTTTTTGGATGGTTAGATAGTGCTCCAGGACATAAAAATCTAAACAAATGTTTGAGTAAGACTATACTTAATTCACATAACATATATGTATGTATTTACGAACGAATAAAGCAGCAAGAGTTAGTGGTGGCACTATAAGTACTACATAATACTTCAAATATATTTACGTTTAAATAAAATATAAAAACAAACTTAAATATTTTTAGTGTTTTTCTTTTCTATAGGTTTTGATTTTAATGTAAAAAAAAAAGAAAACCCACGTTAAAATGTGGGTCAAGCTTTATTTAAACAACAAATAAAAACATTTTTTTGTTTTGCAGTTAAAATGTTTGTCGGTGGAAAATTTAAAATATAAACAAAATCGATAAATTTTTTTTTATTTAAAGTTGCCATACGAATGGAGTTTCCCACACCTTAGAAGCAAGTAAAATTAAATTCGACCATGTCAAGTTGAATTACGGCTATTGCTGCAAAAACAACAAACTAGCTAACACTGTTATATATTTCACAGCTGAAATCGATAGCCAAAATTAGCCAAATGCTTGTTAAATTAAAACAAACATTAATTTTTGGCAATTATTAACCCTTTAATTGTAAATAAAAGATAATTTATAAATTTAAAATCGAAAGAGATTTACTAAAGAAAAGTACCTTTTGATATCGATAACATAATTTTCTAAAGAAAATTCTCTATCGAAAACGGTAACAAGATTTTCAAAAGAATAATCGTTATCGATAATAAGATTTTCTAAAGAAAAATCTCTATTGATAACAGATTATAATTTCTATCCCCATCAATAACAGGATTTTTAAAAGCGAAATCTTTATCGACAAGATTTTCTATAGGAAAATCAAAATTTTCTCTATTAATAACAATAATAAGATTTTCTATAGAAAAATCTTCATATCGACATCGATAACAAGATTTTCTATAGAAAAATCTTTCTATCGACATCGATAACAAGATTTTCTATAGAAAAATCTTTCTATCGACATCGATAACAAGATTTTCTATAGAAAAATCTTTCTATCGATATCTATAACAAGATTTTATATAGAAAAATCTTTCTATCGATAACAAGATTTTCAATGGAAAAATCTTTCAATCGATAGCGATAACAAGATTTTCTATACAAAGATCTCTCTATCGATAACGATAACGGAATTTTCTATAGACAAATATCTATATCGATAACGATAACAGGATTTTCTATAGAAAAATCTCTATATAACGATAATAAGATTTTCTATAGAAAAATCTCTCTATCGATAACGATAACAATATTTTCTATAGACAAATCTCTATATCGATAGCGATAACAGGATTTTCTATAGAAAAATCTCTATATAACGATAATAAGATTTTCTGTAGAAAAATCTTTCTATCGATAACGATAACATATAGAAAAATCTCTATCGATAACGATAACGGGATTTTCTATAGAAAAATCTCTATCGATAACAAGATTTTATATAGAAAAAGTTCTCTATCGATAACGATAATAGGATTTTCCGTAGAAAAATCTCTATATAACGATAACGGGATGTTCTACAGAAAAAAGCTGTATCGATAACGATAAGAGGATTTTCTAAAAAAAATATCTCTATTGATATCAATATCGATTAGAAGATTTTCTATAGAAAAATCTCTCTATCGATATCGATAAAATGTCTATTGATGTCGAAAACAAGAATTTTTTATAGAAAATTTTATTTGTAATCGAATAAATTTTTTTTTTTTTTGTTAATAACAAATAAATCCCCTCCCACAAATAGTATTCAATTAAGGAAACCGGAAGTAGAATACTACTATGTAAATGCAAATTTACTATATTTGCTGCATCTTTCTCACGATTGTAAAGTGTGTGAAATCTACATAATGCTTGAAGAAAACAAGTTAGTTGGTTCTGTAATCAATTAATGTGTAAAATTTACATCTTGTATACAATTTCGATACTACAATTAATGAGCAGACACACATTTACTGTTGGATGCTTAAACATGCACTAATGAATTGTATGTTATAGACCAACAAGTGTTGATGTCAACTGAAATATGTAGTTACAACATTTACATTTACTTGGGGATGAACTTAAAAGGAAAGTTTTTAATTAAGATGACAATGTTTTTTAAAATTATAATTAAATTGAGAAAATTAAGAGTTTTATCTGAAAAGATTTATAAAAGTCTTATACTTATTTCAGAAAAACTTTTAAATACAATTTTAACTGAATAAATTATAGAGCAACTTCTTTTTTATTTATGGATCATATACATTAATATTAAACTTTTCAACTGTAATGCTTATCATAAATACTAAACATTTAAGTAAATTACTTCAATACTTACTACATGTTTACACCTTCACCGTTCCCTTTAACATTATACTCCCAATATGCGTATTATCTTCCCAAGAAATTTACTTTCATATGGGAGTTCATGTGGTCTATCAAATGGTTTGAAGTTGCCATCAAACTACACATGTTTGTTACCTCTTTCGTTCTGCTCTTATCAAGTTTGAATATCTAGACTTTAGACATATATTTTGTTTGATAGTTTTTTTTTTCTTTTTAAATGCACTTTTTTCTGTTTATTGTAAAATTGTCTTAATATTTGCTTGTTGTTTTTATTATTATTCAATAGATCAGGTAAGTGGGTGGATTTGTTAGATGGCTGGGTAAAATAAACACATTTTCTTGGCTGATTGACTGACTGCATTTATTTTTGTTTTATTGTTGTAGTTTTGTTTTTCTACTGGCTGCCACTTTGCCAAGAGTTATAGAAATATTATGCAATTCTTAAAATATATTCATGCCATTTTTTATATACATTTATACCTACTTATGTATACATAAATATATTTCTTATATATTTATTTTATTTTACTGCTTGATTTATGTAAAATCTTAGAAAAAAATATGTACGAGTTTAATAAATTAAACAGAAAATTCTATAGAATTAAGTATTTTATTGTAATAAAAATATTTGTACAATTGACAAAAAATTTGTTTAAATGTAGGTTAATAACATGTTGAGTTATTTAATGGATTTTTAAAAAGAACTTGACAAAATGTACTCACTTTAATCTGTGTATAAGAAAATCGTGTAGGTTTAAGGAGATTAGTTAAAATTACACGGATGATATATTTCATATAATAAAAATTGTAAATCAATAGAGTTATAGCGGATGTGGTTTAATGTTGCAGAACATATAGAGGGCACTCTTAGTATCCGTTATAATGTTCGGATATATGGTATTAATAAGTACTAAGCCTCTAAAACACTTTTTTGAATTGACTCTAGTTCTCGTGATAAATCGC
This sequence comes from Protophormia terraenovae, assembly GCA_951394005.1. NCBI lineage: Eukaryota > Metazoa > Arthropoda > Insecta > Diptera > Calliphoridae > Protophormia > Protophormia terraenovae. Next base: position 87,069,479 of record OX596074.1, read on the forward strand.
TATTTGTAAAATAAAGGAGGTTGCGCTATATATTGAAGCGTAGCACGAAAATGTCTAATCCGATTTTGTTCAAAAAATATCAAAAAATACTAATTAAAATTGTCTTCAAGATATACTTACATGTATTACTTTTTAGTACACTCAACAGTTTTATTAAGCCTATTAAAAAAAATCTACATTTTTGTTTTCTGTAATAGCAATTACTTATTTAAGTAGTTTCTTTGTGATGAGGCGTCATTATTATTTGCCAATTCTGTATTACATAAATAAATACTCGATAGTATAATAGCACAGTAATATTGAAATCACGTGGATCAGTTGGCTAGAGCGCTGGAGTGATGCTGTTTCTTTTCCACAAAATGTCTACAAAAATTATTTTATACTAAAAAAAGATTTTGCCAATTTAGAAAATTAAGTGCGATGTGGTGTACTGAGTAAGACGTTAGTCAAGTTAAAATCGAATTTACAGTGAGAGCTTCAAAGGGATTACAAAAAATTGTTTTGCCTATTAATTATAAAAATATTTAAATCAAATGTTCTATCCATATTATTATATGGCTGTTAAACTTGTTTAACTACCGGAATAATTAATTCAAAACTTCAAGCATTCATAAACCGATTTCCTAGTTACATCTTAAAAATCTGGTAGTTAAATACAATATGTAATGCCGACTTATACCCAGTATTGCCAAATTAGACATTTAAACTTTCATACATTTTCGTGGGATGGGCGAATTTCGTCAAATATGGGAATCTTTTACTAAATAATTAAAAAAAAAAAAATTATTTTTAATGGTAGGTATTTCCACTGAATTAAATATGTAAAATTTGTTTGTTAAATATTCTATTTACAAAAATATTTTTCTAAATTTCTTTTTAAAGGAAATTTTCAATGAACTTTCTATTTATAGAAAATGTCGATTTATTTTTTATTAGGTGAAAGTATTGGATCGATTTCTATGTATAGAACATATTAAATTATTATTTGTTGTTTATATGCCATTTACACCAAATAAAAGTTAGTAGTTTTTGGCTTCATTCGGTTTTAGAATGAAAAACTATATAAATTTCGTTGGCTTTTAGGCGCCCCATAATGCAGCGACACATACTGCATAAGCTCAAGTAATAAGTATGTATTAGTAAAATTTAGAGAGCTTTTCAGTGTGTGCGTCACACCGACAATGCAGTATGAAAAATCAAAATCGTTTTGATTTCAAAATGAACTCATACTGCAAACTCATATTTTAAATGAATTTTTGAAGTTTTCTTTTTCATTTATAAAAATTTCAGTTTGACTTTTTAAACTGAAAGAAAAAATAATTAAATTATTTAAAATTGTTTCTTTTTATTCGAATTTTTTAGCAAAAATAAAAGTTTGATTGATCAATATGTAGTGAAATCGTCTATCACACACGTATAGGGGGGTTCATCGGCAGTATTTCTCTGCAGTATGTGTCTATGGGCGCCTTTATACACAATCAAAAACAATTTTCAAATAATTTCTTCGAAATTATAATAAAAACCACTAAAATAATTATTTACAAAACAGTCAATTCAACTCGCATTATTAAGCTTTGTTTACATTTTATTTTTATGCATAATTTTCGATAAATTTTCTTTTATCGAAAATTTTTGTATAACTCTTGTTTTAGGAAAATATCGATAAATGTTTTCATTATAGAAAGTATTTATAATTTATAAATATCCTTTTTTATGAATTTTCTTTTATATGAAATTATTGATAAATTTTATTTTGTTAGGAACATTCGATAAATTTTGAGCTTCAGATTCGGGGACATGAGGCAACACTGCTTATATCGACAGTGTAATATTGATTCCAAGAAAAGAAAAAAGAGATATGAAAAACTTTGGATAGAAAGGAAAAATCTACCGCCCTATTGCGTTCGCTCTAAGCCAACGGCATTCCCTTATTCCCATAACGAATTCTTTCAAGTTACCTAGATCGATACTTGATACACTTTCCAATTCGTCGACGAGTCGACCGCCTAGCCATTTCTGCCTACTCAGTTGTAGATATGGATAGTGACATATAATATGCGCCACTGTTTCTACTTCATCATTATCTTCGCACATTCTGCAAAGACCGGAGGCACCTATTTCCCAATTGCATTTGACAAAATGTCCATTCAGGGCCTTTAGCGCCACATGGCTATCTACTAGGGTATCCAAATTGTTCGATTTTTTCATTGTTCAAATAAAACGAATAATTCGAATAAGCCATTTTGGTTTATTCGAATTATTCCTTCACGCATTTAAAATTATTCGAATTGTTCAAAATATAAAATGAGAATTTTAAATTTTGATAAGTTTTCAAATATTTTATTGTAAAAGGAAAAGAAAAACAACTTAACAGTTAACAATTCATTGTAATATATATACACAAAAACAAAAAGTCTAAATAACAAATGCTAGAAGCGATTCCTTTTATTTTTAATTGTTCAAGTCCGAAATTAAAATTTTTAAATTATTTATTTTTAGAATTATAACTTTTTGCTGTAACGTTTACGTATTTATAAAAAAATTATCTAACAACTCATCTACTGTTATTGAAAGGCGACCTATATTTTCAATAATTTGTCGAATATCCTGTATTGTACATTTTTATTCTTTTCAGAATAAAAATGTACAATATAATTCCATATTGTGGTTTCACTTGATGGCATTCTAAAATTTCTAGAATTTTAAAAATTCTATTATAACTTCTGATTTCTTAAAAGCTCATACTGACATATTATCTTCTGCTACACTTTTGCATATAATTTCTTCAAGGGAATGTATAGTTTGGTTTTTAATAAATCGCAACATTGGACTTCATGATTTTCTATTTCAATATTATGGGACGTACGGAGATGATAATTATCGCTCTTATTAAAGTATTTCCATACAAAGCTTATTGTAAGATATATATATTTTATATACACAGATGTAATCATACACTGCTAATTTTATATACAACTTAAATTTTTTAAACTTTTTTTGATCTCTAAATTTTAACATTTTAATTATTTAATCAATCATCAAAAACATTTCGTTTATTTTCAAAGAAATTGTTGAACAAATTATTACTTATACTTATTTTTCTTCTTCTTCTATAATTCAATATGGTGTGATATGTAAGGTGAAAAAGCTACTGGAGACAAGAAGACCCTGTTATAGCTCTTAGTTATCTTAATAACAATTTAAATAATTAAAATTTGTGTAATAAAATTTTAATTATTTAAATTAAAAAATAACAAAGTAGTTGTAAAATATTTTATATTTATACAAATTGTTAAAAAATACGCTAAAAGAAGTATAATAATAAAAAATAAATTTATTCGTTTTATTCGAATATTCGACATAAAAATATTCGAATTATTCGTTATTCGAAAAGTAGTATTTTTAAATTCTTCGAACAATTATTCGTAAAAATTATTCGAATTATTAGAACGAACATTATTCGAATGGATACCCTACTATCTACATACAGAGTTACTTCCGCCTGGAACACGCTACAACTATCCGAGAGCCTATACGATCCCCTGACATTCCCCTCAAGAATATAAACTCCAGCCTATATCCATTTTGGATCTATCAGTTAATACCGATACTCCACTAAATAGTTTCTCCATGCCCGACCATTGGTCCTTATTTGGGATAATGAGTGTAGGAGTTTCCCCGAAATCAATCTCAGTGCACATGTAATCGGTGGCTCCCGAGGGAGCTAGAGCATAACCACTGAGACTGATTTCGTTTATAAGTTTGGAATGTCCTACTCTAATCGACCCATTCGATTCCAATCTAAGCACATCTCTGGGCTTTAGACACAAGATTCCTACGACATCCTTTTCTCATTGCCTCCCACCATCAGAGGAGAATTGGTCTCACTACCTATGCATAAATCCAGTTTACTACCATCGGTTTGAGGCCCCAATTTTTTCTGCATGTGTAGTAGGCTTTGATACCTCTTTTAAGCCTTTCCTGTGTATTCCTCTTCCAAGATAGCTTACTATCAAGAAACACTCCAAGATATTTGGCTTCGTTTGCCAATTTAAGTTCCATTCCCTCTAGTACTGGTAGCCTCAACTGCTCAATCTAACTAACTCCGTTTTCTCCGGGTTAAACTCTAAACCTTTACTAGTAGCCCATGAGGACAGTTCGTTGAGTTCAGACTGCATGACGTCATTGATCGAGGGAAGAAATTTCCCTGTGACCAATATAACAACGTCATCAGCGTAGGCAACGATTTTCCGCCCCCTTGCGTCAAATTGTCTTAAAATGACTTTGACGGCTAAAAGCCATATTAAAGGAGGGAGATCTCCCCCCTGTTCCTCTAGTCACTAGCTTCTTTATGCACGCATCTCCTAAGTTTGGATTCATAGCTATTCCTAACTTTCCTTGTGAAATACTACACTAAACTTTCAACTCTCTCTGATGACAATTGCCATCCTGGAGCGGCTTTCAGCTTTCTATTCATAATGGTCCTATAGGAGTTCCAATCGGTTCTCCTTTTGACCATTCGAAATTTAAACTAAAGGATATCCTACTATGATCCGAAAAGGAACATACACTAGCTACTCTCCAGTTTGTAACATAATCGCTTCTAAAGTTCGTCGGTGTTATATCTATAACTGCCTCCCTATACTTAGTTGTGAACGTAGGTATATTGCCCTTATTACAAATTAAAAGATTGTTAGTAAATAAATAAAGTCGAATACTTATAACCTCTCTCATTTATATCAGCGCTGTGTGCGTTGGCATACTCCCTTTGTAGTTCTTACCTTCTCCTCAGTGTATGATACGAACAGTGTATAACCACTGACGTTTAACCCACATACCATGGTGTTGTTGATCCAGGGCTTTTGGATTAAGGCCAAATCCACTTTGGAGTCAATGAAGTCTAGTCTATAGCAAACCGGAAGTCCCTTCCAAGTCCCCTCTTTACAAGTTAGAGAAGTTAACAACTTCCACTGACTAAATAAGAATTGGCAACATAAAAAAGATAATAAAAATATTAAACTTTAAATAATAATTTTTAGAATATCTAATTAACAGATTTACAACGTCAATCTGTCAATAAAAAAAAAAAATATATATATGTATATATATATATATATATATATATATATATATATAAATAAATATATATATATATATATATATATATATATATATATATATATATATATATATATATATATATATATATATATATATATATAAATATATTCACAAAAATTTTGAATTTTTTCTTAAAATATTGTGAAAATCATTGGTTTAGATATACTTAGACCTGTTTTGAGGACCCTAGTGTCTATTATGCAGGAATCTTATAATTTTCACATTTTCAAAAATATATATGTATATATATATATATATATATATATATATATATATATATATATATATATATATATATATATATATATATATATATATATATATATATATATATATATATATATATATATATATATATATATATATATATGTATATATAAAAAAATAAACATTCATATAACCCTCGTATTTGCATGAAATGTTGTTTGATCTCATCTAAATTTCAACAGTTTTTCAACTTTCATTGCAACAATTTCCAACACCCCAAAATATTTAACAACAACAGCAGCAGCAACAAAAAACATACTTACAATAACTACAACAAAATAAAAAAAGAAACGAAAAATTGTTATTATTGCATTTAATACCATGATCTGTATTGACCTTCTTTAATGTACATTTTGCCTAAAAACACAAGAGCAACAACTAACTATACACTTACTATATATAAAATAAAAATAACACACTGTCTTTAGCAACATGATCATGAACAACATCATGATCATCAATATCATTACGTTGCTCATTAATGTCAAACAACAACGAAAATATTTACTAATAAAACAAACGAATTTTTATAAAATAAAGCATCCTCAAGTTATCTGTGAGTTTCGTAGTGAGGAAGAAAGTGAATTTTTTTTGTTTTTATTGTTGTTGTAGTTGCAATTGATGTTACTGCTGCGAACGCTTGATGGTGGTGTTGTTGTGGCATAGTAAACCCACAATCATACCCAACAAACCAATACTTAATTGCAAGTTCAATGTGTCCAATAATTTTGTTGTGTGTCTTTCAAAAAAAAAAAAAAAAAAAAAAGTAAAGAAAAAATAAAACACATAAAATGAATAAATGGAAGTAAAAGTTTTTTATTGAATTTACAACGAATTTATGATACCTTATATTAAGATTTAAAAATATAATGTAACTTGAGATTCTCATCATATTTCACTTCATAAAACCTATAAGAAATGTGTGTGTACCGGAAAACCTTCACAAATATTTTGATTTCTTAATATTATAAATGTAAACCGTGTTAACCCGATATCCTTGTCAATGATAACTATAGTTTCCTTCTGATTTTCGAAAAGAGGAATTCGTTTATCTTGTGTTCACCTCAGATCGCAATCAGATTCAGTTTTCTCAGAAGACATTTACTAAACACCATTAGTGGAACAGCGGGCAGAAAACTTAGAAACCTTATTCGATAAGGACTGCGCACGAAAAAATCCGTGCATACAAATCTGCTTATAAAAGCTAAATTATATTTTTATTAATAACTGTTATGTTCAAGTTCTAAACATCAAAAAATAAATTATTTCCTGTTGATTTTCAAAGATATATCAGATCTTTCCCAGAATTGTGTTTCGGTAACTTTTTTGCTGGAATAAGACCACTTATTTTTAAACTCCGTTAAATTTTAATCTGAGCTTTTAATGTCCTTTAAATTATTTTTTATTAGAGCCCAATATCTTTCAATTGCACGGAGTTCCGAACAATTTTATAGATTAGCATCTTTTGGTATAAACACTAACAATTTTTTTCCATTGTTTTGTTGCTGTGATGAGAAGATGCGAGTAAAGGCCAGAAAAAAGGGAGAAGTCTTTTCCAAAGGCACTCATTCAAGTATATTTCTGTGTTAATGGAACCATTTATTATGAATGAAGTGGTTCTTTGTTTGTAAAAGTTAAAGTTGTAGGAAATTTTGCCTTTTTTTTTTTTCAAATATATGTATATAAAAATATTTATAATACGAAAATTTGTTGAAGACTTTTTGCAAAAAACACCGAGAATAAAATTTTTGTTAGTGGATATTTTTGAATGAAATTTTACACCTGTTATTTTTTTAAGCTAAATTGTATGTACTACTTTTTTGTACGTAGTCCTTATATCCAACTTCTTGTGGAGTTCAATCTATCGAGTTACCGAGTTTAAAATAAGTTAGAATGCTAAATATGAAAATTTGTTTTTATGTATATTAAATACTATTTTTCAACTGAATCGATTATGCTGGTTCTTAATACGAAACTATTTATAACAATTAAAGGATATTTTAAGTTTTTATTATAAGTACATATATAGCGTTTATACGCACTTCTTACTCGCAATTAAAAATATCACGATATGAAAATTGTGTCGTACATACGGTAAGTTAATATTTTATTTGCGAGTTAGTAACTCGGAAACTCACGAAAACTAATCGTGATTAGTGAAATTAATTGCAAATAATGCATTAAGCGTTGCCACTTCCTTTTACGTTCACAGAATTCTCGATCATAATAGTTGTATTTCTCCCATCGAACACGACAAATAAGAAAATATATTTCTTTGTGCATTTTGTTTATAAACAGTAAGTTATTTATTTACAATTTACTTTTATTTGCAATAATCGTGCATATAAACATAGTAATAGATTATGAAATATTTTCTTCAGTTTTGCGTACACGCAGAGAAAAAACATGGTTACAGTATGATCACTACAACTATTCAATGTTTTTATAGCCGTTTTTCATTGATTTAAATAATACCGTGTTCATGATAGTAACGTTTATGATTCTGTTTGATCATTTAATGATTACCTACAATCAAAATTTTAATATGTTTGACTGTATTATAATATGTATTTAAATATTTTTGTATGAAATCATATTTATGAAAAATCCAAACATTTAGTTAATTCTACAACTAATAAGTTAATTCTACAACCATTCAGTTAATTTTACAAATTTGGTTAATTCTACAACCATTAAGCCAATATTATTATTTGCTTTTATGTCATATTTTGTTTTGCACAACTGTTGAATGTTTGTTTTTGAAAAGGTTTATGTTTTCCTCAAATATAGAATATTTGTTTTTGACTATGATTTGATTTCACACAACTATTGAATTTTTACCTTAAATCATATTTTTTTCGCATAACTATTGAGTACACATTTTTGTGCATCAGTTCAGTAGTTTGTTAGTAGGAAAACAATATAGCTGTGTGAAATAAGTGGGATAAACAGAATATTTGTGAAAATAAAAATGCATATAAATATAAAGGGATTATACTTCAATTTTCAAGTGGCATCTATTAAATCATTAAAGTCAAATTTTATTGGCTACTTTTGTATTTCCAAAGAAAACATAAAACTATTGAATTAAGTTTCTATGTAAATAATTATTATAGAATATAATATGTAAATAGTATGTAAATAATTAATATTTAAATAATAAATATGTAAATATATGTTAAAAATTAATATGTAAAGTATTAATATGTATATAAATAAATAAATTATTAATAACTAATAATTTACTAATTACTATAATAATTAATTTTTATATCTGAAATATTTTATTTAGCAAAGTAAATAAAATGTAAATAAAAATTTCGGAAAAATGTTTTTCATTTTAAATATATTCAGTATTGGAAACTCGGGGATCATATATATATATATATATAATAAAATGAGATTATATATATGACGAGCTGTAAACCCGCTACTTCGTTAGCGGACATTTTTTATAAAAACCATACTATATAATAAATTTAAACTAAGATTCTTAACTCTCTTGGGAACATTTTTAATAATGGTGTTATGTCATACATAAATAACAATATCTCATTAATTTCAGGTTTATAATCTTAGAATAATGGAAAATAAATATCAGAATTACGAAAAAGTATATTAGAATAAGGAAAAAGGACCACAAAATCCATTTTAAGGTTTCTGATTCACTTAGGATCTTATATCTTCAATTTTATGTTTCTAAGGATGAAAATTGCAGAACATTCAAGAAGTACTATTAGAAGAACGAAAAAAGATACCACAAAGTCCCTTCTTATGGATTCTCATTCATTTAGAACCACATATATTTAATTTCATGTTTCTAGATTCAGAATTATAGAAAATTAAAAAAGTACCATAGGAAGAACAAAAAAGTACCACAAAGTCTCTTCTTATGGATTCCCATTCATTTAGGACCACATATCCTTATTTCATGTTTCTAGGTTAAATATTACTCAAAATTAAAAAAGTACCATTGGAAGAACAAAAAAGTACCACAAAGACCCCTCTTGCGAATTCTTTCTCACATAGGACCATGCATATTTAATTTCATGTTCCTACTTTAAATATTATAGAAAATTCAAAAAGTACCATTAGAAGAACAAAAAAGTACCACAAAGTTCCCTCTAATGAATTCTCATTCATTTGGACCACATATCCTTAATTTCATGTTTCTAGGTTCATAATTATAGAAAATTCAAAAAGTACCATTAGAAGAACAAAAAAGTACCACAAAAACGTCTCTTATGGATTCTTATTCATTTAAGACCACATACAGTGGTGGCCACGAATTTAAGACACGACATGTAACGAACTAAGTTGTGATAATTATTACAACCCTGCAATATAAAATTAGATTTTGTTAATTTTTCAGTGTACCCTGTAATGTTAAGATCAATTACCGTTATTTGGTTTTGTTTGTGTATACATTTTGTTGCTGTTTTTATTATATTTTCGTAAAAACGTGCTTTTGAAGCTGGTCACGAATTTAAAACATATAAGAAATATTTGGTTTTTAAGTGATTTTTTGGTGTTTTTTGAAGCTAAAAGGTAAGTAATGAATGTTTTATTCCATTTAATGTTAGAATACATCAAAATATTTAGTTAGAAATGGCCAGAGGTACTTGGAGTTCGGATGCCGAGCGAAAATTGATCCAACAAATGAATACTGATGGAAAAACAGTAATGGAAATTTCCAAGCTACTAAAATGTTCCAGATCCAAGATTTACAATGCACTGGAACACATCAAGCAACATGGCACTACCAAAAATGTCAAACAGCACCCTAGAGCCCGAAAAACTACACCCAGGGAGGATAGCTTAATTTATAAATCAGCTGCTAAAGATCCTTTCAAGAGCTCAAGTAAAATTAAAAATGAGATTTCATCGGATTTTGGTATTAATATATCGTCCAGGACAATAAGAAGACGTCTGAATGAGAAGAACTTACGTGGGTGTATTGCACAACGTAAACCACTTGTGTCAAAAAAAAATATTAAATCCCGACTAGCGTTTTCAAGAGAAAATCTCAATAAGCCGATGACATTTTGGAAAAATATACTTTGGAGCGACGAGTCGAAGTTTTGTCGCTTTGGTTCTGATGGAAAACAGTACGTATGGCGTCCTCCAAACCTGGAGCATCACCCAAAGTACACCCTTAAAACGGTTAAGCATGGTGGTGGAAATGTCATGGTGTGGGCAGCATTTTCCTGGCATGGTGTAGGTCCCATTCAGAAGATTATCAATAAAATGGACCAGCATATTTACAAAAACATACTGACAAGCATCATGATACCATTCGCTGAAGACAACATGCCTCTAATGTGGAAATTTATGCATGATAATGACCCTAAGCACACTTCACGCCTAGTGAAGAGTTGCTTAGAGGAAAATAATATCACAGTTCTGAAATGGCCAGCTCAATCCCCGGATCTCAATCCAATTGAGAACTTGTGGAATGATGTTGAGGAGCATGTACGAGCAGTAAAGCCAAAAAATTTGACTGATTTATGGGAAGAAATTCAAAAGGCTTGGTATGCCATTCCAAAGGAGCGCTGTATGGCCTTAGTTGAAAGTTTACCCAGGAGATGCGCTGCTGTGATTCAAAATAAAGGATTTCCCACCAAATACTAATATTGTTTTATGAAGCTGAGCTTTACTTTTGTGAATTAACTTTTATTTTGCCTATGTCCTAAATTCATGACCAGGCTTAAACTTGTATTAATCTGTATAATATGTAAATAAAAATTGGAAACTAAATATAGGTAACAAACTATTGTTGATTTTTTTTCATAACATTACTAGGATCTTTAAAAAATAACATGGATCTAAAATTTGTTCGATAAGATGTAAAAATTATCAGAAATATATAAGTGAAATGTCGTGTCTTAAATTCGTGGCCACCACTGTATCTTTAATTTCATGTTAAATATTATAGAAAATTCAAAAAGTACCATTAGAATAACAAAAAGTACCACAAAGTCCCCTCTAATGAATTCTCATTAACTAAGGACACATATCCCTAATTTCATGTTTCTAGTTTCATAATTATAGAAAATTCAAAAAGTACCATTAGAAGATCGAAAAAGTACCTTGTGAATTCTCGGACCATGCGTATTTAATTTCATGTTTCTAGGTTAAATAATACAGAAAATGCAAAAAAGTACCAATAGAAGAAGAAAAAAGTACCACAAAGTCCATCCTCTTGAATTCTTACCCACAGGACCATGTATCTTTAAGTACCACAAATTCCACTCTTGTGAATTCCTATCTACATTTTCTTAATTTCATGTTTCTATGTTTAATGTAATTGAAAATTCATTATTAAGTTTGAATAAAATGTAATTTCCCGCCTTTATCCCTTTTTTTTGGTACTTTTTCACCCATCGAAGTATCAAAAATTGTATTCCAATAAATTTCTAAATTGTAGTGGTATCCCATATTAAAATACTCATATGAATATTTCAATAAATATATAAAAAAAAAAAAATATATATATATATGAAAAAAGTACCAAAAATAGGTACGATTTTTACCCCTTAAACGTTTGAATTTCTAAAAAGTGCCAAATTTGTATTTCTCATTTTTTGATAAGTTATGAATACGACATAAATTTTATCTGTATGTTGATTGGTTTCAAAGATACATATGGTGCCAAAAAAGTACCAAAATACAGTTTTTACCCGTTTTCTCCCTAAAACGGCCGATATTCAAAAAAGTACCAGACACCTGTCCAATTAGTTTTTAAGTGAATAACGATAAATATAAAATTTTTTTTGTATCTCCGTTAGTTTAGGAGATATAAAGTTACCGATTTTACCCGTTTTTACCATTTTTTACCCCCTAAATATTTGAATTTCCAAAAATCCCGTCTTAGTGGATCTATATGGTGGGAGGCCTACCTACGTTCCAAATTTTGTCTTTCTAGCTTCAGCCGTTTGGGCTGTGTGATGATGAATCAGTCAGTCAGTCACGTTACTCTTTTATATATATAGATTAAATAGGATTATATTTATGATAAAATCGGATTATATATACGATAAAATGGGATAATATATATGATAAAATAGAATTATATATATGATAAAATGGTATTATTAAATGATAAAAAAAGTTATAAATATTATTAAACCGAATCATTAAATGATGAAAAAATTATTAAATGGAATCATAAAAATAATAACGTACAAATATACAAATGTTTAACTGTAATCATATATTACAATCATAGTATGTTGCTCTTAGTTTATGGTCACCTGAACCATATTTTTTCTCTGCGTGTATATAAAATTTTGTTTTAGTGAAATTTGTAATTTTTAGACCAAATTTGTTGGAAAGTGTTCTCGTACTCAGAATTTTTTATATTCTGTTTTTGTTCTGGCAATTTCAGAATAATTCGGACTTAAACCTGTAAATCTGACAAGTGCTTGAGCTATTATAGGAAGAGTGAGAAAATGAGAGCTTTTGAGAATCCGTTGTAAAAATAAAATAAATTTTAATTTTCAGCGGATTCCGCTGTGTTGTTTTAGTTGCCAAATTTTCATATAAAAAATAATCCACTTGGTTGTGTTTGGGCTCTTAAACAACACAGCGGAATCCGCTGAAAATTAAAATTTATTTTATTTTTACAACGGTTTCTCAAAAGCTCTCACTTTCTCTCTCCCTCTCTGTCGGTATATTAAATTTTTATAAGAAGGAAAAAAGGATAGAAAAATTTGCTTTATATTTTTACGTATGAAGTTTAAGACAGGAAGAAAAACATTTTTTATACATGTAGTTTTGTTGCTGCCATATGCAAAAAATATGCAAAAAAAAAAAGAAACAACAACATAATGTATGTGAAATCTGCTGCTCGCCATCGTTTTCATTTAATTTGCATTTCTCTTTTAAAGATAGTTTTTTACTTATGAGTTAACTTTGGTGTAACTTGTTGTTAAATTGATCCACAAACAAATTTAAACGAGCTTTAACCAACAATTTTGTTTTTCAGTGCTAGATTAAAAGTGTCAAATCCGGTAGAATTGCCATACTGAATTTTGAAAACAGAGGTGATTTTACGTTAAATTTATGACAATGTTTTAAATTTAATAAACAAACAAGCAAACAAAATATAATAAAATTTAAAATTTATATAACATCAAATAAAATATAATTTTTCATTATATTTTAATATTTGTTTTTCTATTCTGCTGTGTATGTTATGACAGTACTAACAAGAATTTAAGTGGCGACAGAAGCTGAGATTATATACCTGATTATATTTTATTGAAAAACATCATTAATAGCTTAAGCTACGTTTAACCGATAAATGTATATAATCGACATCCTAAAAATTAGCCCTTAGAGTTGAAAACAATATCCGCCACCGCTTGCTTGTGTTTGGGCTCTTAGTTGGGAACATCGAGATCGCACAAAAATAAATATTTCGAATTCAGATTGTTAGGTCAGTTTGTTGATAAATCTGAAATCAAAATTTAGCATCCATGTCTCTCCACTATAGAACAACTTAACAATTTCCCCCTGGTACTTTAGCATGCAAAGAAATAAAAGAAACCTGTGTGCAAGTACACCAACTACTTTTATATTTATTTACTTATTTCTTCTTCATACATATATATTTTTTTCGGCGGTGAAATTGTGTTTCACTTTTCTCTGTCAAACAGGTTCAGAGTTAGTACGATGTACAGTGCAAATGAAGAATTTTTTTCTCCAGTGCGGCCTTTCGATCCTTTTGGAATAGCAATTGCAACAACATACTCTATAATTGTGTGTGAACTTAAATGATACTTACAGGTATTAAAGGTGCAGCCTACAGTCAGTGAGTGAAATAGTCGGGCGAACAGGCAACCAGCCAGTCAACCAACTAAACCAAAAACAACCAAAAATGGTATAAAGATTTTTTTTAGTCAATAATTTTTTATAATTTTATTATCATTGATGACCTAGAATATCTCATAAACAACAACGACAGCAACAACAACAACAAATGTATAAACAACAAGTTATTGTTGTTGTTATTGTTGTTGCAGTTCTTTTTGTTTGTTGGCTTATTTTAACCAATGATCCGGAGCCGGTATAAATAATAATGATCTTGTCACTTTTGCTTAATAACTATCACCAATACGCTCGTTCATTTATTTGATATTGAAAGTACGAAGGTTGTGTGAGATTATTAAAGGTAAAATATTACGACATTTCTAGATAAATATAATTTTTTTTTATTAACATAAATTAATTTTTTTTTTTTTAATTAAAAGATAAAACGAAGAGATTTTACTTTGAACAAACTGAATTTAATGAAAATCCAAGTATAAAAACTTCTCATGCAGTCCATGAGTAATACATGGTCTTTATGAATAGTTTGGTAGGTCGTCTTGGTTTTCTTTACAATATTTTCTTATTATTTTTTCTTTAAGTTTTTGGTTGATTGGATACATGGGGCGTATTTGTATTGGCACTTGGTTTCACTCTCTTTGGGAAGTCGTTGTCTTTCACTTTTGTTTTCTTCTTCATCTTTCTTCTTTTTCTCTTCATGTCTTGTTTTAGTTGGCTTTCAATTAGGCAATAAATCACCTGAATTTTTCAGCAACGATGATGCTGCGACTAATCACAATGATTGTATGTACATATTTGTCCGTCCATCTGTCTGAACATATGAAGAGTATTGTGCGTGTACACATGCAACAAGTCAAGATCAATGGAAAAGAAATATATGTACATAAGCATCAATTTGCATGTTTTAAAATATTGTTTCTCAATTGCAAAAAATGACTTATGTATGTACATAACTGTAACTATAACTTCCGCAGTTATTTAATTTAATACAAAAAAATCTCATTAAGTACAACTATTGCACTTGTCTTACTTCCAGGAAAGGGTTTTAAAGCACAACATATCGTAACATTTTTATTGGCTAAAAAATAAAATCATAAAGAAAATTGGAACATAAATTTATTTAAAAATTTATAATTATATATTTTATAGTAGATATTAATAAAATAATGATTATTCTGCTGGTGGTACATCCAATTCATCCTCCTTACGACCCTTACCCAGATTTTGATGTTTTATAGACCATGAGGGTAGACTTAACAAACCCCATATAGGTATGATCATCATAAGTAAAATGCTGCCACCACCAATGAGAAGTTTTTGTGCCGTAGTCATAGGAAATCTGGGTGGACCACATACTGGTTCAATATTGCGTGAAGGGATTTTACAGTTTAAATAGTTTTTTGGTTTTAACCAGGATTTCTTTTGTATTAAAGATAACATTTTATGATTTAAATCAATTTTATTATTTAAATGACGTTTTATTTATTGAGTTGTGTACTGAAGTAAAGTCAAAATTTGATAATTTTCAAAATAGGGTTTCAGTTACATGGAAAACTTTGGGTTGATTTTAAAAGTAATGATAATAAAAAAATCATTAAAGTTGGCGTTCACATACAGCAATTTATCTTGGCCAAATTTTGTGTTTGTGGGAGAAAGATGAAAAGGGAATATAAAGGGATACTAACTTGCCTGTACCATAGGGTAACACAACCTGTACTTCAAAATTCATTTTGCTTTTCTCTTTTATACTACACAACAAAAACAACTCAATGCACAGTGGAGCAGAATCAACTTTTTTGGAAAAAATCTGTAGCTTCGACAGAGCTCTAACAATTATATCATAACGCTGCAATTTGGTGTAAAAGTGGTCGAAAATGGCAATTAATTCAGGAAAAGGTGATATCAATATTTTAATTATCACGTTTTATTTTTTTTACTGATTACACTGGTCAACAAATAAATTTTTTTTTGAGCTCCTTCAAAAAAAAAAAAAAAAAAAAAAAAATATGTAGACTAGATGGAATTCCGCATGCTAAACTCGAATCTGCTTTCAGTTTTTTTCCATCAGGTCGGGATTTTTTTTTATGGACGTGTCTAATATTGCGTCCTAAATAAGCCGATTACTCGAGTATATTTTACTATAACTCGAGAACGGTATGCATGATTTATATAAATAATACACCAAAATATGTGGAATAACATTGGCTTTAAGTCGCTTTACTATCAAATTTTTATCCGCTCAATAGTTTAGGAGATATTTCGAAAAAGTGTCGGAAAAAAATGTTTTCATACAAAATTCAACATTTCCTTTTTTTACTAAAACTTTTTTATTTTTTTTAAGTGAAAACATCAAAAATATTAAAGTTTATCACCTTTATCTCAAAGCTGACAAAACTGCGAGTAAATAAAGCCACATATTGTAAAAATTGATGCACAAATCTTGATTGGATTCACAGTTAAGTTTGGATACCCATGCATACCTATACACTAGTTCTATCACCCATTGATTTTTCTTTTATGAGCATGACTATTATGACCACGCGTTTAGGCAGTCACACTTGTATAACTCGAGAACAGTTTGTCCAATTAAGATAAATTGAACTTTAATATATAGCGACCTAAATTGTCTTTGAGCTGAATTTATACAATTTTTTGTCCAGTTAATATTTCCGTAGTTATTCGGTAATTAGTACCAAAATTTTTAAAATTTATTTTTTTAAAAAGTGGAGAAAATTTTGATCCATAACTCTGAAATTTTTGAGCGAATGAAAAATATTGTTGACATAACTTGAAGACAATTATCGTATGCATCTTTTGTTGTATCATTTATCAAAATCGTGTAAACGGTTCTTGAGTTATAGCCTAAGTTCGACAAACCATTCCCGAATTTTATAGTGTATCCGCTGAATAAGGTGATGATATTAATCATGCACAAGAAAAATCAGTACCCGATAGAAAAAAAGTGAAGTGCAGATTCTTGTTTAACTCGTCAGTATCCACCTAGTGCACGTATTTTTGTTTCAAGAAAAAAAAAAAAAAAATAAAAAATAAAATTTTGGCCACCATTATTTCTGCTCAATTGTATGTAACATGGGTATTTTTACTTAACTGTGAATAAAATTTAGATTTCTGCATCAATTATGCCTTATTTTTTTCGCAGCATTACCAGCTGTAAGATAAAGATGATAAACTGTAACATTTTAGATGTTTTCATTTATTAAACGAAATTTTAGTAACAAAAAAATCTAAAATTTTGCATGAAAATGATTTTTTTCGGACACTTATTTCAAAATAACTCCAAAACTATTGAGCACATAAAAAAATTAAGTTGGGGGAATTTGGAAATATTTTTAGTCCGCATCTTTTGGTGTATCACTTTGATCAATCGTATACACCGTTCTTGAGTTATGAGGAAATATACTAGAATAATGGCCTTACTATGGGCGAAATATTAGACACGCCCATAAAAAAAATCAAGACCTGATGGAAAAAAACTAAAAGCAGATTCGTGTTTAGCACATCAAAATACATCAAGTCCAACTATTCGTCTGTGGGGGAGGATTTTTTTGTTGACCAGTGTTATTAGTTAAAAAAATTCAGTTTTAGAATTTTAAGATTTTTTTAGCAGAACGGTAATGTCTGTACGTCCGTCTATACATTAGAGTTAAATGGGTCGAAAATTATGCATAATTCAGAGAAGGGTGGTATCAACACTTTTATAATCACGTTTAATTTTCCTATTTATTAGTAAGTAAAAAAATGCATTTTTAGAATTCTAAAATATTTTTTGGCAGCATGGTAATGTCCGTCCGTCTATACATTTGGGATAAATGGGTCCCAAATGACACATAATTCAGGGAAAGTTTTCATGTTAAGTTGAAAAAAATATTTTTGGAATTTTAGGATTTTTTTTTTAAAGAATTATAATGTCCATCTGTTCGTCTGTTTGTTAATTTTTGAAAATTTTCTAATTCAAAATCGTTTAACTTTTGACTCAATAAAGATAACGACTCAAAATTTCCTTTGTTCGATAGATAATTTTGCTTTCAAACTCAAAATGCTACTCTCCTCTGTGATGTGAAATTTAATGCAAATCCAACCAGCTGATTAGAAGTTACAGATTTATTTCGATTCTTCCCCACTGTTTAATGCTTGATAAAGCAAAGAAAATGCTTACAATTAAGCTATTTTTTGTATGAAATCTACTAGGGTTTTTATATATATATATATATATATATATATATATATATATATATATATATATATATATATATATATATATATATATATATATATATATATATATATATATATATATATATATATATATATATATATATATATATATATATATATATATATATATATATATATATATATATATATATATATATATATATATATATATATATATATATATATTCTTAAATCGGGCTATATATGCGCACGATTTTTTTTTCATAATATTAAAGTGGACAATATATACTATTTTTCAGAAAGTTTTCAGAACAAACGTGCATTCCATGAAAGTTGAAAATTAGGACAATTTTCAAAAAAATAACAAAAATATTAGGACAAAATACAGTTTACAAATACTTGAAGAAAAGTACACTTAAATATTTCAAGTTAATGTTTTCATTTTAAATTTTTACATTAAAGGACCTTTTATTTAAAATAAATATACTGAA
Organism: Protophormia terraenovae; assembly: GCA_951394005.1. Classification (NCBI taxonomy): domain Eukaryota; kingdom Metazoa; phylum Arthropoda; class Insecta; order Diptera; family Calliphoridae; genus Protophormia; species Protophormia terraenovae. The sequence goes on from OX596074.1 coordinate 87,088,387, forward strand.
ATTTGATGAAAACTAAATTTTTTACTATTTTTCAAAAATGTAAAAAATTCCTAAATTTGACAGCACTTTACAAGAAAACAACACAACCTAGCTTAAAGATTTTAATTAATATTGATACATAATTTTGCCTATTGTTATTCGGTACACAACTTTATTACAAAACTTTAAATTTTAAAAATCAATTAAGGCCCACTTTTGATACATTTTATCCCAACGTGCGCTGCAATAAATTTCGTCTACACGTGATAAATTCTTATCATGATAAGAATTTGATGTTTGTTATGATAGAAAAATCTCTCAAGTAGGATACCATAGGATACCACTGACATAGAAAAATTTTTATCGCATGCAAATTTTTTGTTTTTGAGAAAAATATAAACATTTGATCTCTACTAAAATCCTGATTTGTTAGGATATCTTGACGAAATTTTCAGTGATTATTGTATTGAGAAAAATGTAAGGTTTTTTTTTTCTTGTTTTAAAAGTAATTCCACAAGTTCAAAAATAGGACTAAAATCGCAAAAATTTGAATTTAGCTACAGTAGGGCCTCGATTATCCGTTATTCGATTAACCGGCAACGTCGATTATCCGGGAAAGAATTGTTTTCTTTTTTTCATCCAATTCATTTTTTTTTGCATCGATTAACCGTGATAACCTCTATTATCAGGGATTCTAAGCATATTTTTTTCGATTGCTTTTGAATAATCAAACACAATGTGAATAAAACAAAATGGGAGAATTCCCTCGTTTGAATAAGATGAGTCAGAGCAAGGTAAAATGCAAGTTTACTACATTCATAAAAAGCTAATTAACGAAAATATTAATTTGAAAAAGAAGAAACAAACAACATTATATGACTTTTTTTAAGAAACTACGTAAAATGAAATCCTTATGTATTGTTCACTGTGTTTTTTCAAAATTATTATTTTTTCCTTATATTTTTTAAACATTTACATATATTAAATCCTTGAATAATTGAATTATATAAATAAAAATAGTTTAACCGTGAAAATTGATTATCCACATTGCTTCCGGTCCCGACCATTACGGATAATAGAGGTCCTACTGTACTTATAAATTCCATACTTATTGTAGGTTTGGAAAAAGCCATTGGCAAACACTTTGGAACACATTAGAGTTTTCGAAACTTTGGGATTTTATACCATATAGGCTAAAGTCAATACTTTGATTTAAAACTTATATTTATATTTTATTTATTAAATACAAATATCTAAGGAATTAAAACTTACTTTTGGAATTTACTTACACTGGTATTTTGAGATCGGAAAAGGTTTTAATGATGAAAACCCATATTTTTCTGTAGTCAATAAAATAGGTGTGTTCGCAAAAATTTTAAAATTACATGTTTTTAATTTTGAAACTAAATTATAATTAAGTTTAATAATGGGATGAAATGACATAAATATTTTTTTTTTTTTGGAATTTTATTGATTGTCTCTACTTTAGCAGAGACACTCATCCAAAAATTCCTTGATAGGATATTATGCCGTTAAAAAAAAAAATGATGATTTTATCTTTGTTAAATGAGCGAGAGTGTCTAAAATTAGTGATTTAGGTCTACTTAAGGATTTTAGGTAGAATTTATATTGTAGGAAGTACTTATTTTTTTTAACTTTCGTGATATATTTCCAGCGCAGAATTCCCACATATTTCACCAGCGATTCAAGTCGTTATCCTTCCAAACTCTCTAAAGGAGTAGATTATTTTACTCCTTTCCCTTTTTGAGGGAATTTTTAATAGCGATTTTAAGGAGGAGTGTAAAATGGAGAGAAAAAATTGAATTTTTCAACTTAATAGAGAGATTTTTCTGAAATTCTATCTGGTATCACTGGTCCCACGATTATTTTCAATAAATCCTAGCACAAAAATTTCAGACAAATCTTGCGACCAAAATCACTCGCATAATACCACTTATTACCATAACACCTTGTGTTCATATAATATGAGTATTTCTTCATTTTAATCATCTTTAATCGCGTTTTATATATTTTTTCACAGATTAACATTTTTATAGTAAAATGACATGTTTAAAGTTACCATATATTTAATTTACTCCTAACATAATTTGTTAGGAATCCAAAGTTCAATAATTTTTCATAAATAATATTATAGTAGCAAAAAGTGAAAATTTCCAAATTTCAAGTCGGTTTTTTGTGAGTTTTATAAAACGATAATTGTTTTTTTAAACAGATAGATTAAGTCCAGATAGTGGACTATATTCTAAAACAAAATTTATTCGGATATGTTGTATAATTATTTTTAATAATTTTGCAAAAATGACCCTAAAAATGGGGTATTTTTCGAGATATATGTGGAGTTTTAAAGAGTTATTGGGTACAATTGGGTATAAAAAAGAAAAACATTTTGCCAATATTTATTTGCATAATAAAAAAAAAAAAATAAATAAAAATTTTAATTTTATATTAAAATAAACCAGTTGATATTATGCAAAAGCCACAATACATTGCACTACCAGAGGAAGTTCAAAATAAAGATTTTAAACAACTGTAGTCATTAAAAGTGTAATAAAAACATTTCTACTAAATTTCTAGTAAGTTTAGGTCTGTTACTTGCTTAAAATATATCTTAAATGAAATTAATCGCAATTTCTGGATTTTCTGCATTATTTTTTCGTTCACTATAAAAATTGCATTCAATTTTAATATTTTCAATAACATTAATTCTGATATAAAATACATTTGTCTGTTTTTTCTTAAAACGATCTTATATAATAATAAGTATACTTCAATTTACAGTTTGAATTATTAATTTATAGCTTTTAGTTCAAAAGTTACAAAAAACGTCTAAATAAAGCCCATTTTCCCTGAAAACAAAATTAGCCATAACAATTAAAAAAAAAAAATAATTTTCCATAATATTTTTATTTTAAATCGTAGTATTTTACATATTTATGAATATCCATAATAATTGAACCTTCCACGAATTAATCCCCATTTTCGCTATAGTTCAACCCACTGTGAGTTAAAGGGTCACCTTGCTAAAGATAATAAAAAATAACTCATTTTTTTCTTAAAATAATTGTGTAAAAATGGAAAATTATGTTAGCCAAGCCGCTTTTGGAGATTCTACAGTGTTAAAATCCCTCCCGACGGAGGCCGGTTATTGAGAAATAATTTTTTTCTTCATGCTAAAATAACTGAATAATCGCCTAAAAATAACTTTTTTGAGTTTTTTGACATTTTTAAAATTTGGTCGTTCACAAAAATATTAGTAGAAGAACATGCTTAGTAAAAAAAGTATTTTCAAATTTGAAAACCGTAATTATGATTAAATATATATTTATTTTTTTTGGAACTACTCGTTACAAAAGATAAAAAAAGTGTGGTAAGCTGTGGAATGTACACAGCTTTCGAAATGGATTTTAGTTTTCGAAATACTGAAGAAAAACAAATACTACACACAGAAGAATTACATAGTTGGAAAACTATTGCAATAATAAAAAAATTATAAAAATAACTAATATTCTATTATAAATATTAAAAATTAATTAATACAATAGATTTTTTATACTGATAATACTTTTAACATAATTATATTTGAATGATGATTCTTAAGAAAGTAAATTTGGTCAGATTAATCAATGTGTGTCTGTAAAGTAATGAATAAAATGATTTGAAAAACACAACAGAATTTTAGTACTAATATTGATGGTAGTAATCATTTATTTTATGAAAGCAACTGAAAATTCGATTTAGTTATAAAAATTCGATGATTATAATCGAATATTTAGTCAACTTGTTTTGACATTTATTTAATAAATTATTTATAAAAAATAAATATTTGGAGTAAATTGTTTAGGATTTTAAATAATTTTAAAAATCCAAAGAAAAAATTTCAATTATTCATACTGATGAATATTAATAGTGTTTGTGTTTGAGATTGTTGAATCATTGTAAAAAGGTTTTTAAAGAAGTTTAGAGATTGTAAAAAAACACATGAATGTTTTTCAATTTCTTATTTCTTAATATCCATGAATTCTAGATACAATGGACGTGTATCGTGTATTCCGATACAATGGACGTGTATTCGTGTATGTGAAGATTTATTTAGGTGCGTGTATTATGTATTTTATGTCTATTGGGATATGTATAATTGGTGTTAAAATATCGTCATATTCACCAGATCATTTATTTTCTTTGTGAAAGAGTAAAGCAGAAAATATACAATCAAACTAACCAGCTAATAAGTTTGTAATGACTCGCACTGCAGAAAATAACTCTCAAGTTTTAATAATTTTCCATACACTTTCAATTTCAATCCGATACTATATCTTTTTTGTTTTTCAATTGAGTCTGTTTTTGAATAATATATATGCTTATCATTATTTTTGTATCCTTTTTATGAAAAATAAATTAATAAAAGTTACATAATTTCGAAATTCAATTATTATCAAAAGAAATAAAGTTTTAGTTGCATTCATTTAACATCGCCAATAGTTTCAATTGCTTCCACCGAATTTTATTTTTAAAACAGTTGTACGTACCACATTATACTAAATTATTTGTTATCACAAGCAATGTATTTTGTGTTAGTACCAATAAGATGTCACAGGCAAACGAAATAATCGGCAGCTACAATCGATTTGGAAGATAGTACTTGCAACCGACTGAATTCGTTTGGCAATAAATTCGGTTGCCACAACAAATCTGTTTTCTCTGTGTATTTGTATTAAAGATTTAATGACCAAGAGATTTCAGAAACCGCTTATAAGGAATTAAAATTTATACTTTAAGTAAAACTATGATATCACCAACAATTACCATTGACCCATAATTAAATATAAATTTTTAAAAATTTTAAAAATGGTGACATAATTTTGTCCATATGATGCTAAAATAATTTTATGGGAATTTTTGTAGATTTTTTTCAGACTTAAGCAATTTATTTTATTTTTTTAATATCCAACTGTTCATCGGGTAATTGCTCTGCACGCATGTGCTGTAATTTAATTTCTGCGTGGGGTAAAAGACATTTAAATTAACAACGACAAACAGCAGCGTCAAATAAAAAGAAAAAAGGCGCTGCATACAATTAATTTTCATTGTAAATAGTGAGAGGTGTTGGTTTTTTTTTTTTTATAATTATTTTTAGTTTTTTGTTGGTCATCAATTGTTTAATAATATTTTTGTGGCATGTTTAAAGTGTGTGTAAGAGGGTTTTATTACATTTTTGGTGGTTTTTACGAATTGTAAAATTTTGTGAAAAACGCAAAAAAAAAAAACTGAAATAAAAATTTGTTACATCTTCATGTGGTAATTGAAAGTCATAATCTGATGGGTCGATCACCAGCTTCATTGGGCACCGACCGGCTACTGTTTTCATTTATTTAATTATCATGAATATGCAAAAAAGCTAAAATAAATTAACAGAAAAAAAAATATTTTTTTTTTATTAATGTCTTCATTTTCTAATAATTCATTTCATTTAATTGACAGTTAATTATCAAGTTAGTTTTTTCTTTTTTGGTTTTTCATCGACATAAAAATGCATAAAAAAAATAATTAAAGCAATAAAAGTTATTGCTAAAAATTTCACATAAATGTGTTTAAGTTTTTCATATAAAAATCGCTTTTTGTAGGAAATTTGGAAGATCACAAATTTTTTGTTAATCAATTTTTATATTTTTCATACAAAGCCATTAGGGGGCGGATTTTCATGCAAATGTATGTTATTTCTGCAGCATTTCAAAACTATATTATGTTGTTATCTATCCGAATCAGACATTTTACTAAATAAAAAATGGCATCGATTATTTAATGCATTGTTCACGTTTGACAACGTGGTAAAAAATTTTGTTTTTAAAAGTAAAAGCAAAATATAGAGTCTTTGGTGAAAGTATATTTTGCTAAGGTTGTATTAAATCTAATGTAACGAATATAAATTCAAAAAATTTAAGAAAGTGCTCAATTTTGAAAAAGTACAGGGAATAATCATTGATATTTTAAAACATAGCTTTGGCTTTTAAAAATTCAAAATGTTTTATCTTTTGTTTTATCTTTCTTATTTAATAAAAATTAAAAAAATAAATATTTTAAAAATTTTTAGGGTATATTTTTAATTTTTAGTGCATTTTTTAACGCATATTTTTAAAAAATAAATGCATAAAAATCCGTCCCCTAGTGATCATACAATAGATGTTTTCCTTTTTGCTGTATATGTTCTGGTTTAGCTATAAAAAAAAAATATATTTTTAGTTTTTTGTACAAAAATCGTTTTTGGTAAAAATTTTGGGTGATCAAAGATTTATGTCCCTTTTGCAATATTTTCATAAAAAATAGATTTTTCACTATTTTTTTTAGTAGGAAAATAGTCATCATAGATATTTGTATATTTTGCTCTATATGCCATTTATTATAAAAATATATTTTTGTAATTTCTATGATAGTGTCAGATGTCATTTTTGTTTTTTTTTTTTTTTTGTATACCCATACCACCATAGGGGAGTCGATTTATCGATGTCCGTCCGTCCGTCTGACTGTCTGTCCGTTCATGTAAACCTTGTAATCAAACTACAAGTCGCAATTTGGAAAAAAAATTAATGAAATTTGATCTATTGAAATTGTTTATGATCGGTCCATTATTTCACCTAGCCCCATACAAATGTCCTCCCGGAAAAAGGTTTAACGATCACATGTAAGTTCCATAGAAGTCTAAATCTGTGTGCAGAATTTATTTTACACTTCATATTAGTATCGGTCCACAGTTGGCCCTAAGTATAATTAAAGACCTCTCCTAGAATTTTGATGTACATAATGGCGTATTGTTTCATATGGTCTGGTTTGACCGACTATAGTTTTTTTTCTCGTTTTTTTTTTTTTTTTTTTGTTCTGGTGTAGCCCAAAAAATCTACTTTTATATTTTTCAAAAAGAAATAAAATTAAAAATATAAAAATGAAAAAAAAAAAAAAATCAAATTAAAAAATTTATTAAATCAATCATGTAAATTATTGAATGAATTAAAATTTTAAATAAGAAATAATCAGGTATGTGATGAAAATCGATTTCGAACCAAAAACGATTGAAAAACGAAAAAAGTTGTGATACGCATATATTTTTCGATTTCATTTTCGTTTTATTGTAAAAACGAACTCGATTTAATTTTGCATTTTGTTCTATGAAAATCACAATAAGTTAGGTTGTGATAAAAAACGAAATTAACATGATTTTATCGATTTCAAATCGAAAAAATTTTGGTACTCGTTTTAAAATCGATTTCATTTGAAACTGTTGTAAAAGTGTTATTAAGAGTTCGTGTTAATGCCACTAATTTTATTTCAACATAAAAAATTATATTCTTACAAGAAAACTATATACAAATACCAAAAAGTAATTTAGATTTGTGTGGAAGCTTTAGACAAATTTAGGGATTCTGTAAATCTCAATATTTAAAATTTTTAATATGCATAGCTGGTCATGTCTCATATACAAGTGTTTGTACCTAATGTTGGTACTGGTAATAAAGCGATGATCGTACCGACCACAGCTTATTCCTGAAAAGTCGGACCTTTTTAAAACATGTTACATTTCTTTTATTATAATGTAAATTCACATACGGTTTTACAAATTAAGTTGCAGGATGTAGTTACCATAAAAGAGAAATCTGCTTAACACTACTAGAAAATAATTGCGTTCGCCAAATTTCTAAAATTTGAAAACGGCTTTTTATGTACGAAAAAACTTTTTCTTTGTATAATTTAAAAAAATCAATTTAGAAATGAATTAATTTTAAACAACTGGAAATTTGGTAGTTGCTTAGTAATCATATTGGACTTTGAATATAATAAATGACCAAAGTCGCTGCGGATTATCGAAAAAAGCAACGTTTTAAATGGTATACATTAGGGTGGCCGCGAAATGAAAAGTATAGATGTTCCTATCTTAAATAAAAATTTGATTCATTTTAAGGTACCGTTTCTCAAAATTTTGGTCCTGAAATTATCTTTTCGTGAGCAAGATCAAAATAAAAATAGGTTCTTTTTTTCGGGTTTTTCGCATTTTTTGATATTTCTGCCAAAGAAACAATATATAAATTTGGTATCGTAAGAAAGGACTTTGGAGCGCGCATTTAATGACATAAGAAAAATTTAGGACCAGATCCAAATAAGATCAAAATTTTGGTTCGTTCTTCTTTGTGTTGAAGAAAGCAAATGTACCAAATTTCATCAAATTATCTTCAAACTGCGCATAAGCTTTATATGGACAGCTAGCCAGCAAGAAAGAGGACCAGACGAACGGACATTGTTAAATCGACTCATTGAAATTATCCTTTCGTGAGCAAGATCAAAATGAAAATAGGTTCTTTTTTCAATAACAATATACAAATTTGGTATCGTAAGAAAGGGCTTTAGAGCGAGCATTTAATGACATAAGAAAAATTTAGGACCAGATTCAAATAAGATCAAAATTTTGGTTCGTCCTTGTGTTGAAGAAAGCATATGTACCAAATTTCATCAAATTACCTTCAAACTGCGCATAAGCTTTATATGGACAGCCAGCCAGCAAGAAAGCCGACCAGACGGACGGACATTGTTAAATCGACTAAGAAAGTGATTCTGAGTCGAACTGTGTACTTTAAGGTGTGGGTCCGAAGATTCTTCCTCTGCGTTACAATTTCTGCCCAAACAAATAATGCACCAACATACCTATGGTGGTGTAGTGTATAAAAACAGAAAAACTTGTTTTGGTATAACTGCTATAGGATTATATTGTATTATTTTGATCACAATTTTTTAAATATTTGTGTAAAAAATTAAAATTTTTAAATTTTTTTGTGAAAAATTGCAACAATTTGGACTTATTTGGACCTGGTCCTAAATTTTTGTTACGTCATTAAATACCAGCCCCAAAGTCCATTCTTACGATACCAAATTTTCATATTGTTCCTTCGGCAGATATAGGAACCAAACTTTTGAGACGCGGTAATTTAGAATGAAATAAATTTTCATTTGAGATGAGAACATCGTTATCAGATAAAATACTCCATACAAACATTCATATGAATTTATCTTAGTTTGTGATGGAAACTGTTGATAAATATGAACAAAATCATTTAATTTGTTCATTATTTGTCTTAAAAATTTGCATTTATTATCAATATTTTATTTTAAATTTCATAAATATTTGACTTTGAAATGAAAAATTATTGTACAAAAAGAAAAGTTTTTTTGTGTTTTGTTTTCTTTGGAAACATTTTTTTTGAGAACTTTATTATTTTGTACTTGAAGAAAAGCATTTTTTTTAAAAACTTTTTTTTATATTTTTTGTTTTAGTATGTTATAAAATAATTTTTAACTTCAATGAAAATATTTTTTTGTAAAAAACAAAATAAAAAATGTTTCCGGTCTTTGAATTATTCATCACAACCTAATCGATTTGAAAACTCGATTTACTTTTGAAATCGATCGAATTTCATCACATATCTGAATATCTTTCTTAAATATTATTTTTACTTGAATATATTTATTAAATTTTAGTGCCAAAAAAAAAAAAAACAACTTTATTTCTGTAAAGTTCAAGATAAAGTAAAAATTTATTTTGAATTGCCTCGACTTTATTTCGTTTTTCTGGAAAAAGTTATCGGATATATAAAGGAAACACTTTTTAAAAATATTCTATAATTTGTAATATATTCCGAATTAATATGCTGATTATCTCAATTCGTCTAGACGCGAGAAATATTCAAAGTTTACACTCTGCTTATTTTTTTCTTTACATAAATATAAAAAATCGTTGATCGGATTTGATTTGTAGAAGTGACGATTTTTTTTAAAGATTAGGTTCTTCTGTACAACTCTTTCATACATTTCAATTCTATCCGAGCAGTAGTTTAGGATTTACAGATTTTTTACCAAAAATTTTGCGATTGGCCCCACTTTGTCACGTCACATTTTAACCCACTTTAGGTTATAACAAAGAATATACAACATATATATATATATATTCTTTGGTTATAATTAGACTTTTGTGTCTACAATGCGATTTTAAAAGTTTTACCATTTTATGAGCTCTGTGGTTTTGTATTAGTTACCACTAATTTTTTCGTGGTTAATTGATTAGTACTAAATTTTTGTAGCTTCATTCCTTAACTGCACTGGTCGTGTGTACGATTGACATAATTGATGCGTACTGAAAATATTTTCAAATCTCCCAATAGTTTCGAAGTTATTTTGAAATAAGTGTCCGAAAAAAGTATTTTTCATGCAAAACTTTAGATTTTTTTGTTTCTAAAATTTCTTTTAATAAATGAAAACCTCAAAATTTTTTTTAGTTTATCATCTTTATTTTAAAGCTGGTAATACTGCAAATAAAATAAGGTGTGCATCTTCAAAATCTTGATTTTATTGACAGTTAAGTAAAAATACCCATGTTACATACAATTGAGTAGAAATACAGTGGTGGGCAAAAAAATAAAAAAAAAAAATATATATATAGTCCACCTATATATATATATATATATATATATATATATATATATATATATATATATATAGGTGGATTTTTACGAGTTAAACAAGAATCTGCTTTCACTTTTTTTCTATCACGTACAGATTTTTTTTATAGACATCACAAATATCATCACCTTTCAGCGATCCCACAATAAAATTCGAGAATGGTTTGTCAAATTAAGACTATAACTCAAGAACCGTTATAGTTTAAATTTTGATAAATGATACCCCAAATGTATACGATGTATACGAAAATTGTCTTCAAGGTATATTTTTTATTCGCTCAAGAATTTCAGAGTTATGGATCAAACTTTTCACGATTTTTCAAAAAAGAAAAAAAAAAATAATAATTTTTTCGCTATTAATTTCATAATAACTACGGAAATATTAACTGAACAAGAAATTATGTAAATTCAGCTCAAAGGCAATTTAAGTCGCTATATATTGAAGTTTAATTATCTTAATAGGACAAACCGTTCTCGAGTTAAACAAGTGTGGGGTTATAGTTGTCATGGCCATAAAAAAAATCAATACATGATAGAAAAAAAGTAAAAGCTGATTCTTATTTAGCACGTTAAATTCCATCCAATCCACTTATTTTTTTTTTTATTTAAGACGAAAAAAAATTTTTTTTGCCCACTAGTGTATCTCCACTTAACTGTAGATATGCATGGGTATCCTAACTTAACTGTGAATGCAATCTTGATTTGTGCATCAATTTTTATGATACGTGTGGGGTTTGGGGTCCGGGAATTCCTGGGCTTTTTTAGTTTTATAATCCTATAGCAAAAAGTGTTACTATTTGTATCGCCTCAGTGAAAATTTTACATTAATATAATTTTATTAATACAAAATATAAATAGAATTCGATACAAGTGATATTTTATATTATTGAAAAACATTTCATCGGTGATGAAATGTCCTATTTGACTAGTTTTCACTAGGAAAAAAATTTTGTCCATTCATATAACGAATAAAAGAATAAAATAAAACTAACATATTCCTATAATCTTTTAAACATTTAATGATGATGTACCATTTTAAAACTACATTTAAATCTCATCTTGGCTCTGAAAGGTTTTTTCATATTTTTTTTGTCAATATAATAAATAAATATGTAAATATTTTTAATATGAAAAATGTATAGGAACTTTTCTTTTAAAACCAGAAAAAAATACCACTACTTGTTCAAAATTTATAACAATTCTACTTTCCAAAATGTCAAAAGTATTCGTCTTGAAATGATTAACAATGACTTTAAAATGTATATATCATTGGACCAAAAAATATAGTTGAGAACCAATTTTAAAAGTTTTTTAGATTTGTGTTTTAAAACGAAATAATACCCCAGCAAAAAACCATCAAGAGTTTACAAAAAGGAACATTTTCATCACTTCAAAAGTAGAACAAAGTGCATATTTTAGACTTTTGAAAGTTCTTAAAATTTACTTTCAAAAAAGTGAAAATAAATGAATTTTTAGCGTGAAAAAAGGTTAATCATTTCTAACAAAATTTAAATTTTATAAATTATTATTATATTTTAATAAACATTTAAACAGAATTTTTTTAAAAAAGTTAAGAAACATAGTTTTAAGGGAATTTTCATTATTTCAAAAGAAATGAACAAGAAGTAAGAAAGAAGAACATCATACCAATGACAACCATGTGTTAAAAAAGAACTTCTGCATCTCTTTTTCACCACTAAGTAATTTCTTCCAATGACAAAATAATATCAAATTCGTGACTTTTTCAACTCTTTTGCTGGAACGATAACTGAACTATTAAACTAAAAATGTATAAATATATTTTATACATATTTTTTTCTTTCATTGAATTCATTATATTTTGCTTTTTAATAATAATATCAAAGACCGGAAACATTTTTTATTTTGTTTTTTACAAAAAAATGTTTTCATTGAAGTTAAAAATTATTTTATAACATACTAAAACAAAAAATATAAAAAAAAAGTTTTAAAAAAAAAATGTTTTCTTCAAGTACAAAATAATAAAGTTCTCAAAAAAAAATTTTTCCAAAGAAAACAAAACACAAAAAAACTTTTCTTTTTGTACAATAATTTTTCATTTCAAAGTCAAATATTTATGAAATTTAAAATAAAATATTGATAATAAATGCAAATTTTTAAGACAAATAATGAACAAATTAAATGATTTTTTTCATATTTATCAACAGTTTTCATCACAAACTAAGATAAATTCATATGAATGTTTGTATAGAGTATTTTATCTGATAACGATGTTCTCATCTCAAATGAAAATTTATTTCATTCTAAGGTACCGCGTCTCAAAAGTTTGGTTTCTATATCTGCCGAAGGAACAATATGAAAATTTGGTATCGTTAGAATGGACTTTGGGGCTGGTATTTAATGACGTAACAAAAATTTAGGACCAGGTCCAAATAAGTCCAAATTGTTGCAATTTTTCACAAAAAAATTTAAAAATTTTAATTTTTTACACAAATATTTAAAAAATTGTGATCAAAATAATACAATATAATCCTATAGCAGTTATACCAAAACAAGTTTTTCTGTTTTTATACACTACACCACCATAGGTATGTTGGTGCATTATTTGTTTGGGCAGAAATTGTAACGCAGAGGAAGAATCTTCGACTCAGAATCACTTTCTTAGTCGATTTAACAATGTCCGTCCGTCTGGTCGGCTTTCTTGCTGGCTGGCTGTCCATATAAAGCTTATGCGCAGTTTGAAGGTAATTTGATGAAATTTGGTACATATGCTTTCTTCAACACAAGGACGAACCAAAATTTTGATCTTATTTGAATCTGGTCCTAAATTTTTCTTATGTCATTAAATGCTCGCTCTAAAGCCCTTTCTTACGATACCAAATTTGTATATTGTTATTGAAAAAAGAACCTATTTTCATTTTGATCTTGCTCACGAAAGGATAATTTCAGGACCAAAATTTTGAGAAACGGTACCTTAGAATGAATCAAATTTTTATTTAAGATAGGAATATCTATACTTTTCATTTCGCGGCCACCCTAATGTATACCATTTAAAACGTTGCTTTTTTCGATAATCCGCAGCGACTTTGGTCATTTATTATATTCAAAGTCCAATATGATTACTAAGCAACTACCAAATTTCCAGTTGTTTAAAATGAATTCATTTCTAAATTGATTTTTTTAAATTATACAAAGAAAAAGTTTTTTCGTACATAAAAAGAAAAAATTTTTTTAAAACATTTTTTTAAAGTACAAAATTATTTTGTACTTTACTTAAAATGTTTGTTTTAATAATTTCCCAACAAACCAAGAAACGATACAGTATCATTTATGATATCATAATTTTAAAATTATATGATAAAATATCGAAATTATATTTTCCTTAGAAAAAAACTTCAAACATTTTCAGGAAAATTAAATTAAATTGAAAATTTTTGTATCAAAAAAATATTTTATGTTATGTTTTATATGCGAATTGAATTTTTACAGCTAAAATTAGTGTACCCAACAAACCAAGAAACGATACAGTATCATTTATGATATCATAATTTTAAAATTATATGATAAAATATCGAAATTATATTTTCCTTAGAAAAAAACTTCAAACATTTTCAGGAAAATTAAATTAAATTGAAAATTTTTGTATCAAAAAAATATTTTATGTTATGTTTTATATGCGAATTGAATTTTTACAGCTAAAATTAGTGTAATTGCAAAAAATTAACGCGTATAAGATGAAGAAACCAATATCAGCCCGGATTTAAAGGGGGACTTGTATTCGGATTGCAAAAGTTTCGTATTACATGCAAAATGATTTGGAGCTGTATGAACATTGGTTTATTATGGCTATTTTATTAATTTTTGAAAACATATTTATAATATTATATATTGATCCAATCTTAGCATATATTTGTGTATATATTTTGCAATATATTGCTAAACTATCGCGCTGCTTAAATTTAATGATATCATTACTAATATCGTTATTTTCAAAAATTATGATATCATTTTCGAGTGTACCTTTTAGAAAGCAACCTATATCATTTTAGAATTATAAATGATATCATTCTCGGGCTTCTATATCACTGAAATGATATCGTAATGATATCATTACGATATCATTTGGTTTGTTGGGTAATTGCAAAAAATTAACGCGTATAAGATGAAGAAACCAATATCAGCCCGGATTTAAAGGGGGACTTGTATTCGGATTGCAAAAGTTTCGTATTACATGCAAAATGATTTGGAGCTGTATGAACATTGGTTTATTATGGCTATTTTATTAATTTTTGAAAACATATTTATAATATTATATATTGATCCAATCTTAGCATATATTTGTGTATATATTTTGCAATATATTGCTAAACTATCGCGCTGCTTAAATTTAATGATATCATTACTAATATCGTTATTTTCAAAAATTATGATATCATTTTCGAGTGTACCTTTTAGAAAGCAACCTATATCATTTTAGAATTATAAATGATATCATTCTCGGGCTTCTATATCACTGAAATGATATCGTAATGATATCATTACGATATCATTTGGTTTGTTGGGTTTATTATTTTGTTTTTGAACAGTTAAGAAAAATATTCTATTTTGAACTTAAGTGTTTTTTATTTTTTCAATGAAAACTTAAAATTTTATGTTTTTTGTTCGTAATTTCTGGTCTCTGAATAATATATAATATTTAATATTTCGTTTTTAATTTATTAAAAAATATCCCAATAAGCATTTTTGCTGGAATTGAAATTGAAACCAAATGTAATTCAAGCCTTGAATCCATTGTTTAAAGTATTTTAATATTTGAATTCATGTCGGACTCCAGCAAAATTTTCCAAGACTTGAATTTTTGAAACTTGTGTGCTTATTGGGATTATTAAATATCTTAAAAGATGACATTTAATAATGCTTTCTTTAATACATTTTTTGATATGAATTACAAAAGATGAAAATCTGATATTAATACAAAGTATTATAGTTAAAACAACCTTAACTAATCGTAAATATGATTTATATTGTTGTTTTATAGTATTGAATAGAAAAAATTACATTCTGTATAAGAAATAATAGCTTTTTTTTAAAATTAAAATTTCCCGGGATTTCCGGGAAATCGATTTTTTTATTCCCGTTTCCCGGGAAACAAAATATCGCGGGAAACCCCAAACCCTAGATACGTGGCTTTATTTACCCGTAGTTTTATCAGCTTTGAGATAAAGATGATAAACTGAAACATTTTTGATGTTTTCACTTTTAAAAAGGAGTTTTAGTAAAAAAAAAGAAATCTTGAATTTAACATGAACAAAACTTTTTCGGACACTTATTTCGAAATATCCCCAAAACTATTGAGCGGATATAAATTTTTTAATAGAACGACTTAAAGCCAATTTTTTTACACATTTTGGTGTATTATTTATATAAATCTTGCATACCGTTCTCAAGTAATAGTGAAATATACACGAGTAATCGGCTTATTTAGGACGCAATATTAGACACGCCCATAAAAAAAATCTTGACCTGATGGGAGAAAACTGAAAGCAGATTTGAGTTTAGCATGCGAAATTCCATCTAGTCTACATATTTTTAATTTTTTATTTTTTTGGAGCAGGAAAAAAAAAATTTTGTCGACCAAATTTTCTTTTGTCTTCAATGGGTTAAAGTTTTTGGCAATTTTATTGATATGTGCAATCATATATTTTTACTTTGTTTTTGTTAATATTTTGTGTCTTTCATATGAAAATCGATTTTAGTAGGATATTTGGATGATTGAAGATTTTCGTTCTATTTGATATTTTAGCTATAGAATTGAATTTAATTTTAATCATACAAATAATTTTTTTTATAGGAAACCCAACTATTTAATTATTTCTTCTCTATCTGTACTGTTATAGCTCTAAGACGATTTTTATATTACCATTATATGTTGGGGAAATATGATATTAAATTTTAGTCTCTTTCGCTCTATATGTCCTTTCTAACACCTCCCATATTCTTATGATAAGTATTAAAAAAAAAAAATATATATTTTTTTTATAAACCTACAAGAACTAAATTTATTGATTTCCAATAATAAAAATATTAATTCAAGTATTTAATACTAGCGACAGTTATTAACATTAATTAAGTTTATACACAATTATAAACTAATTTGTTTCCTGGACATTTACTAGGAATGACTATATAAAAATATGATACAAAATTAAATAATTAATTCACGAAAGCAGACTTGTTGTTATAAACAAAAATAAAAGATATTCATTAAAATAAAATGATATATAAAATATATACAAAGACCTAAACAAAAATAATATACATAAAATCTTTTAAAGCGATTTTTTATTTTATTCCTAGAGTGGTTCCTCGCTTGGTCTATAAGCCGTGCTTGAAGCACTTGGTTCCTCGTCTTTAAACGAGGAACTTTGTTCCGAAACACGACGTGTTGTGCGGCGTACAATTTCCAATCGTTCGGCAATCTAGCATGACGAAATGAGAATAATGTTGATGATGTTGGTTTTTTGATTTTCATCGCTTTCGTATTGGCACTTACCGATCTTTCAGATGTATTATGTAGAGTATTAAAGTTGGAAAGGCTATTATATAAAAGAAGATAAAAGTTTAGATAATACATTAACAATGTCTTATCTCAAGCTAAAATTAATTAACTCAAATGTAAACACACAACTAAGGTAAAGTGTTTTTAATATTTTTATTTTTCACTGAAGACTTACCTTAGAGAAGACATTTTGAAGCGATCTAACTCATTTTGTAACAGACTATAATCTTTGTAGAGATCATGAAAAATATCCATTAACTTTTGTTTTTCTTCTAACATTTCCTTGATATTATTTTCATATTTTATAAAAGTTTCGCGTGTTGTATTTTCGGCTCTCAGCTGTTGTTCCTTCCATTTACGAAAATTATCCAGAAGTTTCAACTGTTGTGCACTGATCTCCTTTTGATTGCTGCAATATACACGAATAACTGTCTGTATTAGTTTTGAATATGTTTTGTTAAAAAATGTTTGCAAATATGTAAACTAACAAAACTCACTCGTTTTCTTCTTGCAATTTCTTATAGTCTTGTACTAGCTCTGCCAATTTTCTTTTAAGTTCCGAATTGGCTTGTAGCAGTCTTTGTTGCGTTTCATTTTGGGCAATTTCTTTGCTTTGCATTATGGCTTTTTGTTCGTTAATAACATCATGGGCATTGTAGAGCTCTTTTTCGGTTTTATGTAGTTGTTCTTCGATACTCTTTTGACGACCCATGGCACAGGCGTGTTTTTCTTTTAGCGATAATACTTCTTCGCGTAGTAAATTGCGCTGAAATATAGAAAATAAACAAGTAAAGTTGTGTTTGAAAGGAAATAGTTTGGTTATAAATATTATCAAGTATTTCGAATCTTTGTTTATGTTTGATATCTTGTGTATAATTACAAGGTGCTACAGTGAAAAAACACTTGGGATGTAATATAACATATGACCGCGAAGTTCGAAAAATCAGTTTTTAGAAATAACTGCCAATTATAGGGGTACATTAAAGAAGTTTTAAGTCGGTTTTCGCAAAAGAGCGTCCGAGTTCCTAAGTTACTAGAAACTATTTCTTTACATTGATTTAGTAGATCTGCAAATAAGGACTGCGCACGAAAAAATCCGTGCATAAATTATATTTTTATTAATGACTGTTATGTTCAAATTCTTAACGTAAAATAATAAATTATTTTCTGTTGGTTTTTAAGGAAATATCTGGAAATATATTTTCCATAATTCTTCCAATTAAAGGTTTTATTGTATTTAAATTATTTTTTATTAGATCCCAATATCTTTCAATTGGTCAGAGTTCCTGACAATTTGATGGATTAGCATCATTCGGTACAAAAACTAACAATTTCTTTATTACCACTCCATTGTTTTGTTGCTGTAATGAGAAGAAGCGAGAACAGGCCAAAAAAACGTGGATACACTGTATTTTCTTAGGTAAGAGAGAAGTCTTTTCCGAAGGCACTCATTCACGTATATTTCTATGTTAATGGAAACATTTTTTATGAATGAATTGTTTTTTTCCGCATATACATATGGCTTCCCAAAACAATTTTGATTTCTTTGATACACGATATTTTTCTGCTATATTCCTTCTAGCATCTGCAACATAAAAATCCGGGTCAGGAAGTTGAAAAAAGTCAGTCTGTACGAACGTTTCATCGTTTATTATACACTTATCATAATTGTAAAAAGTTTCACATCATTCTTTTTACTTCTAAATTCTTGCTTGCGTTTCTATTAGGATTTTTTTGTACTTTATATGTCTTCAACTTCTCTGATAAAGATTCAAGGCAATTAACTTTTCTTAAAGAGATGAGAGGATTTCTCTCAAAATACTTTCCATTTTGTTTGATTCCTACAGCCTGCACGCAGAGAAAAAACATTTCTCAATATGGTTGCCCCAACAATATTATTTTCATCACAAAGAAATTTTTCCATCGCAAACATTCTTATTGTAGAATATCTTTTATTTTAAAAACAATTTTGTTGTAGCAATTATACATTTGTTCTCAATTCACAATTATATTGTAGACACAACATGTTAAGCAATATGTTTAAATTAGAAACACATTATTGTTGTTGAAATTCCATATGCAAACAAATTACACTGGTCGTCAAAAAAATTTTTTTTTTTGAGCTCCTTCAAAAAAAAAAAATATGTAGACTAGATGGAATTCCACATGCCTAACTCGAATCTGCTTTCAGTTTTTTTTTCATCAGATCGGGATTTTTTTTATGGGCGTGTCTAATAATGCGCCCTAAATAAGCCGATTACTCGAGTATAATTCACTATAACTTGAGAACGGTATGCACGATTTATATAAATAATGCACCAAAATATGTGGAATAACATTGGCTTTAAGTCACTAAAAATTACCATAAAATTATATTCGCTCAATAGTTTAGGAGATATTTCGAAAAAGGTGTCGGAACAATTTTTTTCATGCAAAATTCAAGTTTTCTTTTTTTTTTAGTAAACTTCTTTTTTTAAAGTGAAAACATCAAAAATATTAAAGTTTATCACCTTTATCTCAAAGCTGGCAAAAGTGCGAGTTAATAAAGCCACATATTGTAAAAATTGATGAACAAATTTTGATTGGATTCACAGTTAAGTTTGGATACCCAAAAAAAAATTTAGATTAGATGGAATTCAACGTGCTAAATAAGAATCAGCTTTTACTTTATTTCTATCACGCATTGAGTTTTTTATGGGCATGACTATTATGATCACGCCTTTAGGCAGTCACACATGTATAACTCGAGAACAGTTTGTTCAATTAAGATAAATTGAAAAAAAACTTTAATATATAGTGACCTAAATTGTCTTTGAGCTAAATTTATATAATTTTTTGTCCAGTTAATATTTCCGTAGTTATTCAATAATTAGTACCGAAAATTTTAAATTTTATTTTTTTGAAAAGAGGTGAAAATTTTGATCCATAACTCTGAAATCCTTCAGAGAATAAAAAATATTGTGAACGTATCTTGAAGACAATTTTCGTAGCATCTTTTAATGTATCATTTATCAAAATCGTCTAAATGGTTCTTGAGTCTAAAATTGACAAACCTTTCTCGAATTTTATAGTGTGACCGCTGAATAAGGCGATGATATTAGTCATGCACCTAAAAAATCAGTACGTGATAGAAAAAAAGTGAATGCAGATTTCTGTTTAACTCATCAAAATCCACCTAGTCCACCTATTTTTGTTTCAAGAAAAAATATTTTTTTATTTTTTTGCCCACCACTGTATTTCTACGCAATTGTATGTAACATGTGTATTTTTACTTAACTGTGAATAAAATCATGATTTGTGCATCAATTTTGAAGATACATACCTTATTTTGTTCGCTGCATTACCAGCTTTAAAATAAAGATGATAAACTGTTACATTTTTTTTAATTTATTAAAAAAAAATTTAAGTAAAAAAAAAAAAAAAAATAATAAATTTTTCATGAAAATGATTTTTTTTGGGCATTTATTTCAAAATAACTTCGAAACTATTGAGCACATAAAAAAATTAAGTTCAGATGATTTGAAGATATTTTTAGTACGCACCTTTTGGTGTATCACTTATCACAATCGTACACACCGTTCTTGAGTTATGATGAAATATACTAAAGTAATGGCCTTACTATGGGCGAAATATTAGACACGCCCATAAAAAAATCCAGACCTGAAGGAAAAAAAAAAGGAAACCAGATTCGTGCTTAGCACATCAAAATACATCAAGTCCAACTATTCGTCTATGGGGGGGGGTTTTTTTTGTCGACCAGTGTTATCTGAACCATTATTCTTGAAAAATATTAAATTTTTGGGTATAGGGAGTAATATTGTATTATTGAACTATTGACCTTATAAAGAAAAGTTCCCGCATGTTAAAAAATCGTTATAAAAATATGCTGAAACAATATTTTTGCAAGATTAAATATACTTTTCATTATATGCAGTGGATTTATTACCATGGTAATGCAGGTACATACACGCCACATGCAATTAAATCATAGATTTGTAGCATAAATAATGAAATCTTAAGTTAGTCTTAGCTATAACGTTAACGAATCAGTTTCTTATACACGCAATGAAAAAACATATGTAATATGTTTCCCCAAACAATATTATTTTCATCACAATGATATATTGTCATCGCAAACATCTTTATTGTTGAACATATATATATATATATATATATTTTTTTTTTTTTAACAATTTTGTTGTAGCAATTATACATTTGTTCTCAATTCCCAATTATATTATTGTCACAACATATTAAGCAATATCTTTAAATTAGAACCATATTATTGTTGTTAAATTTCTATGCGTAAAAAAATTATCTTCAATACCTGAATATATTATTGTTTTTGTAATTTTGAATTGACAACAAAATGTTTGTTTTGTATTGGCAACAATATACATAATTAGAACTTGACAATAATTATACTTGCTGATTTTTATTCAGTTTAGTGAGTTTAGGAAATATTTCAAAAAGTGAATTATTTAAAATAAATTATTTTAATTAAATTAAATAGAAATAAATATTTTACACAAGTGTTTCAGATTGTGAAAATATTTTAAATGGATAATATGCAAAGAGAAGTACGCAATAGGCTATCCTCGGAGTGCTGAAAAAAAGGTTTTACCTTATACAAGTATTCAAGAAATTTCTCATGTTTCATCATTCACCGGTGATGAATCTATCTTTTTATACCAAAGTGATTTATTTTAGATAACTAAATTAAAAATAATTAATAATTCATTTTAATAAAAACTACCATACGATATTAATAGGCTTTTATTTATTTTAGTGATTTAACCATATTATTGCTGTTTACATGAATCAAGTACATATATAACAAAAATATGGATGCAGATCAATAATATATTTTTTGTTATACAATCATATTATGGTGCTACATCTAACCATAATATAATTTAAAGACAACAATAAAATCCAAACATAATATGACAGTACTCGATTATGGTTGCTATTCACCACATTTTTTCTTTACGTGTATAAACCTTAGTCCATTTTTAGATATGCATCTTTATCCTAAGAACAATTTAACACTGCGTATTCAAATCGTTAAAAAAAATGGCATCAAGTTGACACCACATTGGTATCGAATTATTAAACGATATTTCGAAAAAGGGCATCCGAGATCTTAATTTAAGAACCAAAACGAAAACTTTTATATAGATTGCTGTGTGAATTTACACTAAGATCCTAAAAATTCTACTTTCCAAGCTATTTAGCATTATTCTATAAGTGTTAATTTAGTTCATAGCTTCCCCAACTTTAGCTTCAATAAGAAGCTGTGATATGTTTTTGATATCGTTATGATATCTCTCTTTGAAGGCAGGATGCACGCGAGTATCTTGGATACTTATTGAATTTCAAAGGTGTTACAACACATAATAACCTCTCCATAAAAACCTCTTTAGTATATAGACATTAAACCGCTGCACCGATTTCCCCAAAATTTTCACAGCATCATTTTTAAGTCACAAAAATAAAATATTTATTTCTCGATCGGAGCATATAATTATCGCATATCTAAAAAAATATAACGGCAAAAGTTCTAAGAATTTTATTTTTATCCAGTTCCATAATTTAAATAAAAATAGAACGAGTAAGTGTTAGGGAAGTAGTAGGCCAAATGAAAATAAAAAAAAAAAAATATTGCAAATGTAAGAAAAAAGTTTTCTTAAACTGCCAGGCTTCTAGATTTGGAAATACATATAGAGACTTTATTATTTTGATCTATGTAAAGTTTGAAGTACAGATGGACAAGTGAATAATAAGCCCTCAGCAATAGAATTTAATTTAACGTTCATCATTCTTACCTCCATGTTATGTTCATTTTGTCTCTTTTCCAATAATTGAAAACGTTCATTCAACATACACAATTGATTGTTAGCAGTACGTAGTTTTTTCGCTTGATCTTCATAATTTTGTTCGAGAGCTTCATATTTGGCTGCCAATTCCATGCGATGACTCTCTTGACTTTTTAAAAGTCCACCTAAGCGATGAGCTTGCGAAATTAAATCACCTAAAATCGGAAAAACATTTAATAAATATTTTGAAACTTTTAAATAATATGTATGTATATAACATATTCTTACCATTTTTTCTTTTACTCTCACTCAACTCTTGATTAAGTTTTCTAGTCTCTCTGTGTAAAAACTGCTCCTGTCTCAGTGATTTTTCCAATTTTTCCGTAAGCATTTCGATTTTCTTTTCCAATTCAGCTGTAAAATTATTGCGGGAGGTAACATATTCCAGGGCAGCTTGATGAGGTTCAGTCGATTGTATTTGAGAGATATTTTTGAGCATACTAGTCAGCTGTATAATATGTTGTTCTTGTTTGAAAACTGTATGTTGCAAATGGGCTATTTGGCATTTAAGAGTTTCATTCTAAGCAGGTGACAAAAAGAAATTTGATTTATAAGAAAGAAAGAATAGTTTTAATTATTTATAAGTGTGATTTAAGTTGGTAAAATTGAATTATTATTAAATTATCACACATTTGTTTGTAGCTCCATAAAGGCAGCTTCCTTGTTTTGCGTCTCTAATTTTAGAGCCTGTTCAAGTCGGTCATTTTGAGTCTCTAACTCTTTGAGAGAGATTTCCAAACCTACATCGGCTGAGTCGTGACACTGATCCTGATCACTGCATTCTTTTTGTACCATTATCACCTCACACGATATCTTCTCCAGATCATTTTTTAAATCATCAATGATCTTTAAATATGATTCGTGGGTGCTGGCCGCTAAAGATGTTTCTGCATGACATTGTTTTAGAGTAGACTCTAGATGTGTGTTGTGCGGACAGTCACCAGCCTTTGTTAAATAAATTAATTAACTATTTTATATAATTTTCTTTTTTAAATCCGTCCAATTCCATCTTACCATTTTGTGATTTAATTTGTCGTGGTTGTTTTTAAAAATGTTAAAATTCTTCCTTTTTTATCATTGTTGAGATATGTATATTATTGTTGTATTTGTTAAATGTTTTAAATTATTTTTTTATTCGTGTTTCGTTTTAAGTATCAAAAAATTATTTACAAGTATTTGCCATCATTACTATTTTTGAATTCAATAATTTTGCAATAAAAACTTTGTCACGAAATATTTGAAACATAAAAATTTGAACTTACGCCAAAACAACCTGTGATACATAAATGACATACATACTCTACAATCACTCACAATCACAGAGACACTAAGGGAAATTTTAATAGAGGCAAAATAAATTATAATTTTTGTAATGTTAGTAGAAAATTCTAAATAAGTTATAAATTAATTTAAAAAATGTATAGAACCAGAAAATTTAAATTTACAATTAATTCTATCTCAATTACATAAGTAATAAATAACTTATTTTAAAGACTTAATCACTTTTAAAATAAGCAGAATCAGTGTTACCGTTTGGCGACTTTAGTCGCCATTTGCCCCTTTTTCAACCAACTGGCCACTTTTTTGGCCCCTTTTTTAAATGGCGACTAAATGGCGACTTTTTAAGACTATGTGCTAAATGATGAGAAACTAAGTTATTTGAAATATATCGACCCATTATATATTAATTTCAACAAACAAATTCATCATTTTTAGATTGTTTTACAGTCTAGTGATATAAAAAGCCGTGGAGTACTTATAAATGAACTGAAACTGTTAGTAACTAAAAATAATAAAGTTTATAAACAGCTATTTATATGATCATATGCCGAATCTTTTTGGACTGGTTTAAAAAAATATTCGATGAATAATTATATCCTAATTTATATTTTTACATTCCTCATAGTAATCCCTCGGGGGAACGTGTTTTTTTTTTTACTAAATTATCAATAATAAAAAATAATTTGACTAACAGACTTAAGCCAATACTTGTGGATCCATGCTTTCCGTCCTAAATTTGTCCGATGGGGATTTGAAAGACTGGAGTACGAGTGAAGAGCTCGTACAAAAGTACAGAAGTTTAGTTAAAAGAGTATGTTAAATATTTTTGTGAATAAAACTTTATTTTTGCAATAATACAAATTGTTGTTAAATAATTATAAATTATTTTGTTATTAAAAAAACTGAATTTTGTAGTTTTTCTTAAAATACAAAATTTTTATTGTTTTTGTTGTTAAATAAACAAATTTTATGGAGCTTTTTAGGTTTTAAAGCAGTTGGCCCCTTTTTTTTCAAAAAATCCCCTTTTTTGGCGACTTTTTATTTTGAAATCCCCTTTTTTGGACATTTTTTAAAAATTCTCAACGGTAACGCTGAGCAGAATTGCGTCGCCACATTTTCTTAATTTTTCTCAATAAATTTTTTGCAAGAATTTACTGCATCACACAATAAAACCTTGCCAGTGGGGCAAAATCTATTTTTTTTGCAAATAAATAAATCGGCTGGTTAGAAGTTACAGAGCGAGAGCGGACTTATTGGGGCTTAAAATATGATACTTCTGACATAGAAATTTTATTTTCCGATTTAAAATGTACGAGTATTCTTAAAGCCCTTGAATGAAAAACAGCTTGCATGTATTGCACAGGTCAACAAAAAAAGTTTTATAAAATTCTGCAAAATTATTTTTTTAGGCTTGATATAGTCTAGAAAGTCAAATAAAAATTTTCCATCACGTCACATTTTTAACCCATTGAGGACCAAAGAAAATTTGCCTCCTTGAGGTGTTTTCCGGTTATAAAATTTTTCAGGTAATAGGCAGATGATTTTAGTCACACATGTTTTATAGGCAAGACATGGGGCTACAAAAATGTAGTACCAGTCAAGTCTTTAACTTGTCACACATAGTCCCTAGAGATTTTTAAAATGAGCGGTAAGGAGGAATACAAAACCTAGGGTTGCCAGATTCAAATTGGTTCTAACTTGACATTCCTTAAAAACGAGCTTGATTTCCAAAAATGAACTTGACAGTCGACTTCTGCCAATAATATTTTACTTTTTATATGAAACCTATATAGAAGTAAATACATATTGTCGGTATAATAGAAATATAGCTTATAAAATTCTTGTGAAAATAAGAGTTTGAAAAAATAAGCATATGGCACAGATTCTTCATATTGAGTCAATACAAATATTTCAATATAAATTAATATTCTCGGCATTAAAAAAATTACTACATCGTATAGAAGTAGTAGTCGATGTATAAAATATCATAATCAGTCTAAATTTAAAACAGTCCACTTTTGTAAAATAATTCGTATACATCATATTTAAATGATTTTAATATTATTTAATTCAATCATTATATTGTGTAATTCTGTACAAGTTTCTCTTTCAGGGTGCAATAAAGCAAAAGACTTTATATCCTGTAAAATATAAATATACGATTCGGTCTTATCTCTATTAAAATATAAAATATTCTTAATAGCTACAAATTATTTTAAACTTGACAAATTACATTTGAACTTGTAACTTGACAACTTCTAAAATATCTTGACAATCAAGTTCATTTAAGGCCGTCTGGCAACCCTAACAAGACCGCAGGTTTCAAAAATGGTAAAATTTTTAAAATCGCATTGATAGAAAATGCGTAGACACCAAAAGTTGAAAAAAGATAAATTAAACATTTCCATCACATCACACGTTTAACCCATTGATGACCAAATGAAATATGTACCTCTAAGAAATTTTTAGGTTATATAATTTTCTGGGTAATAGATAGAGTAAACTATGGATCCGTATTTTATAGAGAAGGAATAATGCAACAAAAGTGTAAAATACGCCTTGTCTCTAACATGCCCTCCATAGTACCTAAAATTATTTAAAATTACTAAAAGCTCTGAAAAAAATAGGAAAAATAAGCGAAGAACAATGGGAGCGTTTACACTAAAACGCTGTTACTGAGAGATTATATCAACGCATATGGAATCCTACTTTGGTGACAGAATATTGCTGCCTCTTAGTATGAGTAAAAACTAAAAATAGTACATTCATAAATCCTAATTTAAGAAAAAAATATCATTATATTTTTCAATGAAGTTCAAAATAAAAAAAAATATATATTTTAAAATTGTGATTTCATGGAAATATTTTATTTAAATATTTTATGCACTATATTTAGTCTAAGGTGTTATTCTCAATATATTCTTCTTATAATTTTTTGTTAAATCTGTTATTTAAAATGGTATTTTTATTTTTTTCATATTTTTGATGGTTACGCATTTTCTTTTAGTGCGATTTTGAAAATTTTATAATTTTTGGGATCTACAGTCTTTTTTTTTTTTTTTGTTATACCAAATACAAATTTTTCCTCTACACCTACACTCCTTACCCCTCATTTCTCAATGGTTTTATGAGGGTTAATGGAGAATTTCTTTACTTTTACAAGTTTAAAGACTTCTAAGGTCTATGTGTGACAAGTTAAAGAATTGACTAGTACTACATTTTATAGCCCCTTGGCTATAAAACATGAGTGACTAATCTGCTCTACCTATTATTTTGAAAATTTTATAACCTAAAAACTCATCATGGAACCATATTTTCTTTGGTCCTCAATGGGTTAAAAATGTGATGTGATGGAAAAAAACCGAAATGTTCCTGGTGATTGGGATGACTATACTTACAATATTTGTGATATGATTTTTCAGATACTTTTTTAGTGTTGACCTATGTTATTTATCTGTTATAGTTTTAAAGTTATTTGCAATTGAAATTTCAACTTTGCAAGATCTTGGTTTAGATTTTTCATTATATAGACCAATATTTTCATCCGATTTAATATATATATATATATATATATATATATATATATATATATATATATATATATATATATATATAACGAAAATATAAGAGAAAGTAAATAATAGACCTTTCTCGTCCGATTAAAAGAGTACTACTCTCCCCTTTTATGCAAAAGAAAGAGAATTAGAGATTTTCGCTTGGAAAATATTTTTTTATTTGAAAGCTATTTTCTAAATAAAAAACAGTAAAAAAAAGTAAAAATGTAGACTTTAAAACAAATCTTTTAAAGTATATTTTGTTAGTAAAATATATTCGCGTTTTAACGCATTTTTCGATTTAACGAATTTGCCTGACGATATATCATTCGTTAAACCGGGAAACCACTGTATTTTTAACTACAACGCCGAACTTAATGTGTAATTTTTTGATACTTTTACATTTAGAGGAAAAAAAGTGGTAAAGTCGGTGTGGTGTGAGAAAAAAGGAAGGGTAAGTTAAATAGTGGCTGGATGAATTTAAATTTGGTATATCTAAAGCAACGGTTCTCAAATGGGGGTCCACAACCCACAAGGGGTCCGTACAGATTCTTGGGGGGGTCGCGAAGAGGTTCTGAAAAATTTTCTTGAACATACAATTTTAAATAAAAATTCCAATGAAAGCATGAAACTATTTACAAATGGAAAGATATTTTTATAAAAAATCCCTAAATTAACTACAGAAGTAATGATTTTTTAATGAGTTATTTTTGGAGCCAACTAGCATTAGCTTCAAGAAAAACCCAGCTTCGATTGAAAATATTCTGTTTGATAAAGAAAACAATGATCAAATAAAGAAAGTGAAAGTACTGTGGTAGGGAAAACTTTTAATTAAAAAGATAAATATATCACTAACTTGATGAAATTATAAATTTTCACTTTTATTTTTTGCAAGTTTATTATACCGATGATTGTTTTTTTATAGAGTCGTTTCAATGCCCTTTCAAAATATAAGCATGAAATAACATCCTGTGTAATAAGATTATTAAAATTTGCTCGAATGGTATGACTTCTCAACGCTAAATACACAAAACATTTATTTCGCAGAGAAAGTTGCAGGCTGTAAACATTAATTTTGCTTAAACGAGTTTACAATTCAAAGGCGTAAAAATCCTTTCAATGTGAATATTGATAAAATACCAGATTTATTTCAAAAAGAGTTAAAATGTAACTCATGGTTTAAATTTTTATTCTCAATCTGCAGATTTAAAAGCATATTAGTTGAAATATAGCAAAGTTTATCCGTTTGTTAGCTCCGAAGTTCTAAAAGTATTAGAACAATTTTCATCAACATCATTTTACGTGGAACTGTCATATTCTTTGTCCATCAAAACTAAAGTATAGAACTTTTGTTTTCCCAGAGAATGATATTAGATATTCCTTATACGCAAAAGTCTATTAATATTAAAGAAATCATGAATCAGAAACAATGTCGCAATCAGCGTTACCATTGAGAATTTTTAAAAAGTGTCCAAAAAAGGGGATTTCAAAATAAAAAGTCGTCAAAAAAGGGGATTTTTTGAAAAAAAGGGGCCAACTGCTTTAAAACCTAAAAAGCACCATAAAATTTGTTTATTTAACAACAAAAACAATAAAAATTTTGTATTTTAAGAAAAACTACAAAATTCAGTTTTTTTAATAACAAAATAATTTATAATTATTTTACAACAATTTGTATTATTGCAAAAATAAAGTTTTATTCATAAAAATATTTAACATACTCTTTTAACTAAACTTCTGTACTTTTGTACGAGCTCTTCACTCGTACTCCAGTCTTTCAAATCCCCATCGGACAAATTTAGGACGGAAAGCATGGATCCACAAGTATTGGCTTAAGTCTGTTAGTCAAATTATTTTTTATTATTGATAATTTAGTAAAAAAAAAAACACGTTCCCCCGAGGGATTACTATGAGGAATGTAAAAATATAAATTAGGATATAATTATTCATCGAATATTTTTTTAAACCAGTCCAAAAAGATTCGGCATATGATCATATAAATAGCTGTTTATAAACTTTATTATTTTTAGTTACTAACAGTTTCAGTTCATTTATAAGGCTCTTTATATCACTAGACTGTAAAACAATCTAAAAATGATGAATTTGTTTGTTGAAATTAATATATAATGGGTCGATATATTTCAAATAACTTAGTTTCTCATCATTTAGCACATAGTCTTAAAAAGTCGCCATTTAGTCGCCATTTAAAAAAGGGGCCAAAAAAGTGGCCAGTTGGTTGAAAAAGGGGCAAATGGCGACTAAAGTCGCCAAACGGTAACACTGGTCGCAATTATTAATAATATTTTATCTTTACATAACACTTTATCAAAGTTGTAGTGGATCGTGCTTCAATTACAATGTCAAAAGGGGGTCGCGAAAATATTTCCTGTGAGAACCCCTGATCTAAAGAATATATTTTACAATTTGAGAGAACTACTATCATTCTTAATTGAAAAGAATAACAATTTTTAAAACAAATTAAGGCAAAGTGTATTTCTGTATTCCTCAGTATTTTTTGATGTTTAAAAAGTTTTTTTTTTAGTCACACTTAACAATTTAAAAATTTAACTTAATTGTCTTATCAAAAGTACATAGATTTTTTCTGAAAAAGCTGAAAAATCACACAAAAGTCCATAAATCTTTTGAAAAAATTCATTAAAAGTTTCTTGAAAAGAGCAATCACATAATCAATTTTTTTAAAATTTGATTGACCATAGCTCCCGTAAAAGCTATCCACGAAATTCGGTTTGTTATTATATGACTTGATCGATTCTGTAGTGTAAATAGTGCACTCTAGACACTGTATATTAATGAAAAGATTATTGAGTTTTTAAACGACTTACTCACAATACAAACGCGTCTCGACGTAATCAACACCTTTGTGGCACAAAAACTTCTTAAAGCGACTGACACAAGCATAGATAGTTCAAATACACACACCAACACATACATATATATGCATATGTCAATTTGTATCACTGATAAAAACAAATCAAATTGCCTGGCAATTGCTGTTGCTTATTTTGCGTACAACAAATAAAATTGCGTGTGAAGCGTATTTTTTTCCAGCATTTTTCAAAGCACATAAATACAGAATAAAAGAGAGAAAAATTAAAATATTATATTAGATACACCATTTGTTTGGTGCGGTTGCTATTGTTGCTTTGTTTATAATTTAATATTAAAGACGCCTTTAGGTGATAAATATGACACACTATCTGTGACTAGCAGATGGTAATTCCAAAGACACACAAACAATCATTATGAATAAAAATTATCTGTGAACATAGAAGGTGTATGGGAGGTCCCCATTTCTTTATATTTAGCACTAAAGAAAAACAAAACTTCAATGTGTGGCAGGTCAAGTTCGTAGATTCGTGTTTGAAAGTATTTTCTTTTTGTCTTTATTTCGTTGAAAGAATTGCATGAATATATAATTGGATTTTTTTTTTATTTCTATTTATATTGATATGCGTCTGCTCGAAAGCCGTTGAATACATATTTAAACCACTTAAGTATCGGCAGACAACATTTAGACACCCAAATATATACAACTAAATATATAATCGGCAACAAGACAAAAAAAAAAAAAAAAGGTAAATAAAACTGTTTACATGATATAAGCATGTCTAACTATTTATTTATTGGTTGGTTGAGAGTCCTGGAATATGTTTATAGAATATTTGAATGTACTTAGTAAATATGCAGGAGAGGTGTTTAAAAAATTTAGGCCTCTAAAATTTAAAGAGATGTTCCGCTAAAAAGTTACTTCCGAATCGACTTTTCCTATTTATTTAATGTTTTTTTTTTTTTGTATCCGCTATAGTAAAATTGTAAGGATAATTATACCAAACATCTTTTAAAAATATTTAATTATCTTCTATTATCTTCTAAAATACTTTGATTTGCAGTATATAAGTTGGGGTGTCCGCAAGTGTAAAATTTTCAATGGGGGTACAGAGTAAAATTACAATACATAATGGGGCAAAATCGAAATTTTTTGGAAATAAATCTGTAACTTCTGATCGTCTGGTTGGATTTGCATGAAATTTGGAGTGTACAATGTTAAGTTTGGAAGGGGGGCCGTGCAAAACCCTCAGGGGCGGAGCTAAAGTGGCTCAAAGTGGGGTACCTCTGATATACAAAATTTTTTAATCGCTTGCTAAATTTTTGTTTCTCGTCCAATTTCAAACAATTTTATATATTATTGTAGGCACTGATAAGATCTACAAAAAACATGCCTGCATATCCTATTAATCTCTTATGGTTTTTGAGTTATTTGCATTTGAATTTTATAGTACCTCAATTTTGCATGTTTCCGACCGATTTCATTTGTTTTTTCTTTATCCAATTAAAGAATTATCTGTTTAATAAAAAAATTTGAAGTCGATATCTTTACCGAGTCCAAAAATAAGCGATTTTGAATTTTAAAATTGCAAAAATGACGACTTTTTGTATTTTTTTGGCCGAAAAAGTATCTTCATTCTTTTTTCTCTAAAATAAAATTTTCTTTAACAACATATAATATTTTTATACTTTTCTGAAAGGTATCTTCATAGAGAAGGCTTTAAAATCAAAAGCAAGACCAATAACTCAAATGGTCAAGGTACACACCCTCCCGAATTCGACCCATTTTATATGAAAGTTTTGATTTTAGTCTATATTTTCTCAAATCCCAAAGCACGAATCGGTAAACGGAATGCAATTTAAGAATCTATAGTATGTTGTTAAAAGTTTTCAATCAAAATCTACGGGACTTAGGAAAATTGTGGATTTTATAGCCGAAAATGTGAAAAAACCTATTTTTGGGATTGTCGGCATTTTTTTGGGAATTGTGGAATTCTTTTTACAAATATCTTAAAGTTTTTTTTTTCACTTTCTCATTTTATACGATAAAGTCTACCTCCACTGAAAGATATCTTTAATAACAAAGATTTTATTACAGATAAAATATTTATAGTTTCTCAAAAAAGCAGTTTTTTACAAAAATTTTTCTTTAATTGCAAAAATCAGAAAAAGTATAAAATCGATTTTTTTTTTCATCTAAATTACATTGCTTAGCTGACATAATTCTTCGTTATACAGATAAAGATTGAAATCAATATCTTTTACAGAACCGAAACTATGACACTTTAAAGTTGTATAAATCACGTAAAATTCCATTTTTTGTTTTATTTTTCTTTTACACAAACTTACATTCGAACATTGGCTATGGGAACAAATTATTTATGTTGTTATGGCTTTTTCATATCCACAATAGTACAATGTTTTTGGAATTTTCCGTGACTTATAAAACTTTAAAGTGTCATAGTGTCCCTGAGGGGTTTGTACGGTCCCTTTTCCAAACTTAACATTGTACACTCCTTTGCTATGCCTATACCAAATTTCATGCAATTCCAACCAGCCGATCAGAAGTTCCAAAAAATTTCGATCCTGTCCCACTGTACAATAGCAAAATAAAAAGATTTTTACACATTTATTTTATAGATGTTGTAATAATTAGTGAGATATATTCAAAAAATTCCCTTTGGTACCTTTAATTATATATAACTCGCTTAGCAAACATGTGATATATAGGTGACTTTTAGCAGTATGAAGACAGAGTCGATTGTCAGAACTGGTTGCCGGAGCCGGCTACGTAGCGGCAGTTTGAGCTATATTGGTCCAGTTTGGAGGTGGATGAGGTGTACTTGAGCAAGTGGTTCAATCCGGGACCGTTGATGGAGAGTGGTGTTGAGGTCGCTGCTAGTAATGCAGGTGGTGCGAAGCAAAGGTAACGAGTAGTACGGGACGTCCTAGGAAGAAGGCCGCCACGCGATGGATAGGTCAGCCCCATGGATGGATTGAAGCAAAATCGAACAAAAATTAATTAATATAAGCAATTTCGTAATTAAAGTTCATTTTTATTTCTTTCTGTGTACTTGAAAATAAATAGTAAAAAGAAACATTTTCAAAAGGATATTTCCTTAAGTCTTTCTGCTGCAAAATGTGTATCAAAGCATAAACATTTTTCAAAATGTGAAAAAACTTTGAAGCCCTTTTTAGAGGAAATTTGACATCCAAGAAAAAAAAACTGAGTACTTAGTTTTACTACGTATGGTCTCTAGTTTCGAGTGTATATTGATTTTTTCATGTGTAAAAATGACTGTCACCATGTTATTCGTAATTGAAATTGGATTTTAGAATTTTCTAAATAAAATTTGAATTTAATCTTGTAAAATACTTTGATTTGCTGTAATTTATTAAATTATGAAATTATTTAAAATCATTTCAAAATTTCGAATGTACCTGTAGCTGTAGCTTTTTCTAAACCATGGTTGTTAGTGAAAGAATGCTTCTTGATAACTGCTTTTGAAGCAATTCTCCTATAACTATGTTTAAAATTTTTTAATAAAAAACTATAAAATAAGTGAACTTTTATTTTTCTTAGAAATTATTAACAATCTTTCCTGCTAAAAATACATTTATTTTCACGTTTTTGGAAGTGATTACACTGGTCGGCAAAAAAGAATTCCGTCCTCCTTAAAAAAAAAAAAAAATATGTGGACTTGATACAATTCCACATGTAAGACATGAATCTGCTTTCAGTTTTTCCCATCAGGCTGAGATTTTTTTTATGGGCGTGTCTAATATTTCGCCGATTAATCAAGTATATTTCACTATAACTCAAGAACGGTGTGCACGATTTATATAAGTGATAACTAAAATATGCGGAATAAAATTGTCTTTAAGTAATTCTAATATATTTTGCTCACCACTGTATTTCTAATGAATTGTAGATATACATAGGTATTTTCACTTAGCTGTGGATAATCTCAAGATTCCTTCATCGGATTGGATTCGCAGCATTACCAGCTTTAATAGTTAGGGTGGCTTGAATAATATTTTTAGTCTGCATCTTTTGATGTATCACTTGTGTCAATCGTGCACACCGTTCTTGAGTTTTATTGCACCAATATGCAAGAGCAATGTATTTATTATGGTCGAAACATTACACGTCCATAAAAAAAAATCCAGTTCTGATAGAAAAAAAAAAAAAAAAAAAAAAAAAAACTGAAAGCAGATTCGTGTTTAGCACATCAAAATCCATAAAGTCCAACTATTTGTCTTTGGGGGAGGATTTTCTTCCCGACCAGTGTTATTAATAACTTCCAAAAAAGCTTAAAATATATATTTAGTTCTACTTTTGAAGCGATAAAAATGTTCTTTTTCGGAAGCTCTTGATCATTTTCTTTAACAATTATTTTTTTGTTAGTAATTTTTTCTATTTCTTCTAAACAACAATTAAGAACGATTTAATTGTGAATACAAATGAAAGCGAATTATTAAAAATATCTAAATTATTATTATTAATATTTTAAAAGAATTGGTCTCAATTTACGGTAAAAACCCTTAATACAGCCCTGTTTACATGTGAGAGTTGTATGTCTGCCATTTTAATATTTTAAGGAGTTTTAGCATAAATAGTTATATCCTTTTTTCACCCGTTACACAATTGTTTTTATTATTTTTTTATGCACATAAATATACATAAGTATAAGAAAATGTATATAAATATTGATTTAATTTATAAAAATATAAACAATCATATTAAAAAATATGATCATATTTATGAAAAGGAACTTGTTACATTTTGTCAAATATCTTTAAACTTTTTTAATCTTGCCTTTCAAAAGGCTAACAATTTTTAATTGTTTTAAAAAAAATACTAGTTTGTATCCTTAAAGTTTACACTTAATTGTTAATTGTTTTCCTTGTTGGCAAATTATTTTTAAACTATTGCTGTAATTTTAAGGAAATTTTTGTTAAAACTTTTTACACAAATTTAACACTAAAGAAAGTAAAATTTGTTACACTAATTGTTAAACTTTTTTTAATTTTTTATTTTTTTTCAAAAGAACTTTATTACACTTATGTTATTTTATTACACTATTGTTATCCTAGTTTATTACTTTTTTTGCTTTTATATGTATTTGATTATTTTGAACAATAGTTTTTCTTTTAGTTTTATATTTAACCGAAAACTTCCGTTTTATTTTGTTAACTGTCTTGTCACGAATGCAGGCAGTCAGGAAATGTAAGTTTTTGCTGTTTCCTGTCATTTGTACTCTAAAGAAAATGTTCGACATATATTGATAAATGTTATTTTCTTTTAGTTATATATTTATATTGGTTCTTGTAGTTCTGGAGACTTAGGGAAAATTAGGGATTTTACCAGCCATTTTAAATCTTCACTATTTATTTTATATCTAAGCTTAGAGCTGGCTACACACTAAGATAATTACTCATTAATTCTTTAGCACAAGTGAAAAAAGCGTAATTAGATGTAGTCAAGTAATCAAGTTTTAGTGAAGTATAATATCAGAACTGTAGGAATTTGTGTGTGTGTTTATGTTCTAACACAAATACTATTGCATTTTAAAAAAAGGAGTCATTGTATTCCTATTTATTGAGTTTTTTTTATTTTTTTGGTAACTACAGGAATTTTGTTCGGTATGTTCCATTTTATTTTCTATGCCAAATAAAGTTTTTGTTTTCTGTCCATTGTGCTGCGAAAAGTTTTGAAGTTTTCTTTTGTTTGTTATTACTTGTGGCAGTTAAAATTTATTAAGTGTTTAATATTAAGCCCAGGAATTAAGTGTGATTAGCTGGAAATTTATTTAACCAAAGTTACATTCTTAAGTTGGAAGTTATGAATAATTTAAGTTGTTTAATTATTGCATTTACAATTGTAATTATTAAAAAAA
The DNA here is from genome assembly GCA_951394005.1 of Protophormia terraenovae. Lineage (NCBI taxonomy): Eukaryota > Metazoa > Arthropoda > Insecta > Diptera > Calliphoridae > Protophormia > Protophormia terraenovae. Next base: position 87,124,879 of record OX596074.1, read on the forward strand.
AAAAAAAAAATGTTAAAGGAATTTTGAAGTAAATTGTAAAATATGTATGTTAAAAAACATTTGTAATCACCAAGTAGAAGACAATTAAATAAATAATACGATAACTTTAAAAATATTTTTAACAAAAATTACAATAATAGAAACATTTTTGGCCATTAAATATTGCATCAATGATTCAAACACTAAATGAAAGTATAACTTTAGAATAACAAAATCTCCAAAGGTTTTGTTTTTTGAATTTTTATTTTATGGACTCTTAAACTTCGGATATTATGGAGTGCTTTTTTCATTAATTGTTAAAATTAAAAAAAAAAAAATCAGTAAGTTTTTATGTGTTTATGGATACTTATTAATTTAGAGAATGCAAAGTTTAACTTAGAAATTATCTAAGATCTTTATTAAAAGATTATTATTTTTACATCCACTCCACAGTGGTACAAAAACGCCTTTTTTTGGAAATAATTCTGTAACTATTGAATCTCAATAAAATTTCACATGGTGAGAGCTGAGGTATTTTCGAGTCGATTTGGAAGAGTAGCAGGGGGGAAGTGGGTGGCCCTACAAAGTTGTCCATCTCGTATATGTATTTTTTTTTTGAAAAATCGCCAAAAATTAATTTATGATATGATAGAAAAGAAATTTTATATATAGATATTCCTTGTAAATCTCTACAAAAAGCTTACATCTCTTTTACTTTAAGAGAAATTCGGGTCGAAGTAAATTTTTTACCTCATTTTTAGTTTCGTTTATTTTAGTTTTTTCTTTTTTACTTTTAATAATATTCGCCAGATTCCTTACAAAATTCTAAATAATATTGCTGCAAGAATCATGTGAATATATGAATCCGTTAAAAAGTTATATTAATCTGAATTTGGAACTAAAAAAAAAATTTTAAATTTTTTGGATTTTTTTTCCAAAAAGGTGGCAATATTTATTCACTGATAAAATTAAGTTTTTGTTCTGGGCTTTATAATTTTTTTAATGTTTTCAAAAGAAATCTTAATGTAAATGCGTGTAAAGTAAATCCGGAGGAGTTTGGGACAAAGGTTTGTCCACAAGCCCTATTCAAATTTTGTCAATTTTGGATTTTTTTTTCTTCTTTTTTTATGTTCTCAAATTGCAAAGCTGGGATTGACTTAAAAATATTTTAATTATGTTGCTCTATATGTAAGGTATACACCCAAAAAGTATTTTCTGATGGAGGACCTTTATAACGACAGGGTGACCATTTTAATGAAACAATTAAATTTTTTTTAACACGTTTTATACGGATTGGGATTTTGGGAATTTTCATGTAAAAAAGTGGGAATTTTTTTAATTCTCTGATTTTAGGATAAATTTATACATATTATACTGAAATTTCAATATAATATCACCATTCGTTTAAATTTTATTAAAGATTAAATATTAACTTTAAAAAAACAAAAAATGCTTAATTTTAAGTCCTTCGAGAAATCCTGCAATCAAATTACATTCCACTACCTTTTTTTTCATAAATTATGAATCTTCAAATTATAACGTTTTCTTGGATACTTAATACTTGTATAAAAAGTTTATACTTTTGCTTAAAACTTAATAGAAATTTGGCCTCCTCTAGCCAAATTATGCTATTTAACACTTGATAACAAAATTATTTGCGAATTTCAAAAGTAGAATAAACACAAATTTCGCAAAGAAACTATGGACCAAGTAAATACTGGGAATTAAAAAAACTTTTATAATGTACATAAATATCCACTAGAACTAAAACCAATTGTCATATGTTATATTATGCAAATTGAAAAGCTTTACAAGTAGTGTGATTTTAAAAAATAATTAGGTTTATATTAATTAACGAAAATTGCTAAAAATGCAACGTATTTTTTAGTCTAAACACATTTTTTGGATGAGAAGCATAAAATATTAATGAATGTGTTGCATAGACGAACGATTTAAAACATTAAATACTTATAAAGATGCATTAAATAATAAAGATTAAATGATCTTTTAAATTCGCGGACTCAAACCTTTCGTTTTGTAATCGAATTTCAACTTTTTGTATTTCTTTCGACGTTTTAGATCATTGTTGACCATAATTCAAGGGTTATTAAGTAAAATTTCATAATAATTTTGTTAGATTTTTCGAATATTTGAATTTTAAGGCGTTATTAATGTATTTTTATATGAATTTCTTTCACGAAAATTGCTGTAATTTAATTTATAAATTGTAATTTATATAATTTTTGCAAAGCTTACTTAAATTTTTTGTAATAAATAATGTAAATGGGCTAATTTACTGTACCTTGATTTTTATAAGAATATTTTATAAAATAAGTTTTTTGCGTAAATGATTAGTTTAATTGCCAAAGTTTTGGCTGCAATGTATTTAATACATTATGGTCTATATATTGAACTAATAAAATAATTTAAAATTTTTTGCCAGAAAAAGAAAATTATGGCCAAGAATAGTTAATTTCGGGTGGGCAAATTAGACTGTATATTAATTAAAAATTTTAATTTTTATCCTTCACAAGCAGAGTAAAAAGTAGGAGCGTATACCTATTATAATTTATTAATAATACTCATACACTTACATGGCGTAGACCACTAGAAAACATAAATTTAAAAAATAGACGAAATATTGTATCTATACCTCAGGAAACATGACGAAAAAGAAGGAAGCAATCTCGGAATTTAATCTTGGCATCTTTTCTAATGAACATTTTAAATAAAATTTTAAATAAAAAATTTCAGATTATTAGTATTAGAAAATCTTTTTTTTAATACTCGAATAGTCTGTCTTATGTTTTGTCACTTACTGTTTAGATTACAATTTATTAATACAATTTGGCGGGAAATCAACATTTAACACATTTATTTACTTAAACATATGTATAACAATAGAAAGTAATATTTATATATAAAATACAATGACATATGTATAGAATATTTTATATAGAAATTTAAGGAACTAAATATTTAAATATCGACACATACATAGGTAAGTTCACTCCTCATGTTTACTTCTAAAGGCAACAGAATAAAATTTAAATTTAATTTCAAATCGATAACCTACATTTATATTTTTTTTTCAACAAAATTGTCTAAATAATACCTCTACTATATATTTATATGTATGTTCGAAGCGACGTGCTTCCTCCTCAAGTCAATTATATAGAAATAAATATTTCTATAGTAGTAGTAGTTCCACCCATACGTATGTCTATTAAAATCTATTAAATACATGTCTATGTAGTAGCTATAACATCATGATAAATGTAGTTTTATGTAAAAAAAAAAAAAAAAATAGTTTATTTGTATGAATTTAAGTACATTTAAGTTACAGAAAGTACCTTCTGAAGGTGTTCATTGTTTTTTAAACAAAATTTCTTGTATTGATTTCATTTGTATGAATGAGTAAATTATTTAAAGAAAAAATATAATAAAAAGAAGAAAAATATTTTCTTTCTAAAATAAAAAAGTTTCATAGGAAAAATTTAAAAGGGAAGTGTACAATGTTTCGAGTTCTATAAGATTTTTAATGAGTTTAAGTACTTCTCGGAAATATTTGCTGATAATACAAGGCGTTAAAAAAGTATTTTTTTCAACCAAATCAGACAAGTACATAGTTCTCTATATATTTGGGAACATATGGCGCTAAATCATTAATTTTCTAAATATGGGCAATTCTTAACGACAAATAAAGCAAAAATCCGTTATAACAAAATATGTAAGACTTTCTTTTAAATAACTATAGACGTTTAGAAAATTAATATTTTAAAATGCCACAATGAATTTAAAATGTAATTTGAAAACATTTTTTGATCACGCGATACTCTAGCTTCACTGAAGTAACGTTGAAAAAAAAAACCTCTGGGCGCCCTTCACGTTTTTCTCTTCAAGTTTGGGAACCTCCTACTGCATTTCTGTTGAGATCACATTAACAAGATATATGTCAAATGATACATAATAACAAAAGCTAATGGGCTCCATTTTGAATTTTGCAATTCCCGAAACGGCGTAAAATCCTTAGTAAAAAAAACTAAAAATTTTTAAATTTTGGTTTCACGACTTTTGCACAACACAATTTGACACTCCACATTGGGGCTAAAAGCAAAATAAATGGTAATAAGTCTGGATCTTTGAAAACACTAAACCGATTTAGATGAAACATAACATCGATAGAGGAGGAGTTAGGCTTTCAGAATATTGTTGGCTGGAGTGTGTAGCGTTACAGTAGTAGCTTAGCAGAATTCAAAAATGTAAAAATATTTAAAATCGGTTTATATTTGTAAAAGATATAAGCCCCGATATGTTTTTCACCCTCGAGGTGGTCAATTTTTGCCCACTGTAGCGGCGTCCGTGCTGCCGCTACACACTCCAATATTCTGAAAGCCTAACTCCTCCTCTATCGATGTTATAAGTTTCATCTAAATCGGTTTAGTGGTTTCAAAGATCCAGACTTATTACCATTTAGTTTTCTTTTGTCCCTCACTGTGCACTGGTTTTCTACAATTGTTTATAGCCTAGATAAGAAGAATTGGACTCACATGCTAAAATCTGCGACTACAGCAACCAAAAGAAAGAAAAAAAAATGTAATTTTCAAACACTTTTTTTTTTTCATATTTTAAGTTTAAGTGCTTGCTGGTACCACATGGAACCATTTCACCTCTTTAAGTTTTTGTTGTGTTACTCCACCAAATGTTGTTTACATAATTGCATCAAAAGTTATTTCAAAAAATCAGAATAGAAAACGAGAAAGAAAGATATAGTCGGTCAAGCCCGATCATATGATACCCTACACCATTGTTTACATCAAAATTCGGAGAGAGGTCTTTTATTAGACTTGGAGCCAATTGTGGACCGATACCAAGGACCGGAAACATTTTTTATTTTGTTTTTTACAAAAAAATATTTTCATTGAAGTTAAAAATTATTTTATAACATACTAAAACAAAAAATATAAAAAAAGGTAAAAAAAAATGTTTTCCTTCAAGTACAAAATAATAAAGTTCTCAAAAAAAAAAAATCCAAAGAAAACAAAACACAAAAAAAACTTTTTTTTTGTACAATAATTTTCATTTCAAAGTCAAACATTTATGAAATTGAAAATAAAATATTGATAATAAATGTAAATTTTTTAAAACAAATAATGAAAAAATTAAATGATGTTTATCAAATGTTTTCATCACAAACTAAGATAAATTCATATGAATGTTTGTATGGAGTATTTTATCTGATAACGATGTTCTCATCAAAAATATGCAATTTGAAGATACTGTCGAACACGGTTATAATGAACTCGAAGGGACCGACAATTTTAGTTCGTTATAAACGTAGTTCGTTATATCCGTAAAATTCCATAAAAAATATTTTTAATAAAATATAGGTACGTATTTGATTACGATACTAATATTTGTAATTAATGCGTTTTTCGATCCTTTTAAAATGGGCTGTATTTATGTTTTAAATATCAATGATTTTAATACATATATCAGGAAGAATACTTTTTTGCATTCATCAGTCATTGCCCAAGAAGAAACTGAGATTAATTATGTTTATACTCATTCAACGTTTTCTCTTATTAGCGAGGTTTTACATTGGTATGTTTTGAGATCTTTACTCTTTGAGGAATAACGATTTTTCTAATATTTTAATTTAGCATCCTCTTATAATTTCAGTTTTATTTTTAGCTAGTTTCGTTAACAACAATTTGAAATATGCAATATTATTCATCTAAAATTTGTATTTGTGGGAGTTCGTTATAAACGTAGTTTTTTGTATGAAATATTCCTTTTGGGACCATAGAAATGTGTTCGTTATAAAAAAAGTTCGCTATAACCGTGTTCGTTATAAACGTATTTATTTATATAGAAAATGTTGGTAAAATCAATGAGATTTCGTTATAGTTCGTTATATCAGGTGTTCGTTATAACCGTGTTCGACTGTAATTTGATGAAATTTGGTACATATGCTTTCTTCAACACAAGGCTAAACCAAAATTTTGGACTTATTTGGATCTGGTCCTAAATTTTTCTTTCGTCATTAAATGCGCGCTCCAAAGTCCTTTCTTACGATACCAAATATTTATATTGTTTCTTTGGCAGAAATATGAAAAAATCCGAAAAACCCGAAAAAAGAACCTATTTTCATTTTGATCTAGCCCACGAAAGGATAATTTCAGGACCAAAATTTTGAGAAACGTTACCTTAGAATGAATTAAATTTTCATTTAAGATGGGAACATCGATACTTTTCATTTCGCGGCCACCCTAATGTATACCATTTAAAACGTTGCTTTTTTTCGATAATCCGCAGCGACTTTGGTCATTTATTATATTCAAAGTCCAATATGATTACTAAGCAACTATCAAATTTCCAGTTGTTTAAAATGGATTCATTTCTAAATTGACATTTTTAAATTATACAAAGAAAAAGTTTTTTCGTACATAAAAAAACTTTTTTAAAAACATTTTTTTAAAGTACAAAATTATTTTGTATTTTACTTTAAATGTTTGTTTTAATATTTTTATTATTTTGTTTTTGAGCAGTTAAGAAAAAATGAATGAAAACTTAAAATCAGGGATTAAAAAAACTGCTAAATTAGTAGAGAAATTGCTTTCTATTTCATAATAATAAATGAAATATACAAAATTTTTTCAAATATAATCATTTTAATAATATTTAAATTTAAAATATTCAAGTTTTTATTTTTTCATTTATGCTTTTAGCCAACAGAATATAATAATTTTAGTAATATAACTTTTTTTATGTGACAAAATTTCATTTTTTAGTTTTTCTAAATATTGAAATTATAATTGTTTATAATTTTAAAAAATTTTACTAGCAAAAAATGAAAAATTTAAAAATGAAAACTAAAAATTTAGGAGAAATGAAATTTTTTCTTGCTAAAAAATTAAACTAAAATTTAAAAAAATTACTAAAAAAAAACTAACAATGGAAATAAAATTTTGTGCTGCAATTTAATAGAATACACTTATCAGCAAAAAAAAAAAAAAAAATGTTTCGTAATACTTCAAAAAAAAAAGTGAACTAGATTGAATTTGGCATGCTTATTATGAGCGAAATATTGGACACGCAAAAAAAAAAATAACAAAAATCCAGAACTGATGGCAAATAACTGAAATCAGATTCGTGATTACCTCGTCAAAATGCATTAAGTCCAACTACTCGTCTATAAGGGAGGATCTTTTGACCTACCAGTGCTATTTAACAATATGATTAAAAATTAACTTAAAGTCAAAGAAACAAATTTAACGAACTTGTGGCCGAAAAACAAATCAAAGTATGGCAGCATCATTCATGGATTTTTTTTTAACTAATGGCGTTTTCTTTATGAATGAAATGAAATTTTTAATCGCTTGCTAAAATTTTTTTATTCTTGTAGGCCTTTAATAGACCTGCAAAAAATATGCTTGTGTGTGCTTTTTTATAGTTTTCGAGTTATTTGCTTTTGAAATGTTAAGTACCTCAATTTAGCAAGTTCTTCTCACAAACCCTTTAATGATATATTTTGTTTGTCAAAGAATCATGATACAGAAGAATTCGTATTATATTAAAAATTTTATATATTTAACATTTTTTATATATTTACAAGTAAATGGAATATTAAAGAACATTAATTTAAAAATTTAAAGAAATTAGAATAAACCATAACAAAATTTATGTAATTCAAACTATTTCCATTTCCTAAAAATTGTAAGTTAAATAGATGATATTTACAGAGAACACCACGGTGGGACACTGAAGAGTGCTGATGATGGTCGTGGCTGACTAGAAAATGCATTCCATTCTGCCGAGTGTCCAATAAACTTTTACAATGTATTCTTCTACAATTATTCAATGAACTTGAGCCCGAATAATACAAGTTCTAAACACTAAAAGAAAAATATTTACATTCAATGTGGAGAAGATTTGAATTAACAAAAATTTAATTAATTCCTTATAAATTAATTCTTTAAAGAATGAATTCTATTCAAACAAAAGCCTTTGAATTAAGCTATTGATAAGCTTGATATATAGAATAGTATCGTGGTATGAAAAGTTAGTATTTCTTAGTTCAGAATTAAGATTTAAGGGAACTAAGTTAAGATTTCATTAATTATTTCTAAGCTCTGATTTGATGCCATATCAGTTAATTGATTTGGAAAAATATATAGAGCACAAAATTATGTATTCTTATAACGTGTAAATATATATTATAAAAATTTCCTTTTGGTAGCACAACATTTTAGTTTCGTTTTTAGTAATTTTTTAGTCTTTTAGTTTGAAATTTTTAGTTAAAAAAAGTAATTTCTCAAAAATTTAAAATTTTTATTTCTTAAAATTTTTATTTCTCATAAATTTTAAACTTTCATTTCTATCGTAGTATAATTTTCTGTGCTAAAAAAATTGTATTATACAAATTATTATATTTTTTAAACTAAAAGCAATTTGAATTATTTTTCATTCGTAATATATTTTTAGTTAAACTAAAGCGACAGTTTAATAAATTTTCATATTTTAATTTCATTTCTTTTAAAAACTAATACTACTCATATTTCTGTATAGTTTTTAGTAATCAAAAAAATAGTTAATACAAAATATCAATCCCTGCTTAAAATTTTATGTTTTTTGTTCGTAATTTCTGGTTTCTGACCGATACTCATATTAAGTGTAAACTAAAACATACGAATACAGATTATTACGTTGATACTAACATTTATATGAATTTATTAACTTTTGCGTGATTCTCGGAAAAGGAGCTATGGTCAATTATGAATCGATCTTCCTGAAATTTGGCACACAGATTTAGACTTATATGAAACTTATATGTGTAAAATATTATTAGAATGCTATATTTAAGGGATTTACGATTGTTAAACCCCTTTTTCCGGGAGGACATTCGCCCTCGGACCATATAAAATATCATTTTACCCCACCCCACCTGTGGTGGTGTAGGGTATAAAGATATTTTAGGTTAAAGGTCGGTTTCATAAGGGGAAACGTAAAAGAGAATTGCCCATATATATATATATATATATATATATATATATATATATATATATATATATATATATATATATATATATATATATATATATATAGCAGTTTTCCCAAGACATAAAAAAGTGGAAATAACATTTTTTGTCGCCCTGTGTAATTATTATTATTATTTTTTTTTTTTTCTGTATTTTTTCACAATGAAGACACAATTGTCTCTCTATGCAACTTTTTATTTTATTAACTTTTTTTCTTAAAATTTTATTCAACTGGATCACAAGTTTCGTTTCATTCTTTTGCATTAAAAAAATCCAGGAAAAACTTAAATTTTAAAACAAATTTCAACTCATTTTAATTTATATTTTATATACATAAGTCTGCTATCATACATATCGATCATCTTAACTTTGACTTAGGATACCTTCCCCTTAACATAATATTTTTACTAGTTTTACTATTTAAGTCATTTAATCAAAAGTCCTTGTCATTGTTTTTTCTAATTCTCTTTTGGATTTGTTTCTCCTTCTCCCACTCTCTAATTTTGCCCTCTTTTCTTATTTAAACTTTTTTATTTTTTTATTTTTGCTCTAAGGACAATGTCATAGTCCTTGTTTATTTATCAAAAATGTTGTGGTTCGTTCATACATATGTGGCTTGAATGTGTGTTTAATTTGTTGATTTTTCTATTGTTTGTAACCATTAGTATAAAATTTCTTTAATGAGATTCTACAACACATGATTATTTCTTTAGAAAACCTTGTAGAGAAGCCGCTGTAGTGTTGTCCTTTAATTGCTGGTCAGACAATGATGTAGACAAGGTCATTAGTGTTGGTGGTGGAGGAGAAGGAGATGATGATGTGTTGCTTATAGAAGATGTAGTGGTGGTAACAGTTAGTGATAGTACTGATGCTAGTGTTGTTGGTGTTTTGTTGATGTCCTCCAAATTGTTGAGATTCTAAGTATCAATATTTTTTGTATTTTAAAGAAAATATTTGTTTTAAGTGTTAATTTATAGAAATATTTATATTAATATTTTTTGAACTCACCAAACGTGTTGTTGTTTCTTCATTAAAATATTTTTCGTGTTGCATTAATGATTGTGACAAATTTTCCAACTGCATATATAGGTTGGAGGAAATTAAAATATTGAAAATTAAATTCATATTTTTTGATGTTTCAAAATTTATATACCTCTTTATTTCTTAGGCCTACAGTTTTTAACAGTCGGCATTCACGTTCTTGAAAATCGTTCTTCATTTCCATTATGGCCTCGCAGAATGGATTTATATCGTTTTGTGATTTATTATAGATATCTGTGTAGGAAAATTGTTTACCAGTCTGAAATGAAAAAAATAATAATAGAAATAAAATCAAATTAGATATTTTTATTACGATTATTCAATTGATTTGAGTTATAAACAAAAATGACTTAGTTTCAACGCATTTTATGTACTAAATATTTTATTTACTTTAATTTAAATGGGATTACTTATATATATATATATATATATATATATATATATATATATATATATATATATATATATATATATATATATATTAAAATTTATTACTTATGATAACATTTTTATTAACATTTCAGAATCTAATTAATCAATTACAATGAGAACTTATATAGAGCTGGTGGAGATAATACAAAGTAATACACGACTAAAGGCTCCATTACTCTACCGTAAATGTAAATGTAAAAACGTAAATGTAACTGGAAACGTAAGTGGGTGCTTACTCAAAAAACGTAAATGTAGCCAGTACCTTGTTGTTGTTTTGTTCACATCAACATCAGTGATGTAAATTACAAATTTTTTCAGTAAATCAAATTCAGTTTAAAAATCGATAGATTTATTGGTTTGTGTTTTAGCGACTTGTATACAAAACGAAATTTGTGCTTTTATTACAAAATTTTTAAATTTTATTTTATTGATTAAACTCCGCACTTTATTTAAATTATTTTAACAAGTTTTTTTCCGAAGAAAGCAGCAAAACAAATTGTTCAGTTCATAAACTTATTATATCGATTTTTTACGCAGATTTAGTATATTGAAATAAAAAGATGTCAACACTGTCCTTTCAGCTGTCACGTAAAAACGTAGAGCGATCTAATTTGATTAGGTTGCTACGTAACATTTACGTTTTTGAGTACACAAACACACATAACTCTCATAAGCAAAACGTGTCAGCTGATTCGCTACATTTACATTTACGGTAGAGTAACGGAGCCTTAAAGATCATTATAAAATTATGTTATGGCCATATTATGTCCGTCCGGTATCTTTTCGGAAAATTAACCCCTATCCCCCATAAAGTGTTCTATTATTATGGTTTAAATCAATTAGTGTGTTAACACTAATTACTTAAGCCAGGACTTTAAACCTGCTTAAGATCTAGTTCTGCATTAATTCCAAATCACTTCATTAAACAAATTACTTGTTCTCAAATAACTTCCTAGAACTGTTAAAAAAAAAAAAACATATATTTTTTTAAGTAACAAAATTAAATTGATTTAAAGTGGAAATGACTTATAATAAAAAATTAAATCTTGTTTTAATAACTGGTTGTTGGACCGTTCCCTAGCGCTTCTACAGAAGCAATTCTGTATGTGACAATTTCAAACAAAAATCATTTACAGTGGACGTTCGCTAGTACGAATTATATATTGTCAGGCCCTTTAGTAGTAGTATCGAAAAATTCGTATTATTGAACAACGCATTTTTATGTTCCAATTCAAATAATTCACATAAAATATTTAGATTTTATTAATATATATATATATATTTTTTTTTTTATAAAAAACTACATAACGAAACAAGATATAATTAATTTGTATTATTTTGAATTCATTTTTTGTACTTAAACAGGCATGAAAGAGCATACTAATGTATGTACATATAACAAAAAAAAAAAAAAAAAAAACAATTTACTTATTTAAAAAATCCGTCAGTAAACATTGACGTTTATTACTTTTTAAATTGATTTCTACAGCCTTTTCATGAAGACTTCTCAATAATAGTATTTTCGAGGTTTCAATGTTGTTCTCAACAGCTCATTTAATACATGTGTCAAAGCAGTTTATTGCATCCGCATGTTTTACTTTTGTAGACTTATTGTCAGGAACTAATAAAATATTATCCTCATCGACATCATCATCCAATTCAATTTCTTCACTTGGATCATCGAGATTCCATTCAAATAAATCAAGAAAATCAAATTGTGAATTTGGAAAATTTGCATGTAGTAAATTGTGTATTTTGGAAATTGCTCTTATCTCTGTCACGTACTACTAATAGTGGAATATCATCCTCGTCCTCAAAATTGTCATCGCCCAAAATTTTCTGCCAACATTTCTTTATGGAATCACTGTATACTTTTTCCCAGGCTAAGTTCATTTTCCGGTGGTTGACTTGGAGCGTTGTCTAATATTAAAAGAGCCTTAATTGGCAGTTTTTTTCTTTTAAAAATGTCTCTACCTGTAAATATATTTTGAATTTTTTTAAATCATTAATAACATTAAAACAATTTACTAAAACTTACTTCTGGAATAAATTTATCAAAAAACCATTTTTTGAACAGAGCTGCATTCATCCAAGCAGATTTAAAGTTTCCGTACTCAACAGGAAGAATTTTGTTCCGAAAAGATCTCGGTTTTTGAGCTTTTCCTATTACAAAAAGTTTAATTTTCTTAGTTCCTGCAGCATTAGCACACATTAAAAATGTTAATCTCTCCTTTGACAATTGTCTACCTGGAGCAGATTTTTCTCCATTATGAACATATGTTTTGTTTGTCAACATTTTCCAGTAGAGACCGCATTCATCCGCATTAAAAATTGCCTCGTTTGATAGCCCATGCTCCATAATGGTAGACGCTAACTTATTAACGAATGGCGCAACAAGTTCTTTAGAAGAAGATAATTTCTCACCAGACTCTTTTAACAATCGTATTCCATAACGCTTTTTAAATTTTGTTAGCCAACTGGCACAAAACTGACCATTGTAGAATTTTTCTTTCAGCTCCACAGCTTTGCATTTTAATTGTTCTCCACCGACTGTGATACGGAATTTTCTTTGTGCTAAAAACCACTCGTAAAGTGCATCCTCCATTTTTTTAAATTCACCACTTGTAAGTCTATACCGATTTTTTTAACGAACTCATGGAATTATCCAGCAGTTGCGTTTTTTGTTTAATGATTGCACATATTGTGGATTTGGATAATCCATATTTATTTGAAATTTCAAACAACGATGTTTTATTTTCGTGGTCTGCTATAATTTTTAATTTATCTTGCAAAGAAATTGTCTTTTTTTTACATCGTTTTACTTGCATTTTTACACATTTTGACAGTTAAAAACACAAAACACTTTTAAAAATAAAAAAACTTCACAATAACTTCGCTAAACGTGGATGACCGCTAAAGAATGAAGTAAAAACATAATAAAAACTTCATTCATACGTAAATAAAACAAAAATTCTTATAACAAACCACCATTCGCACTATCGAATAGAAAAAATGCCCATATATTCGTAGTGATGGTAGCTTAAGGGAATAATACAAAATTAGACCTCAGATGTTAATTGAGAAATCAGATGAACGAACACTAGAGACTTATAACCCTATAAAGACTTTTTACAGAAGAAGAACAGAGAATATAAATTCCCAACATTTTCCCCAATCATTTTTTTATTAGCTATGAAATTTATATAGTTTCTTCAAATGGAATATTTAACAAAAAATATCCATAAATAGGAAAATTTTAGAAAAATTATTCAGTGTTGTCGGATTAGGGGATTTATCTCCAAATTGGGGATTTTTTTTGGAAATGGGGATGAACAATTTGGTTTGGGGATTAGGGGATTTTTTGGGGATATATTTAAAGGCGTGGGGATTTTTATTTTATTTTAAAAAATTTTCATTTTTAACTTAAAAACGATAGAAAAAACATTATTTTCCGCTGGATATGTAGTTTTTGGTAAGATAAAACTATATTGTAATCCGTACAATAATATGAAGGTAATTTTTGAGTAATTTATGTTCCATTATTGTTATTGTAATAGTAAACAACAATTAATTGTTTAAAAGTTAAATAAAGTGTAACAAAAATAATTGAAGTAAAGAATCTGACTAATAATATTTCCATAATTTTTTTTTATCTGTAATTTTATCTTCACAAATTAATAACTATTTAGTCCAACCAGTGTGGGACTAAAAGCGATTTTAGTCCATATGGTTTAACTTCGGCTCAGTTCTGAGGTGCTTCTTCTTCTCATACATTTGAAAAAGAAATAAAAACTTAATTTTCGGTCATAAAAAAACTATAAAAATGTTTAAAAATTTCCTTAAAATTTTATTTTTTTGAAAATCTCTATGAGCCTATTTACATTGGGGATTATCGCAGTATTTTTTAATGATATTTTGTTTTGAAGTTGCTTCCAAATCCCTTCTGCATTTACACATATAAATTTGTATTGTGAAATTTTTTAAAAAATGTTTGACAAAAAACAACAAATCATAAAAATTTAAAATAAATTTGAAAAAATTTCATGAAATTTTTTGGCTTTGCGACGACATGCAACTTTTCTTACCCCGCTTGCCTCTCTACACCTCTTGCCTACAAACGTAAAAGTTGCAGCGATTTTTTCCAGGGAAAATCCCCAATGTAAATGAGCTCTATGAAATTTTCTTTTTTAATATTGATTATTTGTAAAAAATTTATTGAAGCACAAGTAAAAGGAAATGTAGTTTATGCTAATCTCTAAAATTAAGGTATTATTTGTGGGGATTTTTGGGGATAACATAAGTAGTAATTTGGGGATTTTTGGGGATGAAAATTCACTATTTGGGGATATGACTCGAAAAAAATCAGGGAACCCTGAAATTATTCAAGGTCCGAAAATTAAAATTAATTTGAAATTTAGAACTTAAAATCGAGTTTTATAAAGACGATCAAAGGTTATAGTAATGAATATTTTAATTTATTTAAAATTAAAATTATAAAAAGAAGTTTAATTTAAATTATGTTAATTTAAATTAAGGAAACATTTTGGAACCTGTACTAAAATCAATAGTTCTAGAACTGGTGTAATCAGAACCAATTTTCAATAACATCCTTAGAACTAGTACTGTCGCAACAAATTCTGGCTTTCATCAAGTAGAACTTTATTTTAATTCTACATTGGTTTTAAGATATGTTTTTGAGAACTAGTGTTTAAGAACTAATTATGTATGACTTTTCCATAACTTCTCTGAACAAATTACTGGTTCCCAAATGACTTCCTAGAACTGTTTAAAAAACTTCCAAAATTTAAAAGGAGTTTAAAAAATTCAAACGATTCATAAAGCGACCTTTAAGAAGTGGCTCTTTAGAATAAAAAAATAAAAAAACAAATTTTTAAACCGTTCCCTAACACTTCTATAGAACTAGTTCTAAATGTGACAATTTCGAATAAAAACCATTGATTAAAGCACTAGTTCTAGAACCGTTCCATACTGGTACTGCCTAATTAACACTTCTACAAAACTACTTCTGAAGGTGACAATTTAAAACAAAAGTCATTGATCATAACGCCAAAGTAGAAAAAGTGAATGCTATTTGCATGCGTTCTGGAAGTAGTTGTAGAACTAATACATTTTTTCCTCGGAATTTTCATTATCGAATAACTTGTGCTTAATTTAAAATTTTCGAAGATATAAAAAAAATACTATTATTTTAAATGTTAGTTAGTCTATTATATATATTATAAAATATGGCACATAAACGTAGTAATACTACTTTGGATGGTTCAAATAACTTAATTGCAGTTAAAAATGTACAACTCTAAAAAAAATTATGGCACTTGAGAATTGAAGATGAGGCCAATTAAGAAACTATTGAATTCTAACAATTGTCATCGTAAATAAGTTACTTTAAAAGAGGTTTGGAATGTTAACTAAAGCTATTAATATTTGAAATATTTAAATAAATAACATACTGATCTTTGTCTACATACCATGCTACTCAATAGATCCGCTACTTCCTTCAAAGTCTCGCTGTTACGTTGAGAAAATGTTTTTTCCGACTGCAAATTGTTAGACAACTCTAGAAATTAAAAAAATAGCTTAATTAAGCCTCAAAACAATTTAATTTATATAATAAATACCACTTACCACTATTTTCCAATTCCAATTTTTGCAATTTCTTCTTAAGTTCACCGTTAGTCTCATTCAATTTGCGTAAACGTTTACGTACCGCATCTACAATTTTAACATCATGATCATTTTCATTCTTTGAATGAAAACCAGAATCACAATCGTTATTGCCCTCAACAACAGAATCAGATTCCAAATCAATAAGTTGACGGCGTATAAAGTCGAGCCTACGATAAGCAGCAGCCTTTTCAGATTCCTAAACGAATTAAGGAATCTCCAATAAATTATAAATCTATAATATAGCAATTTTTCATTGCTTTTACCAGTTTTTGAAAAATGTCCATTAATCTTTTACGTTGATTTTCCATTTTCTGTTTATTCAGCTCTTTGTTCATTTCAAAGAACTCATATATTTCTTCTTCCAAAACTTTAAGCTTTTGTTGTTCTTCGAGTTCGGTATGGCTGAGAGAATCAAATTGCGAACCATTATCATCTTGGAACTAAAAATAGAAAAGGGCATTACAAATATTATAAACAAAAGAAATAATTCAAAAGTTTAACCCACCGTGGGTGTATTACATTCGGTTATTTGTGTATTGGCACTGCGTGAAGTTTGATGTTCAAAATTAATGGGAGGCATGGCTAATCCGGTGTCCAAAGAATGATTGGCTGAGATCTGTGTTTAAAGAAAAAGAAGAAAAAGCTATTAAAACAAATTTTTCAATAAAGAAAAATGCCTAAATGTAATTATTTATTTTTAAAATTTTTATTTTTTGTTTACTTAAAAATTTTTAGACATAAATTGTAAATTTTGAAGTAAAACTAAAAGTAAATTCGTTTTAGACACCTTATTGTTGGCACACTTGAGATCATTTCTTAACTCCTTAATAACATCGTCTTTTAGTTGAATTTTCTTTTGAGCCTTTTGTATTTCGTCTTCCAAACAGATGACTTGACGTTTCAATTCCCTCACCTCATCATGTTTCTCGGCTACTTCATGAGCCAAAGCTTTCATGTTGGCAAAAAGCTGAATATGATCAACAAACCACAAAAAAATATTTAGTTAAATTAAAAAAAAAGGACATTTAAAATAAGAAATCGTTAGTGCACTGACGAAAAGTCTTATGTTTTTTTTTACTACTTTTCAGGATAATATAAAAACCGTTTTATTTTGACGATACGCAACATATTTTTAATTTCGAATTTTTGTATTTTCCGTTAAGATTTTTATGCTTTGAAAAAACGATATCTTTTGGCGTTCGCGAATACCAAAAGGTATCGATTGTATTTTTGTTTCTTTAAAGAAATCTAAACATAGAACTTTTTGAAATTTCAAAATCCGTTGAGATAATAAAAAAACGCTCTGGTGGTTATACGTATGACTAATTATGAAATAAGATGCGATAATAAAAACAAATTAAAAAAATTACACATAGAACCCTTCGTCAGCGCAGCGACGAAATAATTTTTATTAAAAGAAGAAAAAATATTAAAACATTAACAAACTATAAGCAAATTTTCGGTATAAAATTTTAAAATAATCCCTTACGAACCTTGTTCCTTTGCATAGTTTCCGCATCGTTACAATTCTGTAAGTAAAAAAAACAAAACAAAATGTTAATAGGTTTTCTAATATTTCTCTAATTCATTAAATACTCACTTTCATTGCATCTCCTCCATGACCTTCTATAGTTAAATGATCATATTCACCCATATCCAACACCTGAGACGGTGTTATGGTCTCAAATGTCAAGCCCTGCAAATCCCAGCTATTGTAGTTACGAGCATTTTGTATATACTTAAGCAACGTATCAATATCTTTGCGACATTTCATTAATTCATTGCCTTGACTGTGCCGACAATTGCTACTGACTTTACTCTGCACGAGTTTAAGTCGCTCAGCCACTTCCCTTTCCAATTCATCCATGTTGGTAATAAAAGATTCGCTGATTTTTGTCAACATTTCGACCCATTCTTGATATGTTACAATTTTTAGCTAGAAAGAGGAGAATTGAATAATAAATTAAAATAAAGATTTTAAAAGTGTAGGACTATTTATTAGAGAAATGGCGCAAATGTAGAGTTATAGGGAAAAAAGGCGATTTTCCGCTTACCGATTCCCGAAAATTAATAAGTACTAAAAATGTATGCATTTACCTATTTTATTCTAATATACTTAATATTTTTGTTAACATTATCACATCGACAATATAGATAATGCTTTTTATTAGGATTTTTTTTTAATTTGAATTGTTTATTGAAATGCTCTAAAGACAAATTATGAACTAGCGCACAGTGGGGCAGAACGAAATTTTTTGGAAATAAATCTGTAACTTCTGATCGGCTGGATTTGCATGAAATTTGGTATATGCATAGCAGAAGAGTGTAAAATGTTAAGTTTGAAAGGGGGACCGTACGGACCCCTCAGGGGCGGAGCTAAAAGGGCTCAAATTTGGGTACCTCTGAATACAAATTTTTTAATCGCTTGTCAAATAGTTTCTCGTCCAATTTCAAATATTTTTATACATTATTATAGACACTGACAAGGCCTACATGTCCTACTTATCTCTTATAGTTTTTGATTTATTTGCATTTGAATTTTTAAGTACCTCAATTTTGCATGTTCTTAGTCCAGTTTTTTTCAAATATCCTAGTGTTTCCCACCGATTTCATTCGTTTTTTCTTTAGCTAATTAAAGAACAAAATTATCTATTGAATAAAAAAAACTTTGAAAATTGCAAAAATGAAGACATTTTGTGTTTTTTTGACCGAAAAAGTATCTACAATCTTTTTTTCTCTAAAATAAAATTTTCTTTAACAACATATCGTCCCTGCGCTGACTGAATTACCTATGTAAAAATTTTGGAAATTTTTTTTATTGCTGCATTTAGATCCTCTACTAATTATACATATGACCACCAAAGCATTTGTCGATATCTCTACTAGTTTAGGATTTACAAATTACCTATGTAAAACCATATATAAAATGCTCCAACAAAATTACCTATGTACATAATTTTTCATACAAGTTAATATTATTAATATTCTTAGAGAAAATGGTAATATTAAAATTTAAACATAAAATATTTAATATTGTATACTTGTGATATGCCGCCTAAAAGTGTACATCCCAAGACTAGTTACACCAAAATTAACTGATACAGACTTACGTCAACTAAAGCTTTGATGATGTCTGTCCGTCTGTCTATCTTTCAGTTTCAGATTATTATAAAGTTTATTATTTTTTTTTTTAATAATCAGAATAGGAAAAAGCTCGGGAGACCGTACTGTCAATGTCATCCGATACCTATATTATATGTTGGATTTCTTTTAATCAAAAATTAAAAGTTGTGTATAGTGTTGATCGAAAATAATATTTTTGGAGGTACTTTAAAATTGGTCCAGCTCACGAAAGTGAAATAATTGATTCCTAATATTTTGGGAATTAGTTTAAGACATATAAATCTTTAATTTTAGGAGGGTACACTTGCAACATTTTTTGTCTTCGCACAAATCGAGGCACTTTATTGAGTTCAGGAATTTTTAGTAAATCGTTAATTTTATCTTATTTAAAATCTTTTTTCAGAAAATCATAAAATACGGGTTCATTAATTTTTCTTTAGCTATCGTTTGATACATATAACATTAATATTGGTGAATTTTCTTTTTTAATTTTTTTGAAGATTTTTCTGGGATCATCAACAAATTACCATTTAATAGCATGTTCCAATTATCTTAGGAAGTTGAAATTTGACCAAGATATTACTAATAATACCGCCTTCCATAGTTCAAACTTATATTTAAATGAACTTAAGAACCTGCAAAAGAAAAGCACAATCATATCTTAACGAAAAATTGCTCCACAAAATTACTTATGTAAAGTTTTCGTTGATTTTTCGTTGAACGCGCCAAAAATTTCATTCTTTTTCATAAAACATGTAATTTGTGTTGCTAAGCCTATTCATAAACGAAGAAAATTTTTAAAAATTTAGTGAAGTAACGAAGAAACTGCAAAACTAAACAGTTTTTCAGCTTTCCTGAAAAGTTATTAAAAATTACATAGGTAATTTAGTCAGCGCAGGGACGATATAATAGTTTTATACTTTTCTGAAAGGCATCTTCACAGAGAAGACTTTAAAATAAAAAACAAGTCCAATAACTCAAATGGTCAATGTACATATCCTCCCGAATTCGACCCATTTTATATGAAAGTTTTGACTTTAGTCTATATTTTCTCAAATCCCGAAGCACGAATCGGCAAACGGAATGCAGTTCAAGAATCTGTAATATGTTGTTAAAAATTTTTAATCAAAATCTACGGGACTTCGAAAAAATGTGGATTTTATAGCCGAAAATGTTAAAAAACGCATTTTTGGGATTTTCGGCGTTTTTTTGGGAATTGTGGGATTCTTTTTACAAAAACTTAAAGTTTTTTTCAGTATCTCATTTTATACTATAAAGACTACATTCGCCGAAAGTTTCGTTAAGATATCTTCAATAAAAAAGATTTTATTACAGATAAAGTATTTATAATATTTAAAAAAATCACTTTTTTACAAAAATTTTATTTTAATTACAAAAATCAGAAAAAGTATAAACTCAATTTTTTCATCTAAATTACATTGCATAGCTGACATAATTCTTCGTTATACAAAAAAAATATTGCAATCAATATCTTCTACAGAACCGAAACTATGCCACTTCAAATTTTATTAAGTCAAGGATATGAAAAAAATTTGTTTGTCAGAGGTACCTAACTTTGAGCCCTTTTAGCTCCATGAGGGGTCTGTATGGCTCCCCTTCCAAACCTAACATTTTACACTCCTCTGCTATGCATATACAAAATTTCATGCAAATCCAACCATCCGATCAGAAGTTACAGATTTATTTCCAAAAAAATTCAATTCTGCCCCACTGTTTAGATTAGGTGTCGAGCAACAAAAACTTCATCACTGAAGTAAACGGGAATAGAGCTTATTTTTTCAAGTTTATTAGAGTATTAAAATTTGTTCACAACTTCAACTATTTTGCGATTATCCTTGCTAATGGTTTTAGATAATTCGAATCATTCAGATGAGTTAGTGAGCATTTTACATTAGTTTTACATCCGTAAAAATTTCATACGGGAAGAAGTCGAAAAGATGATTACAAAAATTTTGACTGAATCAATTTTTGAACAATATTTCTAATAGCATAAACACAGTGCGCTTCACTACCCCATTGTATTGAAATAAAATAAAAGTATCAAAACAAAATTCTAAATAGACCAGATTAAAACTTGATAGCCTTTTTATTTAGAAAAAACAAAATGAAATACCAACAATTAAGAAACCCTTAAAATTAAACTATGATTCCTATTACTCGTGGTAATAGTTATAAAATTGGTATTTTAGTTACAATTTTCTTACATTTTTAACGTTCGAAAACTACCAAATTATTTCTATTATTATATTTTAGTAGAAAAGAATGTGACCAATAGGGCTTGTGGATTCTAAACACTGAACGATATATTTTTAATTTCACGTTTAAAAGTTAATTATAAAAGAGTAATATAATAACGAAAAGTAACACAAAGTACCCTCTTATAGATTCACATTCACTTAGGACCATATATCTTTAATTTCATGTTTCCAGTTTCAATATTTTAGAAAATTTTAAAAACACCGTTAGAAGAATGCAAAAGTACCACAAATCCTATTTTCTGGATTCTTATTCACTTAGGACCATACATTTTAAAATTCATATTTGTAGGTTCAATATTATAGAAAATTCAAAAAGTACCAATGGAAAAACGAAAAAGTACCACAAAGTTCCCCTCTTCAATTCTTACCCGCATAGGACCATATATCTTTAATTTCATGTTTCTAAGTACAATATTGTAGAAAATTCAAGAAGTACCATTAGAAGAACATGAAATTAAAAAAAGATTAGGCTGTGCCGAATTTTGATTTTTTCGTGCAAAAACGAAATCGCTAGCTTGTATAGGAGCCTAGAAAAGCCAACAATAAATACGATTTTTTGGGAGTATCTTCGGTTTTTGCCGATATCTCAGTTATTTATCAACCGATTTTACTCATTTTTATTATCGTTTTTCTAAGGAATATTTTGATGTATAAAACATATATATCCAATTACTAGGGCTTTCTAAAAATTGATTTCAACAGACAGACGGACATCTTTATATTGACTCCCCTATCAATAAGGATCCAGAATATATATACTTATTGGGGTCTTAGATGAATATTGTAGAAATTACAAACGGAATGACAAATTTATATATACCCTTTACACCTGTGATGAAGGTTATAAAAAAATACCACAAATCCTATTTTCCAAATTCTCATTCACTTCGATCATATATTCATAATTGTAGGTTCAATATTATATAAAATTCAAAAAGTACCGATGAAGAACGAAAATTAGATTATAGAAAATTTAAAAAAGTACCATCAGAAGAACAAAATAGTACCACAAAGTTCTCTTTTGTAAATTCTCACTCACTTAGGACTACATGGACTTAAGTTCATACTTCTAGGTTTAATATAATAAAAAATGCATTATTTAATTTGAATAAAAATTTAATTTCCCGTTTTTATTCCCTTTTAGGTACTTTTTTTATAGCTCCTAGATGTAAGAAGATTGTGTTCCAATGAATTTCTAAATTGTACTGGGATCTAATGTTAAAATATTCATATATATGTGTCAGTAAAATGAAAAAAATATTTTGTGAAAAAGTACCAAAAACAGGTACGATTTTTACCCTTTAAACGTTCAAATTTCCTAAAAGTACCACATTTGTGTTTGCAAATTTTCGATAAGGTACTAATTTGATGGACATATTATTTCTATTTTCTAAGATAGATAGGTTTCCAAAAAAGTACCAAATTACAGTTTTTACCCGTATTCTCCCTAAAAGAGCAGAATTTCAAAAATGTACCACACACCTATCCGATTATTTTTGAAATTAAAAACGATAACTATTCAACCTTTTTTGCATCTCTATTAGTTTAGGCGATATAAGGTTACCGATTTTAACCTTTTTACCCCCTAAACATTCGGAAAATCTCCTTTTTGCTGGATCTATTCGTTAGGAGACCAATTTACAGTTCATACTTCATAACCCGTTTGGGCTGTGCGATGATGAATCACAAAGTAATTCCGTCAGTCAATTACTCAGTGACGTTACTCTTTTATATATATAGAATAGATTTTGATTATCAATTTACATAACTCAGCTGAAAATGTGGCAGGCAGGGGGAGTGATAGCCCCCCTACAAGTACTAATTATAGGATAACTTGAATACTGTTACAACAAAAGTCTTAAAATTTTACGGTGATATCCTTCTCATCAACTACCAAACTTGAAAAAAAAAAAGAAAAGCAGGACGGATAGAACCAGAGAAAATGGTCCTAACCGTCGGACGAAAATATTAAATATCGTATATCTTAGGAACCATTACAGAAAAAGTTTTAACATTTTGTAAGAATAACTTTTACAATATCCTCAATAAGTTAATATGCAAAAGCGGTGGGTAGGGACAGGGGGAATGATATCCTCTACACAAAGCAAATATTCTTAATGAGATATCTAAAGAACTATTATAGTGAGACCTCTCAAATATATCATATGAAGTAAAAACAGTCCAGCGGGAAGGATTGATTCTATATGAACAAAATAATAATTTTCACATATCTAAACGGCTAAAACTGTTTTCACGAAATTTGACAGTAAGTATCGGATGTGGTTATAGGTTATGTTAGAACTCAATTGGATGACACGCCCATATTTTACGCCTACTTTACAAAAAAAATATTTCTTCAATTTTACACGCTATTAATGTATCTATTTACTGAAATTTGTCGCACAAATAGTGTTTGCAATTTAGAATTTTATAAGCTATGTTGCATCTTGATCGGCTACCACGCCCACTTTTTAAAACTTTCAAGCAATATTTACAGCATCATCTATTGCTCCTACATTCAAATAAGATATTTTATTTTTCAATCGGAGCAGAGAGAGTGGTACACCCAATTATAAAGTAAATATTGATTTCATATAAACATCTAGCTTATCATATCACATTGATAAAAAGAAAATAGGACGAATAGGTCCAGGATGAGAGGTAAACCCCATACAAAAAAAAATAATTTTTGCATATCTAAAGAAGAATTACAGTGAGTCTTAAAATGTTGTAGAAGTATTTTTCATACTAAATTTTGAATAGGGCGTATAGTTTCAGAGGGAGTAATAGCCCCCATATAAATAAAATATTAGTTGCCGCATCAAATGGGGTAGCGATGCGCACCGGGAAAAGCTAGTTGATTTTCCCACAATCATTTAAAAACATACTAACCTTAATTTTTAAAGGGGTACATTTACTATTTCTTTTGGTAAGGCACTTTAAAAATATATATGTAAATTTTTATAAAATTAAACAAATTGAGAATTCAACTTTAAACTTTAAAAATTATTGAAATTGTTTACTAAAAATTTACAATTAACATTTACTTACATCTTTATCTCCTCCAACATCTGCATCGATATGTTTTATTCTCTTCGAATAGATATCATTCAATTCTTTGAAATTTAATTTCGCTGCATCACCCACACATACATCCGATCCTGATCTGTGATTCAACAGTTGTTGATCATAGCAGGACAAACCAGGAATATCTGACATAGACGTAACATTTTGCACATACGAACACTGTTTACGATAACCGTCATTGGTGGTAGTTGAGGAATTTTGACTTGCCAAATTACTAGAACCAGTTGATAACTTTCCAATAGGCTGAACAGATTTTGTGGGACAAAGAAATGCCGTTGAAGTATAAATATTATTTTGTGGTTCAAAATTGTCCGACTTAATTGTGCTATCAAAATTCCATTGTTGTGTTGGTGTTTTGGGTGAAACATTTGGCGACAGACTTTGTTGTGTCACATATTCTGGTTTGGTAGATGTTGTGGAGTAATTTGATATACGTTGGCTTATACTTTCTGTCTTGATGGAGGCATATGAATTCTTGGGCGTATTAGAGTGAGAACTGTGAAAAGAAACATTCGATTCCTGCTTTATATCCGAAAGTGTTCCTACTGCTGGTTGTTTACTATGACGTTCGTAATATGATTTTACATCCACTAAAGGTGCTTCATGTTGTGTTTGCTCTCTGCTATAGACTGTGGAAGTATCTGGTCGTAAATTCATTCCAATAGTTTCGGGAGTTACAGCAAATCTAGAATTGTGTGTTGCTCTTTGAATAGAGTTTGTTGGTTGTTGTTGTTGTATGTTAAATTCTGGTGATTTATTACATGGATTAGCAGCAGTCTCGTTGGTGTTGTTTTGCATTGTGTTGAGTTTTTTTGAGATTCCAAATTAATTTTTAATGTATAGTTAGGCCTGGTTAATTGAATTATGAAATTTAATTAGAAATATTAAAATGCTTCCTAAATATTAAATTTTAAAATTTAAGATTTTATAAATTATATTTTTTTATTTTCTTTTCTTAATTATTCAATAAATAAATGTCTAAAAACATAGAAAAATAAAAGAACAAGGTTGTTTTCAAATGTTTCCCAATTGGAATTTGATTTAAAATCTTGAGGATTGATATGGATGATGTAACGAAGTTTTATGGTATTAAACGAATTTATACCATGAAACGTTATTATATACATTTTATTATTTTTATCCGGATTATTTTATTTACTAACTTGTTATATTACCACATCTGTGAATACCCTATTATTATCTACCTTACTTGTGAACACCCTTATTGTTCTTCTAAGAATTAAGATTTAATAATTCTCATTAAGTTTATATAATTATTATCATAAGTACTCTAAGTTTGGGATGAAGTAGTTGCGATTTGATTTGCCAAAATCTAAGACAGCTGATATTACGATATAACTTGCCTTATTCCAAGACACTTGATATCGTAACATTAGTCACTGTTTCTCTGGTACGGCACTGCAAATTCGGTTGTCAGTTTCGTCACCGTGACCAAAGAGAAACACCGTGACTTCGGTCATCGGTTTAGGTACAGCGAATTATCGTCTGTTTCGGCACTGCAACTTCGATTGTCAGTTTCGTTACTGCAGCTTCGGTTGTCAGTTTCGTCACCGTGACTTCGGTCATCGGTTTTGGCACAGCGAATTGTATCGTCTGTTATTCTCATTAGGTTAAATCTGAATTTTGTAATCTATTTCTAAGAAACTGTATTATTTAAACCTGTATTTATAAGATATTTTTAAGTATTATAAACCATAGAAAACAACTAGAACTCCAACTTGCTCACAAAAAACCTAACTCAACTGTCAAAAAAACCTAACGC
This sequence comes from Protophormia terraenovae, assembly GCA_951394005.1. NCBI lineage: Eukaryota > Metazoa > Arthropoda > Insecta > Diptera > Calliphoridae > Protophormia > Protophormia terraenovae. The sequence continues at coordinate 87,151,332 of OX596074.1, forward strand.
TTTGTATGTGTTAGTAGAATTTTCTACAGAACTAATTTATACATGTGAAGAGAGTAATTTTTATTTGCTGAGCGAATGAAAAGAGTTAGACTTCTAGTTGTTTTCTATGTTATAAACGATCCTGCTTCTCGCGCAATACCTGAGGGAACCGAATCTTCAGCTCCGCATCTACCAGTATTGGAATCCGAATTGCCTGAGAAGTAACCGACTGAATCCCTATATATCATCGAGCAGCTAGTAATTTATTTAACACAAACGTATTTACTATCGTTTATTATTACCGATATCTGAAATATTTAATTATTAAATAAAGATACTCTATATATTTAACCCCCAGAAAGGGTAAACCAATTGTATTCTCTCTTAAGGTTCGTGGATCCCGTAAGTCGACCCTGGACATAACTGAACTACCTCAGCCGACGACAAAACCACGTTACAATCATTTTTTTAATATACCATTTAAGATAATTATATCGGCTTATGATAACAATAGTTCTTACTGAGGTACGATCGGCGCATGTTGGAGTGGCGATGATTTAAATTCATTACATTTTATAAAAAGAGTTAAAAATTAAATTTGCATAAACTTTCGGTGTATTTTCTTAATAAAAAGTCTTTTAAAGAAAAAGTTTAAAATGGAACTATCAACTTCAGGTATTTAACTTCACTCTACTTCAAGTATTTGTAAATAATATTTTGTCCAAATATTTGTGATTTTGTTGTGAAAATTGTCCTAATATTATGTTCACATATATATATATATATATATATATATATATATATATATATATATATATATATATATATATATATTTTTTTTTTTTGTAAAATTAGTGGTTTTCTAATGAGTGGTTCTAAAATTTTGATAACGGTCCATATGTATATTAAAGTGCTTTGATTTGTATGGGAACAAAAAAAGTTGTAAATTAATTAAAAGTCTAAAATTAAAGATTAATATGTTTAAAGCTAATTCTTAAAATATTTCAGTTCAATTATTTTATTTACGTGAGCTGGACCATTTTTAAAATACCTTTTCGATCAAATATAACATATGATACAAAAACGACGTCTAATACATATTGAGCAAAAAATATTTTAAAATTTCTTTTCATTCTCGTGAAGTTATAATTTTAGTAAAATATTCAATGATTTTAATTTAAATAGTATTTTATTAAAGTTTGAATATTTTGGATATTTTCCATCGTCAATTTTATTTTTGGGGCATCATTGAAAAGGTCTCATTAAATGCTATTCATATGTGCATTCATTTAACCCTATAGTTGAACAAATAATATTTTGGGATTTCCGGTCCATAATTGGTTAAGTTAATTTTAACGGAAAAAAAATGGTTAGTTAAGGATATAAATGTACCCAAAATGATAAATTGATCAAAAAAGCTGTAAATTCATGTAGAATTGGGTCTAAGTTTCAAAAACTTCTTTTTATTCGATTCTTATCGCAGGTTTCAATGAACTTATTATGTTTTTCATAAATTTATCAATAGTTAAGTATAATAAGTACTTCCGTGGGACATATTTGCAAAAATTGCTAATTTAACCTTTTGGAAACTAAATACCTAAAATAAAAATAGGGTTAATAGCGTGTAATCTTCAATAGTGCCAGAGTATACCATTTCAGTGGTACATTAAAGTCCAATATACGTTGAAAAATATCCGAAATATGTAAAATTACATGTTTGAAAAAAGAAAATATGACAAAAAAGTAAAATCATAATATTCCGCGACTGAAAAGAGACATAATAATTATTTAAATGAATTTTCAGGATAATAGTATGCCTCTATTATAATTTGAAGTTAACTAAAATTTTGATAATGATTATGAAAGTAAGTAGGTAGGTAGAGAAGGGTTACACAGTACTCAGATGAGTACTTGTGTATTCACTCGGAGACCTAGAGGTCCATTGTTAGTCCCTTCGTAGAAGTTAGAAAAGAAGTAGTAGAATTGTTAGAAAAGAAGTAGTAGTAGAAATAATGGAAAGAAAGGGAAAGATGAGACCAAGAAAAGAACAGAGAGATATTTTAAAACTCTCGCTCTAAGCTAACGACACTCCCTTAACTTATTCTTAGTTACCTAGATCGATCCTCGATATACTATCCAATTCGTCGACGAATCGACTGCCTAGCCATTTCTGTCTACTATATGATAATGAAAGAAATACGTAATTTTAGAGGTGTTTTAAAAATGGTCCATCTCACGTAAATTTAAACATTGAGAAGTAATATTTTGGAAATCATATATGAAAATAGTAGTCTTCATTTCTAAAGGGGTACATTTGTAATTTTTTTTTGTTATGAGGCACTTTAATGAATATATCTGAAATATTTTTAGTGCATTTAATGGCCCATTTTCCAACATAATTTAAGAATAGTTGGACTAATAAGACATAAGAAATGCGATCAAAAAAAATCTTAACATACGTTTTGCCTCATAACTTTTTTCCGAAGCAATATTTAAATTTTTTTTTTTTTGATCTAGTTATCGTTGAAAAATATGTCAGTTATCATTTTTAATGACAACCATGTTGATTTGTTGTGAGTTTGATCAAAATGATTGACGAAAATGATGTGCGTGCTATAAATTATTAAAAAATTTCAAAAAAATGCAATTTGGTCCTACAAATAATTGGTCAAAAAATTAATCAAGGTTATTAAACCATATAAGGAGAATTCAACCATTGATAGGAAACATAGTTCGGGAAGAAAAAAGGTCCACATGATATTGGGAAGGTTAAGAAAATTGAAAGCATATTGATAATAACTCCAAATACATCTGGTAGAAAAGCAGCCCGGTTAGCTAACTGCTCTGACTATTTGGTGAGAAAAGTTAAAACTAATGCGGAGCTAAGAACATATAAAGTCCAAAAATTTCCTGATTGGAATGCTGCAAACAATTTAGAAGCCAATAACAGGGCACAGAAATTAAAAACAAATTTCATAAAAAAATACTCATGTTGTATAAAGAACGACGAAACGCATGTAATGGCAGACTTTTCGCAGCTTTCGGCTAAAAATTTGTATGTTGTTGATGCTTGAGGAAATATTGAAGATAAGTTTAGACCCGAAAAGCTGAAGAAAAGAATTTAGTTGCGACCAAAGAAGCAAGTCATTTGTTACAGTGGGCTCTATAAATACCGAAAAATACATCAAAGAATGTTTACAAAAAAATATTTTTCCTTTGATAAGAGAGCACAATGTGTCCACTTATTTTTGGCCCGCTTTGGTATCATTTCACTACGTAAGAAAGCTCTGGAGTGGTACCAAAGCAATAACATAGTTTTTGTACCAAGAGAGGTCAATCCTCAAAATTGTCCGGAGGTAAGACCATTGAAGATATATTTGATTTTTGTGAAAAGAGAATCGAAGAGGACAAAAGAGGTGTCCCAAAATATAAAAGGAGATGGGCAGACTGTTCCAAAAAAGTGACTGAAACAACTATCAAATCTCTAATGGGAGGGTTACCAAACAAGGTCTACGAATTCATAAGCAGTGGACAGAAGTATAAAAGTTGTATTTTTATATGAACTGTGATATAATATCAATTAAATAAAAAAACAATCAAAACTCTAAGATCAACCAATTCCAAATTATTGAATTTTATGTATATATAGATTTTTTCGATCGCACTCCTTAATACCAAATAAGCAAACAAATTTTGAAAATTCAAGCCTTGGAATATTTGCTGGAATTCGACATAATTTCAAATATTATTTGATTGGTTAATTGAAACAACTAAAAAGTTTCAAGTAAAATAAATTTGATTGGAATTTTAATTTCCTTTTTTCTGGAAAACGCTATTGATTTTAAGTGTACTACAAGTTTAATTCAATACTTGGTACTGGATTCAAGGCTTGAACTACAATTAGTTTCAACTTTAATTCCAGAAAAAAGCTTATTGGGTATTCATTTTAATATTGACATTTAGTTTTTTTTATTTAGGTATAAAATAAAAAACATCAAGATAACAAACAAAGTGCCTCGGAACCAACTTTCAAGCTCGAATCTTTCAAGAATCAATTGATCAACGTGTTTTTCGAAATGTATTAAATAAAAATAAAAATATGTTGCCTTTTTAATGAAGTTTAATAATTTTTCGAACTTAAATTATCGCTTCCTATTCCATTTTCTTTATCTTTTTTCTTAATTATAAATAAACATTTTTCTTCCTCTCTTCATTTGAGATCTTTACTATTATTAAATTCACTATTTATATTTTTCAAAAGCTACGTGATCACGTTTAGGATATTAAAATACTCTCGTCAAACATTAATATTTTTTTATTCATTGTTAATATACATATTAATGAATGTATTTATGAACGTGTCTAATCAAGTTTATAGAAAGCACGTTCTCTGATGTGGTCACCTAGAAATCCTCTTAAAACATTAAAATATATATATTTTTTGCAATAAACTTTTCAATTTCCAGCCGGGATACTAATGCAACATTTTGTTACTAAAGTGCGTTATTGTAACATTTTTTTTTTTCTATTTAAAGGTCAAGCAATCATTTCAAGCATGATTTTTTTGTATAGAAAATATTGTTTTTATCAACACGTTTTATTTATCATACGAGTCTTGGAAACGAATTGAAAATAAGTAAGAAAAAATACTTCAAGTTGTATGTACTATACAATCTGTTTGTTTTCTAAAATAAATTTAAACAAACAGCAAAAAACAAAAAACGGGTACAAGCTCAATAGAATTTATAAATAAAAGTGTGAAAAGAGATTTAAAGGAATTTATTGTTAGTTTTTAAGTTTTAGCTTAAGTACTTATATGCAGTTCTACGAACTAAACTAAAACTTTCGACTTTTAACCAAGGTAGACCGATACTTCTGAACGAGAACTGCCTGCAATACAAATGAATTACGTTAAATAAAATTCGTTGGTTTTTCATAAAACTATTTGATTCAATGTACGAATTCGTTGCTTCAGTGAAAATATTTATTGAAATTTAACACACTTGAATTTTACGTTGAAACAATTCGTTAAATTTATTACTTAAAAAAGTTCGTTTAAAGAACTTGTAGGTTCGTTCAATGAACTTATATGTTCGTTTAAAAGATCAAAAATAAACAAAACAATAAAAACATATGAGAATATTATATTCGGATTTGCCGAATCTATATACCCAGCACCTGCAACTTTTTAAAATTCCACCTTATGTGGGAGGTGAGCGGTAAAGTGATCTGAGTTTAAAGTGTTTTTGAGTTTATATCGATTCTCGAACTATCGGCACAAAATTTCGTTGTCGTACATGATTATGTTTAAGAGATATCAGCAAAACAGTATTATTTGGCTCATAACTTTTCTGTTTTTTAACCGCCCATTTTCAATACCAAAGAAACCTTATATAAGATAAATATTTTAGCTAAATTTTGTCACCATATGTGATATCCTCCGAGCCCTATCCTGCTTTCAACAGACAGACGGATCGACGCACGAACATAGCTAGATTGACTTAGAATCTTACCAGGACCCAGTATATACTTTATGGGGTCTTAAGTTATTTTTTCGACTTGTTAGACACGAAATGATAAACTCGATATACAGTATGTTAATAAAATGTTTTTACAATGAACAAAAAATTATTATTTTAACTTTATTTTACAATATTCGCAAATGTTTTATAACATTAAAATTTTTATTGTTGCATTTTATTTTATGTATATTTTTTTAACGGGTTTTACCAAAAAAAAAAAAAAAAAAAATCATTATGATTGTAATTTCGTAAAACTACACACACCCTTTAATCTACCTGTGAAGAAAATGTTTTTACATATGAGATTTTGTTGTTATTGGAAAAATTCTTGGAACTTTGGAATGCATTTATCGTCACTAAGGTGTCAGTGTGATGATTGTAATCACGTAGTACAAGATTATGAGTTCAAGTCCATAATATATATTACGATTACATCAAAAATTATATATTTAGTATATCGAGTGAAAAAACTATAAGGGATAAACCCATTTGCAATTTATTTTAACCCCCCAATTCAGGAAAAGTGTAGATATTGCATAAATGTATTTTTTATTAAGGTAAATACTTAATAGCGTATTACGTATATTTAGAGCTTATATCTCATAATAGACATCTACTTAAAATATTCGGCTGAGTGGAACGAATAAAAGTTAAGGAAACTTGTCAAATATACACCAGGGATCCTGATAAAGGACTCTAGAAAGAGTATGTAAATGTTGTCTTTCAAGAAACAATAAAAAACTGTGATCGTATACAAATACAAAATGTTTAAAAATTATTATCATTCCCCATGATTTATATTGATAAGCTTAAAAAGTTGGTGGGGCGGATTATATATTGTGTAGGAATGTTAATATTACGTTGAAGTATAATTGAATAAGTCAGAGTACGCCGGAAACTTTCAAAAGCCTTTCGTATTTCAAAGATATTGTTAAATGCAGATCAGATACAAATGTATTTTATTCAATGTGCGGTATTTTTATGAAATATTTTACAACATTCCAAGGCTTTGAAAGCTCGTTTAATAAAAAGTGGTAATAAATACATATGGGCAATTATCAAAAATTTTTAACCTGGCTGAAACTGACTTAAATCCTTAATAAGTTTTGTGGTAATGATATTTTAAACAAATTGGTTATAAATCTGAACTTACAAGACTTGAAACTAATAGAGTGCAAAATTTAAACACAATAGGTTTCTTTTTCTCACCATGATTGTTGTTCAAAGTTCAAGAATATAGAAAAACTGATAAAAACTGCCATTCTTTTACAATTTTTGTTCGCGCGTTTATACTTTTTGATCTTACTCTATCGTAACTAATCGTACCTTGTACATAAATTCTGCACCATCTTGTATTTTTCAATAAGTCAGTTTTTCGCGAGGCACATTCACATTTTCATATGGAATTGCTTGGATTACAGCGTGAACTTAGTTTTTTCTTATTTTACATAACAAAATCGGAGGAGCATTAAAAATAAATTTAATACAAAAATGTTATGGACTTTTTGAAAATTATGCAAAAATTACACTTTTTGTTTTTGTATTTTTATATAGAAAATTGCAATTTAAACAAATATTAGATATATGGATTTAAGAATGGCGATAAATATAATTAATTGGCATCAAAAATTTAAGACAAATGTCGTTGATAATTGAAAACGGGACACTTTTCTCAAAACACATTTCGCTAAGGCACATCGTGTGGATAGCATGACATTAACTATAATTGACATAATTAGTAGGTGTTTGTTATGCTTAATAAAAATTCGGAGGCGCATCAAAAAATTTTGAGAGATAAACATTTTATGAACCAAAAAATATTTACTTGTGTTAAAAAAGGATCACAATATTAAAAAGCATTTCTATGTTATTAACTCCAACAGAAAATATTTTCAATCAATATATGGAGAAATAACTTAGATTCGATCTAAATTTTTCACAAAATTTTTAAAAATCGCGATTTTTATTGAAAAGAAAAAATTCAATTCAAAACAAAATTCAAAATTCAAGTCATGCTAAAATAATGACTCCAAGTGTTGAATATACCAGCACAGAGTCTGCAATTTAATTCCATATAAAATTGTTCTTCTTATGTGAAGAAGAAAGTGGTTGAGAGGTATTAAAGGACCATATTGAACTAAAAAACATACTAATGGAAGAATATAAAAAATTCCAACTGACTATGACATTCATTAATTAATTTGATGAAAAAGGTTCCACGTGACGGCTGCTGCCATATTTAATTTTAAATTCCGATATTTTGTGATTTTCTTCACCAGTTTTATAAATGCACAGTGGTTCCAAAACGTTTTTTTTTTTTGGAAATAATTCAGTAACTAAAAAACCGTTAGAGGTATCTCAATAAAATTTCACATGGTTGAGTTGATTTGGAGGAGTGGCCCCCCAAAATTGCTTATCTCGGGTATGTCATTTTTTTTTTTAAATCGCCAAAAATTCATTTATGATATGACAGAAAAGAAATTTTATATATAGATAGTCCTTGTAAATCTCTTCAAAAAATACGCTTACATGGTTATCTCTTTTAGTTTAAGAGATATTCGGGTCGAAATAAATGTTTACTTCATTTAGCCTCGTTTTTTTAAGTTTTTTTTAACTTGGCGGGCCAGATTCCTTACAAAATTCTAAATAATATAGCTGTAAGAATCATATAAATATCCGTTAAAAAGTTATATTAATCTAAAGTTGGAAGATTTAAAATTTTTTGGGTTGTTTTTCCAAATAGGTGGCAATATTTATTCACTGATAGAATTTGTTTTCTGGCTTTTATCATTTTTTAATGTTTTCAAAAGAAATCATAATGCAAATGCGTGTAAAGTAAATCCGGAGGAGTTTGGGACAAAGGTCTGCCAAATCCAAATTTTGTCAATTTTGGATTTTTTTTTGTTATGTTCTCAAATCTTGGATCGACTTAAAATTATTTTAATTATTTTAATTTTTTACTCGTTTTTTGGACAACACAATGAAATTAAACATCACTGTTCACATATCATTTTATTGTGTTTTTATACCCACCATCAAAAAGATGGGGGTATATTGATTTTGTCATTTCGTGTGTAACATATCGAAGGAATCATTTAAGACCCCACAAAGTATATATTTTCTTGGTCCTGGTTAGATTCTGAGTCGATCTAGCTATGTCCGTCCGTCTGTTGAAAGCAGGATAGAGCTCGAACGGGGCAACGTAGGGAGACGAAATTTGGCACAAATATTTATCTTATATAAGGTTTGTTTGGTATTGAAAATGGGAAAAATCGGTCAATAAAAAGAAAAGTTATGGGCTAAAAACAGAAACACAGGGTGTCCGTTTCATACTTTTCTGCTGATATTTCTTCAATAAAAGCACGTAAGACAACGAAATTTTGTACGTATAGTTTGGGGGTCGATATAAACTCGGAAACCAAAAATGGGCGTGGTCCGCCCACTTTAACACCCACCTCCCATATAAGGTGAAAATCAACGAAATTGTGTTCAAATAGTTCATGGACCAATGAAAACTCGGAAACAAAAAATGGGCATGGTCCGCCCATTTTACCGCTCCCTTCCATATAACGTAAAATTTGAAAAACTTGATGGTGGGTATATAGATTCGGCCGGGCCGAATATATTCGCGCTTGTTCTTTTTGGTCTGTTTTTCGTCTGACAAAAATATTTTCACAAGTTTTGTATTTAAATAAAAATTTCACAAACACTTTTTAATTGAAAAAATAAAATTATTAAGCAAATAAAATTTATGAAGAAATATAATTTTCCTTCACAATTTTTAATTTTTGGTTTTTAAACTGTTTGAAAATTTTTACAAATTCTGTTTTCAACAAACTTCTATGTACTAAAAATACTAAATATTTCTTTCCTGTATGGAAATTTAGTTTGTTTTTATTGTGTTAAATAATTAAACAACTCGAATCGACATATTTTCTGGCTTTAAAAATATATGAAAAAACAAGTCAATTTCTTTGTGTTTTTTAAGAAAACGAGTGTTTTTTAAAAAAACATTTATATGTGAACATAGTATAAGGTATACACTAGAGTGATCGACGCGGTTTTCCAACCGGTTTTAAAACATATAAATGTTTTTTAAAAAAACATTTATATGTGAACATAGTATAAGGTATACACTAGAGTGATCGACGCGGTTTTCCAACCGGTTTTAAAACAGGTTTTTTCAGTCAAAGTGCTGTCGGTTTTTTCAAAATGTTCATTTTTCGAATGTCGAATAGACCGTTTTTTTTAACACAAAAAACCGGTTTTAAAAATAGCATTTTATTTCAGAAAACATGTACTAAATAGTGATATTTGAATCGAAATTCAGGAATAATTTTTAAATATTTATAAAGACTGATTTCTTATGTTTTAAAAATATAGTTTAAAGCCCCAACCAGTCAACTTTCCTTCGCAACGTAGAATGAAAAAAAGTAGCGTGAGACATTTTGTACAACCAGTCAACAAAATTAAACGTATCATATGTTTTTGAACATTCACTGTGTAAACAACCTTGTTTTTCGGTTATTTTGTGAACAAAATAAACCACAGGGTTGTTAAAAACGCACACAGCTACGTAAAAATCTATTTTCTGTAGATTTCTGCGATACGCTACCTACAATTTTTGTGTCAATAGCTAGATACATACATCTGCATAAAGCTGATTGAAACAGCTGATTGCGATACGATGATTTTTAGTTGAGTGGTTGGGGCTTAAGTCTAAATTGGAATTTATTCTGTAATATTAAACAAATAAATAATTAATAATTATACTGTATGAATTTTTTAATCTATTGTAATATCTGTAATATTTTTACAACCAATTTAATTTTTTTGATCCAATATTTCCTTTATTTTATAAAGGTGTTTTGTTAAAAATGTTTCACCTGCAGAATCGTTTCAATTGAGACAAGTTTCCATACTAAGCAATGATTTCTGTTTATGCTAACTAGAATTTTTTTCTACAATTTTGAAACATAATTATCTTCTAGTCATCTAGATATATAATTTGCTTAGCATTTTTTCTCTTTCCAGAGCTTTCTAAAGCTCCCAGAAGACGTAGAAAATTAAAATTCGGCTTACTTATAACCCTATTCGTCCTACAACTCCTAACGCAATCTCTATCAGGGAGCGAAAATACGTGGATCTATATATATGGATTTATATATATCCTTCCTAAGCATTGTTTCCTCTCCAGAGCTTTCTGAAGCTCCCAGACGACGTAAGAAACTACAAATCGTCTTACTTATAAAACTATTCGTTGTACAAATTCTAACAGAGCCAGATGTTTCTATCAGGGACCGAAAAGTCTGTTTTGGTATTAACAACTTTTGAGTTGCTATACTTATTGTTGGCTCTCCAAATCCTATCAAAAACTGATTCTGTATTTCGGCCAGGGAGCGCATTTACGACGATTATTTTATTTTGAAAGGTTTACGAATTTAAAACTTTAATCAATATTATCCCAATAAATTCTAACGGCTTCAAATAATTGACTTCGATTAGGGAGAGGAATGTGTCTAAATGTTGTTCATATTTTTTTCTTTTAATTTTCGGATTTGTTTGTGCATATTTTCATTATTATATTATTTTTCCTTACATTGTCAGGCTTTTACGCTTGTATTTAATAAATTTTAACTTGATTATAAGAATTATTGATTTTTTTAAAGAAATGTAGTCTTTTGATATAAATATTAACTTCTGCAAAAAAACCGGTTAACCGGATTCTGAATTTCAAAAAGTGCAACCGGTTTTTTTAAAATACCAACTATTCGAACTATTCGAAAACCGGTTTCTCAAAAAAGTCGAATAATCAATCACCCTAATATACACCCAAATAATATACACAAACGACAGGGTGACCATTTCAATGAAAAAAGTAAATTTTTGAAGCAAACTTTCCCCGAACTGGAATTTTGGGTATTTCGAAGTAATGGGAATATATTTATTTTCTTCTTCTAAGGACAATTTTTTTTATATTGCACTAAAATTTCACAATTATAGCAAAATTAATGTAGATTTTATTTAAGTTCAAATATAAACATTTTTTTGATCAATTTAATGAAAACATTTATAGCCTGTTTCTCTATGCCGAATGAAAATCTAAGCGAACGAAAGCAAGTCGAACGAATTCGAATCATTTTGGATTTCTGTATTTCCTACGCTTTCGTTCGCATGGAGTTACGTCTTTTCGTATTGTTCTTGTTTTATTTTTCTTTCAGAGTAACTTTTTTTCGTAAAAATATTAAAAACGCTACTAAATTGTTAAAAAGTAGGTACAACCAAGAATAAGCAAAAATAAAATAATTAAAAAAAAAAAATAAAAAACTAAAATTTTTTTAGATATTGTTTTTTACAAAATCATCATTTATGGCTACAAAATATATCAAAACGAATAAGAAACATGATTAAGAAACATTTGCAATGTCCTGGTAAGTATTTTTCCTATTTAAAAAAAAAAAAAAAATCAACCAGTCGAAAGCAAAATAGCAAGTGACTGATTTTGACATTTTTGTTCTTATCGTTCGAAATATAGAAACCCAATTTTATATGAAAACACTTACGTTTTCTTTCGACTTGTCGTTCGACTCATTGTTCGCAGTGAGTTAGAGAAACCCAAATCAGTTATCGTTCGCTTAGATGGCGAACGAATGCATTCGTTCGACATAGAGAAACAGGCTATTAGTTTGAATACTTTACTATTTATATGTTATTATTTTTCAAGTAATAACCTTTCCAATGACACCAAATACTTGCATAAATACTTTACACAATCGTTTAAAAACTAACTGAAAGTAAATGTGTGCTGCAGCATTCTATATACATAAGCGCACAGCAGTTTCAATGTGTTTTTTTTAAATAATTTTGTGTAGCTTTTGAACGTATAAATATATTTCAATGAAATTTCACATAGTTATTACTGAGGTAGTTTTCTACTGTTTTCTGCTCTACGAGGTCCTCCCCCTGCTCACAGAGCAGCTAGAAACTTGTGCTTCTCCAAAACAGTTGGGAAATACATACCTTAGTAATAACTATACGAAATTTCATGCAAGAACGAAGTCGCTAGCTTGTACAGGAACTTAGAAAAGCCGACAGCAAAAACGCTTTTTGGAGGTATCTTCGGCGATTTGTTGATATCTCGGTTATTTATAAACCGATTTTCCTCATTTTTATTAGCGTTCTTCTAAGGAATATTCCCTACAATTTGATGTACATCCGATAGCTGCGGCTTTCTAAAAACTGAATTCAACAGACAGACGGAAAGACGGACATCTTTATATCGACTTTCCTATCAATAAGGATCCAGAATATATATACTTTTTGGTATCTTAGATGAATATTGTAGAAATTACAAAGGGATTACAAATTACATTACAAACATTTTATTGACATACTGTAACTCTCATCTTTTTGATGGTGGGTATAAAAAGAAGAGTATCTTTTAAATACTATTTCCTAAATAATTTAATTCCTTTAATATTCTGTCTGAATGTGAAATATATTATTGAGCTTTACTTACGCATTTGCCAACAACACACGAGTATCATTCACCAAATTAAACAACAACAATAACATTAACTGAAATAAAATATTAGTTGTTCGACGTCGACAACTACAGACAAATGTTGTTTGCAATTGATGTTGTTGTTATTGTGGCAATGGTAGTAGTTGTTGTTATTGTCGGCATAAAAAATATACAAAACACAGCAACAACAAACAAATAATATCTGCAGCTGTTTAATTTTTCATTCAATATTTATTTACAGAATATTCGATTGTTGCTTTTTTAGGTTGAATTGTTGTTGTTATTGTTCTTGTTATCGGTGCTGGTTTTCTTTTTTTTGTTGTTACTGTTGTGGTTTTCTTTGTTGTTGTTATTTTTGGACTTTCATTTGTAAAATTTACTTTGTTTTGACGTCACTTATTTACACTTTATATCGTTCTTATTATTGTTGTTATTTTGTATTATTGTATATCTTCGATTTAATGTTTAATTAATAAATTTCTTATTATAGTTGTTGTTTTTGTTCTTGTAGTTTGTTTAAAGAGAGATCTTTCGTATTTGTTTCGTTTTTTTCTTAACTTTTTGTTTTTATTTGCACCCAAATCGTTTTGGTTTTTGCGATCACCACGACACGTTCATTCGTTTTTCAAGCTAAAGTGAGACTAAACTAAACTGGCCCCAATGTTGGAGGTGAAATACATACTTTCATTCTCTTAAACTCTATAAAATTGTTTGGAAACATATTTTGAATTCGTATCAGCTTTTGATTTTCTGTTTCGTTTTCGTTGTGGTTTCTTTAAGAAAACACAATTTGTGTTTGTTGTTTTGCTGTAATAATCGTACCATGTGTTGTATGAGTAATGAGAATTCTATACTCAATGTAAATGAGAATTCTCTTAGTAAATGCATGTATTGATCTCTTTATTGGTACCAAAAATTATGCAGAAATATTAATCAGTGTCGATTAAAGGGGGAGAAAGCTTCATTACTTCTTCAGGTTAATTTTTCTTTACTCGCAATCATAACATATTTTTATTTAAACTCAATTAGAATATTTTTAGGTAGAGACATTTTTAAATCGTACGTTATTATAACACATATACAGCATACAACGATTCTGCGCAAAATTGTCGTCTTTTAATAATTTACCTTTAAAGTTTCCAAATTTACCCATTATTGTTGAAACCTAAAGCGATTCAATATCAGAACCTTAATTAATGGCTGTATTGAATTATGGCATTGTAATATTAAACCAAATTCCATTTCAGGAATGTAAGATATTGGGATCTTATGTGTTCGATATAGTATTTCGTACATTTCATATATATACAACACAGGGGTGGAAAGTCTCCACTGAACAAAAAAAAAAAAATGTGCCATATAAAAGAAGAACAGTTCTAAAAATTCTGAATTTTTAGATTTTTTTAGTGGTTTTTTAGTATATATATATATATATATATATATATATATATATATATATATATATATATATATATATATATATATATATATATATATATATATATATATATATATATATATATATATATATATATATATATATATATATATATATATATATATATTGTCAATCACAAAAAACATACTAGGTTAGATATTAGTATAGATATTCAAAATCACATGTCTTAACTACATTCTGTAAGTCTTAATTTACTAAATTTTTTTACATAATTTGTAAAAATACATAAAAAGTGAGACAAATTTATTAATCATTTAGAATTTATTTTATTTAGAATATGCATGAAAAGTGTTCAAAGTGGACGTTGCGAAAACGCAATATTAATGTTCAAAACATAGAGTAACATATAGAGGCGAAACTCTTGATTGTCAATTGAAAAAATTGTTGTTTTTTAACAAAATATGTGTTTGTTTTCTTTTAGCAACAACAAAATGTATTTGATTACATGTATTTTGTTGTTGCATGAGTTCGGTTTTTGACAACTAGTTTTTGTTAAAATGGAAATTGAACAAAAAACACCAAAACACATAATTGAAAATTTTCATGAAATCTTACATCGGTCATATAAAACAATTGCTAGGAAGGCAATTGTGTCAAAAAATACAGTTTCTTGGGTCATAATTAGGGTATCCAATTATTCGGGTTTTCATATTATTCGGTTTATTCGACAAATAATTATTCGAGGTTAAAAGCAGATCGGTTAATAACAGATTATTAGTAAATAATTTGATTAACCGAATAATCTTAGTTATACATATAAAATAGATAAAATTCTTTCACATTTGATAAACCTTTCAAACTATTTGTATGGACAAATTGCATTTTAATGAATTTTTCATGTAAGTCTATTTTCTGTGTAAGAATGTTTTTTATTAAAAAAGTCAAATTAATATGGACATTTTTTACGTACATTTTGAAGTCGGAAATTGATTTTTTATGACTTCTGGAACTGTGAATTTACTTTATTCAAATCAATGTTTTAAAAATTTCTATATCACAAGTTTAAATATTTATGAAGATATAATATTATTGCCTTTTCATATCGCTTTTTATAAAACATTCTATCCCAACAAAAAATAGCATCCAAAGAAGTCAGTAAGAAGTAGTACAAATTCGTATCATTTCCAATGAATTGAATTTTTTGATACCTGTGTTATGTCATGTCAAATTTTATCCAAAATTGCAATGAACATCAAAATTTTCTAACGGCGCAAGAAAATTAGTTTTAATTTTTATTAAACCAACACATTTTTTAATAAAAAATATGCATAACATTAATTTTTATTTGTTTAATACAGTTTTTTAGTAACAAGTATTTCGAAAAATTGCAACCGAATATTAATGTTCTATAACAGAAAAATTAATTTAAATATTTTTTTTTAGCTGTTTGTTTTAATTCTAAAGCATAAGAAAAAGTACCTCACTAAAATTTATTTTTATTTATTTTAACTGTGATGTTACAGACCTCATAAAAAAGATGTAGTTGACATAAATTTATCATAAAAATAAAGAAATAAAAAAAATATATAATTTATAACTCCAAAAAAACTACATTTCGATTAACCGGTTATTCGACACAAATTATTCGATTTATTCGTTATTCGAAAATAGACAGTTTTAAATTATTCGACCAAAATTAACCGGATAACCGAATGAGGGTTAATCGATTGGATACCCTAGTCATAATATTATACAAAGAAGTCATGGTCACTGAATGGAATCCTGGTAGTGAAAAAAATAGTATGTGAAGGCTGTAGGACTCACATAAAGTAGAAAGGATTTTCAGAAAAAGACCCCTCACCTCTGGAAGAAAAGTGTCACAAAAAGTTAATTGTTTTGAATTTTTATTAGAAAAGTTAAAAGGAAATCTCGCCTGAAGATATATAAAGTACAAAAAAATTCTAATAGAAACGCAAAACAAAAATTTGGAGGTTAAAAAATTGCGTGAAAGTTTTCAGACGATTTTTTTCCGTAATTATAATTACTGTATAATAGACGATGAAACGTTCTTACAGGCTAGCTTTTTTCATCTTCCTGGCCAGGAAGATGCTAGAGGAAATATGGCAGAAAAATATAGTGTATCAAAGAAATCAAAATTCCCAAGAAAGTTTTTGTTTTGGGAAGCCATATGCATACACAGAAAAAAGTCACCAATTAACAAATATATATGAAAATAATTCATTCAATTAAAAACTTGTTTAAATTTGCACCTCTCACCAAAATGATTATATCAATTACTAAAAACTATAAAAAATACAAAACAGAAAAAAATTCCCAATTAATAAATTAATTAAATCAATCAAGTAGATGATTGAATGAATTAAAAATGTGTATAAGAACAAAAATTATACCAAAATTTATTTTTTATTTTATTTTTTCTTGAATATATTTATTAAAATTTGATGCAAAATTAAACAACTGAGTTAATTGTAAAAAAGACGATAATAATTTTTTCTGTGTATGCGGAAAAGAAGCACTTCATTCATAAAAAATGGTTCCATTAACACAGAAATATACGTGAGTGAGTGCCTTTGGAAAAGACTTCTCCCTTTCCCAATAAAATACATTGTATCCGTTTTTTTTCTGGCATATTCTCTCTTCTTCTTGTTACAGCTACAAAAAACTGGAGTGGTTACAAAGAAATTGTAATTGTAAATTGTTTGTATCGAAAGACGCTAATCCATAAAGTTGTCCGGAACTCCGAGCAATTGAAATATATTGGGCTCTAGTAAAAAATAATTTAAAGAACATTAAAAGATCAGCTTTAAATGAAACGGAGTTTAAAAACAAGCGCGAATATTCGGCCCGGCCGAATCAATATACCCACCATCAACTTTTTCAAATTTTACGCTATATAGGAGGGGGCGGTATAGTGGGCAGTAAAGTGGGCGGACCACGCCCATTTTTTGTTTCTGAGTTTACATTGGTCTTTGAACTATTTGAACACAATTTCGTTGATTTTCACCTTATATGGGAGGTGGGCGGTAAAGTGGGTGGACCACGCCCATTTTTGGTTTCGGGGTTTATATCGATCCCCGAACTATACGTACAAAATTTCGTTGTCATACATGCTTTTGTTGAAGAAATTTCAGCAGAAAAGTATGAAACGGACACCCTGTGCTTCTAGTTTTTAGCCCATAACTTTTTTGTTTGTTAACGGTTTTTGCCCATTTTCAACTCCAAACAAACCTTATATAAGAAAAATATTTGTGCCAAATTTCGTTCCCCTACGTTATCCCGTTCGAGCCCTATCCTGCTTTCAACAGACGGACAGACGGACGGACATAGCTAGATCGACTCAGAATCGAACCAGGACCCAGAAAATATATACTTTGTGGGGTCTTAGATGATTCCTTCGACATGTTACACACGGAATGACAAAATCAATATACCCCCTATCTTTTTGATGGTGGGTATAATAAGCGTACTTATTCGAGCAAAAAAGTGACCAAAGCAAAAAAACCTTTAATTGGAAGAATTCTACAAAATATCAGATATTTCCTTAAAAACCAACAGAAAATTATTTATTCTTTAATGTTTAGAACCTGAACATAACAGTCATTAATAAAAATATAATTTAAAAAAAATTCGCCCAATGATTTAGTTTCTATAAGCAGATTTGTATGCACGAATTTTTTCCGTGCGCAGTCCTTATATTTGAATATATATGTTTTTGCGAAATACTGTTTGTGCAAAAAATACCACATGTTTCAATAATGTAACGTTAAATTCTGTTTCATCTTTTTAAGCCATATTTTAGAGACCATATAATCTGTGCAATTAAAATCAATGGGATGCTTTTTATAAGCTTTGAGTTTAGTTCATTCATGCAATAGTTCACGACAATACAAAATTTTGTTAAAGACAATATTTTTAAATTGGTTGAAGGCAAACTAGTTGCAACATATAAATGCAAATTCTACTGGCTTTTGTTAACCAGCGGGAATGAACTATTTGTCCCGGTTTCACGCTGGCTATATCTTCTGGACAGAAAATTTTAACAAAATAAAAGCAGATTCTTAAAGCTCATAAAATTTCCTTTAAAATAAGCCCAAATTAATGGTATATTATGTTTGGATTTACTGATAACATGTTGTCTTCCATTAAATCTATAAAATTTTTTTGAAATACCTTAAACTAAAATTTTCATGTCTCTCGGCGGGAGCTAGGTTTTCATTTAAGACCCATACTTTCTTTTCTTTTCTAAGAATTTTATACGCCTGTCACGTTTTTTCTCAGTCGAACAAATTGACCCACCCTAATGTACATACATACATATATAATTTTCGAATGTTTTTTTTAACACCTTTGATTTACATTTATTTACAATTGGTGATCAGATCTAATAATAAAATTGTAATTAGCACTATCTTTGACTAAATTTTATTAGGACAATTCAAATAAGTATATTCCCTATTTATCAAATAAGTTTCTATGCTGTGTAAATCAAATTGAAGTAAAAATATTCCAAATTGCGGACATCTAATAATGATTTATATTTAATGAAAACTAATGCTGAATTGCTCGATGGATATGGACATTTTTCTCTGGTTTATCTTAATAACAGGGCCTCATTTATTAAGATCTTCATATTTTACTATAATATTTAACATTAATAAAAATTTAATCAATTGGTATTTTATTAAATAAATATACAAATTACTTTTTTTGAATTTTGAACAAAATAAAAAATTCAACAAAAATTTTGAATTTTAGTACTCTGGGAGCGAAAAAAGCAATATTTGAAATTTATTTTGATACCGAAAAATATTTTCCTTTTCCCTCCCTGGTCGATATCCACAAAACTTTCACGTCAGCATTCAAAAGTTAATTAATGAGCAATTGATAAAATTTATTTTCTCAGTACATTTACAATCATGTTTTAAATCTGCTTATGGAAAAATTCATATTCTATTTGGGTCTTAGTTGTTCAACTAATGAGAGTAGTATTACTTACATATAGTTTTTAATCCGGGAAGTCGAACATTTTTTCTCGCTTTCTGGAGAAATCAAAAAGTCTGGGAAATTGCGATCTCTTATCGAAACCCTCCAATTTAGCAATAAATGAAAAAAGTACATTTTTTAAAACGTTTTATACGGATTGGGATTTTGGGTATTTTCATGTAAAAAAGTGAGAATTTTTTTTAATTATATAATTTTATGGGCAATATTAAGCTCGCCAAGTTAAAAAAAAAATAGGTAAAAAATTATTTCGAACCGAATATCTCTTAAAATAAAAGAGATAACATACACATGTAAAGGTATTTTTGTAGAGATTTTCAAGGACTATCTATATATAAATAAAATAAATAATAAATTTCTTTTCAGTCATATTATAAATTAATTTTTGGTGATTTTTCCAAAAAATTACATACCAGAGATGGGCAACTTTGGAGGGCCACCCACTTCCCCCCTGATCCGCTAGGAGCCTGTACTCCTTCAACTCAAATCGAAAACACCTCAACTCTGACCATGAGAAGTTTTATTGAGATACCTCTAACTTTTCAATAGTTACTGAATTATTAAAAAAAAAACGTTATGGAATCACTGTGTGCTCTTCTATATGAAATGTGCCTCTCGAAAAATTTACTTATAAAAATGTTTGCTTTCCAAATTTCGAAACTATCTACTGTGTTGACTATTTAGGGCACATCAGGGGAATGTAGCGCAAAATACGCATAATTACAACAAGTACCAATTCATGTTTCAAAATTTTCTCAACGGAAAAATAAAATTAGTGAAAAAAAAAAAAAATTATCTCAAGAGTTCAAAGTCTACCAAAATTTATAAAAAAATTTTGTGATTATATTATTTTGCTTAATGCCCTCAATAGCAATTAAATGTCTTTTCCCTTGAGTGCATTTTCCAGTTTTATATAAAAATAACTAAGATTTACTTTAAACTGAAAACTACTTATAAGTAGTACGTACTTATATGTGTAAATTAATCGTTGTTCAATGCTAAACTTGTTGTAAGATTACGTTCTAAATATAAAACTTCATCATGTACACACATGTGTATATCGGGATTGAACTTGAACTTCTATGGTGGATTTAAATGCATAATTAGAAAGGTATAAGTAGCACAAATAATAATAAAAATATGCAGACTTGAAAATATACTAAATGTTAAACCCTTAAATGAATAACGACCATATATGGTACATCATTTCCATTGAATTGTAATCTTAGACATCAAATTCAATCGACGCACAGTGGGTTGAACGATAGCGAAATTCGTGGAAGCTTTAATTAAAAACAAAAAAATATATATATCGTCCATTCCATGAGAGAACGCCCAAAAATATTATGTATGTCTTTCGATTTTGCTAATATTTGGCGAACGCATACCCTATGGAGACATTTAAATATCTCCTTTTTTATTTTTTTTTTTTGAAAAAATTTTGAAAAATTCGCGAATTTATTCACGATTTTGCTTTTTCGAAAAATCAAAAAAAAAAAAATCACAAAAGTTTCTAACTTTAAACATCAATATCTTAAAGTTGTTAACGGATTTAATTAATTTGAATTGCATATGTAAGAATAATATGTCTACTATAAATGTAGTAACTGAAAAATAATGCTAAATTTGCATTTGCATTATGAACGCATTTTTAAATTATTATATTATTTTTAAATTACTACATGAAAAGAGGACATATTCATCTTTTACATGCAGTTTAAATCATTGAAATCCGTTAACAACTTTTAGAGATATTGATGTGTAAAGTTACACACTTTTCAGATTTTTTGGCTTTTCAGAAAATCAAAATCGTGAATAAATTCGAGAATTTTTCAAAATTAAGAAAATATAAAAATTGAGATGTTTAAATGGCTCCATAGGTTATACGCGTACCAAATATGAACAAAATCGGATTACCATCCTTAAAAAAATCGTAATTTTTTAAAAATCTCTCATGAAATGGACGATATTTTTTTTTTTTATTAATGGATATTCACAAGTACGTAAAATACTATAATTTAAAACAAAAATATTATTTTTGTTTTTTCGGGAAAAATGGGCTTATTTCAGACTTTATGTTGTAACTTTTGAACCAGAAGCTATAAATTTTAAAATTTTAATTTAAAGTATAGGTACTTATTAGTTTATTAGATAATTTAAAGAAGCAAAGACAAATTAGTTTTATATCAGAATAAATGATATGGAAAAAATTTAAAATAAAGGTATTTTTTTAGTAATAGAAAAATAATGTAGAAAATAAAAAAAATTGCGTTTATTTAATTTAAGATATATTTTTGTCAAATAAATGACCAAAACTAAGAAGAAACTAAGTAAACATATTTTGATTGTATTTTTCATGACTACAATTATTTAAAATCTTAATTTTAAACATCTTGAGTTTATTCTGTTAGTGAATAGTTTCTACTGATTTATTTTTATACCCTACACCACCATAGGTTGTTGGGGTATTATGCGTTTGTGCTGATGTTTGTAACGCATAGAAAAAGTTATCGGACCCTCACCTCAAAGTATACAGTTCGACTCAGAATCACTTTCTTAGTCCATTTAACGATGTCCGTCCGTCTGGCTGGCTGTCTGTCCTTGTAAACCTTGTGAACAAAGTACAGGTCGCAATTTTAAAGATATCACGATGAAATAGTTATCTTGATACAAGGACAAGCCTATTGAAATTGGTTATGATCGGTCCATTATTTCACCTAGCCCCCATACAAATATCCTCCCGGAATAGGGGTTTAACGATCATAAATGCATTAAATATAGCAATATTTCAATGAAATTCGGTACAAAAGAGTTTTGTACAAGTGTCAATCTTTGTGCCAAATTTCATGAAGATCGGTCCATAATTGACCATAGCTCCCATATAAATCCCTCTTCAGAAAATCACTTTAACGTGCATAAATCCCATACGAATGATAGTATTAAGTTAATATTCTACACAAATAAGTTTTATATAAGTAGAAACAACATTGCCAAAATTTATTAGAATCGTTCCATAATTTACCATAGCTTCCATATAAACCAACTTTCGGGAATCACTCTAAAGGGCATAAAATCATATAGATGTTAGTATCAATGCATTGTTTTGTATTTGTATAATTTATTTTACATTGAGTAAAAGTGTTGGTCTACAATTGGCCACAGGTCTAATTTTTAGCTCATACACAATGAGGGTATCATATTGTAGGTCTTGACCGACTATAGTTTCTCTCTCGTTTTAATATAATCTTAAATATTTCTCGTTTAGACAAATGTTGGCAATATTTAGTTGGTTTGTAAAATGACAATTGCTCTCATGCTCGTTTCCGAAAGGATCAATAATGTAAGAAGAGTACTCGTTTAAAAAAGACACACAATGACAATTAACGCTCGTTCTCAATTATATACATATATAAGTGATAAATGAAAAATTGGTAACTTTTTTCTAAATTCAGCAAATTTCTATCTAAAAAATAACTGCGTATGAATATGATGAAGTAAAGCCAAAATTACAATAGCGCGTAGTCAGCAACAGTATCAGCAAAAATTATCAGCTGATCACTGCCAGCATAACATGTTGCTGCCGTTATAATTACAATTCAGCGTAGGCAGCCACAATTTACAACTACCATCTAGCTTTGTTCTACTTGTGTGTTTTAGCCTCTCATTTATTTGTTCACTCTCTTTGTCTCGCTCTCAATCTGAATGCATCGCAGTGAATTTAGAAACAGGGCTAAATGAAACAGCACTGCAAACTGCTGCTGACTAAATGTAATCAACACCATAACAAACAGTGCATTCTAAATAATCAGCTGATTATCGCAGCACACACTGCTGCTGACTACGCGCTATTGTAATTTGGGCTTAATGTGTATACGTACAATAGCTGTGTTCGCGTACCTGATCTTTTGAGATAATTATCACAAAATGTTGTTGAAAGTTGCTAAATCGCGTTCGTTTACTTTAAAAATTTTGCAATTGAGAGCAAGAGAGAGACAAAATTTGATAGTTCATTGAAAGGGAAATTGATGAAAGCTTCTGGCTGTTTTTCTTCCATCAATTTCCATCAGCAAAACATATGTTTAAAAAAACATATGATCATTTGTTTACAAATGTAAACAAAGAAAATCAAAAAATAAAAACTCAAATTCTACGAAAGTTTAAAGAAATAAATGTAACAAAATATTACACAAATACTTACAATTTATATTTGATTAGATTTATGTTAAAAAAAAATAGATAGAAATTCATTTATAAAAGTTTTTATTTTCCGTTGAAAATCATTTTAAGAGATGCCATGTTAGCGTTTTTAGTTAAGGGTTCTCAGCTTTTTTATTGTTTTGGTAAAAAAATCTTAAATTTCTAGACCCGTTACTTTCAATCGCTGGTAAGGAACTGAAGATCTATTTAAATTTTTTTTAATATTTTTCCCATATTCAGCTAATTTTTATTGGGGTAAAAGGGGGTCGAAAATGGCGTTTAATTCAGGAAAAGGTGATATCAATATTTTAATGATAACGTTTTATTTTTTCATTGATTATTAGTTAAATAAATTCAGTTTTAGAATTTTAAATTTTTTTTTAGCAGAACGGTAATGTCTGTCCGTCCGTCTATACAATAGCGTTAAATAGGTCAAAAATTATGCATAATTCAGAGAACGTTGGTTTTAACACTTTAATGATCACGTTTAATTTTCTTATTTATTAGTAAGTAAAAAAATGCATTTTTAGAATTATAACAAGTTTTTTGGCTAAATGGTTTTGTCCGTCCGTCCGTTTATACATTTGGCTTAAATAGGACGAAAATGACGCTTAATTCAAGAAAAAATCATATCCAAATTTTAATGACCACATTCTATTTTTTTTTTAGTTAGTAAAAAATTGCATTTTTAGAATTCTAAAATATTTTTTGGCAGCATTGCAATGTCCGTCCGTCTATACGCTTGGGTTAAATGGGTCGAAAATGGCACTTAATTCAGGGAAAGGTGATATCAAAGTTTTAATACTTTCATTTGATTTTCATATTAATCGAGAAGTGAAAAAAAAAATATTCTTCCAATTTTAAGATTTTTTTGAAAGAATTCTAATGTCCGTTCAACCGTCCGTCTGCTTTTTAATTTTTAAAACTTTTCAATTCAAAATCGTTTAACTTTTGACTCAATAAAGATAGCAACTCAAAATTTTCTTTGTTCGATAGATAATTTAGCTTTTTAACCAACTACATAAAATATAATAAAATCGGTTGAAAATATTTGGCTATATGCGGAAAAATCTTAACCAAGGTCTTGTAAAATTGAGATTTTGGGAATTTCAAATGTATATAACTCGAAAAGTATATAAGATAAGTAGAACATGCAAGCATGTTTTCTAAAGTATTTATCAAGGTCTTTAAGCTGATATAAAAATCTTGGAAATCAAGTAAGGAATAAAAATTCGTTAGTGGTTAAACCTTTTCAATGACACTAAGCTGATATAAAAATAAGCTGATATAAAAATCTTGGAAATCAAGTAAGGAATAAAAATTCGTTAGTGGTTAAACCTTTTCAATGACACTAGTACCCTATTTTGAACCTCCATAGTTCCGCTCCTGATGCGTATATTAGATCTTGCTTCTAAACTAAAAATGCTATTGTCCTCTACCACGCTTGCGTGAAATTTTATGCAAATAAAACTAGCCGATTAGAAGTTACAGATTTATTGCGGTTCTTCCCCACTGTTTAATGTTTGATAACGCAAAGAAAATGTCTGCACTTAAGCTGTTTATACCCTACACCACCAAAGGTGGTTGGGGTATTATGTGTTTGTGCAGAAATTGTAACGCAGAGAAAAAATCATCGGACCCCCACCTTAAAGTATACCGTTCGACTCAGAATCACTTTTTGAGTCGATTTAACGATGTCCGTCCGTCCGTCCGTCTGGTCGGCTGGCTGGACGGCTGGCTGGCTGTCCATGTAAAGCTTGTGCGCAAAGTACAGGTCGCAATTTTAAAGATAATTTGATGAAATTTGGTACATATACTTTTTTCAATACAAGGACGAAGCCTATTGAATTTGGTTATGATCGACCCATTATTTCACCTAGCCTCCATACAAATGTCCTCCCGGAATAGAGTTTTAACACTTATAGATGGCTTAAAAATAGGAATATTTTAATGAAATTTAGTACAAATAAGTCTTATATCAGCAGAAATCTGTCTGCCAAATTTCATGAAGATCGGTCCATAACTAACCATAGCTCCCATATAAACTCCTCTCCCGAAAATCACTAACATTCATAAATCCCATACAAATGTTAGTATTATGTTAATATTTAACACAAGTATGTTGTATACATATACGTAATTATGTGGGTCAAAATGGTGTAGGGTATCATATAGTCGGGCTTGACCGACTATATCTTCATCTCTCGTTTTTGTATGAAATCTACTGGTGTTTTTTTTTTTTTTGGAAAAAAATTTTTTTCTCAAATCGGGCTACATATGCGCATGATTTTTGTTTTTTTTTTTCATAATATTAAAATGGACAAATATACTATTTTTCAGAACATACATCCTGTAACATTTTAAGTTGCATTCAATGAAATTTGAAAATTAGTGTATTTTAGGAAAATTTTCAAAAAAAAAAAAAAATAACAAAAATATTAGGACAAAATATAATTTACAAATAATTGAAAGTACACTTAAATATCTGAAATTGATGGTTTCAATTTAAATTTTTACCTTAAAAGACTCTTTATTTAAAATAAATACACTGAAATTTGATGGAAATTTAATTTTTTACTATTTTTCAAAAATGTAAACAAATTGTTAACTTTGAGAGCTCCTTATAAGAAAACAACACAACCAAGCTTAAAGATTATGGTACGTGATTTTGTCTATTTTTATTCGGTACCCAACTTTATTACAAAAATTTAAATTTTAAAATTCAATTAAGCGCCACTTTTGACACTTTTTACCCCAACGTGCGACGTACCAAGTGTCATTTCAGATTTATAGAGAAAGCAATTTCATCGTAAGTGACATTTTTCATACATATAACAATGTGTAAACAATCACAAAAATGTTTCTCCTGTAAAGTTTTGTATTCTGCACTTACGACATTTTCGCGGTTAGGGCTCGATATGGTAGCGAAGAACACTAGTTTTAAGCTATTAAAAATATTATTAAATTTGAATGGTTTTCATTTACGCTAACAAAGTAGCGGGTGCACAGCTGGTAGCAAATAAAGATATTAGTTGTTGTCTCTTGGAGGGCCACTATACTGGACAGTTTAAGTCATTAAGGATAATGCCCTTTACATTAAGACAGCTTAAGCAACTTAAGCTGTTATGTATGTCGTAAAACAAAATCTATGAGTCCAATATTAAAACTTCCTTTTAAATAATTTTACATACATTTTTTTTCTTTCACTGTTGTTCATTTTTTTATTTATTATTTATTCTTTTATTAATAATTATTAAATTTGTTAATATTATACTTAAATATTATTAAAAAAATAAAGTCAATTAAAGAAAAAGTGATAAAATAAACTCAACTAAATATGCAGAAAGAATTCTTTCATAAATATTTGTTTTCCAAAAAAAAAAAAAAAAAAAAAAAATATAGGTATATTTCAAAAACAAAACCTAAAAAAAATATTAAACAAATATTTAAATAAAAAAATAAAGTGTGTTTTAGTATAATTTCTTTTTAAATTTAAGCATTGTTTTTTTCTTTTTCATCTGGTTTATATAATTTCTTAAAAATTACTATTTATTAAAGTTGTTCTTTATCTTATTTATTTATTTTTTTATTTTATTTTATATATTATAGATTAATTAATAATTATTACAATTGAGTAAAACCTTAAAGATCATTTTTATATTCTGTTTAAGCTTTAAAAACCACTGTAAAATTTACAAATGAATTTATTTGTTATTTGGATAAAATGGTCGGATGAGTAAGGGGGGAAAGGGTGAGCAAAAGTAGGAGATAGAAGGCCAGGGTAGGTTACTGTGGGGAATCTTTACTCAATTGTAAAATCTGTTTGTATGTGATTAAAATTATAAATAAATTGTTTGTAATAAAAAAATAATAAAAATAATATATTATTTGAATTAAATTGATATAAAGATGATTATTTTATATATGAGCGCAGATTTTATATGGTTTTAAAAAAGAGGTAAAGAGCAACTAATTATTATTTCCAAGAAAAATTAAAACGTTAATTTTTTGTGAAGAAATATGTTGAGAAATCATAAAATTTATTTCTTCAAAAAGGTTAGATTTTTAAATAGAGCATCTTGAGAAAAAAACTCCAAAATATAGTTTTTGCTGTGTTGTTACTAGATCCAGAGAGCGAATAGCGAATCTGTTCAAATTCAACACAGCATGTTCAAATCTTAACGAAAATCGATACCTAATTGTCATTATGTTGAAGTAATTTAAACTTATTTTTTATCGAATTTAGTATAAAAGCTTTTTCAACTAAACTTTCCAAATTAAGTTTGTAATTTCTAAATTTTTAAACCGCAAAATAGATTTTAGAAAACGTTAAAAAAAAACACCGTTAGAAACGCTTTCTCTTATGGTAGTTAAAGCCCAAATTACAATAGCGCGTAGTCAGCAACAGTATCAGCAAAAATTATCAGCTGATCACTGTCAGCACAACAATTCAGCGTAGGCAGCCACAATTTACAACCACCATCTAGCTTTGTTCTACTTGTGTATTTTAACCTCTCATTTATTTACTCACTCTTTTTGTCTCGCTCTCAATCTGAATGCAGCGCAGTGAATTTAGAAACAGGGCTAAATGAAACAGCACTGCAAACTGCAGCTGACTAAATGTTATCAACACCATAACAAATAATCAGCTGATTATGGCAGCACACACTGCTGCTGACTACGCTCTATTGTAATTTGGGCTTAAGTTAAAAATAATCTTAATATTAATGCAAATCCTTGTAAATTGCCTCTATTCGTTTCTATTCTTTAAACAGAATTAAAATGTTAAATTTATTACATCTCAAAAAATTTCCTTAACGAATTATACCTGTCTGTCTGTTTATGAAATCCTCATCGGAATTGGATTGGAAACGAAATTCAAATCCAATTTCAACTTGAAATGGGTTTATGAAAACGTAACAAAAAAAATTAAAAAGATTGATATTTCCGCTCTTAATTACATTTTTATGTTCTTAAATAAATAAAGAACGGCTTACTTAAATCGTTGTTTTGAAATTCTCCTTATAAACTGGAGACAAAAATATTTCAATTTTCGAATCCAATTGATGGATTTCATAAACAGAAATCGAATACATAAACCTAATTTATTGGTTTTGTTGAGAAAATGTTGTTAAATCAATCCGTGTTGGATTCTATAAACAGGCTGAATATTGGGAATTAAACTAAAATTTTTTGTTAAATTCCACACATAGTAAAAAGAAAAATTAATGAAATTATAGGGATTCGAGGTATAGACTCATTTGCAAATGAATAATTTAAGTTTGCAAAAACAGGGATCCTCTGTCACACGAAAAAAAAATTGCATCAAAATATTCAACCATGTGATGCGACACATTTCGCTTAAGTTGGCAATTACGAATTAAGATCGCAAAATATGCATGAAATGAATCGCAACAAATTATTAATTTTAAATCGAAAGCTCGTATTAAAGAGAAGTGATATATTTAACTTCAACTATGTTTCAAAAAACCAATTAAATGTTACATAAATAAAATTGTGTATTTAAATTTATAAAAAAAGTCGTATTTCTGGAAAAAATTTATTGCAAATATTAAAATACCAGAATGCGTGAATAAATATAATAAATAGGGCAAGTTTTTCAAGCTTTTCGCTTGGAAAGTAAGGATTTGCATATTTCAGAAGAATTTTACAAAAAATGCTTATTTTTTAAATCTTTGCATAAATTTGCATATATTGGATACAAAAGTTAGTTTTCTTAACAAAAACACACTCTTTTTGTGATTTTTTTTGGAGTTCAATCAAATGATTTCTAAAAATCCTTTTGTGAGAATTTTGAGTACATTGTAAATATTGTAAAGAAAAAAAAAACAGAAGCGTCAAATATGATACTTCAAATTAAAATAGTTATATTTTTATAAACATCGAAATCTATTAGAGATTGAAAGTTAAAAAATGCATATTTGTGCATTTTTTCTACACTTTAATATATAAGAATGCATAAATTCGTTGGTTTTGCATATTTTGAAAAAATGTTTTTAAATTATCTCACTAGGGATTTCGGTCTACGAGAGTACTTTTTAATGCATTTTAGTGACTAAAATTTCTGTAAAAAAATGTTCTAATGTTTCTAATGTTTAAAAAGTATGAAAACAAAAAAGTGTTTTAATGAACCGAAATTTCTAAAAAAAAAAGATTCTTTAGATGTTTTTTTGTATACCGCTGAAAATATGGGAAAAAATGTAAATCGTTAGTAAAAAATTAAGAACCAATTTAAAATGATTCTTTAAATATTTTTTACGAATACTAAAAAACAATAAAAATTGCAATTTACAAAATAGACGGACAGCATAAAATGGTCAAAATTAAAAGTCGTTACATAATAAAACGAAGTGATGGAGAATATTACGATACAATATTTTCTGCCATTTTGTTTTGAATTGTTTAATTTATCGAAATTGAAATGCCATGTGCAAATAAAAATATAAATTAACAACTAGACATTGAACTTTCTACTAAAAAAACAAAACTTAGAGCCCAAACACAAACAAGCGGTGGCGGTTGTTGTTTTCAGCTCTCAGAGAGTAATGCAAATTAAATGAAGACGGTGGAGACGAGCGGTTTTCACATACATGTATAAAAAATTTATTTCTTCCACTCTTAAATTCCATACATAAAAAAATATAAAGCAAATCTTTTTATCTCTTTCTTTTTTATATAAATTTATCTCTTTCTTTTTTATATAAACATATGTGATTCATTTTGTAATAACAGCAACACCGACAGATAGGGAGAGTAAAAAAGAGAGAGCTTTTGAGTAACCGTTGTGAAAATAAAATAGATTTTAATTTTCAGCGGATTCCGGTGTGTTGTTTGTGTTGTGTTGTTTTAATGGCCAAATCTTCATATAAAAAAACGCTTGCTTGTGTTTGGACTCTTACTGTGTAATTCGATTTAAAGAAAAATATTTCGAATGATTTTCTTTTGGGCTTGAATTACACAATTGTATGTGATCTGGCTTTCAATTTCAAAAAAATAAATGTGAAAACGAACGAATTCACATTTTTTTTGAATTCTTTCGAATTCTTTTCACATAAAATATTTAGGTGAAAACAATTCGAATACACATTTTTTCTAACCCAGCAAAGGAACTGAAAAAATCATGAATTTAACATTCACCCCTATCATTAATACTTTTTCCTTCGAAATGTTTTCCCTTTCCCTAAATTTGCAATCGTGAAAAAATTCCCCGTGAATAATTTCATGCTAAAAATAAAATTCCCCTAATCGTGAATGATTTTTTCCCCCGAGTTTTTCACTTTTCCCTTTAATTTGATTTTTTCCCCCGAGTTTTTTCACTTTTCCCTTTAATTTGTTCACTTTATTTTTGCTGGGGAACGGAACAGAAAATGTAAGTAGATCTTCTTATAATTCGGATATTAAAGTTATTTTAAGGGCACGGATCAGTTAATAAGACATAAACTGATATATTGCTCAACATAAAATAAAATTATTGTACCAATTCTAAACATATTGTACACTTTAATTTGTTTTAATTTTCAGCGGATTCCGGTGTGTTGTGTTGTTTTAGTGGCCAAATCTTCATATAAAAAAACGCTTGCTTGTGTTTGGACTCTTACTGTGTAATTCGATTTAAAGAAAAATATTTCGAATGATTTTCTTTTGGGCTTGAATTACACAATTGTATGTGATCTGGCTTTCAATTTCAAAAAAATAAATGTGAAAACTAACGAATTCACATTTTTTTGAATTCTTTTGAATTCTTTTCACATAAAATATTTAGGTGAAAACAATTCGAATACACATTTTTTCTAACCCAGCAAAGGAACTGAAAAAATCATGAATTTAACATTCACCCCTATCATGAATACTTTTTCCTTCGAAATGTTTTCCCTTTCCCTAAATTTGCAATCGTGAAAAAATTCCCCGTGAATAATTTCATGCTAAAAATAAAATTCCCCTAATCGTGAATGATTTTTTCCCCCGAGTTTTTCACTTTTCCCTTTAATTTGATTTTTTCCCCCGAGTTTTTTCACTTTTCCCTTTAATTTGTTCACTTTATTTTTGCTGGGGAACGGAACAGAAAATGTAAGTAGATCTTCTTATAATTCGGATATTAAAGTTATTTTAAGGGCACGGATCAGTTAATAAGACATAAACTGATATATTGCTCAACATAAAATAAAATTATTGTACCAATTCTAAACATATTGTACACTTTAATTTGTTATAATTATTATTTTTTTGGGGGGTTTCCAAAAATGTGCCGAATTATTTTGCTAAATAAAATTTAAATAGTATAATAAACTAATGTTACAATAAAACTATCACTCCAATACTAAATATTTTGCTTTGTTTTTTTCTTTCACTTTTCTTTAAAGTATTAGTATACACGTACATACATATATTTTTGAGAAAAAAAAACTTTAATTTTTATTTTAATTTTCTTCCTTTTTACATTCACTGAGAACTGATAGCGGGAAAAATTTTTCACGGGAGATTCACGATAGCATTTTACCCTTCGAGGGGAATAAAAATTTCATGGGAACAAAAATTCCACTTGTTATTCACGATAGGGGTGATTGTGTTGTCATTGGAAGAAAGTACTTAGTGGTGAAAAAGAGTTGCAGAAGTTCTTTTTTTAACCCATGGTTGTCATTGGTAGGATGTTCTTCTTTTATACTTCTTGTTCATTTTGAAGTACTTCCCTTAAAACTCTGTTTATAGAATTTTTAACAAAAAATCTGCTTTAGCATTACTAAAAAATGCTTCAAAATTTTTAAAATTTTAATTTTCTTAGAAATTATTAACCTTTTTTTCCCACTAAAAATTCATTTATTTTCTCTTTTTTGGAAGTAATTATTAAGAACTTAAAAATTTCAAAATATGTACTTTGCTCCACTTTTGAAGTGGTGAAAATGCTCTTGATAGGTTTTTTTTTTGTTTTTTACTGGGAATAAATAAAGGTTATTTGTAAAATATAACGGCAGATAATGAAAAATTCAATTGCAAATTTACATTTTTTAATAATATTAAAACCACTTTGTATTAAAAAATTAAAAATTAAATTTTAAAAGAAGTTGCTCTTATATCCTATACATTTTGAGAAAAAAACATTTTTTATTCTCCTTTTTATGGAATTTAAAAAAAAAAAAAAACTGTTTGTGGTTATAATCTGTAAAATTTTTTCTGTGTAATTAATTTCTTTAATTGTTAAAGAAAATGGGAATTCAAAACGTTTCGAAAACGGGAAGAAATATCTCCGTTTCGCATCATTTCGGTAAAACGATTTTTTTTTCCAAACGAGTACGAATTTCTGGATCAGATTATATTCTGTAAAGCGAATTTACGAATACGAATAGTTGATATTGTAGCTCAAATTAATTAAAATCAAATTTACAATATTATAAAAAGCCTTCAATTTCAATTGAATCATTGTGTAATATTTTATATCGTAATGGCTTTACCCCTTTTAATGATTCAATAAACTGTAAATTAAAATGTATGACAATTTAAATTTTGAAATATGTATTTGGTATTTAGGAAAAAGAAAACTGTTTTTAAAGCACATTTGTAGATGATTTGAACTAACCCTGAAAAGCTACACTTATTTTTGTGGCGAAATACTAACACTTGTCGAATTGACTAGGCCATTTTTAAAATATAATAGAAAATTTACTGAAGAAGATATTGAAACAATTTTTAAATTATTTTTGGTATATAACTGGAATAATATATAAAAATATGTTTTTTGTCTATTTTGATGTTATAAATTTAGGTTTCAAAATAATGCTATAATAAACAAAAAAAAAAAAAAAAAAAAAAAACATTCGACAAAAGCCTTAAAGGGTTAAAAATTGTATGGATTTGATTCAAAGAAAAACTAAATTGATAAGAAATCAAAGTGCATAAAAGAATTAGTTCTATTGCATTCGATTAAATGGATATTTATTGAAAAGCAAAGGCAATATTTGTTCAAACAAGTAAATCCAGAATTAAAACCACTTCGATCGGAATTGTTGAATTTTCAATCGATTTGAAATCAACAAAATTTGTGATGTATTTATTTTCTTTATTGCTGAATAGAGTTGGACATAATCGTTCATTTTACTGATTCGTTCATATCGTTCAAAATTATAAAATGATTCAGTTCGTTCATCGTTCATTTTTTTTAAATTAATCAGAATTGTTTCATTTGTTTCTTACAACACTTTATTAGCAAAAATTAATGGATAATAATGAATTTAAATTGTTTTTTACAATTATTTATAAAAGTATAATAAAATAAACAAATTAAAATAACAAAATGTTGTCTGAAGCAATATAAAAATGAACGATATGAATAAAAAAGAGAGAACGAGTATGTCATGTGTAGAAAACAACCTTATCATGGCGTCATATTACACAAACGATGAATATATATTAAATACCCTACAAATTGGATATGTTCCTCCAGAGGCATTTTTGTATCTGGACAAAATTAAATTCATTCAAAATGAAAATGGAATTCCTATCTTCTATCATAATTTTATAAGGGAAAATATTAAAGCTGTTAACTGCAGTTTACAACAACATGATTTAAGATATGAAACCAGTATTTCCAATATTGAAATTAATTCTTTTCAAAAGCAAAACAATAGTCAGTTTTGGTGGCTAAGCCGATAAGTAGTTCAAACTACTTTAGTGCAAGTTTTTATTTTTCTGACCATTACTTATTTAAAATATTAAAGTAATGTTTTTAAAAACTTTTTTCATTAAAAAAAATAATATATATTCTTCGTTTGAAGTAAATTATGTTTAATTACTTTATAAATAAATTAATTAGTTGTTTTAAAGTTATACTTGATACAAGGGACTTTGTATATATGTACATAATTATAATAGATTAACTATTGTTTATTATAGTTAAGTTAAATTCAATATTGTAATATTTAATTCTTTTTAGCCATCTTTATCAAAATTATATAACATATTATTTTTCTTGTAAATTGCTTGAATATTTTCCATGTATGCTTTCTTGTGAAAAAAAATAAAAAATTCTTGAAATCTATCAAAATTCCTCTTTTTAAACCTCTTGATTTGAAAACGTCTATTTTCATTACATACTTATATGATTTTCTTTTTTAAAAGAGTTTTATATCTGGTGGATAATTTATGTTTTCACATTTAGAAAAAAGCACTTAAATTTCGATCAAAGGACAAATATTCACCTAAACTGTTTTTTGTTTCTGTTACGGTTACGGCTTTTTGCATTTTCGGTGATGAAATTATTATCATATCGAGTAAGGTCAATTTGATTAATGTAAGTCAATTATATAGGGAAGTTTGAACGTAATTGAACCATGTACATACCCCAGCAATCGGTAATGGTTTTATTATAGCCAAAACAGAATGTTTCTAAATAATTTATGTATATAAAAACAAAAAAAAAAAAAAAGTTAATATTCTTAATTTTTCAGTAAAAGAGGAAAATACTTGGAAATATGTTTATAACGGGTTTGGGGTAAAAAGTCTAATTAACACCATTATATATTTTTTAAAATTTGTTTTGTTTAATGTTGTTTTATTACATTTATTTAAAGAAATATTTGATAAAAAAAAAATGCGGCAATTGTTAAGGATATAACATTAAAAAAAAATAGGATCTGTAACATGAAAAAAGCAGATATTTTAGATTAAAATTTTAATATCATAAATAAAATAATTCCGGTAAATATAATAAAAATGTATGTTAAAATAATATAATTCGGATATTGTTTTAAAGTCTGGTCTGGGAATGAAATTTTTGCTTAATGACGCTTCAGTATGAATATATTTATAATTTTTAGATTATTTATTTTAAAAATAATTTTCAGTTAAAGGTGATATTTGTTTTACTATTTTACAGGAAGACCAAAGAAACCCAAACAGTATAACAAAAAAAAAAAAAAAAAAAATAATAAATAAAATAAAAGTAAAATAATCCATCATAAATATAAAAATAATAATTCAAATTTGTCTTTATATATTATATATTTTTTTTTTTAAAGTAGAAAAACAAAATTAATCAATGATCTTTTTAGATTTTAAATAATTTAAAAAAATACTAACTATAAAACTTGACAATGTTGTCCTTGTTTTGTTTTATAACACTCTTCTCCTTCTTACAGTAAAATTTTATTCAAAATACAGAGTGAGAGAACAAGAGGACAAGAAACAAATTTCCTTTTAAAAAAATATTACAATTTGCTTTTTTTTAAGTTTGAAAATATAAATTTTGAATTGTTATTTTTTTTTTCTATTCCACGTTTAGAGTTCACATTTGAAAATATATTTATTATATATAGGATTTATTATATGTATGTGAGTTTGTAGGTGTACATGTGGTGTAGGGTGTTTGTGTGTTTGAGGAAGAAAGAAAAAGATTTATAAGGTATTTTCTTCTTGTTATTTATGATAATGCATGATTGGAGAATTGGTTCTTGTTTTCTGTTTTTTTTCAATTTTTTTCTTTTTCTTAAAAAAAAAAGAGAACACAAAAATCTGTCAAAGCGTGTTTGTGTTTTTCTGTTTGTTTGTATGTCTGTCTCTGCGTTTGGATTTTGTTTTCTGACATTTAAGCTAAATAAACATAAACTTTACGATCCTCTGGCGTTCTAGCCAAATATTCTCTTTCAATTAGACCCTCTATTCGTTTTTTAATCAAGACGGGTGATGGTAGGAATCTGGATTTCAATTGAGATGTTACATCCGACACCAGTAAATTGTGCTGTAACAATAAAAATTTTCAAAATTTTATAATTAAATATGTAAAAGTTTTGAAATAAAAAGTTAACTTACCGGCATCCTCTTTCGTGCTTTCATAATACGAACAATTGCTGCTTCAATTTCATGCTTACGATCCTCATCAACTTTTCCACGGGTTTCTTTACGTTCTGGCTCCGTATCTGCTTTGGCAGCCACAGTTTGAATTTTAACTCTGTAAAAAAATCATGAATATTAATAACAATAACGAATATTGAGAAAAGGAACTTCTTCCGAAAACTTTCAATTGAAAGTACTGCATCTGATGATAAAATATAACAAAAACTGTTTTTGTTATATATACTAAGATTAGTATAAACCAATAATATGGATTCTATAGTTTGTAATGAAATATTAATTTGTTGGCCGGAAAAATGTAAGCTATCGCTTAGAAAATCCCAAAATTTTCATTAAAAATTTAATTTTTTCCTTAGATACAATTTTTTTCTGCTGGTTTCAATAACCAGTCAGAGGATATGAAATATAATTAACGAATTTTTAAAAAGATAAAACTTTGTCGGAAATACGTAGTTTGGATAGGCTGGAAAAGCAATAATAGTTACTTTCTTATCATGCTAAGTGCAAATGATTGGTACTAGATAGCATAGAGTCCCTTAGAGTGTCTGTTATGCAGCAATCTAAACGTTTTCTAATTCTCAATGTTAATTTTATTTTATTTAGATCATGATATAATAATAGAAGGTAGAATCATTAGGGAGAGTTGTCAATTTTAATTCTTGTAATGTCAAATAGTAGAAAAATAAAAAACAAACAAATCAAAAACAAAAAAGTACAAAACAAAATTACTATTTGATATATTTGATATGTTTTTGCAAATTTTTTGAAAAAAATTATTATTGTGTAGATTACAACAAAGACCAACTGATTTTCGGGATTCCTAATATATCTTGCATTCGCTTTTGTGTAATGTTTCCGAAACAAACACAACAATAATGCCTGCAAGCATTGCTTACGTTAAATCCCCCTTCCAAAACTGTTAATGGGCCAGACAATAACGGCAATTACCATGTTGCGCTACGCGTTGTCGCAAGAATTTGAACTTGCACTGTTGTGGCTGGTCCAGTAGTTGAATACTAATGTCAAGGACTATACATTGTTGTCAGACTTGGCGGCAGTGGGCGTAGAATAGTAGAATATGTATGTGAACAAATATTTTTAAATTGTTTTATTTACTTTTTTTAAATTTTGTATATTTTATTTGGATTATTTTTAATATTTTCTTGTCTGACATTACAGGGTAAAATAAATTGAGAGCACTCTCTCCAATGATTCTACCTTCTGTAGTTATATTATGATTTAGATCATTTTAGGATTAATTGAGCACTTTGATTGTTTGAATTGTTTGAACGCCTTTCAGTAATTTTAGCTAGCAGCAAATACCGCTTGAAATTTTTAATAAAATAAATTGAGAGCACTCTCTCCAATGATTCTACCTTCTGTAGTTATATTATGATTTAGATCATTTTAGGATTAATTGAGCACTTTGATTGTTTGAACGCCTTTCAGTAATTTTAGCTAGCAGCAAATACCGCTTGAAATTTTTAATAAACGGGGCAAATAAAAAATAACTTATAATTTTGTTGGGCAAATAATGCCAAAAATTTACAAATTTAGTTCATTTAGGCGAGGGAGTTAAGACGTCTCACTATAGCTTCGAGGGTTAGGTTAATCTGGGTTCAGGGGTTATAAAATACATTATACTAGTTATAATAAATTCATTGCAATTTAGCTTTATAACTTTAAATCTTAAAATTATTACATTAAACATACCTGTGGAATTTCGAAACAAACGCATCGTTCACAAGGAACTCATCCGATGGATCAATGTCCTTAGTTTTTGTTTTTGAATTTCGCACCAATAAACGTTGTGAGGGTTTGCCCATCGATAACGATTGTATAGCTCTTTGTAATTCACGTTCGGGTATATCGGTCTCTTGTAAAATTTCCTCATAGGTCATGACCTCACGATTGTTAAAAAGCATCAATATACACATCTGATGAGAGAAAATAAATAAATCAGAAAAAAATTAAACAAAATATAAAATGTAAGAAAAAGAAGACAATACCTGATACGTTGAAACGGTTAAAATGTGTTTACGCGTTGTAGCAGGTATAGTACAACCACTGGAGCTGGACGAGGACATACTAGAACTAGGGGCATCTTTATCCTTTTCAGCAGCAGCCGCCGCAGCATCGACAACTTTGCGGCCATAAAAGACGGCATTTAGGCAAGCATTACCTAAAGGACAATAATAAGAAATTGTAGAATTCTGTTTCGTTTAATTAAAAAAGAAAACGAGTTTTTAATTTACCCAGTTGTGGTTGCAAAGTTAATTGACGTCCAGAGTGTTTATCCAAATAGAATTTCTTAAATATTTCATAGGCTTCTCTGGGCGCCGCTGGTATATTACAATTAGGTGTGGAAGTCTTTTAATATAAAACAAAGAAAATTTAAAAAAAAGGTATCTTTACAAGTAAAAGCAAAAATAACTTACCTGTGTAGGCCAAAAACCAGTAGTGAGTATCCTACATGTAAATTCCACAGTTAAATTAATATTATGATTATTAATATAAATTTTGAACTCCTCATTGGTGGTATTCGATATAGACATATCCTTGAACATTCCCTCTAATTTTGAAGTAAATTGACAGCCACATTCAGTCTTTAAAGGAAAATTTCCAAATAGTTAAATTAAGGAAAATGTATAAATAATGACAGATTTTTACCTTTAATTTTGAAATCATATTCTTTTCAAAATCATCCGAGACTGATTTATTGAGCAGTAGACGCTTGGCTAAATGAGTTTTATAGTAACGTTCGAATACATCTTTTTCCAATAAGAATCTAAATAACACCATAGTCTTGTCCAATATGACCTCAATTTCTTGTTCAGTCATCTAGAATTTGGTAAAAATGTTAATTTAACTTTCAATGCTTATATTTCTATTTAAATATACTTACACCCTTGCCACCCTTTTTCAATTTGTCATCTATGAACAGCGACAAATATTCCGGTGATTTTGAATTCAAATTAAGGAAATGCTCAAAATCAGACGAGATAACATTTTTAAAAAGCCGATCATTATTGAACGAATGATGAAGAAATTGATCAAAACGATCTTTAAGATCGAGTAAATTCTGTACAAATGTTATGGGATTTGTTGTGCCATTCTCCTCTTCTTTGACCAACATACGTCCCTGTTCCCTCAAATAAGCCGACATAGTATCGGCAATAACTTTAAGGCCCTCCTCCTTAAGTCTAGAAAATAATTTATAGGTACAGGCCAAATCCTCGGTTTTGGAGTTTTTAATCATATAAACCACGCCTGAATTTTCCATTTCCACAATAGTGCGCATGTGTTTTTTTATTAATTCATCTTCTACAACCTTAACAATGCGCGGTTCAGTGTCTTTGTCCAAGTAGAGTGCTGCACGGGCTGATTCTTCTTGTATGCGAGTCTTGACAAAAGATTATCATTAGAAGATGCTGCAATATTGAATAATTTACTAAACTTACCTCTACTTTCTTTAAATAAACACTAGCATTATTTTCAGCCAAAAACTTTTGCGATTCAAATTTATAAAATGAAGCCGATTGGGCTAAAAACGGCTTTTCAAAATCTTCTTCATATACAGAGCGTGAGTTAATGCCCAGTGCCATTAACATTTGGCAAGCATTTTTAATAGCTAAATGATTGATTGCCTCGCCACTACGTTCATCCATCACCATGCCCAAAAGTGTTTCACGCAAGGCCTTTTGGATTTCGGAATAGCGTACAATCTAAAAAAACAAAAAAATAATAATAAATTTCCGCAAAATATCGTTTATGCCAAAAAGATTTAATTTACCTCATCTCTAAATAAAATTAGACCTAAATTATAGACATTTTCTACTTCACGATTTTGCACATACACACGATCCATATACATTAGTATATCGCGTATCATCACCATCGATGTTTGATGATCAGTCCAGGCCTGATTGAGTTTTGGCAAAAAGTTATTGTGCAAACTTTCCAGCACATCTTTGCGCACCTTTTCCTCTAGATGTTCTTTAACTACCTCCCTCAAACCGAAATACAAACGATGACCGTATTTGTGCAGAACCATA
Source organism: Protophormia terraenovae (assembly GCA_951394005.1). NCBI lineage: Eukaryota > Metazoa > Arthropoda > Insecta > Diptera > Calliphoridae > Protophormia > Protophormia terraenovae. The sequence goes on from OX596074.1 coordinate 87,191,892, forward strand.
TTGTAGGCATTGCGATATAGCTGTTCGAATGATAGGCCCGAATTGTTTTTCTTTTGGATCTCTTGAATGGCGTTTTTCAAGCTGGCCCATATTGTTTCGACATATTTTTCATCCATAGAAGCCTGTGTGAATAAAAATTAATTATTCAAAATTTGTTTATAAAGTGTATTTTATTTAATTTATAAGAAAATTTTATTTGAAATTTAGAGTTTTAAATTCTTTAATTTAATATTTAACAACAGTAACAACAAAAATTATTACTAATTCATAGTTTCATATATTTTTACACACATTGAATAATTTCAAAATAAAGTTATAATAAATAAAGGTATTCATCTCAGAAATTGCAACTTTGCTATATCCTTGAAAAGTAGTAAAGTTTCATCGATTTCTGTAAACACAATAACAACCACAGAATAATATTTTGCACCACTTTTGCAAAATTATCAGAGTAAATAGTAGTAAAGTTGCAAACAATTTTATAATGTTGCCACTATGTAAAAATGTGTAAATAGTACTAAAAAAAACGACTCTAAAAAATCAAATTCAACTTTGAAAAAAATAGTGTTTGGAATTTAACAACAACTATAAAATAAAAAAAGTTAAAATTAATTAAATAATATAACAAGAAAAATATAAATAAATAAACTGATTAATATGAATTATGTAAATAAAAAATATATTCGAAATGAATTATCACTTTTTTCAGGGTCTTGAAAAAATGTTTTTACATTTTTTGCTAATTTTATCTATTATTTTTTCGTTTTGCTCACGTCAAGTTAAAACAGTGCAAAATTGCAAAGATTGCAAAATTTTGAGGTGGATACCTTTAATATTCGTAAATAATCTAAAATCAATTAATTTATTGAAAATTTAAAAAACTAATTTTAAATGTTTTCTTGTCTGAAAATATACATATTTTGATCAAACGATCACTTTTAAGGAATTGTTTTCATAACTCCACAACTAAGAGATATTTAAAAATAGATTGAAAAAAAAAAAAAAAAAAAACAATGTATAATATTCTTTTTTAACTACACATGCGTCTGTCCACCACCTGTATATGGAAAAAAAACGAACATTTTAAAATCAATGAAACTGATTGATAGTTAAAATAATTACGAGCACCGGTTTTTGATTTGACAAAATGGCTAACAATAAAATTCAACGTTTTGTGGTCCACGTTCTTTATAGTTATTAAAGTGCCTCACGAGAAAAAAATGCAAATGTACCCCTCTAAAAATGAAGATTAGTATGTTCTTATATGATTCCCAAAAGATTACATCTCAATGTTTTAATTTACGTGAGCTGGACCATTTTCAAAACACCTCTAAAATTACGTATTTTTTTCAATATCATTATCAAAATTTTAGTTACAAGAAAATTAACTTCAAATTATACTAGAGGCATTCCTTAAATATTAATTTAAATAATTATTATATTTCTTTTCAGTCGCGGAGTATTAATATTTTACTAACATTTTTTGTCATATTTTCTTTATTGAAACATGTAATTTTATATATTTCATAAATTTTTCAACATATATTGGATTTTAATGTACCATTGGAATGGTCTATCCTGGCACTATTGAAGATTACACGCAATTAACCCTTTAAGAACAAGAGGGTCAATTTTATGTATTTATTCCCAAAAGGCTAAATTAGCAATTTTTGCTTAAATATTGATAAATTTATAAAAAACATAAAAGGTATTCACCTCAGAAATTGTAACTTTGCTAGACCCTTGCAAAGTAAGTTGTGCAAAATTTATTCTATGTGGTTGTTGTTGTGTTTACAGAAATCGATGAAACTTTTCTACTTTGCAAGGGTCTTGCAAATTTCTGAAGTGAATATCTTTATAATAAGTTCATTGAAAACCGCGATAATTTGGGGACATTTATATCCTTAACTAACTATTTATTTGCCGTTAAAATTAACTTAACCAATTATAGACCGAAAATCCCAAAATATTATTTGTGCAACTAAAGGGTTAAATGAATGCACATATCAATAGTATTTAATGAGACCTTTTCAATGATGCCCTAAAATATAATTTACGATGTAAAATGTCCAAAATATTCAAACTTTAATAAAATACTATTTAAAATAAAATCATTAAATATCTTACTAAAATTTTAATTTCGAGAGAATGAAAACAAATTTTAAAATATTTTAATATGTATTAGACATCGTTTTTCTATCATATTTTGTATTTTTTTTTTTTGATCGAAAACCATATTTTTGGAGGTATTTTAAAAATGGTCCAGCTCACGTAAAGAAATAATTGAAGTGAAATATTTTGGGAATTAGCTTAAAACATATGAATCTGTAATCTTGATTGGAGGATGCATTAAAGAAATTTTTTAAAATGTATCAAAATTTGCAGATTTAACTTCAACCAAAAATATCTTAGATTTAAACATCCTTAAAATATCATAGAGTAAAGATTCTAAGAGGATGTTTTTGATAGATCCCTAAATCAAATCTAATAATTTTTTGGAATCTGTCCAAAAATTACTTTAAGAAAATAATTTTTCTATGATAGTATAAATAATTTTATAAAATTCAAAAAAAAAAAAAAAAACTACATATTTATCGTAAGCGATAAATATATATAATCGAGATCCTAAAAACTAGCCCTTAATTATAAAAGTCGGGCCATACTTAGACCTTCGCATATGAACGAGATTTGTAATTTCAGCTAGAACAACGGGTACTAAGTGTAGTTGATCCCTAATATATTTGGCAGCATGCTTTCTATTTGAACTTAGTTATGACAAGGGAAATTTATTGTACGCTTTTCAGGACTATTTATTCCTGTATTTAAAAAAAAAAAAAAAAACTTGGAAGATCTAAAGTCATTTTAGAATACGGTATGATGAGAGATTTCATCAACATTCAACATTTCAACATTCCAATTTTTAATAAGTTATCTGGAAGCTGAATAACCAGACCTACAGTCTCAATATTTATATTTTATATATTTTTTAATTTATTACGTATATGTGATTTCAAGTAAATAATGTGTTCTATTTGATGCCCTTTGTAAAATAAACTATTATTAAAACTTTATAAAGATATTCATCTCAAAATCTTCCAAATTTTGCACTGTTTTAACTTAACGTGAGCAACCAATTTAAAAAAAGTAGATAAAGTTAGCAAAAAAAGTAAAAACATTTTTTTCAAGATTTAATAAATTTTAACTTTTTTGTTTTATTGTTGTTGTTGCATTCCAAACAATACTGTTTTTTATACCCACCATCAAAAAGATGGGGGGTATATTGATTTTGTCATTCCGTGTGTAACATGTCGAAGGAATCATTTAAGACTCCACAAAGTATATATTTTCTGGGTCCTGGTTAGATTCTGAGTCGATCTAGCTATGTCTGTCCGTCTGTTGATAGCAGGATAGGGCTCGAATGGGACAACGTAGGGGAACGAAATTTTCCTCAAATATTTATCTTATATAAGGTTTGTTTGGTATTGAAAATGGGCAAAATCAGTTAATAAATAAAAAGGTTATGGGCTAAAATCTAGAAACTCAGGGGGTCCGTTTCATACTTTTCTGCTGATATCTAAACAAAAGCATGTACGACAACGAAATTCTGTATAAATAGTTTGAGGGCCGATATAAACTTGGAAACCAAAAATGGGCCTGGACCGCCCACCTCCCATATAAGGTGAAACTTCAACGAAATTGTGTTCAAATAGTTCAAGAACCAAGTTCAAGAAACAAAAAATGGGTGTGGTCCGCCCACGTTATCAAAAAACAATCATGTTTCAAATTAGACAACAATTTGCAACATGATAGATGTTTGATAACAAATATGTATGTGTTTTACTTATTTCACAAAGATTGTGGTGGTCGTTCTCGAGTTGTAAGGTCTCAAAGAGGGTCGTGTTTCTTGTGAGTAAACCTGAGCTAGAAAGTGCGGGATTGAAGCGGACAATTTCTGTATTATAGAACTTCCTCTCGTCTTCGTATACGCATCCTCTATGCTAACAGTGAAGTATTATAGCAAAATAAAGGACTTTCCTATTTTTTCGGGGTATTTTAATTTTTTTTAAATATTTTCTCTTTAAATTCAAAAGTAATAAAAATTATTTGTACTAACTTTAAAAACATTTGTTCTATATTCCGGCATCCACAGGGGAAACTTTCGTTGAATTTCAATTATCTTAGTGTAAATGGATGGAAGAGGAGATATTGAACGTTGACAACGAGTATCTGCAAAATTTCTTGGTTTCCATAAAGCCCTTGAGGTTGAGGGTACATCATCTTTATTGCCATTAGTTGAATGTTTGCTTACGAAAAATTTACGAAAGCGGTTGCTAGAGCTGGAACCATATTCTCTTGAAGTGGAAGGTTGATTGGGGCCACTATTAATATTTCTAGCATTACTGCTACTACTATAGTTTGTGTTACGGGTGTTGCTATTATTATTTCTATAATGGCCACCGAAACTATATTGATTACTGCTGGTACTTCCACTGGCCCCAGAATTTGTATTAGAATTGTAAGAGTTTTTATTACGGTTATATGCACCAGGTCGGTTATCCCTGGGCATTGGAAGTTAAAGGGGTAATTTAGGGTTCTTTTAAAAATTGGAAGGAATTTGGCAGAAATTATTATAAATATAAAACGTTTGATGGATCTATGTCAGATATTGATTTAAAATGAAATTTAATAACGATGTTCAATTTATTAATGCGGCAAATGAAATTGGTTGGAAAATGTTTGTAGAAATTATTATATATCGATTTTCAGTTTGATTATATCACTTCTATTAGATCTTCTTCTCTCAAAACGACGTCGCTTTATTTTAAAGTTATTCTTTACAATCATTGGTTTCTTTGAATTTTAAAACATTACCTCTTCTGAATTTAAAATTTTATTAAATATTTTTTTTAGTATTTTATATATTTTAATGGATGATGACTTTTCTTTTAATTTTAGTTGCACTATAGCTGTTTTAGTTCATTGTTTTTGCTGTATATTAATTATTAACTCTTCTTAGAATTGGGGACTTAGTTTAGTGGCCGTCAAATTTCAGTTTAATTGCTTTATTTTTGTTTAATTTCCCCACAAAATATTGTATACTATTTAGTTATATTATCTTATTCAAATCGCTTTTAACACAAATTTAATTTTTTTGCAGTTTTTTATGATATAAAAATTATAAAAACATTTTATAAAAAATTCTCTTTTTTATGAAAACTTTAAATTTTGTTTTGACAATAAAGTCTATGATGTTTTAGAAATAATTTAAAAGTAAAAAATTTAGTAGAGATGAGAAAGTTTATATTTATCGAGGGATAATTTGAATAAAAGGGGTATAGAAAGATTCGATTATAATTACTTAGAGAATTTTTTGAACTTAGATGTAAAAGAATGTTAGCAACAATAAAGGTATTCACCTCAGAAATTGCAACTTTGCTAGACCCTTGCAAAGTAAGTTATGCAAAATTTATTATATGTGGTTGTTGTTGTGTTTACAGAAATTGATGTAAATTTTCTACTTTGCAAGGGTCTTGCAAAGCGGCAAATTTCTAATTGAATACCTTTAATATATGTACAAATTACGAACCCCGTTATGGATGGATTTTATAAGTAAAATTGAAAACGTATTTTAAATTTCAAGCCTTATTATGTTTGCGAATGTTTTACAGTGGCGCATAGCTTATTTTATGCAGAACATACTTTCTTGTTTAATATTCCATAACTATGTAGAAAATTGGAACTTTTAAAAAATATGGTATCATTTGAAAAAGAAAGAACTCTAGTTTTACAAAACCATTTCATTTATTGCTAAAATTTGCATTTAAATAACTTAAAACTCAAAATATACTAAATTTTTTTTTAGCTCACAGCTTATTTTATGCAACCACTTTGGAACGGTACTTCAATGTAGCGTTGTTAAGTGGACTTTATTTTTTATCTACTTCTGGAGATGCCCTGTGCACTATATTCGCTCCGATTTTGTTAATGCGTCAATTAAAATATAAATGTGAAATTGGTCCACGCACAACGCTAGATGAAGGACAATTGGTTATAAACCATTTTAAGATGGTCACTCGCATCAAAAAGTAGATCGAATGGTTAAAATATATGCTCCTATAGTACATTTTAACAATCAGGACTAGCAAGGATCTCAGCACCAAAACCGGAATCCAGAGTTCAAGTTTACACGGGAAAACAATGTTGTGTCAAAACTGTTTGCTGTGTATTGCGTCAACACTATTTTGATGGCCGAGACTTCTATCAGCTTAGTCTGAATAAATAACTTTGTCAACGAACTTGTTTTCAAGAATCTAACGTTTTGGAATTCGATTACTTTTTGTCAATGAGTTATAATTCTATATAATAGAACCGAATACCGAGCTGAACCAAGAAAACTTAAAAGAAACAGTGAATCATGTTTTATGGTTTGACTTGTATGCCGGTTAATGGTGGTGGGAAGTTAGAATTTATTGCAACAACAATGGACAGTATAAGGTACCTTTAGATCCTTAAGATCCTAAAGGATAATTGCAGAGTGTGGAAAATCAGGGCATACTATTATAATTTTGACACGAGGGGTGCTTTTTAAATTTTTTGCGAAACGACAAAACAATACCACTATGTTAGATCTGTCAACGGAATCATAAAATATGATGTTTTTAAGGTCTTATGTTCTCAGATAATTTTTTATACGAGGGCCTTCGACAAAAAATTTAATTTTACAATAAAAAATTTCCATGCAATTATAACTTATAACTTTCGATGTAGATTACTTAAAGAACAATATATTTTTAAACTTTAATAAATGTTTAGAAATTGAGCTCTAATGGAGGCCATCTTATATCGCAGGTATGCGGAATCCATTCATGGATAACAATTAATTCATTGCCCAGTATCAAAATAAATTGCATGGATAACTTATTTCGGCACTTGAAAAATCGATTATTGCAACAAAAATACAATTAAAGTGGAAAACCTGCCTTAAGACTTGGTTCAAACGCATCAGAAAATGTATGTATTGCCATGAATACTACTCTAGGAAATAATAATGTCCTTTTCAAAAAGAAATATTCTTTTTATACGTTTTTCGCAAAATATTAAAGGCAAATTTGGTATTGTGCAAACTTTGGTAATATATAAATGCCAAAATTTAATGTCGCTCGGTAAATTCGCCAGACCTCAATATTATTGGAAATTTATATAATAAAATAGAAATAAGGCCGAGAAATGCAGTGAGACCACATTTTGCTTAGTGTTACACAAAAACTGCACGCACCGGTAACAAACCGCCTTAAATCTGTTGCATACAATTAAAACTACCATTCCAGATAATAAATATAGCAATTATAGGTCGTATTTTTCTTGATGACATAAGTGGCTGCATATAATATAATAATATTTATTTCTGAGGTATTCACCTCAGAAATTGTAACTTTGCTAGACCCTTGCAAAGCATGTTGTGCAAAATGTATTCTATGTGGTTGTTGTTGTGTTTACAGAAATCGATGCAAATTTTCTACTTTGCAAGGGTCTTGAATACATTTATTATTTTTACAATTATTTAAGAGTAAACTTTAACAATAAATAATGGTTCTATGTTAAACTAGAAATCTTTCTCTTTCTAATGATCCCAAATTTTATTTTTAATTCCTGTCTGTTACTTTGTTATGGATCTTTAAAAATAAAAGTGTTTACTGCATAAAATGAGCTGTGAGCCACTTTAAGGAGTGAGATCGAAAAAATCTTAACACACATTTTGCCTCATAACTTTTTTCGGAATCAATATTCAAATTTTTATTTGATCTAGTTATCATGGAAAAATACTTCAGTTATTATTTTTAATAACAACCATGTTAATTTGTCCTTATTTTCATCAAAATAACTGACGAAATCAGGAGAATTTGACTATTGATGTGAAACCTAGTTCGGTAAGAAAAAAAAGGACCACATGATATTGGGAAGGCCAGAAAATTGAAGGCATATTGAAAGGAACTCCAAACACATCTGGTAGAAAATCAGCTCCGTTTTCTCAGTGCTTCGACTATTTGGTCCGAAAATTTAAAGCTAATGGGAAAGTTGATAATATATAAAGTTCAAAAAATTCCAAACTGGAATTCTGCAAAAAAAAAAAAAAAAAAAAATTACAAGCCAAAAATAGGACTCGGAATTTAAAACCAAATTTCATACAAAAATACTCAAGCTGTATAATTGACGAAGAAACGTAGGTGCTGGCTAAGAATGTAAATTGGATTCACGAAGCCGTGATCAAACCAATTCTCTTTTATGGAGCAACAGTGTGGTGGAAGTCTCTCCAGTTTTGACGGGGTGATGCGCAGAATAGCACTCCTCATTACAGGTGTCATGCGCACTACGTCAACCAGAGCATTATTTGCAATACTAAAGTGGATCCCAGCTGATCTTCAAGCGAGGAAATATGCGCTAAACACGGCGATGAGATTGAACGCCAACGGTTGCTGGCACCGCAGGCCACATGGTCATGCTAGTATTCTGGGAACTACAACTGTAATTCCCCAACTTATGGATTATTGTAAGCCTAGACCACTATTATCGAGACTCTTCATATCCCATATCTCGGTCCACGCTGGAACCTTGGATCACACCTCCTCATCCAACAGAATCCTTCGTGAGTACACGAATGGTTCCAAGATGAAGAATGGTGTTGGAGCTGGAGTATACATCGAAGAATTTGGATGTATACTCCAAATTCTCGAATGTAGCATTCTACAGGCTGAAATAATGGCTATTAAGAAGGCAACTAACTGGCTAAGGTATTATAGGATATACGGTAAAGATATCGTGATATTTACTGACAGTCAAGCTGCTATAAAATTCCTGACAGGTGTGTTTTCCACCTCAAATATGGTCCATGAACTGATATGGGTGCACGGACACGAGACGAGTCGAGGCAATTATATTGCAGATGAACTGGCAAAGAGGGGTGCCCTAATGCAGGTTGAAAGCGAGGATCATTTCTGTGGCATCCCTCTTAATGCATGCAAGCAGCTCATAGAAGCCGCAATGTTTGAAATGACACAACAAAGGTGGGAAAACGAACCTACGTGCATAACAACGAGAATGATATGGCCTAAGATGGATAAGCGTAGGTCGGCTTTTCTCTTAAAACTGCCTAGAACACTACTAGGTAATATAATAGCAGCAATCTCTAGTCGCTGCAAATTTGGAAATCATGCCACAAAATTGGGACTTCAATCAAATGATTTCTGCAGAAGCTGTCATAATGAAGAGGAGGAGGAATCAATTCAACGCCCTGCTGGAAGATCTCCGTTTAAGACACCTAGGACAGAGATACTACAACAGCCTCACTGAACTATCCAGTATCAGAATAGAGAGCATTAGTGCCTTCGTAAAGAATTCTGGCTGGTTCTAACCAGTATATTCATCGGAGACGACTGCTTTTATTTAAACAACTTTCGTTTCTTATAATCACTTTCTTTCATCTTACTGTTGACAACTTCCTCTAAACAAACTTTTCTCTGTATTATCTTATTATCTTAATCTACTAATATTTCTCTTTCTCTTCCCCTCCCCTCACACCTCACCTATCTTTCCCTTCTTTCTCTCCTTTTCTCTCTTCTCCCTTCTTTTATTTACAGGTAACACAAAGGGACCCGAAGGACCCAAGTGAGCCGAAAACAAACATGTTGGAGGTTACCTGTCTAACCTAATCTAGTCTTATCTTCTGGGTATCAATCGGGGAAGTTTAAGGGTCATTGTGGGCATAATTACTGGTTACTCTTTAATAGGGAATATGAGGAGTAAGTGGAACATTGTGTATTGGTAATGGAGATAACGCTACCCTTTTCTACCTACCTACCTTGATGAATATACTTTTCAATATCACTTGTGTTCAAAAACAAAACATCTCTTTTCACGTCTAATAAGCTCACAGAATAACTTTAAGTCATCATTTTACATAAAACTTTACCATTGCCACTATAATATTTTTAAACTTAATTTTCTTTATTCTGAATATAACAAAATTTTGTACAAATCTAAAAAAAACCAATGATTTTGAGGCAGTATAATGATATATTAGAACTCAAATATATTAAACAAATATGTTTATATCTAAAAAAAAATCGAAATACTCGAATTCTGAACCATAGATAATCGTTGGGTTGATAAAGTTCAGTAAAATCATTTTTAAATGGATCCTGTATTATCCTTGAATTAGCTTTACTAGTGGGGTGCCCAGCTTGTTAAATTTTGGGACTAGCACAGTGTTATTATCATAAAATCAGAAAGGCCAACATTTTGCAACTAAAACTTTTTTGAACTTCGTGAAACTTATTAGGAAAAGAAGATATATATAAAAATTAGGTACAACATTTCATTAGCACCTTCAGGACTATCAAAATCATCTTTTATAAAGACTTCAATTATTATTTATACGGTTACAAATAGTCAAAACACCAAAAAAATAATTGGCCATCAAAATGTTAATAACTTGTGCGACCAAATACAACACTTGTCACAAAATTTATTCAGGGAACTTGAGGATGATTTCCTCAGAGTTATGTTTGGTATTATTCAACTGAAGTGATTAACTGTGATCATGAAAGAAAGTCATATGACCTTTAAAAATAGTGACAATTAGATCTTTGCTTGACAACAAATTATACTTGACTAAAGATTATCAACTCAGTGACACCTATGTATATCAAACGGTAGTGTTTTCCTATTGCAACAACTTTTATTACAGTAGCAAAAATTCTGGGGAACGATTAAAATCAAGGTTGGATAGAAAACAATAAAACACCTCTATTCCGCTATTCTTTGTATATCGTCATACAAGATATGAACGTAATTATTTAATTACGACTAATATAACGTACATATAATACATAATTTGTCTTGTATACTCCTGAAAAAGTGTAATTTCATCACTATATTCGGCTTATCTAAAATTGATTTATCATGAATATGTAACATTCTTGTTTATATAATGTTGGCAGATTTTTTTACAACTTTACCATAGTCCAAACTAATCTAAAATTAGAGTCTTAAAATAACATTCTGAATATCTACTTACCGGAAAGGCACGTATGCGCATCTTTCCCTCCTTCTTGGGAGCGGTGCTCCTGATATTCATGGTCTGTAAACGGCGACAATTTTCCTCCACTTTACGAACTTAACAAACAAAATTGTGGCTTGTCTCTCGATCGTATGGATCGGCCGGCAAAAACCACAAAATTCAAAACAAATTGTGTTTCACGTTTGTTTTTGCAAACGATATTCACACAATGCGGATCCACCAAAAAACAAAGAAACAGCTAAACAAGTGTAGAAATAAAATAGAATAAAAGACAAAGTAAATTTGTGAATAGTATATTAGCAGAATGGAGCGGCAAATGATACAAATAATAGAGGCAAGCAGGCACTCACTTACTTACAGGTCAATAAAGCCAAAACAAATGTGCGGCAAATTATTTTTTCTTTATATGTTGATGAATATATTTTTGTCGTTTCTTGCGATTTTCTGCAGTGGCTCTGTCACACTGGTCTCTTATCGGTACAATTACAAAGCAGAAATTTCTGCTGACCTTATTGGTTGATTTTGTGTACAATATTTCCAACTATTTTTACTTTAATTTTCTTTCTTTTTTTGTTAAAATATTACTGTGTTACACACGATACAATTGTTGGTTGCTGGTTGATGCTCTTCTAGTGCTTTGTACGGTCACTTCTGTAATGAATGTGCTCCTGTTCAAATAAATCAAAAAGAGAAAAACAAAAGCAAAATATTATTAAATGTAATTTTTTATACTTTTTTGTTTTTATTATTCTTGTTGCAATTTCTTCATCATCTTTCTTTTATATAAACGAAGAAAAAGGAATTTATAATTTTCACTGTCATCATCTCAAATTTTATTTCATTTCGGTTTTTTTTTTTCTTTCCTTTTCTATATGTCCCATTTTTTCTATTCACTGTGATTATAGTTTTTCTTTTTTAACCTTTTTTTAACTTTTCATAATCTTTTTTTCTTTGATTTTTAACTATTTATTGCATTAAATATACAAGTTTTTTGTTTAATATATTTGTTAACATTTTTAAACATGGAAAAATAATTAGAACTATCGCAAAAAGATTTAATTTATTTGTAAAAAAAATATTTACGTGAAAAATTTCTCATTTTTTGCAGTCTCAAGAAGAATCATCGAAAAAAACTAACTAAAGTATAAAACAAAAACAGAGGTGCCAGATGGTATTTTATAGTCAAAAGGTATACAAATGTGGGAAAAACAATAGCAGTGTTGGAAAGACATTGAGTTGTTAAAAGGGCAAATTAGATTTACCTCTATATTAGAGAAATTGTTCAGGATCGAAATATTTCTTTGTATATATGTCGAAAATTCTATGAAAGAAAAATATTATAAATATTTTGTCACATATATGGAGACATTCGTCGATTTCTGGTTTTATTCTCATAAAATTACAGATCTTCTTAAGTAAAATATCAAAATTTCCCAATACCCCTACAAAATTTTTAGTTATTTTCAAAAAACTGTTTTCGTGTTGGATCCCTTGTTAATGTATCCCTAAATAGTTATTATTTTATTAATATTTTACTTTTAAGACTTATCTGGGAAATAATTAATGAAGCGGTATACATTTAATTTTGTCAAGGTCAAATGAGAGAATAAAAAAAGTGAGTTTAACTAGAACTTAATGTGAAACTCAAACTTTTTATTATTGAACCCGATACAATTTATTATTAACCGGATAGAATTTTAACTCTTATATATCATAAAATATTTCACGATTTAGTGTAACTTTACGTAAATACGTTTTATATATGCATAACTAGGTATTTTACAAAGATTGATATACAATTGAAAAAAGTTAGTAAGGCCAACTTCCGAAAATTATTTTAAAGCGCATAAATCTAATACTCATTTTATTATACAGTTAATGTATAAAAATAAGCTATAAGTATATATGACAAATTTCTAAAAATCAATTGACAGTTGTTCACTGGTTTCATAAAGAGGCTCTCCAAAAATCACTTTAACGCATAAACATAATAGTGCAGGATAATATTAAGTAGCATTCGACCTACAGCTTTCTTAATTATTTTTAAAGACACAATTATGTGTTTATGTATAGTAACAATATTGTTTTTTTTTTTTTTTTTTTTTTTTTTTGCTTTCGAAATTATTAGATTTTTCTCTAACAACATATATACTTAAAACCGGGCCGAATTGAAATGGTTAAGTTATTAGTCAAGCTAATTAAGCATATGTTTTGGCTTTTTCAGACGTTTAATTTGTTTATTTATGCTTTTGACAGCCATAATTGTAATAAAAAGTTTTATCGAAATAATAATATAAGTAAAAACTGGTACCCATTGAACTCTTAACTCACTTAAAATCGTAAATATTTCCTATACTAGTTACATAATTGCAAAGATTAAAGTGTCAACTTAAAGCGCTTAATGTTGCATTTATACAAATTAAATAAAAATTATAAGTTATAATTTTATTTATTTATTTTTTTGTGGGTTTTGACTCTGTGGTATGTCCAAAAGCAATTTCAGTAACATAATTTTTCTTTTTACTTAACTATTTTCAACAAAAAGTTTGTTTAAAATGAGTTTTTTGGGGAAATACTATTTTCACAAACTTTTGAATTGCACTCAAAAATGTTTACATCATTCATGTTATTCAATTTAAACCAAAATAGTTTTTAAAAAATATCTGCATTATGGTTTTTAAGAACATTTTATTTTAAACCAGAAAAATCTTTAAAATAACATTTAAAGAAAATCATTTAAAAACATCACAGACGATTTTTTTTTCAAAAAGTAAAATAAAAATATTCTATAAGTCATCTATTTCGAATAGAAAATAATATATAGGGTTTTATTTTAATAAATTTCACTATAAAAACGGAAAATTTAAAAAAAAGAAAAAGTATTTCATTTTATTTAACCCTTTGTAATAGATATACATTTAGTATTGAAAAAAAATAATTACCCAAAACTCACAAATAACAAAATTGGAAAACTATTCTTTTTAAATTAAATAAAAATTATATCACCAATTTGCCGAATGTAAACGTTAAATTAATTCGACCGCATTCAAAATAAAGGCATAAATAGACCTCCCTAACTCAGCTCCGATTTATTTGATTTTTTCGCCATTGCTAGTACATTTATCGGTGAAAATAATGATGTAAAAATTTTTCAGCGCAATTAAATATTTTGGAAGTTATAGGGCTTTGAAAATCGAATTTCCCTAAGAAATTCGCATTAAAAAATTTTTGTTATAAAAAAAAGTTGAGTAAAAAGGAAAAGTTACGTTAGCGAAGCCGCTTTTGGACATACCACAGAGTTAAAAGTCCTTCCGCCCGGCCGAAGGCCGGCTATTAAAAAGAAATACTTCAACAAAAAAATTATTTTTTTGTACTAAAAATTACAAAATATTTAAAAAAGTTGTCTTTATAAAACTTTTATTTTTTTTTAATTTTATTTGTATAAATGCGCCATTAAGAGCTTTTAATTGATACCTTAATCTTTGCAATCGGATAAATAGTATAGGAAATATTTACGATTTTAAGTGAGTTAGGGAGGTAAATGAGTACCAAAATAAATAATGTATGTTTGCTAACGAGTTACAAAATTTTACTTATGGAAATTTACATATAAAAAAGTTAGTAACTCGTTATCAAACATTTATTTTGAATACGGCTGATTATGTTTTACACTGCTATACGATTCTCCTCAATTGTCTATAGAAATAAATTTGTTTCCTAACACCCTGTTAACTGTCAAATTCAATTTTTAGTACATTTCTTCTTCGTCTAATATTTTGACTTTTTCACTTACCTTTTTCGAAGTTTTTTTGTTTATATATTTACACTCTTTCTTACCTGTTCCTTTTTGGCAACAAATTCTTAATATTACACAAAAAATGCACTTTTTATTTCAATTATTGTTTTTTATTTTTCTTTTTCAATTATTTACATCACTATAAACAGCTACAAACACAGATTGTTTTTGGCTCGTTCGGTTTTATTGAGTCTCTTTTCGTCGAACAAAAAAATGAAAAAGTACAACTAAAATTCCATTCACTGAAAACTAAAAGTTCTTATTACTGCATTAATAAACTATTATGTTTTATAGGAAATTAGTTAGTAAACTGTTTAAAGAATTCTTTGTTTATGATTTTATTTAAAAATTTTCTTTGTAATAATTAATTTTCACAATTTAATCAGAGATTTTTATTATTTTCTTTACGCTGTGTGAAATTTTCTTTTACAACAATGATACGAAAATGTATTGAGCTGCCAGATGTATATACATAACTAGAGCTACCAACTGAATTGATGGGGAAGTTTATTTGATTGGATGTTTATGGAAAGTGAGGGAATTTTTAAACAACACATGGTTTTATTTTAAATCCCGTTAGAATTTGAAAATAGTTTAATTTTTTTCAAAGTTCTAATAAAAAACTGGTTTTATAATAAAATTTTTGTTATTTTTTTCATGTTATATTATAATTTATTAAAATAAGTAAAATTTAAATATTATTTTTGAAAATTATCTATTTGGGAAATTTTGTGTGATTTTATGATATACGAGCAGTATACCCGCTACTTCGTTAGTATAGATTTTAAAACCATACTATATTATAAATTCAAATTGTTAAGTAAATATTTTATAACTATACATTTTTTAATATTATTTCTAATATCTTAAACACAATGCGCTTCGCTACGCCATTACATTGAAATAAAATAAAAGCATCGAAATAAAATTCAAAAACAGACTAACAAACTTTTTACACAAACTTTTATATAGATAGCATTTAACACCATCTTGCAGTACTCCTACATAGACCACAAAAAAGCTTGGTAGCCGTTTTATTTAGAAAAAACTAAATGAAATACCTAAATTTAAGAAACCCGTAAAATTCAACTATGATTCCTATTTCCCTTGGTAACAGTTATAATATTAAGAACAATAAACTTTTAAATATTTTGTTACCAGTCTCTTACATTTTTAACGTTCGAAGATTCAAAAACTACCAAATTATTTCTATTATTATATTTTAGCAGAAAATAATGCGACCAATAGTCCTTATGGATTCTAAACACAGAACCATATATCTTTAACTTCACGCTTGAAAATTAATTATTATTACAAAAAATTCAAAGAGTAATATTATAATAACGAAAAGTACCACCCGTACTTATGAATTTTCATTCACTTAGGACCATATATCTTTAATTTCATGATTTTAGGTTAAATATTATAGAAAATTCAAAAAAACATGCATTATCTAATTTGAATAAAATTTTATTTCCCCACTTTATCTCCTTTTTGGTACTTTTTATTCCCCCTGGATGTAACAAAGATTGTATTTCAATGAATTTTTAAATTGTACTGGGATCTAATGTTAAAATATTCATATCAGTAAAAAAAAAAAATATTTTGTGAAAAAAGTACCAAAAATAGGTACGATTTTTATCCCTTAAACGTTTGAATTTCCAAAAAGTAATAATTTTGTATTCGAAAATTTTCGATAAGGTACTAGTTTAATGCACATTTCATTTCTATGCTTACTGGATTAAAAGATAGATATGTACAAAAAAAGTACAAAATTACAGTTTTTATCCGTTTCTCCCTAAAAGAGTCGAATTTCAAAAAGTACTAGACACCTATCAGGCTATTTTTTAAACCAATAACGATAACTATTTAACTTTTTTTGTATTTCTATTAGTTTAGGAGTTATAAGGTTACCGAGTTTACCCGTTTTTACCCTTGTTTACTCCCTAAACATTCGAATTTACAAAAATCTCGTCTTAGTAGATCTATTGGCTAGGAGACCAATCTATAGTACATATTTCATCTTTCTAGCTTTAACCGTTTGGGCTGTGCGATTATGAATCACCATGTAAGTCAGTCAGTCAATCACTCAGTAACGTTACTCTTTTATATATATAAATATAGATGATAGATAGATAGATAGATAGATAGATAGATAGATAGATAGATAGATAGATAGATAGATAGATAGATAGATAGATAGATAGATAGATAGATAGATAGATAGATAGATAGATAGATAAATAGATAGATAGATAGATTGATTGATTTAAAGTTTTAGCTCACCTCGGATTTTTTAATATTTTCTCCATCGATAACATTTTTAACTACATAGAAAGCAAAACGTTAAACAAAACGTTCATATGTAAATGTTTCAAATAAAAAATATGTTTTTTATATATTTAATATAGATTTACAATTGGTGTTTAGAAATAATAATGAAATTGTAAAGAACACTATCTCTAATTAAATGCTGGTTCTTCAAGTTTTCAAAAAATTAGACACGTTATTAGAACAATTAAGATAAGTTTAAACGGCAAACAAATTATATTATAGAAAAATTTTGATCTGTAAGTTTAATTTATAAAATTGTGAACTTTAAAATATATGTACGTACAAACATTACTAAAATCTACAATCGTTTTAGATATACAAATTACATTCTTTGAGTTTTGCACTAAATAAAAAAGAAATAACTGTCAAAAATTTTATTTTTAGTACTCTGAAGGTGAAAAAAGTACTATTTAAAATTTATTTTGATACTGAAAAATATTTTCATTTTCCTGTTGTACATTGTTCAAAATTAATATTTACTTAAGAAAATTTTATTTTTATACCCTACACCACCATAGGTGGTTGGGGTATTATGCGTTTGTGCTGATGTTTGTAACGCACAAAAAAAAATTATCGAACCCCCACCTTAAAGTATACCGTTCGACTCAGAATCACTTTCTGAGCCGATTTAACGATATCCGTCCGTCCGTCCGTCTGGCTGGCTGTCCATGTAAACTTTGTGAACAAAGTATATGTCGCAATTTTAAAGATATCTTGATGAAATTTGGCACGAGTAGTTAATTTGACACAAGGACAAAGTCTATTGAAATTGGTTATGATCGATCCATTATTATTAGCACTCATACAAATGTCCACCCGAAATAGGGTTTTAATAGTCATAAACGCATTACATATGGAGTTTTGTATAAGTGTTAATCTTTGTGCGGAATTTTGTGCAGATCGGTCCATAGCTCCCATATAAACCCCTCTTTCGGTAATTATATTAACGTGCATAAATCCCATACGAATGTTAGTATCAATAGTAATATTCAACACAAAACAGTTTTATATAAGTAGAAACAATATTGCCAAATTTTATGAGAATCGGTCCATAATTTACGCTCCCATATAAACCCACTTCCAGGAAACGCCATAAATGGCATAAAATCATATAGATGTTAGTATCAACGCATTATTCTGTATGTATATTTTATTTTACATTTAGTAATAGTGTTGGTCTACAATTGGACACAGGTCTACTATAAGTCCCCTTTCCGAATTTTTATCGGTCTTGGCCGACTATAGTTTCTTTCTCGTTTTTAAATAAACCTATTTTTTTAAATTAGTATTTGTATATTTTTTAAAATAATTAGTTTCTATTGCAAATTTGTTCCTTTAATTTTTTGTAAATTGATATACATATTTTGGAAATGAGTATTTACTAGGGTGATCGACGCGGTTTTAAGTCTAAATTGGAATTTATTCTGTAATATTAAACAAATAAATAATTAATAATTATTCTTTATGAATTTTTTAATCTATTGTAATATCTGTAATATTTTTACACCCAATTTAATTTTTTTATCCAATATTTCCTTTATTTTTTAAATTTGTTGTGTTAAAAAAGTTTCACCTGCAGAATCGTTTCAATTGAGACAGGCTTCCATATTAAGCCATGGATTCTGTTTATGCTAACTAAAATGTAGATGATTTTTTTCAACAATTTTGAAACATAATTATCTTCTAGTCATCTAGATATATAATTTGCTTAGCATTTTTTATTTTTCCAGAGCTTTCTGAAGCTCCCAAACGACGTAGAAAATTAAAATTTGGCTTAATTATAAAACTTTTCGTCCAACAAATCCTAATGGAGCTATATTTTGAAATTTTTTATTAGGGAACGGATTTAAGGGGATTTATGTGTCTTTTTCTAAGAATCTTTTCTCTTTCCACAGCTTTCTAAAGCTCCCAGAAGACGTAAAAAATTAAAATTCGGCTTACTTATAACCCTATTTGTCCTACAAATTCTTACAGAGCCAGATGTTTCTATCAGGGACCGAAAAGTCTGTTTTGGTATTAAGAACTTTTGAGTTGCTATACTTATTGTTTGCTCTCCAAATCCTATCAAAAACTGATTCTGTATTTCGGCCAGGGAGCGCATTTACGACGATTTTTTTATTTTGAAAGGTTTACGAATTTAAAACTTTAATCATTATTATCCCAATAAATTCTAACGGCTTCAAATAATTGACTTCGATTAGGGAGAGGAAGGTGTCTAAATGTTGTTCATATTTTTTTCTTTTAATTTTCGGATTTGTTTGTGCATATTTTCATTATTATATTATTTTTCCTGACATTGTTAGGCTTTTAAGCTTGTATTTAATAAATTTTAAGTTGATTATAAAAATATAGTCTTTTGATATAAATATTAACATCTGCAAAAAAACCGGTTAACCGGTTTTTTCTGAATTTCAAAAAGTGCAAACGGTTTTTTTAAAATACCAACTATTCGAACTATTCGAAAACCGGTTTCTCAAAAAAGTCGAATAATCGATCACCCTAGTATTTACTTTTTTTTACCATTAAACTTTAGTGGAGGCAATTAATAAATTACTAACAATTAAACACCCCTTTTTTTCAATATATCAAAAATATTTCTTTCATAACCAAAAAAAAAAAAAAAACTCTGTCCCACGTGTATAAACTTATCCCCTAAACAGTTTTTTAAAATTTTTAAATATTTAACATCATTTTTGAAATGGAGTGGTAAAAAATAAAATAACACATACAAGTTACATTTTCATTAAAGGAATTTGAAAATTCTTACCCCCATTCAGTTTAAAGTTAAAAATTCAAAGGCAAATTTGTTACTATTTTTTGTTTAAAAGGAATCTTTAAGAAATTTTTTTTGTATGTTAAACAGTTTATAGGAGAATTTAAAACATTTTCTAAAGATTCAAACTTATATAAGATGAAAAACGTTTTTCCACACATGCTGACGATGATGAAGATGACATGATTATAAAAATATGATTAGACTTCGAGAAAAGATGAGAAACAATAAAAATAGAAAAATTATTTTAATCGTTAACAAAAAGTTGGTGGGTGTATGGATGGTTCTTCCTCACTGTTTATTTGTCTTCATACATATTTGTTTTAAAGGCTTTGTAATATAGCTAAGAAACAGTGGAGCAAAATTGTGAAATATGTAAAATAAAATATTGAATATTATGAATTATAGTTTATAAAAATTTAAAAATTATAATATTTTTAAGCAAATTTTTTATTGCACATATGAGCCCAAACACAAACTAGCGGATTATTTTTTTTATATGAACACAGCGGAATCCGCTGGAAATTAAAATCTATTTTAATTTTACAACGGATTCTCAAAAGCTCTCATTTTCTCACTCTCCCTCTCTGTCAGTGTTGCCGTTGTTGCAAAATGAATCACATAGGTTTACATTAAACATAGTATAATAACAAAGTATACTCGTAAGACCAGCTGTTTTACAATTTTTTCATTGGCAAACCTCGCGGTACTGTCAAATTGTTTTTGTATTCACATGTAAAATATTTTTTGAGTTTTTTTTTCTTGCTCTCTTTCGTTCTCTCATTTTTCCATTCAAAGCATTCTGACATTGTGGGCAGTAGTTTTACACTAACAAAATACAAGCAATTTTTGTTTTTGTAGATGTGCGAGTACTTTATTATTTTACTATGACATTAAATTTATATAAGAAAGAGATAGAGAGATTTGCCTTATATTTTTATGTATGGAATTTAAGATATGAAGATAAATATTTTTTTATATATGTAATTTTGTTGTTGCCAAACACAAAAAATATAAAGAAACAAAAACAAAACATATATGAAATCCGCTGCTGGACGCCGTCTTCATTTAATTTGCATTTCTCTCTTAGAGCGGAAAACAACATTGAAATCCGTTTGGTTGTGTTTGGGCTCTATTGCTGTGAAACATTTTTTCATAAAAAGAGCGTTTTGAAGAAAAGAACACAGTTATAACCAGTGTTGCCAATTTAGCACTTTTAGTGCTAGATCTAGCACTTTTTAAACTCGTTTAATACCAAAAAAGTGAATCTAGCACCTAGCACTTTTTCTAGCACTTTTTGAATTATTTTTGGCATTTTTTTAGCACTTTTTGTACATTTTTAAAAAATTAATTTGTAGTTTTTTCAAAAATTAAAACTACAACTAAGATTTTATGTTTTTAACGATGGTAACTAATGCGATATTTTAAGAATGTGTTTTGCAAAATAAACGTTGTAAAAACCAATTATAAATAGTTAACCTAGCAAATAAAATGTTGGCACTATAGTAAACTACTAAATAACATCAAGATAAAACAAAATTTTAGTCAATTTTGAATCTCCTTGAAAATTAAAATATTTATAAGTACATACATATTTAAAGAACAATTTACCCAATTTAAAACATCATAAGACATTAGGGCCGTTTACTGATCAGATTTTAACCCAAGGTTAAAGCCTAATTGTAGACAAATTGATTAGTTTGTGTGAAAATAATGTAATTTTATTTTATACTTCAACACTTAGTCAGTGTTGCCAGGAGTTGAGAAAATAAAAATAAGACCAGAAAAAAGCTAATATTTATTTTTTTTTTTAATTTTAAGGCTTATGTTTTCTAGTTGTTGTATTTTTTATGTTTTTTTAAAAAAATTGTAATACATTAATAAACATAATATAGAAGGCCTGCCAGCAAACGACCTAATGAAAAATCGTACAAAAAATGCCATATAAATTTGTATTATATTGCATTTGAAAAATAATCTAATGTTTTAAAGTGATTTTTTGTTATTTTTGAACTATAATTCCTTTTTCATTAAGCATTTCCAAAAAAATTTATAATTATATTCATAAATAAATTCTATTAGAAGTAAGTCCATAAAATTTGTTATTTAAGATTTGGAGTGTAAAGCCCCGCAGGCGACAATTTCTGTTAAATATAAAAAATCTTAATTTTTTTGCGGATAAATACACAAAAATGCTTAAATGGATGATTTTTACAAATAAAATAATAATAGGAAATAAGAAATTATTGTCTTCGTTGTTGAAATATAAACATTTTAGTCCTTTTAAGGCATTTTTGAAAATCAAAAAAAGCTAGAGAAGTTCATTAAAAGAGAAAATGTTTTAAGCAATTTCATGAATATAATAACTTAATAATCTGGATTATTCGGTAATACAGACGGAATTTCCTAACATTCCATTCCATAGCTTTATAATGCGAATTAAACAATAAAAAGACCTTTCTTATTAAAATTATAGTATAACTTAGAAAATACAATAAGAAATGATATAATTTAATCTAAAAGTTAATTCTAGTTGAATTCCTTTATTTTCAGTTAAGTTTGTTCTTTTAGTTTTAACTCTGAAAATAATTAATATATCTCTTTTTTAAAACAAATACAAAGAGCTTTTGTTTTTAACACTTTTTTCTAGCATCTTTTTTTAATTTTTAGCACTTTCATAGTAAAATAATAAAGTACTCGCACATCTACAAAAACAAAAATTGCTTGTATTTTGTTAGTGTAAAACTACTGCCCACAATGTCAGAATGCTTTGAACGGAAAAATGAGAGAACGAAAGAGAGCAAGAGAAAAAAACTCAAAAAATATTTTACATGTGAATACAAAAACAATTTGACAGTACCGCGAGGTTTGCCAATGAAAAAATTGTAAAACAGCTGGTCTTACGAGTATACTTTATTATTATACTATGAGCACTTTATAGTACTTTTCTTAGTAAATTCTAGCACTTTTTCCCACTTAGATTTTGGCAACAATGGTTATAACCAAGGTAGATTAAGAAGGTAACGACATTAAAACAGCTGAGAATTATTTTCTTTTTGAAATCAATATGACTGCCTGTGTTTTGTAATTTGAGGTGTCAAATTTTTGTTTGTGTTTACATTTTTTTTGCTTACTTTTATCTTATTGCGTCTTTCTCCTCTCTTTTTACTACAAGAATTGTTTTTGTTTTTTGCAAATAAACATGAGAAATGACAAAATTAAAGTTGACATAAGAGATGTCAATGCAAAAACAAAATACATGGGTTTTTTTTTGGTGTTGTCGAGTTGTCGTTACCTTATTAATCTACCTTGGTTATAACTAACACCGATTATAACGAACTTTGTCTATAGCGAACACTTTCATTAACATTTAATACTTTTTTATTTAAACTACTACTTTAGCTATTAAAAATTAATTGGAGACAAGTCTGATAATTTATTTTTTAATCGGAGCAAGGACACGCCTACCTTTCATATATCCTGAGATGATAAAAACGAATTTTCTTCTAAAAGCCCTATCATTTTTTAATACTATTTTAATTTCTGCACCTACATTTTTCTTTCAGTTACTTATTAATTTTAATAAATTTGCACCATTTATTTTTGTAGTTATGTCGATTTATCATGAAATATTTTAACACAAAGAATTCTCAGACTTTTGTGTAAGAAAGAGAAATTTAGAAATTTTTTAAATTGTTATTATACCCTTCACCAAAGGTGTAAAGGGTATATATAAGTTTGTCATTCCGTTTGTAATTCTCACAATTTTCGTCGGAGAGCAAAAAAGTTTACATTTTCGGGATCCTTGTAAGAAATGATGACGATAGGACCATGTCCGTCCGTCCGTCCGTCCGTGTGTCGGTTGAAATGGCGTTTATGAAGCCCACCGATAACTGACATATATAATATATATATCAAACGATCGGAAATGTTTTCGAGAATTTTGCTATTGGAATTCAGCAAGATCGGTTCATACAATGCGGAGATATGTTAAAAAAACCGGTTTTTAGAACCGGTTTTCCAGTTTCTGAAGCCTCTGTATATACTAGGCACTTCGTTTTTACAAAGAAGTCTCGGACATTTTTTTCTAAATTTTTGTTCTGAAAAAATGAAATAAATCGGTTCAATAATAACTGAGATATCGGACAAAACGCATTTTTTATTTTTTGAAGCCCTGGTTTAAGCTATAGATTTTTATTTTTATACAGATCGGTCACAAATATTTTTATAAAATTTTGGTTTTTTGAATCAGCAGGATCGGTTTATAAATGGCGGAGATATGCTTTAAAAACCGGTTTTTGGAACCGGTTTTTCAGTTTCTGAAGCCTCTGTATATACCAGGGACTTCGAATTTTTAAAGGGGGCTCGGAAATTATTTTCTGAATTTTTGTTCTGAAAAAATGAAATAAATCGGTTCAGTAATAACTGAGATATCGGGGAAAACGAATTTTTTATTTTTGAAGCCCTTGTTCAAGCTACAGATTTTTATTTTTATATAGATCAGTCATAAATGTTTTTATAAAATTTCGTTTTTTTTAATAAACCAAATTCGTTCATAATCAACAGAGTTATGGCCCAAAAACAAATCTGTTAAGAATATAAATACACACACAAACATGTATATTAAGCATTGTAATGACTATTAGTGACGTTTTTTGTTTTTTGTATAGACAAGTAGTTTAGTTAGAAACAGAAGTAATATAATGAATAACAGTGTTGTTGTTGTTCTTTGTATATGCAGTCAGTTTGTATATACACACATAAAAAAATAAATAAATATGGAATTGTTGTTGTTTATTTTTTAAAAGCAAAGCCTGCTATGATTTTTTTTTTTATATATTCAAATTTTCGTAGTTTGAAAAAAATTTAGATTTATATATGTGAAAATATGAAAGCATACGCTAAGGCGAAAATTTTATTATTTGTCGGTAATATGGTAATATGATGTCGATAAGATAGTAAGATGGTAATATGGTAATATGGTGAAGGGTATCAAAGATTCGGCACAGCCGAATCTTTTTTCAATTTCATTCTTATTTGTTTACTAAATATGTACACTGTCAAATCACCAGTTGAAGAGCGAGAGAAAGACTGAAATGAGTGGGTAATAAGGAAATGAGATCCTCATTTAAAAAAGCTATAAACATTTGCATTCAGAAAGTGACATATGAGAAATTTATATTCCTTTTGTTCTTTTTTTTTATTATTAATTTTTTTGTTTTTGTGCTGAGTTGAATAAAGCAGTGGATGATACCGAAAAGATAATTCGAAAATTTAATTTTATACCCCAATCCGTATTATAGAATTTTCCGTATAATTCTAATTGTACCTATTTCTATAAAATTTAAACAAAATAAAAAAAAAATACTCTTTTATTTTTTTTTAGTTGTGGCGAAAAATAGAAAATAATTGTTCTTTAAATTAAAGAATCAAGCAAAACAATACTACATCGAACTCATGTAATTTGCTCTATAACACAGGTCAACACTAAAAAAATATCTGGAAAATCATGTTGTCTCTTCACATTTTTAACCAAAACTTCTAAGGGCTATGTGTGATAAGTTAGAGACTTGACTAGTACCACATTTTTGTAGTCCTATAACCTATAAACTCCTCAAGGAAGCAAATTTTCTTTGGTCCTCAATTGGTTAAAAATGTGACGTGATGGAAAATTTTCATTTGACTTTCTACACTATATCAAGCCTAAGGAATAATAATTTTTGCAGAATTATTCAAGATATATAACATTTTTTGGCGATTTTCTTGACCTGTATAATTAGCCTAATTTTGAGGATTTTCAACATATATAATGTTGTTTTTTTTAATTTGGAAATTATTTTTATAATATTTTTTACTTTAATTTATCAAATAAATTACGTTAACATTAAAAACTCTTTGAAATTGAAGTAAAAACAGGAAATCAGACACTTTTTCAATTTATCTTTTTTTAAAGTTGGGGGAAAAAAATAGTCATTAATTAATTTTTAATCTGTTAAATAGCTATACAAAATTATATAAATCTATGTTTTGCTACGCCTAAAGCAAATTCTCCATTTCTAAAAAAAATCTTTTTAAATTATATGAACTATATTGTTACCTTTCTAAAAATGTATATTTCAACACAATTTGAAAAATGTTTTTATTTTGATTTTTGTCTAAGGGACAAAGTACTGTGAGTTAGTCATTTCGAGTTCGTTACGTTGAGTCTATATTAGAGAAATTTGTATCAAGACAAACGTCAAATTTTTGTTTGATTTGTAGATAATTTTTTATTTCTGCCAATTTTAGGAGAAAACGTATGTCATAATAAACCATGCAAAAAGTACCAACAACAATCAAGATGGCGTCTTTTACCAAGCATTATCAAGACAACGTTGTCAGAGCTCGAGCGCTGACAATTTTCTTTTAACGCTGCAATAATACTGACAAATTCAGTCTACATTAGACAAATCTTTATCTTGATAAAATTTTGACGTTTGTCTTGATAAAAATTTGTCTAATGTAGACTCAAAGTTATAAACGCATTCGAGTCTATTAATACTGCAGTGTTGTATAAAAAATAAAAAATAAAAAAAAAATGCTAAACCTCAGCCTTGGCCATGTGAAATTTTGTTTAGATATTTCAAACGGATCATAAAATACAGAATTATTAAAAAAGTGTTTTGGGACCACTGTGCATCTGCTAATAAAAAGACTTTCATTGTGTGATATTTTTTACTTAGTGAATTTGATTAATTAATTTATCTTTTGTATTGTTTATCGTTTATTATTCTTTTAATTTTTTATAACTTTTTATTTATTTTTTTTTACATTTTTATTTTGAAATTTTATTGTGTAATCACGTATTTATTATTGTTTTGAAAACATTTTCTTTTATTTTATAACTGATTATGACATAAAAAGAGCGTTATTATGAAAAGGATATTTATATATCCTTTTCATACTATTGTATTAATACATATATTTATATATACATTTCAATACTTAATTAATCATTAACCATACATATATAGAAATAACGGCCTTGTCATTTATCCAAAGAAAACTTAAAACATAATAAATGATTGAACGATATGATATTCAATAAGTCAACTGTCAAAAAATTTCCAGTTGTCTAAGAAACAGTTTTTTTAATAAATTAAATAAGATTTTTTTTTTATAAAAATCGATTTTTAGAAGGTTCGAGACATAGATTAATATAGATATGAAGCTCCGTTGGCAAATATCTAAGTCGGTTGTCAAAAAAACCTAAGAATGTATTAGTAAAAAATTTCATTGAAAACAAAAACAATTTTAATTCGTGTGGTTTTTGAGTATTATTTTTTTATTTTTTTATACCCACCATCAAAAAGATGGGGGGTATATTGATTTTGTCATTCCGTGTGTAACATGTCGAACATGTCCGTGTGTAACATGTTGTCGAACAAAAGCATGTACGACAACGAAATTTTGTACGTATAGTTCGGGGGTCGATATAAACTCGGAAACCTAAAATGGGCGTGGTCCGCCCACTTTACCGCCCACCTCCCATATAAGGTGAAAATCAACGAAATTGTGTTCAAATAGTTCAAGGATCAATGTAAACTCGGAAACAAAAAATGGGCGTGGTCCGCCCACTTTACTGCCCACTTTCACGCCCCTTCCCATATAACTTAAAATGTGAAAAAGTTGATGGTGGGTATATAGATTCGGCCGGGCCGAATATAACATTCGCGCTTGTGTTTTTTTTTTAATTTAGTTTTTGTAATCATATTATTATTAATAATCTATGGTCCGAGATAGCAAGGGCACAGTAGAATCGCAAAATTTTTGTCCATTGTCACAAACATCTTCGTTCTACCCATATCAAAAATATAAGTAATGATCCTACTTTAAAGCATATTCGCCATAAAGTTGTTAAGTCTTTGATCTAATCACAAACTCACAATATTCATTTTACTTTCATACTCAGAAAAGACTATGGGTATAGAACCGCTCACATCAGGCCTTCGAATCGATTGCCTTGGACCGGTGAACGACATTGCCAAAAGTGGTTGTCAATACAGAATAGTCTAAGTTCGGCGGAAAGTGTATTCATTATCTTACAACGCTTCAGAACTAACCATCCCATTCTGTCAGATTTTTGGAAATGTTCCTTTTTATTAATTTTTTCATATAAATTGTAATAAATTATTTAAGAGTGGGTAAAACATGAAAATACATTAATTGCTTGTTTTTCTATGTCGAACGAAAATTTCATTTCAACAATTCAGTTTCAAACTATGATAAAATTTTAACATAGTAAAGTAACGAATAATCTGCCACGACGAAAGGCAGACAGACTAGCTTATTGTCAACAAATACATTCGTGCACTCTATATATTAGTATTTTTTTACTCGACTTTTTCATTGTTCGAATAATCAAATAACTCGAAAATCGAATAAATTTTTACTCGAAATTCTTGATTTTAATTTAATCGAACCAATATTTGATTTTTATTTGTCGATTAATCGAGCAAACAATATTCGAGTGAATATCTTACTATATATACATGATAATTCACTCATGAAAAATTATAATTAAAAAAAAATAAGTATCATGTTTGTTATACAACATTATACTTATAGTTAACTGAAATGCAAAATTTGAATATATTAAATTGTTTATGTTTAAAATAAATAAAAAAAAAATATCAGCATTTTATTTTCTATAATTCAGTACTTAATTGTAACTGATAATGTAACTAGTTACTATTAATTTTGCTAATAATGACTTCTGTAATACTTTGAAATTAATAAGTTATTGAATAGCTTTAAAGTATTTAGTTCTTATAATAATATCTAAGTAATGACTTTCTGAAATACCTACCTGTAATAATATAAAGTAAGTAGTTGCCTCTAATGACATCAACATGTTACAATAATGAGTTATTCATCTAATGAGTAAGTAGTGAAGAGCCATTATATTAGCTTCTCAATTCATTACATGACAACAAAGGCTTTTGCAGGGTAGGTTTTTTGACAACCGACTTACGGCCGTATGCAAAAAAAACTTTTTTCAGCTTTACAAAGTATTGTTAAGCTAAATTCCTTAAAACTATATGCAAAAACGTTTATTAACTTAAATATAAAAACGTAATCTAAATATTTTAAAGTAGGTATGAACTTACATTAAACTTACTACAAGTGACATTATGATAAATTTCCTATTTCTCTTTGTGTTTTGCAAAAAATTCTCGCTTGTTCCCCACTATTCTAGTCTTCTATACCTTTCTTCTTCTTAAGACGATTTGTCTATCCCAGACAAATATTTAGAGAAAAAATCTAAAAAATTCACATAACATCACATAAAAAATAATAAAAATGTAAAAAATGTTTTAGTGATGTACGTTCAATCAAAACAAATAAAATAAACTCGTTGTTCGAATACTTATTTTATCCGTTCCATAAAATTTGTCATATTTTTGCTTTTTAACTTCTATTATTTCTTTTATTTTTTGTATTTCTATTAAGTTATAATAAAAGTGGAAACAATATTAGAAAAATAATTAATTTAATATTTAAACAATAAAAAGCTTTTTAAAAAATTTGAATAACCGAATGTATTAATATATTCGGTAGTGTACAACTTTAACTATAAAGAGGGGAAATAATACAAGTGTTGCCGTTATCAACGTTAAAAAAACTTTGTGTTTTAAAACAATGTTTTTGCATACGCTTTTTAACAAAAGTTTGTTAGCCTTTAAGTGTTGGGTAACAAAAGTGTACTTGAAAGCAAAGTAAAGTTTTTTGAGTGCAATTGAATATATTCTTATTAGCCGGCCTCCGGCCGGGTGGAAGGGTTTTTAACTCTGTGGTAACAGTTATATAAAGGCTTTCAAAGGTTTATAACTATATTCAATTGCACTCAAAAACGTTTACTTCAATATTTTCACCATTAAAACTTATCAATGACGAAAAAAAGTTGTCAGAATCAGAGATACCTAATACACTTCCGATTTTTTAAAAAGTTTTCGTCAATTATAGTACTTTTAACGGTAAAAATGTTGATATAAAAAATAAAATTTATGTAAACGAAGCCGCTTTTGGATATATCACAGACTTGAAAACGCTTCCGGCCGAAGGCCTCCTACTAAAAACAATGTTGTTTGCTAAGAAAACTTTATTATGTAGAATCTATAGCGAAATTACAGGAGAAATGACAAAAAATTAAACAAGCGCAAATATTCGGCCCGGTCGAATCTATATACCCACCATCAACTTTTTCACATTTTAAGTTATATGAGAGGAGGTAAAGTTTGCATTAGTCCTTGAACTATTTGAACACAATTTCATTGATTTTCACCTTATATGGGAGGTGGGCGGTAAAGTGGGCGGACCACGCCCATTTTTGGCTTCGGAGTTGTTATCGATCCCCAAACTATATGTACAAAATTTCGCAATCGTACATGCTTTTGTTGCAGAAATATCAGCAGAAAAGTATAAAACGGATACCCTGTGTTTCTAGTTTTTAGGAGGTAAAGTAGGCGGTAAATTGGGCAGTAAAGTGGGCGGGCCACGCCCATTTTTTGTTTCCGAGTTTGCATTAGTCCTTGAACTATTTGAACACAATTTCATTGATTTTCACCTTATATGGAAGGTGGACGGTAAAGTGGGCGGACCACGCCCATTTTTGGCTTCCGAGTTTATATCGATCCCCAAACTATATGAACAAAATTTCGCTATCGTACATGCTTTTGTTGCAGAAATATCAGAAGAAAAGTATAAAACGGACACCCTGTGTTCCTAGTCTTTAGCCCATAACTTTTTTGTTTGCAAACCGATTTTGCCCATTTTCAATCCCAAACAAACCTTATATAAGACAAATACTTGTGCCAAATTTCGTCTCCCTACGCTCTGTTCGAGCGCTATACTGCTTTCAACAGACGGACAGACGGACGGACATAGCTAGGTCGACTCAGAATCTAACCAGGATCCAGAATATATAAACTTTGTGGGGTCTTAGATGATTCCTTCGACATGTTACACACGGAATGACAAAATCAATATACCCCCCATCTTTTTGATGGTGGGTATAAAAATTAGGTTGAATAAAGTATACATAATTAGTTCTTGGGTGAATATTAGGGTGATCGACGCGGTTTTCCAACCGGTTTTAAAACCGGTTTTTCAGTCAATGTGCTGTCGGTTTTTTCAAAATGTTCATTTTTCGAATGTCGAATAGACCGGTTTTTTTAAACACAAAAAACCGGTTTTAAAAATAGCATTTTATTTCAGAAAACATGTACTAAATAGTGATAGTGATATTTGAAAATTTAGGAATAATTTTTTAAATATTCATAAAGACTGATTTCTTATGTTTTTAAAATATAGTTTAAGTCTAAATTAGAATTTATTCTGTAATATTAAACAAATAAATAATTAATAATTATCCTGTATGACCCAATTTAATTTTTTTGATCCAATATTTCCTTTATTTTTTAAAGGTTTTGTGTTAAAAAAGCTTCACCTGCAGAATCGTTTCAATTGAGACTTAATTAATATACTATCTCCATATTAAACCATGGTTTCTGTTTATGCTAACTAAAATTTAGATGATTTTTTCTACAATTTTGAAACAATTTTGAAAGACCCAAAAATTTGGGTCTTTGTACATTTTTGAGTTTTGGGCGATTTTCCCTTGGGCGATTATTCGTACACCCTTTTGCTACATAGTAAAATAGTGAATAATCACCTAAAAAACATTATTATATTTTTAAAATTTGGGTGATTGTTCACAATAAACAAACACCAAAAATCTTAAACATGGAAAAAAACCCAAACGCAGTGAATAATCACCCAATTTTTTTTTTATACCCACCATCAAAAAGATGAGGGGTGTATTGATTTTGTCATTCCGTGTGTAACATGTCGAAGGAATCATTTAAGACCCCATAAAGTACATATTTTCTGGGTCCTGGTTACATTCTGAGTCGATCTAGCTATGTCCGTCCGTCTATCCGTCTGTTAAAAGCAGGATAGTGCTCGAACGGGACAACGTAGAGGGACGAAATTTTGTACAAATATTTATATATAAGGTTTGTTTTGGGTTGAAAATGGGCAAAATCGGTTAATAAACAAGAAAGCTATGGGCTAAAAACTAGAAACACAGGGTGTCCGTTTCATACTTTTCTGCTAATATCTCTTAAAAAAAAGCATGTATAACAACGAAATTTTGTATAAATAGTTGAAGGACCAATGTAAACTCAGAAACAAAAAAATGGGCGTGGTGCGCCTACTTTATCGACCACCTCCCATATAACGAAAAATTTGAAAAAGTTGATGGTGGGTATATAGATTCGTCCGAGCCGAATATAACATTCGCGCTTGTTTTTTTGTCTTTTTATTGGGCATTTGGCAAACAGTACAATTCAGGTAGAGGTGTAATCTAGGGACCGTTTCTTAATAGTAAGAGGTCAAAGTCAAAATATCATATTTTTGCTGAAACTTTTTTTATATATTTTTTTTTTTATAATTTTATTATATAATAAATACTAAAATAAAACATCGTGACATTATAAGGCAATTTCATATGAAACAGTGGTCTTATATAGGAATTTCCAAAGCTTTTGCGACCGTTCATAAACTTTAACTAAAAAAGTTTCTTCTAATCTCATTCATTTATACTGTAAAATATTGTGAAACAATTTTTATTCAGGAACTGAAAATCTCTCAAATGTAATTATTAAACATTTTGCAAAACAAGAAGAAGAAAAATACAGAATCGTAATCAGCCTCCCGAAAAAGCTTATATGTGATATCTATTTTTTACGTAAGCCAAGTATGTATGTATTTTAATTACGGCCAAAATTAAGGGACCGTGCCACAGTGTGCGTACTACAGAATTTGTGTAATGATTTCAAAAGAAATCATCTTAGAAGGCCTTTTTTAGATGCAGTTGCTCATGCTAACATGCCTTCTCTAAAAAGGCCTTCATGAATGTCTCATCCCTGCCTTCTAAAAGATCCGAAAGACCTTCCGACTTCGCTAAGAAGTTGTATTTTTTGAAATATATCTTGTTTTAAACAACAACAAATCTATTTATAAAAAGTGCATTGTTTTAATTTCCTTCTCTTAGAAGGAAAAAAAAAGACTACAGTATTTAAAAAAACAAAACCGTGCAGAAACCGTTACAAAAACAATATCAAAATTCAAAGCAGAAATTCCAAAAAAAAAAAAATAATAAATCATTTAGTTGTCTCCAATTCTTTGTTTGAATAGGATGTGATTTTCTAAGTTAATTATATTTTTTATTTATGGTTTTTATTATAAGTATTTTATTAAAAACTTAATCGTTTATATTATATTTTTATATTTTTGACAAAATAATTTAACAAAAATTTTAAGTTTTTTCAGGAATATTAAATAAAAAATCAACAATTTCTATACAAGTGTCATTTTCAAATAATTTGTCTTATATCGACTTAAGATTTTTTGTCAAAAGTTAGAAATGTTTTTTTAGTATTGAATTTTGTTTTTTTTTTAAGTTTTAAACATTTTACAATAATTTAAAATAAAAAAAATATATATTTTATATAAATAGAAAAATATTTTATTAAATAGTGTAGACCTGTAGAAGGCTTTCTGTAGAAGGACTCTTTTTAGTACTTCTACAGAAGGCCTGCTTGCAGTTTTCAATAAAAAGGTCTTCTAGAAGGGTTGTATCGGGTCGCGAATGTGTAAGGCCTACCTCCCAATGACATCGCGTGTAAAAATGAAATGAACATGGAATGCAGGGAGAAGGTCTTCTGGACATAAAAAAGGCCTTCTAGAAGGGTTCTTTACCCCTTCTTTTTACCACTGGGATGGTTCTTTTAACATTTGCTTTAACAAAACATTGAAAAAATTAACATTAACATCAAGTTGAACGGTCTACATTTACCATTAACATGATGTTAGTGTTAATATTATAAATATTTTATGTTAGGTGAGGACCACGAGTAACTGTTTTAACACAGAGATAACATAAGGCACAGCTTTATCTGAGTTAATATTTATTTTCTATGATTTTGATCGGTCCTTGCAGGGATGGAAAAGTTAATACTATAGTATTTATTTTGATACTATTTAACATTTAAAAGTACCGAAGTACTCCCACGGGTCATTTGATACTGTCACAATTCCACAATTCAAATTAAAAATAAATTTTTTAAACGAAAGCATATTTTTCGAGATAAGTAATTTTCGAATAGAAACTATGTTTTTTAACATCTTTGATTTAGATTTACAACTGGGATTCAAAATTAATAATGAAGTTTTAATGAACACTATCTATAATATTTAACCTAAATAAAACCATTTAACATTTTCATAATTTACATTATTTTTTCCCTTGTTTGAACATTATTTATATTAAAGAAAAGTACTTTGATATTATTACTAATAGGTATTACGAGTACAAATAATTATATTGTCTATATTAAGAATAACAAACAAAAACTAATTAAAACAATAAATAATTGTCTTTCGTTTGTCCCAGTAATTGATATTCCATAATACAATAAATTCAAATTGAATAGAAATTAAAATTGTCACTCCATCTGAAAGTTTGTCAAAGCAAAACAGAATGTTGAATTATTTATTTTTATATTCTTTATAAATGGAGTTAGTTAATGATGTTAAGGTGAATGCACTACTCTAAACGAACTACATATTACAGTGGATGCCATTAAAACATACATACATATGTACATTTGTATATGATCTCTTATTATAGGTGGAAAATTGTACAGTATGAACTCGATAATCTACAAACCTAGATATTCTTTCATTTAGGCGGCATTTCCGAACTAATTAATAACGTATGCTCTATAATCCAGATTGATTACAACCCTGTAAAACAAATTGAATAAAAGAGTATTTTTTTTTATTTTTTTTAAATTTTATAGAAATAGGTACAATTAGAATTATACGGAAAATTCTATAATACGGATTGGGGTATAAAATTAAATTTTCGAATTATCTTTTCGGTATCATCCACTGTTTTATTCAACTCAGCACAAAAACAAAAAAATTAATAAAAAAAAAAAGAACAAAAGGAATATAAATTTCTCATATGTCACTTTCTGAATGCAAATGTTTATAGCTTTTTTAAATGAGGATCTCATTTCCTTATTACCCACTCATTTCAGTCTTTCTCTCGCTCTTCAACTGGTGATTTGACAGTGTACATATTTAGTAAACAAATAAGAAAAAAGAAATAGCGCTGTAATCGGCAATGACGAATCTTATTACTCTTTATCTTTTTCTATAAAAAATAACTAAGTTTTGAGATATTATGAATTTTAGATAAACAGACAAATCCGCCAACTATAAATTACTATAATACAATACGAAAATTAGGATCATTTCTTTACAGAACTTGTAAAAAACATTTCCTTTGAACGTTTTTTTTTTTACTGATTGTGTTAAAGCGACTTTTGGATATCATTAACTTGACGATTCAGAATATAGGATCTCAAACGAAATGACAAACTTACACACACTATAGCCTTCCTACAAATGATGAAGAGTATAATAAACCGTTGTTTTGAGTAAATTATATTACAATTAAGTGCAACATAACCGTGTGACAGTCACTTTATGTTATTGTTGCTATTCTAACTGTAGTTTATAAACACACACACACAAAATGCTATATCAACATTTACTATCATTCTATCCTTTATGTTATTACCCTTTAAACATTTGGAAGATAAATTTGTTGCTAATCTTCCAGACGTCACTTCTTAGTGACTTCTAGAAGATTGTCGGAAGATTTTTCGAAATTCACAAAAACAAAATGCATTACTATCGTCCTTTGATCTTCCAGAAGTATACTTGGAAGTCACTTCTGGAAGATAATAAGATGATAATTCGAATTTAACAAAAACAAAATACATTACTATTGCGCAATAATCTTCTTGACGTGTGTTGGGAAGATTGTCAGTTTTTTTATGAAAAGAAAATAACACAATAAAGAAGCAGGTAAAATCATGTTTTCAGTAACAATTTAACTTTGGTACAGTTTGGCTTCAATAATAAACATAAAAAGAAAAATTTTCCTGATAATTACATAAGTGTTTTTTATTGTTAATAATTTGGAAATTATTAACAAATAAAATTTTTAAAAAGTAAGTAAATCTTCTTAATTTTTTATTTAGTAATATTGGATTTTACTCACAATTTACATATATTAATTTTAGGAAAAACTTCATTAAACAAATATTTGCATATTTAAAGAAGTCCAAAACTTTGCCTGTAAAAGTGTCTTGCCGCATTCTTTGTACAAAAGGTAATCTGAATACAATTTAACTATAAAAATTATTATTAACCTTCTTTTCTTCTTTTAAAGGTACCGGATTTGACCAGAAATTTCGCATGAAGATTTTATTATTAAATGTAAAATTACTTTATATGTGAATTATTTATTGTGTAGTTTTATATGTATAGATAATTGTGAAATAAAGATAATTATGAAATATAAAAAAATAATTTTAATTATAAACACAGAAATAAAAAAATGAAAAATCATCTTCTAAAAGAGACTAAGACGACACTTCTCTGATCATCTTCCGGGTGGCGCCCAGAAGAGTCTTCTTCGACACTTCCAGAAGTGACTTCTTCGGGTCGTCTGGAAGACACTTCCACGAGGAACAGTTCTTCCCGACGGAAGATGATTTTAATGATACTTTGGCAATAGTCGTGGCGATGAGTTTCAACTTCTGGAAGACTCTTCTTAGCCACTTCCGCAATAAAAAATGTTTGCAGGGTATTAATGTTGCTGTTATAACTCTATCTTTTCATCTGTGTTTAACTAAATGTGTGTGCAGTTAGTTGGTACCCTTCAAACGTTTGGAAGATTAATTTTTTGATAATCTACCAGACGTCACTTCTTAGTGACTTCTAGATGATTGTCGGAAGATTGTTCGAAAAATACAAAAAGAAAATACATTGCTATTGCGTGTTAATTGCCCAGACGTCACTTTATTCTGACTTCCAGATGATTTCTAGAAGTGTGTACGAAATTTACAAAAACAAAATACAATATTATCGCCCTTTCATCTTCCAATACTATACTTTGAAGTCACTTCTGGAAGATAAAAAGATGATAATTCGAATTTAACAAAAACAAAATACATTACTATTGCGCAATAATCTTCTTGGCGTGTGTAAGGAAGATTGTCAGTTTTTTATGAAAAGAAGCAGGAAGAAGCAGGTAAAATCATGCACTTCAGTAATAACACTGGTCAACAAAAAAATCCTCCCCCATAGACGAATAGTTG
This sequence comes from Protophormia terraenovae, assembly GCA_951394005.1. NCBI lineage: Eukaryota > Metazoa > Arthropoda > Insecta > Diptera > Calliphoridae > Protophormia > Protophormia terraenovae. The sequence goes on from OX596074.1 coordinate 87,229,154, forward strand.
GACTTGATGTATTTTGATTATGGGCGTGTCTAATATTTCGCCCATAGTAAGGCCATTACTCTAGTATATTTCCTCATAACTCAAGAACGGTGTATACGATTGATCAAAGTGATTCACCAAAAATTTTTTCCGACACTTTTTTCGAAATATCTCCTAAACTTTTGAGCGGATATCGTGGTATATCATTTATATAAATCGTGCATACCGTTCTCAAATAATAGTGAAATATACTCGAGTAATCGGCATATTTAGGGCACAATATTAGACACGCCGATAAAATAAAATCCCGACCTGATGGAAAAAAACTGAAAGCAGATTCGAGTTTAGCATGAGGAATTCGATCTAGTCTACATATTATTTTTTTTTTTGAAGGAGCTCTAAAAATTTTTTTTTTGTCGACCAGTGTTATTAGTAGCTTTACATATTTTGTTAAAAAAAATGTATTGTGTTACTTTTTAAAAATTCGTTAAAAATAGTAAATCTTTATATACCAGACTAATTATTGTTTCAAGTTATAATAAACAAAGCATTTTTAAGTACACTTTTAGAAAAATTAAAAAAAATTTTAAAAAATCTTATATATTTTTAAAATGTTCGTCGTAAAGCCTCCATATCAGAGGCAGTTTAAATCATTAAAATTCACAAAGCCTTCCTGGAGATATTTCTATTCAAAGTTACATACTTTTGAATTTATTTTTGGTTTTTGAGAAAATGAAAAAGCGAAATAAAATCGCGAGTTTTTGCAATTTCACGAAACTGAAAACTGAAACTGATAAAAGGCTTAATGGAGTTTGTGTATACAAATTATTATAAAAATTGAAAGCCATCAAGTTAAAAAATGCCCTTTTTCGGGCGTTCTCTCATGGAATGTACGATATATTACCCTTTGTACAAAGAATGTGAAAAGACACTTTTACAGACAGAGTTTTCGAGTTCTTTAAATATGCAGATACTTGTCTGTTTGATGGAGTTTTTCCTAAAATAAATTTAAATTATGAGATAAGTCCGTATTATTAAATAAAAGTTTAAGATTTACTTACTTTTTAAAAATTTAATTGCTTAATTATGTTATTAACAATAAAAAACACTTATGTTATTAACAGGAACATCTTTCTTCATATATTTAATATTGTAGCCAATCTGAGCCAAAGATAAATTACACTGGTCGACAAAAAAAAAAATTTTTTTTGAGTTCCTTCGAAAAAAAATATGTAGACTAGATGGAATTCCGCATGCTAAACTCGAATCGGGATTTTTTTTTATGGACGCGTCTAATATTGCGCCATAAAGAAGCCGATTGCTCGTGTATATTTCACTATAACTCGAGAACGGTATGCATGATTTATATAAATGATATACCAAAATATGTTGAAAAACATTGGCTTTAAATCGATTTACTATCTAATTTTTACCCGCGAAATAGTTTAGGAGATTTTTCGAAAAAAGTGTCGTGCAAAATTCCATATTTCTTTTTTACTAAAACTTCTTTTTAAAAGTGAAAACATCAAAAATATTTAAGTTTATCACCTTTATTTCAAAGCTGGCAAAACTACGAGTAAATGAAGCCATGTATTATAAAAATTGATGCACAAATCTTGATTGGATTCACAGTTAAGTTTGGATACCCATGTATACCTATAGCTAAGTGGAAATACACAAGTGGGCAAAAAAAAAAAAAAAAAAAAAATTTTTGTCTTAAATAAAAAAAATAAGTGGAATTCAAAGTGCTAAATAAGAATCAGCTTTTACTTTTTTTCTATCACGCATTGATTTTTTTACGGGCATGACTACTATGACCCCGCCTTTAGGCAGTCACACTTGTATATCTAAAGAACAGTTTGTCCAATTAAGATAAATTGAACTTTAATATATAGCGACCTAAATTGTCTTTGAGTTGAATTTATATAATTTTTTGTCCAGTTAATATTTCAGTTATCAGTTAGTTATTCGGTAATTAGTACCGAAAATTTTAAAATTTATTTTTTTGAAAAGTTTTGAAAATTTTGATCCGTAACTCTGAAATTCTTAATTCTTAAAAAATCGTGTAAAGGGTTATAGCCTAAGTTTGACAAACCATTCTCGAATTTTATAGTGTGACCGATGAATAAGGTGATGATATTATTCATGCAAATAAAAAAAATCAGTACCCGATAGAAAAAAAGTGAATACAGATTCTTGTTTAACTCGTCAAAATCCACCTTTTTGTTTCAAGAAAAAAGATTTTTTTTTTATTATTTTTTGCCCACCACTGTATTTCTACGGAATTGTATGTAACATGGGTATTTTTATTTAACTGTGAATAAAATCACGATTTGTGCATCAATTATTTTATTCGCAGCATTACCGGCTTTAAGATAAAAATGATAAACTGTAACATTTTAGATGTCTTCATTTATTAAAAAAAAATCTAAAATTTTGCATGAACATTATTTTTTTCGGACACTTATTTCAAAATAACTCCGAAACTATTGAGCATATAAAAAAATTATATTTGGGGAATTTGAAGATATTTTTATTCCGCATCTTTTGGTGTATCACTTTGATCAATCGTATACACCGTTCTTGAATTATGAGGAAATATACTAGAGTAATAACCTTACTATGGGCGAAATATTAGACACGCCCATAAAAAAAAAATGAAAGCAGATTCGTGTTTAGCACATCAAAATACATCAAGTCCAACTATTCGTCTATGGGGGACCAGTGTAATACAAGAAAAATATAATTTTTATATGAAAAAATTTAAATTAGTTGAAGAAAAGGCGAAATTTTGCATAGTACATGTGTGCGTCCCAAAAATTTGAGATTTTTATTTTAATGTAAAGATTCCATGCTTTCCAAATATGTTAAAAAATTAAACAATTTTAATAGCATATTTAAAGAAAAATGCATTTAAAAATACAATTGCATTAAAGTATATTTTTAAAAAATATTTTTTATTTGTAAAATATTAAACATGAATATTTTACAAATAAAAAATATTTTAACATAATTACAATTTAAACGCCGTTTAAATCATTGATTTCCCAAAAGCCTTCCCAGAAATATTGTTATTTAAAGTTGTATACTTTCGAAATTTTTTAGGTTTTTTTCGAAAGTGAAAAGCGAAATGAAATCGGGAATTTTCTGAATTCCATAGACTTTTATAAAACATATAAATCTTGTTCGTTTGCTGGTACTTGCCTAAGCCAAAGTGTACATTTAGTACAAAACGGACCAAAGTTAGTCGGGATTTAAAAAATTTGTCAAAAGTTTTAAGCGAAAAGCATTATTTGAGTGTGAAAATATAGGAAACTCAACCGGCAAATAATTCCAGGATCTAGCTACTCCTACAAGGAAGGATCTCTCAAAAAAACTGCACCTTATACTAGGAACAACAATCTGATGATTTCTAGTAGAATGTGAAAATAAGAATTCAGAGCGAAGACTGCAAGATACGCCATTTATATAAAAGAGTATAAAGAGTAATGAGTTCATAAAGTGTCTAAAGTAACATTCCAGAAAAGATTTCACATACTCAGAAATATGCTCTCGCCTCCGAACATTATAAACCTATCTAACAATAACATTTGTAATACCACACAATTTAGCAGATATACAAGCTAAAGTACCCGATATAACCTCTAACCCGTAGACTATATGCGGCATCAAAAGTGCATAAGCCAATCTGTTCTTATTTGACAAGGCCAAACATTTTTATTGGAATAAATCCTGAGTAATGTTCCTAACACTCTACCAAATACATGATTTACATGACGCTCAAACGTAAGCCTGTTATCTAAGTATATTCCCAAACATCTAAGGTTATCAACGAATAATATTTTCTCTCCATTAATAGAAATGTTTAAATCATGCTCAGAATTTCAAAAAAGAATGGCTTTTGTTTTAGTATAGTTTAGCGGATGACCACTCAGAAAAACACACCAGACTATAATTGATGTTAGTTTCCAGAACATCAACATTATCCTTATGAGTACACTGAACCAAAAATGAGCAGTAAATACGGTAAAATGGGGTGTAGAATTGAAGAAAAGTAGGTTAAATATCAACCAACAAAATCGTTATTCAATTCAACAGAATTTTTTGTTAATTTTTCGTAAGTTAGTTAAATCGACGAAAATTCGTCAATATGACTAATTCAATTAGTTAATTAAAAGGTAGTTAATTTGACAAATTTTTAGTCCAATTGAAGAAAATATTATTCAAATTAACTAAAAATTTTATTCATATTGAAGAATTTTTATTCAATTTAACTAAATTATTTTATTTAATTCTACTAAATTTTAGTTAAATTGAATAAAAAATTTATTCAAATTAACTAATTTTTTTCTTCAAATTGAAGAATGTTTATTCAATTTAACATTTTAATTTTATTTAAATCGACAAAATTTTTTAAATTCCAAAGTCCTGTTTAACCCTTGTAGGAAAATTTAATATAAATTAAAATCCTAAAAATAAAACAAATAAGAATTTTTAAACACTTTATTAATATTTATTGTATAAAAAAAAATATAATTCATGTTATAAATAAGCATTTTAAAATATATAAAGAAAATTATTTAATTAAATTTAATATAAACTTACGTAGCAAAAGTTTTAATTAAAGTAATTTTATGATAAAGGTTTGACCCTTTCAAAAATGTAAAAAAAACAAATTTACTACCGTCTGAAATATAAAAATATATTTGAGAAATAAGAAATTCTGTTATTTTATAATTAAATTGTTGTATATTACCTTCAGGTATATCATTTATTTGTTTCATATTTTGTTACAAAAGTTTGTTTGCTGGATCCTTGTTATGATCGCTATATAAAATAATGTTTTATGAAAAGTCTTCATAATTCAAATGGAAACAACCCACATTTAAGTACAAGTGTTTAATCGATATCGACCTGAGAAAATAAAAAAATTTACATTAATTAAAAATTTCATTTTATATAACAAACTATTTCTGCACCATTTATTAAGTACATTAGATGTGCACTCAATCAGTAATCAACAACCAGTGCACTGCATTCAGATTTATAACTTAATATTTTTATAGTTTATTTCTGGATGATCTATAGCAACATATAAAAAATGCAAAGAAAACGAAAATATAAATAAAAAAAGTATATAAAGTACGAAAAATATTTGTGCTTATAGTAGGTTTGTTTTTAGGTTTTCCAAGGAAATTTTTGTCGTGCAGTTCTCCATAATCCAAAACGGCTCCTTGAGATAATGATGACCGTGGTCTGGCAGTTGATTAATTTAATTTGTTTATATTTGCTATAGAAATAATTTATAAAATAAGTAAATAACCTAAAATATTAAAAATTTAAAATGTTTAACATTACCGTGAAAAATATAAAAAAGTCCTCCAAATCTCCTTACGATTAACAGTGCATTAGTTGGTTGCATTTTGTGCCATCCATGAGTTTGCACATAAATTAAAATTTTTGCAGGAGAATTATATATTTATTGATCGAAACTTGCTTTTTCTTGAAGTATATCTGATTTAACACAAATGCACACTTATTTTTCACTGTTTTATTTATTCAAAAATTTTTGTATTTGTATAAAAAAATTTAAACGAAATTTAAATCTATTGACACAGAAACACGTGCACAAGCTTTATTGTTTGTCATTCAACTGATCTTCACTATGCGTTTTCTGTATTGAAGAAATTTCTTCAGTTCTACACATGTTTCTTCAATTTGACTAAAAGAAATTATTTAAATTAACGAAATTTATTAAATTCTACATGCCTTTAGTAAATTTGAAGAAATTTCTTCAATTTGAAGAATTTTATTCAATTTGACTAAAATAAAATTGTTAATTTTAACAAAATTTCTTCAATTCTATAGTAAATTTGAAGAAATTTCTTCAATTTGAAGAATTTTATTCAATTTGAAAAAAAAAAAAAAAATAATTATTTAGTTTCGTAAAATGTGTATGCTTTTAGTCGATTTACAAATTTTTAGTCAAGTTGAAAAATTTTATTCAAATTGACTAAAAAATATTAGTCAATTTTAAAATTTACGAAAAATATTAGTTAAATTAACAGATAATTTATTCAAATTAACTTCTTTTTGGGATGATAAATTGAATAAAATTGTGTGTTGCTTTTCTTACTGCCAATTGTTTAAGAGTTACTTTACTGCCAACTAGGGATGCCAATCCCGAAATCCCGATCCCGAAAATCCCGGGATTTTTCGGGATTTCAAAATCCCGAATCCCGGGATTGGACGAAAAAAATCCCGGGATTTAATTTTCGAGATTTAGTGTCATAAATACAATCCAAAAAATTAACTCTAAGCAATACAAAACATCAAAATATTAACAGAAAATTTTCAAAAATATATTAAAAATCAATTACGAAGATTAGAACATTATAGGTCTGTTCGTTTGTATGCTATTCTTACTAGTATTACTATTATTGTAAGTATTTTACTCGAAAAGCATTTCTGTGCACATAAAACTAGTAAAACATTTCAAGAGAAAATAATTTTCTATTTTGCTATACATATTTTACTTGAATATTTTGTACGAGCAAGACTAGTAAAATATTTTATTTTCATTTTCCTATTGAATTTTAATTTGAAACGTCATTTTAATTATTAATACATATTGATTTGTATTAAATAATATGTATTAATAATATCTGGAAAGACATTTGTATGGAAGATGAAATAATGAACAAATGTTGGATTATACAAGTTCTAGGACCAAATTGCGTTAAATCATCTTCCAAAATGGATGGACATTAACTACTGATGATATTCAACAAAGCTAAAAATCATACTTATCATTAGCTAATGAAATTTTATAAGAAAAAATATCTGCAAAAGAACATATGCCCTTATTTTTGAGATATTTCCAAATTTCCGTTCAATACAAGTTAGAAAAAAAAAAAAAAAATAATAATAATAAAAATTTAACTTTTTATTTACCCTAAAATTTATTTTATTATTTTCGGTTTTCTAATTTTTTCAAGTAAAAGCTTGGTTTTTAGATTTATTTTTTAAATATCTCTTTTATTTAACTAGTTTTACTAAAATTTCAAACGAACAAACCATATGATTTATTTTTGCAAATACGAATAAATTTTTTTAATTAAAATATGTATAAAAAATTTATTATACCCTTCACCACAGGTGTAAAGGGTATATATAAGTTTGTCATTCCGTTTGTAATTCCCACAATTTTCGTCGGAGAGCAAAAAAGTTGACATTTTCGGGATCCTTGTAAGAAATGATGACGATAGGACCATGTCCGTCCGTCCGTGTGTCGGTTGAAATGGCGTTTATGAAGCCCACCGATAACTGACATAAATAATATATATATCAAACGATCGGAAATGCTTTCGAGAATTTTGCTATTGGAATTCAGCAAGATCGGTTCATACAATGCGGAGATATGTTAAAAAAGCCGGTTTTTAGAACCGGTTTTCCAGTTTCTGAAGCCTCTGTATATATTAGGGACTTCGTTTTTACAAAGAAGCCTCGGACATTTTTTTCTGAATTTTTGTTCTGAAAAAATGAAATAAATCGGTTCAATAATAACTGAGATATCGGACAAAACGCATTTTTTATTTTTTGAAGCCCTGGTTTAATCTATAGATTTTTATTTTTATACAGATCGGTCACAAATATTTTTTTAAAATTTCGGTTTTTTGAATTAGCAGGATCGGTTTGTAAATATCGGAGATATGCTTTAAAAACCGGTTTTTCAGTTTCTGTAGCCTCTGCATATACCAGGGACTTCGAACTTTTAAAGGGGGCTCGGAAATTATTTTCTGAATTTTTGATCTGAAAAAATGAAATAAATCGGTTCAGTAATAACTGAGATATCGGGGAAAACGATTTTTTTATTTTTGAAGCCCTTGTTCAAGCTACAGATTTTTATTTTTATATAGATTAGTCATAAATGTTTTTATAAAATTTCTTTTTTTTAATAAACCAAATTCGTTCAGAATCAACAGAGTTATGGGCCAAAAACAAATCTGTTAAGAATATAAATACACACACAAACATGTATATTAAGCATTGTAATGACTATTAGTGACGTTTTTTGTTTTTTGTATAGACAAGTAGTTTAGTTAGAAACAGCAGTCATATAATGAATAACAGTGTTGTTGTTGTTCTTTGTATATGCAGTCTGTACAAAAATAAATAGATATGGAATTGTTGTTGTTTATTTTTTAAAACTAAAACATATCTGTTAAGAATATACATAAATACATACACAAACATGTATATTAAGAATTGTAATGACTATTAGTGACGTTTTTGCCTATAAGACAAGTAGTTTAGTTAGCAACAGCAGTAATATAATGAATAACAGTGTTGTTGTTGTTCTTTGTATATGCAGTCAGTTTGTATATACACACATAAAAAAAATAAATAAATATGGAATTGTTGTTGTTTATTTTTTAAAAGCAAAGCCTGCTATGATTGTTTTTTTTATATATATTCAAATTTTCGTAGTTTGAAAAAAATTTAGATTTAAATATGTGAAAATATGAAAGCATACGTTAAGGCGAAAATTTTATTATTTTTCGGTAATATGGTAATATGATGTCGATAAGATAGTAAGATGGTAATATGGTGAAGGGTATCAAAGATTCGGCATAGCCGAATCTTTTTTCAATTTAATTTTTTCCATATATTTGAAATGTGTTTTTATATGAAATATAAATCCCGATCCCGAAAAATCCCGAAATCCCGAAAAATCCCGGGATCCCGAAAAATCCCGGGATCCCGAAAAATCCCGGGGTCCCGAAAAATCCCGGGATCCCGGGATTTGAAATTATAAAATCCCGAATCCCGGGATTTGCAAAATCCAGTCCCGTTTGGCATCCCTACTGCCAACTTAGCTAAATTTTCGTCAATTTAATAGATTTTTCGTAAATTTTTTAACTCAACATATTTTACAAAAATTATTTTTGACAAAAATTTTTATTGAAAAATTCTATTGATTTGAAGCAAAAATCTGTTAATTTAAATATTTTTTTTTGTTAAAATTCTACGAAAAATGTTCGCCAATATTACCTACGAGATTTGGTTCAGTGTACTAAATACAAGAAACACACCATCAGCAAATAACAATGATTTGTATACATTCGTGTCCATATGCTTAGGAAGATCATTTACATACATAATAAAAAGTAACGGACCTAAAAAAAATACCTGAGGAACCCCGTTAAATAAAGGAAGCGTATCGGAATAAACACCACCAACATCCACAAATTGACATCTACCAGAAAATTTATTATTAATTGTAAAATCAATTTTTATGTGAATTATTAAATGTAAAAAAGAATTATAATTATACATAAATATTGAAATAGAAAAATGCAAAATTATCTTCTAGAGGAGACTAAGGCGACACTTCTGCTAGCTTCGTCCGGGTGTCGTCCTCAAGAGCCTTTTTCGACACTTCTAGAAGTGTCTTCTTCGAGTCGTCTGGTAGACACTTCCAAGAGGAACAGTTCTTCCCGACGGAAGATGATACTTGGCAATAGCAATAGTTTTGGCGATGAATTTCTTCCTTCCGCAATAGAAAATGTTTGCAGGGTATATTCGTTCATTGCACTTGTATTTGTGTATGTATGTTGGTGTACTTTTTTGCATTTCCTCTTTTTTTCTATCAAATATTTTTTCCTCTCGTTTGTCACCGTTTTTTTTTTCTCTCAACTTCTTTTTATTTGTTTCCGCAATAAATTAAGGACGCAATAAATCATTTTATTTAATGTGACAGTTCCTGCTGCAAAATAAACAGACAGTAAGTAACCAGTTAGCTATACATACAACTACATATAGTGGAAGAACAATTGTGTTAGTGTATTAGTTAGTTAGTGGCTGTATTCCTGGTGTTGTTCTTAGCCTAACACATACTCATTCAGGCAAACTGGAATAAAATAATAAAAATGGTAACCACACACAAAATGAAATGAAGTGAAAAAATCATATTAAAATAAATAAAATTAAAAAAAAGTACTGACAGAATAATGAAATGAAATGTAAAATAAGAACATTTCATGCAATTAATGTTCAACTTACCAAAGTTAGTGTGATGGGTAAATAAGTTAACAAAGAGGAGAATAAAAAAAATGTAATTTTAAATTCTGGAGATAATACCTAAATATAATATAAAAAATAAGTGGCAAAGATAATTGTTTATGTTAAAAAAATATCCTTTATACAGAAGTGTTTTAAAACTTACCATAACATCATAGAAGTTTACATTATTTTGAGTTATTTTTAAAAATAAATGTCAAATAATGCAAAGACTCTACATATTTCTGTGATTACACTGGTCGGCAGAAAAATCCTAACCCAACGAATAGTTGGACTATATGGATTTTGATATGATAAACACGAATTATCTTTCAGTTTTTTTCTATCAGATGTGGATTTTTGTATGGGCGTGTCTAATATTTCGGCCATAATAAGATCATTGCACAAGTATATATACATATACATATGTATGTATTTCCATAACAGGACGGCTGGAAGTCCTATTTTCGGAGTTAATAATTATATTTTTTTTTTCTAAAAAATTAAGATCTGAATTAAGATCTGAGGAAAGTTGTTCAGCCCTTTAAATTCCAGTTTCTTTTGTTTAAAAAAAAAAAAAAAATTGTTGTCCACTGTGAAAGGATAGGTATGCGAGGGTATTTTCTCTTAATTGTGAGTAAAATCAAGATTTGTGAATCAATTTTGATAATACATGACTTATTTTATTTATGGCAATATGATAATAGATTAAAAACTACACATTGATTACAGCCAAATTGGGATTTTTATCAAGATCTTTGATAAATACCTTTGTTTTTACTAAAGCTTTGCAATTGTTTGGAATTGTATTTGTCTTTGCTTTGAAATTTAAACTGATTTTGAGTGTAGCTATTTAAAACATTGTATTTAAAACAAGTCAGAATATATAGTCGGTCATGCCCGAACATATGATACTCTACTAAATGTTATATGTAGGGTAGACGGAGGATCATTCGCCACTTTTTTTGTTTAAAATGATGTATTTTTAAAACAGTTCACGATACTAATTAACTTTATTTAGTAATAAAAACCTTGATATGTTGGCTTGTATTTAAGCCCATTAGATCCTGACTATTTCCATGTTATGTTTATTTTTATTATGAATTTGTGACCAAAAACCAAATATATCGTTTTTCTATATATGATGGTTTTTTAATTTATTCTAATACAGCATTTAATTTAATTAATATGTTTAATTGAATTTTATGTGAAATAAATAAAAAGTCAATTAACAAAGCCAATCTAAAATCTATGTATGAGAAAATCACTAAATAATGATATAGACTAGAGAATCTATATATACACTGAAAGATCTGCAGATAAGCCCTTCGTATCGGATTACGATGTTTCTGAAGGATAAGTTAAATCGGTCTACCAGCAGTTTGGCGAATGTACCCCAGGAGAAGTTTTGCGCACACTTTTTTTACACTTTAAAGGAATTTATTAAAACATATGTTGTTAATTTTTGTTTATTAACATAAGGAGTGCGTTCGAAAAAATCTTAACATATATAATATTTAATAACTTGGAAACGGTTGATCTTAGAGTTTTCATTGTTTTTTTTTTTTTTTTTTATTTAATTGATAATTTATTACAGATCACAGAAAAATATAACTTTTATAGTTCTAACCACTACTTATGAACTTCTGGACCATTTTTGGTAACCTTTCCGTTAGAGATTTGATAGTTGCTTCACTCACTTTTTAAGACCAGTGTGCACATCTTTTTTTAAAATCTTCGGTGTTTTGGGACACCTTTTTTGTGCTCTTCAATTCACTTTTCACAAGAGCTCAATATTTCTTCACTGGTCTAAGCTATGGACAATTTGGAAAATTGACCTCTCTTGGTGCAAAAACTATGTCACTGTTTTGGCACCACTCCAGAGCTTTCTTACCGTAGTGATATGATAGCAAATCGGGCCAAAAATTTATGGACACGTTGTGCTCTCTCATGAAAGTAAGAAGTCTTTTTTGTAAATATTCCTTGATGTATATTTTGGTATTTATAGATCTGAATGTATCAAATGAATTTCCTGTTTTGCCGCAACTGCAAAAGGCGTGTTGTACCAGGAATTTCGTAAGAAATTTTTTCCGCTTTTGGGTCCTAAACATATCTTTAACACTTTATCGAGCATTAACAATATAAAAGTTTTGACACAGAAGCTGCGAAATTTCTGCCAGCACATACGTTTCTACGTCAATTACACTATGCAACAGGATTTTTGGGGCGGAATCATTCCAATTGCAATTGATAGCTCTTGATATGTGTAATAAATCCTCCAAAGGACTTTTCGTTGGTAGGCAAAATTTCTGTTTTATGACCACTTAAACTTTTTTATTTTTGCACCGAGGTAGTTTCCAATAAATCGAAAAAATAATATCAATATAGTTCGAAGCTAAAATAATATTGCATGAATGTTTAGAGCATTTAACGGGGAATATTTCATTAGAACTTTAAATTCATTTATCTTACCTTATAAGGGGTAATTTCTAGTCCGTTTTTAGGAAATGACATGAAAGTCGATTTAAGCATGAGTTTAATGGGTTAAAATGTTCTACAGATATTTTCTTCGTCAAATTTTACTAGGGGTATCCAAAGATAAAAAGTTCATCCGACTTATCATATGTTGTTAGAAAAGAATATTATGGAATTTTCCCACATTTCTTATATAAACTCCTTAAACTATATCATAAAATTAAAAGTTTTGTACAAATCGTAAACAAAATTAATAATAATTTCATCAATTTCATTTTTTTGGATAAATGCTTCATTGTATGAACTTTGAACCTTCGATGACCCCTAGTGAAATTCGACGTAGAAAATTTCTGTAGAACATTTTAACCCATTAAACTCAAGTTTTAATCGACTTTTGTTGATTTTTGTTTAAACGGACTAGAAATGACCCCATATAATCAGAGATAGATGAATAGAAGGTTCTAATGAAATATTGTCATTTAAATGTTCTAAACATTTATGTTTAAATATTTTAGCTTCGAACTATATTTATATTATTTTTTTCTATTTATCTGAAACTACTTTGGTGCAAAAATAGAAAAGTTTAAGTGGTCATAAAACAAAAATTTTGCCTACCAGCGAAAAATCCTTTGAAGGGTTTATTACACATATCAAGAGCTATCAATTGCAATTGGAATGATTCTGCCCCAAGCAATGAATGAATTTGTCGCGTAGAGTTATACAACTTGAGTATTTTTGTATGAAATTTGGTTTTAATTTCCGTGTCCTTTTCTTGGTTTCTAAATTTTTTGCAACATTCCTATTTGGAACTTTTTGGACTTTATATGTTATCAACTCTGCAATAGCTTTAAATTTTCGCACCAAATAGTCAAAGCACTGAGCTAACCAGGCTGCTTTTCTACCAGATGTGTTTGGAGTTCCTTTCAATATGCTTTACATTTTCTGGCCTTCCCAATATCATGTGGACCTTTTTTCTATCCGAACCAGGTTTCCTATCAATTGTCAAATTCTCCTGATACTGTTTAATAACATTAGAAACAGTTTGATGGCAGAAATTAAATTCTATGACCAATTATTTGTTGGACTTGTTTGGATTTTTTTTTAAATAATTTGTAGCACGTACATCTTTTTCGTCACTCATTTTGATGAAAATCACGACAAATTAACATGGTTGTTATTAAAAATAATAACTGAAGTATTTTTCCATGATAACTAGATCAAAAAAAAAAATTTAATGTTGATTCCGAAAAAAGTTATGAGGCAAAACGTCCCAGTTGGCCGAATGATCATAGACGATATTGTCGTCGACGTTGTCTGCAGGAAATTGTATATTTTGTCGTTTATAAAATTCTATTCAAGACAAATTAAGTAACAATTGCATGAATATTGTCGTGCTTCTGGTTCATTTGAGGACTACATGAGCGACATTCTCCTGTTTCTGTTTCAATTGTCAAACAATTATTTATTTCTGAAAAAAATATTATTTTTGTTAAAAAAAAAAAAATATAATTGTCTAAAACGTGTTTTAAATAAAAATAAACAAAAAGAAATTAATATTTTTATTCCATGAATTATATATTCATACAATGGTAATATTTCGTTTTGATTTTTGGTCGGTGGCAGCATTTGCGCGTACTGCTTCTCAGACTTGATTTGAATAAAATTCAGATAGACGATATGTGGTAGCAGCAAGATGTCGAAAAATGCCACTATGAACATTCTGCAATCAACCGCTTATATTCACCCTAGTCAATGGAGCAGAGACATTCCACACCCATCCATGCAAAATGTACGAAAATTTTAAGCAACATTATATTCTTTTCTTGGTGACCTTCGTGGGTCAATTCAATAAAAACATAATTTCAAAACCTTTGCACACAGAGTTTGTTTTATTCCACATAATATATTATTGCAACTATAGTCATCTAAAAATGTCGCCAATATATTTGTTGACGTCAGATTAAACTCCATTGTCCTTCATATAATAGTCGACGACAATTTTCACGACATTGTTGCTAATAATGTCGTTAACGATTTAGCGGCCATTTGTTTGAAAAAGTCGTCGACGAATTGTATGGGCTGTCGTCAACATGCCGTCAAGAGTTTACTATGGGTCTTGTACGTGTCGTTGATGTTATCTTGAAGACATGGCCAACTGGGGTGTGTTAAGATTTTTTCGATCGCACTCCTTACATACATAAATGCTTAAATTATATTATTTAATCTCTTATATTACAAATCATAAATTAAATCTTTAAAAGTTTATTTCATTTAAGATCTTTGCTGTCATATAAGAATTTAATTTATTTATTTTATTAAATAAATTGCTTAATTGTTTAAACTTCCTGTGTGTTGAATAAATTAAAAATTTTCAACTTTTCTTTTTTTTCTCTAACCCTACATGTTTACAATGTCTCATTACAACTATTCACATTTAAAATTCATAAATATTTTAGTTTATATTGAAGTTGTAAAATTGCAATATATTATTTTGTAGTTGTTGTAGTTATTATATTTTACAATATTCTTTTTTTTTGTTAGTAATTTCATCAACTATTTAAAAATATGATTTATTTACGTTTAGGGATTGTTTAGCCTTTTAAATACAATTTTTACATGCATTTACACAGACACATACATAAATGTGGTAGATGAAATTAAGGATAATTTTAGTAATGGTAGTAAATACAATATAAAATATAAACAAATTTAGTGTGTAAACTTCTGTTGGCAAATGTGTATTTTGTTGTTGTTATTGTTGATTATACTATATTTATGTTATGTTTGTTTTTGGTCCCGTTTGACATTTGTGGGTTTTTTAATATTTTGTTTTTGTACAAATTTATGCATAATTTGTATCCGACTGGACATTGGAATTTATTATCATTATTCGTTTTTGTTGTTTTTATATTTTTGTAATCCCATATCCGCAAAAATTATTATGTAGATTTTCAAATTACTAAAAATGAATGAATGAAAATTTAGTTTGTTGTTTTTATTGTAAATATGTACGTATGTATATAATATGGTTTGTAAATTTGTTAAATAATTTAAATTTTATAAATTGTTATAATGTTTTAAATTATAACAATTTATAATAAAGTTTTAAAAGTATGTGTTAATATAAACATGGATGGAAAAGTAATTGAATTAACATGGAATATTTTTTTATTATTTTAAATCGATTTCTGTATCGTCTTGCTTTGTTATATATATTTAATCATTAAGAATTCAGCATTCATTTGGAGCTGGCTTTATTATTTAGTGTAGTTGTTTTTACTACCATTTTTATCATAATAATGTGTGTATATCTTTGAAGAAAGTACTGACTTCTTTTTATTTTAAAGATTAAATTGCTTGTTAGTATACAAATTTCAAAATTTAAAACAATTTTGAGGGAAGCGGTAAAAAACGTCACAGTATAATGAAGGTCTAAATTTTATAATATACAGTACCTTCTATTTCTGTGTAAGTTAATTTTGAATGTGAATTGTTTATGTAGCATCAGATATGTAGTAAAATTAGTTTTTACTGAAAGTAGTATGAAAACTAAGCGTGGCATATAACTTATATTTTATTTTATACAAAAATACTTCATATATGGGCAAAGATTAATCGAATTAAAAAAAAATAATAATATTAAAAAAAAAAAAAGAAAAAAATTATTTATGAAAAGTGGGCGTGGCATCATATTTTATATTTCTTTTCGGAGGGTAAATGATATATATATATATATATATATATATGTGTGCTAAATTCATATATTGCAAGAAATCTTGTTGTGCCGTGTTGAGATGTTACACCCAGAGAAATATCAATCACATACGTGTTGAAAACGATACCATTCTGTGTCAATAGTGAATCTACACCGTATGTGTTTAAATTAAACACTGTGTGTTCAATTCTTATTGAAAATCGATACCTAATTGGCACCAAGTTGAAACCATTTCGGTATCAAATTGTTAAATTACATATGTTTTCTATTAAATTTGTTAACGAAAGGTATTAAAAAGCTGCTACCGTAAATTACCAATGTGAGCACAACCGTTGTTGATTTTGAATCGAATTTTTTCCCTTAGTGTATATGAAAAAAATTAATATATATTAATAAGTCAATGAAACTACAACAATACCAAACGAAAACATGATTAATTAAAATAAAAGGGTGTTTTGAGAACTTATGGACCGATTTGACTGATTTAAAAAATTAAATTCCAAAAAATATTTATGATAGATCTATGCAAGAATGAAATCCATAGCTTAAATGAAAGCTGAAAAAAAACATTATAACGCGTCTTGGCCTATAACTCGGTTAATACTAGATCGACTTAGTTCATTTTTTTAACAAAGAACGAAGTCCATATATAGGTGCGTAAAATAAAAACAACTTAAAGAGAAGCAGACATTAAATAAATGAAAAAAAAGAGATGCCAATAACTCCGTTGTTTATGAACGGATTTGATTGAATGTAACATATATAGTGCTCAAAAAACAAAAAATATCTCGGATACTAATGGACGGATTGAAATTATTTCTTCAGCAATAAAATTTAGAAAAAAGTTTTCAAACTTTCTGTGCAAAAATCGGGTGGCTTCATACCATTTGAACAATTTTTAAGTGGAAATTATGACAACAAATGTCATAATAAATACGAAATATTTATTTCAATTTGTATTGTTTGTTTATAATAAAATAGAAAAATTTAAATTTTTTCCCAAAAATAATCCGAATTTAATGAAACTCGGCAAGAATATTAATATTGACGCTGGTAACGCAAATGCCGAGTTTAAGTTTAATTACCGTGATATTTCGCGATTTATAATATCTCAAAAATGAGAAAAATTTTATTTTTAAAAATAAAAATATCTTCCAAAATATTTACGTTACAATGTTTATTGAGGCGAATGTTTAAAGGTAATTAAATTACCTTTAAAATGATACCTGAAACATGTTTTTATGTTGAATTTTATTGGTGGATAATTCGCGAATAAAATTTCGTCGTCGCGTATTTTAAAAAGTAGTATATTTAAATTCGTGAAAAATGTATATATAGAGGATGGAACCATTTTAATGCTACCTATAAGTATCGTGATGGGACTCTGAATAGTTTATAAGTTAATATTCTTGCCGAATTTCATTAAAACAATACAAATTGAAATCAATATTTCGTATTTGTTATGACATTTGTTGTCATAATTCGTAAAATATTACGAGTCTCATAATGCCACTTACCATGCTTATAGAAAACATTTTAACCATTAACATATATTTTTCAAAAATTTTTAAAAATACCACTTTTCGAGATATTTATCCGCGAACGAAAAATCTCGAGATATAGACCATTTTGATGTTGTAAAAAAAGTCATGTTCTACGTCATATTAAAGGTAATTTTGATACCTTTAATATGGCATCTAAATAAATCTTATATCATATATACTTTAAAAGATATTTGTAATTATGTGTACATAACTTTGTACATATTTTAAGCTATTTTACACGTTCAAATCGTGATATTTCGCGAACTACTTGATGAAATTATCTGAAATTTGATTGTACCATATATTATCAAATTCGGAAGAGGTAAGAAAATCAGCTGGTTGGTTTTAAATGGAAAGACTCTATATGATAAAATCACCAAAAGCCATTAAGGTTTTTATAAACAAATTTTGCATGTAACCTGCTTAGCCCATGTATTACACCGAGAACTAGAGTTATTGATCACATTTGTTAGTTGATTTCATATTGAAGGCCCCTACACGCGTTGCAAACTTTTTATGACATTTGTAACTATATTGACTTGTTGCTGTAAAAATTGAAGTATTATTAACAATATTTTGATGATTTCAAAAAAAGGTGTGGATGAGTTGAATCATAATGACTCTAAAGCTATAGAAAATGTTAAACGAGTATTAACATCACTTCACTACAGTTTTAAAAATATTTCATATAAGTTGTTTTTTAAAAACTTGTGTAAAAAAATTTTTCGAAGTGAGATGAAGCGATTTACAAAATAAGGTTGTAAATCTAATCTCATATTTGTCTGTTCCAACTATGCATTTCCTTCTGAAACTATTACCAAATTAGAGAGCTTCGATTCTTTAAGAACTCAAATCAATCGATAGTTTAATATGAGAAAAAATACAAGCTGCGGAAGTCCTTATTGCTGAAAAAAAATATGTATTAAAATTGCAATTATGACTTAAAAAATAAAGGTTTTGATACAATAAAAAAAAATCAAACTCAATTATTCTACATTCAGATCTCGTGTTTTCCTTTTTATTTAATAAAAGTTAAAAAAATAAATGCATATTTTAAGCATTTTTAGGATGTAAGTATTTTGAATTTTTAAATGCATTTATTGGTCGCATATTTTCAAAAAATAAATGCATAAGTCAGCCCCTATTCATCACTACGTTATCCATGTAACTTGACATGAACGACATAAATTTTCATAATAAATTTTAAATTTTTAAAAGTATCCATTTGAATATTTTTTACAATTTGTATAAATTAATAACCATTTTTTTATATTTTAATCCGAATTAGTTCGCTTTAGAAAAAAATATGCTTGTATGATAAGTAAAAATTAGTCTCAATAAATCTTTTGTATTCTGATTTTCATTGAAATATAAATCTAAATAAATTTACACATTTTTGGTGAAAAAATAACAAAATCTCCTACTATTTTTTTCTCATTTAATACTATTTTCGCAAAATTTTTCCTTATTTACAATCTTTATGAAATGCATTGCACAGTGGGGCAGAATCAAAAATTTTTGGAAATAAATCTGTAACTTCTGATCGTCTGATTGGATTTGCGTGAAATTTGGTATAGGCATAGCTAAGGGGGTTCAAAGTAGGGCAAAAAATAAAAAATGTTTAATCGCTTGCCAAATTTTTGTTTCTCTTCCAATTTCAAATATTTTTATATATTATTAGTAGGCTCTTATTTATCTCTTATAAATTTTGAGTTATTTACGTTTGAATTTTGAAGTACCTCAATTTTGCATGTTCTTGGTCCAGTTTTTTTCATATATCGACCATTCCATGAAAGAACGCCCGAAAAAAGTGTATTTTTTTACTTGATGGCTTTCAATTTCGATAAAAATGTTTATACATATAGTCCATTAAGCCATCCATTTATGAAATTGCAAAAACTCGCGATTTTATTTCGCTTTTTAATTTTCTCAAAAACCAAAAAAATTTCAAATATATGTAACTTTGAATAGCAATATCTCTGGGGAGATTTTGTGAATTTTAATGATTTAAACGGCCTTAAAATTTCGCATATGGCGGCTTTACGACGAACATTTCAAAAATAAGAAAGATTTTTTTTTTTTTTCAAATGCACTTTTCTTTAAATATGCTATTCAAATTTTTTTAATTTTTTAACATAAATGAAAGGTTTGGAATCTTTACATTAAAATAAAAGTGTCAAATTTTTGGGACGCGAAAATCTTATATGCATAATCCAATTTTTATAAAAATATGTTCCAAATTTTTCATATAAAAATAAATTTTTTTCTTGTTTTTGGAATTTTCTTTAAAATCTGTATAAAAGTTAACAAAATATAAAAATTCTGCAATTTTAAATATTCATATCTCTTGAAGTTATTGATGGACTTCTGTAATTTAAAAAGTATTTAAAAGGCCATTGTATATTTTTTGTGTAATTTAGTCAGCATTTCGAAAACCACATCTTCGATCCATAATATTTTAAAAATATAAATGCAGTTTTTAGATGCATTTTTGTTAGTTGCGAATTTATTAAATTTTAATTTTTCAGAAGTGTATTTAAAAATGCTTTGTTTGTTATAACTTAAATCAGTAATTAGTCTGATACATAAAGTTTTAATATTTTTAACGATTTTTTAAAAAATAACACAATACATTTTTTAACAAAATATGTAAAGCTACTCATAATACCAGAAAAATATAATTTTTATATGAAAAAATTTAAACTAGTTGAAGAAAAGGCGAAATTGTGCATAGTACATGTGTGCGTCCCAAAAATTTGAGATTTTTATTTTAATGTAAAGATTCCATGCTTTCCAAATACGTAAAAAAATTAAAAAAATTTAATAGCATATTTAAAGAAAAATGCATTTAAAAAATGCAATTGCATTAAAATGCATTTCTAAAAAGTATTTTTTATTTGTAAAATATTCATGTTTAAGCTGATATAATTACAATTCAAACGCCGTTTAAATAACAAATTTCCGTAAAGCCTTCCCAGAAATATTTGTATTTAAAGTTGTACACTTTCGATATTTTTTAGGTTTTTTCGAAAGTGAAAAAGCGAAATAAAATCTTGTAAGTTGCACATAATTAATACCTTAGTAGTCGTAAGTACTTTGAAATATGCACACAGCCTACCTTAATTTACACAGGGTATGGCCGCCTTAAAATTACAAACAAAACGATACACTTGGTTTGCGACAAATTATGAACGTTCTACTTCTTTTATAAATTACTTGTGATAGTGAAGTATCTATTTATACCTTCTTAACAATATACAGCAGTTATAATTTTATACACTAACATGTAAGGTAAAATAGAAATTTAAAAAATTTATTTTTTTTTTTTCTGAATTCAATTTAATATTTTTATTTACAAGTAAAGTAATTCGTAAGCAACACAAAATAAAACACACAAGAATGACTACAAATCCGAGTACTCGGAGAATTTTTTGTAGAATTATAAGAATTAATTAAGTAAGTCCATAAAATGAGTTCAATTATATTTGATTTGGAGGATAAAGTGTCGCAGGCGCTTAATAAAATAATATAGATTTTTATGCGAGTAAATAAAATTGGCAAAAAAAAAATAAGAAATTATTTTAATCTTTGTTGAAATTTTAAGAATCTAAAAAGGCTAATAACTAGCTAATAACTAAAAAAACGCGTATTTAAATTCAAAGAGAGTTCAACTCCCATTTAAGGCAAATGTTTTTTTTTTGCTGGGCTGTGTTTCTAGTATTTGGCCCATAACTTTTTTACTTATTGACCGATTTTGCTCATTTTCAATACCAAACAAAGTTTGTATAAGATAACTTTTTGATGATCCCTTCCATGTGGATCGATTCAGTATCTTACCAGGACCCAGAAAATACATACTTAAAGGGGTCTTAAATGAATTTTTCGAAGTGTTACACATGGAATGACAAACCCAATATAACCCCCCATCTTTGGTGGGTATAAAAACTAATATCAACAATTAAAAATTGTCTCAATACAAAATAGTAAATCATATAACATGACATTTTATGTCTAAAAAATCTTATTAAATCCTTAAAGAAAAAAAAAAAAAAAAAAAAATCCTGTAATAAATCTTAAAAATCTTCTTTAAATCATTTATTAAATACATTTTACAACAAAAATCTTTTAAAATTAAATAAATTAAATACTCATTCATATTTTCAATAATTTGTTTTAAAGTTTATCTAAATTTTTGTGTTTAGTTTTTGTTGTTATTGTTTTTAGAGTTATTTTTGGTATGCATGTCAGTAGTGAAAATGACATAAACATTTCATTTATATGAAAATTATTTAATTTGTGTATGTAAATATGGCAACAACATAAAACCAAAATGCACACATACAAAAAAATAATAAAAAAAGAAATACATACTAAGAGATGAACTTCCGTTTCCGTTACAAAAAAATTATAATAAAAACAAAAACAAACAGAAACAGTAAAAAAGTATTCAGTATAAAAAAGAAAGAACAAACGAAGTACAATTCAAATTCAAATGACATTGTTCAGATGAAAATCTTGCTATGGTTTACATTTTTCCTTTTTTTTTTGAGTTATTGTTTTTTTTTTCACACTCTTACTCTTGTTTTTTGTTGTAGTTTTTGAGTCTCTCAACATGTATATAAATGTATATTACCACAAACTCCCTGCAGTTCATGACATTAGTTAAGCGTTAACGAATTCCGTTATACACTAAAAACTATACTATAACATAAATATTGATTAATCAAATGATCTTAAGCTTTTTGTAGAAAAAGTCTTACATCATTCAAATCCAAGGAGTAGTTCCGTCCACCTTTATGCATGTAAATTTAACAAAAAATAACCAGACTGTAATGAAGTAATTAAATTTGGAACTTTAACCATTGCACAGTGGGCAGAATCGAACTTCTAACCGGCTGGTTGGCACCCCATAACCCCTGAGGAACGGAACTAAAGGGTACATTTGACATAGAACATTTTTAACGTCAGCTAAACAAACAGATTTATTTGGAAATAAAGTAAAAGATTCTCCTACAAGGGAGGATTTACACATTTTAATTATTATTATTATTAAAAAAAAAATCTTTTAAAATATTGCCTGTAATATAAATGTAAAAGTTCTAATTACCGAGGCCCGAAATATTTAACTATAGAAAATTATAATTATTTAACTTTATCTTCGATATGTATTTATTTTAACTCGTAACGTTAGAGTAATTCCAAATCATAAAATTTAAACTTATGTCCCTTAACGGCCCAAAAATATCACGGTTTTAAAAACGGAAAAAAAGCTGTAAACTTTACAAAGGTGTACTTGCCTAATTGCTAATAACTTCTGAACTATATATGGTAGATCTCTGGTTTTGTTTCATATTATAGACAAATATATTACTTCTATAACGATATGTATATAGTAGGTTTGTTCGTTTGAAATTCTAGCAAAACTAGTAAAAAAAAGAGAAATTTAAAAATAATGCTCAAAAATAAACTTTTACTTGAAAAAGTGAGAAAACAGAAAAATAGTAAAATAAATTTTATTGTCAATAAAAAATTTATTTTTTATTTTTGTTAAATGGAAACTTGGAAACATCTAAAAAATACTGACATATGTTCTTTTGCAGATAATTTTTCACATATTTTCTAATAGAATTTCTTTTATCTAATTACACTGAAAAAAGTAATTTCAATGAATGAAGTACATTAAATGAAATTCATAATTTTTTTTCCGAGAATTTATAAACTTAACGTACGAATTCATTGCTTCAATGAAATATTCATTAAAATTCAATGAAAAAATGGACGCTATTATGAACATTACATTGAAACCAGTCATTAAATTTATTTCTTAATAAAATAGGTAAATCAGTTAATTGATTTAATGTATCAGTTCATTGAATTCGGTTATTCAATGTACTAAAACATTGTTTTAATTAAGAAGAAGCATTACACAATCAACAAAAACATTAAACCAATGAAATATTTCATTAAATTATGTTGAAATAAATGCTTTCTAACGGGAAATAAAGTAAAACAAAAACAACTCAGTTTGCTTTTATCTCTTAATAAGAAATGACGCGTTTTAAACAAAAAACAAAAAAAATCAGTGTTGTGTTAAAAACTAAAATAATTAAAAAGTAAATAAGTTATAAAGCATGAACGTTCGAATTATTAAAATACATAAATATAAATTTATTCACACAGGAGAAGTCGTGCAGCATAATTGAATACACCAAATTAAATGAATTACTCAAAAACAGGAATTTGGAGACTTGCCTTCCTTACGCGTAAGTTTAATAATGTTAATCGTTTTAAACAGTTTCAAAATGTGTTATTAGCCTCAAATACCGGTTTTCAGAAATTATCTTGATTTCAAAACCAAGAGGATTGATTCAATTCGTAAGTAACTAGTTTCAAAATGTTAAGCCATTGAACGAATTTTAAACATTTTATTTAACTTTATTGTTCAGGATAATGCTGTTCTCATATCAATGTGGCGTCTAAATGGATATTCCATACCATCATTAAGCAATGTAGAGGACAACAGGGATTACTTTATAAAATAAATGACAAAGCAAACATGATCACATCTGTAACATTTATTTTGTTTATGTAAATTTTTTTTCAAATGTAATATAAACACTGTATTATATTTATGGCATCTATATTAAGAAAATTTTATTAAATTTTTGCTTATATTAACTCAATATCATACAATTTAATTATTTAATTTAAAATAAAATAAAAACCAAAAATACAGAACAAGCCTTTTATTATAATTCATTTTCAATGTATAATTTCATTGGGAGAAAATATGAGTTCATTGAAATCAATGTACTATTGAATCAATGAACTTGTACATTGAATTTGAATATTAATGTATGGCAATACATTGTTTCAATGAACCTGTACATAGGGTCAACATTAGTGCACAAATTCATTGATACAATAAACTTTTTCATTGTATTTATGTACCATTTTGGTTCAGTGTACATGTATGATTTTTAGCCTTGTTGAATATCAACAATAGTTCATGCCCGCTTATGTAAACTACAGGTAGATTTGGAAGATAACTTAATGCAATTTGGTAAAATTGATATCCGCTCATGTAAACTATAAATAGATTTGAAAGATAACTTAATGCAATTTGGTAAAATCCAGGGACGAAGCCTTTTGTTCAAAACGTGTACATTATTTCATATAGCTTCCAAATGACAAACGTCTGTCTAGAATTGAGTTTGATCCCTATAAATCTCTTAAATGTATTAAAATATAACAAAAATAAAATATTTTATTACCTTAAACTACCCCATCAAATTGTTTAGCATTAAAATTTAATTGACCATAAGCTTCATACCTTCCCTAAATTACTTAAACATGAAAAATATGTCAAAAATGTCAATATGTATACGAATTCACATCTTTTATTTTAATACATATCATTGTACCAAATTTTAAAAGGATCAGTCCATACTTGACCACGGCCGTTTCCCCCTTAAATTTGCATAAATTAATATAAGAACATAATTTTGTTCACGTAAGCTTTATAAAGTTATTAATCGTAAATCCAAAATTTACAATACTTCATTCAAAATTGACCACAGGTTTCATCAAAAAACTCTTAAAAAATTAAAAATATTTTCTAATTGTTTTGTTTCAAAATAAAATTCAATAGAAATTTAAAAATAAATAGTTCTTACTACTTTTGCTAGTACAAAATATTCAAGTAAAATATAGCAAAAGAGAAAAATATTTTCTCTTGAAATTTTTACTACTTTTACTATTTTTATGTGCACAGAAACGCTTTTCGAGTAAAATACTTGCAAAAATAGTAAAACTAGTAAAAAAATAGTATGCAAACGAACAGACCTAGTTATTTTCCATCAAAAGTTCAAAGGCCAATGTAAGGTTAGGTAAGGTTAATTGGGCAGCTGTCAGAACAATTACAAGACAGCTCACGTGGGTCTAGTTTGGTCCCGTTGTGGTACCCTAAGGGATCATGTGATATTATCTCACATGTCCGAAACTACGTTCGAGTCGAACCAACCAGACGCATGTATGAAGGAATTGATCGCTCTGATATCAATATTCGATAGATTCGACAATACATGCACAATCGGACTGCCGAATTTAGCGGTCCTTATTTCAGTGAGAGTCAGACAGTGACAAACGAAGTACTCCACTGTCTCCTCCTCTTCCTCATCAAAGCAACTTCGACAGAAGTCGTCAAGAAAGGGTATAGGAGTGCAATAGTCAATATTGCAAGGAATGTCGTCAAGTAACCCTAAAACGATCGCATAGTCGTATCCTCTATCAGTCCATGCACCTTTAGTTCTGAACCTAATCGCCGACATAATGGCGATCTGTTTGGCCATAAGGTCCACCGGTAGACAGTTCATTAGAACGAATAGGGCTTTAGATGGAGTTGTACGTAACGCGCCTGTAATGAGCAGAGCCGAACTACGCCGAATCCTTTCAAAGATTACGAAAAAGGTGGATTTCTCCATAGCCTTCCACCATACTAACGCTCCATAAATAAGTATGGGCTTTATCACCATGTCTAAGACCCATTGTATTCTTGGGATTTATTCCCCAAGATTTCCCAATGGCTTTTCCAACACATATATAGGGCAATTCCGGCCTTTGAGACTCTAGCCCTTGTATTCTGGAGCCAGGATAGTTTGGAGTCCAGTGTAATCCCTAGATACTTCGCACTATCTGACACCTTCAATTCAACACCATTTAGGCGTGGTAATGGGAAAGATGGAATCTTATATCTTCTAGAAAAGAGAACCTGTTCCGTTTTTCCTGGATTCACACTGAGGCCACTAGTTGTGCTCCACATACTAAGTAGACCCAGAGCAGTTTGCAGGCGTTGAGATATAGTATCCAGATATTTCCCAGATACAGCAACCGCAACATCGTCCGCATAAGCGACAGTCTTAAACTTCAGAGAATCTAGTTCACTGAGTAGTGGGTTTACGGCGATATTCCAAAGAAGAGGAGATAAAACTCATCCTTGCGGAGTACCCCTATTTGCTACCCTGTATATGGCAGATGCTCCCATACTGGATATAATACCCTATTGGTTAAAAGTCTCATTATGAGGCTAATTTGCGACTGATTGATATTCAGTCTTTCAAGAGACAATTTAATAGCCTTCGGAGTCACATTATTAAAAGCTCCCTCTATGTCGAGGAAGGCAACTATGCATGCTGAGTATATCCGAATTAGCCAAGGGACTATTTTATCCGCATTATATTGCAAATCAGCATGTATAATGCCATCCGGGCCCGGGGACTTAAATGGTGCAAAACTTTTCAGAGCCCATCTCAGTTCACTATCCTTTATAGGAAAGAGAACGTCATGCTACCGGGGGTACCGCAGAATACTCCGTTAAAGAGAGACTGCCAGGGAAATGCGTATCCATTAAGGCATCCAAGGTCTCTTGGCCGCTTGTTGCCCAACTGCCACAGGGTGATGACGACTAGTCTCAGAGTGACCTTCTACGCCGCTACAGAAAACCCTGCAGGATTTGCGTTTCGCGTTTCTTATCTGGTTTTTAAACTTATTTACTGAGGAATTATAGGTAGACCAGTTACCTAGTCTTTTTGCCTCATTAAATAAACGGCGACATTCTTTATGAGTCTCGCCAATCTCGGAGTTCCACCAGTGTGGTTTACTCCTGCCTTTGCAGATTTTAGGTCTGCATGCAACGGAAGTCGCTGTGTCAAATGCATTTGTCAGCGTTTCAACACAGGACTCAATGTCCTCGCAACCGTTGATGGTTGGGGGATTAGGGAGGAGCTGGGACAGAATATTATATTGTTTAGTCAAATTTGTCTTCCTCCTATTCTGAAAGGGCTTAACCCTGGGTAAACACCAGTTATTGGAGACTCTCCAGTCCCTAATCATATGAGAGTGCCTAGTACTAACTAACGTTATATCGAGAACTTCCCTTCTATTAGCTACTACAAAAGTCGGTTCCTTACCAATGTTCAGAATATCTAAACTACTACAAAGAATAAAATCGTATAAAGACTCACCCCTTGTATTTGTGTCAGAGCATTTTCAAACAGCATGATGGGCGTTGGCGTCAGCTCCAATTATGAGTGGTATATTGTTCTTCTCAGCCGCCTTGGTTATCTCGCGAACCTTGTTGTTTGGTGGTAGGTCGCTGTGGTCATGTTCCATATAGCTGGAGACAATATATAAACCACCAGCACTTATCTGCCAGGCCGCCACTACAGTATCCTCATCACTGAAATCAGAAAGAGTGAAGATACTGAGTTTCTTGCTTGCTACTATACAATATCGAATTCTACCCCCGTAGAGTGTAGGCCAATGTTAAACATATTAAAATAAAAAAAAATAAAAAAAAAATTATATAATGTTGACATAAGAGATGCCTCAAGTTTGGCCACCTCCTGTAGCGTTTCCATTCAGGGTACATTAACGAAATATATCTCAAACGATTTCATATTCAGTGTTATGCGAAACGGCAAAAATTTTCTGTAAACAATTAAAATTTTGCTTTCACAATTTGTCCACAATGTATTTCAACACTAGTCAACGATAGGCTGATTGGGCACACGTTGGTCTACTTCTACAAGTATTTGTTGTTTACATTAGAAGAATTGAACACATATGCTAAAATCCGCTATTACAGCAAAGAAAACAAAAAAATTTGTTGGTTTCAAACTCTTTTATTTGATTTTGAGTACTTGCTGGTACCACATGAAACCGTCAGATTTTTTCATCAGCTGTAGATATTTAAAAATATATCCACTGGAAACACTGTTTTAAATATTTATTTATACTTTTAATTATGAACACATTTCCGTTTTATTTAGTATCCACACAATATGCTTTTATTGTGTAGTTTTAAGTGTTGACTAACGAATATTAAGCTTTTTTTCATTGACAGATTTTTAAATATATTCAAGTATAGAATGTTGCTGTTTCATTACTTAAATTTATTAGAGCAAGATATAAATAGTTCTAAGAATAATATAATTCTATCGTTTAGAAAAAAAAAAACATTCATTGTATTTGAATTTTTTTATCATCTCATGACTTTTCACCAGTAAAATAGAACATATGAAATAAATATTTTCTCATGACTGGTTAATAATTTGAATCTAAATGATGTGTAAAACTGAAATAAATCAAAAAGTCCTCAAATGTTTGAACTCAAGTGTATATTTTTTTTAAGTCTCTATTTTTGTGATTTTAAGTGAATGATCTAAAATTTTGGATTTCTTAGTTATACCCTTCACCACAGGTGTAAAGGGTATATATAAGTTTGTCATTCCGTTTGTAATTCCCACAATTTTCGTCGGAGAGCAAAAAAGTTTACATTTTCGGGATCCTTGTAAGAAATGATGACGATAGGACCATGTCCGTCCGTCCGTCCGTGTGTCGGTTGAAATGGCGTTTATGAAGCCCACCGATAACTGACATATATAATATATATATCAAACGATCGGAAATGCTTTCGAGAATTTTGCTACTGGAATTCAGCAAGATCGGTTCATACAATGCGGAGATATGTTAAGAAAACCGGTTTTTAGAACCGGTTTTCCAGTTTCTGAAGCCTCTGTATATACTAGGGACTTCGTTTTTACAAAGAAGTCTCGGACATTTTTTTCTGAATTTTTGTTCTGAAAAAATGAAATAAATCGGTTCAATAATAACTGAGATATTGGACAAAACGCATTTTTTATTTTTTAAAGCCCTGGTTTCAGCTATAGATTTTTATTTTTATACAGATCGGTCACAAATATTTTTATAAAATTTTGGTTTTTTGAATCAGCAGGATCGGTTTATAAATGGCGGAGATATGCTTTAAAAACCGGTTTTTGAAACCGGTTTTTCAGTTTCTGAAGCCTCTGCATATACCAAGGACTTCGAATTTTCAAAGGAGGCTCGGAAATTATTTTCTGAATTTTTGTTCTGAAAAAATTAAATAAATCGGTTCAGTAATAACTGAGATATCGGGGAAAACGAATTTTTTTATTTTTGAAGCCTTTGTTCAAGCTACAGATTTTTATTTTTATATAGATCAGTCATAAATGTTTTTATAAAATTTCGTTTTTTTTAATAAACCAAATTCGTTTATAATCAACAGAGTTATGGCCCAAAAACAAATCTGTTAAGAATATAAATACACACACAAACATGTATATTAAGCATTGTAATGACTATTAGTGACGTTTTTTGTTTTTTGTATAGACAAGTAGTTTAGTTAGAAACAGTAGTAATATAATGAATAACAGTGTTGTTGTTGTTCTTTGTATATGCAGTCTGTACAAAAATAAATAGATATGGAATTGTTGTTGTTTATTTTTAAAAACTAAAACATATCTGTTAAGAATATACATAAATACATACACAAACATGTATATTAAGCATTGTAATGACTATTAGTGACGTTTTTTGTTTTTTTGTATAGACAAGTAGTTTAGTTAGCAACAGAAGTAATATAATGAACAACAGTGTTGTTGTTGTTCTTTGTATATGCAGCCAGTTTGTATATACACACATAAAAATGTATAAATATGGAATTGTTGTTTATTTTTTAAAAGCAAAGCCTGTTATGATTGTTTTCTTTTTTATATATTCAAATTTTCGTAGTTTGAAAAAAATTTAGATTTATATATGTGAAAATATGAAAGCATACGTTAAGGCGAAAATTTTATTATTTGTCGGTAATATGGTAATATGATGTCGATAAGATAGTAAGATGGTAATATGGTGAAGGGTATCAAAGATTCGGCACAGCCGAATCTTTTTTCAATTTTTATGTTCTAAGGTAATTTTCCTGTTTCTTAAACAAACTTTAGAAATATAGGAATACATAAACTCAGCTTCCAAGAGTTTTGAAAATCCTTACAATTATGGTAATTTTAGCTTTGGAAGAATTTATTTTTAATCCTTTCTAAATGTCATTGTTCCGTACTTCTTAAAAAACTGAGTTTAAAAGTAATTATGTAGTGATAACGAACATTGTGTATAAGTAGTAGGGTATCCAATTATTCGGGTTTTCATATTAATCGGTTTATTCGACAAATAATTATTCGAGGTTAAAAGTTGATCGGCTAATAACCGATTAATGGCAAATTATTCGATTAACCGAATAGTATCAGTAATACATATTAGACATATAAGTAAGACTAATTATAATATTAAATCGATTGAAATAGTTATTTAGAATCTTAATATAAAACATAGAGTTTATCTTATAAGTTCTTTCGGCCATTTGTATGAAAAAACTGCATTTTTCAACCTAATACTACAAAATATTCTCCTCATTCAACTTTATTTAATAAATCAGTCTTTTTTATGTAACTCTTTTTATTTTCTGTGTGAGAATCATTTTCTGTCATAAAAGTAAAAATTAATATTAATATTATTATTTTTACGTACATTTGATGATGAACATTAAAATGTTTATGACTTACATAACTCTGAATTTACTTTATTTAAAACTATATTTTCGGAATTTCTATTGTTACAAGATCAAGTATTTGTAAACTTTTAATCTTTTTATGTCGCATTTTATCAAATGAACTGTCTCAAAAAAAAAAAAAAAAAAAGAAAAAATATCCAAAGAATTAAATGTGATCCAGAAGTTATACCAAGTTGGATCATTTCAATGAATTTAATATTCAGTCATGTTCACGACTTCATGAAAAGTTTAAATGAATGTCCAAATAAGTTTTTATTGGCTAAAGGAATTTTATTTTTATACCCTTCACCACAGGTGTAAAGGGTATATATAAGTTTGTCATTCCGTTTGTAATTTCCACAATTTTCGTCGGAGAGCAAAAAAGTTTATATTTTCGGAATCCTTGTAAGAAGCGATGACGATTGGACCATGTCCGTCCGTCCGTCCGTGTGTCGGTTGAAATGGCGTTTATGAAGCCCACCGATAACTGACATATATAATATGTATGTCAAACGATCGGAAATGCTTTCGAGAATTTTGCTATTGGAATTCAGCAAGATAGGTTCATACAATGCGGAGATATGTTCAAAAAACCGGTTTTTTGAACCGGTTTTCCAGTTTCTGAAGCCTCTGTATACACTACGGACTTCGTTTTTACAAAGAATTCTTGGACATTTTTTTCTGAATTTTTGTTCTGAAAAAATGAAATAAATCGGTTCAGTAATAACTGAGATATCGGACAAAACGCATTTTTTATTTTTTGAAGCCTTGGTTTAAGCTATAGATTTTTATTTTTATACAGATCGGTCACAAATATTTTTATAAAATTTCAGTTTTTTGAATCAGGAAGATCGGTTTATAAATGGTGGAGATATGCTTTAAAAACCGGTTTTTAAAGCATATATTCGGCACAGCCGAATCTTTTTTCAATTTCATTTATAGATCTTTTTATTTTTTTTAAATACTTGTTGCTAGTATTTAAAAAAATAACAACCAAATCTCAACGTTTTATACCAGAACAATTCATTAGAATTTTTTTATAGTATCTTTTTATGCTAATTACTTCTAAAACACATGACAATGTGTTTATGATACTTTGAAAGTAATGAAAAAGTACTTCCATAAAAATATATTTTATTTATTTTTGCTGGAATATAATAGATTTTAAAAAGAAGATGTGGTTGAAATAAATTTATATTAAAAATAACAAATTTCTAAATTTATAACTAAAAAAAAACTAAATTTCGGTTAATCGGTTATTCGACACAAATTATTCGGTTTATTCGTTATTCGAAAATAGAAAATTTTAAATTATTCGAACAGTTAATCGACCAAAATTAATCGGATAACAGAATGACGGTTAATCGATTTGATACCCTAGTAAGTAGCATTATAGCTAGTGCAATACCAAAAATTTGTATTTTATAAACTGGAGGGTATTTTTATGATTTTACATGCATTCATATCAACGAATATGCATTAAAATTTTTCTTTCTTCAAAAAATGTCTCTCCAAAAACAAAAAAGAAAAAGAACCAAAAGCAAGACCAAAAAACATATACAGAATTTGTGTAATAATAAAATTTTGTAAGCAACGGGTTTCTTTTTGTTTTACGAAATCAACCACAAAACAACAACAAAAATTATTAAAAATTTATAAAACATAAAAAAATAATAAAAATAAAAAATGGTAAATGCTCAAATGTACACATATGTATAAGTATATACAAGTCAGTGTGTTTTTGTGCATGTGTACAATTACAAATGTGATGACTCTGTGCATGACAGTTTGGTATGTGATGTAAGGAGTACGTATGTTTCAGTTGAGTTTTTTAATGTATGTTTTGACTGTCAGTTTTCCTTGTGTTTGTATGTATGCTTCAATGCACAGTGGGGCAAAATCGAAAATTTTTGAAAATAAATCTGTTACTTCTAAGCGGCTAGTTGAATTTACAAAAAAATTTCGCATATCTGTAACAGAAGAGTACAATTTTGGAAGGGAGGACTTACATACCCTTTTGACGCGGAACTATTAGGTTTTAAAATGGAACCGAATACTGAATACGATTTCTTGCTAACGAGATGCCTGTAACACCTTCTGCAACTGAACAAAGTTCAACATCTGCAGATGTCCCAAATCCTGCAGCCGGCGATACACCAAACCCAAATACATAAAACTCGATTCTTTGGTTTCTCATCGAACAACACTTTTTAAAACTGTGCTGGGTCACAATAATATTCAAGGTAATTAGATATGGAAAATAATAAACTGAGAATGTTTGTAGGTATTATTACGGGTCATAACGACTTAAAATATTTTTTTAAGAAAATTGGTGTATCGATTGTTATTTTTTTCAGAACCTGACAGAGTTAAGAGGGATAAGTCCATTAAAGATCTTGAAATTTATTAAAGTAACAAAGATACATGCAACAAGTAATAATGGAGGTCCAGCAACATGACAATAGTGACCCCGAACGGATTGACAATGCATCAAAGGATTGACTTTAAAGAGGAGGACCCACTGTGTGGACCTTAAGGAACTTATTTATGTATTTTTTTTTCTCTATTTTTATACTCTTCACCACAGGTGTAAAGGGTATATATAAGTTTTTCATTCCGTTTGTAATTTCCACAATTTTCGACGGAGAGAAAAATAGTTTATATTTTCGGGATCCTTGTAAGAAGCGATGACTATAGTACTATGTTCGTCCGTCCGTGTGTCGGTTGAAATGGCGGTTATGAAGCCCACCAATAACTGACATATATAATATATATATCAAACGATCGGAAATCCTTTCGAGAATTTTGCTATTGAAATTCAGCAAGATCGGTTCATACAATGCGGAGATATGTTAAGAAAACCGGTTTTCCAGTTTCCGAAGCCTCTGTTTATACTAGGGTCTTCGTTTTACAAAGAAGGCTCGAACATTTTTTTTTGATTTTTTTTACTAAAAAAATGAAATAAATCGGTTCATAATAACTGAGATATCGGACAAAATGCATTTTTGATTTTTTTAAGCCCTTGTTTAAGCTATAGATTTTTATTTTTATATAGATCGGTCATAAATATTTTTATAAAATTACGGTTTTTTTAATGAACCAAATTCGTTTATAATCAACAGAGTTAACTAAAACATATCTGTTAAGAATGATAGCCAGTTTCTCTATGTCGAACGAAAGCTTTCTTTCGCCTTCTAAGCGAACGAAAACTGATTTGGGTTTCTCTAACTCACTTCTATGCGAACAATGAATCGAACGACAAGTCGAAAGAAAACGTAAGTGTTTTCATATAAAATTGGGTTTCTGTATTTCGATCGATAAGAACAAAAATGTCAAAATCAGTCACTTGCTATTTTGCTTTCGACTGGTTGAACTTTTTAAAGAAAAATAGGAAAAATTCTCAGAAGGACATTGCAAATGTTCCTTAATCATGTTTATTATTCATTTTGATGTATTTGGTATCCATTAATTACGATTTTGTGTCTAAAAAACAATTTCTAAAAAAAATCAAAGAAAATTTTTGTTTTTTAATTTTTTTAAATTATTTTATTTTTTTTTTGTTTATTTACTTAGTTGTATCTATGTTTAAAAAATTTAGTAGTATTTTTAATATATTTACGAAAAAATTTTACTCTTAAAGAAAAATAAAACAACAACAATACGAAAAGACGTAACTCCATGCGAACGAAAGCGTAGGAAATACAGAAACCCAAATTGATTCGAATTCGTTCGACTTGCTTTCGTTCGCTTAGATTTTCGTTCGACATAGAGAAACAGGCTATGAATATAAATACACACAGAATAATGTATGTTAAGCATTGTAATGACTATAAGTGACGTTTTTGTTTTTTGTATAAGCAAATAGTTTAGTTAGCAACAACAGTAATATAATGAATAACAGTGTTGTATGCAGTCAGTTTGTATATAAACACATAAAAAAATAAATAAATATGGAATTGTTTGTTGTTGTTTATTTTTTAAAAGCAAAGCTTGCTATGATTGTTTTTTTTTCGTATTCAAAATTTTGAAAAAAATGTTAAGGCGAAAATTGTTTGTGGGTAAGTTGGTGAAGGGTATCAAAGATTCGGCACAGCTGAATCTTTTTTCAATTTTATTTTTTATATTTTATTATGTTCTTTTTCTTTCTCTCTTTATTGAGGATTCACTATGGATCAGCATCATTGGTCTTGTGAACACACACAGTTCTGTGTAATCCTCTTTTAACCTAATCTAATCTAACCTACGAATTCTCCCATGATGCATATATACAAGTTAAGCAACGTCTAATCGATAATTTTTCTGTTTCCGAGGAAAGTCGCATAAAATCCCTGTACACGAACTTGGAAATCGGAGATAAAAAGCCTAGCGTTCTTTTTCGTGAAATGAAAAACCTTGCGAATGGTAGTGTTACTGAAAATTACTGCTGCTAACAACACACCTATCAACACAAACGGAGAAAAAAATCCTATCGCCATCGTTTGGTCTTCGAAGGAATTTTCATTGGAAATTTGTGGTTGCTGACGTTTCTCATCATATAATTGAGGCTGATTTTTTAAAACATTTAAGAATTATAGTTGATATAAAAGTACTCAAATTATTGACTCAACAACCGGTTTATCTGCTAAAGGAATAATTGGTCATATACCAAACTACTACGAAGTAAAAACTGTCTTTAGATCGACACCATATCATACTCTATTTTTAAAGTATCCTTCAATAACTAATCCTTCAACTGCTGCACTATGGTTTCAATGACCACTTTTTTTGGCCAAAACTACCGGAAAAAACGGAAAAAAACTAATTATCATATTTGAAATATGATTTAGATGAAAATTAAAACAATTTAATGTATTTATTTTGTATTTCAAAAATTAAATTCATTTTTACACTTTTTATGCGTCAGAAGTACAGTCATTCCAAAGGAAGTTTACAAATATTTCACTTATAACTCAACCTAAAGGCGTGAATTTTGCTTTAGCAGCATTTATTTTGATACACAACTATATTTTAGAAATATCTGCTATTTTATTTTATGTTCTGGCATTTTTGTTCATTGGTTAGACCTTTGTAAATGATAAGAATTTCCAATGCTAATTTATATGAAAAAGATGGATTTTCTCGAAAATCGCAAAAAAACGCAGAACGAGACAATATGGATGATATAGCCCAGATATATGTTTATTTATTTTCGTTCAGTTTTTCTTTACCAATTTTCACCAAAAACTTGCAGGTCTAATGAAATGTAAAATTTCTTACGAATCAAATTTCATTTTGGGTTTTGTAAAACTAACTGTATTTTCTAAGACGCCAACAAGTTCTTACTGATTTCAATTATAAAAGTACTTATACTAAGAAATATTTTCCGTATTAAACTTATTTAAAAAATTGTTGTACTCAATAATTATAAATTAATGAAAAAAGTTGAAAAAAGGCACCTTTTTTATACATATTTTAAATTTGCTTAAGAAACTGAACTTTGACCTATTGTATTATGAAGACAAATTAGTAAAAGTAGCAAAAAATTTCATTTTCTGGAGTTTTGAAGTGTTTGCTATAAAACTACGATAATTAAAACACAAATAGAAAATGTTACCAAAATTAGTTTTGGCCAAGAAAAGTGGTCCGCGAAACCATAGTGTGCTGTTGGAAAAAACTGCATAACGTTCAACACGTTATTGAAGCAAAGGGACGTCCGGTTATATGAAGACCTCGACAAGCTTGAAAACGCAAAACGTGAGTTTCATTTTATAATGGAGCAGGGGATATGTAAAAAGCTTTAAAAAGCTGTTGGTCAAGTCCCTTACATTTGCTACCCATGAAAAATGGTCAAAGGCGTCCTTGTAGTGATTATCGTCGTTTAAACGCACATAAATTCCCCAAATATACCAACTTATTAACGATTTCACTCATGGTCTTCATGGTAAACGTATTTTTTCGACTTTTGATCCGGTAAGAGCATATAATCAAATACCGGTAGCTGAAAACGAGTTACTTTTCGTTAGAAATCCTGCTTCTCAACATCTCTAGAGTTATTTTACAAAAAATTATAAATAAAAAATTTTTTATTGATTAAAAATTTGTTAGTATTCAATATAATTTTAATGAAGAAACAACTTAATAGTGAAAGTTAAATATTCGTTTCATATTCTTTCGGATTTTAGAACATATCGGTTAATGTCAAAATTTTGATTTAAAATATATTAAATTCGGCAGTGTCTGTAGTACAGACTCTGTACATAGTATTGTTGAGAGTGTTAAAGAGAGCTTTAAGAGAATTATCCTATTTTGAGCACTAATGATTCCATTCCCGATGAATATGTGGGGTTCTTCTTCTAATCTTAAAAAATGAACACTCCTTTTTTATGTAAATCTTACCAGCCGATTAGAATTTATTTTCAAAAATTTTCAATTGTGCCCCACTGTGCAGTGTATGTTTGTTGATATGTGCGTGTCTCTGTTTTATCACAGTTTAGATTTTTTTTAAATATTTATTATGCATAAGTATGCATTATTTTTAAAAGGATATTTTTTATCCTACTACAAAGGGAGACAATTGAGCTTACATTTCGGAAAAATGTGGTTTCCTTTTAAAGATTATTATCTTAAAATAGTAAAACTTATTAAATTCTTTACCAATTTTTTTTTGCTATTTCTACCAAAATTTAAACATTTGTGGAAAAAAAATCTATTTTTCCACACTAAACTCAATTATATGTAATCACATTTAAAGGACTTTAACTCTGTAATTACCTTCCTAACAGTAAATGTATTTTATTTTCTTCTTTGCTTACATTTCGATAACACCACATCCGTCTCTGACATTTGTCATAAAATTTTTCTACAACATTTGAAATTATAAATAAGTAAGTTGTGGTTTTACTTAGTTTTGCTACAAAATTTATTGTGTATTTAACTATTAAAATGTTTTTTCTTTTTTTGGATTTTCTATCAAAACCAAAATATTAAAACATGATTTAATCTTCTTTTTTTCTAATTTTGTCAGTTTTTTGTTGGGTTTGTTGTTTTTTTGCACTTAAATTATTTGATGACAGACAGACGATACAGGACGATTATGTATAAATATTAAGGTGTTTTTTATAGTAGTGTAAGTGTGTCATATTTCGGCATTAGTCTGTTAGAGTATTTATAAGTATACGAGTACGTATGTATATACAAACATATGTATGCAAGTACGAGAACAGACTGAAAAGGATTTTCTATCTATGTTTGCCACCGAATGAAGCACGGGCGTCCAAAAATGTGATGCTCAAAAAAGTCTAGTTGGTACAGGTTGCAAATCAAGCTGAAGCTACTGAAAAATAAAATATATAATACAAGTTAAGGGTGATAAATTTGCCAATAAAAATTAAACTTTCCTTTTATTTTTTCTATTAATGGGAGGTTTATAAATTCAATTAAATTTTATTTAACATTATTATATATTTAAAAATCGAAACTATTTAAAATAAATCCAAAATTTCAACATAATAGCACGAACGTTAAATCAAGGATGAATAAACAGGTTGACAAAAAATCTTCCTCCAACAACGAATAGTTAGGCTTGATAGATTTTGATGTGCTAAATACGAATCTGCTTTCAGTTTTTTTTTATCAGGTCTGATTTTTTGTTTATGTCTAGGAGAAATCCTATAATAAGGCCATTACCCTAGTATATTTCACCATAACTCAAGAACTGTGTTTATAGTTAGCATTAGCAGAATAAAAATATCTTGAAGCTGCCTCAACTTCATTGTTTTTATCTGCTTAATAGTATTTTAGTTATTTCAAAATTAGTGTCAAAAATTTTTTTTTACCGAAAATTTTATTTTTTTTACTAAAATTTCTTTTGATAAATAAAAACATTAAATATTTCGAATAATACGCTTTATTGTAAAAAAAAACTTGCTTAATACCTAATTTTTGTTAAATTTTGTCTGCAGAATCAATAGAATTGGAGGCACCACGAATGATGCTCCAATTGCTTTATAAGTACCTCTTTTCATATTATTTTTTAAATAGCGAGATTGATATCTGAAAAATTTGTTGACAATATTTTGATTTCGCTCAATTTTTCTTCGCCATATTTTATAGATTAAGTCTGAATTGTCTATACGCTATAATTTTTCTTTTTTCTTTATCGGACAAATTTTTTTACGCGACTAATTTTTAAATACTTTTTTTTTTTTAGAAAACTGTTGGAAAACACACAAATATGGGCAAATTCAACCAACAATCACTTTAAATATGCATTTGTTGAAATAAAATCCGTTAAAAATCGTACTTAGTTTCTTATTAATTACTTCTCACTATTAAATATTTTAGAAATTACATTTTAGAAATTACAGATTTGTTGTGGCAACCGAATTTTTTGCCAATCGAATTCGTTCGGTTACTAGTACTAGTACAAGTAATTTAATTGTACCTACCAATATTTCGTTCTTTACCAATAAATAATTCGATAGGAAATAAGGCTGGAAAAGTCAATTCGGTTCAAAGAAATGAAATAATTAGTACAAGCAACTGAAAAGTACAATACAAAATTCGGTTCTCAAAAGCAATTAAAATAATGCGACAAAAATATGTAATTTTTTTATTTTTTACATTTTAACAAATGTTTAATAAAATAAAAAAAAAATTTACATTAATATACATACATATACTATTTTTTATAATACTTTGTATGGGCTTCTTCTAGTAATTTCATATTATAGGATTCTCTATAATATGAAATATTTCTGTTTTTCAATATGAAGAATATATTTTTCAAGCTGTCACGTCATTTAATGAAACTTTTAACACCATACTGAACCACATATATTGGAATCCTTGCTAAAATGTTGTAAAGCCGTTCCTTTTGTATATACGTATATGTATGTATATTGGCAGCAATATTAAAAATCCCACTTTTGTTTTCTTTGAGCAATTTTCTTTAAACAATAATTTTGCCTGGAAAAATTAGATAATAAAATGAATTATTTAAACTTTTCTTTAAATACACAGAAAAAAATTATTACCGTCTTCTTTTCAATTAACTCAGTTGTTTAATTTTGCAGCAAAATTTAACAAATATATTCAAGAAAAAAATAAAATAAAAATAAATTTTAGTATGATTTTTTTTCCTATACACATTTTTAATTCATTCAATCATATACTTGATTGATTTAACTAAATTTTTAATTGGGAATTTTTTTCTGTTTTATATTTTTTATAGTTTTTAGTAATTGATATAATCATTTTGGTGAGAGGTGCAAATTTAAACAAGTTTATAATTGAATGAATTATTTTCATATATATTTGTTAATTGGTGACTTTTTTCTGTGTATACTTATAAAAACTTTCTTTTTTTTGTTACATACTTACTTTTATTAGTCTGCTAGTGCTAATAGCTGTAGTTTGGTCTAACATTTATATTTTTATGGTGTATTTTAAATTTATAAATATTTTGTATACAAATTATTTTTAAATTTTTTCAATATATTTTTAAATGTCAGTTAATATCTACCGAATAATTTTTTGGGAATACCGAACTAGGTTTACTTTTGTTATAAGCGATTTGTTTACTTTCGTAATCAATTGTTGATTTCTGCCACGATAAATATTATTTTTATAAAAATACTTTTTGATTTACCTCATTATTTCGATTACAACAACGAATAGTTGATACTGAAACGAATTTATAACACATTTAATTTAGTTGAGTCTGCTGATTCTGTTACACATGGTTTAATAAAGGTTTGAATTGGTTATGTAAACTATTTTTATAATCCCAGGAACATTATTTCCATTATATTTATATCAAAACGGTTTTCATTATAGAAATTCTCCAGTGTTTTTTAAATTTTAATAATAACAATTAAAAAGCCGTATATAACATTGCATTTCAATAATTATAACCATCTTCCAACTATTTATTTTTCTGTATGTAAGATAAAAAAGAATTACTGTCATTATTATATTAAAAATAATCTGAGTTATAAGGTGTCAACAATTCTGTTGACCGGCAGTGTATGTACCAAGTTATTTTCTGCGACAGCTCCTTCTATTAAAAAAAAAAAAATGTATTTTAGCCAGAAATGCTGTCTTGTAACGATTAAAAAATAATCTATCAAACTTATAAGCAATCTATTTTTAATGGCTGCCACAAATTTTGATAAAGTTCTGCCCATTGTTTTAGAAAAAAAATAGTTTTTGAACTTCAGGATATATGGAAGTTGGACGTGTTCTTCATTAAAATTTTTTTACCCTACACCACCAAAGGTGGTTGGGGTATTATGTGTTTGTGCAGAAGTTGTAACGCAGAGAAAAAATCTTTGGACCCCCACCTTAAAGTATACCGTTCGACTCAGAATCAATTTCTGAGTCGATTTAACGATGTCCGTCCGTCTGGTCGGCTGGCTGGACGGCTGGCTGCCCATGTAAAGCTTGTGCGCAAAGTACAGGTCGCAATTTTAAAGATAATTTGATGAAATTTGGTACATATGTTTTTTTTAACACAAGGACAAAGCCTATTGAATTTGGTTATGATCGGCCTATTATTTCACCTAGCCCCCATACAAATGTCCTCCCGGAATAGAGTTTTAACACATAAAGATGCCTTAAAAATATGAATATTTTAATGAAATTTAGTGCAAATAAGTTTTATATCAGCAGAAATCCGTCTGCCAAATTTCATGAAGATCGGTCCATAACTGACCATAGCTCCCATATAAATTCCTCTCCCGAAAATCACTAACGTGCATAAATCCCATACAAATGTTAGTATTATGTTAATATTTAGCACAAGTAAGTTGTATATAAGTAAAAACAAAATTATGTGGATCGTAATGGTGTAGGGTATCATATAGTCGGGCTCGACCGACTATATCTTCTTCTCTCGTTTTAATTTGAATTCGAAAATTGTAAAAATGACGACTTTTTGTGTTTTTTTGGCCGATAAAGTATCTACACTCTTTTATGTCTAAAATAAAATTTTCTTAGCAACTTATAATAATTTTATACTTTTCTAAAAGATATCTTCATAGGAAAGACTTTAAGCTAAAACCCAAGCCCAATAACTCAAATGGTAAATTTTCTCAAATCCCAAATCACGAATCGCCAAACGGAATGAAATTTAAGAATTCGTAATATGTTGTTAAAAGTTTTCAATCAAAATCTACGGGACTTCGGAAAAATGTGGATTTTATAGCCAAAAAAGTGAAAAGACCTATTTCTGGGATTTTT
Source organism: Protophormia terraenovae (assembly GCA_951394005.1). Taxonomy (NCBI): domain Eukaryota; kingdom Metazoa; phylum Arthropoda; class Insecta; order Diptera; family Calliphoridae; genus Protophormia; species Protophormia terraenovae. The sequence continues at coordinate 87,271,575 of OX596074.1, forward strand.
GGAGTTTTTTTTTTGGGAATTGTGCTATTCTTTTTACAAAAATCTTAAAGTTTTTTTCACTTTTTTATTTAATGCAATAAAATCTACATGCACCGAAAATTTCGTTCGTTAATTTTCGATAAAATATTTAAAGTTTCTTAAAAAACACTTTTTTACAAAAATTTTACTTTAATTTCAAAAATCAGAAAAAGTATAAATTCGTTTTTTTTTTATCTAAATTACATTACTTAGCTGACATAATTCTTCGTTATACAGAAAAAGATTGAAATCAATAACTTTTATCGAACCGAAACTATGCCACTTTAAAGTTTTATAAGTCACGGAAAATTCCATGTTTTGTGTATAAATTTGGCAAGTAGTGTTTATAAAAAACCGACTTTTCAAAAAACCGGTTTGACGGTTAACCGAAAATTGGGTAAAATTAAAAAACCGGTTTTTCGGTTAACCGTCTACAAAAAAACCGGTTAAACCGGTTAACCGACATTTTAATAATTGCTCTAATTTGAAGCTTAATAAAAATATTTTTGGTTAAAAAAAAGTGTTTTTCTACTTATTGGTTTAACCATGTACCAAATAATAAACAGTGCACTGCAGTGTTCTTTATAAATTGCGATTGGTTTACATCGAAAATTTTTAATACTTTTTTTTAGCCTTTAGACTAGTTTTAATATAATTTATAAAAACAACTTTTTTGGCATCTTTTAGCACAGCTTTTGAAGCTATATAATGATATAAAATTATTTTATAAAGTATTTTTTCAGTTTTTTTTTTCAAGCTTAAAAATAAAAAAAATCAAATTATCAAAATTTTACAAAAAGGAAGCTTTAGACCTAAGATAATGCACTTTATATTATGATTTATATTCATAATATAAATCATAACATAAAAATATCTGCATAAAATTGGAAGAATAATTAACATTTTTTCTGCTAAAAAGAGATTTGTTTTTAATTTTTAGAATATTATTAATCATTTAAAAGTACATTAACTGATTAATAATCAGTTCAACTTTTAAAGTCTTTAATCCTATTCTATATAAAATCATCTTTTCTCTTAAGCTATACATTAGTAGGTGTAATGTTACATATTTTCTTCTTTTGGAAAATTTCATTCGCATGAAATTAAAGTTTTTGTAAATAGAATGCTTAATTATTTATCTGATTTATTATACATACAGTTTTAAAATATATTTAACTTCCCACAAGTAAATATATCTATCATCTGACTACTTGTTAACTCAAACAGCAAGCATTTTTAGTAGTTTCAAAATATTTTCTTATATTTTAAATTCAGAAAAAAGCAACTAAAGGACGAAATTCAGTGATGTTTTTAGCAAATTTTTGAAATCGGTTAACCGACATAAAAAAACCCGGTAAACCGGTTAACCGAAATTGAATATTTCAAATAAACCGGTTCGAAAATAACCGAAATTTGCAGAAAAAACCGGTTTTTCGGTTAACCGGTTAACCAGTTTATAAACACTATTGGCAAGCGATTAAAAAATGTGTATGTCAGAGGTACCCAACTTTGAGCCCCTTTAGCTCCGCCCACGATGGGTCTGTTCGGCCCCCTTTCCAAACTTAATATTGTACACTCCTCTGCTATGCCTATACCAAATTTCATGCAAATCCAACCAGCCGTTTAGAAGTTACAGATTTATTTCTAAAAAATTTCGTTTCTGCCCCACTGTGCAATGTATGTCTCTTAGTTCTAAATGTTGTTCCTTAGATGTAGTAATGCTTGCCAGTGAAATATATCCTTAACTTATATCTTTTTTCATTGGCTTATTTCAGAAGTTGCAAAATCTATTGAAATATATGAAATTTTTAAGTTAGTTAATACGTAAGATAATGATTTTTGATTCAGCATTTTCTTAAAATAATGTAAATTTTCCTTCTTCTGAGCAGCATCTCTGACCAAGCAACAAGTGCAAAGGAACATTATCTGTATATTTATTTAGCACAATTTGGAAATATTACTTACCAGTTTATATTCCTCTTATTTTTTCATTTTTTATTTTATTAATTTTAACAACATAGAACAATAAATTTCATAGATTATAAAAATTCAGTTTGTTTTCTATTACTCGGTATAAAAATTTATTGAAATATCCACACTTTATTTTTTGAATTAATCCTCGTTTTGAGTATTGTTCAACCCAAAGTGCAACGTGTATAAAAAGTTAAAAAATAATTTTCTAAATTTTCTTTTCTTTTTAACATAAATGAAAACTTTTTAAATAAACTACAGTCAGTAAATGTAAAACTTTTTTGAGTGTAGGAATAGTTTAATGAAATTTAATTATAAATAAAATGTATAACAAAATTACAGACAGGGCGTATTATTGTGGTATATTTTCAATGTAAAAGTTCATTGTGTCTCATTGTTTAAGTCAACGTAGCTTTTCATCGAAATTATTTATTTTATTCAACGAATTGTTCGTAAAAACAAAATACGATACAGTTGTATCAATGAACTTGTACGTTGAGTTTTATGTAAGGTTGGCAACTGATTCAAAAAGGTTAAAGGATAACAGTAGTAGTACTTCTGATTATTTCGGTAAGGGATTTTATGCGGTAAAGGTATTTTAGCGTCATCGCACAGTGTGAGATTTTCGCATTTTAAGTGATCAAAAGTATATATTTTTGTAATTAAGAAAGCTTTATGGATTTGGTACAAACCATCTTCATAACACTAAGCTAGTTTCGCCACGCCTACTTTTCATATAACTCAATGCAATTTTGTGAAGAATGTGCATGTACACAGAGAAAACAGATTCATTGTGGCAACCGAATTTTTTGCCAATCGAATTTTGTCGGTTGCATCAACTATCGCTTTTTTCTATTATAATTACTAAATATTTCATTTGGGAATATCAATTTATTGGGAGATGTGATCACTTTTTGTAGCTGTAATGACTGAAATAACAGTGGCGGCAACTTCCACAAAGGTCTAATAATTCGGTTCCGACAACTGAATCATTCGATTAATAACAAAACTTCAAAAATATTTTTATTTTCATTTTATTTCTTATTATTTTTGTCATTTTTTTAAACATACATTAACAATAAATTAATATATTTATACATTAAATTTAGAACAAAACATGTTTTTGTCCATGATTGTGCATCTGGCCAATCGTTAACCATTAGATTTTTTTAATTTGATGTTCTTGAAAACAATATTGATTCCCCACACCTTCTGTATACGCAAATTCTGATTGGCTTTAAAATTTTTTTTATTTTTGTTTCCAAAGAATCTGGATGGTAAACTCGTTCATCGCCTAAAGGAAGTGAAAATATGAAAATATTTTATTTGTACGTATATTTTTGCAAAATCTTACCATTTTTACGTCAGTATCTCTCCATTTTCTTGAATATCCATTATATAGAAGATTATTTCAATTATTTTTTAAAATTTAAATTTTGGTTTGCTCTATGTATGTATATTTGTAAAACTTCAAAACAAGCTGGATATTAGAATTATTTAATTTAAGCTAACTCAACGATTTTCTTTTGCCCTAACTGAATTAACGAACACTAATACCAAATGGATATTTTTAGTACAAAGTATGATATTCCAATCATTATATTTATTGCTATTAGAGTAGTATTCTGCAGTACGCGTCATTATAAGAATTTAGTTCGATTGCGATGACTAAATACTAAATTTTATTTCTATAATGGGAGTAATTGGTTGTAATAACTAATTTATTAATTTCAAGAACTCTCATTTAATAAAAATTATGACTTTATGGTCATAAATATAGAAAATCTATAGAATTAATAACTTTTTAATAAGTTACATAGAATTACGATTAATATTATAAAATTGTTATTATCCTAACTGTTTTCCAAGCTATCTTTTTTCTGTGTGTATGTATTTTTAAATGATAAACGAAAAATAATAATCTTAATTAATAAAAAATTATTATATTATATATGGTTTTTTAATAGAAACAAAATAACGGTTGTTACATTCTGTGTTACCGTTTGGCGACTTTAGTGGCCACTTGCCCCTTTTTCAGAAAACCTAGCCACTTTTTTAAATGGCGACTTTTTAAGACTATGTGCTAAATGATGAGAAACTAAGTTTTTTGAAATATATCGACCCACTATATATTGATTTCAACATAAAAATTAATCGTTTTGAGATGCTCCTTTTAAGTCTGCTCTCATATCTACTTGTTTTTGCGTTCAATATATATTGACCACAAATTTAACAAACCTACATAAAAATATACACATTCAAACATTTCAATTTTATGCGTGTTTTTGTGTGTGTGTGTGTGCACTAACATGTTGATTTTAATGTTTGTGCATGTATGTCAATATGTGTCAATTGATAATCGGCTTTTAATGTAAATGTGTCAGCAGCAAACAAAGTGCTACCTAATCCTGCCAATAACTCTACATATCTATACATTTAAACACATACACACTCATTGGGGTCTAACAATTTTATTACTATAACATTCTTTCATTCATAGATTGTGTTGGTGTTGTTGATGTTGATTTTGGTAATAAAAATGTTTTTACTTAAATATGTGTATGAGTATGTAACATGTCAAACCAAATAATTGCTTCATTAAACTATAAAGAATTAACACACTGACATTTAATAGGAAAACAAACAAAAAATTAATGAAATACTAATATTGAAAATATAACTAACTAAATGAGGGGAGAGATAAACTGAGGTTAAACATTATTTGTTATTAAATATAAATAATTAGTAATAGTTTTTGGTAAAATATTGAAACATAACTAGAAATATGAGTAGTACATAAATTTATTAAAACATAAATATTTGTAATTATGACCAATAAATTATCTGGTAAATTTATATTTATTATTTAAATAGTTTTTAATGAGTTTGAGCTATTAAAATTCTATAAAATGTTTAAACATTTTACTATACAAATATGTGTTGTCAAATATTTAGTTAATCCAAATGTATATTGTGCTATTTTACATTAAATTTTTTTTAACAGGAAGTATACCATTGAAAATGTAATTAATAATCATATTATTGCTTTAAGTTTGAAATATGTTAAAAAAAAATTTACAATACATATTGTAAAACTAAATTGACGTTTTTGTCCATTTTTTATCATCTTTTTTCTATTATTATCAATTTGTTGTCGAAAAAAAAGAAAAATTAAAAAGGAAATCAAAAATATCTGAACAAAATTCACATAAAATAGGAAAAAGTTAAAATTGAATTTTTCTAGGAAATAGTAACAGGAAGCTATGGCAAATTTTTTTGTTGCTTTTGCTTTATATTAAAAAAAATCTGTAAAACATGACACAATTATATTTGAAAAATGTTCAAATAAGGAAAAGAAGTCAGAAGTAATATTTCATAAAAAAATTTATAGAAAAGCTACAAAATAAGAATTATTAAACTTGGAAATAACTAGGGATCGCAATTTCCCGGACTTTTCGATTCCTGGGATCCTGGACTAAAAGCCATTATTACACTGTTTGCTATACTCCCATAGGGTAAAATTTAACGACTAAATTTTTAAATTTCAGTCAAAAACAAGCGTGAATATTATATTCGGCTCCGTCGGATCTATATACATACCATCAAGTTTTTTAAGTTATATTGGAGGTGTTTTGTTTCCGAGTTTATATTGGTCCATGAACTATTTGTACAAAATTTGGTTGATGTTTCACCTTATATGGGAGGTGGGCGGACCACGCTCATTTTTAGTTTCCAAGTTTATATCGACCCTCCAACTAAAGAGTGCGTTTGAAAAAATCTTAACATATATAAAATTCAATAATTTGGAAATGGTTGATCTTAGTGTTTTATTTTTTTCTCTGACGTACCATGGTGCACCTGTTATTATTCTTAGGAGTTGGGACTGTCTTCTCTGTAATTTTTCAATGTTTGATGAGGAGGCTGTTCCCCAGAGCTGTATGTCATATAACCATATAGGTTTTATTACTGCTTTATATAAGAGAACCTTATAGTCCAAGTCTAGGGCTGACTTTGGACCAATTAACCAATGAATTTGGGCAGATTTTAGTTTTATTTAAGTAATTTTGGATTCTATATGACGAGTCCATGTTAAACGCCGGTCTAGGTGAATACCAAGATACCTTACTTTGTCCTGTTCAGGTATTATTTTATTAGAATGGGAGGACAACTTTCCCTGCGTAAGGTAAATGTTATATGAACACATTTCGAAGCATTCATATTGATCTTCCATTTATATAGCCATTTTTCCAGCTCAGTGATATGGGATTGGAGTTTTTCGGATGCAATCACAGGATTTGTATGCATACTTACAAAAGCAGTATCATCTGCAAAAGTTGATGTTTGGATTATAGGGCTCGTGGGCATATCTGCCGTATATAGTATATAAAGAAGAGGCCCTAAAATACTTCCTTGAGGTACACCTGCGGAAATTTTTCTGCGTGAAGAAATCACATCTTTCGACCTTATTTGAAAAGATCTATTTAGTATATAGTTTTTAAGTAACTCATGAACGTTCTGTGGAAGTAACGTGGTCATTTTTTGTATTAGTCCGTCGTGCCAGACTTTATCGAAAGCTTGAGATATGTCAATAAATAACGCAGAGCAATACTGCTTGCTCTCGAAACCTCTTCTGATGAGAGTTGTAATTCGATGCACTTGTTCAATAGTACCATGTTTTCTTCTAAAACCATACTGTATACTGTTATTAATATTAAGATGCAATAATAGGCTCTTAAGGAGCAATTTCTCAAACTATTTCGAAAAAATTTATAATAAGCTCATTGGACGGTAAGATGTTACTTGAGTGACGTCTTTTCCGGGTTTGGGTATCATTACTATCTCAGACAGTTTCCAGGTACATGGAAAGTAGCCAGTACGTAAAATGGCATTGAAAATGAATAAAATAAATTTCAGAGCCGAATTTGGCAAGAAACAAATCATTGTGCTGGAATTTTGTCCGTTCCAGGAGATTTTCCTGCCTTCGGACATTTTATTGCTAATTTCACGTCAGAGAGCCGGAACTTTAATGGAATGGGAATATGGTCGCTAACTACTACAGGTCTTAGAGTTGAACCTGTATTAATTGGAGTGAAAACGTGTTCTAAATGACTAGCAAATGCTTCAACTTTTTCATTAGAACTTTTTGCCCATTGGCCATTTTGGAGTCGTATGGGAGACTCATATGCAATAGGGCATTGCATATTTTTCACCGCCTTCCATAGACTATAATCAGTTTTCTTAGTAGGGTCTAAGTTTTGCAGATATGTTTTCAATTTGGATTCTTTTTGATTCTTCAGAGCGAAGCGTAATCTTCTGATACATTGATTATGTTTAGTTTTGACGGCTGGTGATCGAGAATCTTGCCATTGACGTCTTAGTTGCCTTTTTTCCCTAATAAGATATTTAACATTTGAGCAACATTTAATATATTTTGGCCTTCGTGAGAAACTAGAAGGTGTGGATACTATAGCTGTATTAGTCAGGATATCTGTGAAAATATTAACTGTAGATTGTATTTCGTTTTCGCTTTTCAGTGGAATATTTTGTGGTAAGTGGGAGCTTATGTACATTTTGTATTTTAACCAGTTTGTTTTCTTGGTTGGGAAGCAAAAGTTTTGCGTTTCAAAGTGGCTTGGACTTTTAATCAGTGTCAGGATCATTGGTGAATGATCTGATGAAAGTTCTAGTAAAGGAATCACTGATATACAATCGCGTTTTATATTTCGGATTATGGCAAAGTCAATAAGATCAGGAATCTTATTGATGTCTGCAGGCCAGTAAGTGGGTTGACCACTAGATATGGAATCTAGTTTGTTAAGCGACATTGCCTCGAATAGTTGCCTACCCCTGGGTGTTATAAGGTGAGAGCCCCAAAATATGTGCTTAGCATTATAATCTCCCGCTGCTATAAATTTTGGGCCTAAGGTGGAAAAATAATCAAGAAACTGGTCTTTTTTAATATTATATTTTGGATAACAATATACTGAGGAAATTGTTGTTTTATTATCAGGTATATTTATTAAAGTAGCTTGGATGTGTTCCGTTTTGTATTCCGGCATTGTATCATTACGGATTAAAATTGCAGTACCACCACATGCCCTACCACTTGGATTTTTTGTGTCGTAGGTGTAGTAGCCATTTACTCTGAAACAATTCTTTTGTGTAAAGTGAGTTTCGGATATTAATAGCACATCAATTTCTTGCTATAGTGAAATATACTCGAGTAATCGGATTATTTAGGGCGCAATATTAGACACGCCCATAAAAAAAATCTCGACCTAATGGGAGAAAACTGAAAGCAGATTCGAGTTTAGCAAGCGGAATTCCATCTAGTCCACATATTTTTTTTAAGGAACACGAAAAAATTGTTTTTTGTTGACCAGTGTAGCTTGAATAGCTATTGCACTTGATGAAATTATCTGAAATTTTGAATTAGTCTTATTTTTAGCGTGTATAATTTCTGCACCAAATTTTTATCAAATTCGGAAGGGGTGAGAAAATCAGCTGGTTGGTTTTAAATGGAATGACTCTACTATTTTTTCGCTTTTTTCTTGTAATTGTTTTAATAAAAAGATTTTATCTTTACATATTTCAAAAAAAAAAAAAGGATTCATATTGTAGAAAAAAATTTTACTTTTATCGATTGATAAAAAAATGCCAGGCGATTTGATAGAAATGCCTCACTTATAAAATTATCCATCCTACAAATCCAAACGGAGACATATTTTGAAATTTTTATTAGAAAGGAGAGATAATCGGATTTATGAATCTTTTTCTAAGCATTTTTTCGCTTTATGAAACTCCCAGATTTGGTAAGAAAAAAAATCCTACACATCTAACAGAGCCAGATTTTTCTATCATTTTTTGCTTTTCATCTCTTTTGGTTTTGAGGAATTTTGATTTGCTATTATGGTTTGCTCTCAAAATTGATTTTTATCAGGGAGGCTAAATGACCTGGATTTTTTTCTTTTGGTCTTAAAAACTTTACTAATTTAATACTTTAATCACTACAATGCCATCAGATTTTAACATCTTTAAATTTTTAACTTCGATTAGGGAATGGAAATGTTGTTCATATATTTTTTTTTCGTTTGTGCATATTTTTATTATAATACTATATTTCCTGGCATTGACAGGATTATACAATCGCAGTAATATATTTTTGTAAAAAAAATCATACCCGCTATGCAGTGTAATAATTTAATAGATAAATTAATAACACATACATGCATATTATTATAAAAATAAAATTAGGAAAAGGCTCGGCTGTGCCGAATCTTTGATATACTTTACCATCTTACAACAAATAATAAAATTTTCGCCTTACTTTCATATTTATAAACCTAAATTTTTTTTTAAAATGTGAAAATTTGAATGCGAAGAAAAAATAAACAACAATAGTTCCATAGATTACAATTGTTTTTGTTTTCAATAAAAAATTTTACTAACCCATTCTTAGACTTTTTTGACAACCGACTTAGGTTTTTGAAAACGGATCTTCATATCTATGTTATAATCTATGGTTCCATATATATATACATATTTTTGTATGTAAGTACAAACAAACTGCTGTTGCTAACTAAACAACTTGCCTATACAAAAAACAAAAACATCAATAATAGTCACTACAATGCTTAATATATATGTTTGTGTGTGTATTTATATTTCTTTACAGATTTGTTTTAGTTTTTTTTTCCCCCATAACTCGGTTGATTATGAACGAATTTTGTTGATTAAAAAAACGACATTTTATAAAAATACTTATGATCAATCTATATAAAAAAATCTGTAGCTTAAACATGGTCTTAAAAAAATCTGAAATGCGTTTTGTTCGATATCTCAGTTATTATTGAACCGATTTATTTCATCTTTCCAGTACAATTCAGAAAAATTTAGAAAAAAATGTCCGAGCCTTATTTGCAAAAACGAAGTCCCTAGTATATTTCAGAAATTTGAAAACCGGTTCTAAAAACCGTTTTTTTAAGCATATCTCCTTGCTGAATTTCAATAGCAAAATTCTCTAAAGGATTTCAATCGTTTGATATATATATTATATATGCCAGTTATCGGTGGGCTTCATAAACTCCATTTCAACCGACATACGGACGGACGGACATGGTCCTATCGTCATCATTTCTTACAAGGATCCCGAAAATATAATCTTTTTTTGCTCTCCGACTAAAATTGTGGAAATTACAAACGGAATGACAAACTTATACATATATATCCTTTACACCTATGGTGAAGGGTATAATATTTAACAACTTATTATTATTATTATTATTATTATTATTATTTTTTTCATTTAATTTAATTTAACTTGCAGCCATTTTTTTTAGCAAATTTGTAGCTTTTTTTTGTTACGAATTTAACAAATTAACGAATTTTTTCACCAAGAATTAGCAACACTGATCTTAAGTCACATTTTGTAATACATATTTAAGATTCTACATCACTCATTCTGGTCCAATTTTGTACAATTTATAATCTTCCAATAATTTCTAAAAAATGTTTACAGGTCACATAATTTGCTTTTCTTGTTTTAATCTTCAGTTCATCATAAATCACTAAGTACACTCAAACATCGATTTGAGTTGTTTCGCGTTGCTTTGCTGTTTGAAATTTAAATATTTCGAATTGCGTCGCTATGTTTGAAATTTGTCTCGTTATGACTTTTTTCAAATAGTCTACGTTGCGTATGTGTAATAAAAGCGACTATTACCACAATGTATACGCAACATATTGCAGAATAGTTAATATTACTCATACCACCTGGTAACATGCTGAAAAATATAAATAAATTTTAATAAATAATTTTAAGACTAAAAGCTGATAAAAAGTTTATATTTTAAATAGGATGCTATTTATTTTTTGCTCTTAGAATTAGTCCTTTATTTACTTCAGTTTAATTTAAAGATAAATAAAAATTTAAAAATTCAAGTGTAAATATCTTTTTAACTTAAGAGATAACATAAGTGAGTAAGATTATTTTTTTCTTTATCTTTATAAGCACTTTACAGAAATATAAAAATCTTTAAAATCGGACTTAATTTGTAGAAGTTACGATTTTTTTAAACTTTTACAGGTAGTCAACTTTGACACCCTGTAGCTTATCTTGTGTTCTCGCAGGGTGACTACAGGATGATTTTTCTGAAAGCTTAAGTCCTCCTCTACAACTCTTTCATACATTTTAATTTAATTCGACCAGTAGTTTATGAGATACAGATTTGTTACCAAAAAAATTGCGTTTGACCCCATTTATAGCTATTTATCAGCGGTTGTAGCAAAGAAGCCAGTATTTTATGACATTAGGCTCCCCAAACAGTTATATTTATAATAAAGAGTAATTACGATAAATTTATTTTCCAAGAGTGTCACAGTGTGTCCAACTACTTTGGGCTTACAACACTATTCGAATATTTGTACTTATACAAATAACCATTCTTTTTACTTATAAAAACGTCAATAAGTCTTTCCAAAACTTCCGGTATTGTCCTTACAACCAAAAAACAAAGAAAACTAAAAGTTTTCATCAACTAATAAGTATTAACAACTTTTTAAAAGGTTTTGTTTTTCCTTCCACACCCCTCTTAAAGTTAGTTGGTAGTTATCAAATTCATTAGTTTTAATAAAATTTATTTGTTGACTAAATATTGGCGAAAAAAAAAAGATTGTAAATTATTGTAAAGTACAAAAAATTAAAGTAAAAGTTTGTTTTCAAACTTAAACTAAATAAATAAATTCTTTTTTACTTCTGTTTAAGTCGGGTTGTATTTCAGAGACATTCGAGATAATAAAACAAAAAAAAAAAAAAAAAAAAAAAAAAAAAATAGAACCAGTACATCTTGGTGGCAAAAGTTTAACATCAATTTATTTCCGTTTTAACCAAACACTTGTTGTATTGTTCAGAGTATGTATTTGTATAAGTTTTGTATTATATTTATTTTTAATGTCCTTTGTCATTTTATGAGTACAAACAAACAAACAAACAATATTGTAGGAGTAGTAGAGTTCATTTATACTTTCTGGTGTTTGATAATTTGTGTAAAGGACATGGAAAGAAATATTGGGAGTATTATTTTATAAACGGAGAGAAAAATAAGTGGGAAAACCAGCGTTGTCTACTTTTTTGATCCAAAATGTAGACAACGGTCGTTATTTAAAAACGCGCTAAAAGGCGCTATATTATATTTGAATAAAATATGTTTTTATTATTTAGTTAAATATGTATTTTTTATTAAAAACAAAACAACCTATTTCATATATATTTGTTATTTTAAGTTCATGTGTAAATATTTAGTGTTTTTATGCAATATTGAACATTCATGTTTTATAAAAACAGTATTTAAGGTGCAAAGAAAGGTTATACATTTGATAATAACTTTCATTTTAAGGCTCTTGAAATAATAAATATGTTAAATTTAAATATGAAGGTCTTAGTCCTGGCATTATTCTGCTATATACTAAGTTTTAAAAATAGTTTTGTGTTTTAAAACTTGTTTCAAATATTCATTGAAAATAAATTGAAATACAGAATAAATATCGATGGCTTAAATTAGAAAAGACGTATCTCAACTTTTCGTAATTTTACAGGAAAAGGAAAAAACTGATACAAACAAAAGGCAGTTTTAATTCAAAATAAGGAGCGAAACTAGTCCGGACTTTTATTTCTGGATTTTTCTACTCCTTAGGAAATTATCTTAGATAGGGCTCTTTTCTGTAATTTAAATTTAATTGGAATAAATTAATGTTATAATTGGTGTTTCAAGTAACAAAAATTAACGTTTCAATAGATTACAGCAAAAAACTATATCTTATAAAATTAATTTTCATAAAAATGGTGGCAGGATTGTTTTAAGATATTGAAAATCTTTAAATTTTTCTAAATAATAAATCTTTATCTCAAAGCTGGCAAAACTACGAGTAAATAAAGCCACGTATCATCAAAATTGATGCACAAATCATGATTGGATTCACAGTTAAGTTAGTATACCCATGCATACGTACAGTTAAGTAGAAATACACTAGCCGGCAAAAAATTTTTTTTTTTTTTTTTTGTCTTAAATGAAAAAAATGGTGGATTAGATGGAATCTAATGTGCTTAATAAGAATCAGCTTTTACTTTTTTTCTATCACGTATTGATTTTTTTATGGGCATGAATATATAAGTGTGACCGCCTTTAGGCAGTCACACTTATATAACTCAAAAACTGTTTGTCCAATTAAGATAAATTAAACTCCAGTAGATAGTGATCTAAATATTCTTTGAGCTGAATTTGCATAATTTTTTATCCAGTTAATATTTCCGTAATTATTTGGTAATTAGTAGCGAAAAATTATTTTTTTTATTTTTTTAAAATCGGGAAAATTTTGATCCATAACTCTGAAATTCTTGAGCGAATAAAAGAATATTAATGACATATCTTGAAGACAATTTTCGTATGCATCTTTTGATCTATCATTTGTCAAAATCGTGTAAACGGTTCTTGAGTTATAGTCTAAATTGGACAAACCATTCTCGAATTTTATAGTATGACCGCTGAATAAGGACATGATATTAGTCATGCACCTAAAAAAAAATCAGCACGTGATAGAAAAAAAGTGAATGCAGATTCTTGTTTAACTCGTCAAAATCCACCTAGTCCACATACTTTTGTTTCAAGAAAAAAAATTTGTTTTATTATTTTTTGCCCACCACTGTATTTCTACGGAATTGTATGTAACATGGGTATTATTTACTTAACTGTGAATAATATCACGATTTGTGCATAAATTTTGCAGATACATACCTTATTTTGTTCGCAGCATTACCAACTTTAAAATAAAGATGATAAACTGTAACATTTTTGATGGTGTCATTTATTAAAATAAATTTTATAACAAAAAAATTTAAAATTTTGCACGAAAAAGATTTTTTTTTGGGCACTTATTTTAAAATAACTTCGAAACTATTCAGCACATAAAAAAATTAAGTTTGGTGATTTGAAGACATTTTTAGTACGCACCGTTCTTGAGTTATGAGGAAATATACTAAAGTAATAGCCTTACTATGGGCGAAATATTAGACATGCCCTGAAAGCAGATTCGTGTTTAGCACATCAAAATACATCAAGTCCAACTATTCGTCTATGGGGGAGGATTTTTTTGTTGACCAGTGTTATTAATTGTAGGTAAAATAAGCAAAAAAAAAATAAATATTTAATGTACTAATACATTGAGTTAATATTTTTATGAATACCATATTTTTAAATCAAAAATAATGTACTTAATTCATTAAAATTAATTTTTTCAGTGTAGTTTCAAGTGTTCCATCCTAGATAAGGGCTGCAGGGCGAACGAAAAATCTGGGACATGTGTTTGATAAACTTCTCTACGGCCCGCTCTAAACTTAATAGAGGAGTTGGTAGTGAGGTGTACTATATAGAATTTGATTTTGGCCTTAATTTCCATTTATTCTACAACTGAATTCTCTTCCAGGCGAAAGTGATGGCAAATGATCGTTGGTAAATTTCGAATATTAGCAAAGTTAAGAAGAGGCTCTGGCAAGAGTTCAGTTTAAGTATATCTAGAATTTTATGTTATCTCAAGGGAGAGGAACTCTCTCTTTTGGTGGAGATTCTTTAAATTTTATATGTTACGAGCTACTTCGTTAGCGGAACTTTTTTATATAAACCATAGTGTATAACAAATTTAAACTAAGATTCTTAACTACCTTGGGAAAATTTTTAATTTCAGGTTTATATAACTTAGAATAATGAAAAATATATATCAGAATTACGAAAAAGTATATTAGAATAAAGAAAAAGACCACAAAATCCATTTTAAGGTTTCTGATTCATTACATCTTCAATTTTATGTTTCTTGCAGAACATTCAAGAAGTACCATTAGAAGAACAAAAAAAGTACCACAAAAACCCCTCTTGTGAATTCTTTCTCGCATAGGACCATGCATATTTAATTTCATGTTTCTACTTTAAATATTACGGAAAATTCAAAAAGTACCATTAGAAGAACAAAAAACTACCACAAAGTCCCCTCTTATAGATTCTTATTCACTGAGCGCCACATGTCCTTAATTTCATGTATCCAGGTTCATAATTATAGAAAATTAAAAAAGTACCATAGGAACAACAAAAAAGTTCCACAAAGTCCCCTCTAATGAATTCGCATTCATTTAGGACCAAATATTTTTAATTTTATGTTTTTATGTTGAATATTATAGAAAATTCAAAAAGTACCATCAGAAGAACAAAAAAGTACCACAAAGACCCCTCTTATGGATTTTCATTAACTAAGGACCACATATCCCTATTTTCATGTTTCCAGGTTCAATATTATTGAAAATCCAAAAGAACGAAAAAGTACCACAAAGTCCCCTCATGTATTTTCATTAACTTAGGACCATATTTCCAAATTAAAAATTATAAAAAATTCAAAAAGTACCATTAGAAGAACAAAAAAGTACCACAAAGTCCCATCTTATGAATTATCATTCATTTAGGACCAAATTTCTTTGATTTTATGTTTCTAGGTTAAATATTATAGAAAATTCAAAAAGTATCATTAGAAGAAAAAAAAGTACCACAAAGACCCCCCTTATTGATTCTTATTCATTTAGAACCACGTATCTTTAATTTGATGTTTCTGGGTTAAATATTATAGAAAATTCAAAAAGTACCATCAGAAGAACAAAAAAGTACCACAAAGATCCCTCTTATGGATTTTCATTAACTAAAGACCACATATCCCTAATGATTCGTTTCTGGCTTCCAAAAAATTTGTGGTTTTGGGATTTAATTCATTAATCGCCAAAACGATGCTATAAACTTTTGCCTTTCAGTAAACAATACTTGGAATAAAATCCATCATATTTTAGTCTTGGAAATACATCCAATTCAGTACTAATTTGGTGTCAAGTTGATACCAAAGTGGTTGCTAATTTTATCACAGGATTGATAAAGTACTGATACTGGGTGTAAAAAACTAATATTATTCTTCCTTTCTGCAAATCTTTCAGCTTTATCTTAAGCAACTAAACCTTTAATGACAGATCGTCTTTCAATGCTACTAAAGACCCATGATATAGTAACGATATCTTCCTTGATTACTTTTGTTATTCTTTAAGTTTATCCTTATATTGAATTTACTTTCAGTGCATTTAAATTTCCGTTTTGCCATTAACTTTTCACAGTTACAGTTTATGACATTTTAAACATCGCAAATAAGTAAAATATAAATAGGAAAAAGTTTTATTATGGTTAGTATAAATGGTGATGGTTGGTGCAATGCCAAAAGATGAAAGAAATGATGAAAGAACAAAAGCTTAACAAACGCAATTTTTCCACGTTGTCATTGTATGTCCGTCTATTTGGCTGTCAGTTGTAAGATGAAAAGTTTTGTTGGTTAAATCCACTTTAAACTTGTCCTGTGTCTGTATTGTTTGAACTAAAATGACTTAAACTGAACTTTTCTTAGGCTGCAGTTCACAAGTAAGAAAAAAAAAAAAAATAAAAAATAAAAATAAAAAATTGCCTTCTGGGTGTGTTATTGGTCTGGCCTTTGTAGATTTTTATAAATAGTTGGTTTTTTATATTAAGACACTTTGCGAAAAAAAAAAAAAAATACTCAAAAAAGTAGGGATTTAAAATGGGTTAGTTTTTTATTTATTATAAATCAATTTATCCCCTTTATTACAAATGCTTTGTTTCAAAATCCTTTAAGTTTTATGTTTTCTACACAATTTAGTCACACAGGACATATTGAAGCATTTAATCCCCATATTACTGCACTTATTTGGTTGTATTTATAAATAAATTTCTTTTTTTCTTCTTTTTAACAAAAAAGGAAATATTTAAACAGATACAAAAAACACTGTGTAGATTTTATAGCTGTAAACATTTATTTAATAGTAAGAGTTTGAGTATTTAGTAGTTATTTCTGCCCTGTAAATTTTTGTATTTAAGTACTTTTTTTTTTTTGTCTATTTGGGTGCCAGTAAAAATAATGATACCAATAACAAACCATTTATTTGTCTCTCAATGAAAAGAATCCTCACCCACACATACATACAGTATATAGAAATGAATATATTTCAGTTCAGTTTTTAAGAGTGACTTTCAGTAAAAAGTCTTATGAAGAGGAAACTTAATAAAACTGTTTTTGAATATAAAAATCTAAAAAAAAACAACTTGAACTAAAAAAAATATATAATAATGTGCTGTGTAATACTATTTTTCAAAATAGAAAAAAAAAAAAAAAAACATTAGAAACAAACTATGAAAACAATTTTTTGGACAAACATTTTACTGTACATCAAGAATAGAAAATGGGTATTGGTCGGGTGTTTGAAAATGCAAAACTGATCAATTTAATAGAGAAACTTATTTTATTTTTGTATGACAGGTGTTGGAGATACCAACTAAATTAGTGTAAAACTAAGAATATATTACTATATCTGTATAGTAAATGTATTGGCATAAAAGAACCCATCACTTATCCCAGGAATTTTAATACTCTCATTATTGAGGCGTTTATTGCATTACTAAATGGTGAATAATAAAGCTGGACTGATAATCAGACTGTCAAAATATTCATGACTTAACTTCTACTGCGATTCCTAAAATATCATTTATAAATATTCCTTCATGGCAAAGATTAAAGTTCCTTTTGAAATATTAGGAGCTTACTAAAACTAAAAAATTAATATACAATGAATCGATTTTATGATTATGGAGATTGGTTTCGATCAAAGATCTATGTATGATAGAATATCCGGAAATGGACGTCTTGTTAGAATTCGATAAACTGAATGGTAGTTGTTCGGTCTTTAACCCATTGAGCTACAATTTTCAAAATGTTCTTCAGAAAAATTTTCCAGGTCCAAAAATGGTACGATTTTAGAAATTTTCCAGGTCCCGTATTTTCTGAATCAAAATTATCTAGGAGTCCAAGTCTTCTTAAAGGTGGTTTTACACTATAATACTTGGTATTAAAAACGAGAGTTTAATTTTCTTTAATACATATCAAAAAATGTATTATGGAAAGTATTATTGAATGCCATATTTTTTATTTTATTTATTAAAATATTTTTAAAAAAATTAAAAACGTAAAATTGAACTAAACTGAATACAAATCAAACTACCAACAAAAAGGTGTGCGGGAATTTGCTTTAAGAGATGCAATAACGTTTCAAAAATTTCAACATTTCAACATACAAATTATTGAAGGTATTTATACCATCCCTGCAAGCATTTCGTAAAGTCTTTTTCGAAATATCTCACTACTTCGCCACTTTTAGAAGTGCAATGGAAGACTTCTCTCAATTTTGTAACAACAAAATATATTAGTATACGAATTGAATCTTCTAAACGTAACTTTTTTAATCACTATTAGAAGTTGTTTGGATAACAGTTACAGTTATCCAAAAACAAAAACACTATTTTTCAACACCTTTTCTAGCGTTTGGAAGATTGTTTTTTATCAATCCACATAATATATCTAATTCGGCACTCTTAAATGTTTAATAGTAGAACGTACGAAACTTTACAAAAACAACACACATTAGGATCGAAATTTGATCATCGCATCATGATTTTGGCGATTGTTTACATTTCTTAATGGGGAAAAGAACAAGAATAAACAATATAATTTTGCTTAGTAAAAATACAAATTTTGAAGTGATTGGAATGAAAAATATTAACATTTACTAAAATTATTTATTAAAAGTGAAAGTGAAACAAAAAATTAATTAGTTTTTTAATAATAAAAAATACTATTAGGAAAATAAGGTAAGAATATATTATAATTAAAAAAAGTTATTAACATTTTAGCAGCCACATGAAATTTTTTAGGAACAAATTTTACTCAAGTTTAAAAATTCTGTAAGAATAAAACAATAATTTATTCTATTTGAAAAATGTTATTTCGGTATAAGGCTAAAGTCTGCTGAAAGTGGTTATAATTGGTCCAATATTTTACCTTGCATCCATGTAAATATTCTCACGGAATAATTGCGTGGATGCAAGGTAAAAAAATTAACCCATAAATATCTTTATCATAAATATTTATGCCACGATTTCAATATTATATATTACTCCGTAATAATTCCTTGAAACAATTTTTGCAATTTCAAGCTAGGATTTTTTCCTTTTTCATATAAATTTGATATTATTTTCGAGTTTGAATTGAAGTTTGTTTTTCTATTATTTATTTCGTTTTAATTATTTTAATTATTTACTTTGTTTTAAAGCAAGAAACACATTTAAGATTATAATTTTGTCCTTTCCTGAATCCTAAACTAAAAAAATATAAGATCTTCTCCCACTTTTACAATTTACTGACCTTTTTATATAAGAAAGTTGCAACTATTTACTTTTTTGACGCGTAAAAATTGGTATATTTTCTTAAAAATTCAATTATAGTTGTTCCGATTTATTTTCGTAAATTGTTTTTATAAGTTCAATTTTTACCTAATTACCAAATAATTTTGGTAAATAATGATTTTTTATCATTATTTATCTACATATCGCAAGGCATCGTTTAAAAGGGAATGAGCTGTTTACTTTTTTGACGCTTACATTATTCTATAAATGAGTGAATCGAAATACCAAATTTTATCGGTCCATAATTAAGTAAAACTCTTTTATAAGACCAGAAAATTGCTCTAACTGCCATAAGAACCACATAAATGACAGTATTGTGTCATAAATTTTATATAAGCAGAAATTTTAGTACCAAGGATTAATTAATATTGATCCACAGTTGGCCATTAGTCACATATAAAGCCATTTCCAAAAAACATGGAATTCATTTTGTTGGACTTGTTTTCATTGGTAACTCCATTTTTTCGGATTTCACTAAAAAATATTTTTAATGAAAAATTTAATTTTCCATTTAAAAATCTAGTTTTTAGTAGAAAATGCAATTTTTAGGGAAAAATTAAGTATTTAGTGAAAAATCGGTTCATTCACAATTTTATGTATGTTTTGTACCTTAAATTAAATAAAAACGAGAGAAAAAGATATAGTCGGTCAAGCCCGACCATATGATACCCTACACCATTGTGTACATTATAATTCGGGGAGGGGTCTTTACTTGAAGTCAGATGTGGACCGATACTCATAAGTGTAAAATAAAACATACGAATACAGAATATTACGTTGATGCTGACATTTATACGAATTTATTCACTTTTGGGTGATTCCCGAAAGAGGGTCTTATATGGGAGCTATGGTAAATTATGGACCGATCTTTGTAAAATTTGGCACTATCATTTATGTTCATTTAAAACTTATTTGTGTTGAATATTAACTTGATACTAACATTTAAATGGGATTTATGCCCGTTAAAGTGATTTTCTGAAAAGGGGTTTATATGGGAGCTATGGTTAATTATGGACTGATCTTTTTAAAAATCGGCACACTTATTTAAACTTATATAAAACTTATATGTTCCAAATTTCATTAAAATATTGCTATATTTAAGGGATTTATGATCGTTAAACCATTTTCCGGGAGGACATTTGTATGGGAGCTAGGTGAAATAATGGACCGATCATAACTAATTTCAATAGGCTTCGTCCCTGGACTAAAAGAAACCTGTGTACCAAATTTCATTAATTTTGATTCAAAATTGCGACCTGTAGTTTGATTACAAGGTTTACATGGACGGACAGACGGTCAGACGGACAGACGGACGGACATCGTTAAATCGACTCAGAAAATGATTCTAAGCCGATTGGTATAAATTAAGGTGGGTCTTAGACCAATATTTTTGGGTGTTACAAACATCAGCACAAACGCATAATACCCTCCCCACCTATGGTGGTGTAGGGTATAAAAAAATATAGTTTTAAAAGAAGAATAATTGACCCAAAAAAAAGTACACAATAAAATTTTTTACTTAAGCTTTGTACTTTTCTACTTAAAAAAATTTTAACTTCCATTTTCTATGTTATTTATTTTGATTTTCTATTTTAAATACAAGTAAGTGCAAGTTTTATGTATAAAATTTAATTTTTTTATATGAATATATTTAAATTTTGTTTATATTTTATTTACTAATTTTGTAATTTGAAAATTAAAAATTTAATAAAATTTTTATTTAATTAATTTTTATAATTTTCAAAATTTAATCAAGTTTTAAATTTCATTAACTTTTTATTGTTCAAAAAATCTTTATCTAAGTTAAAAATCATATGTATTTTTTTATTCTCCAGTTAGAAAAGCAAACATAAATTATATTATGTTCAAAATTTAATAAATAAAATGTTAAATTTTGTCAAAGCTTAATAGGAAAATTTCAAAACAAATTTGATTAATAAAAAGTTTATAAATTTCAAATTTTTATTATGAATTGTCCTTTGAAAATGTTTTTAATTCGATCAAGTTTAGAATATGCATATTTTAAATTTAATCATTTTTAATGTTACCTAAAATTGTAAAATATTATATTTTATTATCCTCCCCAAGTCTTTTTAATTTCATTATTTTGTACCTATATTATTTTACACATACAAATACTTTACGGAAATATCTTTTAAGTTAATTTTATGTCCGTATTTACTATCAATAAGACTTTATCAAAATTTCCATTATTACAACAACTTCTTTTTTTAGCAACTTCCTCTATAAATATTTCCTATCGAAATTGTAACTATATCGACACACCGGGAAGTTCATATGCGTCGCTTTTATTATCGAATTCTTATCTATTTAGTAACACCGTTCGTGAAGAACTGTACCACTAAGCGATAGTTCCTTTCGAGTAACGCTTTAGTGGGGATTGGAAGATTCAAAATAGTTCCTTATATTAGTCGCGTTTTATATAATTATAAAAATGCCTAATTCGAATCTTCCAATCCCAACTAAAGCGTTACTCAAATGGAACTATCTCATAGTGGCACAGTTCTTCACGAACGGTGTTACTAAGTAGATAAGAATTCGATAATAAAAGCGACGCATATGAACTTCCCGGTGTGTCGATATAGTTACACTTTCGATAGAAAATGCTTGCAGGGATAATACATTAATACATAATACATTTGAAAATATTTTTGGTATTTATACAAAGAAATATTAAGAAATGTATTATCCCTGCCAACATTTTCTATCAAAAATTGAACTAAAGAGTAACCTCAAGTTGTTAGATATAGCAGAATATGATATCATTTTCTTATTCAAGAAGTGTCACCGTTCGGGAAGAATTGTGCAGCAGTTCTTATACTTTTTTTATTATAATATTAAGAGCTTTATTTGGGTGTCGAATTATAGTCATTTTTAGTGATGAATTTGGACACTTTTTTTGTCGAAATTCTAACAAAATATTCTATCCAAATTAACACTAAAAAGTAGAAAAAATATGTATAATTTTCCTATCCAAGAAGTGTCACCATTCGAGAAGAAGTGTGCAGCAGTTCTTATACTTTTTTTGTGAAACTATAAAGTGCTTTATTTGGGTGTCGAATTAGTGTCAATTTTATTTGTAAATTCTAATACTTTTTTTGTCTATTCAAATTTTCCCTAAAAAGTAAAAAGTATGTATAATTTTCCCATCAAAGAAGTGTCTCACTTTATTATTTTCTAAATTTATTTCCATTTTACGAAAATTTCTTTAAATTTTTATTTGTTTTTTTATTCTGCTTTTAATTTAAACTTCGATTATATGGCTTTTAAAGTAAGACGTCAACTAAATACCACCGTTTTTTCACATTTTTCGAAAAATCGAAATTAATGTTATTTGTTTTTGTAAAATTGTTTACAATCAGAAAAATAACGCTTAAAGAACACAAACGGGAAACAATTTTTGCTAACTTTATATATATCCAAAAACTATCTTTTAAGTGACTTTTTCGACTTTTAGTTAGTAACAGAATGCATTATAAATAGATCAAAAATAGAAATTAATGTTATTTGTTTTTGTAAATTAGTTTACTATCAGGAAAATAACATCTTGAGAGTACTAATGGGAGACAGTTTTTGGTAACATTATTTTTACTCAAAAACTAACTTTTAAGTGACTTTCGACTTTTAGTTAGTACGAAAAAATTATAATAAATAGATCAAAAGTCGAAATTAATGTAATTTGTTTTTGTAAATTTAATTACTATCCAGAAAATAACATCTTGGGAGCACTAAAAGGAGTCATTTTTCTGATAGTGGATAAAACTATCACCCAATTGCTGGCAGGGATAGTATAAATACCTTTAATACTTTACAGTTTGAAATGCTCTCGATTTTTGAAAACGTTAATGCATTTTAAAATGCAATTTCTTCCAGCAGATTCATATTCTTTGTTTTGTGTTTATTTAATTTCCTTTGGATATATTGATTTATAAAAGTTTTATTTGGAAGAATGAAAAATTATGACAACAAAAAAGATTTCCCATAAAACATTTTCAAAATAATTTGATTTTGTAATACAAAAAAAGAAACTCTGATATTATCAAAAGTATTATAGTGTAAAGGTACATTAATTTGTTAGCGTTCACACAAGGAAATTTTTCTTGCAGCAATTCTGATTTTGTGTAATAAAGAGTGATAGTAAATTCGTTTTGTTTTTCTTTTTCGTATTTCAAATCAAAAACAAATCAAGACAATTAAAGCAAGAATTGCTGAAAGAATAATTTCAGAAAAAAAAAAAAAAAAAATTGCTGTGTGTGAACTTGGACTTATCAAAATCACAAAAAGAAACTTTGTGCCAAATTTCATAAAGTTATCTCTACGGAATCGGGTAGTGGTCAGAAATAAGTTAAAGATAGTTTAGAAATGAATGTGGTTATGGATGTACGTGTCTACGTTGTGAAAATCGACAAAACTAAGTCATATAGACTTCGTGAGAATTGTAGTGTATTTTAAGCTGAGAGTTTGGGTATTTCCGTATAAAAATTTAACTATAAAAACTAAATTCCAAAAACTACATCGTTTACATACCTTATTTCTTCACAATGTAGTTTTTGTTGACATTCACATTTATTGGATTTTTTTATTTCCGCTCTATTTGCTGTTTTTTTTTTTGATTAGAGAAAACATAATTTAAGTTTTAAAATATATTTGACTATTTTTAAAGAATTATTTATTGTAATAATTTTATAAACAAAACAAATAATTTCTATAAATTTGACGTTTTATTTTTCTCTTTAGATATGAAAACTTACTGCCCTGAAATTAGCTAAACAGGATGTTTCATAAATACATAGTTATTTTAGTAGTTTTCATTTGGTTTTCCATAAAAACTAGTTGAAAATGGTTTTTGATTTGTATGGAAAAACCAAGAAAATTTATGTAGTTTTTTTATTTAAAAACAGAATAAAGCCAAAAACTACTAGTTTTTGTTTAGAATAAATGGCATATTAGACAAAAATTGTGTAGGAAGACGCCTCAAACGATGCGAAAAAAATTTGCTTAATATGGCAAAAATATTGAAAATAAAAATAATAATAATAATAAAATTGATCTTCTGATCTCTACCAGATTGAAAGTCATGGGTGCACAGTAGTTCCAAAACGATATTTTTTGGAAATAATTCTGTGACTTTTGAACCGTTAGAGATATCTCAATAAAATATCACATGGTCAGTGGTGAGGTATTTTCGAGTTGACTTGGAGGAGTACAGGCCCTTAGCTGATGAGGATGTAGTGGGTGGCCCTCCAAATTTGGCCATCTCGGGTATGTAATTTTATTTTTTTTTTTTTGAAAAATCGCCAAAAATTAATTTATGATATAACAGAAAAGAAATTTTATATACATATAAATAGTCCTTCAAAATCTCTACAAAAAATATGCTTACATATGTAGATTATCTCTTTTCGTTTAAGAGATATTGTAACGTGGAAATAGTACACCCAACATTACTATTTTCACGTTCATATTTCTAAATCTTATTAACATTATTTTACATTATTATTAACATTATTTTACATTATTATTAACATTATTTTGCATTATATTCCCATATTAATCTTATATTTCATTAATATATTTAATATTATATTCAATAGTATATTTATATATTGAATACCCTATTGGTAATAGGTAATTACACTGAACGCCCCTACTGTAAATACATACACACACATATGGTATAATTACATTGGTTGTTTAACTTATGTTGCTTGGTACCCAACCAGTATTATAGTTTATACACACGCAAAGAAAAAACATGGTTGGTCAAATCATAATCGGTAACTATCATTAATGTTTAGGTTTATGATTCCCTCAATCATATCAGTTATTATACCCTTTTGTGAACATAATATTGTCCTATCCAATATTAATATAATATGAACCTCACAATCATAACATTTATATGTGACAGTCCTCACAACCATACTGCATAAATATAACATGATCCCAATATTATAATACCCCAATCATAATACTATGCATACGGTTAAAATCAAGGTAGATTAAGAAGGTAAAGACATTAAAACAGCTGAGAATTTTTTCTTTTTGAAATCAATATGGCTGTCTGTGTTTTGTAATTTGAGGTGTGAAATTTTTGTTTATGTTTACATTGTTTTTGCTTACTTTTGTCTTATTGCGTCTTCCTCCTCTCTTTTTACTACATGAATTGTTTTTGTTTTTTGTAAATAAACATGAGAAATGACAAAATTAAAGTTGACATAAGAAATGTCAATGCAAAAACAAAATACATGGGGTTTTTTTTGGTGTTGTAGTTGTTGTAGAGTTGTCGTTACCTTCTTAATCTACCTTGGTTAAAATGTATTTTTATTTATTATTATTATTTTTTTAATTTAAATTTTGCGAATAGAAAACAATTAAAAAACAAATACCACAGCCTTCACTGGACGATGTCGTTCAAGAAAATTCATCTTCACATTCACACACCTAAAAGAAAATTTGTACAAATACATTTTTTATTTTTATTTTTATATTTGACCGCACTGAATTATTGATATTTATTGTACTTACCGAAAAATATTTCCAATTTTAAATTTGGCCATTGATGATTTGCTCCGTCAGCACTCCGTGGATCTCGTTATTAAAAAATAATAATAAAGTTTTTTAATAAAAATTTTGTGAACCTTTTTAAACGTTTTTCTTCACTTTACGTCCGTCACATTTAAGATTTCATTACTGACTGAGTAAATTATTTCGAAAGAGAGATAACAATAAAGACGAGCATATTATTGTCAGCCCTCGCATTAAAATATTACATACAAATATTTCATTGAAATAATATGTTACTATGAAACATATTATTCTTTTAGTACACCGACATTATATAATTACAAAGTACCATATGTTAAAATGATCAGAACAAAAAATAATTGATTCAGTTTAGTCAAAAACACAATAATTTGATTGTGTTAGCCATATAAACTATTTAGGAACATCTCCTGATTTCCGCGAGCATTTCGGAATCATGTTTTTTCTTTGCGTGCATGAATAAGTATAAGTAAACAAGGTTTGGTTACAGTCGGGGCGGTTCAAACAAGACAAGAACTCGTCATACAAGTCTCGGAAATTATATAAATAAGTGAATAAGCCGACTATATATTTTGCGAATGTGAAATAAAGTCGAATTTTTTCCCTGGGACACTTGACTTCGGTTAGGTGTCAAATAAATTTCACAGTAGACTTCGGTCGGCTGTTCTCACGAGTGACTTCGGTTGCTCGTTCTCACAGTAGACTTCGGTCAGCTGTTCTCACGAGTGGCTTCGTGCTGCTCGTTCTCACAGTAGACTTCGGTCGGCTGTTCTCACGAGTGACTTCGGTCGCCCGTTCTCACGAGTGGCTTCGTGCCGCTCGTTCAAAACATACGATCTTCGATCCCCGAGGCTGCCACCTGAACCAGATTCCGACTCCGCCGTAAACCCGAACCAATTGTAGCAGCCGAGTGTGTCGAGGCCGAACGTACAACGCCACCGAGCCTGTTCTACACCAAATTAAAGATCGTTAATGATATAACCGAACCGAGCCTGATAAAATACCCGAACCGATTATAAGCCGAATACCCGAACCTATCCTAATATAAGCCGAAAAATCGTAACAATCCTAGTTAAAGCCGATCCAACCCAGCATTATCATAGTTATTCTCTCGTAATAAATGTTTTGTATATGAAATAAAGAAATATTCAATAAAGATAATAATTATTTTAACCCCCAGAAAGGGTAAATCAACCGTCTTATTACTTAAGGTTTGTGAATCCGTAAGTAGACCCTGGAGTCGTCTAAGCTACCTCAGCCGACGACAAAACCACGTTATAATATTCGGGTCGAAATAAATATTTTTTTTTTTTTTATTTTTAACTTGGCGGGCTTAATATTGCCTCTAAATTTTTGTTATTTCGCCAGATTTCTAACAAAATTCTAAATAATATTGCTGCAAGAATCATATAAATATATGAATCCGTTAAAAAGTTATATTAGTCTGAATTTGGAACTTTAATAAAATTTTAATTTTTTTTTTTTTTTTTTTCCAAAAAGGAAAACAAATTCACTGATAAAATTTGTTTTTTGCTCTAAGCTTTATCATTTTTTTAATGTTTTCAAAAGAAATCTTATTGTAAATGCGTGTAAAGTAAATCCGGAGAAGTTTGAGCAAAGTTATGCCTACAAGCCTTATCCAAATTTTGTAAATTTTGGAATTTTTTTTTATTATGTTTTCAAATCGCAAAGCTGGGATCGATTTAAAATTATTTTAATTATATAGCACTATATGTAAGGTAAGCTCTCAAAAAAACGGACAAATGTTCATTTTTCGAATGACGAATAGACCGGTTTTTGTGTGTTTAAAAATAGCTTTTTATTTCAAAAAACATTTACTATTTGTATCGAAATGTATGAATATTTTTTTAAATATTCATAAAGCATGATTTCTAATGTTTTAAAAATATAGTTGAAGATTAAATCGAAATTAATTCTGTAAGATTAAATAAATAAATCATTAATAATTATCCTGAATGAAGTTTGTTTTATCTATTGTAACACCTGTAATATTTTTACATCTAATTTAAATGTTTTTTTTTTTTTTTTTTGATTCAATATTTTCTTAATTTTTCAAAGACCTTGTTTAAAAAAAAGTTTCACCTGCAGAATCGTTTCATTAAAATTGATTCTGACTTTTTTGCATATTAACCCAAGGTTTTTGTTTGTGATAAGTAAAAGTTAATATCATTTTTGATGATTTTTTTCTTACAATTTTTATACCATACACCACCATAGGTGGGGAGGGTATTATGCGTTTTTGCTGATGTTTGTAACAACCAAAAATATTATATATATTTCATATAGCCCTATACAAATAACCTCCCGGAAGAGGGGTTTAACGATCATAAATCCCTTAAATGTAGCAAGAAATTTTTCCATTTAAAACCAACACGAAAAATTAAAATTTTTTACTTTACCTCTCCGAATTTGACAATACTTGGTACATTCATTTAAAAGTACCACTTTTGCTAATACGCGACCGCGAAATTTAATTCGCGAATTATCCACCAATAAAATTCAACATAAAAACATGTTTCAGGTACCATTTTAAAGGTAATTTCATTTCCTTTAAATACTCGCCTCAATAAACATTGTAACGTAAATATTTTGGAAGATATTCGTATTTTTAAAAACAAAATTTTTCTCATTTTGGAGATATTATAAATCGCGAAATATCGCGGTAATCAAACAAACTCGGCATTTGCTTTACCAGCGTATATATTATTATAAACAAAACAATACAAATTGAAATAAATACTTCGTATTTATTATGACGTTTGCTGTCATAATTTGTAAAATATTGCGAGTCTCAGAATGCCACTTACCATGGTTATAGAAAACAGAAAAATTTTCCGGGTCAAAAAATGGTACGATTTCTGAAATTTTCCAGGCCCTGTATTTCGGAATTAAAAATATCTACGCGTTCAAATCTTCTAAATTTGTTATCACAGTCATAAAAACAAACTTTGTGCCAAATTTCGTAAAGTTATCTCAACGGAATCGGGTAGTGGTCGGAAATGGGTTAATAGTTATTTCCAAAACAAAATTATTATAACTTGAACATTATAAGATATATTAGTTTTTCTTTAAGAAATGTTGTATTTTGATAGAAATATTAACCGGTTTTTTTCCGAATTTAAAAAAGTGCAACCGGTTTTTCCAAAATACCAACTATTTGAACTAATCGAAAACCGGTTTCTCCAAAAAGTCGAATAATCGATCACCCTAGTGAATGTGTATAAACAACATCTGGGACTATGGTAACTTGAATACAACTTTTGAATACCATCGCAATCAAAAATAAAAAAAATCTTTGAAGAATTTAAATACATCAGAGTCTGTCATAATTCAAAAGCTAGTAGTTTTTGGTTTCATTCGGTTTTTGATTGAAAAACTACGCACAGAAAAAAAAAAAAAAAAAAAAATGGTTGGAAATCGACTACAATTACACAATTTTGATTATATTAACGTACTTTGCATTGTGATTCTTAAAATTTTATAATTATAAGAAATTTTCTAGATTAGTTACTACATAAATCTTGTTATATCAGATAAAGGGTTCCTGTTAGCATTAAATTGGTTTATACAATATTTAATATTTTATTATAAACATTTAAAGAATTCAGTTGGAATAATAATATGTACCTATGTATATGAATTCAGTTGGGTCTAACGAAAAAATTGTTTTTTTTATGTTTTAAAAAAAATTATTTAAAAAATAAATTCAACATAATATATAAACAATTTATTTTAAAAATTATTTTATTAAGTTTTAAAGCAATATTGTTAATAAAATAAAAAATAATCTAAATATCCTTGACGACAACTATGTGTAAAGCAAGGTATGTTTTAAATTTGATGAACAGAAGAAAAACTTATAATAACTAATCTTAAAACAATATCAGCTAGACTGTGTGACAATATGTGAAGAAGCCGTGGACAAATGGAAAAAGCTAAAAATTAAATCAATATAAATTGCATGTTTCTTAAGACTGAAAAATATCCAATTCGTGTTATTTTTCCTAAAATATAACTATTCTTCAAGAAGGAATATATTTTGTACAACTGCTTGTGTTCACTGGTCAAATAATGAGTTACAAAGGAAAACTAATTTTATTTTTTAAGAAATATGTTTATGTAGAGAATCATGTATATGGGCAATTCTTCAAACTTGTTTACTTTTGATGTTCAAAAAAATTTAGAAAATTTTTTAATGGCACATCAACGATATTTAGTACCAATATTTTTTGGTCCTAGTGAAACAAAAATCTGTTCGCGTGAATGACTTTTACCGAACGGCATCAATTTTATGGCGGTTTAAGATATTTTTTTTTTTTAAATTGCCAAAATTCTAGTTATAGTCCTAAATAAAAAATTATTGCATTTATGTACTCTATAATGGTGTATTTAAAATACAAATTAAAAATATCGCGATATGTTAAGGATTCGGGGATATATTAGCGATTTAATAATTATCAAACCTTCTTATAAAATTTTCAAAATTCAGTTTTTAATGATCTTGTTCATATTCATCCATTTATTGTAAAATTCATTATTTTTTTTTAAATAAGTCATAAAGCAATGTCATTTATATGAATTTTTTAAATGCACTTACTCGCACTTATCTCTAAAGTTGCATTAAATGCAAAATCGTACTTTTTTTCGAACGCCATATTGATTTTGATGTATGGTATTAAAGCAGCTACAGATTGACATATTTCTTCGCTAATTTTGATTAGCGCCTTGGGTGTGCCTCGACGATTAATGTTAAACTAAAAATATCGCTGTCTTAGCCCATGAAAACGCCTGATGAATATTTTTAGTAAAATTATACTTCTTGCGCAAGTAAAACTTTACACAGGAACTTATTTCAGTTTAAAATTGATTTATAACACCAAAATCCGCTACAACAAAATATGCAAAATTGTTGAATTTCTTAAAATTGCTATACACGTTTAGCAAATTAATATTTTAAAACGCCACAATGATTTTTAAATGTCATTTGGAAACCTTCTTTGATAACGCTATACTCTAGCTTCACTGAAATAACGTTACGTGTGTGCCTCGCGAAAAATTCATCTCTTGTTTGGGTACCTCCTACAGCATTTCTGTTGAGGGCACATTAACGAGATATATGTCAAACGATGCACAAATTCAAGAGCTATTGGGATCTTCTTTGAATTTTGAAATATCCGAAACGGCGTAAAATCCCCAGTGAAAAAACTGCAAAATTATGAATTTTCTTTAAATTTTGTTTCACGACTTTTGCACAACACAATTTGACATTGGTTAATTACACGCTAATTAAAGCTATGCTGGTCCTTTCCAACAAGTGTTTAGAGTTTACATTAGAAGAATTGAACTCTTATGTTTAAATCCGCGACTACAGCAATAAAAAGAAATTAAAAGAACTTGTTAGTTTCAAACACTTTTTTTGGAATTTGTTACTTTGGGTGCTTGTCGGCACCACATGGAACCGTATCAGGTCTTGAATTTTTTTTCTGGTACAGCAAAAAGTGTTGTTAATATATGTTGTGTTTATACTTGCTTTGAATAATTGTATTTCAATCACATAAGTTTTTATTTATAAATTACTAGCTAATACCCGGTGTGCTTCGCCACCCCCCGAAATGAAATACATAGTAATTAAAGGATTAAAAAAAATATATATATATATATTTATTTAGTAATTAAAATATAACATTTTTCTTAAAAATTTGTTCTTATTATAAATTCTTTTGATGTACAATATATATAGTTTTCATACTTGACCTTATTGTAATAAAATATAAGCATTTAACATATAACACTTTTCTTATTAAATAATTCTTATTCTAATGCCTTGGGATCCGCTAATTTATTAGACAAATGTTTTCATGAATGTCAAAATTCTTTGTGCAAAATTTGGGCATTCCAACTCCAATAGTTTCCCAGATATACGAATTTTTGCATTTAATTCATATGGAAGGTACCATGCCCCCTACTTCTAGTCCGCCCATATTTTTCTTAAATATTAATATTGATACCAAAGTGGCTCCGACAAAATTTTAGAACTCTAACTGTTATATTTTCTCAGATATGATAATTTAATATTATCTTTATATGGGAGGTGCCACGCCCACTATTGCTAGTGTACAAATTTTTGTCCAATATATTCATATTGAAGCTAATGCTAGTCGTACTAAATTTGAGCTCTCTAACTTTTATAGTTTCCTGGATATAAAAATTTTGGTATTAACTTTATATGAGGGATGACACGCCCACTATTTCTTTTCCGCCCATTTTTGCACAAAATGTTCACATTGACACTGAAGTTTAATGTACAAAATTTGGGAAATATAACTGTTATAGTTTTCTAAATTTACGGCATTTGGTATTGGCATGCAATATTAGGCGTGGGATGTGCCACACCCCCTATTGCTAGTTCGCCTATTTTTTCCAGAATGTTCATATAGGTGTCAAAGTTGTCCGTGCAAAATTTGAGGACTCTACTATTACCAATTTCCGAGATATACTACTTGTAATAGTTATTTAGTAAGTGGGCGTGGCACCTCGCCCACATAGAATTTCAAAATAAAAAGTAGCCTATTTTTCCTTCCAGGCATATAGGAACACACTGTGAAAAATTGAAGAAAATCGGTTAAGCTGTTTAGGCGGCTATAGACTTCAAACAAACATACATACATATATACACACATACAAACACACATTAATTTTTATATATATAGATTAAAATAATTTATTTTTTCTTTACTTGTATTCTAAACTTCAAACAAATAACTTTGTTAAATAAAATTTTAATATCTTATAAAATACTGCGTACTCTAAATTTATAAGAGGTTATGAGCGATAGCAAACGCGATTCTTCTCACGGTATCTTACAATTCCGTGGAGATAATTTCGAAAACTGGAGTTTTCGTGTAATTTTATATTTAAATTCTTTGAATCTGTTGGAAGCTATCAACAATGTTCCCCCAGCTGAACCTGTATCAGGCGAATCTTTTTTGGTAAAAGATAAAAAAGCTAAAGAGGTTTTAGTCAGTTTAATTGCTGATGAATATTTAGAATGTGTACGGGACAAAAATACGGCTAAAGAAATGTAGTCTGCTCTTCAAGAAACTTTTGCAAAGAAGTCAATCACAAGTCAGACTTTGCTGCGAAAGCAATTAGCTTTATTACAAATGAAGTCAGATAATGATCTCCGTAAACATCTTTTAGCGTTTGATGATATAATAAGAAAATTAAAGATTTCTAGTGCTCAATTGTCGGAAAATGATATTGTTGCTCAACTATTTGTCATACTACCAGATAGCTTTGACCCGGTAGTGGCTGCGTTGGAAAATATGAGGGAGGCCGATTTAACAATTGAAATTGTAAAGCAGAGGTTGCTTGCAGAAGATGAGAAGAGACAAGATTGTTTTGATTCTGAACTTACCAAAACAACAATATAATTGCATCAAAAGTTTTTTAAAAAAGTCTGAATTTAAAAAAATATTTGAGTTTAAAGGTCGGTTTCATAAAGGCAAACGTAAAAAGAGAATTGCCCATATAAATTATTTCAAAATAAAAATCAATTAAGGCGAATTTAATTCGCCCTGATTGTATTAATAATTTATTCAAGTTATATGTATCTTATTTGCTACCAATAGAATAATTCAGTTTCGAGAACCGAATTTTATTACATGTAGCAATTCCTACTGATATTTTTAGTTGCGGCAATGATATAAAAATGGCTACCACTACCTTTAATTTGGTATTTAAAAATAAAAATATGGATTTTGAAACAGATTTATGTGATAGTTACTGGGACCTCCTAAATTTGATTGGCAATAAATTCGGTTGTGACAATGAAACTGTATTCTCTATTTACATAAATTCCTTTGGTTTTTCCATAGAAATCAAAAACTATTTTCATCTAGTTTTTCTTAAAAATCAAATAAAAAGCTACTTAAATAATTATCTATGATACATGCACAATTTTTATCTATTAAAAAATAGTAGTTCTATTTCTTATATTAGCGATTTCGTACGTTAAAAATTTTGAGGTTTATCGTAATTGTAGTTAAATTGCTGATATAAAGTAAGCAATTCAGACACAAATATATTTATTTTAAGAATTTATATAGTTTAGGGTATTTCTGGTTCGAACTGGCTTAATATTTATTAATTTCATTCATTTAAATCTACAAATATGCAACCATATAATGGTCTACAGGATGTATTTGCAAAACTTACAAATACCATATTTACTTGAATGCTGCATATTCTCCACTATATACAATAAGATTGTAAATAGCAGCTCATAACCATTACACAAATTAAATTCAAAATGTATTCATATGTATGTCTGTAGTATTCTGTTCTTATATTTTAAAGCTAAACACACTTGCAATAACAATTGCCACTTTTAAAGAGTTGGGGACAAATAAATGGAAAACAAATTCTATTCATAAAAACATGCAGCAAATAAATGCTTAATAAAATAGATTTTATTTTGCAAATTAAGCAAAAAAAACTAAATATCACGATAAAAAAAAAAGAAAAACAAATCTTGATTAAACCAAATTCTTTTTATTATCTACAAAAATTATAGAATATTTTTTAATGCAGAAGCTTTTGATGATGCTTCGTTACTGTCCCACAAAAACACTTGAATTTCTATACATCCTTCAAATCGCTTGTACTTTTTCTATTGCTGGTGCTGTTGTTGGTTTTGGATAAATGTCATCATTATATTGGTAGTTGTTGTATTGAATATAAAAGATGAACTATCCAGTTTTTGGGTTTATTGTATAAATGTCACATTATAGAAAAAAACAAATTGTTCATACTTAAATGTCTTTTTATAAAATCACTGACATATAAAACATTGTTTTCCATTGTCTCTAGTTAAAATGTCAACGGTACGAGTGCTTAGTACTCGTACTTAGGAGTTCAATGATGTAGTACATTTCAAAGATAAGGGAACAAACTTCTGTTGAAGATGACACAATTTTTTATTTTTTGATTTTAAATAAAAGAAATGATGCTGGAAGTTGGTAAAAAGGGAATATTCATAATAGTTTAAAATCTAATTTAAAGATAAATTAAGTAATTATTCAAAAATTATTCTTGAAAGGAAAACCACAATACTAAATTTCTCTGATAACCTTTTTAAAATATATAAGACTATTTAAGAGCTACCTTTTTTCTCTGAAATACTTATGTTTCTCCCACGACTATACAAATAAATTCAAATAGAATTTTATCTTCTTTGTTCTTAAACTTTAAAATGTTTTGCCTGTTGCATTAAACTTTCTTCATATGCAAGAATAGAGATATAAATAAATTTTATTATATTGTTTAAACTTACTCGTATATAAATAAAGTTTGTTTGTCAAACTTTAGCATAAATTTAACAACGAAAATACTTTTGCATAATTTTCTTACTAGCTGGTTACTTGAAGGAAAGTAGTACTTTAAAATGTATGAATATGATTGTATAATGTATTATAATATATCTGGAAAGTTTGCGTAAAAATAATATGTATTTATCTAAGCTAGAAGTTTTATTTTTTTTAAGATTTATTGATATACACTGAAGAAAAAATTAGATTCAAAATCCGCCATGGTTGAAACCAAATTGTTAATTTAAGATAACGGCTTTTTGATAACATTCTTTAACAAATATAATCAAAAACGTAATGTAATTTAATATTTTGATATCGAAATGGTGTCAACTTGATGTCAATTAGGTATTGATTTCCGCTATGATTTGAACACATACGCAGCAGATTCACTATTGACACTGAATGGTATCGTTTTCAACGCGTATGTATTCGATTTTTCTCTGCATGTATACCGCAAGATTTTTTAAATAAAACTTACAGAAAACAAAAGAATTACATTAAATACTCACCCCACAGTTATTCGTTTCATAGAACCGTGCAACCAGTGTTGCCAATTTACCACTTTTAGTGCTGGATCTAGCACTTTTTAAACTCGTTTAGCACCAAAAAAGTGAATCTAGCACCTTGCAATGAAACTAGCACTTATCGAATTATTTTAGGAATTTTTTTAGCACTTAATGCACATTTTTTTTAAATTAATTTGTAGTTTTGTATTATAAAAAGATTATCAGTTTTTTCAAAATTTAAACGCCGTATTAAAAAAAAAAAAAAAAATTAAAAAATTCATGTTTTATAACGAGTTACTAACTTTTTCTTATTGGAAATTTACATAAAAAAAGTTAGTAACTCGTCATCAAGCATACATTATTTTGTTTAATACGGCTCACGTTGGGGTAAAAGGGGTCGAAAGTGGCGTTTATAATGATAGACAAAATTATGTATCAATAACAATAAAAATCATTAGCCTAGCTTGCGTTGTTTTTGTGTACTGAGCTGTCAAATTTCAAATTTTTTTTATATTTTGGAAAAAGAGCAAAAGATTCAATTTTCATTAACTTTCGGTGAATTTTTTTAATAAAAAGTGCTTTGAAGGAAAAATTTAAAATGGAACCATTAACTTCAGGTATTTGTGTTTACTTTTATTCAAGAATTTGTAAATTATTTTTTGTCTAGGTATTTTTGTTATTTTTTTAAAAATTGTCCAAAAATACACTGATTTTCAACTTTCATGGAGTGCAACTAAAAATGTTACAGTATGTTTGTTCTGAAAATTGTCTGAAAGATATAACATATTGTCTACTTTAATATTCTGAAAAAAAATTGTGCTCATATTTATCCCGATTTGAGAAAATGCATGAAATTTCATACAGGCGTAGTAGAGAACAGTAGCATTTTGAATTTAGAAGCGGGGTCCAATATTCGCAACAGGAGCGGAACTATAGGGGTTCAAAATAGACAACTAGTGTCATGGAAAAGGTTTAACCACTGCCGAATTTTTGTTCCTTACCCGATTTCCAAGATTTTTATATCACCTTAAAGTCCTTGATAAATCCTTTAGAAAACATGCTTGCATGTACTACTTATCTTATATATTTTTTGAGTTTTATATATTTGAATTTTCAAAAATCTCAATTTTACAAGATCTTTGTTAAGATTTTTCCATATATAGTTAAATATTTTTAACCGATTTTATTATATTTTATGTAGTTGGTTAAAAGCAAAATTATCTATCGAACAAAGAAAAATTTTAGTCATTGTCTTTATTGAGTCAAAAGTTAAAAGATTTTGAACTGGAAAGTTTGCAAAAATTAACAAACAGACGGACTGATGGACGGACATTAGAATTCTTAAAAAAAATCTTCAAATTCGAAAGATATTTTTTTCCACTTCTTGATTAATATGAAAACCAAATAAAAGTATTAATCTTTTGATATCACCTTTCCCCGAATTAAGTGGCATTTTCGACACATTTAACCCAAATGTATAGACGAACGGACGGACATTGCCATGCTGCCAAAAAATATTTTAGAATTCTAAAAATGCATTTGTTTACAAACTAATAAATAGAAAAAATAGAAAGTGATCATCAAAATTTGGATATCAACTTTTCCTGAATGAAGCGTCATTTTCGTCCCATTTAATCCAAATATATAGACGGAAGGAAGGACATTACTATTCAGCCAAAAAACATGTTATAATTCTAAAAATTAATTATTTTACTTACTAATAAATAGAAAAATTAAACATGATCATTAAAGTGTTGATACCACCCTTCTCTGAATTATGCATAATTTTCAACCCATTTAACTCTAATGTATAGGCGGACGGACAGACATTTCCGTTCTGCTAAAAAAAAAATCTTAAAATTCTAAAACTAATAATCAATAAAAAAATAAAACGTGATTATTAAAATATTGATATCACCTTTCCCTGAATTAAGCGCTATTTTCGACCCCTTTTACCCCAACGTGCGCCGTTTAAATCATTGATTTCTACAAAGCCTTCCCAGAAATATTGTTGTTTAAAGTTGTAAACTTTTGAGATTTTTTATGTTTTTTAGGAAGTGAAAAGGCTAAAAAAAATCGCGAATTTTCTGAATTTCGCGAATATGAAAACGGAAATCTATATAGATAGATATAGACCATTTACGTGCAAAATTTTTTGAAAATCAAAAGACACTTGGTAAATTTTTGGGTGTTCTTTCATGGAATGGACGATATATATTTTTTATTTATAATTCATTTATTTAGTCGAGCCCATAAAGACCATATATGATTAATACAGAGTAATATGTAATGTTATTTAATGTATGTATTCAATTTAAGTATAGATATGTACAATAAGATATGATTTAAATTCTGCTTTATAACATGAAATAATGGAAAACATAGTTTATTCATTAATTTTAAAATTCTCCAATAATTTTCGTTTAATAACTGAAGTGTGTTCCATAATCTATATGTTCTTATTACAAATGACCTTTCGAATATAGAATTAGATAATCTGGGCAAAATTAAATGAGGGTTCCAAGTTGAGCGAGATAAATGATATAGAGAAAAGATATTTCGGGGAATTTCAGTCTGTAATGTACGATACATAACTGGTAAATTGTTAATACTTATGAATTCCCTAAATGAACAAGATAAAAACGTATAGCATATTCAGATACATGTTCTCTAAAATTAAGTCCAAAGACATATATTATTATCCGGTTAAATATCAATTGTAAGCGTCTAAGTTGTTTCTTAGTCGTCCTGCTATATGTTTCTATACAATACCGAAGATGAGTTATTAACAATGAATGAGCAAAACTGACTTTCACCCTGACTGGTAGATAACAATCTAAATCATATAATGTACGTAACGAATAACACAAACTAGCCGAGATCTCTGATATATGTCGATCAGAATTAAGATTTCCATCTAATGTCACACCGTTGTACGTTGGTTCCATCATAGCGAATATTGAGGTATTCACATAAATCAAAACCAAATGAAAAAGCCCTTGTTTCGAAAGAATTAAAATTAAGATTATTAATATTGGCCCAAGTAACGGTTTAATCTAAAACATGGTTCATGGTAGCCTCTTGTGAGTCAATGAATCCCCTTTCACCACTAAACAACAAGTAAATGTCATCGGCAAATATGAACGTTTTACATTGCGAAGTTTCTATAAATTTCGCAAAATCATTGATGTAAAATAAAGCCAGAGAGAAACTATAGTCGGTCAAGACCGACCATATGATACCCAACACCATTGTATATGAGCTAAAAATGAGAACTGTGGCCAATTGTAGACCAATACTTTTACTAAATGTAAAATAAATTATACAATTACAGAACAATGCATTGATACTAACATCTAGTATATGAAATTATGCTCTTTAGGGTGATTCCCGGAAGCGGGTTTATATCGGAGCTATGGTAAATAATGGACCGATTCTCATAAATTTTAGCAATGTTGTTTCTACTTATATAAAACATAAGGACTGTGCACGAAAAAATCAGTGCATGCTCTTGGGCTCATAACTTTTGATGTGGTGAAAACTAGATAATTTTGTTAACGGGCTTACATTTGTCATTATGCTCACTAGTCATGTGCTAAGTTTCATGGTTATAGCGAAACTAGTTTTTCTTAAACTGGCAATTGAACAAAAAACACCTAAACACATAATTTAAATTTTTCATGAAATGTTACATCGGCCATATGAAACAATTGCTAGGAAGGCAGTTGTGTCAAAAAATACGGTTTCTTGGGTCATAATATTACACAAATGGTCATCGTCACTGAATGGAAATCTGATAGTGGAAGAAAAATAGTATCTTCAGACTGCAGGACTCAGACAAAATAGAAAGTATTTTGAGAGAAAATCCTATCATCTCAGGAAGAAAAGTGTCACAAAAAGTTATTTGTTTTGAATATTTATCAGAAAAGTTGAATGAAAATAGATCCTGAAGACGTATAGAGTACAAAAAATCCTAATAGAAACGCAAGCAAGAATTTTGAGGTAAAAAAATTACGTTAAAGTACTTCAAACGAATTTTTTTTTTCATAATTGTGATTTGTGTATAATAGACGATGCAACGTTCGTATAGTCTAACTTTTTTCAACTTCTTGGCCAGGAATTTTATGTTGCAGATGCTAGAGGGAATATGGCAGAAAAATATCGTGTATCAAAGAAATCAAAATTCCCAAAAATGCTTTTGTTTTGGGAAGCCACATGCATATGCGGAAAAAAAGTACTTCATTCATAAAAAATGGTTCCATTAACACAGAAATATACGTGAATGAGTGACTTTGGAAAAGATTTCTCCCTTTCCTAAGAAAATACAGTGTATCGGCTTTTTTCTGGCCTGTTCTCGTTTCTTCCCATTACAGCAACAAAACAATGGAGTGGTAATAAAAAAATTATTAGTGTTTGTACAGAAAGATGCTAATCCATCAAATTGTCCTGAACTCCGTGCAATTGAAAGATATTGGGCTCTAGTAAAAAATAATTTAAAGGATATTAAAAGCTCTGTATAAAATGAAACGGAGTTTAAAAATAAGTGGACTTGTTCGAGCAAAAAAAGTGACTGAAACACAATAAAACCTTTAATTGGAAAAATTCTGGAAAAGATCAGATATTTCC
This sequence comes from Protophormia terraenovae, assembly GCA_951394005.1. Classification (NCBI taxonomy): domain Eukaryota; kingdom Metazoa; phylum Arthropoda; class Insecta; order Diptera; family Calliphoridae; genus Protophormia; species Protophormia terraenovae. Next base: position 87,312,036 of record OX596074.1, read on the forward strand.
TTAAAGACCAACAGGAAATAATTTATTCTTTTATGTTTAGAACTTGAACATAACAGTCATAAATAAAAATATAATAAAAAAAAATCGCCCATCGGTTTAGTTTCTATAAGCAGATTTGTATGCACGGACTTTTTCGTGCGCAGTCCTTATTTGTGTCGAATATTAACTTGATACTATCATTCGTATATAGACGTTAAAGTGATTTTCGAAAGAGGGGATTTATATGGGAGCTATGGCCAATTATGGACCGATCTTGATGAAATTTGGTACAAAGATTGACACTTATACAATTGAAATATTGCTATATTTAACAGGGACAGAAAATAATCATTATTCTTGAAATTTTAAACAAAAAAATCAGATACAAGGAACAACCGGATAAAAGTGTTAAATACAGAAATGTAATCTTCAGAACAGGTTCTATCGGAATCCGGAATGATTTTTATTTTTTTGATTTTTATGAAAAAATTAATATTAATGATTATTTTTGATTTTTATTTTCTCGCTCAACTCATAATGTTTATTTTTGATTTTTATTTTTTTTGCTCACAATATAAAACTTAACATGAAAAATGAAACTATTACGCAATTTTTAATAAAAAAAAATTCTCATCGTAAATTACATTTATTTACTAAAAATATCCAATTTTTTTTTAATAAAAAATTATTTTTTTTCTGAAATTTTTATTTTTTTTTATTAAAAATCAAGTTTTTTATTAAAAATAAAATTATTTGCAATAAATCAAAGTTTCTACTTAAAGAAAATTTTTTACTAAATAAAAGTTTAATTTCTCATGTTAAGTTTTATATTGTGAGCAAAAAAAGTAAAAATCAAAAATAAACATTATGAGTTGAGCGAAAAAATAAAAATCAAAAATTAATGATAATTTGTTGATTTTTATTTTAAAACTCATAATCATTACGGTCTCTGATATTTAAAGCATTTATGATCATTAAACCCCTATTCCGGGAGTACATTTTATGGGGACTAGGTGAAATAATGGACCGATCATAACCAATTTCAATAGGCTTCGTCCTTGTGAAATTGGTTATGATCGAGTCAAATTTCATCAAGATATCTTTAAAATTGCGACCTGTACTTTGTTCACAAGGTTTACATGGACAGACAGCCAGCCAGACGGATGGATGGACATCGTTCAATCGACTCAGAAAGTGATTCTGAGTCGAACGGTGTACTTTAAGGTGGGGGTTCGATCTCTTTTTCTGTGCGTTACAAACGTCAGCACAAACGCATTATACCCCAAGCACCTATGGTGGTGTAGGGTATAAATAGCAATGGAAACAGAGCAGAGCCCTTAGGTAAGCCATTTGTATATTCAAGAACAGAGTATTTAATTTTATGTAGTCCAACAAATTGCTTCCTATTCATTTAAATTAATTTTATTTCCATATTTTTATAGACAAATTTTTCGTTTTTCTTTATATTTTATTAATAGCTGTCAATTTATTTAAAAAAGAATTGTAAACCAATTATTAAATGAATTATATTAATAAATAATACAATTAAAATCTAATATAAAATTAGTTAATAATTTTATTAGAAAATAATTTGAAATATTTTTTTCTGTGTAGGTATGAATATATAAGTCAACATGATACGGAAAAAAATTCAAATTGGGAATGTAACTTATCTACCAAGATGTTACAATTAATCGTATTGAACGCTTTGCTTAAATCAAGAGAAATCAGAGTTGGTATCTTCTTATTCTGAAAATTGTTGCAAATAGTTTCTGTTAGAAAAAGTAAGGAGTGCGTTCGAAAAAATCTTAACATATATAATATTCCATAACTTGGAAATGGTTGACTTTAGAGTTTTCATTATTTTTTTATTTAATTGATAATTTATCACAGATCACAGAAAATGTAACTTCTATAGTTCTAATCACTACTTATGAACTTGTGGACTATTTTTGGTAACCCTTCCGTTAAAGATTTGATAGTTGCTTCAGTTACTTTTTTGGAACAGTATGCACATCTTCTTTTAAAATCTTCGGTATTTTGGGACACCTTTTTTGTACTCTTCAATTCACTTTTCGCAAGAGCTCAATATCTCTCCACTGGTCTAAGCTATGGACAATTTTGAAAATTGACCTCTCTTGTGGACACGTTGTGCTCTCTTACGAAATGAAGTTGTTTTTTTTGCAAATATTCCTTTATGCATATTTTGGGATTTATAGATCCGAATGTATCAAATGACTTTCCTGTTTTGCCGTAACTGCAAAAAGTTTGTTTTACCAGGAATTTTGTAAGAAATTTTTTCTGCTTTTGGTTCCTAAACTTATCTTTAACATTGCCTCAAGCATTAACAATAAAAAGTTTTGACACATAAGCTGCGAAAATTCTGCCAGCACATACGTTTATCCGTCAATTATACAACTTGAGTATTTTTGTATGAAATTTGGTTTTAATTTCCGTGTCCTATTCTTGGCTTCTAAATGTTTGGCAGCATTCCTGTTTCGAACTTTTTATACTTTATATGTTATCAACTCTGCATTAGCTTTAAATTTTCGCACCAATTAGTCGAAGCACTGAGAAAACTGAGCTGATTTTCTACCAGATGTGTTTAGAGTTCCTTTCAATATGCTTTCAATTTTCTGGCCTTCCCAATATCATGTGGTCCTTTTTTCTTACCGAACCAGATTTCATATCAATGGTCAAATTCTCCTGATACTGTTTAATAACATTAGAAACAGTTTGACGGCAGAAATTTAATTCTGTGGCCAATTATTTATACCTATTGTTTTTTTTTAATTTTTTAATAACTTTTAGCACGTAAATATTTTTCGTCACTCATTTTCATGAAAATCACGACAAATCAACATGGTTGTTATTAAAAATAATAACTGACGTATTTTTCCATGATAACTAGATCAAACAAAATTTTCAATATTGATTCCGTAAAAAGTTATGAGGCAAAACGTGTGTTAAGATTTTTTCGTCTCCGTCCAGCAAAACCTCGGTGATCCTCCCATTTTCCTCTCCAGTTCCTACATAAATAATTTAAATTCGAGTTATCTTTGCTATAAATGTCGATTCAGATGTTAATTTATGCGAAAAAAATTTAACTTTTGTCATAAAAATATGTAGCAGAAACACAAAAAATTACCTTTCAATAAAATTAATTTCTAACAACTTTCTTTAGTTTGGTACCATGTAGAAGAAAATGGTTTAGATGGATCACAAAAAAAAAAAAAAAAAAAAAAATTTGGGGAAACATGGTTTTAAATGTTCCTAATAATTTGTCATATATTATTATTATTATTTTCTCATTCTCAAAAATGACTTATGGCCAAAAATATATTTTTTGGGCCCTCTGTGCATTGTTAATTGAATTTTTATTTATTTAACATAAATGCTGTATTAAAATAAAGTAAAAAACCATATATAGGAAAACGATTCTGCCTCTGGTGAATTTACCTCATGGGATGGGTTAGTTTCGACGTTTTTTGTTACTTCACTAATTCATAATAAAATTTAACTTAATATGGAGATAATCAGAATAAAAAAAGCTTAATTATTATTCTGAATTTTAGTTTTTGTAAACAATTGCAAAAAACGTTGCAACATTCAGAAAAAGGGAAAATACATTTAGGGTATTATGGCATATAATGTGTATTTGCATTTATAACATAAAATTGTATAATATTGGTAATATTATAAATGTAGTTATTAAAATAAAATGTTTAATGACAAAGGGTTTAAATTTTTATATTAAAATTTGGTTACTTAAATATATCCATTAAATACCATATCCTTTAATTTTGTCTACAGTAAAATGGTTTCCAATGATCGGTTCACATACAAGAAATGAAATCTATTGCTTCGGGTTCTTCTGAATGCATTAATGACGATATTCTCAGCCGTTCTGAGGTTGTTTTAATGCCAGGGTATCGGCTGATATCTAACCCACTCGATTATCTTTAATTTGGCAACAAAACGTCGACTATATAAGGCCTCTTTGTCTGCCGTAACACTAACGAATACATAAACAACCAGTTGCCGTAGTGATTTTGCATCAGTAATTTGGTCTATATATTGAAAACATCGTCTTTTCACTACAAATTTTTAAACTTTTGTGAAATAAAACAGAAAATAAACTAGAAACATATTTAACAAAATTTTCTTTTTTCCTGGATGATGGCGATATTCACGTTCGTCGCAGTCGAATTATGATATTTTGCTTTTGATTTTAACGTATGTATGCAATTTCCTTTATAAATTTCATACATTAAATTTTAAAATTATTTTTCTACATTTTCAAATTGTTTTCAATTTGAAATATAACAAAAAAATAATAATAAAAAAATAAACAAAATCTTTGATAATGTGTAGAAGTATGGTAGCACGAAATGTCATAATACCGATAAATGTCAGAAGGTTAATCATGGCTACTAGATGAGAAAGTGAAACTACCTTCTTTTTTATATCATGGCCTTGACCAAAGAATACTAAGAAAAGAAGGCTTGTCAAAAAAACCTAACTCTGCTGTCAAAAAAAACCTAACTTTAAGATTGTGTTAGTCAACTTTTATTTATATGTATTAGTGCTGAAACCACTTTCACCACACATCATAATCATACATAGTTGCACAAAAGAGTATTTACAAATTAATAAATATAATTCATCACAATTATATTCGCAGATTTTCATCATTTAATGCGGGTTACATACACAAATATTAATATAATTACATTTTTTGGCTTTTTGTTAATGAATATGAAAATAATTTAAAATTATTTTAAAATCTGTTTTATTTTTATTACCAAAAGTAGCAACATTGTTCGTTCAATTTAAATTTCAACATACAAAAAAGGAATGTCAAAAATAAAATAAAAAAATATTTTTTTCAGTTTGTGGAAAATATTCGTTTAACGGGAGTTAAAATACTATAAACGCGTGTGAAAAAATAATAAAAATATCGTGTGTTTGTTGAAAAATGTGTCGCGTGTGTAATTTTCCTTAAATTTTAAGGAAAATATTTGTTTATTTTGTGTTGTTTCTCTCTCACACAAGTGTGTTGAATTCACACAGAACTTGTATGTGAAGAGAGAGAAATGTTGTTATTGTAGGAAAGAGTACTATTTTCCCTTCTTAGTATTCTTTGGCCTTGACATTTAAAATACGTAAAGAAAAAAATTTAATTAATGAAACTTTGAGACTATATTTTTTAAAAAAAATTCACTTTCCATGCTGGGGGGTAATTCTCACATTCGTATGCGAACGAATTCTTGTACGAATGTGCGATTTTTTTACTTTTGGGATTCTCTTATTCGATATCGAATAAGACATATCGAAATTTCTAATGATGGCATTTGATAACGAGCGATCATTCGAACGAAGCATACGAATTTCCTCTTTTTTTATTGGCGAAAAAGTGTATAAATAAGAAAATATAAGTTAAAATTGTGTTTATTATTTTATTTCCTTAAAAGTATAAACAAAATATATACAAAAATACGATTCTGAGAAACATTATTGTTAAAGCATACTATATATTTTGCCTAGGGCTTATTCTTCAGGAATATCTTGACACCAAAATGATGCCTCCCTCTGAGATGTGTCACAGGCTAATTACAAATTTAAAAAACACTTATTTAAGCCCCAACCACTCAACTGAAAATCATCGTATCGTAATCAGCTGTTGCAATCTGCTTTATGCAGATGTGTGTATGTAGCTATTGACACAAAAATTCTAGGTAGCGTATCGCAGAAATCTACAGAAAATAGATTTTTACGTAGCTGCGTAAGTTTTTAACAACCCTGTAGTTTATTTTGTTCACAAAATAACCGAAAAACAGGGTTGTTTACACAATGAATGTTCAAAAACATATGATACGTTTACTTTTGTTGACTGGGTGTACAAAATGTTTCACGCTACTTTTCTTCATTCTACGTTGCGTCGCAAAGTTGATTGGTTGGGCCATTAAGCATTTTTTGTATTTTTTCTGAATGTATTTGTATTTCTCTTTCACTTCTAACCCAGCAGTTCAAAAGGTGCCAATTTGCCCATTATCACTAGATATATAACTACTTAGACGATTCACTAGTTACATTTGGTAGTGCAAGTGGTTGATAAACGATCACATTCTGCATTACATTTCACTAGTAAAATAACTACTAAATAATGTTTATTGTTTTAACTAGAAAATATAATATCTAAAAGTAAACTGCCACTTCTATGTTTACATGTAATGCATAGAGTTGCCGTTGAGAGCTTTAAAAGCGTAAATTGAGAAATTTATTCTCGTGTTATATATGAATATGCTGCAAAATTTCTTTTAGTGAATTCACTATTGAATTGTAGTGCAGATAGTGGCATTTCGCTTTCAGAAATTTACATTAATGTATGCCAATTCGCTACAACTATTAATTTAGTGAATTCACTATTGAAATGTAATGCAGTTAGTGACCAATCGACAAAAAGTCTTAAATTTGTCTCTATAATTAAACTTGATTATATACACTAAGGGAAAAAATTCGATTCAAAATCAACAACGGTTGTGCTCACATTGGTAATTTACGGTAACAGCTTTTTAATACCTTTCGTTAACAAATTTAATAGAAAACATATGTAATTTAACAATTTGATACCGAAATGGTTTCAATTTGGTGCCAATTAGATATCGATTTTCAATAAGAATTGAACACGCAGTGTTTAATTTAAACACATACGGTGTAGATTCACTATTGACACAGAATGGTATTGTTTTCAACACGTATGTGATTGATATTTCTCTGGGTGTAGGAATTCCTTATAACTATTACATTAGTGAACACACTATTGTATTGTAGTGAAATTGTTGGCTCTTCGTTTTCAGAAATTCACAAAGTGTACGATTTCGTTACAACTATTAATTTATTAAATTCACTATTGAAATATAATGTAATAAGTGGCCAATTAGCCAAAAAGTATTGCATTTATCTATAGAAATTCCCTACATTGTAAACAAATTCGATACAACTATTTTGTTAGTGAATACACAATTCATTTTTCAATTATTGATTTATCTTACTACTCAAATGTAAATATATTTAAGGAATGGTAGTCTGTTTTTATTATATTTTTAAAACTATTTTCCTATAAGTGCCTCTATGTACAATATAAGTTCTCAAATACTTTGGTCGGTATATACATTTATTTTGCAAAATTTATATGAGATATACACAGAAAAATCAAAAAATAAAATCAATCAAAAAATATGTTAGTAAATAATTCATTCAATAAACAACTTGTTTAAATTTGCTCCTCTCACCAAAATGATTATATCAATTACTAAAAACTGTAAAAAATACAAAACAGAAAAAAATTCCAAATTAATAAATTAATTAAGTCAATTAAGTGGGTGATTGAATAAATTAATAATTTAAATGAGTAAAAAAATATTACTAAAATTTGATTCTTATTTAAATATATTTATTAAGTTTTGAAGCAAAATTAAACAACAAAATATGAACATTTTTTCTGTGTATGAACTAAAAAAGTCAATAAATTATTAAACTTTTTTATGTATGTAATTTATTAACAAAAATATTTAATACTAGCTTTTTCTAGTGCGCTTCGCTACTCCCCTCGCACCTATTCGAATTTTAATATGAAAATTACAACAAAAATTTTTAAGACTTTCACTATAATACTCATTTAGATATGCGAAAATTAATATATTTTTTTGTATCCATTTTCATTTTATCAAAGCGATATAATAAGCTGGACGTTCATATGAAGATTGATGGTTTTCACCATAATAGTTCTTCAGATTATCACTCCTCTGCTACGATAAAAAAGATATATCATATTTGAAGTTAGTGACAATTTATTTATATGAAACTATTTCTTATTTAATTATTAAATAAATTATAACAAAAATAGTCAAAAAATTGTTCCGTTGAATATTGAGATTAGGACCCTAATAAATTTAAAGTAAAAAATAAAAATAAAAAACATATAATCGGCCTAACCCGATAATACCCCACTCACCTATGGTAGTGTAGAGTTTAATTATCGAGATAAAAGTTGCAGGAACAACATAATAAAATACCTAATCATTAGCTTTTATTTATTTATTTATTTTTTAAAAATTTAAAATATAAAGTTTTTTTTCTTTAAAAACTGTTAAAAAAGTAAAAAAAAAATCTTTCATAGGACAACATTACACTTAATACATATATTATATATAATATCTTATATAAGTTACTTTTAATAATTTAACTGTTTGTTAAATGTTCACATTTTATCTAAATAAATAATATAAAAATAAAAAAGTATACGTTTAAATTACCAATTCACTAACTACATGTAATGCCTAAAATCGCCGTTAGTATTTTGTTAAATAAGAAATTTTATGTAAATTCATAATCAGACCCATATATAAATTGCCAATTCACTAACTACATGTAATGCACAAATTCCCCATTATTGTTTTCATAATACGTTTTCTCTTAATTCATAAACAAAACCATATATAAATAGCCAATTCACTAACTACATGTAATGCAGAAATTCGCCGTTAGTTTAATTTTGTTGGCACAGATGATGCATACATTACAACAAATATTCTCTTGAAATTGAAAACAGCACATAGCAGAATGTTAAATAAAGAGATCTAAACCAGAAGGTTAGAAGTTCAAGCCCAGCTGAAGACATCTATGAATCAAAATATAAAATAAAAACATCAGAAAATTCTTAAAAAAAACTAAATTAATAAAATAAAAAAACAATAATTACTTATCAGGGAAATTAAAACTTTAAAAATACAAAATAAAAGTACAATTTTATTTTTTCAACTTTTTCGTCCCAAATACTAGAGTTTTTGTACTACTGAAAATACTAGTGACTTGTTATGCTGATAGTGCTAGTTTCTTACGAACAGTTCAATGTGTAGTATTATGTTTCATTCGAAATAACTAGAAAAATGGCATCATCCAAACTACTAGTGAATAGTAATGCAAAGGGTATCCAATTGGTTACCTCCAATGACATCCCCATGTTAAATTCACCAGTTAAAAGCATTGTGAGTGGGTTGAAAAGTAACTAGTGGTAGTTCTTAGTGGCTAACGAATTCGACGTAACGGAACTAGTTCGGCGAACTGCTGGGAATTTACAATTTTAACTTACTTAACTTTTATTTTTGTTTACTTTGTAAAAACATATGTTTTTTGTTTACATTTTCTTATATTTATTCAGTGTTGTAAAACTAATTTATTCAAGTTTTTCACAACACTAAATTCGTTAGCTATTAAGTAACATTATTAGAAAAATAAGTACAATCGAAATTATTTCCGATTCTATTATGAGTGCGTAAATTATCCCTTTGATGTCAGTGTGCTGAATTTGAACATTTTTCAAAGTTATATTAATTGAAATAATCAAAAATCCGGTTCAACCTGAAAAAGAGCTTTACAACGAATTGCAATCTTCTAGTCATGATTACCAAGTAAATTAAAGCAGTTATTCCATCAAAGACGGTTGCTCATAGGAAATATCTTTGTTGGTATTAAAACTCTTTGGAGAACAGGAGTAGATTACCCGGCAACGATTTTTAACCTGTCAGTGAGGGTGAGTTATATGAAAAAATATACAGACTCCATATATTGATGACCTATAGTGCAACCAAATCTATAATTTCATCATTGCAAGTAATATCATCGAATTTTTCAGTAATTAAACTCTGTCAATGAATATCCTTAATATTTTTTAGTTCGATTTATTAAAGATATATTCAATTTTTTATCATTATTTATTTATAACCTTAAACTATTTATGGTTATGTTTAGTAAATAAGCCAAAGAATTAAGAAAAAAAAATATATTTTCAATTTTATAATCTCTAGATACACACACGTCAACAAATTATGGTTTTATAAATGCACACATACAAACACAGACAACAAAATCCAATTTATAAAAATAATTCGATTGTTGAAAATATATTTAATATGACATGTTGTAAATATTTTACTCCCTGAATAAAACATATGTATGTATGAATGTTTATTCATAAATATGTATGTTAAAAAACAACAAATTTGTTGAAAGACAATTTTTTGTCACCATATTCATACTAAATATTAGAGTTTTTATATGCAAAATTATTTTTAGTTTCTTATTTTTAGCTTTTCTCTAAAGCATTCCAAGTTTGTGTCAAGAACAAGAGGAAATAAGTAAAATAGAAGTATGTAATAGGACAAAAAGGAACTCACACCCATTGACTTAAACACACACACAAAAATACCCATATAAAGTTAAACTAAAACTTCTGTTCTAAATTGGTTTCATTTTGAAACCGAAACAAAAACAAGAAAACTTTAAGATGACAACAAACAATTTACCTGCGCTAAGAAACTTATAATACTAATACCATAACATGAACACACACACTCATGCACTCACACATACATATATACTCAGGGAACAAAATTAAAGGCCCTATTGTATTTCTATTAAAAAAATATATTTAAAAATTTAAAATTTGTTATATATTTTGTAACATCTTCTCACAGGATTTGTGTGATAGAATTTACACATGACCTTTTCTGAAATGTATTTGATAAGTAATAGGAAGGCCTCCGAAAAGCCTCTTATATCTTTTTCCTTTTGAAAATTTTATCATATTATAAAGTTTATTGTATGTATGACAAGTTGAATATTTTAAAGTACATAGACGAGTTTTTTTGTTTTGTCTTATACTTGGTCGAACAAATTTTAGTTTATATATGTTGAGAATATTTCAGCAATTCCCTTTTCTTTATTACTGTTCTTAACAAGAAATTTTTTAAGAAAAGGATTCATGAAATTAAAATAGTTTAAATAGGAGTTAAAACATCAAAAAAATAAAACATTGGTGTTGTATAAGTCGAATCAAAAATACATTTTTTCAAAATTATATGACAACATTTTGTGTCGAAATAATGCATTTAAAATTAATATATCTGTAACTAATATAAAATATAAAATTTGATTTATGACTTTTTATTTTTTTAAGACCTATTACAGAGAAAACAGGCATTTTCGGACCTCAGGACTTATTCCCGAAAAACGAAAGAAAGTCGAGGCAAAAAATCAAAAATTCAAAATTCAAGTGTAAATATCTTTTTAACTGTAAGAGATAACTTGGGTGAGTAAGCTTATTTTTTCTTTATCTTGCCAAGCACTTTACAGAAATATAAAAATCTTTAAAATCGGACTTCATTTGTATGTTACGATTTTTTTAAACTTTTACATACTCAAGATAGTCAATTTTGACACCCTGTAGATTTTATTGTGTAATCACAGGGTGACTACAAGATGATTTTTCTCAAAGCTTAGGTCCTCCTCTGCAACTCTTCCATACATTTCAATTTAATCCAACCAGTAGTTTAGGAGATACAGATTTATTAGCAAAAAATTTGCGTTTGACCCCACTGTGTAACGTTGCGAGTGTGCCATTCACGTTTTTTCTCTCCAAGTTTGAGTACCTCTTACAGCATTTCTTATTGAGGACACATTAACGAGATATATGTCAAATGATGCATAGTTTCAAGAGCTATTAGGCTGTGTTTTGGATATTCGAAACGTCGTAAAATCCCCAGTGAAAAAACTGCAATATTTTACATTTTTTTTAAAATTTGGTTTCAGGACTTTTGCACAACACAGTTTGACACTGGTTAATTGCTCGCTAATTAAATAGATGCTGGTGCTTTTCTACAAGTGTTTATAGTCTACATTAGAAGAATTGGATATTTATGCTAAAATCCGCGACTACAGCAATAAAAAGAAATAAAAAAACTTGTTGGTTTCAAACACTTTTTTTGGAATTTTTTACTTAGGGTGCTTGTCGGCACCACATGAAACCGTTTCAGGTCTTGAATTTTTTTTGTGTTACATAATTAAGTGTTGTTAACATAATTGCATCAAAAGTTGTTTAAAAAAGTCAGAATTTAGAAAAATATTTTAGCTTGAAGATCTGTTTCATAAAGGCAAACGTAAAAAGAGAATTGCCCATATATCCTCATAACATGAATATGTTTAAGGTAGTAAGCAACGCAGCTGAAATTTTATCGTTTTTTAAACACTTAGTATAAAAAATGTATGAAGGTGAATAAAAATTTCCAATCAGAATTATTTGTGTTAGAATAAAGTGAATTTAACTTGGACACTACTATTGCAGGCGCAGAAAATATAGTGTAAATTGTGTAAATATATCATATCATTATAAAATTTCATACCAAAAGTAAGTAACTACTTTGTTTTCATTTGAACTCTATTATAAAATTATATTTTTTAGTTTCACTCGAAAAACGATCTTCTTGAGTACATCACCAACCAATTTTCAAAGTACAATAAAAAATTTGAGATTTTTCGATAAAGTAGTTTTGAGAAGTTCTCGTAGCTCCTAAAATTTTAAGTAAATTTTAGATTTTTTAATTGATTAAGTAGTACATAGATTTTAAACCATATACAAATCTTTTCTATTTCAAAACTTCAACATTTATGCAATTTTTTTCTTTAAGACTAAACTTACGTATTTCTATCCAAAGTTTTAATAATATTTTGTTTACAATAAAATCTTTAAAATAGTTTAACTGCCTTTTTCTCTATGTCGAATGAAAAATTCGTTTCCAATAAATGTATAGAAAACAAAAACAAAATTTTAAATTTATTTGTTGTTTTCCATATATTTATTCGAAACGAATTTTTCGTTCGGCATAGAGAAACAGCCAGTAAATCTCGAAAATGTTGTCAACAAATTTTTCATACACAGAGAAAACAGTTTCGTTGTTGCAACCGAATTTTTTGCCAATCGAATTTTGTCAGTTGCAGGAATTATTTCAAATTCGGTTGCAAGTACTGTTATATTGCTGAATTTATGATACACACAACTGATTTAAAAATACAATTCGATTGTATGTACTGAATGTTTCAGTTGAGAAAATAGCTTTATTTTTATTTTGTTTTTATTAAAATATTCCAAATTTGACTTATTTGTTATTTATTTTTAAAAACTGAAAGAAATTACAAAACCATTCATACATAATTTATATCATACTATATTGGAATCATTCCTTCTACATCATGTATGTAAATTCCACATTGAATTAGATCAGGACAATTTAGGACTTGCTTTTGAGGATAGACACATTATATGAAAGGTTTATTGACACCATATCCTACATATATTAGAAAAAGGTGGATATTTCAAACATCTTTATATTATATTTAATCAAATTTTGCTTACTCTTTTGTGAATTTACTTTTAGTATCGCATATGCTTGCATATATGTATGTATTTCTGATAACGTAGTCTCTAGGCAGTACCCATCAGCAGCATAAAATAGTGAAGACATTGTTTGGCAATAAAACTAAAAGATATCTAAACGACATCATTAATTGCATATACATACATATTTTTAAATATGGACAAACATACCTTTTATATTTAATCTTGAAGTTAATCTACAAATTTTCTGTTCAATTTGCTCTTACATATTTCTTAATAAATTTTGTATTGTAATTTGTTTTTATAAAGTTTGTTTTATTTTTTATAAATGTCAATGTTTTATGAATACGATTTAGAACACTGAATTAAATTTTGTTATGTAATAATATTCGTTAACTATCACCAATATTTGGAAATAAAACATATAATGCTGAATTAAATTCGACTGTTATTTTCGAATTTAATAAGCACTTTTAGTAACGACACAAACCTATTGAATTTAAATATTGTTTCAGTTAGAAGAACCTTAATTCAATTCCCATTATATATTTAAAGTTCTATATAAAGAAAACCTCTTTCATTTATAATTTTTTAATATTTATAATGAAACTTTGCTACAATTTATTAATATTTTATTATTCGGAACGATTTCCAACAAATCTCTTTTCTGTGTGTATATTTTAAGCAAATCATTTCCAGTTTTGCCAGTTTAGCCTGTTTAATGCCAAATCTAGCTTTTTTATTTTGCTTTTAGCGTCAAAATTTTCGCTTAAGCTTCTAACTTTTTTTCTAGCCTTTTTCATTCTTAACATAGCTTTAAAAAGGCTAAAAATGTAATAATTTTATTTTTACAAAATCATCAATTTAAGCATTTCTGTGTATTAACTCGCCCAAAAAATCGAAAGTATTTATATTTAACGAAAATTTTCGCATGCGGAGCATCATTCTACAAGAATATTATTACTATTTTTTAACAAACTTTATTACCCATAGGAATTATTTGTATTATATTTACAAATTCACTAATATATCTTTAAGAAATACCAAAAACTAATGAGAACAAAAAATAAATAAAATAAATGCTATTTGTTAAAGTTTGATATTTTCTCATCTCTTCCGAATTTGATAATATTTGGTACAATTATTATTATTATTGTCAAAACTAAGACTAATTCAAAATTTCAGATGATTTCATCAAGTGGTTCACGAAATATCGCTGTTTGAAAGTGCAAAATAGCTCAAAATGTGTACAAAGATGTATACATAAAATTACAAATATCTTTCGAAGTATTTATTATATAAGATTTATTGAGATGTCATATTAAAGGTATCAAATTTATCTTTAATATGATATAGAACATGACTTTTTTCTCAACATCAAAATGGTCCGGGTAAATATCTCGAAAAGTGGTCTTTTTAAAAATTTAAAAAAAAAAATTGATGTTAATGATGAAAATGTTTTCTATAACCGTGGAAAGTGGCATTCTGGAACACGCAATATGTTAGGAGTTATTACAACAAATCTCATAATAAATTCGAAATATTTATTAATTTGTATTGTTTTCTTTGTAATAAAATAGAAAAATCGCCAATTTCTTCCAAAAGCCATCCGAATATAATAAAATTCGGCAAGAATATTAACATTGACGCTGGTAACGCAAATGCCGAGTATAAGTTTGATTACCGCGATAGTTCGCGATTTATAATATCTCAAAAATGAGGAAAATTGTCTTTTTATACCCTTCACCACAGGTGTAAAGGGTATATATAAGTTTGTCATTCCGTTTGTAATTCCCACAATTTTCGTCGGAGAGCAAAAAAGTTTACATTTTCGGGATCCTTGTAAGAAATGATGACGATAGGACCATGTCCGTCCGTCCGTCCGTGTGTCGGTTGAAATGGTGTTTATGAAGCCCACCGATAACTGATATATATAATATATATATCAAACGATCGGAAATGCTTTCGAAAATTTTGCTATTGGAATTCAGCAAGATCGGTTCATACAATGCGGAGATATGTTAAGAAAACCGGTTTTTAGAACCGGTTTTCCAGTTTCTGAAGCCTCTGTATATACTAGGGACTTCGTTTTTACAAAGAAGTCTCGGACATTTTTTTCAGAATTTTTGTTCTGAAAAAATGAAATAAATCGGTTCAATAATAACTGAGATATCGGACAAAACGCATTTTTTATTTTTTAAAGCCCTGGTTTAAGCCATAGATTTTTATTTTTATACAGATCGGTCACAAATATTTTTATAAAATTTCGGTTTTTTGAATCAGCAGAATCGGTTTATAAATGGCGGAGATATGCTGTAAAAACCGGTTTTTGAAACCGGTTTTTCAGTTTCTGAAGCCTCTGCATATACCAGGGACTTCGAATTTTCAAAGGAGGCTCGGAAATTATTTTCTGAATTTTTGTTCTGAAAAAATTAAATAAATCGGTTCAGTAATAACTGAGATATCGGGGAAAACGAATTTTTTAATTTTGAAGCCCTTGTTCAAGCTACAGATTTTTATTTTTATATAGATCAGTCATAAATGTTTTTATAAAATTTCGTTTTTTTTTAATAAACCAAATTCGTTTATAATCAACAGAGTTATGGCCCAAAAACAAATCTGTTAAGAATATAAATACACACACAAACATGTATATTAAGCATTGTAATGACTATTAGTGACGTTTTTTGTTTTTTGTATAGACAAGTAGTTTAGTTAGAAACAGCAGTAATATAATGAATAACAGTGTTGTTGTTGTTCTTTGTATATGCAGTCTGTACAAAAATAAATAGATATGGAATTGTTGTTGTTTATTTTTAAAAACTAAAACATATCTGTTAAGAATATACATAAATACATACACAAACATGTATATTAAGCATTGTAATGACTATTAGTGACGTTTTTTGTTTTTTGTATAGACAAGTAGTTTAGTTAGCAACAGAAGTAATATAATGTATAACAGTGTTGTTGTTGTTCTTTGTATATGCAGCCAGTTTGTATATATACACATAAAAAAATATATAAATATGGAATTGTTGTTGTTGTTTATTTTTTAAAAACATAGCCTGCTATGATTGTTTTTTTTATATATTCAAATTTTCGTAGTTTGAAAAAAATTTAGATTTATATATGTGAAAATATGAAAGCATACGTTAAGGCGAAAATTTTATTATTTGTCGGTAATATAGTAATATGATGTCGATAAGATAGTAAGATGGTAATATGGTAATATGGTGAAGGGTATCAAAGATTCGGCACAGCCGAATCTTTTTTAAATTTCATTAAAAATACAAATATCTTCCAAAATATTTACATTACATTATTTTTATTTCATTAAAACAAATACTTTACCTTTAAAATGATACCTGAAACATGTTTTTATGTTGAATTTTATTGGTGGATAATTCGCGAATTAAATTTCGCGGTCGCGTATTTTCAAAAATGGTATTTTTAAATTTGTGAAAAATATATGTAAGTAATTATAAAAGAATTTATATTCAAAAGATATTTATTTGTTCAAGTTTTTACAAAGAATGAAAAATTATTCAAAGTTTTAAAATGAAATTCAAGTAAAAATCCAAAGCTACTACATAAGTTATTTTAATTTAGTATTTATAAAATAATATTAGGTATATGTCCACATATATATGTAGAGAATGGAACCATTTTGAATGTTCTCTGTAAGTATCGTGATGGGACTCTCAATAGCTTCTGAAGAAAAATAATACTTTTTAAAAAATAATACACTTTGTGAATATGTGTGTTATTTTCAAATGATTTGTTATGTTGTTATTTTGAAAAATGTCAAAATTTAAAAATTATTATTATTATTATTTTTTTTTAATGAAAAATGTTGGATAAAATCTTACTTTTTGAAAACAAGAACTTTTATATTTATTATCTTAAAGTATACCAGTCGATTCGGAATCAATTTCCAAGTCGATTTAAAGATATCCGCCCGCCTTACATACTGCCTGGTTGTACTGCTAGCTTGTTGTCTGTGTATGTAAAACTTGGGAACAAAGAACAAGTTTTAATTTTAAAGATAATTTGATCTAATTTGGAAAACGGGACTATTTTAGTATAATGCTAAAGTTTACTGGAGTTGGTTATGATCGGTCTATTATTTCACTTTGCATCCATGCAAATATTCTCCCAAAACAGTGTTTAAATATACATAAATACATTATTTATGCCACGATTTCAATAAAATTAATTTTATAAAAGAGTGAATCAGAATCAGACCAGAAAATTACTCTAACACGCAAAAAATACACATTAATGACAGAATTGGGATAATATTTGACATACATACTCGTAAATTTAAAGACAGAAACCATAGTAACAAGGATTCATAATAGGTCCGCAATTGGCCATTGGCCACATATAAGGTCATTTCCGAAAAACTCGAAGACCATCTTGTGGTCAAAGTAAGGGTATAGAATATTATTTTGTTGGAATTAACCAATTATACTTTTGGACTTGTTTTCATTGGTTAGTGGTAATTTGTTAGTGTAATTTCAATATGACTAATGAAACTAGCACTTAGACAATAATTTTTATACCCTATACCACCATAGGTGGTCATATAGATGTTAGTGTCAATGCATTATTCTGTATTTGTATGATTTATTTTACATTTAGTAAAAGTTTTGGTTTACAATTGGCCACAGGTGTAATTTTTAGCTCATACACAATGGTGTAGGGTATCATATGGTCGGTCTTGACCGACTATAGTTTCTTTCTCGTTTTTACTGAAATATTAATTTTTAATCGTATGTAAAATCTAAGCTTGAAAATGTAATGAAATGCTTTAGGAAACCAAGGAAAAACAAATGAATTACAAAACTATTCCCTATTGGGAGAATTGAAAAACGTTTTATAAAAATTAATAAATGTATTATTTTAAACTTTTTTAAAGTCACTTAAAAATTTGCATTTCCTACATGTTTTATAAAGTGCGAATTTTTTTTTGATTGAAGTAATTTTTTTCTTAAGGAAAATTCTTAGTTCGAGAATTCCTTTGGCAAATAACCTCCATTTACATCCCCTTACCCATGGACCCGGGTCTGTACTATTGTGTGATGTTATTTTACTTCAAGGCAGTTATTTAAAATAATGTAATATTTAGACAATTTTGTACTCATTATTTGTACCCCTGTCAAATAATTATATGTGCAATATTTGTTTTCTGGTTTTTATATTTTCCAAGAGTGATATACATTTCATTGGTTTATATTTTTTTTCATTCTTACGTAATGTCCCTATTTGCAAAATTTTAGCTTCCTCTTGGCATTGTATTCAAAGTACCGTTAAAATAAACATATCATTCTCTAAATTTTAATAGAAAATAATTATATGTGCAAATTGACACTTTTACTCAACAGACTTACATGAAGGCCACAGTTTGAACCGTTTAACCAATTAAAGTTAAAATTAAAGTTATTTGGGGAATATTTAAAATGATTAGACCTAAAATACCAACATTTATTATTTATTTTTTTTTTTTTAATTTATAGCCAAAATATGTCACCAGGTCATGAACTGTCAGTTAAAGTGCTGAAATCATTAAAGTAAGACGACAATTTATATAAAATTCCAAAAAATGGTGTATACAGAAAATGTTTATAATAATACTGTTGAAAATTTTCAAAAAATCTGAGAAATTGCTATCATTCTAGGAGCGGTAACCCATAATCAATTGCTGATTAGCGGGACTTAAGGACATTTTTCGAAGAAAAACAACATGTGTTACAGAAAAATAAAGGCCAAATGAACGGGTTTTAATAATTGGACGTGAACATAAAATAATAAAAGAGGTTTTAGATTAAAATTATGACCTTAGGGTGGCAAAAACATAACTAATAGAGCGGTACAAAAATCCACACGCAGGATTTTATGATAAATATAATTTTTTGGTTAAAAACTTTAATTACACCATGATTTCATGTGCATAAGGAATGAAAAATATTATATTTAAATTATTCAAGTGTTTATTAAAAATATTACATGGGTATTCGACGTCTACAAAAGACATGCTTGAAGCGTAATTATAGTGTCGAATCGCACATAATATAAGTAAATTTTAGTTCTAGATAGAAGTTAAAAATATTTATTGGACGTAGCTAAATTAATTCACAGCACAACATAAATTAACTGGACAAAAAATCCAATAGCTTCGTTGATGAATTTCCTACAAAAATTAGATTTTTCAGTAAATTAATGTGACGATGTTACTATACTGGGCCTCAAAATCGGTTTTTAAGTCACAAAGTATTATATTTCTGCAGCGACCAGTAATGATCCTCAGACCTTCATGACATAAGGATTTCCAAAGAATACTGTATGCTGAGATATATTTAGATTCAGAGCTATATGACAATATCAAATGTTTCATATTGATTTTGTATAAGTACACTACAGTTTTGACCTATATATATGTAAAGAAAAAAGGACGAATCGGTATAACGAAGGATGCATCTGGTAACGTTATATTAGGATAACACAATTCCTTAACAGCTTTCATGAATATTGAAAATTAACTTTATTTAAATAAAGGATTTTTATAAAATTCTTGTCGTGCACATATAATTATTTTCTATGAACAATTTTAAAATCAAATAAATTTTGCCACAAAATACACATAAGAAATAAATTTTTCATTTGACTTATAAAGCTCTAATAAACATTAAAAATATAAAAAAGATTTGAATTTGTAAATCCTATTTTTGAAGAAAATAAATTACTTTATAGGTATGCACATATAATTATTTGACTGGGGTATAATAATAAAATCAAACACAATTTAATTTCTAATAGTTATTGAGATAAAAAGTTAATTATTTAAAATATATAAAAGCTAGTGATTCTACACGATATTTCTACATATTATTGTGGTTCAAAATTATTTACTGCAAGAACATCATAACTCAAAAAAAAAAAAAAAAAAAAAAAAACGATTTTGCTTAAAATCATTTTAAGAATCCATTTACCATTATAGAAAAAATTACCGACATATTCTCCTGTCAAACCGAAGATAAAGTGTGACATAATGCATATTTCCACATTATTAACTCAAAAATCTAATTTTTTGAGTTCTAAAGTTTTTGAAGTAAATTAGCAATATATATACTAAAGTGTCTTATGTCTTATGTATCATATGAAATAATGCATCTTATAATATTTGTAGCATTTTCTTTACGCTTTCCCTTCTTCATATGGCTTAGTGTAAAAAAATTTCTTCTCTATATTCAAAACTTTTTCGAAAATCTCTTAAGTGCTGTTTGATGAAAATACAATTTTCTCTTGTTATTTTTTCCTATGGCACCTTTTTAGAAAAATTTCCCTTTCATTTTCTTTAGAGTTTTTTCTTAGTTCTTCCTCAATATGCCTTCATTTATATTAATATTCCAACTTTAATGTGTTAGTGTGGAAAGAATTTGTTGCAAAAACTATTATAAAAAAAATAAAAAAATAAAAAAACACTACCAAAAAGCAAAAAG
This sequence comes from Protophormia terraenovae, assembly GCA_951394005.1. Lineage (NCBI taxonomy): Eukaryota > Metazoa > Arthropoda > Insecta > Diptera > Calliphoridae > Protophormia > Protophormia terraenovae. The sequence continues at coordinate 87,332,754 of OX596074.1, forward strand.
TATAGGGAGGGATCATTTTTGCTTATACTCCTGATAGAAGTGAATTTTTTTTTAGTTAGTTTAACTTGTTTAAATAAGTTTGCATATTTATGTATACGAAAATGTTATGGGGAAAATTTAAAGTATATTAAACTATTAAATAAGCGAATTTTTCCCACGAAAGAAAAGTTTGTGATAAAACAATCTCATAAAAATTATTTTATTTAATTAACTTAAGCAAGAGAATGTGTTGTTGTTTTTTTACTTTTTAATTATAATTGAGATTTTTTGAATTTTAACAATTTGAGTTTATTTTAAGGAAGACAAAAAGGCTTTTGAAAGGGGATGTATACATACATATACATGTATGTTTTATGTGTTTCTGTAATAAAGTCATGTAAAAGTATATAAAGCCATTTATATCCTTCGATTTATATTCAATTATAAGTGGTTAAAGTGTCAACAACATGAGACAACGAGATACAGTTTTGCATAAAATTATAGTGCTTTTTTACTTAAAACAATTTTGGGTTCATATAGAAAGATATGATTCCTCTTTCCAGCGATTTTAGGAATTTTGAAATTGACATCCCCAGCAAAAATTTGTTGGCTTTTGGTAATGGCTACTACTTACTAGACTCATTACCTGGTAATGAGTTGTCATTATTTTTCTCATTTCTTGGAGTAGTGGAATAATTACTTACCAGTAAACAACAAGTTCATTTAGTTCTGCAATGGCTCAGTTGGCTAGAGCGACTGAGTAGCACTCAGAAGGTTCACGGTTCAAACCCAAACTAAACACATCTAGTTTTTATGAAATTATTTTAATTTATATTGGTATGTTAAAACTATTTACAACGCACGTAAATTTTAACGTATTCATGGCGTAGTGAGTAAGACAGTAGTCTATGAAACATGAGCGAAGCTTTTTGCCTAGGTTCAAATCTCAGTTGAGGCAACTTTTTGTTTTTATTTTTTTTTTATCAATTTTGTAGTTTTGTAGCATTTGTAGTTTTGCAGAATTTGATTAACTACTTATTTGATTGTTTAAAATAAGTACTTTAATAATGGGGACCCATGAATTCGTGGACATCGCCATATAAAGGTAATGAGTTTTTCACCCGAATTATAAGTAGTTACCGCTTTTTAACAATGTAATATGTTGGCTTACCGGGTAAGTAAAGTTTTTGCTGGGTTTGTATCAAAAATCCATAAAGTATCATTGCTAAAAATTAGTACTAAATTGTTGTAGTATTATTCAAAATATTTTACATTATATTGAATGGAATCTAAAAAAAAGTAAATTTTATATTTACATACATAAGTTTTTTCCCCCAAAAAATATATAAACAACTTCCCTTTTTGCTTACTATACCTCACTCAACTGTAACACATGTTAAATGGCCAACTTAACATAAACATAATTGTTGTGACATGACTGGCGAAAAACAAAATACATACATGCATATGAAAAAAAAAAAATCAGACCAAACTACAAGAAAGGAATTTTCCAACTGTAAAGTCAAAACATTTAATATGTCAATATACAGCAGCCCGTGAAGCTATAATCAACACAACAAACAATATAAACTGTCAATATGACAGCCCAATGATGAATGATTGCTTATGTCAAAAGTGGGATATGGAAACAAACAAAAGTGTCAGGAAAATTATTACACATTTTATAGAGTTGTTAGTTAAAAAGTGATTAATTAAAGTGAGTGATTGATTTGAAACTATGAAGTTTATGCCAAAAAAAAAAAAAAAATAGTAATATAAAAGATTTAATAAAATTAATGAAGCGGCAGATAAAAAACTTAATTAATTCAACCCCCTATTAATTTAAAAAAGTTGGAAAAAGTTTTGAAATAATTTATACTACAATTTACATTTATTTTAAACTAAATTAACTAAAACTGTTTAATTATATTAAAATAAGTTTTGTAAAAATAGCATAACTGTTGTAATGGTATGCAGTTTTTTTTTTGCTTCAATATGTGCTTAATTAATGTGATGGTAGTTATATAAAATTTATTTAAAATTTTTTTACTTACATTTTATTACTTTTAATGAAATCTAACTTTTTCTAAAGGAGCAGGTGAAAGAGTGCTTTCAAATTTAGAAAACATGCAAGGAATTTTGAAGATATTGATATGAGTTACCTTTTAATTGAACTTATTTTTAATATTTTCAGGTTGACTACTACCAATGATAGACAATTGCAGTTTATGCGCTAATTTCAAATATTTACATCTTCTCAAAGCTCTCGATAATGCCCATAGTACAGTAACTATAATGGAAACTCTCTCAGATATCAAAAGTACGTGACGCTAAGAATGTATTAGTAAAATTTTATTTGTATGTATTGGTGTAAAAACCGCTTTTACCACACTTCATATGTACAGAAAATTGCAAAAAATTGTAATAAAAAATTATAAAATTTTTCTTTTACATGTATATTCGCATATTTCAACAAATATTTTAAAGTGTATTGTATTTATGATTTAATTTTTATAGTTTTGTTACTAAATATCAACAAATATATAAATTATTTTAAAATTGATTACATTTTCAATACCAGAAATTGCAACTGTTTTCGTTAAGTTTAAAATCAACAACCAAAATAAAACGTCAAAAATATTTAAAAAAATTTTTGGTTTGTGAAAAATAAATACATTTGAGAAATTAAATTGCGATAAAAGTGTTAAAAAAATAATTAAATATTATTACCCAATTCACAACTTCGTTATTGTGTTATTTGTTAAAGTTTTACATGAAGAAAAATATGTAATACTTTTTAAAAAATAATACACTTTGTGAATATGTGTGTTATTTTCTAATGAGTTGTTATATTTTTATGTTTAAAAATGTCAAAATTTTAAATTAAATTATTTTATTTATTTTAAAGAAATATGTTGGAAAAAATCTTATTTTATGAAAACTAGGACTTATATTACAACACTCATCTTAAAGTATACCAATCGATTCAGAATTAAATTCCAAGTAAATTTAACGATGTCCGCCCGCCTAGAATGCTGCTTGGATTCACGGCTAGCTTGTTGTCTGTGTATGTTAAACTTGTCAACAAAGAACAAGTCGTAATTTTAAAGATAGCTGATCGAATTTGGAAAATGTGACTATTTTGGTATAACTCGAAAGTCTGCTGAAATTGGTTATGATCGGTCCATTATTTGATCTTGCATTCATGCAAATATTCCGCTGGAACAGTGTTTAAATACTCATAAATACATTAGTTACACCACGATTTGAATAAAGTTTGGAACAAATGAATCATAAAGCTCCTTTATAAGACCAGAAAATCACTCTAACTTGCATAAAAATCACATTAATGACAGTATTAGGATAATATTTGACACAAATAAATTTTATATAAGCAGAAACCATAGTACTAAGGATTCATAATGATACGTCCAAAATTGGCTATTGGTCACATATAAAGTCATTTCCAAAAAATCATTTGGGCAAAAAAGAGAACCAGTTTCTATACAAGTTTATACTACTTATGATAATGCCCATGAAAAATATTCCATTTATGCTTTTTATGTCTATTTATTTGTCTTATATTTTTCAAGTTCTTCATAAAAATATCTTCGTAAAAATATCTTTCCGAAAAGTATAAAATCATTATATGTTTATAAGGTAAATTTTATTACCAAAAGCTTTAAGATTAAATCGGGTAAGAAACAAAAATATTTCTAGCGGTTAAACATTTGCTATGCCTGAGGTAGTCTACTCTGAGCACCCATAAATCCGCTAGCTCTTCAACACCTATGTAAAATTGTATGTTAATCTAACCAACTAACTAAAAGTTCCGAATATATTTTCAAAAATGTTTGATTCTGCCCTACTATATCGTAGGTTCCACAATGACTACTATTAACCAGCTGCAAGAATTTAACAGTTGACGGCTTAACTGGATTAGTAGAAAGGAATCCTGAATACTCGGTCTTATATTGTTAATTACGCTTCAAGAATGCTGCAATTTGTACTCATGGTTTTATAATAAGCTTGTGAGGTTTGACCTGTAAAAATCCTTAGATACTATTGACTTCAACCTCTTTTGTAGTTTGGAAGGAGATGGAGTACAATAACGCTGAGAGTTACATTAATAAATTCTTTTCATTGAAATAAAAAGATAAAAAAAAACGAGAGAGAAACTATAGTCGGTCAAGATCGACCATATAATACCCTACACCACTGTGCATGAGCGAAAAATTAGACCTGTGGACAATTGTAGACCAACACTTTCATAAAAAAAATAAATTATACAAATACAGAACAATGCATTGATATTAACATCTATATGATTTTATGCCCTTCAGTGCGATTCCCGGAAGTGGGCTTATATGAGAGTTATAGTAAATTATGGACCCATTCTCCCAAATTTTGGCAATGTTGTTTCTACTTATATAAAACTTATTTGTGTCGAATATTAACTTAATACTATCATTCGTATGGGATTTATGTACGTTAAAGTGATTTTCAGAAGAGGGGATTTATATGGGAGCTGTGGTCAATTATAGACTGATTAATGAAATTTAGCACAAAGATTCACACTTACAAAAAACTTCTTTGCACTGAATTTCGTTGAAACATTGCTATATTTAAGGCATTTAAGATCATTAAACCCCTATTCCGGGGGGACATTTGTATGGGGGCTAGGTGAAATAATGGACCGATCATAACCAATTTCAATAAGCCTCGTTCTTGTGCCAAAATAACTATTCGTGCCAAATTTCATCACGATATCTTTAAAATTGCGACATGTATTTTGTTCACAAAGTTTACATGGACAGACAGCCAGGCGGACGGACGGACGGACATCGTTAAATCGACTCAGAAAGTGATTCTGAGTCGAGCAGTATACTTTAAGGTGGGGTCCGATAATTTTTTCTGTGCGTTACAAACATCAGCACAAACGCATTATACCCCAACCGCCTATGGTAGTGTAGGTTACAAAAAAATACATTATTTTTAGATACGATACGTATATTTGGTCATTGTTATTTTGATCCAGTCAGTTATCCGTAGTTCCTTTTGTTAATATAATCATTTTTAGACTAAAAAGAAAAGAAATTGAGATCTATTATTCAATTCAAAAATGTATTTAGAACACTTCACCTATTAGGTATTTTTAGTTTTATTCAGGTAGTATTAAAACCTCTAATAGTATTATTCATGAGATTGTGCCAGAACTAGCAACAAGTTTTCGCTTAAAAATTCGCAATCTCCTATACGCTCCAATGCACAGTGGGCAGAATCGAAATTTTTTGGAAATAAATCTGTAGCTTCTGATTGGCTGGTTGGATTTGCATAGCAGAGGAGTGTACAATGTTAAGTTTGGAAGGAGGCCCGCACAAACCCTTCAGGGGCGGAGCTAAAGGGGCTCAAACTTGGGTACCTCTGACATAACATTTTTTTAATCGCTTGACATTATTGTAGACACTGATAAGACCTACAAAAAATATGTTTGCATGCCCTATTTATCTCTTATACTTTTTGAGTTATTTGCATTCAAATTTTTAAGTACCTCAATTTTGTATGTTTTTGGTCCAGTTTTTTTCATATATACCCTAGTGTTTCCGACCGATTTCATTTGTTTTTTCTTTAGCTAATTAAAGAAGTCGATATCTTTACCGAGTCCAAAAATAAACGATTTTGAATTTTAAAATTTTTTTGTTTTTTTGGCCAAAAAAGTATCTACACTTTTTTTCTCTAAAATAAAATATTCTTTATCAACATATAATAATTTTATAGTTATACCCTACACCACCATAGGTGGTTGGTGTATAATGCGTTTGTGCTGATGTTTATAACGCACAGAAAAAATTATCGGACCCCCACCTTAAAGTATACCGTTCGACTCAGATCACTTTCTGAGTCGATTTAACGATGTCCGTCCGTCCGTCTGGTCGGCTGGCTGGCTGTCCATGTAAACCTTGTGAACATAGTACAGGTCGCATTTTTAAAGATATCTTGATGAAATTTGGCACGAATAGTTATTTTGGTACAAGGACGAGGCTTATTGAAATTGGTTTTGATCGGTCCATTATTTCACCTAGCCCCCATACAAATGCCCTCCCGGAATAGGGGTTTAGTGGTCATAAATGCCTTAAATATATCAATATTTTAATGAAATTTGGCACAAAGAAGTTTTGTATAAGTATGGCTCCCATATAAACCTTTCTTCCGGAAATTACATTAACGTGCATAAATCCCATACGAATGATAGTATCAAGTTAATATTCGCCACAGATAAGTTTTATATAAGTAGAAACAATATTGCCAAATTTTTTGAGAAACGGTCCATATTACCATAGCTCCCATATAAAGCCACTTCCGGGAATCGCCCTAAAGTGCATAAAATCATATAAGTAGATGTTAGTATCAATGCATTGCTTTGTATTTATATATTTTATTTTACATAATTATAATAATTTTTGGCTCATACACAATGGTGTAGGGTATCATATGGTCGGTCTTGACCGACTATAGTTTCTTTCTCGTTTTCTGAAAGGTATCTTCACTGAAAAGACTCTAGAATAAAAATCAAGCCCAATAACTCAAATGTTCAAGGTACACACCCTCCCGAATTTGACCCATTTTATATGAGTTTTGAATTTAATCTATATTTTCTCAAATCTTAAAGTACAAATCGGAAAACAGAATGCAGTTTAAGAATCTGTAATATGTTGTTAAAAGTTTTCAATCAAAATCTACGGGACTTCGGAAAAATTTAGATTTTATAGCCGAAGATGTGGAAAAGTCCATCTGCAATGGGCAGTAGCGATAGATACCATGTTGTGTTAACGTACGATAATGGAATCATTCCGTAAACGTATCAAGAACCATTTTTAATTTCATGAAACATCTATAGCTCCTTTTGTTTCTCTCAATTATCTCTCAACTGATAAAACTTAATGGGAACTATTTCAGATAATGCTTCATTTCTCTAAGAAAATAAAGGATCACTGCTCTTACTTTGCAGGTCTAAACATTTTATACATTTATCACTACTTTTTCATTTTTTTAAATTTTTTTAATATTAGCAGAATATTAGAGACTTGAATTCTAGTTACCAATTTTTAAAAAATAACTTTTTAGATAAATCTCGTTATACAATCCTTATGCTCTCCCACAAGTGGCTGCATGTTGAAGTGTTCTTTCTACCCTATATATCTATAAATAATTGAAAATTTTACAAAATGTATATTTTTAAGTGTACAATGTCGACCATAAAAAATGTTCTATCAAAAGCAACATGTTTTCTATTAAATACAATCTATTGCATTTCCAACCCTTTAAAAACATCTCAGTATAGCAACAATAGAAATACAAACTAATAAATGAGATGAGTTTAAAATTCAATTACAACGCTTGTATGTATACTTGTTTAACTTTTTGTATATTGTTTTATTTGTTTTTGCATGGTTTTTCTATCTTTTGTCCACCTTTGCTCTAGTACTTGCCACAACATCAATAGCAGCAGCAGCAACAACAGCTCTAAGTAGCATCAATTTAAATGGCAGCATAAATAAAAATTAAACAAAATAGTTAAACAAAACACAATCAACCTGCAGCCAATATTTTTCTCATTTAGATCATAAAACTCTGGTGTACGAATAAGAAAGAAGTTGAAAAGTAGAGTAATATATGCAACAACTACAACAATGCAACAACGTAATAGAAAACTTATAGTGAACAACAACATGTTGTATACAACAAGAAAAAAAATAACAAAAGAATACATAAAAAAGTGAAAACAAAGAAACAACTACTACAACAAGAACACATACGTCAAACATAAACAACAACAGCAGCAGCAACAATATGCCATCATTAAAAAAAAAAAAGACGAATAAGTATTTTTTTTTTTTTGTTTTCTGTGTAAACAATCAAACAACAATGTCAGACATACATACAAACAAACTAATGCAAACATCCAACACATGCCAACTTTAACGCACACAAATACTTATACATAAACATAAATATTTTATAAACACTTATACAGTTTATCAAAAAATTATGGCAATTTCCCGGCTACATATTGCTGTTATTAAAGAATGGAAGGCACATTGCACTGAAATAGGTTTTTTTGTTCATTAAGAATCATGGCGTTATTGGTTCAGTGTGCTCTATAGGCAAACTCTCATCGAATTTCCAGGCGGAGATTTACTGCATATTAATTTGTATTTAAAGTTGTTGTGATATAAACGTGAAGTCAAAAGTTTTCATGGAGTATGTTGCATCTGTTAGTTGCAGGCTATATTTTAGGCGAAACCCATTTTTGGCATCTTGGGGAAATATTGTTTGGAAATTATCAACTATTGAGTTGCAGATAAATAATTTCCCCCATAACCGGACTTAAAAAAGATAAGAGTTTTGAAGTACTATTGGGGGAAAAATTGCAGTAGCCGCTACGCTATACTAACGTATACTTATTATGATTTTTTAATATTAATCATACGCTTATATTGCTTAAATTACTAACTACATAATAGTCCTGGAAAATTCTACTATTTTTGAATACTTGATACATACTACTCAATACTTTTTCATTTGGGTACTCGATACTACCCGATACTTACCGGGGTTGTTTTTTTTTTTTTAATTTGAAATATAACTTTTAATAAATGTTCTTTTATTTAAAATTAAAACAAATATATTTAACCAATTACCATGAAATTTTGTAAATTTGTTTATATAAAATACAAAATAAATAAAAACTTTAACTTTAACCCATTTCTTACCACTACCCGATCCCGTTAAGATAAATTAATAAAATTAGAAACGGAGTCTATTTTAGTGATTGTGATCATAAAATCGAATGATTTGTGATCCTAGTTTTTTTTAGTTTCCGAGATATCGGGTGTTGCGAAAACGGATCAATGGTCAATTAGGGGTATGACCATTGTAGACGTTCATATAGGAAGTAGACGTTTAAACAAATTGTATGGCAAAATGAGTTTTATTTGTCATTTAAATTTAAGTTTGTGATTATTTTACAAATCATATGTTAAATATGTTAAGTGTGAACAAAAATAATTGGAGGTGGACCATTCCAATTGGAATTTAAGGCAACTAAATAGCTTACGGTGTAAGACTAAATAATTTCATATAATCTATAAAATAGATTTAATATTAAATAAAATATGTTACACATTAAAGCACTTGAAATGTAATGTACATTGCTTTCGATTATCTGTTTCCGCATCATCTCGATTATGCTTTCAATACGGTGGTTAGGAAAGCATTTTTGTCCTCCGTACAGACTGCCTAACCACGTTGTGCTCCAAACACAAATGTTACGCAAATCGATTCCGTTACTCTTGCAGAATATTCCAAAATTTTAAAAATCGTAAATCCTGGTAATATACCAAATGCAGTGGCTCATAATATGATGTATTTCAATTGAAGCAGGATTTGAAAATTTGGGTAATGTACCAATTTTTAAATGACTAAGAAAAAAATGTGTTTGCTTTCATTTATCCGTGCACATATATTCACAGATTTTTCTTTTATTATACCTTGAATATCCTTGGAGAATTTATTTTGTTTATATTTTGATATCCTCTTAATCTCATTTGATTGAAAATTCAAAATGAACTATCACTTTGAGTAGAAAGCATGGTCTTTTATAGAAAAAGGCTGTTTCGAAAATTATGAAATTTTACCTATTCACATTGGTTTTTAAAATTTTTTAATACTTTGAATAAAAAATATTAGTGTGTAGTCATAAAAATTGTAAATATAATGTTTTTCTTTAGCAAATTTTATGACCTTTAAAGAAAATTTATTATCCCTTTTTTACGACAATTGAAAACATTTAGCATTTTTTACGACAATTGAAAACATTGGTTTTATTCATCAGTTTTCTAAGTTTTTCAGGTAACTCCTTGAATTTTTGTGATCATATTCAATATAACAGCATCCCTTATAAAATACACTTCATATTCAAGTAGCGTCGATCATTTGGAAATTCTTTTTCTTACATTTGTTCTCAATGAGTGCAAAAAATATAACCTCTTGTAATTTGCTGACAATTGCATATTTTTTTACTACGTAAGTCATAAATAATATAGAATAAAACTTTTTTAAGGCTAGAGTAAAAAATTCTATTGCACATGAAGTCTTACTTCAAAAAAATTCTATATTCGTTCATCTTTAAAGTTTTCTTAATTATTTTGCATAATTTTAACATACTACATTACCTTAAAAATGTCCATAATTTCAGTGCGCCACCTTGCGTAATGTAGCTAAATTTTCTGAAAAATTATTCGAGTACAAATGATGTAAAAATTCATTAAATAATTTTAGTTTCACATTTTTTAACTAACGGTCTTATCTGTAGATAGGAAAGCTAAATTTTTTTTTTTTTTTTTTTTTTTTATACGTTTTATTTATATATTGAATCTGTCTTATTTTAGACCTCACAATATGTATTAAAATCTTAAAAACTAAATTAAACACTACTCGATCTCTATCGAGATCATTGGTTATTCCATGGTCCTACTATTAACGGGGTGGAAAGTCGGCTCTGCGAAGCCTTGTAGCTGACTGAACTTCAGCAAGAGATCTTGCGAGTGGGTTGGGGTGAGTCTCTAGTTTAAGAATGTATTTTTCTCTGAGCTTCCTGAACTCGTCTCTTACAAGTGGTACCTCTAAATCCCTATGGATATTCTCATTTCTTATGTACCATGGCGCACCCGTCATGGTTCTAAGAATTTTTGATTGGGCCCTCTGTATAATATCAATGCTTGTATTACTGGCTGTTCCCCATAGTTGGATGCCGTATGTCCAAATTGGCTTTAAAACGGTTTTATACAGGATGACTTTATTGTCAAGGCTTAGTTTTGAATGACTATTAATTAACCAGTGAAGACTAGAAGCTTTTAACTTCATATGAAGTCTCTTGGCTTCTATATGACGACGCCAAGTAAGTCGCCTATCTAAGTGAATACCAAGGTATGTAACATGGTCTGACTGGGGTATATTTATATCATTAAGTGTAACTGGAGGACAATTTCCTCTTCTCAGGGTGAATGTAACATGATTACTTTTCACTTCATTTACACGAATACGCCAGTTTTTCAACCATGTCTCCACACGTCGGAGATAAATATCTAGTTGGCTAGATGCTATTTGTGGGTTTTCATGAGAACTGAGTATTGCAGTATCATCAGCAAATGTTGAAATAGTCAGTTCATCACATATAGGTAAATCAGAGGTGTAGATTAAATATAGGGTAGGTCCAAGAACACTTCCCTGTGGAACACCGGCTTTTATTTCAAATTCTTCTGTCACAAAGTCATTTAACTTTACCCTAAATATACGGTCAGATAGATAGGACTCCAGCAATTTGTGGGTACATGGTGGTAGTAAACATTTAATTTTATAGATTAGGCCCTTGTGCCAAACTTTGTCGAATGCTTGTGCGACATCTAAGAAAATAGCTGAACAATACTTCTTTAATTCGAAACATTTCCTTATCTCTCCAGTTAAACGATTCACTTGTTCTATGGTTCCGTGTTTTTCACGAAAACCAAACTGGTGAACTGGGACGATATTTTCATCGTTCAAGAATGGTAGAATTTTCTTTTGAAATACTTTTTCGAACAGCTTTGACAAGCAAGAGAGTAAACTAATGGGTCTATAAGAAGATGCTATTGTAGAATCCTTTCCTGGCTTTGGTATCATTTTAATCAGAGAAGTCTTCCAAATTTTTGGAAAGACTCCTAGTTTTAAGATCGCGTTGAAAATAATTGATAACACAATTATTGCCACATTCGGTAGTTTTTTAATCATTGATGGTGTTATTGAATCATATCCAGGTGATTTTCTAACATTTATATTTTCTTTAATGATTGTATCAATGTCCTCTGGGCTAACAACAATTATGTCATCATAATTTTGTGTAGTGTCAAGAGTCTCTCCCAATACAAAATCATTTGTTTGGGGATTGGGTTGAAAGACTGTGCTTAAGTAGCATGCAAATAAATTGGCCTTATCTTCTGCACTACGGGCCCAGGTACCGTCAGCCTTCCTTAAAGGACTTTGTGCCTCTACCGGTGGCTTAATATCCTTCGCTTCCTTCCAAATTGAATAATTGGTATGTTTATTATTCGTTAAGCTTTCAATATATTTTCTACTTTGGCGATCCTCTTCTAATTGAAGGCTTCTTTTTAACTTTTTGCTGGCTATGGACAGCCTCAGCTTTGCAGCTGGTGATCTAGTTTGTTGCCATTCTCTTCTGAATTTTCTTTTTTCACGGAGGAGTTTTTCAATTTCAGTATTGGAAGTAATCTTATCGTCTTTTATAAAATTTTGACTATTAGAATGTTCCATTGCCGACGTAAGTAATGACGTAAAGTCATTGACGCATTCATTAATATCTTCCTCACACTGAACATTTGGATTCGTGTGGATATGACTACTTATGTATTTTTTATATTTCAACCAATTTGTTCTATAGAATGTATTCGTAGTATAATTTCGTAAGTTAGTCCTTCCATAGTATGTTACTATTATAGGAGAATGATCAGAAGATAAATCATAAGAAATTTCAGTAGTTATTGAATTTCGGTTTATATTTTTAGATATGGCAAAGTCTATGAGGTCAGGAATTTTTCTAGGATCAGCCGGCCAGTACGTTGGATGTCCGGGGGACACGAAATCAATGCCATTTTTGCGATCAACTAGTACCTTATAAAGCTGTCTACCTCTAGGATTCATTAATCTTGAACCCCAGTACGTGTGTTTTGCATTATAATCGCCACATGCCAGAAAACGATCTCCTAGAGTATTAAAGAATTCTTCATATTTTTCTTTAGTCATTGAAAATCTTGGTGGGCAATAAACCGAGCTTAGGGTTAAACCACCTGAGAAACATTCAAGGTGAATAGATGTTGCCTGCAAGTAATCTTTTGAGAATTCATCTAGGGCATAATGTCGTATTCGATTTCTAATTAGTATACCAGTACCACCATGTGCTTTTCCATCCGGATGATTAGTAGAATGAAATGAATAACCTGAAATATAAAAATTGTATCTGTTGGTGAGATGAGTCTCGGAGACTAACATCACATCAATATTTTGCTTCTTCATGAAGTATGAAATTTCCGTTTTATGTTGGTTTAAACCATTTGCATTCCAGAAACATACTCTCAAATAACTCATTTTCTCGTCAAGAGGATTTGAATCATTTGGTTCTGCGCTCTTAGAAGCTCTTGTATTGTGTTTTGCATGGATGACATAAAGTTTGTCATATTTTGATTTAGAGAGCTAACTGTCTGCGTTAGAGTTTGCATTAAAGTTTCTAACCCTCCCGAGATTTGGGGGACATTAGGTTGTTGGTAATTCTTTCTTAAAACGTTGGCATAGGAAATATTTCCAGGATTGGCCATGCTCATTTGATTAATTGTCAAATTTGGCTTAACTGAAGCCATACCCTCATTACTATCGCCAACTCCAGAATTCATCTGATTAGTAACGGTATTAACAGGTGCTAGTTCGACAATTCCATTTCTTTTTAACTTTTGATTCTCTCTTAATCTTTTCAATAATTCCTTATACACTGGGCACCCGCGGTAATTGGCTGAATGATCGCCACCACAGTTGCCACATTTTCTTTTGAGACCTTTCTTCACAATATCACATTGTGAAGACGAGTGCAGATCTCCGCATGCTACACAAACCGTTCGTAGGGTGCAATAATTTTTAGTGTGACCGAACTCTTGACAGTTGCCGCATTGTACAGGCCCCTTTCTCTTAAGGGGTTCCTCTATAGTAACTCTGCGATTCAGTAGGTATCGCAAAGAATATATAGGATGCGTTTCATTCTTCTTTAGTTTCTCTTCGTTCGGCTCCAATTCAACTCTAAACATTGGTTGGGGAATTTTGTCTTTATTAAAAATATTTACCACTACTTTTATTTGATAGCCCAATTCTTCCAGGGCCTCCTTGATTTCAACTGGTTCAACACTGGACTCTATTCCTTTAATGACAACTGTCAAACCTTTACTACTTTTAAGTTGGTAGGTATAAAAGTTTTTTTTACAATCATTTAAATAAAGAGAGATTTTTCTATAACAATCCTCAGTGTATACTACAATTTTTGTCTCTTGAACGCCAGCTTTTCTTATTGGAACAATATGAAAATTGTTTTTTCCAATAAGCTCAATAAATGAATTAACTAAATTATTGGAGCTAGGCTCACGAAGATATATTGGTGGGGGTTTAGACGATTTTTTATTAGAATTATCATCTTTTGTATGATTAGTTTCCATATCATCATTCAAGAGAGCAAAACGGTTGCTCATCAAGGGTTTATTAATTACCTTTTGTTTTTTAGCAGAAGTCAAATTTTTCTGGGGGCTTAAATTCCTTTTATTAATACTTACATATCTAAGCATACCTGTTGGAATTTCAGATTTTGTAGTACTTATCTTATTCTTCGGGATAGCACCTTTATGTGTACCATCATTTTTATCTGCGCTGCTGGAAGGGTTAAATAATTTCAAACTCTCATTAGTTATTGTTGGTAGTGGATTACAAGCTTGTGTATTAACCGGCATTGAATGTGTTGTTTTTAAATCCATGGTTGTTGTTATATTTTGTTTTTTCATATTTTCTTTTATGTTTTGTTCTAAACAATTTTTAGTTGGTGATATTGTTTGTGTGTTTTCTTCGTGTAACTGAATTACGGGGGAACAAGAGCGAGCTCTCTCAAGTGGTTTGGCGGTTAAATAATTTTTGTTGTATTGTGGATCACAAATATTTTTATTTTTTACACTCTCCCCGTTGAGAAATATATACGCATTTCTGCTAAATTAAATTTTATTATTAAAGCTAAATTAAATTTATTTTAATTTCATTAAAGTGGAATAATCATTTAAAAACATTTTGCACTCTAATATAACTTTGTCAGAAATATTTGTGTATCTTTCATGTACAACCGTGCGTATGAGTAATATGTATTTGGGGAATTCACAAAGTGTGCTATCATGTCGTATTGTCATATGTCGTAAAATATTTCAATGTACAAAAAATATAGTTATTGCTTTTCCTTTGTAACATTTTATGACATTATGACAATACGACATGATAGCACACTTTGTGAATCCCCCAATTATTTATAACACGTATAGTCTAGTATTCCTTAAAAATATTTATATTATTAAAAAATATATATTTCTCCATAATTTGTATGTTATTTGTCCAAATTTAACAAAATTTCATACGGATAAGAGCGCTGCCAACTGCAAGTGTATTCCAAAGTTATTTTATATTACGTGCCGTTTTAGCAGTTTTAGGACGTTTTTAGTAAAAAGTATATATGACTGCTACGACAGTTCTTGCTCCGATTAGAAATAAAAATCGCACACATAATTATAGTCATATAAGTACTAATATGACCAAATTTTAGAATTTTGTTTTTAAGTTTGTTGAATATATGTAATTTTTAAATTTCAGAATGTATGGGGGTAGAGTATTCATTTCACTCGACTTTTTCATTGTTCGAATAATCAAATAACTCGAAAATGCTGTTTTTAAATTACTCGAATAATCGAGTAAAACTTTTAAGTTACTCGACTTAATCAATTAATTAATACCTTAAAATTTTGTTCGATTTTTCAATGCTTATAAAAAAAAATATATATATATAGCTTAAAATAAGAAATAGTCATTCCAAAATTAAAATTTTGGTGTATCTATTTGAACCAAATTTTATATTAAGGGTAGTCCGAACTGCGATTTTGTCTCATAACCTCACTTTTTAATTTGGATACACACTATGTACAACAGAGGTTGGTTTCCAGTTATATTGAAAATGTTTGTATAATATTTGTAAATATGGAAAGATCTACTAAACCCAGATTTATTTTTAGAATGTGTTATAATTCATCGTTCAATTATGTTCGATATAATTGGCTCTATTTTGAATTGAACCACAATTTCTACCGATTTCTGTATTCTAGAAACATTATTACAATAATGAACTTGAGCCTGAATAAAAATACAATAATTATTATGAAACGTAAAATATTTTATTTCTCAATTCTTCTTATTTTAAAGAACAAGTTTACATGCTAAACTTAATTTTAAGTCCAAATTCCTTCTATATAATAAATTTTATTTAAACCATCACCATAATATCCTCTACACCAGACTGAACATTTATTGCTATATAAACTATGTACTTTCATTCGTAGAACCAATAATGTTTTTCCAAATCAAGTTTAAAATCCTTCAATTTAATTCATATTATTTATTAAATTTATATAAAATTATTTGAATTATACTTCATAATTTGTTAAGTGACGTTTAAATTTTTATTTAATTAAAAATTCATAAAAAAAACGACCTTTAAATATGTGTTGTAATTTAGGCATATATTCGGTTCATTTTATTTAATACATTTAAGAAAATTGAGTACAAAAAAAAAAAAAAAAAAAAAAAGCGGGCAAATACTCGGTACTCGTAACTAATACTCAATACTTAAACAACATAAACATTTGATATTAAATTATATATGGATATTAATTTAATGTGCTGAATTCAAATCAGCGTTTTTTCTATCAGGACCTAATTTTTTTATTTGCATGTCTAATATTTCCGTTTTTTATGCCAGACACTTTAGTATAACTAGAGAACAGTTTACCCAATTTAAATAAATGAAACTCCAAAAAATGTCGACTAAAATCAGCTTCAATTATTCTAAAGTCATATTCTAAAGAAATGTACTTGTCTTCTGTAGCGCATATTGATGAAAAATCTGGAACAGAATCGAAATTTTTTGGAAATAAATACGTAACTTCTAATAAGCTGGTAGTATTTATATAAAATTTCACACAGATGTAGCAGAGGAGTGTACAATTTTAAGTTTGGAAGGGGTCCCAAAATAGGGTACCTCTGACACAGACAATTTTTTATCGACTGCCAATTTATGTTTCTTATGCAATTTAAAATATTTTTATATGTTTTTAAAACCCTATTCCTATGAAAGACATGTTTGTATGTGTTATTTATCTCCTATAGTTTTCAAATTGTTTGTATTGGAAATTTCAACTATCTCAGTTTTTCCAAATCTTGGTCCAATTTTTTCAATATAATTTTTACCCAGTTAATTAAAGAACTATTTTCTATCGAGTATAAAAAACTAGAAGTCGATATTTATTCTGGGTCCAAAAATAAACGATTTTGGAATTCATCATTGCAAAAATTATGAAATTAATCAAAAACTATGTAAAAAATATATTACCTTTGGTAATTATATTATATCCCTTTTGGAGAATTAATAAAGAAAAATCCACTAAAATGGTTACAAAATTTTAACTTTCATTAATTTAACACTAGATTTATATATATTAATTAATTTTATATCTAGTAGACTTATAATCACATGTCTGAATGGTGTAAGATCAAATTGAAAAAAAATTATTTTAAGTCGTGTTAGATAGAATAAAGCTTCTCAGAAGCATGTGTGAGTAACTTTAATACGTGTTAAAAGTATTCTTTCCATTGTTCATCCAGGCTTGTTCACAAAATCGTTTAATTGTAAATGGTTCCTAACCCTAGACATAAACCCAAATTAATTTAACATTTAAATACTCGTATATCCATTGATAATATTACATTGTTTACATCAAAGAGGTAATTAATGTAATTATTTGCAGATAGTTTTATTTTTAAACAAATGGATTTGAGTAAATAAAAATAATTGAAAGGAAATATTTCTAACAGTATACAAAAAGATTGAAGTCAATATCTTTTAAAGAACCAAAACTACGCCACTTTAAAATCTAATATTTCAAGAAGAATTGCCTTTTCTGGGTATTTTAGCACAAACTACTTTGGAACATTGGCTAGGGGAATAATTTTTTTTTAGTTATGACTTTTTAACAACCACAATAGTACAATAGTTTTGGAATTTCTCGCGACATTTTAAATTTTAAAATAGCGTAGTTTTGGTTCAATCAATAGATAGAGTAGGTTATTTGAAAAAATTAAGTTCATAGTTTTTCTGAATTTTGGAAATAAAATTTAATAAAATTTGTGTAAAAAATTGATTTTTGGACAAACTTCAAATATTTGATCTCTAATAAAATCTTGATTTGTTAAGATTTGAAATGGTAAAGTGTAGAAAAATTTAAGATTTTTGTAAAAGGAATCCAACAATTCCCAAAAAAGACAAAAATCTCAAAACTAGAATTGTTTGGAATTTTGCTTATAAATTTCACATTTATGACAAACTTTTTGGAATACATTAGAGTTTTTTAAACTGCATTCGGTTTTGTGGAACTATCATTTGAGATTTTAAACTTATAGGCTAAAGTCAAAATTTTGATTTAAATAGTTTAAATTCGGGAGGGTCTGTACGTTGTCCTGTTGGGAATTTTGACTTGTTTTTAATTTAATTCTGAATGGTATATTTTAATTCTGTAAATATACCATTCAGAAAAGTATAAAGTTAATGTTACTTTTTAAAGAAAATTTTATTTTAGAGCCAAAAGAGTGAAGAAACTTTTTCGATAAAAAAAAAAAAAAAAAAACACAGAAAATCATCATTTTCAATTTCAAAATTGTTCTTTAACCAATTGGTTCAAAATTTTATAAAATCGGGTAAAAATATTGTGTTATAAATTTAAAAAACTGAACCAAATTTAACAGGAATTATTTAATCAGATGGCTTATAAAAACATATCTATTAGCATAGAATAGAACTAGAAGTTTATGTGAGAGCCACCCTATACTAAATTTTCAAAAAATTTACTCATTTTTTTGAAAATACAAAAACAAAATATATGTGACTACATGTATTTTGTTTTTGTTTGAATTAGGTTTCTGACAATTGAATTAGGTTTTTTTCTCTCACATAAATATCTAGTTGTTAATCTATGTCTATTAGTTTCAACACTTTTGTTACTCATTGTATTTGTTTATTTATTTGCTGTTATGTGATACCGATACACATACCTACATTAACCTTATTGAGGGAATACAGAGGAGAAAAAAAGTGTTAGAAAACTAAATTACGACAGCACTTTGTTGCAGGTATGAAAACATAAAATTGGCTAAAAACAAAACAAAAACTAAATAAAATAAAACAAAAGCTAAAGGAGTAGTAAGGGTAGGAAAAGAAAATAAGTAAAACTTGTACATACACACACACACACACTGTGTCACTCACTCCTCGACACCAACACGCACACAAAAGTTCTCTCTTTTAAAAGCAACAACCATTTATCAACAACAAGGGAACGTTAACAATTTTTCTTATTGTTGTTATACACCGGGTATTGTTGGAATTTTCCACAAAGCCCACGATGAAGAAGACAGAGGGGTAATAGGTGCCAATATGAAGGAAATATAAAAAAAAATCTTAACTTCCATTACTTAACCACCGTGTGTGTGTGCTGTCGTGTTAGCTGATGATGTTATTTTTGTTGTAGTTTTTTGTTTTTCAATTCTAATAAAAAAGTGCATAAAACATAATAAAACATGACAAAAGAAGTTATTTAACAACCATCAACATACACATTTTTTTATAAATGTTTTTTCTTTATAGTTATTCCCTCGTTTACTGAATCTTGCTTTTTAGTGGCTGTATTATTTACAACCTTTTTTAAGTCACAGAAACTTAGTTTTACATCATAAAATGAAGAAAAAAAAAAAATGATAAAAAATGTTTGTCATAAACAAATTAGCATTTCGTCAACTATATTCAGAAAAATGCTGTTTACGAAATTGTTGTTGTATGTTTTTCTTCGTTTACATTTTTTTGTAGAGATTAAAGAGCTAAAATAAATAGTTTAATTAAGAAATTTTAATTATAAGCGTATTATATGAGATTTTAGCAAGTGGCAAGAGCCACTACGCGAAAAAAGTAATGGAGGACTATGATATGTACTTTAATTCTTATTAAATTTTGTTGTGAATGAAATAATTTTCTGTGGTTATTTTTAAAAAAAAGTTATAAATTCGTTTATCCGGATAAGGTTATATCCAGTGTTGCCAATTAAGCATTTTTATTTTACTTTTAGCCTCAAAATTTGTACAAAAGCTACGAAAAAACACATAGACATAACAGTTAAAAACAAAAGCAAAACACTAATAACTATCACTTTTTTATTTTGCCATTTTTATTTTCAACGGATTTTCGGTTTCTTTTTTCCATTTTAGCGATTTTACTTCATTGTGGGGGTTAAGCAATTTTTTCCATTTAGGCGATTTTTTTGTTCGTATTTATTTTTATTTATTTGACCTTTAGACAATTTTTTCCGTTTCCGATTTTTTTCCTTTTGACGTTTCTTTCGTTTTGGTGATTTATTTCCGTTCTGAATTTTTACGTTTTTTATACCCACCATCAAAAAGATGGGGGGGTATATTGGTTTTGTCATTCCGTGTGTAACATGTGGAAGGAATCATCTAAGACCCCACAAAGTATATATTTTCTGGGTCCTGGTTAGATTTTGAGTTGATCTAGCTATGTCCGTCCGTCTGTCCGTCTGTTGAAAGCAGGATAGGGCTCGAACGGGGCAACGTAGGGGGACGAAATTTGGCACAAATATTTATCTTATATAAGGTTTGTTTGGTATTGAAAATCGGTTAATAAACAAAAATGTTATGGGCTAAAAACTAGAAACATAGGGTGTCCGTTTTATACTTTTCTGCTGATATTTCTTCAATAAAAGCATGTACAACAACGAAATTTTGTACGTATGGGCGTGATCCGCCCACTTTACCGCCCACCTCCCATATAAGGTGAAATTGTGTTCAAATAGTTCAAAGATATATGTAAACTCGGAAACAAAAAATGGGCGTGGTCCGCCCAATTTACTGCCCGTTTTACCGCCCCCTCCCATATAACGTAAAATTTGAAAATGTTGATGGTGGGTATATAGATTCGGCCGGGCCGAATGTAACATTCACGCTTGTTTATTTTGGAGAATTTTTATTTGTTTCAAATTATAGCTTTTTTTATATATTTTTGCTTCTTTTCCATTCAGACAATATTTTTCTTGTTAATTTTGATGATTATTTTTTCCTTTTGATCATATTTTTTTTTAGGCAATATATTATTTTTTATTTGTTTTAAATTTTTTTTTTTTTTTTGATTTTACGTTTCTTTTTTCGTTCGGCCTTTTTTTAAGTTTAGTATCTGTTTCCGTTTAGACTATTTTTCTTTTTGTTTTGGTGATGTTTTTATTTGTTTTGGTGTTTTTTTAGTGATGACGAATTTTTCTTTTTTTATACCCTCCACCACCACTAGTGGTGAAAGAGGGTATACTAAGTTTGTCGTTCCGTGTGTAACACCTAGAAAAAATCATTTAAGACCCCATAAAGTATATATATTCTTGCACCATATGAAATTCTGAGTCGATTAAACAATGTCCGTCTGTCCGTCTGTTGAAAACATTCTCACGTCCAAACTAATTGAGCTATTCCAATGAAAATCACTCAGGTTATTTGTTGTTCTCCCAAGCAGTTTGGGATTGCAAACCAGCCAAATCGGTTTAGTAGAAAAAAAGTTATATTACAAAATCTGAAAAAATCCTTAAATCAATCTTTGACTGATAATATTTCAACAAGAAATAAACGGATTTTAATAAAATTTTGCAAAAATGTCTATCTATACTCACTTTAAATTAGCTAAATCGGTTTAGTAGGAAAAAAGTTATAGACAATAATATGAACAGTTTTTATGATTAAAAACCTAAGTCGGTTGTCAAAAACCTAACTCACTTGTTACTTTACTTTTGTCACTTTATGGTTTGTCTGCTAAAATGTAGATGTAAATAAGTATAATGTTGCTGGCATAAATATGAAATTGTTTATAAATTTCTTAGAGTTTTGTATAGTACATTGAAGAAAAAGAATTGATACAAATGTATGTTACTTAATAATTTATTATAGTGCGTTTATAATTAATAACTTACATGCCTATTCACAGAAAAATTGTGACTGAAAAATAGTCATAAAACATAAATTGTGACTATAGTCTTTAATTTTCTATTCACAAACAAAAATGTATTAATATTTCGTTTTAAAATTAAGACCTGATATGTAGGCAGTCATAAGAATTGTGACTATCATAAGAAAACATTTTAATTGAAAATAAAAAATATGAAAATATAGAAAAATGTGTTGTAGTAAAAACAATGCATACATACATATTTGAAATAATTGAGGGCCAAAAAGCCTCAAAGCATACATACAACACACTCTTATTTACATTTCTTGCCGATTTTCATCAAATTTTGCAGTATTCTTTGCAAATTTTCATTCTTCCCTAAAAATTTCAAATTTTTTACAAAAAATTTTATTCTTAATTTTATTTTTAATTGACAAGAAAAGTCAACATTTTTAAATGTTAAGCATGTTTTGTGATTATGTTAACAGAATATGAAGTTATGACCGAGTCACAAGTATAGTCGTAACTTTTAGTCATAATAAAATTGTGACTTTTTTAAGACTTTTCCTATGAATAGGGATGTTAATTTAATTTTTATTGTAAAAATAAAACTTATTTATGTTAAGAGTTTTATTTATAACTTTTTAATGCATTTTAAAAAGCATAGCTTAAAGATTAGTATTTATAAAAGTCTTCAAATATAATTTTTAAAATTTTTAAGAGCACCTTTGAGCAGAAATAATATAATTTAACGGTAAATGCTTATTTCTTTTAAATAAATCACCTTAAATTATGCAGGGGAAAAATCTTATAGTTGGAAGATTATACTTTGCTTTAGTTTACTCATTTAGTTTTTCCAACATCATCAGAGAAACGACCCTCTAATCTCCTGTAATGTCTGTCCGTTCGTCTGGCTGTCTGTATGTCTGTCTATGTTAACCCTGTGAACTAATTACAGGTTGTAATTTTAAAGATATCGAAATGAAATTTGGCACGAATAGTTATTTTGACATAAAAGCGAAGCCTATTGAAATTGGTTATGATCGGTTCATTATTTCACCTAGCCCCCATAAAAATATCTTCCCGGAATAGGTGTTTAACGTTCATAATGGTAATATTTTAATGAAATTCTATGAAAAGTAGCATTAATTTATATAGGAAAAAAGGAACTGAAAAAGAGCTGAAAGTCATAAATTTAACATTGTGTTGTCATTGGAAGGAAGTACTTAGTGATGAACAAGAGCAGCAGGAGTTATTTTTTAACCCATGGTTGTCATTGGAGGAATGTTCTTCTTTTATTTTTCCTGTTCATTGCTTTTGAATTACTTTCCTTTTAATTATATTTGCAAAATTTTTTTAACAAAAATTCCATTTTAACTTTATTAAAAGGTTATAAAAACGCTTTAAAATTTGTAAAATTTTAATTTTCTTAGAAATTTGAACACTTCTTCCGCTAAAAATTTATTTATTTTCACTTTTTTGGAAGTAATTATTAAGAATTTCCAATAAAGTTCGAAATTTGAAATTTATTCCATTTTTGAAGTGATTAAAATGTTCTTTTTTGGAGGCTCTTGACCGTATTTTTGCTGCGTGTTAGCATTAATGTAATATTCTATATTTGTATACTTTATTTTATTTTACACTTGGTAAAAATATCGATCCACAACTGGCCACAGGTCTAATATTATGATTCCCTAATCACCTCCTTAAATATAAATTTGATGTAAGCACAGATTTACAAAAATAATTAATCAATTTTATTATATTGTTTATAATGATAAGTTTTAAATTCGGAAAAATTAAAATAGTGAAGCAAAAAAGGACTATATGCTTTTACAATCGAGCTTCGATTTGAACGCAATATAAGATTCAGTTTTTCATTCTTTAAATCGACTTTGCACAGAAATATAAAAAATTATCAGACCCCTTATAGTACTCCGTTCGATTCAAAATCACTGTGTGAGTCGAATTAACGATATCTGTCCTTCCGTCTGGCTGACTGTCTGTCCATGTAAATATTGTGACAAAGTACAGATCGCAATTTTAAAAATATCGTCATGAAATTTGGCATGAATAATTATTTTGGCAAAAAGACGAAGTATATTGAAAACAGTTATGATCGGTCCATTATTTGACCAAGTCCCCATACAAATATCTTCCCGGAATAGAGGTTTAACGATCATGAGGGCAATATTTTAAAGACATTCGGTGCAAAGAAGTTTTATATTTTTCATAGATCCCATACAAATCCCTCTTCCGAAAATCACTTTAAGGTGCATAAATCCCATACAGATGTCAATATCAAGTAAACATTCGACACAAATGATATATTTTTAAGTAGAAATCACAGTGCCAAATTTTATGAGGTTCGGTCAATTTATAATAGCTCTCATATGAACGCACTTTCGGTAAATATCTTATATATAATACAAAACCTTTATTTGAACAAATTTAAACCACCACCCTATTATGGACGCCAAAAATTTATAAGTAAATCATAAAAGCACCACTTTCCGAAGAATTTTTCCTATATAAAAACTAATGAAAACATTGTCTCAGTGGTGGAGGGTATATAAGATTCGGCATGGCCGAATATAGCGTTCTTCCTTGTTTTTCCTTATTTTTTTTTACTGTTATTTATTAAATTATTGTATTTACGAAGCCTTGTTTCAGATTGAGCTCTGGATAACAATCTTGCTAGCGGGTTAGGAAGCTGTTGTAATTTACAGGCATATCTCGATTTAATTTTTTCAAATTCTTCTTTTACTAATGTTACTTCTAAGTCTCGTGGGTGTTATCGTTCCTTATGTACCATGCCGCGCGCCTGTCATAGTCCTAAGAATTTTCGATTGTGTCCTCTGTATAAGATCAATACTAGTGTTACTTGCCGTTCCCCATAATTGGATACCATACGTCCAAATTGGCTTTAAGATAGTCTTATACAGGATGACTTTACAGTCAAGATTTAATTTAGATTTGTTGCTGATCAGCCAATGGAGATTGGAAGCTTTAATTTTCATATGAAGCCTCTTGGCTTCAATGTGCCGACGCCATGTAAGACGTCTGTCTAAATGAATACCAAGGTAATTTACATGATCAGATTGTGGAATATTTACTTTGTTAAGCGAAACTGATGGACAGTTGCCTCTCCTTAATGCAAACGTAACGTGTTTACTTTTGAGTTCATTTACTCATATTCTCCAATTTTTCAAACACGTCTCTACATTTTTAAGTTATTATTCTAATTCTCTAGATGCTATACATGAGTCCACGTGAGAACTTAAAATAGCAGCATCATCGGTAAATGTTGATATAGTCAAGCTGGTACTTATAGGTAAATCCGAGGTGTAAATTAGATACAGCAATGGTCCAAGTACACTGCCCTGTGGAACTCCAGCACTAATTGTATAATATCCCGTAATATTGTCACAATGTTTTACACGAAACACCCTGTTTGTTAGGTAGGACTCTACTAATTTATGAGTACTTAGTGGCAACAGACATTTAATTTTATATATAAGGCCCTTATGCCAAACTTATGCCAAACTTTGTCAAAAGCTTGGGCGACATCCAAGAAGATTACAGAGCAATACTTTTTATGTTCTTATATCTCCAGTTAAACGGTTTACCTGCTCGATAGTTCCATGTTGTTCACGGAAACCGAACTGATGAACTGGGATGACATTTTGCTCATTTGTGTTATTCTATTTCTTACTAAAATACCAGTACCACCATGAGCCTTTCCATCTGGGTGGTTTGTATAATGAAATCTATAACCTGGAATAGAAAAATTATATTTATTTGTAAGATAAGTCTCCGAAATCATCATTATTTTGGATAAAATTAGTCAAATCGGATTTATGTTGGTTCAAGCCGTTTGCATTTTAGAAACAAATTTTCAAATAAATCATTTCTTTGTTAGGAGTATTTGTATCATTTGGTTCTCAAGAGCTCCTGTATCGTACTTTGCATGGATGTCATGAAATTAGTCATGTTTTGATTAAAAGAGTTAATATTTTGAGCAAGTACTTGCATAAAGTTTTCTAACCCTCCCAAATTTTGGGGAATACTAGGTTGTTGACTGCTAGATTTTAAAACACTGGCATAAGATGAAGATCCAGATTTCATTGTAGTTTAGATTGGATCTTGTCGGATTTTTGTTTCCGGTAAAACCTTTTCATGACTGAATGTTATTTTAACCTGGTTTGGAAGCAGTGTCTATGTCTACGATTGGGAATTCTAAAATTTCAGCTCTCACTAACATTTGCCTCTCTCTTAATCTTTATAAATGGGGCATCCGCAATTGCTTTTCTTTTTTTATTTTGTAAACTTTTTTCCATTTCGGCGTTTTTTTTTCGTTTTGGCTATATTTTCATTTAGGCGATATTCTTGATTTTGTTTTTTTTATTGTGCTAATGTTTGTAACGCGCAGAAAAAATTCATCGGATCCCCACCTTAAACTAACCGTTGGACTCAGAATCACTTTCTGAGTCGATTTAGCGATGTCCGTCCATCTGGTCGGCTGGCTGTCTGTCTATGTGAACCTTGTGAACAAAATGCAGGTCGCAGTTTTAAAGATATCTTGATGATTGGGTACGAATAATTATTTTGGCACAAGGAGGCTGTATAAATGTCCTCCCTGAATAGGGATTTAACGGTTATTAATGCAATATTTTAATGAAATTCGGTGCAAAGAAGTTTTGTATAAGTTTTTTTTTTTTTTTTACGTTTTCTTTATTTATATATTGAATTTACCTTTTTTAAGGCCTCACAATATGTATTCAAATCTTAAAACTAAAAATTAAAGACTACTTTATCTCTAATGAGAGCATGCCATAGTGAATAATTTGTCTTCGCTAATAACGGGGTGGAAAATCGGCTCTACGAAGCCTTGAACTTGGTTGAACTTCAGTAAGTAGTCTTGCAAGCGGGTTGGGGTGAGTAATTTTACAATGTATTTTTCACTGATTTTCTCAAACTCGTCTTTTACAAATGGAACCTCTAAATCTCTATGGATATTCTCATTTCTTATATACCATGGTGCACCTGTCATGGTTCTAAGAATTTTTGATTGGGCCCTCTGTATAATATCGATACTCGTTTTACTGGCTGTACCCCATAAATGGATACCATATGTCCAAATTGGTTTTAAAACGGTTTTATACAGGATGACTTTATGGTCAAGGCTTAGTTTTGATTGGCTGTTTATTAACCAGTGAATGCTAGAAGCTTTTAACTTCATATGAAGTCTCTTGGTTTCTATATGACGACGCGTCGTTAGTCGCCTATCTAAATGTATACCAAGGTATGTAACGTGGTCTGACTGGGGTATACTTATGTCATTAAGTTTAACAGGAGGACAATTTCCTCTTCTGAGGGTGAATGTAACGTGGTTACTTTTTAATTCGTTTACTCGTATACGCCAGTTTTTCAACCAGGTCTCCACACGTCGGAGGTAAATATCAAGTTGTCTAGATGCTAAGTGTGGGTTTTCGTGGGAACTGAGTATTGCCGTATCATCAGAAAATGTGGAAACAGTCAGTCCATCGCTCACTGGTAAATCAGAAGTGTAAATTAAGTACAAGGTAGGTCCAAGAACACTTCCCTGTGGTACACCTGCTTTTATTTCAAATTCTTCCATTACAAATTCGTTATATTTTACTCTAAATAATCGGTCAGATAAATAAGACTCCAGCAATTTGTGGGTACATGGTGGTAGTAAACATTTAATTTTATATATTAGGCCCTTGTGCTAAACTTTGTCGAAAGCTTGCGAGATGTCTAAAAAAATAGCTGAACAATACTTCTTTAATTCAAAACATTTCCTTATCTCTCCAGTTATGCGATTCACTTGTTCTATGGTTCCATGTTTTTCACGAAAGCCAAATTGGTGAACTGGGACGATATTTCTATCGTTCAAGAATGGCATAATTTTCTTTTGAAATACTTTCTCGAACAGCTTTGATAAACAGGATAGAAGGCTAATAGGTCTATTAGATGATGGTATAGTAGAATCTTTTCCTGGCTTTAATATCATTTTGATCTGAGATGTTTTCCACATTTTTGGAAAAACTCCTAGTTTTAAGATCGCATTAAAAATAATTGAAACCACGATAATTGCCGCATTCGGTAGGTTTTTATCATGGATGGTGTTATCGAATCATATCCAGGCGATTTTCTAATATTTATATTTTCCTTGATTACTGTATTAATATCCTCTGGGCTAACAACAATTATATAATCCTTATTTAGAGTAGTGTCAGGTGTCTCTCCCAATACAAAATTATTTGTTTGGGGATTTGGTTGAAAGACAGACCTTAAATAGTGTGCAAATAAATTTGCCTTATCTTCAGAACTACGGGCCCAGGTACCGTCAGCCTTCCTTAAAGGATTTTGTGCCTCTACCGGTGGCTTAATATCTTTCGTTGCCTTCCATAGGGAAAAATTTGTATATTTATTATTTGTTAAACTTTCAATGTATTTTCTACTTTGGCGATCCTCTTCTAATTGAAGGGCTTTTCTTAGTTTCTTAATTGCTCTGGTTTGTTGCCATTCTCTTCTACATTTTCTTTTTTCAAGAAGAAGTTTTTGAATTTCATAATTAGAAATATGCTTATTATCGTTCTTAAAAGTTTCACTTTTTGAGTGATCTATAGCTGAATTAATTAACGACGTAAAGTCTTGTACGCATTTGTTTATATCTTCCTCACACTGAAAATATGGATCTGTGTGGATATGACTACTGATGTATTTTTTACATTTTAACCAATTTGTCCTATAAAAAGTATTAGTAGGATAATTTGGTATGTTAGTCCTTCCGTAATAAGTTATTATTATCGGAGAATGGTCAGAAGTTAAATCATATGAAATTTCCGTAGTTATTGAGTTTCGGTTTATATTTTTAGATATGGCAAAATCTAAGAGATCAGGAATTTTTCTAGGATCAGCCGGCCAATATGTCGGATGTCCAGGGGACACAAAATCCATGCCATTTTTGGGATCAACTAGTACCTTATAGAGCTGTCTACCTCTGGGATTTATCAATCTGGAACCCCAGTAAACATGTTTGGCATTATAGTCGCCACGTGCCAGGAAACGATCTCCTAGTGTCTCAAAGAATTCTTCAAATTTTTCCTTGGTCATAGAAAATCTTGGTGGACAATACACCGAGCTTAGCGTTAAGTCACCAGCGAAACACTCAAGGTTAATAGAGGTTGCCTGCAGGTAATCTTTCGAGAATTCATTTAGGGCATAATGTCGTATTCGATTTCTAATTAATATACCAGTACCACCATGTGCTTTTCCATCCGGATGATTTGTAAAGTAGAATGAATAACCTGTAATATACAAATTGTAACTATTTGTGAGATGAGTCTCTGAGACTAACATCACATCAATATCTTGCTGCTTCATGAAGTATGATATTTCAGATTTATGTTGGTTTAAACCATTTGCATTCCAAAAACATACTCTCAAATAACTCATTTTTTCGTTAAGAGGATTTGAATCATTTGGTTCTGTGCTCTTAAAAGCTCTTGTATTGTGTTCTGCATGGATGACATAAAGTTGGTCATATTTTGGTTTAGAGAGGTAATGGTTTGCGTAAGAGTTTGCATTAAAGTTTCTAACCCTCCCGAATTTCGGGGGAAATTAGGTTGCTGGAAACTCGTTCTTAAAACGCTGGCATAGGAGATATTTCCGGGATTGGCTGTACTCGATTGGTCAGTGTTTAAACTTGGCTTAACTAACACTTACTCCAGAATTTATTTGGTTAGTAATGGTATTTACAGGTGCGTATTCAGCAATTCCATTTCTTTTTAGCTTTTGATTCTCTCTTAACCTTTTCAACAATTCCTTATATACTCGGCAACCACGGTAATTGGTGAATGGTCGCCACCGCAGTTACCACATTTTCTCTTAATACCGTTTTTCACAACATCACATTGAGATGATGAATGAAGATCTCCGCATGCTACACATACTATACGTAGGGTACAATAATTTTTAGTATGACCGAACTCTTGGCAATTGCCACATTGGACAGGTCCTTTTCTCTTAAGAGGTTCCTCTATAGTGACTCTGCGATTCAAAAGATATCGCAAAGAGTAACTTATCATCGTTCGGCTCCAACTCAACTCTAAACATTGGTTGTGGAGTCTTATCCTTATTAAAAATATTGACCACAACTTTTATTTGATAGCCCAACTCCTCTAGGGCCTCCTTGATTTTAGTTGGTTCTACACTGGACTCAATTCCTTTAATTACAACAGTCAAACCTTTACTACTTTTCAGTTGATATGTGTAAAAATTTTTGTTACTATTATTTAGGTAAAGAGAGATTTTTCTATAACAATCCTCAGTGTATACTACAATTTTTGTGAGTTCATGAAGACCGGTTTTTAATTGACCATAGCTCCCACATAAACCCATCTTCTAAAAATCAGTTTAAAGTGCATAAATCTAATACAAATGTTAATATCAATGCCAAATTTCGTAAAGATCGGTCTATAATTTATCTTAGCTCCATATATAAGGCCCAATTTTGGAATCACTCACATACACAATGGTGTAGGATATAATATGGTCGGTCTTGACTGACTATATCTTTCTTACCTGTTAATTTTTTGTTTTGTAATTTTTTATTTTAGTTCTTCGCAAAACAATTTAATTCTGATCGAAAAAATGAGAACCATAAAAATTCTGTTATTTTTGAAAAAAAAAAAAAAAACATGAAAATATAAAATACAATCCTCTGACTTTTTTGTTAAAAGTCATTTAATTTTCAAAATAAAAGAACTTTGGTAAAATAGGAGAGTCAAATAATTAATTTTGAACAAAAATTTGTATTTGCTAAAAATAATATGGAATGACAAAAAGTAAATGATATGGTATATCATGATATGGTATATATATATATATATATATATATATATATATATATATATATATATATATATATATATATATATATATATATATATATATATATATATATATATATATATATATATATATATATATATATATAAAAGAGTAACGTTACTGAGTAATTGCCTGACTTACTTACTTACTTATTGTGGATTCATTATTGCACAGCCCAAACGGTTAGAGCTAGAAAGATGAAATATGGACTGTATATTGGTTTTCTATCAAATAGATCCACTAAAAGGGTAAAAACGGGTAAAATCGGTAACGTTACATCTCCTAAACTAATAGAGATACAAAAAATTTCAATAGTTATTGTTATTCATTTAAAAAATAATCGGATAGGTGTCTGGTACTTTTTTGAAATTCGGCTCTTTTAGGTAGAAAACGGGTAAAAACTTTATTTTGATATTTTTTTGACACTCTATCATCAAAATAATATTTTATCAAGAATTGGCGAATACGAGTTTGGTACTTTTTTGAAATTCGATCGTTTAAGTGGTAAAAATCGTACCTGGTTTTGGTACTTTTTTACAAAATATATTTTTTCTTTTTAACATTAGATCCCATTACAATTTAGCAATTCATTGGAGCACAATCTTTGTTACATCCAGTGAGAATAAAAAGTACATGTAGACCTAAGTGGGTGAGAATTCACTTGTTTGTTCTTTTAACCCATTAATGATCATGGCGATCAAGACATTTTTTAGATTTAAAATTTTTAACAACATATCAACTGAGGCATATAAACCCATTGACGTTAAATTTTTTTTTTATATTTCGTTTAATAAGAAAGTTATATACCGTTGCATATACGTAACAGTTGGTATTACTCACTAATAATAGACCTTGTACTAGGTGGCACAAGAATAGTGGGGGCCAAAAGTATTGCGAATGACCCAGTGTTACATTTACGTAACACTTTCTTTCTCCACTTACTAATTTTCATTGGACACGCCTTATATATTTTTAAACAATTAAATTAACTAATTTGATTTGTTTTCTTTTAGCATACAAATTTTTTTTCGTTAAAATATATTGATTTCAAATAATAAACCTTTTTGCAGTTAAAATCGAGTTTTCGCAAGTTGCCAAATAATGAACTTTACAAAATCACTTTTTGCCACAATAACTAGAGAGAAAGTGAAAAAGAAAACATTTGAGAATGCAGGTCGAATATTGAATAACAAAATTGAAGTTTATATTATTCCGTTTTTTTACAATAGAGTTTTAAACTTAGATTTTTTCGCGTTACACATACGTAACAGTGGGCATTAATGGATTAATTGTAATTTTTAAATTTTCTATAAACATGAAATTAATGATATATGATCCTTAGTGAATGTAAATCCATTAGAGGGGACTTTGTATTACTTTTCTTCTCTACTAAAATATAATAATAGAAATAATTTGGTAGTTTTTGAACCTTCGAACGTTAAAGATTATTCTTAATACCGACAGAACACCAATATTATAACTGCTTCCACGGGAGATAGAAATCAGAGTTTAATTTTACGGTTTTTTTCACTTTTGATATTTCATTTTGTTTTTGTAAATAAAACGGCTACCGTTTTTTTTTTTTTTTTTTTGTCTGTATAACAGTACTCTTATTTAAATGTTAATTATATAAAAGTGTATCTTTGCTTGTTAGTCTGTCAGTTTTTTAATTTTATTTCGATGTCTTTTTTTTATTTTAATACAATTATACATATTATTCAAAAATGTATAGTAATAAAATTATAACCTTATAATATATTGCTTACATATTTACATATTTATATTATATATCTATCATGTTCTTGTAAAAAAATACACTATTTTGAATTGAGAGAGTTGTTCGATAGACATGAGAAATAAAATATAAGAGAGTTTATGTAATTTGATATTAAGATTTGGAATCAGTCTTATTAAAAAAATTATATTTGTAAAAATGTAATAAAACTATTTTAATAACTATATTAGAGTATTTTTAATTGACTTAATTGAGCTAGTCTCCATATTATTACAATTACAAACAGAAAAATAATTTAAGTAAAAATATTCATTAATAATTTAGTGTTTAAATATTAAGACAACCTTAAATTTAATAAAAATTATCCCATTTTAAATTAGTTTTTAATTTTTAATTTTATACTTTTTATTTTTTCTTGCATTTGAAATCATTTTCACTTTGACTTAATTTCCTGTAATGCAGTAAAGTGTAACAGCAATCATGTCAGCAAAGCAATTGTACATCTTAATTTGAAATCTTATATTTATTTATGCTGTTTAGGTAGGATGTACTGTGGTTTTACTGGAATTTATATGTATACAAATAGGGTTAATCGAAATATAGCAAAATTGTAATTTTTAAATTAATGAATTCTTCTAAGTAATTAATTTAAAAATAGCTAAATATTATTATCAGGGCAAGTTTTTATATGCACAAAAAAAAAAATAAAAATAAAATTGAAATATGCGCTTGAAAAAGCACAAAAAAATGGTATAATATGCAAAGAAATATGCAAAAATGGCATGAATATGTATATAAAAACCAACGAATTTATGCATTCTTATATATTAATGTGTAAAAAATATGCACAAATATGCATTTTTTAACTTTTAATCTCTAATAGATTTCGATGTTTATAAAAATATAACTATTTTAATTTAAAGTGTATCATATTTGAAGCTTCCGAATTTTTTTTCTTTACAATATTTACAATGTACACAAAATACTCACAGCAAATTTTTATAAATCATTTGATTGAGCCCCAAAACATCACCAAAAAATTGTGTTTTTGTTAAGAAAAATAACTTTTGTATCCATTATATGCAAATTTATGCAAAGATTTAAAATATAAGCATTTTTTGTGAATTTCTTTTGAAATATGCAAATGCTTACTTTCCAAGCGAAAAGCTTGAAAAACTTGCCCTAATTATTATTTTTTTATAATTTTGCATCAAAATTTAATAAATATATTCAAATAAAACTAACATAAGAATCAAATTTAAGTAAGATTTTTTTCTCATTTAAATTTTTAATTCATTCAATCATCCACTTAATTGATTTAATAAAATTTTTAATTTTTTACAGTTTTTAGTAATTGATTTAATCATTTTGGTGAGAGGTGTAAATTTAAAAAAGTTGTTAATTGAATGAATTATTTACTAACATATTTGATGATTGAATTTATTTTTTGATTTTTTCTGTGTGCACACAGGAAAAAGTAAAAAATTATTTTAATTATCAAAATGCTTCATTCAATCAAAAAATTATTTAAAATTGCACCTCTCACCAAAATAATTATATCAATTACCAAGAATTGTAAAAAATAACAAAGAACATTTTTTTCCAATTAAACACTTTAAAATTTATAATTAAAATTATAATTTGAAAAAATATAAACTTTAAACAACGTGTTGATTGAATGAATCAATATTTTGTATGAAAAAAAAATCGGTGTTTTTATACCCTACACCACCATAGGTGGGTAGGGTATAATGCGTTTGTGCTGATGTTTGTAACACCCAAAAATATTGATCTAAGACCCACCTGAGTCGATTTAACGATGTCCGTCTGACCGTCTGTCCGTCCATGTAAACCTTGTAATCAAACTACAGGTCGCAATTTTGAACCAAAATTAATGAAATTTGATACACAGGTTTCTTCTAGTCCAAGAACGAAGCCTATTGAAATTGGTTATGATCGGTCCATTATTTCACGTAGCCCCCATACAAATGTCCTCCCGGAAAAGGGTTTAACGATTATAAATCCCTTAAATATAGCAATATTTTAATGAAATTTGGAACATATAAGTTTTATATAAGTCTAAATAAGTGTGCCGATTTTTAAAAAGATCGGTCCATAATTAACCATAGCTCCCATATAAATCCCTTTTCAAAAAATCACTTTAACGGGCATAAATCCCATTAAAATATTAGTATCAAGTTAATATTCGACACAAATAAGTTTTATATGAACATAAATGATAGTGCCAAATTTTAAAAAGATCGGTCCATAATTTACCATAGCTCCCATATAAGGCCCTCTTTCGGGAATCACCCAAATGCGAATAAATTCATATACATGTCAGCATCAACGTTATATTCTGTATTCGTATGTTTTATTTTACACTTATGAGTATCGGTCCACATATGACTCCAAGTCAAGACTCCTCTCCGAATTATAATGTACACAATGGTGTAGGGTATCATATGGTCGGGCTTGATCGACTATATCTTTTTCTCTCGTTATTATTATTATATGAATCAAGTTGATAATTGTGTGAAGCAATGCGTTAATTGAAAAAAATATATAAAAATATGCATGTATGTGTATATGTATTATTTTAAATATTTTCTTTCTTTGTTGTCACTTTTTTTTAATTCAATTATTTTATTTTTTATATTTGATTTGGACATTTTTAAACTTTCTTCATCCTTTGCTGTTTTTACATCCATATTTGCGGCTTGTGAAACTTGATAGTATGATGGTCAATTGTTCGTATTGTTCTCTACTTTTGAATTCCATTCATACACTAACAGTCAGTCTTATTCAGCAGGGAAATGGCGCCAAATTTGACCTGAGTAGCATTTCAATCTAGACTGTAAACTAGGGTATTCACTCGAATATTGTTTGCTCGATTAATCGACAAATTAAAATCAAATATTAGTTCGATTAAATTAAAATCAAGAATTTCGAGTAAAAATTTATTCGAGCAAATTATGCCGATTAATCGAATAATTCGAGTAAAAAAATATTTTAAATAGTTTCTTTCTTAGCTATTTTTTAGGATGTTTTAATTTTAGTTTTTTTAAAAAATTAGCTTGAAAACAATGTTTCAAAATTTTCATAGGATGTTTAGAACCTAAAAGTGGCACAATTCGGAAGTTTATTAAAAAATTATATTTAGTAAAAAGAACCGAATATATGCCCAAATTACAGCACGTATGTAAAGGTCGTTTCGATCACAAAATTAAACAAAAATACAAATGTCCCTTAAACAATTGTAATGTAAAATTCAAATAATTTTTTATAATTTTAATAATTTGGGAAGGATAAAGAAAATGGATTCTCCTTTTTATATTAAATGTTTTATAAGAAATAAATTAGAGGATTTTAAACTTGATTTACAAAAACATATCAATAAATTCTCAGTCTGGTGTGGAGGATATGATGGCTAGGATGGAATCAAAAATATAGAGAAAGGAGAAATAAAATATTGAACATTTTGGGTAAAAGTTATGGTTAATTTCAAAATAGAGCCAATTATAATTCTTACGCGTATATTTGGGAGAAAGAATTATATATTTTAAATTTACAATAAATTAGTATATTAAATGGAGAAAAGTTGTTGGTTGTAACTAACTGTATATAGGACTAATTTACTATACAAGTTTATAGAATTTTAAAAGATTTTTTTATACTTTTACACCGGTATTATTAGAAAATTAAGAGTTGCGAAACATTTTTGCACAAAATAGAACTAAAGCATAATCACGAGATCACTATAATATAAATAGTAAATTATAAATTATCTATATACATTTGTATAATATTAAATGACTGTCTAATACTTAATTTATTTGTCTATGTCTGGCGATTAGTCATCGTATTAAACGTTAGTCATCGGTTAAAACGTTCCCAAATAGTGTACAAATATTTTGAATATAACTGAAAATCTCTATGCAGCACATAGATTAGTATGTGGCCAAATTTAAAAGTGAGACAAAATCGCTAATTAAGTGGTTAAACATTAAGTGGTCAACATTAAATTGTTATCGAAAGTATAGATAATCACCTTTAATTGGGTATTAGTGTAAAAACTAAAAATTTTATAGCATTTAAAAAATGATAAAAAGCCCTTCGAACCACACTTTAATATAAAATTTAGTTCTAATTAATACACCAAAATGGTTAGACCTATTTATTTTACTATCAATGAATAATAATCAAAAAAGACAAATATTCATAAATATTTACGCAAATTTTAATTATATATTATTTTCGAAAGACCATTTCTTGTTTTAAGCTATATTTTTGTTTTATTTTTTTATAATCATTGAAAAAACGAGTAAAATTTTAAAGTATAATTTACTCGAATAACTCGAGTAATTTAAAAGTTTTACTCGATTATTCGAGTAACTTAAAAACTGCATTTTCGAGTTATTTGATTATTCGAACAATGAAAAAGTCGAGTAAAATGAATACTCTACTGTAAACTTATTTTGACATCGGGCCTTCAACTTTGATGTATTTGAGACACGGATACTCTGGATATAAAATTTTCTCTATCATTTTGCTGCTTTTATATCCATACCTGCGGCTTCTGTTAACTTGATGTTAATTTGGTCATTTGTTCGTGTTGGTCTCATCTTCTGGATTTCATTCATACACTCACAATAGACTTAAAAGGTTTCTTGGTCTCCGTCTGGACTCGGCATTTTCAAATTTGGTGTATTTCAAGCACCGGATTCCTTGGATGTGAAGAGCAAAATCAAGCATTTAATATGGTGAAGGGATATATTTGAATGGCCTACTTACAATTACAACTGTTAGCATACAGCACAGATAAAGAGTCGGTCAACAATGTCTTTTTAACTATAAATCGCACAAGCCATCATACGAAGCATTAACGACTGTAAAATCTCTAAGACAATAAATATGTATATAGCATAAAAAGTGCATTTATGCATACAAACCTGTCTTCCATAAATAAAATTTTTACTGAATTCGCGTTAAGTCCACAAAGAAGACAAAATTTTTAAAAACTCATAAAATTCTTGCGGGTAGACGGAGAAAGGAATTTTTTTCTTAAAATTATTATTATTATGAAAAAAAAAAAAAAAAATTATAACCAATTAAAAAACTGATTGAATTAATTAATCTTTTGATTAAATTTTAATAAGGAATCAATCTACTAAGTTCACAGAAAAAATTATTCGATACATTTTATTAAATAATTAGTTTTTGAATTTTTTATACAAATTTAATTAATTTATTAAATTAATATAATTAACATCATTATTGGCATAATTTTTGTATCAAAAAAATTTACAACTGAAAAAAAAAAAAATTAAAACAAAAACGGAAAAACATTTTGACAAACGACTGGTATACATTGCAATAAAATATTATTTTATGAGAAATGTCCACGTTATTTACAACGAATATTATTGAGATGTCTTTAAATTTATAAGGTGATCTCTAGAGCAGAAAATTTTTGAGTTATTCGGTATGTATGCGTTATTTTAATTATGGTATTATTGTTAATTGTTTCCAAATTATTATAGATGTTCCTGTCCTAGATGTCAAACAAATCATGGACCACATTTGTTTAAAAGTTAGGAAACAATTTATGCGTAAATAGTATGTAAGTACGCATAATATTTTAAGGTTCCTCAAACATTAAATCACATGTATATACATATTTATTTTCTTTATAGATGTATTACCTCCTACGTTAAAAAGACATTTTTACATCCTGTTTTTTAAACTTCCCCGATTTTATCTGAAATCTCTGCGAAATTGGCATAAATAAATCCCTGCGAAAGAGCTATATACATATGTATAAGTTTGTGAAAATTTAAGAACATATACACGTACACATGTTTGGTCAGACAAGAATGTACTTAACCCGTAAGGGATCAAATATATTTGTGGCGAAATGTGATCTTTTTTGCATATATCTCGCTACAATTTTGCAATTAAATGTTTTTTTTTTTTTTTTGCTTTCGCATAATTTTTGGAGGATATTTTGAAGTCATAATTAAATTACGGTATTACAATTTTTTAATTAATAAACTTTTTAGTAGCATCGAAACACTATTGATGTAGAAAATGCGAGATATATGCAAAAGGCTGATTTTTGTGACTTATGACCACAAATATCTTACGCAATTTTCCGTGGCTTTAGTGATATTGTATTAGAGGACTCTATGTATCAAGTTTCGCTTCCCTACATCAAATTTCGAGGTCGAACCCCAATCAGCAATTACATGCGCAATATTGCAATAAATGGAATACAGTCAGTTCATTACATAAATTACATGCATTACATTTACAAGTATTATTGTGAGAATTTTTAAGTAAAATTTGTAATATTTTAATAAACAATTTAAATGATTTTTTTTGCACTTTTTATTGGGGGTATATTTATATGAGAAAATAAAGATTAAATTAATTATTTATTTAGTTTTAAAGAAAATTTTAATTATATATGTGATTAACTTGGTTAAAAAAATTAATTGAAATTTTAAAAAATTCACTGCCTGTTTCTCTAAATGCGAACGAAAGTTTCGTTCGAGTAAATGTATTGGAAACAACAAATAATTTTAAAATTTATTTGTTGTTTTCAATACATTTAGTCGAACGAAACTTTCGTTCGCATTTAGAGAAACAGGCAGTCAATTATTTTTACTTTATTAATATTATCATTTTGATGATTGGAGCAAAATCAATAAAAAAATTTATTAATATAAGCAATTTCATAATTGAAATTCATTTTTATTTTTTTCTGTGTTGATTTAAAAACTTTAAGCAATAATTTTTTCTGTGTGGAGACACTTCGTTATCATTATTTTATTTTAGTTTAAGTATTGTTTGATTTTTTGTTTTAAAAATTGAATAAAATAAAATATTTTGTTTTTGTTAAAAATTTCATAGAAATAAAACTATACCACTGTAATTTCCATATAATCAGAGATTTAATGAAACACTAAAAAAAAGAAAAAAAAAATCAACAACAACATCTTCTACCAGTTATTGAAGCAAAAATGGTAGAAAATTGTAAATTTTCACAAGTGAAAATTCAACGTCTAATTGCATTTAAAATAAATTGTGTCAACGACAAATAAGCAAAAATAAAATAAATAAACAAGATTTAGTACCCGTTAAATCTTTAGCTAACTTAAATATATATTAAAAAACTTAGGGCAATTGGGAATTTAAGAAAACTAAAATGTATGTATGTATCTTAATTAAAGGTATGAAGAAAACATAAAAAAGAAATAAATTCAAAAGATATTGAAAAACAAAAAAAAAAATAAAAAAAAAAATAGTAAGAAGAAATTATATTTTTAAGAAAATAAAAAAATCAAAAGCGTTTTCAGAATATTTGACTTATAACAAATTCTTTCGAAATAAAATGTTATGGTCGAAGTGTCTTCTGCTCCTAATAAAAAAAAACACACTTTTTATAAATTGAGGCTAGTTCTCGTGATAAATTGCGGTTTGTAAAATTAAGGAGTTTGTAATATATATAGAACCATATCTTGGAAATGACTTGTCGGATTTTATAAAAAAAAATCTAATTAAAATTGTCTACAAGTCACTTTTATATTACTTTTTAAAACATTCAACAGCTATGAAGATACTAAGTTTATTATTTGGAAGAAAAATTTTAATTTTATACAAAACTGAAGAAAAAAAAAAAAAAATTGTTCAAAAAATTATAGAAATTCGAAAATGTAAAAAATTTAAATTTTTATTCTTAAATCATAAAAAATTTTTTTGCAAATTTATATTAGTCTCTACCAAAATTTACCCACTTTCTAATTTTTACCGTAACTACCCCTAGAATTGTACTGTTTGAAATATTAGTGAAATCGGATAACGTTAACCCGTGCCGCATCGGACCTGAAGTTTGAAGAGTGCGTTTATATGGGCAAAAGTTGGTCTATTTTCAATTTTTAGATAAATGTTGCTATTAAGTATTTTTTTTTTCTTTTGCACCTTATACTTATACAATTTTAAAGTGACGTAGTTTCGGTTCTATAAAGATATTGATTTCAATCTTTTTCTATGTAACGAAGAGTTATGTCAGCTAAACAATGCAATTTTTATGAAAAAATCGAGTTTATACTTTATTTGATTTTTTAAATTAAAGTAAAATTTTTGTAAAAAAGTGTTTTTTGGAGAAATTATAAATATTTTATCTGTAATAAAATCTTAAGATTTTTGTAAAAGGACTCCTATAATTCCCAAAAAACTTCGAAAATCCCAAAAATGGAGTTTTTCACATTTTCGGCTATAAAATCCTCATTTTTCCGAAGTCCCATAAATTTTAATTAAAAACTTTTAACAACATATTAAAGATTACTAAACTGTACTCCGTTTGCCGATTCGTGCTTTGGGATTAAATTCAAAACTTTCATATAAAATGGGTCCAATTCGGGAGGGTGCGTACCTTGACCACTTGAATCTCTGTGACACCTTTCAGAAAACTATAAAATTATTATATGTCGTTAAAGAAAATTTTATTTTAGAGATAAAAGAGTGTGGATACTTTTTCGCTCAAAAAACACAAAAAGTCGTTATTTTTGCAATTTTCAAATTCAAAGTTGCTTATTTTTTTAACCCGGTAAAGACATCGATTTAAATTTGTTTATTCAATAGATAATTTTGTTCTTTAATTAGCTAAAAAAAAAAAAACAAAAGAATCGGTCGGAAATACTGGAATATATATGAAGAAAGCTGGACCAAGAACATGCAAAATTGAGGTACTTAAAAATTCAGACACAAATAACTCAAGCACGTTTTTTGAAGGTCTTGTTAGTGCCTAAGCAAAAATTTGGCAAACGATTAAAAAATGTTTATGTCAGAGGTACCCAACTATGAGCCCTCTTAGCTCTGCCCCTGAGGGGTATGTTAGGTTCCCCTTCTAACCTTAAAAATGTACACTGCTACGCCTGTACCAAATTTTATACAAATCGTAATAACTTTAATATTTTTTAATCGATTTTCTCCTTTTATATCTTACTAACTTACCAGCAACCCCATTTGATGTGATAACTAATATTAAATATGTGGGGTCTTCTACTCCCCTGAAAATATAAAAAAATAAGACTTTTAGTAAATTATTTCTTCGGATATGCGAAAATTAATATTTTTCTTATAAGGCTACCCCTACCCCTGGGGTAGCCTTATCATCAATACATTATGATAATAAATTAGTTCCCACAAAATGTTCTCACTATAAAAGTTCTTTAGATATACCATTAAAAATACTTGTTTTGTGTGAGGGTACCATTTTCTCAAGTCCTACGCATCTCATTTATATCTGAACATAGGGAGGTTGTTGAGAAAGTTATTCTTACAGAATGTTAAAACTTTTGCCGCAAAAGTTCTTAACATATACGTTATTTAATATTTTCGATATATGGGGGTATTATTTCCCCTGGTCGTATCCATTTCATTTTAAAATTGGTGGTATTAGAAAGATATTCCCGCAAAATTTTAAGATGTTTGCTGTAACAGTATTAAAGTTATCGGATAATTAGTATTTTCTTAGTTAGAGTTTTTTCAATTTAAGATGAAAATGCGGTGGCATTTTCATCTTAAATTGAAAAAAAAAAAAAAAAAAAAAACACTATTTCTACAAAATCTCAGGTTTTTATCTGTAATAGTTCTGGAGTTATGTTATAATAATAGATTTGATAGATAATTATGTGTAGATTACATAAAAAGTAGTTTTAGTGGTTTAAAAATTCAAGACTTATGCCCAAATTGGGAGATGGAAAGAATTAAGGGTTATATACCCTTTATCAGAGCACAGTGGATAATTTGCATTTATCTTGTAAATGACCCCACTGTGTTCTATTGAAGTGCATATGAGATTTATTACAGCTGAAGAAATTACTCTAAGTTACTAATAAAGACTGCGCACGAAAAAATCCTTGCATGCAAATCTACCTATAGAAACTAAACCAGTGGGCGAATTTTTTTAAAGTGGTATTTTTATTAATGACTGTTATGTTCAAGTACTACACATAAAAGAATAAATTAGTTCCTGTTGGTTTTTAAGGAAATATGTGATCTTTTCCAGAATTATTCTAATTAAAGGTTTTATTGTGTTTCTGTCATTTTTTTTTTGCTCGAATAGGTCCACTTATTTTTAAACTCAGTTTAATTTTATGCTGAGCTTTTAATGTCCTTTAAGTTAGTTTTTACTAGAGTCCAATATCATTCAATTGCACTAAATTTCGGACAGTTTGATGGATTAGCCTCTATCGGTACAAACTCTTACAGTTTCTTTGTTACAACTCCATTGTTTTGTTGTTGTAATGAGAAGAAGCGTCAATAGGCCAGAAAACAGGGGATACACTGAATTTTATTAGGAAAGGGAGAAGACATTTCCAAAGGCACTCATTCGCGTATATTTCTGTGTTAATGCAACCATTTTTAAGAATGAAGTGCTTCACTCCTGCATGACTTCCCAAACAAAAACTTTCTTGGGAATTATGATTTTTTTGATACACGAAATTTTTGTTCCATAATCCCTCTAGCATCTGCGTTATAAAATTCCTGGCTAAGAAGTTGAAAAAAATTCACCTTGTAACAACGTTTCATCGTCTACTATATAGAAACAAAATTTCTGAGAAAATTCGTCCGAAGAAATTCCATGTAATTTTTTACCTCCAAATTCTTGCTTGCGTTTCTACTAGGATTTTTTTCTTACACTATATGTAAGTCTTCAGGCTAGACTTCCTTTCAAATTTTCTGATAAAGATTCAAAGCAATTACCTTTTGTGACAGTTTTCTTCGAGATATGAGGTGATTTTCTATCAAAATCCTTTCTATTTTGCCTGAGTCCTACAGCCTGAAGATAATATTTGTCTTCCATTACCAGGTTACCATTCGGTGATCATGACTTCTTTGTATAATATTATGACCCAAGAAATTGCGGCACAAGAGCCTTCCTTGCAATTATTTTATATGACCAATGCAAGATTTCATGAAAAATTTGATTTATGTTTTTAAATGTTTTTTGTTAAACTTCCATTTTAAGAAAAACCAATTTTGCTATTACCATGAAACTTAGCACATGGTAAGTGAGCATAGTGGCAAATACAAACCAGTTAACAGAATTATTAATTTTTAACCACATCAAAAGTTATAAGGCCAAGAGCATGCACGGATTTTTTTCGTGCGCAGTCCTTATGTATTCAACCTTTACTTCTTTCAATCTCCCACTTTTTGGAAGGTAGTATCTTTCCTTTAGAATAACTAGTAAATTATTGTATATTTTTTCTTTAGCTGAAAGAAATATTATTATATTTTTTAATATGTCGGCTTTGCTATTTTAACTGCAGTATTTTAATTTACCAAATAATAAATATTGATTATGCCATTGAAATATGTATAAGCATATTTAACAATAACATCATTACATCAATTCGCTGAAAAGATTTAAAAAAATAAAAAATCACTGCAAGTGAAATATTAAAATTGGGTATGAAAGAATTTTTACAAACACTTCAGTTATACTTATACTACTTAACCCATTTCCGACCACTACCCGATTCCGTTGAGATATCTTTACGAATATATACTAGATATTTTTCGTTCCGAAATACAGGGCTTGGAAAATTTCAGAAATCGTACCATTTTTGGACCCGGGAAATTTTTCTGAACAACATTTTGAAAATTTTTTAG
This sequence comes from Protophormia terraenovae, assembly GCA_951394005.1. Taxonomy (NCBI): domain Eukaryota; kingdom Metazoa; phylum Arthropoda; class Insecta; order Diptera; family Calliphoridae; genus Protophormia; species Protophormia terraenovae. The sequence continues at coordinate 87,377,012 of OX596074.1, forward strand.
CTCAAATTTAAAGCTATTTACCTTTAGAATACACCCATGGCATAAAAGTACTTTTTCGGGAAGCAGATTTAAAAATATCGCCGAAATGACCATTGATGCGTTTTGGCAACACTAACGTTTTAGGCGATCCGCGTGGCTTTAACACATAATTTTGGACAGCTTATTTATAAAAAATTCGATTTTTTTCTCTTATATTTAAGACAACATATTAATCTAATAATAACTGTAAAAAAATTATCATTAAGTCCATAATTAGTTAATTAGGCGATGTTAAAGTTACTGATGCTAAAACGCAACAGCGGTCGGAAATGGGTTAAGTTAGATAAGTGTTACAACTCAAGCGATTAAGACATATATAATGTTTACCGTTTAACGACCAAATTATCTTAATCTCTATCTAAATAAAAAATTACATTTTTGGAATCTATGAGAAATTAATAAATTTTCTGTTAACTTCATCAAAATCAGTTAAAAATTATGTTAAATTTAATTATTTTATGTTTATTTTGAAACAATGATTAATATTCCCTGGTGTAGGGGCATTTAAATATGACAATAAAGAGACAATCATCATCATTATCATGAATAAATTCTTAATGTCCTGAAATGCCACAAAGACTATAAAAAGTTAATTACGACTTTAACCAATAATTACTGTTGTATTGTAAAACTGTATGATGTGAATTTTTGACGAAATATTGTAATCTATATTTTTATTTCCGTACTTAACCAACATACCCACAAACTTATCAATATAAATACCATATGTCAGTCATATATTCATAAATAATTTAATGCTATTTTAACTCTGTCAGTCTGTAAGTAAACAACAGTTATTTAAAACATAAATATTTATTTAATTGTAAAATTAAAGAATAAATATGAAATGATTTTGCAAGAAGTGAAGAACATGAGAGACAATTGTATGATTCTTCGACGCAAAGTGGTCCCAAACTGTTTTTTATTTTTTTTTATTTTACATAATTTTGTAACTTGTGAACCGTTGGATATCTATATATATAAAAGAGTAACGTGACTGACTGATCCATCATCCCAAAACCCAAACGGCTAAAGCTAAAGATTTTTGGAAATTCGAATGTTTAGAGGGTAAAAAGGGGTAAAAACTGGTAAAATCGCTAACCTTATAACTCTCAAACTAATAAAGATACAAAAAAAGTTGAATAGTTATCGTTATTCATTTAAAAAATAATCGGACAGGTGTCTGGTACTTTTTTGAAAATCGGCCCTTTTAGGGAGAAAACGGGTAAAAACTGTATTTTGGTACTTTTTTGGCACCATATGTATCTTTGAAACCAATCAACATACATATGAAATTTATGTCGTATTCATAACTTATCAAAAAATGAGAAACAAAAATTTGGTACTTTTTAGAAATTTTAACGTTTAAAGGGTAAAAATCTTACCTATTTTTGGTACTTTTTTCATAAAACCTTTATTTATTGACATAAACATATGCGAATTTGAATGTTTGATCCTACTATAATTTAGAAATTCATTGGAATACATTTTTAGTTATATCCATAGAAGAAAAAGTATCAGAAAGGAGGTAAAATCGGGAAATTACATTTTATTCAAACTCAATAATGAATTTTCAATTACATTAAACCTAGAAACATGAAATTAAGTAAATGTAGTTCTATGTGGATAAGATTTCAAAAGAGTGGAATTTGTGGTACTCAAAGATACATGGTTATATGTGGGAAATAATTCACAAAAGGGGTCTTTGTGGTACTTTTTTGTTCTTCTAATGGTACTTTTTGAATTTTTTATAATTATGAACCTAGAAACATGAAATTAAGGACATGTGGTGCTAAGTGAATGAGAATCCATAAGAAGGGACTTTGTGGTACGTTTTTGTTCTTCCAATGGTACTTTTCCAATTTTTTATAAAATATTAACCTATAAACATGAAATCAAAGATATGTGGTGCTAAGTGAATTAGAATCCATAAGAGAGTACTTTGTGGTACTTTTTTGTTTTTCTAATGGTACTTTTTGAATTTCCTGTAATATTTAACCTAGAAACATAAAATTAAATATACATGGTCCTATATGGGAAATAATTCACAACAAGTCCCCTGTTGGGTACTGTAGGGTACTTTGTGGTACTTTTTTGTTCTTCTAATGGTACTTTTTGAATTTCTATAATTATGAACCTAGAAATATTAAATTAAGGACATGTGGTGCTAAGTGAATGAGAATCCATAAGAGGGGACTTTGTGGTACTTTTTTGTTCTTCTAATAGTACTTCTTGAATGTTCTGTAATCAGTATCCTTAAAAGGGATTTTGTGGTACTTTTTCGTTATTCTAATATTTCTTTTTCGTTATTCTAATATTAGAAACCTGAAATTAAAGTGATAATGTTATTTATGGATGAGAATTATCAAGCACTATTAGTCTTCTATACTAAAAAATAATATAAATACTTTCGCATTTTTTAAATTTCGAACGTTAAAAATGTTAAAATTTGGTACTTTATTGTCACACAACGAACTACAAGCATAGAAATAAATTTGAAATATTATATTTTTTATCAGAAATATTTCAAACATGCTTTTTATATTTTTCGAAAATCCTATTTTTTATTTCAATTTTCGTTACTTTTTTAAGTAAAATATTTAAAACGTTTATTGTTGTTAATGCCGTTACAACACTATTATTAAAAATGTTCCTACGGGAGTTAAGAATCTTAGTTTAAATTTAGTATATGCAGTGCAAGCTCGGTTACGGTGACGGCTTAATTTTTAAAATTGCATGTTGGAAATCTCCGTCTTTTGGTATATTAACCTTTTTGGATGATTTTGATCTTATATTTGTAAACTGTAGCGATTATAGAACCTGCAATTTTAAAAATTAAGTCGTCGCGATAATGGGTAGCCGCGAATACCGAGCTTGCACTGTAGTTTGGTTTTTATAAAAAATTTCCGCTAACGAAGTAGTGGGTTTACAGTTCGTATCTAAATAAAATTTCACACGGTAAAAAAAAAAAAATAATAAAAAATTATTTGGGACCACTGTGCGACGTGTAACTAATAACTCAATTTGGAATTCAATTAGTTTTTTTAACCAAGTATTTAACTAATAGCTCAAAAATTATTCGAAAATAAATTTAAAAAATATCAATTATTTGAGAGTTATCACCCACACCAGCTTACTATGTCATCATATTCCACAGAAAAAAATCGACACTAAAACAAAATATTTTTCCATCTTGACACACTCACACAGATATTTGCATAAATTAAATTAAAAGTTTAATGTAAAATATAAATTTGCCAAAAAGACAACTGCAATTTTTTCAGATTTTTTTTTTTTTTTATTAATTTTAACGTTTAAAAAACATTTTTATCAGCTTCATTATAGCAAATGACGAGAGCTTTTGATGGAATATACTCTAAACGTCCAAGTAAAATATAAAATACATAAGTTAATTCCCATGCGTTTTTTTTTTTTTTCTATTTGAAAACTTTTTTGTTCACATTTAATCAAAATAATTATAACAGGGCTTCTACGTAAATGGATGTGTTGAATGTTCCTACATATAACCGAAGCATATATATAATTATGGAGTACTTAACCAAATGGTATACAGTAAGTTATTCCAGAAAAATAATATAAAAAAAAAACAACAAAACATTTTATGTGGAAAATTATTCATCATTGTTTCAGGCCAACAATAAATGACGAGAATGATGATACTCAACTGACAGCCAGGCATACGACCAAATAGTGACTCAAGTAGACAATCAGTCAACCCATGCCAGGCCAATACCAACCAATAGACAATGAAGAATGACAGATCTTTAGTACACGAATACACATGTACAAGTTGTAACCCTTTTTAGTTTCAGTTCACTAATGTTGGGAATTTTTAATAGATAATTTGCATATTTTTCTGCCAAACAATGGATATAAAATTTAAATGCGGTTAAAACACACACACATACTGAGACACTCTTGTCTAAATGTTGGAACAGTGAATATAATGAACACATTTTTAATAAATTGTGACAAATAGTTTTTATGTTTATAGTCTTTATTATGTAGTTACATCAACATTAAATAAAAGGGAAGTTTGACACCAAAAAGATCTAACAACTCAGTTATTATAAGTTATTTTTACCACAAAGAATTTCTTGTCTACTGTTGGGGAGTCTTCTTCTCTTGTGGACATTAAATACATAATATGACAATAGTTTAACCAGAAAATTGTTTGAATTTATTATTATAAAATGCGGGATTATAGCATAAATTTATTAAATTACTACCAGATATAATGAAAGATTTTATGTGAAAAATAATTTGCATTTAACAAAGAACTAGGGAATTATTTTACCTATACGTTGCTTTTTCATAATATGGGTTTCTACTTATGTACACAATTTTGGTAAAATATTTTTTTTTAATTATTATAAATTCTAAAGAAATTAATTAGTAAATTAATCCAGCTGGAAGACCTTTAACATATCAACCTTTGTTACAGAGGGTATAGGTTGAAACTAGTAAAATAATTTGTGGGCACAGTCGTATACATTTTTGTTTTTGTCCTGCTGATATTTTTCTTCAAAATATAGAAAAGTTTTTAATACTTAGATCTGTGAAAGAATGTTATTTTGTTCATCCGCAAGTTATTTATTTCATAGGCATAAATAATTTAAACGAAAGAGAAACTATAGTCAGTCAAGACCGACCATATGATACCTTGAGCAAAAAATTAGACCTGTGGCCAATTGTAGACTAACACTTTTACTACATGTAAAAAAAAATATTCAAATACAGAACCATAGATTATTACATAGATATGAAGCTTAAAAAAACTCAATTGAAAAAAATTACTCAAAAAAGGCACACGTACTACAATTGTTTTTGTTTTCAATACAATTTTTTACTAATACATTCTTAGACTTAGGTTTTTTTGACAACCGACTTAGGTTTCTGACAACGGATCTTCATATCTATGTTATAATCTATGTACAGAACAATGCATTGATACTAACATCTACATGATTTTATGCACTTTAGGGCGATTCCCGGAATTGGGTTTATATGGGAGCTATGGTAAAATATGGACCGATTTTCATAAAATAAACGAACGGACATCGTTAATTCGACTCAGAAAGTGATTCAGAAAGTGATTCTGAGTCGAACGGTATACTTAAAAGTTGGGGTCTGATAATTTTTTCAGTGCGTTACAAACATCAGCACAAACGCATAATAACTCATCCATCTATGGTGGTGTAGGGTATAAAAATCTGAATGAATTTAATCTTAGTTTGTGGAAAGATAAAAGCATGTATGTACGTTAAAAAAACAAATGGTAAGAAATAACAATAATTAAGCTATTACAGAGGTCATCAAATGGGCGCTAAAATCGTTATATCATTGTAAATATCAGTTTTGGTGACAAATTGGTTTATGAGGCAATTTTTAAGGTAAACGAAATTGAAAAAAGATTCGGCTGTGCCGAATCTTTGATACCCTTCACCATATTACCATATTACTATCTTATCGACATCATATTACCATATTACCATATTACCGACAAATAATAAAATTTTCGCCTTAACGTATGCTTTCATATTTTCACATATATAAATCTAAATTTTTTTCAAACTACGAAAATTTGAATATGAAGAAAAAAAAAAAAACAATCATAGCAGGCTTTGCTTTTAAAAAATAAACAACAACAATTCCATATTTATTTATTTTTTTATGTATGTATATACAATCTGGCTGCATATACAAAGAACAACAACAACACTGTTATTCATTATATTACTTCTGTTGCTAACTTTGAGTCTACATTAGACAAATTTTTATCAAGACAAACGTCAAAATGAACTCGAATTTATGGAAGGTGGCAACAATTGTGCAAAAACAACAATATGGCGAATTCAATAATGTTTTTTATGTATGCAGTTTAACAGTTGTAACAACCAAAAATAATAATCAGCTGTTTAATTGAGACTACCTTGTATACATTCGCACCGATTTTGACGTTTGTCTTGATAAAAATTTGCCTAATGTAGACTCAAAGTAACTAAACTACTTGTCTTATAGGCAAAAACGTCACTAATAGTCATTACAATGCTTAATATACATGTTTGTGTATGTATTTATGTATATTCTTAACAGATATGTTTTAGTTTTTAAAAATAAACAACAAAAATTCCATATCTATTTATTTTTGTACAGACTACATATACAAAGAACAACAACAATACTGTTATTCATTATATTACTGCTGTTTCTAACTAAACTACTTGTCTATACAAAAAACAATAAAACGTCACTAATAGTCATTACAATGCTTAATATACATGTTTGTGTGTGTATTTATATTCTTAACAGATTTGTTTTTGGGCCATAACTCTGTTGATTATAAACGAATTTGGTTTATTAAAAAAAAACGAAATTTTATAAAAACATTTATGACTGATCTATATAAAAATAAAAATCTGTAGCTTGAACAAGGGCTTCAAAAATAAAAAAATTTTTTTCCCCGATATCTCAGTTATTACTGAACCGATTTATTTAATTTTTTCAGAACAAAAATTCAGAAAATAATTTCCGAGCCTCCTTTGAAAATTCGAAGTCCCTGGTATATGCAGAGGCTTCAGAAACTGAAAAACCGGTTTCAAAAACCGGTTTTTAAAGCATATCTCCGCCATTTATAAACCGATCCTGCTGATTCAAAAAACCGAAATTTTATAAAAATATTTGTGACCGATCTGTATAAAAATAAAAATCTATAGCTTAAACCAGGGCTTTAAAAAATAAAAAATGCGTTTTGTCCGATATCTCAGTTATTATTGAACTGATTTATTTCATTTTTTCAGAACAAAAATTCAGAAAAAAAATGTCCGAGACTTTTTTGTAAAAACGAAGTCCCTAGTATATACAGTGGCTTCAGAAACTGGAAAACCGGTTCTAAAAACCGGTTTTCTTAACATATCTCCGCATTGTATGAACCGATCTTGCTGAATTTCAATAGCAAAATTCTCGAAAGCATTTCCGATCGTTTGACATATATGTTATATATGTCAGTTATCGGTGGGCTTCATAAACGCCATTTCAACCGACACACGGACGGACGGACGGACATGGTCCTATCGTCATCATTTCTTACAAGGATCCCGAAAATGTAAACTTTTTTGCTTTCCGACGAAAATTGTGGGAATTACAAACGGAATGACAAACTTATATATACCCTTTACACCTGTGGTGAAGGGTGTAAAAAGAGGAAAATTAAATTTTTTAAGAGTATAATGCAGTTATAACACTCAATCGTGCTAACTAGGATCGTATGGGCTATGCTTATACTAAATTCTATCCCGCGAAGATAAATGCTTCGGCTCTCGTTGAGTTAGTTGCAGGTTTTTGTCTTTAAATACCATCCGACAAGATAAATGCTGCTAAGATCGCTAAGCCAAATCTTGAATACAGTCCAAAAATATATATTTTCTTCGTCTCTCAGTCAGCTAATTACAGTTTTCGTCCTCAAAATAGTTGTTAAATACCCATGAAAGTGAAAATTTTTAAAGAATTCTAGCGCCGCACAGTGCTTTGATCCCATACAACGATGGGACAAAAATAGAAGGAGTTGTCGTAGCAAATTGAAACTTAGTACATATATTACTTTCGACACAGGCTAATGCAAGAACACGCCTACCTCCCATATATTCTGAAATGTGAAAAACGCATTTTCTTCCAAAATACTGGTCAAAACAGTATCAAAATGTACGATAGCTATTGGAAATGGGTTTTTTATGGGTCAGAAAATATTCTACTTAATAAGAGCAAGGGCATACCTGCCTCCCCCAATCCCTATAATTTTTAAATATTATTTTAATTTCTGCACCCACATTTTATGTTCAGTAAATCATTTATTAGCCAAATTTCGCCCGATTTTCGGTCCAAAATTTTTATTTTTTTTTTTTAGTTTTCAATATTTGATTAAATTTTAAAGCAATGTCGATTTAACAACACGAAATATTTCAACATAAAGAATTTTTTGACTTTTGCGTTATAAAAGGAAATTTATAAATTTTTTGAATTATTATTATTATTATTAAGTTGTGGCAAAAAATAGGAAGTAATTCTTCTTTTATATATTAAAAAACAATACTTAATTTAAGAATAAAGCTAAAAAAAATTATAATTTTTTATAATTTTTTTAATACTCCATCGAACTCATATAATTTTTGTATTAAAATTTAAAAATGCTCCATAATTTTTAAAATATAGAGGAACTTCTGCTCATTCTAGATAGATTTAGGTGCGCCCTGAGCAATGCAAAAAAAAAATATTTTTCTTAATAGCCATAGGAAGGGTTTTTAACTCTGTGGTATATCCAAAAACTGCTTCGCTTACATGAATTTTATTTTTAACATCAACATTTTCACAGTTAAAATTACTATCATTGACGAAAAAATTAAAAGAATAATCGGAAGTGTATTAAGGATTAAGTGAAAATATTAAAGTAAACGTTTTTGAGTGCAATTGAATATAGTTGTGGGCCTTTGAAAAACCTTTCAAGATCATAGTTATAAAACTCTTATTTTTCTTTCAATAATTGTGTAAAAAGGAAAATTATGTTAGCGAAGCCGCTTTCGGACATACCACAGAGTTAAAAACCCTTCCGCCTGGCCGGAGGCTGGCTACTAAAAAAAATAGTTTTGTCGCATGCTAAAATAAATGAATAATTGCCCAAAAACAAACACCAAAAATATTAAACATGTCAAAAAACTAGAGTATCCAATCGATTAACCATCATTCATTCGGTTATCCGGTTAATTTTGGTCGATTAACTGTCCGAATAATTTAAAACTATCTATATTCCAATAATGAATAAACCGAATAATTTGTGTCGATTAACCGGTTAACCGAAATGTAGTTTTCTGGAGCTATAAATTAGAAATTTTTTTAGTTTTTTGATAAAATCCCAGTAAAAATAAATAAAAATAATTTTTTGTGAGGTACTTTTTCTTATGCTTAAGAAATAATACAAACAGCATCCATTATAAAAAAAATATTTAAATTATTTTTTCTGCTATAGAACGTTGATATTCGGTTGAAAGTTTTTGAAACTGTTTGAAACAAGTGAGAAATAATGTTATGCATATTTTCTATTAAATTTTAGTTTAATAAAAATTAATATTAATTTTCTAGCGCCGTTAAAAAAATAGAAGTTCATGACATAACACAGGCATCAAAAAATTCAATTCATTTTAAATAATACGAATTTATACTACTTCTGGATCACAAATTCAAAATTTTACTTACTTTTTTGGATCCTATTTTTTGTTCGGATAGAATGTTTTATAAAAAGCGACATGAAAAGGCAATAATATTATATCTTCATAAATATTCAAACTTTTTTTAAAACATAGATATGAGTAGAGTAAATTCAAATTTACAGAAGTCATAAAAATTTAAATTTTCGACTCCAAAATGTACGCAAAAATACCAACATTAATTTGATTCTTTTTACAAAAAAAAAAAATCTATTCTTACACAGAAAAATAGAAATACAGAAATATACGAAAAATTATTTAAATAAATCGGAATTAGGAGAATACTTTATAGTATTAGCTAAAAATGCAATTATTTCATACAAATAGGTTCAAAATTTTAATGTGATAAAATTTGAAAGAATTTGAATTGCTTGAATTAGTGTAATTTATGTAGATTTTACAAGCGTTTTGTTGAACACTTGGATAGTTTTGTGACATCTCCTTGTCACACTCTAACTCTTCTATATTTTAAATTATATACACACACGAATTCAATTTTATATTTACATTTATTTACATTATTATTTACAAAACTTAAAATAACCTAGCATTAACACAAAACTCCTTTTGTGTTAAGCTACTTCAACTCAGTTCAACTCACACTGAGTAACTCTTTCCGTTTGTCCAAACTGTCGGTCTTTTATACCCACGTTCCCATTCCGTCTTATCCCGTCCTGTCTTAGCCCAACCCTTAAAACTCTTAACTAACGTCTCTGTCCAGCAAAACCTCGGTGATCCTCCCATCTTTCCCCTCCAGTTCCTACATTTATATATTTTACATGTATAACTAAGATTATTCGGTTAATCGAATAATTTGTCAATAATCGGTTATTAACCGATCAGCTTTTAACCTCGAATAATTATTTGTCGTATAAACCGAATAATATGAAAACCCGAATAATTGGATACCCTACAAAAAACTCAAATACAGTGATATGACAGAAAAGAAATTTTATATATAGATTGTCCTTGTAAATCTCCACAAAAATATTATTTAAGAGATATTCGGATCGAAATAAATTTTTATCTCATTTTTAGTCTCGTTTTGTTTTGTTTAGTTTTTTTTTTTTTTTTTTTTTTTTTAACTTGGCGGACTTAATATTGCCCTTATAAATATATAAATACGTTAAAAATTTATATTAATTTGAAGTTGGAAATTTAACCCTTCGTCATATAGATTTTTCAGACCAGCTCTGTAATTTTGTATATTTTAATGGAAATTTTGGTGAATTTTTTATATTATTACATTTGTATAACAATATTCTAGCATCACTACTACATAGTTTTGCAAGATATTACATTTTTCCATCGATAAACTTCACGTTATTCTCACTGTTTTGAGCCTTCAAACGCACACAATATGAACGAATAGATGGAAAATCATAAAATAACTTGTATAAACCGATGAGAGCTCAGTTTAAAAGTTTTTGATAAAATAAAATACAATAAAAAAGAACGAATAACATCATCAAACCACATAATTTTCCACAAAAAATATAACTGGTCCAGCCAGACCATATTTGGTACGAATGTGACATGTATACTAATTTATCCTCATAACTATCCTTGTGTTACGTTTATCGTTCTGGTTTTTTCACAGATCCTTAGAAAGCAAAATTGTAGGAGGGTACCTGAAATTTTAAGTCTCTAGCTTAATTATAAATATAAGAAAACAACATTTAAATCTGCAATTGGTCTGGCCAGACCAGTTTGTAACACGAAGGGTTAAAAAAAAAAAAAATTTGTTTGGGTTTTTTTTCCAAAAAGGTGGCAATATTTATTCACTGATATTTGTTTTTTGCTCTGGGCTTTATCATTTGTTTAATGTTTTCAAAAGAAATCTTAATGCAAATGCGTGCAAAGTAAATTTAAAGGAGTTTGGGGCAAAGGTCTGCCCATAAGCCCTATCCAAATTTCGTAAATTTTGGAAATTTTTTTCTTTTCTTTGTTATGTTCTCAAATTGCAAAGCTGGACTTGATTTAATTTTAAAGCTCTTTATGTAAAGTATATACTGAAAAAGTATTTTCTGACGGAGGCCCTTTATAACGACACTGTACAGCGTAACTCGCCAATTCGTATATTGCAAGACGAATTGATTTGTCTTCGATTGACTTAATGTCATTAGAATATGCATAGTTTTATATACCATAACTACACGTTACTCAGCAGGGTACTTAAAGCATTAAATTAAAGTAAAAATTTGCAAAATCTGCGATTTTAAATCAAATAGGGATAATACTATATTCCTTACACATAATAAACCCCATGTCGCAGAAATTTTTGTTTTAATTTTTTTATCTGTAATTTTTAGTGAATCTCTTTATTAGCATTTGGAAATTTGAAATACAAGACTTTAATAAAAATTGTGCTTCTTACTTCGTTAACTGTGTAGCGAGCACTTCATTTTAAAGTTTTAGAAAAATTATCGCACCATGTTTATATTCTTGTAAATAGATCGAGCACAATGTAAGAATTATGACTATAAATGTGCAATATACCGAGGAACTACGTACGTGTTGTCATATTACGCAATTGATCAAATCTTGATCTAGATTGTTTTAATAAGTAAACTTGAGTAGTTCCGTAAAATGGCATTAAAAAGATTTATTTGTTCAGCTTTGACATACATATTTCTAATAAACTATTTAAGATTAAAGTTCTAATAATACGAAAAATCCAGTAAGAACCTAATGTGTGATCGCCATTGTTTGAATGGTATAACTGTGAACGTAATGTGGACATTATAAATCTTAATGTTGAATTTGAAATCGAGTGTCTTCAAACAGCTAGGTATATATACATAACTAATGTAAAAGCTTCCAAGTTTCTTTTTAAAATGTATATAGCATTGGCCTGATAATTTTAATTTTAAATGCATGTCCTTTTAAAATACTCACACACATACACATACGTTCATATATTACTCTGCATAAAAGGAAAACTATAAAAAAAAAGACCAATGTCCACTTCTGTTTTTCCCATAAAAGTTAATGCAAGTACCATGACATTTCATTTTCAACCACCATTGCCACTTTAAAACGTTTAAGGATGCTTCTGCTCTCCTTTAAGTAATCGCCATAATAGTCAATTTTTAATGGTCTCCTCTTTTTAGTTGAATTTTTTTTTTTTTTGCTCCTTCAGTTGATGTTGTTATTAATGCACACAAATACAAGTGTACATGTGTAAAACGTATATGTATGTGTATGTGCATAAAATTTTCTTTTAAGAAGTCTCAACAATAAACAAGTTTAATGTCTTCCTTTTCTTCTTCTTCTTTTATTCTTATTCCTTCTGAACCCTAAAGTCAAGGAGCGAATGCATGAGGGTGCTTTACAATTGGCCATCTTATACATTTGTTCCCAACTGATCAAGGTAATGTTCTCAATGCTTATGAGGTTGTGAGGAACTATTATGTGTTTTTTAGTGTTGGTTACTTAAACTTTAAAATTACTTTCGTTTTTTATTGGTGTCCATAAATAGTGAGTAGTTTTTTATCACTTTGAAGTCATTAACTTTTTACGCATATGATATTATGAATTCGAGTGACCTTTTGAATGTACATACCTCGTATTTATTTATGGAAATGTCATCAGGATATGACAACGTTTTAGGGTGATTTCTTTTTTAAGATTGTTTGATAGAAATGGTCATCATTCCAAGTCGTTAACTAAATACTTATAGTTGTCATACGTACGTATTGGTACTTATGTGTTAGAAAATTTTAATAAAATATTTGTTTATGCTTTATAAGATGATGAATACAAAATGTATTTTTTATTAAGTAAATTGTACACAAGTAACCAATAAGTTGTAAATTTTTGGGTCATTGAAAAAGTAAATTAGCATAAATAAAACTTTTTTGGTCTATACACAATATTTTCCCCCAGAAAACCCAACCAGCTTATTAACATTTTTTTTTTTTAAATGTTAGTAGAAACGTTTAACGATTGTATTTAATCAAATACTGAATCAATTGTAATCAGTAAAGTAAATAAATACCTTTCAATAATTTATTATTCATTTTTATTTTTTTTTTACTAATGTATAAATGATTAGTCAATTTGACAGTGATTTGAAATCGTGTCCTTTCTCAAACGACAAACTTTCGAGAATGATTTGAAAATAACTAAATTAAAAAATGCTATTTTTTTCAAATCATTGTTAAATGTAATTCCCAAGCCTTTTTCAAATGTGGATTGTGACCACATGTGTAGCATAAATGAAAGTCATTTGTATTTATACCCTACACCACCACAAGTGGGGAGGGTATTTTACGTTTGTGCAAGTGTTTGTAACACCCAAAAATATTGGTCTAAGACCCACCTTAATTTATACCAATCGGCAGAGTTTACTAAATTTACAGTTTCCACTAATACTTAGTGATGCAAAATTTTTCACAACAATCTTTGCTTTTTAGTGCTTAGTTGATAAATATCAGCTTCACTAAGCAATACTGGAAAAAATAAAATTTCCTCACAAATTAATTAGTGATAGTGAACGTTTTTCCAGCTCAAGACTAGTGCAACATTTTTTCTTCACTAAATTCTTTAGTGCAAAAAACAATCCTCCATTAATGTTCGCGAAACTTGGAAATCCTTCACTAAATTGAAAGATGACCTAATGTTTTTTAAACTTTATTCACTAAATACAAAATAAAGACTAACCCCCATTTTCACTAACTATTTTCAATATTAAAATGTATTTTAAAACATATATTGTATACAAATATTGTCGCTTAAAAATCTAAATTTCAAAAAATCCCATCTTAGTGGATCTATTTTAAGGGACATATGGGTCAAATTTCATATCTCTAGCTTTAGGCGTTCGGGCTGTGGACTGTGTCAGTAACGTTACTCCTTTATAAATCTATGGCTCAATATACACAAATACGTTTATAAGATCTTCAAGACATACTAAAAGAAATTCTAAATTATGTATTGTTGTTCTAAAATGACTACAAATTTGCTAATTACTATCTTAGCTCACTAGAGTTTGTTCAGTGAGTTGTAATTAATTGGAATAATTACAATTCACAATCATGACTACGTATAATTTTAATATTTAGTGAAAAAATTTTAAATGCAGCTTATGTGTAGTGACTGTTCAGATTTTGCACTAGTGAGTGTAATGCAATTTTTTCATTACCACTAAATTTAGTTATAGTGAAAAAAATTACACTATCATTAAAATTTCGATAGCAAATAGTTAAAAATCAATTTTTTTCACCATAGTGCGATTTATTGAAAAAGCTATGTAAGTGCACTCACAATTTAGTGCACTATCCCCAACTCTGCCAATCGGTTTACTTAGAATAAATTTCTGAGTCAATTTAACGATGTCCGTCTGTCAGTCTGTCCTTCCACGTAAACCTTGTAATTATACTATAGACAATTTGGCACACAGGTTTCTTATAGTCTAAGGACAAAGCCTTTTGAAATTGGTTATGATCATATAAAAGTCCTCCCGGATTGGGCGGGCTTGACCGACTATATCTTTTTTTCTCGTTTTATTTTTATAGACTTTTTTAAATACTTTTTTTAATATATTCGTTCAAATATCTTTAATAATGATTTGACAAAAATCGTGCGCATAATATATCCCGATTTAAAAAATTACTTTTTTTTTCGAAAAAACTCCAGAGAATTTCATAAAAAAAAAAAACAGCTTAAGTGCAGACATTTTCTTTGCTTGTTTAATAAACATAAAACAGTGAGGCAGAATCGAAATAATTCTGTAACTCGGATGGTTGGATTTACATGTATAGTGTCAAATCGTTCTTAATTAACCATTTTCGACCAACGCTAGATGTAGGGTGCAAACTTAAATCAATTCAAAACTTCTTTATTAACCATTTATAAGGTGCTATCTTTTAAAATATATAAAGAAAAAAAATTTCATTAACGAAAGTTTGAGAAAAAAGTGAAAGAATTGTACTATATTTTTTTAAAATATAGCAATTTTTCATACTAATTTCAGATTGCTGACTTTAAATATTTTTCACGTCTAGTCGAATTGCTATAATTCAAAAATTCATTCAGCCTATTATTTTAAAATATATAACAAATTTCAAAATATTTTAAAAAATATTTTACCTTATATGCCTCAGGTCTTATTCCCGAAAAACGAAAGAAAGTTAAGGCAAAAAATCAATGCACTGGAAAATTTCTTGGCCCAGTTTTATACAGTTCCCTTAGTGTCTATTTGGGTGCAAATTTAGTTAAGAAATATTTAAGTAAATGCTTACACTTAAGTAATATTTCGTTTTACAGTTTAAAACTTTAGTTGACAAGAAAATTAACAAACAACTCAAGCTTTTCTGTATTTGCATTATGTTGCTTCTACTTTTCAAGATTTTTTTTTATAGTAAAATTTATAGTTTTATTTTATTTATTCTAAAACTTTTTCTTATAATTATTTTAACTTTTATTGAATACCTTTTACTTTAAATTATTATTTGTTTTAAATAATGTCAAATATCGTTAAATATATCAAATCTATTTTTGTATGCACAGGCACGGATTCACGGGGAGGGAAAAAAGGAAATTTCCCTCCCCAAAATGAAAGCACTTAAAGAAAAATCTGTACTAAATCATACAATTTATGGAAACAGTTAGGAAAATTGTTCCATTTTCCTCCCCCAAAAGCTTGAGCTGGATCCGCGCCTGTGTATGCACAACAAAAAGAAATTAAAATAAAAAAATTATTTAATAATTTGAAATAATTAAAACAAATTTTAAGAAATCTGCAACTTATGAACAACGCAATTAAAACGAGAGAAAAAGATATAGTCGGTCAAGCCTGACCATATGATACCCTACACCATTGTGTGCATTATAATTCGGGAAGGGGTCTTTTATTAGACTTGGAGCCAATTGTGGACCGTACTCATAAGTGTAAAAATAAGCGTTAAATAAAACATATGAATACAGAATATTACGTCGATGCTAACATTTATATGAATTTATTCACTTTTGGGTGATTCCCGAAAGAGAGCCTTATATGGGAGCTACGGTAAATTATGAACCGATCTTCGTAAAATTTTGCACTATCATTTATTTTTATATAAAACTTATTTGTGTTGAAAATTAACTCGATACTAACATTTTAATGGGATTTATGCCCGTTAAAGTAATTTTCTGAAAATGGGTTTATATGGGTGCTATTGTTAATTATGAACCGATCTTTATAAAAGTCGGCACACTTATTTAGATTTATATGAAACTTATATGTGCCAAATTTCGTTAATCGCTTTTCCGGGAGGACATTTGTATGGGGGCTAGGTGAAATAATGGACAGATCATAACCAATTTCAATAGGCTTCGTCCCTGAGCCATAAGAAACTTGTGTGCCAAATTTCATTGATTTTTGTTCAAAATTGCGACCTGTAGTTTGATTACAAGGTTTACATGGACGGACAAACGGTCAGACGGACGGACGGACGGACGGACATCGTTAAATCGACTCAGAAAGTGATTCTAAGCCGATTGGTATAAATTAATGTGGGTCTTAGACCAATATTTTTGGGTGTTACAAACATCAGCACAAACGCATAATACCCTCCCCACCTATGGTGGTGTAGGGTATAAAAAGTATTCTGCTATCGTTTTCTGCTAGATTTTTAAAATTTAAAAAAATTTTGTTAGAATATTTTTGAAGACTTCAGAAAATGTTCATACTAAAGGCGCCCATAAACACATACTGCAGACAGCTACTGCCGATGAACCCTTCAATACGTGTGTGCTTGATGATTTTGTCACACATTCATCAATCAAAATTTTATTTTAGTGAAAAAAAAATTCAATTAAAAGCAACAATATTTAAAATATTTTTTTATTTTTTCTTTTCATTTAAAATTACAAAAAAAAAAAAAAAATGTTCGACAATGATAGAAAAAAAAGTTCATTAGAAAAAAAAGTCTGCAGCATAAATTAACAACTAGATATTTATGTGAGAGAAAAAAAACCTAATTCAATTATCAAAAACCTAATTCATACAACAACAAAATACATGTAGTTTTTGTGTTTTAAAAAAAATGAGGAAATTTTTTCAAAATTTAGTATAGGGTAGCTCTCACATAAACTTCTAGTTCTATTCTATGGTCTGCAGTATGAGTTCATTTTGAAATCGAAATGATTTTGATTTTTCATACTGCATTGTCAGTATGACGCACACATTCAAAAGCTCTCTAAATTTTACTAATACGTACTTATTGCAGGAGCTTATGCAGTATGTGTCTATGGGACGCTTTAGGAAAAACTTAAGGGATAGGAAAATAACACTTAAGTTTTTAAATATAAAACAATTTTTACAACTTAAGTGTGATTTCGCCACTAAGAGTGCACTATAAGACCTGGCCCTAGTATTTACGAATAATTTATATATCTCTCGTTTATTCTTACTTTAAGATGTTTTATTAAATCTTTAGAAAAGATATTCAGTGTTTGGCTTACAGGCTTATATATCCCAACGAAATTTTTAATAATTTTCGACAGGGTTTTTCAAATTAAAAATTTTTTACACTTATACCCAGCAAAAACTTTGCTTTCCTGGTAAGCTAGCAGGTATAATTGGAAATAAAAATAAACTACTTATTTTTTGTCTCAATAACTAGTTATTTTTGTTCGAGTTGTCCATGAATTCTAGTAGTTATTTTTAGACTCTAGTGATACTAAAAAATATGTACCTAAACAAAAATAAAAATAAAAAAAAAAAAAAAAAACGAACAAATTTGCCGTCAGTGAGTTTTGAACTTGGGACCCTATTTTTAATCACTAACGTCTTACTCAGTATACCATCTCGCACTTAATATTCAAAGGGTCGAACCGGCAACCTTCTGGTTGCTAATCCTGCGCTTTAGACAACTGATCCATGTAATTGTAACTTACTCTGCAATTATACTATTGAGTACTTATTTATGTAATGTAGAGAAGGCAAATAATAATGACGACTACTTTCCAGGAAAGTACTTTAATAAGTAGTTGTCATTACCGAAAACCAAAAAGTTTTTGCTGGGTAATTTCAAAAAGGTATTTGTTTACAATATAATAATTTAACAAAAACTCGTTTTAAAGAATTATTCGATTATTTTGGTGATTGGTGACTTTTTACTGCGGTATCATAAGTTGGGCAATATAATATTTCGCTAATTTTCAGTCATATGTTTTGAAGCTAGGAATTAATTATATAGAATCACGAAAAGAATCAAACTCTTAAAATAATCATGTTTAATAAATAGAACCCAGAAATCATGAATAAATTTGTAATAATGAAAATGTAATTCAATGCATGTGACTTGCCAATTTATTTCTATATTTATTATCGTCTAATTCATAAATTTGCTAATTGAAAAATGTTTCTTTACAATTTTAAATATTCATTCAATTTAAAATTTCCATTTAAAAATAACTTCGGCTTCCTAATTTCCTCAAAAGTCATATTTTTGCATCGTTAATCAATTGTTTTTTTTTTTTTAGAAAACTTTCTAACCCCTCACGCATTTTAGCCTCCCTCAGCTATACCTACTAAAATATGAATTTATGATACTTCATCAATTTATCTTTACAGTGTTTGTAAGTGAGTTTGTGTGTGAATAAGTATTTCTTATTATCCTGTGAGACTTGGTTGCTTTTACAATTAGTTGACTTTTAAAAGGTAAAATGACACACATATATATAAAAGCAAATAAAAAAAGTTACTGTTACTTTTTCCTTAAAATACACATACACATACATACATATACTTATGTATTTACATATATTCTTCTACCTATAAGTATGTGCATATTAAAAGATCATTGTTGATTGATGATGTAGATTTTGCATGTAGAAATTTGAATATGTTTGAGTTTGAATGAGAATGTTTGCTAAATTTGCCTAATTTTCAAAATGTACACTTCTTTCACATAATTTATGACTTGATATTTGTTCAATTTACTTGTTCATACCAAAGAAAAAAATGCTAAATCTACAAAATTTTACATGTCTTGTTTTTCGTTTAAAGGAACGTTGATGATAATGTTGAAGATGAAAATAAAGATGTTTGTTGTTGCTGTATTTAGTAAAGCTATTGCACGTAAGAATCATTAAAAATGTTTAATAATGCATAAAGTTTGTTTTTAACAAAATGGAATGTAGTAATTTGTAGCAGCCACAACCACCGTAGGACCAATTCAACACCCCACAATAACATTTCTACTTACTCGTACTTATCTACGAAGACGATATAATTGATTTTTGACATTTCATCATAATCAAATAATGTCTTTGCAAAATGTTTTATTTATTTATTTTTATTAATTGTACGAAAGACGTTATTATTTTACTTTACTCTCAAATATTTGTAAATATTTAATAATTGTTATGAGGAGAAATGATGAGATAATTTATAATTTTAATATTTAATTAGACTGGAAGACGACAATGTTAAGTATTTAACCTTTAATAGGGTGAAATCTTCAAATATATTAGAAAGTTTTTTGCCTTTGTTTATAGACAAACTAATGAAATAGAAACTTCTAAAATCGTTTATTAAAATTTATAAAACTAAATTTTGTAACTGCACAGAAAAAAAGTCATCAATTAACAAATATATATGAAAATAATTCATTCAATTATAAACTTGTTTAAATTTGCACCTCTCACCAAAATGATTATATCAATTACTAAAAACTGTAAAAAATACAAAACAGAAAAAAAAAATCCCAATTAATAAATTAATTAAATCAATCAAGTAGTTGATTGGATGAATTAAAAATGTATTTATGATATAAAAGTATAGTTAAATTTTATTTTTATTTCATTTTTGCTTGAAAAAAATTTATTAAATTTCGATGCAAAATGAAACAACTATGTTAATTGAAAAAAAGACCGTAATAATTTTTTCTGTGTATATATTCACAAATAAGTTAAGTAGACATACATTTTTGTTTGGGTGTAAATTGAAATTTTTAATAGCTCAGTAATTTCTAATGAAATTAACGTGACCATATTTGGATACCTCAAACGTACTCGGTGTATACGTGGTCTGATAAAAAATTATGTAGTGGTAGTCCTCTTACTTGCATATTACACCATGTGACAGTAACTTTCATATATGAAAAAATCGATATACACATGAAACTCATTTCCATCAAATTTCAAACTGGAACACTTTTTCCTAGTCTATAACACAGTGTAACAAGAAAAAATTGCCTCAATAATTCCAGCATAAAATGAAAGCGCAGTAAAACTCCTATAAGTTTTGTCAGAGTTTCTATGAATTTTGTTTTTTATGGCCTTTTAAAGTTCGATATTTTTGGAGCCGTTTCTTCAATAATAAAAAAAAATATTTATTTAAATAATTTCATCCAAATGCTATTATTCATTGTTGTTCTATAAACTACTAGCTTTATTATAGTAGAATTTTATCGGATGTCAAACCCTTTCTACCCCCCTTTTTGTAAACTATATTATACTTTATTTAACTTGAAATTATGTCCAAATTACTGAACCTATCAAGATTATCTATATCCCACTCTTTTAAAAAAGGGAGTTTTCTTGCATTCTACTAAGAAAACTTTAAATTTAATAAAATTTTAATGAGAGTGACAAAAAAATTAACACAGTATATAATAAATATGGGTAAAAAATAGGCGCAGTATCCACATAAATAAAATTTTACGTCCTATGCGCAACAATTCCGAAAATCTGAAAAAAGTATATGAACATCATTTGGACACCTCTCCTCCCTAATCGAAGTTAAAGTATTAAATAAGTAAACATTTTAAAACAAACAAAAAATAATAAAAATAGTAATAATAATAGTAATAATAATAATAATAATAATAATAATAATAATAATAATAATAAATGAATTCAAATTTCTTAACACCAAAACAGACTTTAAAAAATAATAAATAAAATAAAAAAAATTGTCTATCTCCGCTCCCTAATAAAAATCTACCTTCGTTAGAATTTATAGGACGAATAGTAAGCTGATTTCAGAAAGCACTGGAGAGAAAAAATGCTTAGAAAATTATATATAAATACACTTATCTCCACTCCCTGATAGAAATTTCAAAATTAATCCTCAATAAAATTTGTAGGACGAACCGTTTTATAAGTAAGCCAAATTTTTGCTAAAATGAATCCAAATTTACAACCTATTGATTTAAACCATTAACCAGATGAAAGGCAAGTCTTTGGAAGTTCATTTGCTGATAATAAATATTTTGTTTACAATTCGTTGAAAAGTTATGCGGTGATAAAAAATTAAACCAAAAATTTACGATTTTTGAAATTTTTCAGTTTTTTTGATAGAAAATGTGCGCCATTCAGTGAATTTAAGTTTAAGGAGCAGAATTTTAAAGACAAAGTGATTACCTAGGGTTTCATGTACAGTAGCGAGCATAAAAAATGCAACGCTAGGCTATATGATTTTTGATCGTATTGATTAGGGCTAGAACGTCATTAAATTAGCCAATTCTGTTGTGATTTTATTCTTTGCGGTCTTAGCCAACTATTGTATGTCATTAAAGTTGTGAATGTAAATTTAAGGGAGCAAAAAAAATGCAACTCCTAAAAAATCACTAGATTTTTTTAAATTTTGATAAAAATAATTATTGAATAATGCTGAAAACTATGATTTGATAGTATTACCACTAATTACTACCAATACATATAAATTTAAGGTAATTTTAACTACAAAGGATATTAATAATATTAAAAAGACACTTTCTCCATACTTTTTTAATATTTGCAAATATTTTTGAATAACATTCTGATAATGGCAGTGAAATAATATTAATATGTAGTTCTAATATGAAGATTCTTAAAAATTATCTTAAAGAAACAATATTGACTGTAACAATTGATACAAATCATTTAACAGTAGATATTTTATATTATCTGAATGACCACATTTGGCCATTCAAAGCTACTATTGCCAGCAATCGTTGATTTAATGATGTAAATATGGACACTGGATATCCTTCTAACATAACTCATATTGTTTACTTATATAAATGTACCACCTTTACTTTAAGAGGCAGGTCCTTTATTATTTTTACGAGTACTGTATAATGGAAATAAGAGCCTACTACGATAACATACTTTAGGTAGACATACTTACTCAAATATTAATTTCCAATAGTAAACAAGTCCAATAGTCCAATCATCACGAAGGATGTACTTTTAATTTTTCAGCATATGAAGAGTTCAAAATAGGTATATTTCTTAACTGTTTTTCCTTGTGTTAGAATTTGTTCCAGGACCAAAATTAAGGGATATTTGAACATTATAGCAATACCGGGCATTCGATAATGTCATATCATTGCGAAAAAATATTTTAAGCTGTTGATTCCATCTCAATAACGATCGAAAGTGGTTGCGTTATTTCGGTCGAAAAGTCATACTCAATTATAAATTATGAAGTTAAGCTAAACTATCATAAATATTTGATCGCTTATTTATAGATAATGTTTGTTGGTTTTAAAACAACTAATAAAATAAATAATAATTCCAAAAATATCAATCTCTATTGAAAAATGTCCAAAACAGTTCAGAAAAATATCAAAATTTAATAAAATTGAAATTTATTCAACCTCAACTGCTTTTACTAAACGTTCAATAATTTTCGTTACGCACAAAAATACTCAACAAAATTATATGCAACAGGTATCTATTACCACAAATAATAAAATCACATTAGTACTGTTACATTAGGACTTGCTATAAGCAAAATATATGCGAACAAAGATCATATCACATAGCGTTGCATTTTTAATGCTCGCTACTGTATATCCCCAGCAAAAAAGAACTGAAAAAGTCATGATTTTAACATTGTGTTGTCATTGGAAGGAAGTATTTAGTGGTGAAAAAGAGCTGAAGAAGTTTAACCCTTGGTTGTCATTGGTAGGATGTTATTCTTTTATACTTCTTGTTCACTGCTTTTGAAGCACTTCTCTTAAAACTACACAGAAAAAATTACTACTGTCTTTTTTTCAATTAACTCAGTTGTTTAATTTTGCATCAAAGTTTAATAAATATATTCAAGAAAAAATAAAATAAAAGTAAAATTTAACTATACTTTTATGTCCTATATACATTTTTAATTCATTCAATCAACTACTTGATTGATTTAATTAATTTATTAATTGGGAATTTTTTTATGTTTTGTATTTTTTACAGTTTTTAGTAATTGATATAATCATTTTAGTGAGAGGTGCAACTTTAAACAAGTTTATAATTGAATGAATTATTTTCATATATATTTGTTAATTGGTGACTTTTTTCTGTGTATGTAATAATAAAAATGTTTTAAAATTTGTAAAATTTTAATTTTGTTAGAAATTATTACCATTTTTTCCCGCTAAGAATTCATTTATTTTCACTTTTTTGGAAGTAATTATTAAGAACTTCCAAAAAAGTTTAAAATATGCACTTTGTTCACTTTTGAAGTTGTGAAAATGTTCTTTTTCTTTGAAGGTCAGAAGGCCAGACATGGGATAGCATCTTCATATACTTAACTAGCGTAAATATTTGTAAACTTGTGTTTTTCACTACTGACAAATTCCGCTTTTATAGAAATTGTCAAAAATATTGCGTAAACTAGATTCATTAACAAATGACAAATGCAAGTCAAAATGGCGTTAAAAAATGTTTAAATGCAAAAATTCAAAATTTTGTTCTGAATTTTTTTAGTGTAAGATATGACTTGTCGAAAAATATCTGTAAAGAATCTGTTAAATGATTAAAATTGATATTATGAAAAAAAAAAATTAAAGAAACGCCATTTATATCGACTACGGCGGCATTCATTTCAAAACTTATTTTGCTTGCTGACAACTATCGTAAAGTATAGATGATGTTAATATTGATGTCAAATGAAAGCATTTTACTGGCTTAATACTAAAGTTCAGATGACATCAAAATATTTTAAGAATTTAAAATTGTATGGTTCTTAACCTAAAAAATCAACCCCCACATATTTCGCATTATAGTTAAAATTTTTAAATAATAAAATCAATTTTCAATGTAAAATTTATTATAAAATAAGAAACAGGTTAAAAATTTTGTTAAAATTCACTTTTAAAAAAACTAATGTGAGTACTAATATTTAATCGACTATATTTTCCAATCAAAAACCAATATTTTTTCAGCGAAAGATCACAAGATATTTTAAACTAATATTGTTTTTTTGCTACTTATGAAATTGGGCAAAAAATAAAATTAAAAATTGTCTTTTCAGTGTATTTCGATAAATATTGCAGATTCTGTAATAATTTTGACATGCGCTGATAGTACGTTAGAAGTTCTATAGAATCGCGTTATTTTGATAAAGATAAAGCTATATTTTTAAGACTTTTTTTGAAGTTTTAAATTCGAAATTCCACAGTTTTTGCACGCATTGATAAAAATGATTAACGCGAACAGATTTGATATACATAAATAGCAAGATTGGAAACCGAAACGTATAACGGTATCGGTAACGGTTTCGGTATTCAATTTATTTTTATTTTGGTAACGGTATCGATAACGGTATTTTAAATTATATCGGTATCGGTATACCGTTACCGTAACAAAAATACCGGTAAATACCATTATTATTAAAAAAACTGGAAAAATCTTAAAAAAAAGTTAAATTTTTAAATAATTTTTAATTAAATTTCGCGAAAAAATGATTCAATTACATATCTGTATTTTTAATTTAATAAATTTGTACATTTAATTTAATAATTTTCTCTTGAAATGTGTAAAATATGAATATTTTTCGTTAAAGAACTTCATAACATTTTAAAATTGCTTGTTTTATGGCAACAAAGCGTTTAGGAATATTAAACTCGACTTTAAAGACAAATTGGTATAATTTTTTGCAGACTGTAGTAGATATCAAGTATGGACCAATTCTTGTAAAATTTATTTATATCGTAAATGATCATTGTTATTGGAAATTTAAAGCGTTTATGAGCGCTAAAAGTTAGAACTATCATACATGTACGCACAAAGTTTATATAAAGATCGGTTGAACTCATACAAACAGACACTGTTGACTCATGATATGTTTTTGTAGTAGATAACAAAACAATATTACTTACACGTTTTATATTTCATTTATCAATAACAACGGTACCTAAATGGAGGATCTCAAATCCCTAGAGATCCATACACACAGAAAAAAGTCACCAATTAACGAATATATATGAAAATAATTCATTCAATTATAAACTTGTTTAAATTTGCACCTCTCATCAAAATGATTATATCAATTACTAAAAACTATAAAAAATACAAAACAGAAAAAAATTCCCAATTAATTAATTAATTAAATGAATCAAGTAGATGATTGAATGAATTAAAAATGTGTATAGGAAAAAAAATCATACCAAAATTTATTTTTTATTTTATTTTTTCTTGAACATATTTATTAAATTTTGATGCAAAATTAAACAACTGAGTTAATTGTAAAAAAGACGGTAATATTTTTTTCTGTGCATACATATAATGAATACATTTGTTTTGTTGGTTTCTTTGTTAAGATAGTAGATAGGAGCTAAAAAAGTTTAATAAGAGACTTGATCAAACCTGCTGTTTTAAGACATATATGTATGTACTTACTAGGTCTCGAGTTCTTTGCCTCAGAAAGATAAAAGTACTTAATCATACTTAGTCTACTCTACAAAGTCATCTCAGGTATACTATTTTCCTAGTAATTGTTTAATATCTGTGTAGAACATTTCTCATTATATGTATGTATATACCTCATCGATCCTGTATGGAATTATTTTACTCCATTTGCATTGGAAATATCAAAGTATGTATGTTTGGGGGTCTGCGCGAATAAAGAAATGTCTGAGAGGGTCGTAAAGTTAAATCTGCTAGAAACCTGATCTATAAGATAAAAAAATATCAATTATTACAAATATTACGCAAATCTGTAAGAAATTTAAATTGCTTACCCTTCAAATGATAGATTTTGCAATATGTTTTTTGTTTTAATAATTTTTATAAATATATTTTTATACATATTTTTTGAAAATGTCAAAACACTGGAAATTGTTTTTGCTTTTATATTGGATTTAAAATTTTTCAAAACCAGTAAAACAAAATATTAAAATAAAATAAATATTTTAATAGAATTTGGTTTAAAACCAAATAATGATTTATTAAAAAAAAAATTCTAGTCATAATTTTTTCTGTGTAGAGTTTGAGGTAATTTAAATGTTAGTTCAAATGGTATAAAATTGTCGGTAGATTCAATAGGCTGTTCCATATTGAAACGTACTTACTTAAATAGTGAAAGCGATCGAATAAAATATTTGCGAAAAATGTCAACTTCTTATAATAATTTGAACATAATGCTATAAGACTATCTTTTTTTCTTAACATTCTAAATGTTTTTTCAAAATTTCTAGAGATTTATTCCGGATGTTGTCCATACCAATGAAAAATTTATATCGTATATTTAAGATGCCTACAAGATCCTTTCAATAAGTTTAAGTTTATTTCTTGCTGCTTCTTAGTACTGACACGATGTTTGTTTGAATCCATACCTAAGATTCATTCTATACAAGAAATTCAAAGAATAATGAAATTATATGAATACATAGTTCCCAGCTAGATTTAGCATATTATATTACAATCGTTAAACAAATTTCGCAAATATATTACCTATTGTTGAAATTCGTGCAGTTTACTTTCACTTAACTGCTTTTAAAATTCCCGGAAATCACGGACAAAAGTTACCTCAGAGAAAGACATGAAAAATCACAAATTTCCCGAGAAATCTTGGTATTTATTCTTCAAAGATAGAAGAACATTTGTCGGTCTTTTGGAGACTACAAAATTAAGAAAAGAATCTTCATAAAAGGAAATATCAAGAACCTATCAATACTTTCAACAGTATGTTCAAATGATAAATAATAGAGATAGAGATTAATAAATAATAAAGCATTTTTGTGTTCGCAGTAAGACTTTTTATCAAATAGAATGTGCCCTCAACAGAAATGCTGAAAGAGGTACCCAAACTTGGAGAGAAAAAACGTGAATGGCTCCAAGAGGTGCATTTTTCGCGAGGCACGTTATTTCAGTGAAGCTAGAGTACAGCGTTATCAAAGAAGGTTTCCAAATGACATTTAAAAATCATTGTGGCGTTTTAAAATATTAATTTGCTAAACGTGTATAGCAATTTTAAGAAATTCAGTAATTTTGCATATTTTGTTGTAGCGGATTTTGGTGTTATAAATCAATTTTAAACTGAAATAAGTTCCTGTGTAAAGTTTTACATGCGCAAGAAATATAATTTTACTAAAAATATTCATCAGCGGTTTTCATGGGCTAAGACAGCGATGTTTTTAGTTTAACATTAATCGTCGAGGCACACCCAAGGCGCTAATCAAAATTGGCGATGATATATGTCAATCTATAGCTGCTTTAATACCATACATCAAAATCAATATGGCGTTCGAAAAAAAAGTACGATTTTTCAGAGAAAGATTTGACTAAGTGGAATTAAAAAATGTATATAAATGACATTGTCTTATGACTTATTAAAAAAAAAATATGATGAATTTTGCAATAACTGGATGAATATGAATAAGACTACATCACTAAAAACTGAACTTTGCAAATTTTATAAGAAGGTTTAATAATTATTAAATCGCCAATATATCCACGCATACTTAAGTTATCGGGATATTTTTAATTTGTATCTTAGATACAGCATTGTAGAGTACATAAATGCAATAATTTTTGATTAAGTACTATAAATAGAATTTTGGCAACTTTTTTTATAAATTTGTATTTTAAACCGTCATAACATTGATGCCGTTCGTTAAAAGTCATTCACGCGAACAGATCTGTGTTCCACTAGAGACAAGGAATATTGGTACTAAATATCGTTGATGTGTCATTAAAAAATTTTCGAAATTTTTTTGAACATCAAAAGTAAACAAGTTCGAAGAATTGCCCATATATTTCTATGCCCAAATTTTAAGCTATATTTATATTTTAAAATATTTTATTTTAGGACATAACTTGTTTCTTGAGTCTTGTTTGTACATTATGTAAAACAATAAAAATTTAGTTTCACAAATATTAAGTTGTCAAAGTTGTAGTTTTTGCAATGGTGAAGATGTTGAGAATAAAAATATATGTATATCGTCCATTCCTTGAGAGATTTATAAAAAATGCCATTTTTTTTACGGAGGTTCATGCGATTTTGTTCATATTTTTTACGCATATAACTTATGGAGCCATTTAAATATCTCCATTGTTATATTTGGAATATTAAAAAATCTCTGAAAGATGTTAACCGATTTTAATGATTTAAACTGTATTTAGAAGATGAACTTTTAATGAAGTAATTTAAAAATAATATTATAATTTAAAAATGCATTTATAATGTAAATACAATTTTAGGATGCATTTTTGAAAAATGTCCACCTTTTCGATTTTAATTTTCTTTTAATATGTTAAAAAGCAATATCTTTTCTATAAAATACAAAAATTACTGTTCTGGGACAATAAAATCTACTATTTAAATGTTTTTTAAATTTCCATAAATTTTTTCATACAAAAATTTAAATTTTTTAAAAAATTTTTAATTTTAATTTTTTTGGTTATATTCTTTTAGTAATATGTAACTTCAAATGTTTATAACTCCTTAACTATACGTCGAATTTTATTTATTTAAAAACCAGTATAAAGTTTATTCAAATAAATATTGTAAATTATATTGTATAAATCGAAAATGATTTTTTGCTGATGATGCATTCACAACAAGAATGCAATTTTTGGATGCATTTTTAGAAAATTTGTACCCTTTTGATTTTAAATATTTTTGCTTAATATTAAAGACAAATATGTTTATCACATAATAAATCAGCATTTAATCTGGGACAAATAGGTATTATACCAAAAATAATAAATATACTGTGAGCGTCAAAAAAAAGTAAACTGCAAGTATCCTTCAAAATAAAGTTATTTTATATTTAGATTTAAAATGCTATGTGGAAAAAAATTAATGCACATTTGTTTGGTAACTAACTAAATATAGAATTCATAAGAAAAAAATGTAAAAACAGCAGCACATTAAAAAATAATGCACTTTTTGTGAATAAATATCTTTTTTTAGGCGTCAAAAAAAGTAAACAGTTTTATAATTAAATGCAAAAAAATGTATTTAATACTCTGTATGTTTTCTATTTGACTTTATTACATCCTTTAATATCCTAGGCAACTAGTCGACAAGTTTTTTGGCAAAATTTGGTGATATTTTGGTTTACTCTTTCTATAATGCCAGCTAGAGATGATCACTGCAAATAATGGTACTTTTTCTAATTTTTTGCCAATATGATCCAACAAATGCCTGATTGGATTAAAGTCAGTGGACTTCAGTGCATTACAAAGAGGTTTGGGAGTACGATAAAGCAACCATTCCTTCACACTTTTGGAAAAATGTGAAATAAGCTAAATTTTCGCACACTAGGATCCATATTATGTTTAAAACTATTTATATGACCTTCTATTTCATTGTCGATTTTATAAATATGAAATTACTAATTCCTGAAGCCCCCAGACGCCCTCAGACCCTTACCGAGTCTCGATCGTGTTCAAATATCTCAACCACACATGTAACATTGATGCCTTCATTCCATATTTGCAATATTTTTCGTGTTTTTTTGGCGCCAAATATTTAAATTTACCTTCGTCATTGAGTAAAACGGTTTCTTGGAAGGTTTAACACAAATTTTTATACTTTTGGGTGAGATTCATACATTTAATTTGTCTTGCTTACGACATGTAGGGTTCTTACGTGGTGTTATTCTATGGAAGTATTTTTAGTATAGTGTTCCTAAAATGGTACTAGCCCTAAAATAATAAGCGGAAAATAAAATTAATTTTTCACCTTTGTTTAAGGTACTAGAAGAAGGACTTTCTTTGACTTCGCAAACTATAGTTTTTTCTTTATGTCTGTAAATGATTTAACCATTTTGCCAGAGGAAAATTATCTGCAGTTTATGATGTACGAAATATCATAAAATTCGGAGAAGAAAAGTCAAAAATTGTAATTTTTCGTGTTGGTTTTAAATGGAATGTCTCATTTGAAATATATAATAAATTGTAAACAAAATATTGGATTATGTGTAGAAGTATGGTAGCATGATATGTCATAATCCCCATAAACGTTAGATCGTTAATGATGGCTACCAAAAGAGAAAGTGAAACTACCTTCTTTTTTATACCATGGTATCAGTGCCGGTGGTTATAGGTTATGTTAGATCTCGATTGGATGTCACGACTACATTTTACGCCCACTTTTTTAAAATTTTTTAACGGCTGAAACGATTTGCTTAAAATTTTCACCGCATCATACTGTGTATCTCTAAATTCAAATATGATATTTTATTTTTGGATCGAAGCAGGGAGAGTGGTGCTTCCCATACAAAGTAAATATTCATTATGGTATATCTAATGAAATAATATAGTGAAAGACCTTTCAATCGCATTGATAAAAAGGAAATAGCACGGATAGGTCCAGAGGGAGAGATAGCCCCTATACAACGAAAATATTAATTTTCTCATATCTAAAGGAGTATTACAGTGAAAGCCTTGAAAAGTTCTAGCAGTAATTTTCATATAAAATTTCGAATAGGGCGGATAGGTCCAGGGGAGGTAGTAAATATTTGCTATCGCCTAAAAAGTGATGGCGTAGCGCACCGGGAATAGTACAAGTTAGTACATATGTAAATATAATAACATCTTGCCGTTTTATTAAGTAAAACAAAAATCTTTGTTGCTAAAAAAGATTTTTTAGTAAATACTTGTAATAATCTAAATAGTTGTAAAATTTCCCTTCAACCAACTAAGAACATGGCAAAATGAAAAAACTCCTAATGAAATAAGTCCTAATGAAAAAGCACCTAAAAAAATGAATTTAATTCCAAATATTTTAAATGAAAAAAATCCTAAAAGAAATGAAATTACTTCAAAAACAATAATGAAATAAAACCCAAATTTTAGATTTTATTTCATAATGAAATAACTCCCATATAGGAAAATGAAATAAATGCAAATGAAATAATTTCAAAAAGTAATGAAATAAGTCCCAAATTATATACACATGTATATTTGAAAAATGTTTGAAGTTTTAATATTAATATTTAATAGTACAGCGTTAATGCTTTCCTTACAAAAATTTCTTGATTTGTATTAGAAATTTGAAAAATTAATTGTTAAATAGAAAGAATTATAAAAATCGGGTGCCGTTTTATTGAAAATGTCTCTGCAGTGCTGTTGACTTTCAACTAAATGTTATTATTTGTTCAAGATATTAATAAAATATGGTAAAATGAAATAAACGTTTTCTACTAAAAATTTTTAATAAAAAATTGCGCGATTTTTATTAAAATTACAAGTTTCAAATTAGTTATTTTTTGAAAAATTTTAATAAAAAATCGAGCGATTTTTTATTCAAATTTTTCGCCTGCGGCGCTTCATCGCTTCTAGTTATTCATCTTTATTAATTGGTAAATTTAATATTAGTATATAACTCATTGCTCGTAAACGTACCGATATCGGTTTAAAATCACTTATGAATAGCAAATAAAGTTGTTTATTAACTGAAAAAGTTTGGTGTATTAACATTTCAGATTCTAAGCAGGGCCGGGAAAAATCATGGTCTAGTTACATTACCTATTGCGTATTACTTGAAACAATATATTATTTAAGTTATGCTTCGGCTTTTGTAAAGTCATCATCACTAAGATATCTAGAAAAACTACCTAATTGACAATAATATTATTTTCATGTAAGAGGTAAAAAAAAAATAATAAATAAATAAATTAAATAACTTTAATAACTAAAAATGCGTCTCCTGAAAAATTAGATTCTTGGAGTTTTTAGTAACAAATGAGCGATATTACTACTTCTGAAAAAGAAATATAGTTCATAAATAAAGTAAATTAGACTTTCATTCAAAAATTTTAAAATTAAAACAAATTTAAGAAAATGAAATAAATCCTTAAAAAATGAAATAATTCCTTACTTCTTTGAAAAATGAAACAAATCCCAAAATAAATTTTTGAAGGGAATTATTTCATTATTAGTATTTTAAAAAAATGAAATAATTTCATAAGAAAATTAAGTTACTTCCCAAAAAAATGCAATAATTTCCAACAAATTTAGGAGTTATTTCATATGAAAAAACTTCTAAAATGTATGGGATTTTTTGGGACTTATTTCATATTCGTTTTTTGAAGTTATTTCATTGGGAGCTATTTCATAGAGCCTAAGAACATAATGTTCTCTGTCAATCTAAAAGACAATAAAAAATCTTTAGATTTAACATTTTTGTCATAACATTACTTATTTACCAATTTTTGAGATTTTCCTTTTGTCTTCTGCTTCTTTAAAAGTAATTATTGTAATATAATGACCTCAAAATAACATGTCTTAAACTTTTAACATAAAATGTCCTACAACAACTTTATTTTCACTTAACAACTCTGTCACAAGTACTTACCACATATAACATTAAGGGATCTTGTGCTATTGAATCAGTTTTTGATAACTTGCCGCCAAAGCAATAACAATGAATGGCACTTGTTGCATTTTGAAAATTTTTACTTGATTAGGTTGGATCTGGTAAAACATGATAAAGGTCTGTTGTATTTAGCTTGTTCCTTATGTATGTTATGGTACGTGCAACAAACGACATTATTTAATACTGATGTTGATCTTTTAAAATGTACTTGTTCTTGTTATTCTTATTTTCTTTTTACGTTTTTGTTTTTGCTTAATTTTGGTAGCAGATCTTGTTGTTTTTCGTCGTTTTTTGTTAGGTTGTTTGGCTTTTTTTTTTTGTCAAATTACTTGGCTGACTGACTGGCTGGCTTCCATATCAGTAGCTTCATCAGTTTGTTATTGTTGGCTTAAATTGTAATTACGCTGGCAACTACAACAAATATGTAAGTTGGTAATAATCAACCAAATATCAACTTAAATAACAACAAAAATAAAATTGGTATTTTTAAGACTGGTGTACAAGTACTATGTACCTTATTTACAAGTTTTAAGATTTTTCTACAGAAATGTTTTGTTTTAAAGACGCTAGTAGTCACAGACAGATTGGCTTGTTTGTTAATACAATGTTTGCAGTTGTATTTAGGCAATTTTTAAAATCAACTACATTATGCAAAGGTCGATTGATCATATAAATAATTTCGAAGTATCATTTACTTTTTTATTTCTTATAAACTTACATGTTGTGATATTCTAAGTTAATAGAGTTTTATTTTTCTCAAATGTTTTACAATGAATTGCTAAGAGTAAAAAATATTGTCACTTTTACCTCAAGATATTTTTGTCAAATATATATCAATGAAAAGCCAAGAGCTTATGCATTTTGAATATACATATATTTTTGTTTTCAATATTTTTATAATTATAGTACTCGAACTCGAAATGTACAAAATAAAATTTTTATTGTTTAAGTAGGCTTAAAAAAAATGTATAATAATTTTTTTATATGATATATATTGAAGCCTTAATTTTTATCCTTATAACAAAATAATCTAATAACCTAATTTTTGCTATGTAAAAATTCATGAATTACGAAGCATAAATTTATGATTTTTTTATGAAAAAACGATACAATTTTATTTAAAACGAGAGAAGAAGATATAGTCGGTCAAGCCCGAATATATGATACATTTGTATGGGGGCTAGGTGAAATAATGGGCCGATCATAACCAAATTCAATAGGCTTCGTCCTTGTATTGAAAAAAGTATATGTACCAAATTTCATCAAATTATCTTCAAAATTGCGAACTGTACTTTGCGCAAAAGCTTTACATGGACAGCCAGCCGACCAGACGGACGGACATCGTTAAATCGACTCAGAAAGTGATTCTGAGTCGAACGGTATACTTTAAGGTGGGGGTCCGATTTATACCGATTTATAAAAATTTTCTGAATAAGTTATTATAACCTACACCACCATAGGTGGTTGGGGTATTATGCGTTTGTGCTGATGTTTGTAATGCACAGAAAAACTTATTGGACTCATCCTTAAATTATACCGTTCGAATCAGAATCACTTTCTGAGTCGATTTAACGATGTCCGTCTGGCTGGCTGTCTTTCCATATAAACTTTGTGAACAAAGTACAGTTCGCAATTGTAAATTTTTTAATAGAATTCGGTGCAAAGAAGTTTTGTATAAATGTTAATCTTTAGTATCAAGTTAATATTCAACACAAATAAATTTTATATAAGAACAAACAACATTGCCAAATTTTATGAAAATTGGTTCATAATTTACCATAACTTCCTGGAATCAACCTAAAGTTCATAAAATCATTCTGTATTTGCATATTTTATTTTACATTTATTATTACATACAAGGACGAAGCCTATTAAAATTGGTTGTGATCGGTCCATTATTACACCTAGCCCCCATACAAATGTCCCCCCGGAATAGAGTTTCAACACTCAAAAATGCCTTAAAAATAAGAATGTTATAATGAAATTCGGTGAAGAGAAATTTTGTGCAAGTATCAAATTACGTACTAAATTTCATGAAAATCGGTCCATAATTGACTATAGCTCCTATATAAACCCCTCTTCCGAAAATCACTTCAACGTGCATAAATCCCATACAAATGTAAGTATTAAGTTCATTTTCGACATAAATAAGTTATATATAAGTATAAATTATTGTACGAAATTTTATAAAGATAGCTCCATAATTTATAGATGGTGTAGGGTATCATATGTTCGGGCTTGACCGACTATATCTTTCTTTTTTATTTTGCATCTGATTTTCATTGTAATATAAATTTTTTTATATGTATATCTAATTTAATTTGCTCATTTTTGGTTAAAAATAATAAAATCTCCTACCATTTCTTTGTTCATTTAACGCAATTTTAGTTTTCCAAAAGCATTTCATAATTATGTTATTAAACTTAATTCTTAAGTTTTACGAATATTTGAAAAATCTTGTTTTAATAAAAAATATTTTCAAAACTTGAAAATAGTACTTGTAAAATCATGAAATACACCTCAGGATTATTTAAAAAAATCGTTTTGGGACCACTGTGTAACGTTGAAATATTAATAAAACCCTTTCATTTAATGAAAAACATAATTTTGTTAAAAAATTATAAAAAAATCTTTGTTTCTTAAGTGCATATTTTCGCTTTTTTTAGAGCTTTTTCGTTTTTTACTGCATATCTAATGCGCATAAAATTCATTTTTTAGAGCATATTGTGGTTTCTCTGATAATAATCGTTATTATGTAATCGAAAAATTTTATAAAAAAGAAATAAAAATTTAAAAATAATCGCTATATGGACAATTATCAAAAATTTTTAACTTGGCTGAAACTGACTTAAATCCTTAATAACTTTTGTAGTAATGATATCTTAAACAAACTGCTTACAGATCTGAACTCACAAGACTTGAAACTAATATAGTGCAAAATTTTAGCACAATATGTTTCTTTTTCTAAGCATGATAGTTTTTCAAAGTTCAAGAATATGGAAAAACTGATAAAAACTACTTAAGTTTTTACCATTCTTCTACAGTTTTTGAACGCGCGTTGATACTTTTTGATCTTACTCTATCATAAGTAAACTAATCGGACTTTGTATATAAATTCTGCACCATCTTTGTTGTTGTGCAGACTTTCAACAACTAAATACAGGGTAGTAAAGTTTTGATGACAAAATTTTTTGGTTTTTAAAATTTTTCAGTTTTTTGGGCGCGGTCTGTGCGCCCCTTCACCGAATACAAAATTTGGGATAAGGATTGATACTTGTTGTAATTGTACGTATTTTGCGCTATATCCCGTTGATGTGCCCGAAGTAGTCAACGTAGTAGATAGTCTCAAAGTTTGGAAAACAAGACCGAAAATTATTTCAAAAAATCAGTTTTTCGCGAGGCACATTTACATTTTCATATGGAATTGCTTGGATTACTGCGTGAACTTAGTTTTTTTGTCATTTTAAATAACAAAATCGGAGGAGCATTGAAAATAAATTTAATACAAAAATTTTATGGACTTTTTGAAAATTATGCAAAAATTGCACTTTTTGTTTTTGTATTTTTATATAGAAAATTGCAATTTAAACAAATATTAGATATATAGATATAAGTGTGGCGATAAATATAATTGATCGGGATCATAAAATTAAGTCAAATGTCGTTGATAATTGAAAACGGAACACTTTTGGCAAAACACATTTCGCTAAGGCACATCGTGTGGACTGCGTGAAATTGAATATAATTGACATAATTAGTAGGTGTTTGTTATGCTTAATTTAAAATTCGGAGGCGCATCAAAAAATTTTGAGAGATAAACATTTTTTGGACCAAAAAATATTTATTTGTGCGCCGTTCACATGAAATGATTAACGCGAATTAATTCTACATGCATTCGAGTCACTTTATATGTATAGAAAAGGATTTTAATATGCCATCAAAAAAAATTAATAATTTTTTGAAGGGCTAAAATCAAATAATTGCCCATATACTTACTGAGTTTTTGAAAAGGGCGTAAAAAAGATAATAATAGAAGCATTCCACAATATGTTCTTAAAGTTCTTGGATTATATTGCTTATTTTTTATACCCACCATCAAAAAGATGGGGGGTATATTGAATTTGTCATTCCGTATGTAACATGTGGAAGGAATCATTTAAGACCCCACAAAGTATTTTTCCCATTTTCAATACCAAACAAACTTTATATAAGATAAATATTTGTGTCAAATTTCGTTCCCCTACGTTATCCCGTTCGAGTCCTATCCTGCTTTCAACAGACGGACATAGCTAGATCGACTCAGAATCTAACCAGGACCAAGAAAATATATACTTTGTGGAGTCTTAGATGATTCCTTTGACATGTTACATAGGGAATGATAAAATCAAAATACCCCCCATCTTTTTTATGGTGGGTATAAAAAAGAATTACTTTTATAGATACAATTTGATTTTGAAAATATAGAAATCTCATACTTCAAAATTTTTAAAATATGTAAATTTTTAAAATATTCATAAAATAAATAGACTAAATATATATAATTTTTCTGACACGACCAACTTAATTTTTTAGCAACTAAAATCTTGATTAAAATCGAAAATTTTCAAAATGCATAAAATATTAAAAAACCCCACCCACCAAAAATTTTGTCTGGTTACACGCCTGCTGATCTATATATAAGGAGTGCGATCGAAAAAATCTTAGCACACGTTTTGCTTTATAAATTTTTTTCAAAAGCAAAATTAATTTTTTTTTTTTTTAACTATCATTGAAAAATATGTTAGTTTATATTTTTAATGACAAACATGTTTACTTGTTGTGAGTTTGATCAAAATGAATTATTAAAAAAAATTTTCAAAAAATTTCAAAAAACTAAACAGTATCAGAAGAATTTTACCATTGATAGGAAACCTGGTTCGGGAAGGAAAAAAGATCCACACGATATTGGGAAGGCCAGAAAATTGAAAGCATATTAAAAAGAACTCCAAACACATCTTGTAGAAAAGCAGCCGGATAGCTGAATGCTCCGACTATTTAGTGCAAAAAGTTAAAGCTAATGCGGAATTAATAACATACAAAGTATAAAAAATTCCAGACAGGAATGCTGCAAAAAATTTAGAAACCAAAAGAAGAAACGAAAATTAAAATCAAATATCATACAAAAATACTCATAAAGAATGAAGAAACGCATGTGCTAGCAGAATTTTCGCAGCTTCTGCGTCAAAATTTTTATGTTGCCAATGTTCGAAGCAATGTTGAAGATAAGTTTAGGACCCAAAATCAGACAAAATTTTCTAAAAAAATCCTGGTATGACAAGCTTTATGCAGTTGCGGCAAAACAAGAAAGTCATTTGTTACAGTGGGCTCTATAAATATCGAAATATACATCAAAGAATGTTTGCAATAAAGGCTTCTTCTTTTCATAAGAGAGCACAATATGTCCACACATTTTTGGCAGGATTTGGCATCATGTCACTACGGTAACAATAACATAGTTTTTGTACCAAGAGAGGTCAATTCTCCAATTTGACCGGAGCTTAGACCAGTCGAGAGATATTGGGCTCTTGTGAAAAGTGAATTGAAGAGCACAAAAAAGGTGTCCCAAAATATCAAAGATTTTAAAAGAATATGTACAAACCGTTCCAAAAAAAGTGATTAAAACAACTATCTAATAGTAGGGTTCCCAAAAATGGTCCACGAGTTCATAAGTTGTGGTTAAAGCTATATAAGTTATATTTTTTTTGTGATCTTTAATATAATATCAATCAAATGAAAAAATAATGAAAACTATTTTATTGTTAAGATTTTTTCGAACGCACTCCTTATTAAGAAAGTTTTTCCATTTTGTAAATACTCTCATTTCTGAAATAAAACACAAAATTTTAAACAAATTCTTTTAAAAGATTGTCTGAAAATTCAGCCAAATCGATTTAGTGCAAAAGAATTTGACATACTAAAATTTTTTAACTAAAATGTTATATTAAAAAAACAAAAATGTTTACTTAGCTTGAAATATTTTAATGAAAAAAGTATTGAATTTTATCAATAAATCCATTTTCCCTAAGATTGTATTGAAAATACCTATGATAGGGTATTTCCAATATAATTTCTTAACACTTCATTTCCTTTTTTGTTATTTTGCTTAAACAAGAATTTTGTTGTTGTTTGTTAAATAAATGTACATACACACACACACATACATATGCATGTGTGTAGTACAATATATACGAGTGAACCATATATAAAGTCATGATGCAACAATCTATAATAAAAGACTTTTAAGCCGTGTCTTGTATATCTGCATGTCTTTATGTGCAACACAGAAAACAACTTGTACTTTATATTTACCACAGAAATGGTTTCTTCTTTTTTTTTTTTTGCTTAAATATTTTTCTGTTAAACTTCTTATTATTTAACAAATGAACAAAAATTGAAAACTTTTTGCACATAAAACCCACATTGAAAAACAAGATTTTTAATCATAGATACTTTTTTTTTAAATTTTTATCAGAAAATTGTTGAAATTAAAGTAAAAGTTCCTTTACGACAATTGTTTTCATTTTTATAACTTAACTCTTTCTAGTAATTGTACTTGTATATTTTATATTGTTTTTGTATTCTTAGTAGTGTTTTTGAAGTCCTGTCATGTTTTGCTATTTGGACTTTGTTAAAATTTCTATGAGGTTTTAATTTCAACTTTATAGTTTGTCTATTTAATCAATAATTGGTTTGTCATGTTTTCGAAATGCTAGAATTGTTTACAAGAATAAATCATAGAATATTATTTTTTTTTTTTGGTCAATTGTTATTCATGGATCATGTAAGAATGAGATACTATTTAATAATTATGAAGTTCTCTAGAAATGAATTTTTAATTTTTCTTAATCATACATATATGAAGAATCGCAGAACAAAACGTTTTTTTAATTATATTAATTTACTGGGAAATTGAGAATTAATTTTTTCGTTCGTACTGTAAACAAAACAACTAAGAAACATTTTTGTTCTTAAGAAAAATTTACTACCTAAAATCAAAAAAATATATGAAAAATATATAAAGTGGGCGGACCACGCCCATTTTTTGTTTCCGACTTTACATTGGTCCTTGAACTATGTGAACACAATTTCGTTGATTTTCACCATATATGGGAGGTGGGCGGTAAAGTGCGCGGACCACGCCCATTTTTTTGTTTCCAAGTTTATGTCAATCCACCCAATATACGTACAAAATTTCGTTGGTGTACGTGCTTTTATTGAAGAAATATCAGCAGAAAAGTATTTCACGGACACCCTGTGTTTCTAGTTTTTAGCCCATAACTTTTTTGTTTGTTAACCGATTTTGACCATTTTCAATACCAAACAAACCTTATATAAGATAAATATTTGTGCCCCAATACTCCCCAATGTATTAAATAAAATTTTAAAATGTGTATTTCTTATATTGAGGAGTGGCAGAACAAAACGTACTTTTTTGCATTTTTTCAGAAATTGCTTTATTGTTATTATACCCACCATCAAAAAGGTGGAGGGTATATTGATTTTGTCATTCCGTGTGTAACGTGTTGAAGGAATCATCTAAGACCCCACAAAGTATATATTTTCTGGGTCCTGGTTAGATTCTGAGTCGATCTAGCTATGTCCGTCCGTCTGTTGAAAACAGGATAGGGCTCGAACGGGGGGGGTACGAAATTTGGCACAAATGTTTGTCTTATATAAGGTTGGTTTGGGATTGTAAATGGGCAAAATCGGTTAATAAACAAAAAAGTTATGGGCTAAAACTAGAAACACAGGGTGTCCGTTTTTTACTTTTCTGCTGATATTTCTTCAACAAAAGAATGTACGTATAGTTCGGGGATCGATATAAACTCGGAAACTAAAAATGGGCGTGGTACGCCCACTTTGCCGCCCACCTCCCATATAAGGTCAAAATCAACGAAATTATGTTCAAATAGTTCAAGGACCAATGTAAACTCGGAAATAAAAAATGGGCGTGGTCCGCCCACTTTACTGCACCCTCTCCTAAAACGTAAAATTTGAAAAAGTTGATGGTGGGTATATAGATTCGGCAGGGCCGAATATAACTGTTTTGTTTTTTTTTTTGGTGAGTGTATTTTGAAATTAATTTTAACAATAATATTTCACAATTTGTTAATTGTGGTATAATATCTATTTGTACCAAATTAAATGCTGATGTATTATGTGATAAACATATTTGTCTTCAATATTAAGCAAAAATATTTAAAATCAAAAGGGTAGAAATTTCTTATAGATGCATCTGAAAATTTTATTTTTGTTGTGAGTGCATCTTTAACAAAAAAATATTTTGGATTCATACAACATAATTTACAATATTTATTAAAATAAATTTTATACTGGTTTTTAAATCAATAAAATCCGACGTATAGTTAAGGAGTTATAAACATTTGAAGTTACATATAACTAAAAGAAGATAACCAAAATATATTAAAGATTAAAACTTTATAAAAAAAACAAAAGTTTGTATGAAAAAATTGATAGTAATTTTTGTAAAAAAATATAAAAAATAGTAGATTTTCTTATCCCAAAACAATTGTTTTTGCATTTTTAGCAAAGATATTACTTTTTAAAATATTTAAAGAAAATTAAAATCAAAAGGGTTGAAATTTTTCAAAAATGCATCATAAAATTGCATTTACAATTACTACAAAGAAATTTTTTGGTATTTATCCATAAAGAGAACAAAATTACAAAATTAAGTTAATTTTTCAAGAAATGATATTGAACATTTTTTTGCATGATGTACTAAAATAAGGACCATAATTTTTCCGAAAATTGTTTTAAATATTTTTTTATAATTTTTCATAATTGGCAAAAACTACGAATTTTTGATACCCATTTCAAGACAAAACTCAATACTATATTTTGAACGAAATGTTTTTGACCCGTTACTTTCAATCACTGGTAGGGAACTGAAGATAAGTTTTAAATTTTATTTTTTTCATTTTTACACATCGCACAGTTTGCAATTAAAAAAATGAAATGGAAATAATTAAGGAACATATGGAGATAGTAGAGGTGTAGGCGAGTTTAAGTTTTGAACTTGGACCATATAGACCCACAGGGGCCGAGTCCACAGGGTCCCAAAGTTGGACACCTCGGGTATAAATTCTGCTAGTCGATATCTACAAAAAACATCGTATGTATATATTATCTCTTTTCGCTTAAGAGATATTAAGCTTCAAAAATTTAAATTTTTACGTCTAGACAGTCTACTTGGTGAAGTTTTTTCGCTACAGCGGTCCAATTTTTTTCTTAAAATTTTTCTTATTTCATTAAAAACAAATAGAAAAGTTGTGTAAAGAAAGAATTTTGAAAAAATATTTACAAAGCCAAAAGTTACAAGCATTTAAATTTAAACTTCCAAAAAACTTGATTTTCCCGGTGGTAACATTCTTTTTCTGTTATATAAAAATTGTCTTTTTTGTAGATATCGACTAGCAGATATAAGGAATCAGGATAGTTTTTAATAAATTTTATACCCGAGGTGTCCAAATTTGGGACCCTATGGACTCGCCCCCTGTAGATCTATATGGTCCAAGCTCAAAACTCGCCTACACCTCTACTATCTCCATGTGAAATTTCATAGAAATCGGAGCAGCCGTTCCAAAGTTCCATAATTATTTCCATTTCATTTTTTGAGTCGCACACTGTGCTTCGTTTGAGGGACCTTCCCACAAAATTTTTGTCTACGGGGCACTCTGCTGTTCAGCCTAAACACAATACAAATTTTATAAGCAGAATTGTAGGCACAAAATTTTTCGTGCAGAGTCTTTATTTTATTAAAATTATTTGGTCCATAATTGATCATAGCTCCCCTATAAAGTTTACTTCCGAAAAACTTTTTAATGTGTATGTAAATAATTTTTGTGTAATAGTATAAATCTTATAAATGTTTATCAGTATACTTTAATGTTAGTTTAACTTATTTTTTTTTATTTTTTTTAATTTAACTAAACCATAGTTTGTGTTAAGAGGCTATATTTGATAACTGTATTTGATTTTTTTTTTACAATTTTGAAAATAAATTTTATAAATTGTAAAATTATTTATTAAATTTCCTTTAAAAAAAACATCAAACAATTCCACAAAATTCGTAAAATTCTATTAGTATTCCTCTGCAAATATCATTTTAAATTTAATTATCCTGTAATATTTGTTCCTCATGCTTTACAATTGTAAAACTTGATGTTTTTTATTTAGGTTTTATTCATCCTTTAACAAACACGCATTAACAAACATTTTCAGTAAAAAACAAATAGTGGCTGAGTAAACTCGTAAAATGTTATATACGTACGTATTTCCACCTCTGCAAACATTTATTTCCGTTTTGTATGAGTACAAGTTTTTACCTCTGTATATGTTATTTTATTGTATTATTTTTCTGGTTGGAGAAAAACAACTACAAAAAGTAAAAAAAAAAAAACTGTGTTTAATACAAACATACCTACATATTTACTGAAACACATACATACATATACGGATATATTTACACACACACACATTTAAATACCACATAAACAAGTAATAAAGTTGAATTTCCCTATAAACCTACAAAAAACGGAAAAAAGAAAATAACACAAAAACAGTAACAAAAAGTAAATAAATAAAAATGCAACAACAATAACAAAAAGTAAGGAACTGTGTCCATACTTAATATCCTTATCGCGTGTGGCGGTAACACGTGCTTCGAGCCAAATGTGATGTGAAAATGTAAGAAAATAGTATGAGAGGACTATTAAAACAAAATAACATAAGTTACAAGAGAATTATGTTTACAATGCGCAAACTCACTGGATGCTCGTTTAACAGATAGTCCTTTTAGGTTTAATCTTTTAAAAACCTATTTTGATATTAAATTTTGGTAGGTGTTAAGATCAAACTGAAAAACAATAATGCAGAAAATGATCTTTTGGCTTCAATTGCAGAGTCAGTTGGATCATGTTGGTGAATAATGGAGAAATGTTTAAATACAAAAAGATTTTCCAGGATTGAGTCATTTACTCCCAGCCATATTGTCATCGTTTGACGGTGATGATCGTGGTTGCGTTTTTTTGGAAGAGACATATATATTTATACCGATTTATATTATTACCTCTCTCATTCGGTTAAATACATAATGGATTTACTATTTATGTAAAGGCAAATACTATTTTCTTCTATTATCAACGAATGCTAAATTATTTTAACCGCCCCATAAACGACTAATAAAAGCAGTGCTTTTCAAACCTTTCCCTGTTAACTACTCGCTATCTCCAATACTGTAAACTTAACATTAATTAATCTTAAATTAAGAAAAATGTTAAAACACTAACACTATAAATGTTAGTTAACACACATACAACATATGTATGTATCTACATTTGACAACAACATAAAACTGACCTTTCCTGTGTGAATTTGCAGTGTGCCACCATTGATACTTAATAATGATGTTGCTCATTATAAACCAAATGTTAATAATGATGAAAACATCATTAACGTTTCTTTTTTC
Organism: Protophormia terraenovae; assembly: GCA_951394005.1. NCBI lineage: Eukaryota > Metazoa > Arthropoda > Insecta > Diptera > Calliphoridae > Protophormia > Protophormia terraenovae. Next base: position 87,421,380 of record OX596074.1, read on the forward strand.
TTTTGTTTTTGTTTAAAAATTAATGATGTTCTGTTTTGAAGTAGTTTGTTGTCGTTTAAAAGTTACTGTTGTTGGTGGTGGAGAAGAAGAAAACGTCGACAATGACTACGATTGAAGATTTTTGTAAGAAAACTTTTTGGATACAAATTGTTTTTTGTGTTCTTTTTCTTCTTTTCAGTAGTTGGTTCATTCTTCTGCTACATTAAGGTTTTAAGAATGTGTTTGAGTGTATGTTAAGCTATGTATTTTGTTGTTGGCTTGTAGTGTTGTTTGTTTTTGCTGCTGCTGTTGTTAATAATGATGACAACACCGAGAGTTTAAAACTCTAAGAAAATTCTTTTGTTCTTATTTAAGTTTTGTTTTTAGTTTTTTTCTTTGATTTTTTTTTTAGTTCTTTAGTTTAAATTTTTGTAGTTTTTGTATTCTATAATTAACTTCATGGCCAAATTAGTAGCTAATTTTAATGATTAAACTATACAAAACTTATGTGAAATATTTTTATGCTTTTTAGCTAAAAAAAAAAACGCATATTACTGTCTGCCATTTATTTGGGTCTTCAGAGATAAGACCTGCTTTAGAAATTAATTATAAAATTATAATTTGTCGGTTTTTAGGTTTAAACTGTTAAGAAGTTAAAATAACAAATCGGTCACTATAGTTAAAATAAATAAGAACAAAATATTCAGACAATAAATAATTTTTTAAAACTATTTTTAACGCTTCATACTTATTAAAAATTAAGGAAAATTACCTAAATTTGTTTTAACGAATTTTGTTCACAAAGTTCACATACAGTAATCTTAAAAACATTTGAAACTGAAATTTTATTTCATCGTTCAGTTATTTTTGGTTACCCAAAAATGTTTTATATTTATTTTCCGGTATATTCCGAAATATATTAATTGTATTTACTTCAACAACAAAAAAGAAATAAATTTATCAACATAAATACAGTGGCCAAAAAAACTATTCGACATAAGCGATGCTATTTAAATTTAAAAAAAAAAAAATAATACAATTTTCTCAGAATTTGTAAGTAAAAAAATGGGTTAAAGTTTAGTAGAACATTCAGATTTCAAATCTGCATATATTTTAAAGTTAATACAAATAAAAGTTAATTTAGACAGCTATTTATATAATGACATTGAAATTTTAGGCAAAAAAAGTATTCGACATAATACTTTGTGTTTAGAAAAATCACAAAAATAAATTTTTTTATTAACACGTTGCTTTTCGTTTTCACTATATAAGCTCTTTAAAGCGTTTTGATATAAGTTTGATAAGGATTTTGTTATAATCAGGATCAATTTTGTTTCATTGCATTTACAATATAAATTTAATAACATTTTTATTTGTGAAGTTTAAAAATTAAAATTTTTGTTAATAAAAACACCACAAATGTTCATTTAGATTTATATCTGGTAATTATAATGGATTTTTGTTATTATTTTCGTGCAGTTACAGAGAAAGTTAAGCATTATAATTAAGGCAGAATGCTTTGGGTTATTATACTGGTAAACATTAGTCTTTCAGATATTTCTAAATTCTCAGCACTTTTATGAGAATTTTATTTTAGAATGTCTATATAATAATGATGATCCATTATTCCATCTATAAATACTAAAATACCTACTCCAGACCCCATCATATACCGCCTAACCATAACACTTCAACCACCAATTTTGACGGTAGCTACCTTACTTCTCACTTCTAGCTCGGTAAATGGCTTTTGATAGTCTAAAACATTCATATTGCATACAAAATGATTTAGCTTAATCCCAATTGCAAAAATTTCATCCTTTCAGAAATTTATTGACTTCGTGCTATATCCTCTTACAAATTCTAATCTCAATATTATAACCCTTTTGAGATGTGGGGGCTTCTTATACCAGACCTGGCTCTAAAATGATGTATGTCTTCAATATCTCAGAATTTTTAGAATGTAACGAGTGTTCCTAAGTATTTTTCACTATGTTTATCCATGCTCAATGAATTTAGTTAGTAATTTTGTTTCACTTAACGTAAAATTTTACGTTCAATCAGCTTTTGTAAACCTTAATACCTTGCTGATTCAGATTTTTTTATCAGTGAATTTATTTTTTTTTTATAATATAGTGAGACGTTTTTCTTAGTTTCTACTCCTTTTTTACAATTTAATTTTTCTATTTTCCTTGCTAAAAATTATTAATTATGAAGTTTTTGGTTTCAACTGAAGTTTCTTTTTTCTAAGTCATTTATTTACACAAAATCACAATAAAATGATGTAAAATTATTTAAAACACATGTAATTGTTATCCTAGTTGTAAAACCAACAACAGAAAAACATAAGAAAATTAATATAATTATCGGAAATGGACAAATAAACAACATGTCGAATACTTTTTTTGCGTTGGAATTCGTATACTGTTGAAAAAATGGCAGCACTTATTAAAGTTGAGTGCATTTGGGAGCAAATATTATTCAAAATAGAAGGAAATACATATTTTAAATAAATATTTGTCATTTTATTCGAAATAATTCAATAATTATATAAATTATAACGATATTATAAGAAATGAAATGGTATGTCGAATACTTATTTTGGCCACTGTATATCGACAGAAATGCAAATTGTTTTTAGTAGAAATTGTCAAATATAAAATGTTTAAAAATATTTGGAATTCTAATTAAAGCAATTTATATTAAGAAATGGTTAGAAATAAGGATAATTACATTCTCCTTAATAGTTTTAATATACATACTTATTAAAACATGGTTGTCGCAAAAACAAATGCCTATCAAATATCTTGTATCTAAATCAAAAATTTATCGAACAGTCAATAGTGACAATATCAACCTTATTCATAAAGAATGTAGACACCTTCACGCAAAGAAAAAACATAGTTGGTCAAATCATAATCGGTAACTATCATTAATGTTTAGGTTTATGATTCCCTCAATCATATCAGTTATTATACCCTTTTGTGAACATATTATTGTCCTATAAAATATTAATATAATATGAACCTCACAAACATAACATTTATATGTGATAGTCCTCACAACCATACTGCATAAATATAACATGATCCCTACATTAAATATTATACTACCCCCAATCATAATACTATGCATACGGTTAAAATAAATTTTTTATTTATTATTATTATTTTTTTTATAATTTAAATTTTGCGAATAGAAAATAATTAAAAAACAAATACCACAGCCTTCACTGGACGATTTCGTTCAAGAAAATTCATCTTCACATTCACACACCTAAAAGAAAATTTGTAGAAATACATTTCTTTATTATTATTTTTATATTTGACCGCACTGAATTATTGATATTTATTGTACTTACCGAAAAATATTTCCAATTTGAAATTTGGCCATTGATGATTTGCTCCGTCAGCACTCCGTGGATGTCGTTATTAAAAAATAATAATAAATTTTTTTAATAAAAATTTTGTGAACTTTTTTAAACGTTTTTCTTCATTTTACGTCCGTCACATTTAAGATTTCATTACTGAATGACTAAATTATTTCGAAAGGGAGATAACAATAAAGACGAGCATATTATTGTCAACCCTCGCATTAAAATATTACCTACAAATATTTCATTGAAATAATATGTTACTATGAAACATATTATTCTTTTACTTAGTACACCGACTTTATGTTATTACAAAGTACCATATGTTAAAATGATCAGAACAAAAAATAATTGATTCAGCTTAGTCGAAAACACAATAATTTGATTGTGTTAGCCATATAAACTACTTAGGAACATCACTTGATTTCCGCGAGCATTTCGGAATCATGTTTTTCTTTGCGTGTTGTAACAACCAACACAAGTTGATCAAAACCTCAATAATCTTTTTACCAAAACTGTTCCCAAAATAGATAAGACTGAAATGAAACCCCTTTGGATTAGGGATCTCAATTTTTTTGCATAATTGTGCTTTAGTCATTGCTGAGAGTGTGCTGCACTGAGAAAAATTTATGGAAATACATTTTTTCGTAATTTATAACCATCAGTTTCTTTAATATTGATGTTTACAGATAAAATTGGAGCAACGTGAAATATAATTTTTATGGCAATATTATTATAAAAAAAATATGTTCTATATAATAAAGCACCACATAATATTTTCTCAAAGTGTATTTAAGCAAAAAAAAAAAAAAGTGCATAAAAAAATAAATTTTTAGTCATTGAGATCCCTATATTATATGTCCGCACAGTGTGCGATTTAGCAAATAAAATCTAAATATGTTAATGTTAATTTTCCCAACGACCAGATCTTCGATGCATATTATTAATTTTTCTTTATACAATAAATAGGATTTTTTTTGATATATTTAATAAAATTTTAAACCTACATAGATTTTTTGATGCTTAATTCCTTCTCTATAACTTTTCATCTGTTATTCGAAGATAAAATTTCTATTAAAAATAACAAAAATATATTAGATCATATAATGACTATTAAAAATGTTTGATGTGATTAGGTTATGTAAAATGGATCCATTTCGGAAAACTTTAGGCCTAGTTACCTTTAATAAAAATATAAACACTTTTTTGGCAAAAACGGAAAAGATTGACTTTTTATACCCAACACCACCATAGCACAGTGTCACATTTGGCAGTTTTAGAACGACAAACAACCAGTTTTGGAGATATGGTCTGAAATTGTATATTCTGTTGGTAGATGAGGCCGTAAACATTCCATATAACAATGGGCGGTTAGAATCACTGGCACTCCTATAGTGAAATTACTTTATTTGTATGAATTTCAGACATATTTTTGTAAATTTGTTTAAAATAAAGGATATTTTAAAGGTAGGCGTGGCATGATCTGATTACATCAATCTTAGCGTATTATTTGCATTACAATTTTTTCCATTATCTTAAAATATTTAAATAATTCTTAAAAAATTGCTAATATGAAGTACCGCATATTTTTTCTAATATTTTAAAAGATCGCCAAAACTCGCAGCCAATATTCTCAAATATAATTTTACTGATGTTCTTTTATATAACAATCGTATATTTAAAGTGGAACTCGTTGGAACTTTTTAGTTCCAGTTCATTAAAAATAGAATTTCATATGTCCTAAAATATTTCAATGTATAAAAAATATTGTTATTGCTTTTCCTTTGTAAAATTTTATGACATTACGACAATACGATATGATAGCACACTTTGTGAATCCCCCAAATATATATACCAATATATTTTTTTATTATTATGATTTCTTTGAAATAAAAAACAATACATTCAGTATTGATTTTTTCAACCTAGCAAATTATAATAGAATAGTTTGGCTACATTTATTATAACATACCGAAAAAGTCATATGAATATCTGCAGTCTTTACTGAGATATATGAAGTTAAAGTTAACATACTTAACATACATATTTTCTATTCATTTTGTATGAATAGTTTGGGGGTTGATATAAACTCGGTAACCAAAAATGGTCGTGGTCCGCCCACTTTGCCGCCCATCTCCCATATAAGGTGAAATTGTGTTCAAATAGTTCAAGGATCAATGTAAACTCGGAAACAAAAAATGGGAGTGGTATTTTAAAGGCCGCCCACCTCCCATATAATGTAAAATTTTAAAAAGTTGATGGTGGGTATATAGATTCGTCCGAGCCGAATATAACATTCGCGCTTGTTACTTTTAAGACTTGCAAATGTTTTGATTTCTTGAATTTTTCATAAATTATAAATTTTATTCTTAAAAATAAAAAAACCGATTGCTAAAAATACGTTCTTTCTATCACTGTATATTGTATTTATAGTAAGTAAATGACTTTTATAATTTATTTAAAACACATTACGCCTTCCATTCCGTTCGTAAATCTCAGATTGTATGGATTTTGAATTTTGATGATAACCCAGCGTTTACACATGCATGTATAATAGGAAGTCCCGTAGACATAAATTGATTAGAAAAACCGCTTAATAAATAATGCGTAATAACTAGCTTAATATGAACAAATATTTTAAACTGATCTTCAGAAATTCCCAAAAATGTTTTTTTTTTACATTTTCTGCTATAAAATCAACATTTTTCCGTAGTCCCGAAGATTTTGATTGAAAACTTTTAACAACATATTATATATTCCTAAACTGCATTCCGTTTGCGGATTCGTGCTTTGGGATTTTAAAAAATATAGACTAAAGTCAAAACTTTCATATAAAATGGGTCAAATTCGGGAGGGTGCTTTTTATTTTGTAGTCATCTCTGTGAAGATACCTTTCAGAAAAGTGTAAAATTACTATATATTGTTAAAGAAAATTTTATTTTAGAGTAAAAAGAGTGTAGATACTTTTTCGGCCAAAAAACACGAAAAGTGGTTATTTTTGCAATTTTCAAATTGAAAATCGTTTATTTTTTGATTTGGTAAAGATATCGACTTTTTTTTATTCAATATTCAATTTTCTTTAACTAATTAAATCGATTGGATACTAGGATATATGTATATTGAACCAAGAACATGCAAAATTTAGGAACATAAAAATTCGAGCTCAAATAATTAAAAAATTTAGAGAGAAACATGTTTTGTAGGTCTTATTAGAGCCTACAATAATATATAAAATCGAACGAGAAACAAAAATTTAACAAGGGATTAATTTTTTTTTTATGTCAGAGGGAGCTCACAGCCCTTAGCTCCGCCCCTGAGTGGTTTGTTGGGTACCCCTTCAAAACTTAACTTTGTATACTCCTCTGCTATACCAAATTTCACTCAACCAACCAGCCGATCAGAAATTACAGATTTATTTCCAAAAATATTAGATTCTGCCCCACTGTGCACTGGCAAGAAAGAATTTTGAAGAAAGTCAAGATATTTTGGAAAAGGTCTTTATTTTAAATTGAAATATAAGAAAATTTAAATTTTAATCGCTCGAATAAATGGTACAATTAAAAAAGGTATTGAAGCAAATTCAGTTCTTGACAAATCGCTTAAATGACAATATAAAAAGATAGCAACTTAAGACTTTTTATAAAACAGTTAAAACCTCATACTCATGTATATCTTTGATTCATACATTTTTCAACTGAACTTCTCCTCTACAATCTATAAATTCGATTTGAAAAGTAGATTAGAATATACAGATTGGTTATTACTTTTTTGACCTCATTGTGTGTTCTCGAAGAGGAGTAAATATATGCAAGATAAAGAAAAATATTTTGCAGTTTTTAAATTCAAGTTTGTTTATTTTGGTTCCCAAATGACACATTGTCATAATCTTTTCTTAAAAAAAAAAATAATAAAAATTAGAACACTATTCGCTTAACATAAATGAAATAGTATTTAGGTTTTATGAAATTAAAATTTTTAGTTATAGAGTTATTTGTGTTTGATTAATGAGGACTTTATAAAATTATAAAAATCGGGTATTATCCACTTTTTTTGTTTTTTTTTTTATTAAAACGAAATATTTTTTCTTATTAGCTTAAAATTATTTAGAATATTTCTAATTTAAAAAGAATACTCTTTTCAAAATAAATTTTCTACTTTATCAGTTTCTATAAATAGTTCTTAGTCAAAAACCACATTTTGCCACTTAAAAATTTCCGCAATTCTTCAACTTCCCATAACTTACTAAAAGTAACAGAAAAATTAGCTTCTAAATAAATAAAAAAAAAATATATATATATTTCCTCTCCGTTAACTCACTTGATGAATGATGAACAAAATTTTCATTAATTTATCATTGTGGTTGCTCACTAAGGAAGTACATGATCACAAACTTAATTCTAATTCCACCAGCAGTGCTGAGATTTCCCAACCCAAGGGAAGGAAATGTAAATAATGGATTGTATTACAAGAAGAGTTTTAAAAAGCCTAAAGCATTGATCATTTACAACAAAACCACAAGCAGCCAAAACAATAAAGTGTTTTTTAACTGAAGAAAAACTAAAATAAATAGAAACGTTTTAGAAAAAATATTTATATGTATATAAATATACAAATGAAAAAAATTCAAACTAAAAGTAGCCACGCATGCGCAAATCATGCTTCAACAATTGCAATCAACTGACCAGAACCGTCTTCAACAAATAAAATGTTAAGAAAATAATATTAATAAAAAACAACAACATTTTTAATCGTACAACAAATAATTGTAAGAAAAATATTAATTAAAAAAAGATAATGATGAAACTTTAAAATAAGAATAAAATAAAATGAAATTATAGAGAAAAAAATTAATTTTAAATTGAAGTTTTATTAAAGAAAATAAAAACAAACATTTGAAAGAAAAAAGAAATAAAATAATAAACAATTTATTATGATGAAGTGCAAAACAAAGAGAAAAATGGAAAAAAATGTTGACGATGGAATAATAATAAAAATTAATCAGCTTTTTGGTGAGTTAAGCGGTGAGTTTATTATTATTTTTTGGAATGAATCTCAAAATATTCAAAAAGACCAGTAGTGCGATTCAGTAACTTGTTTTAACGATAATCGAATCGTTAAAAATAGTAAACAACAAAATTGTCGATTTCGTTATTCTGTAACACTTTTAACGATACTTGTTTGGGTTAACTTAAAGACAAAAATTTTTATGTTGATATACACAGAAAAAAGTCACCAATTAACAAATATATATGAAAATAATTCATTCAATTATAAACTTGTTTAAAATTGCACCTCTCACCAAAATGATTATATCAATTACTAAAAACTATAAAAAATACAAAACAGAAAAAAATTCCCAATTAATAAATTAATTAAATCAATCAAGTAGATGATTGAATGAATTAAAAATGTTAAAATCGTACAAAAAATTATTTTTATTTTATTTTTTCTTGAATATATTTATTAAATTTTACTGCAAAATTAAACAACTGAGTTAATTGAAAAAAATTTTTTCTGTGTATTAAAAACAAAAAGTAGCCAAGAAGTTAACCCTACGACTAAGTCGCTCTTTTGCTGATGTAATATGTACTTCCAAGGTAATAGTCCATGCTTCCACGTTTTTTGGAAGTAGTGATCATTTTTAAGAAAACCATTAACTGAAGCATATATTAATCTATATCAAAAGCATAATTTAATCAATCGCCGTCTTTAAATTGTTAAAAAATTTCGATTTGTCTTCAATTTTTTTGTTTTTCTTTTTTATTTCGTTTGGAACTTTACTTTTTTTTAGTATTTCCTTGTAGGGAAATGCCACATGACAACAATAGTTAAATAGAATTGTTTAAGAATACTTAGTGAATCATACAATCGTTACTACAAACAACAAATGCTATTGACAAGTCTAGCGATTGTCGAATCGTTAAAAGTTACTGAATCGCACTACAGATATTATAATTTATTTCAAACTTCAAAAAATCGATATAAAAAAATTGTAGAATTATGGAAAAAATAAATTTAATTACTTTCGAGACTTTAGGGATTGAAAATCAGGATATTAAGTAGTACCTATATATTGCTTAGTAAAATGAAATAATTCTGTAACTTGTGAACCGTTGGAGACATCTCAATTACATAGTCAAATAATTTAGAAAAAAATGGGGGCTAAAAATGAGACAAAAACTTATTTCGACCTTAATATCTCCTTAATATCTACCAAAAGATATAACCTACATATGTAAACGTATTTTTTGTTGATATTTACAAGGACTATCTACATATACAATCTTGTTTCTGTCATATCATGACCAACTTTAGAAGGCCACCTACTACCCTCCGCTATTAACTCCTCCAAATCAACTCAGAAACACCTCAACTCTGATCATGTGAAATATTATTGAGATATCTCCCATGGTTCACAAGTTACAGAATTAATTCTAATAAAAAGCCTTTTGGAACCACTGTGAGTTGGCACAAAGTTATAGACTTTGAGAACCAAAAAATAATTAAACCCATTCACGTCATTATTTGGGACATCTTAAAGCATTTTTTAAGAATTACCACAGTATCACATTTATCCAAATTAGAACGAAAAAAATACGAAAATAAAAGTTTATTAATTGAAGAAAATTTTTTTTCGGATTTATAAGCAAACATATTATATATTATGAAAAAAGAAAAAAATTATTTGACATATTGAAAGTGTCTATAGCGCGTATTATGGATTTCCAAATTGCAACTTTTAAAAATAAGTTTTTATATCTCAGTAAACAATGCAGATGTTGAAACGATTTTAATAAATGTATCCAAATTATTTCGTTATAATTTCCTAGGTTAAAAAATCAGTACTGAAAATATTAAAGAAATTATAATATTAAAAAATATATTTTTGGAAAATTCTATTTTAAATGGACTGGAACTAAAAAGTTCCAACGAGTTCCAATTTTAAAATACAATGGTTATATAAATGAACATCAATAAAATTATATTTGAGAATATTGTCCGCGACAAAAAATCTTTTAAAATATTCGAAAAAATGTGCGGCACCTTATATTAGCAATTTTTTAAGTATTACTTCAAAATTTTAAGGTAATAGCTGAAAATTTGTTATGCATATGTTACACTCAGATTGGTGTGATTAGATCTGCTACGCCTACTATTAAAATATTCTTTATTTTAATAAATTTTACAAAAATATATCCGAAATTCATAGAAATATATTTTTTTTTGGCAGTATGGGAGTGTCAGTGATTCTACCCGCCCATTTTTAGTGGGAATGTTTTCGACCTTATCTACTAACAGAACATATAATTTTAGACCAATATCCCCAAAACTAGATTTTTGTCTTTCTAAAACTGCTAAATATGACACTGTGCAGTGGTTAGGTTTTGCAAGCCACAAGCTTTATCTATAGTATAAGTAATTTAAAATGAATTCTACAAAAATCGAGATTCATCTTTTCTTACATCCAGAGAAATATTGAACAATAGTGAATCTGCCCTGTATGTGTTCACATTCAACACTCTGTGTTGAAATAATTGATTCTCTCTCGAAAATCACTTTCCCGCGTATAAGTCCTTTATAAGTCTTCGTATAAAAATAAAATTATTAGTCTCACATTCAAATTTCACAAGGATTGGACCATAATTGACCATGGCCTCCATATAAGGACCTGTCACGTCAATGCCAATTCAACATTATTTTTGTGAATTAAAGTGATTTAATAAAAAATATGATCCTTTTTCCTAGTTTTCAATTACCCAATTCACAAAGTATATTATTGGAGTTATTGTGTTATATGTTATTTAAAATAATACATTTTTTTTTTTTAACTTTTTGAAAATTTATATGGAAATTTAAAATAATATTATAACATTGTGAAACGTATGTTTATGAATTATGTTAAAAGGTATTTTCTTTAAAAATTTGTAGATTTAATTTTAAAAATTTCATAAAAAATCAAAATTTACTACAATCCGATTCTTCAGTAAAAAGTCGATTTATCACTAAAAATTCTCTTTTCCACTATAAACTCGATTTTTATCTAAAAAAATTGATTTTTCACTAAAAATTAAAAAAAAAACTATTTATCAATGAGAACAAATCAAAAAGAAGAATTGGTCATGTCTAGCAATATAATATATATCCTTCCTTTTGAGGCTCAACATGATTTTCGAGTTTTTCGGAAATGACTTTATATGTGACCAATGACAAATTGTGGACCTATCCTTATGAATCCTTAATACTACGGTTTCTTCTTATATAAAATTTGTTTGTGTCAAATATTATCCTAATACTGTCATTAATGTGGTTTTTAAGCGAGTTAGAGTGATTTTCTGATCTTATAAAGGACCTTTGCTTTATTATGGACTAATAAAATTCGGTATTCTGATTCACTCTTTATAAAATTTTTTTGTTCCAAACTTTATTGAAATCGTGGCGTAAATAATGTATTTATGAGTATTTAAACACTGTTCCGGCGGAATATTTGTATGAATGCAGGGTGAGATAATGGACCGATCATAACCAATTTCAGCAGACTTTAGGGTTATACCAAAATAGTCACATTTTCTAAATTCGATCAAATTATCTTTAAAATTACGACTTTTTCTTTGTGCACAAGCTTAACATACACAGACAACAAGCTAGCCATGCAACCAGGCAGCATTCTAGGCGGGCGGACATTGTTAAATTTACCAAGGTTTAATTTTTCTACTATAGTAGCTCTCATTTATTATGAATATCAACTACTAACAAATGCCACACTTAAAAATATATTCACTGTTTAATATTTTGTGTTCCATAATACTACAAACTGCAGCATTATTTTCATGTGGTATACTAAAAATTGCAGCTTTTGTTTACAATTTAAAGCAACATACTTAAACAGTATTCAACTTGTTTGTCAAATATGTATGAATATAAACTACAACCTCGTGCTGCAGTGTGCTCGTAGAATTTTGACGAAAACATATTACGCTACATCCAGACTAGCCTTTTTCTTGTTCGCACAAGCACAAAACGTCGGCAGAGCAACTCATTTTGTTTTCAGTGGGCAAAACATTTGTCGAACAAATCATAATTTTTTGTTTGCCGTCAGTGTCGCATCGATACTTTTAAGCGTGAATTAGTTGTGACGTTTCCTCCCGCGAAGGAAACAGCTGATCGTTTATATTGCATGTATTGTAATGCTAACAATTATAAAAACTTGACGTTGATGTGATGTCTGATTCTGTTGAAAACAGAATTTTCTTTCGTTGTTCCCATAGTAAAATAATAAAGTACTCGCACATCTACAAAAACAAAAATTGCTTGTATTTTGTTAGTGTAAAACTACTGCCCACAATGTCAGAATGCTTTGAACGGAAAAATGAGAGAACGAAAGAGAGCAAGAGAAAAAAACTCAAAAAATATTTTACATGTGAATACAAAAACAATTTGACAGTACCGCGAAATTTGCCAATGAAAAAATTGTAAAACAGCTGGTCTTACGAGTATACTTTATTATTATACTATGGTTGTTCCGTGACAGTTGTTAGCAGTGTTGCCAAACAATAACTTTTTTCTTACAAATAAACAAATGCTTAACGAAATAAAAAGGAAAAACCACTAAATAAATAAAGAAATAAATAAACAAAAATAATTAAATACACAAACAATTAAATAGATAAATATTTGGCATGTTTAATTTCAATCAGAGTTGCATTTTTAGGCTTTTTCTAGTAAATAATTTATGGTAACTCTGTGTTTTTGCTAACAAATGTCAAAAACATATGTCACGTTATTAATTTTGGATAATTGCACAAAATTCTTCCCGTAAATAAACGGGACATCAACATCACATAAACAACCAACTAACCCGGCCTTTACATGCAGCGCCTCTTCTTCCGCATACAAAATGACGTTTGATGGCAGACATGGTTGCTCGAACAACGGTGTGCGAACAAGAACAAAACATGAACAATTTGGGTCCACACTATCCAAATGCATGTGCGCACAACATTTTGTTCAATGTGCGAACAAGAAAAAGGCTCGTATGAACCGCAAATTACACACCAGTCAGTGTTTTCTTTGTTATGCTGGATATTTTTCTCTATTTGAAAATTTGCGTTTTGATTTTTCTGCTATAGTAGGTAATATAGCAGTCTTGTTTTTGCACTTTCGATACTTTGTGTGTAAAATAAAACATATGTATGTTCGTAAGTATGTTTGTTTTTTACCTTTCACACAAGAATGTCTAGCAGCAATAAAATTGTCAACAAAAGGGCTGCTATACAATGTACTATACTAGCAGTAAAATCAAAACGAAAATAAATAATACTGCGCAATATGGGTCCAACAAAATTGTGCGTGCGCAACTCTACAGAAATATATTTTACTTCGTGTGCAATGGATTGCTTTTGCTGCTGCAAATTGCAGAGACGAGTCACAAATTTAGTATGTTATAGCGTGGATATTTCTAGTTGTTGTGTATTGTTTAAATGAAACATTTGTATATTTATTGCACAGTCGTAAGTGAATTTTTTTTAGCTAGAACTGCATATTTAAACCTTGAAATTTACTTGGAAATTAATTCTGAATCGATTGGTTTACTTTATGATGGGTGTTGTAATATATAAAAATCCAAGTTTTCATAAAATAAGATTTTTTTTTTTTTTCAACATTTTTCTTTAAAATAAATAAAATAATTTTAAACTTTTACATTTTTAAAAATAGCAATATAACACACATATTCACAAAGTGTATTAGTTTTTAAAAAGTATTATTTTTCTTCATATAAAACTTTAACAAATAACACAATAACGAAGTTGTGAATTGGGTAAATATTTTTGTAAAATTCTATATACATTTCTTTTTAAATAAAGCAAATAAATAAATTAAATGATCGTTAATTTTAAATATATGTCAATTTCATTTGATTTAATTTTGTTTAGGAAACAAACATATTTCCGTTGAATTTCATAGGAAAATATTTTTATTTTTTTGAAATCGCAAAAAAAATTTTAAAATATATTTTTTTTATTTTTATTACTATTATTTTTATTTTATTTTATTATTATTTTTTTTATTTTATTTTTATTAAAGTAAAAAATTTATATTTTAGGCCAATATTTTTTCAAAGATATTGAAAACATATCTACAATTTTTTTTCCAAAAGATGCGTAAATATGTTTTCAAATACATATAATAAAAAAACCCCCCCCCCCCAAAAAAAAAAAAATCAAAACCAGAAGAAAAGATGGGTGAATTAAACAAAAAATTTCATACTAATGAATAAAAAATATATACTAAACCATAAAAAAATGACAAGTAATATTTGTTGAAAATTTATTGCTAAATTTAAAAAATAAAGAAGTAAAAAATGTTATTTTTATATTCAGTGTCACAAAATATAATTTAAGTTAGAATCTTATATAATAATTTGAAAAAACTTAATTATAAATATAGATTGTAGAAACATTTTCCCATGTCCAGTCATTTGTGCCTAATGTATTAAAAATCGAGTATTATTGTGTTTAACTTAAAAAACTCAAAATAGTTTTCATACAAATACAACTTTTTTCAGTGCATTTGAAAAAATATTAATACACTCACTTAGCATCTGTACTTGTCGCTGACTCAACAAAGCCTAAATGAAAGAGCATCAATGTGTGAGAGTCTCCTCATAAATGTGCTATGAAATAAGCATTAATTAGGTATATTTTTATTATACTTTCATAAATAATTGTTAAAAACAATTTAAATTTATTATTATCCATTAATTTTTGCTAATATAGTGTTCTAAAAAGCATATGAAACAATTGTTTCAGTTTCATCTGTTGTCTCATCATTCAAACATTAATCGTTCAGACTCTGTTTCATTTGTTGTCTATAAACTCACACAATCATCGTTCAGTGATGATGTTAAAAAATGAACGATAAACGAAATGAACGAACTGAATCATTTTACAATTTTGAACGATGTGAACGAAACAGTAAAATGAACGATAATGCATAACTCTAAAATATAGTAATGAAGTGTATTTAATATTTGTTCCTATAGTGTGAAATATATTTTTTGGGGGAAAATAAATAAAATATGACTTCCAGAAATAATTTAGCAATACATAAGTATATATTTTTGTCACATTACGCATTGATGATGAGGAAGCTCTTTATCCTATATAAAATAGAAAAGGCATGCTGAAGACTGAATAATAGAGTACATAAATGCAATAATTTTACATTTAGGACTATAGGTAGAATTTTGGCAATTTTTTTTTTATATATTTTTATCTTCAACCGCCATAACATTGATGCCGTTCAGTAAAAGTCATTCACGCGAACAAATCTGTATTACACTAGATCCAAGGAATATTGGTATTAAATATCGTTGATGTGCCATTAAAAAATTTTCGAAATTTTTTTGAACACCAAAAGTTAAACGAGTTTGAAGAATTTCCCATATATGATATTAAGAATAGAATAGAAAGACAAATCTTAATTTTTCTTAAGTCCTGATAACATTAATTTTAAAATATTTTTAAAAAGGTTGAACCGATTTTACAGATTTGAAATATTTTTGAAATTGATTTTGAGCGGGAAATTTTTGACAGCTCTAAAACAAATGATTGTAAACAGATATTTTATGCTGTTTAGGTTACCAATAATTGTTAAATAATTTGGTATAAAGAAAAAAAATAATAAAACAAATATTGTAAACACTTTAGAATTTTCCAAATTCTTAGGAAAAAAAATTAGAGCAACAAAAGTAAAACAAATGCATTGGCCCAAAAAAAAAAAAAAAAAAACAAAAAACAACTAAACAAATAAAATAAACTTAAATTAAAACTCTGTTAACTTTAAAAATAATAAAGAACTAATGTTAAATTTAACTTAAACTGTTAATAACGCTCAGAGAATCTTAACATAACTCTCTCGCTCTTGCTGTGTTAGCTTCATTAGCTCCCTAACTGTTAACTGGTTACTAAAGCAAAACAAACGTTAACAAATTTATGCGTATTTTACTGAATTTGGCTTTAAACCACTGTTAAGTTTAACATACGTTACTAACAAACACACAAAATCGTAAAGACAAGAAAAATCTGCAGGAATGTTTTTTCTTGTTGGCCATTGTTGAATTCAGTCACCTGCAAAGGTTCCAACGCGCCACAACGTGTTCTGTTGTCAACTCGCTTTACGAATACGAAAGAATCTAAGAATTTAAATTTTATTTTTTCTATATATTTCTTTTTTCTTTTTTTATAATTAGAAAAAGAATAGCCCAGCCATAACGTGGCATTTAAATAAGCAAAACGATTTTTAAAAACAATTATTTTTTTCGTTCATTTTCGGTTCTTTAATTTAAGCTTGATTTTGTTTATTAAAATATTTTTTTTTTTAAAATTTTGTGTTTCTTTTTTTTTTGTGTCACGACTTGTGATTGTGTTTAATAAAGTGTGTTTGTGTGTATTTAATTTTTATTAATGAAACTAATTTGTTGGGGTTTTAAAAATTAATAATAATAAAAAAAAAATAAAAATAATAAAGTGTTAAAACAAATTTTTTGCAAAAAATTTAATTAAAATTCTTCTAATAATTGAAAGAAGAAAAAAATAAATAAATAACGGTTAGTAAATGTTTTATATTTAGTTGTTAGCATTTTGTGTTTGTAACAATTAAATATGAACCTGTTTTAATTTGAAATGTTATCAGGTGTATTTTTTTTTTTTTTTTTTATTTCTCTCTTTTTCACAAACGTGTTTCAAAACAAAAACAAGGAAGCATACATACACCCCTTCTTTGAAAATATTTAGTGGTCAGTCAGTTAGACAAGACAGACTTATAAGAAAAAAGCAACAAAATAATAAATTAACAACAGTAACAATTCTTAACAACATTCTTCTACAACATAAAATAACAGCAACAACAACAATACAATCATCATTATCATATAATAAATAACAATGAATGAATAAAAATATAAAATATTCATACATTTCTCATACTTATTTTACTCTCTTCATATACAAATTTATACAAAAACAAAAACAACATAATCTACATTTATTTCTATTTAACAGCAGCAACAAATAAACAAACACACGCACTAATATTAAAAAAAGAGTACCATTAAAGTGTATTAGTGTGAGAATGTACAAGTACGCGTATGTGTGTATCTATGAGAATTAAATGTTAGGAAAAACTATCTATTTATTCAGTCAACTAACTTTAACTAATATTTTACAACAAAAACTACCTGTTTTAAAATAGCAACAGCAACAACAATAATAATACTAGTGTTATTTTTCTATTGTTCATATGTATGTGTATAAATATGTGTTAGTTTTCTTTCTTTAAACCTGTATGGAAGAGTGAGTGTTTTTTTTCTTGTGTGTTCGTGTTTGAAAAGTGTTTAGAAAAGAAGTGCTTTGAAAAAAAAAAAGAAGAACGCGGTCAATTCGCTTGATTCGCCTTAAACAATCAACTTAAACCAACAACAACATTACAAAAAAACCTGTACAACAATAACAGCAACTTTAGTTTTTTTTTTCTAATTCCAAGCTTGGGGGATTTTATTAATGTGTGTTATTTTCTTTTAACTTTAATCGGTTACTGTTCATTTTAAAAACAATTTTAATCGATTAGAATTTTTTTGTTGTTAAATAAAATGTGTACATTAACGGTTTCATAAAGTAAAAGCAATAGAATAAATTAATTATAATTTTAATTTGTCAATTGATTATATACATAGTTATATAAAAATTTAACAAACTTAAAAACATTTTGGATAAATTAGTTATTTAGATAGTTTTTCCAGTTATTATATTATTTTTTTAATTTAAAATCAAATAGTATTTTATTTATTTTTAATCTAAATGTGTTAAGAATTTAATTAAAAAAATGTATGAAATAGTGTTTTTTAATAATTTTCATACCAAGTTACTCAAAGCCCCCAAAAGAAAATCAAACAGCTTGTATCTTATAGCCACAAATTTTCTTTAAACAGTGTTTAGGCGCATTATGAATATGAATATCATCCAAAAATATATTTTTCGAAAGCTTTATAAATCTTCCTTAAGCTTAGAAATCAATTTCAATCATAATTCAAATTTCTACTAAAAAATATTTTAGTAAAAATCTTCTAAGCTTTTTTAAACCTAAGTGTTTCGTTTCTTCTATTTAAATTTCTTAGCGATATCCTTCCAGATTCACTAAAAGTACTAATTTTTGAAATCTTATTTATTAATACCATAATATAAACGAGAAATAATACTGATTAAATTTGAAAAACAACAATGAGACACAAAAAATTATATAAAAATATATTAATTTCAAAATGTGCCTTAAAAGTGTTAAATATGCTATAAAAATAAACTAAATATAAAAACTATTTTTGTTATAAACAAACATATGCCAAATTTATGGGGAGCTTTATTTATAACACAAAACATGTAATTGCATATTTTCGGTTTCCCTGAACCTAAACTTCGTTTTCAACTTTATATTTTTTTTGTAGTTTCTTTAAATAAAATATAAAATATCGCCTTAAACTTAACTTAAACTTTGACCTCGACGTTAAAAGAAATATACATGAAGAAAGTCGATTTTAAACCTATAAAATCGATTATTATTACAAAGTGCAGCAAGAAAATATTGTCTCAATAATTCCAACGCAAAATGAAAGCGTTCGAAGTTCGAATTTTTCAGAGCCCTTTTTTCAATGTGATTGGAAATAAAAATCATTTAAATTACTCAATTCTCACTTCAATTTTTAAATAATGTTGATTAGAAAAATAAATTTATTTTATGGTGAAACTGTATATGTTTTAAAAAATTTTTTAAATATTTCTTATGGTAAGGAAAAACAAAACTTCTATTTTAAAATAAAATTGATTTTAACAAAAATTTAAATATAAATTTATTTTGTGGTTAGGCTGAATGATTTTAGCATCTAATCAAAAATTCTTATTTTAATTACATAAAGTATTTACAAATTCGTACAAAAAAAAAATAAGATAAATTTGTATAAATTAGCATTTATTCATTTATTGATTCTTTTTATTCCAATTAATTAAATTTGAAATACGAAAAAAATAGGGTTTTTCAGGTTATCTGATTAAATAGAAATATTAAAAGCAACAAAATCCATTACTTGTTTTTATTTTTATTAATTTTCAACACTACAAATAATCAGAAAATCACATAATCTGTAAACAGGGGTACGAGTTGGGCAAAGTTGGTTATTATTCCCACCATCAAAAAGATGGGGGGTATATTGATTATGTCATTCCGTGTATAACATGTCGAATAAATCATCTAAGACCCCACAAAGTATATATTTTCTGGGTCCTGGTTAGATTCTGAGTCGATCTAGCTATGTCTGTCCGTCTGTCCGTCTGTTGAAAGCAGACGGTTGATAAACAAAAAAGTTATGTTCTAAAAACTAGAAACACAGGGTGTCCGTTTTATACTTTTCTGCTGATATTTCTTCAACAAAAGCATTTACGACAACAAAATTTTGTACGCATAGTTCGGGGATCGATATAAATTCGGAAACCAAAAATGGGCGTGGTCCGCCCACTTTACCGCCCACCTCCCATATAAGGTGAAAATCAACGAAATTGTGTTCAAATAGTTCAAGGCCCATTTTAAATTCGGAAAAAAATTGGCGTAAAATTTGAAAAAGTTGATGGTGGGTATATAGATTCGGCCGGGCCGAATATAACATTCGCACTTTTTTTTGTAATGAATTTTTCCATTTTTAATATAACCACTATTGTTACATAACCATAAAAATACATATGTTTTAATCTAAACAAAAATAAGTTTCGTTCATTTAGTTCTATTCAAAAATGCTAATATTGCGGTACTTTATTTAAATACATAATTTAAATTTTATTACATCATTGATTTAATTTAATGTAGGTTTTTCTAAATCGAACATTCAAGTTCTAAACAAAATATTGAAAAACAAAATAAGTACAATATTTTCTAAATTTCATTTCTAATAATTTTTGTAACAAAAAATTACATGACTACATTTGTAACTGTTCTTTTAATTAATTTAAAAAATACTATTTTTTCAAAAGGAAGAGACTCAATGTGATCAACTACCTGTGAGAAATTATATTCTTCACTCTTAATATTTTGTTGTTACAGAATTTCCATATTTAGTTTAAATGTCGAAATTAAATAATAATAAAAAATATGTTTTTTACTTTTACAAAGTTTCCCAAATGTAACTAAGTAATAATATTACACAGAAAACATTTTTACATAAATAGTATAAATCCTTTTTTATTGATTTCAATACGTAATAATTGTAAAAAGTTGAATACATTGTATTTATTTATTTCATTAGTATTTAAGTTGTAAAAATCAAGAAGGCTTAAGGAAAACAATATCATTTTTTCATTTATATTTTTATTTCATGCGAAAATTTTTTAAATTTTTTTTATGATTTTTAGCTTTGAAGAAAAATTATTTTAGCCCTTATTTTTAAATTAAATAAAACCATGAAGCAATTAAAGTAAGGTATTCATTTTATATTCTTTTACACAGTTGTTTTAACTCGTGTTCAGATTCATTATATTTATGTAAAATTTTATACTTATAATGAAAAAGTAAAATTTATTCCCAAATTTTTAAGTAAAAATCATACAGTTTATGTAAAAATTCGTTCCATATATGTAAACATGTTTTCTGTGTATTATAAACGTAAAAGCGGAAAATTTTTTATAGAGATACCAATTTAGAACGATATCAATAGTGCAAATTAAATTTTTTCGGTTACGTTATGAAATATTAAAATACGTTCGTTATATAAAGCTAAATAGATCAATTCATAATGGTGTCAAAAACAAACTAAATTTGATATTAAATTTGAAGTAAAGTTTTATAATTATCTCAGCACATAACTTTTTTGGCCCGAGAGACTTACAATGGAATGATATTGTTAAAAAAAATAAAACAGCATCATATAGTTTTTATGGAAATTGTGGCCAATTTTGAGCTGATCCTCATTCACTGTGATTCAAAATTAAAATCTAGGTAGACAAAATTGTCTTATAAATTTGTTCACTATTTCAAAAGTATCAATAGGTATACGTTTTCATGATCTTAAATAGTAATATAAACAACATCCAAAGATGTAATTAAAAATTGGTTCAAATGATCTTTTTTCAAACATTTGTTACGAAAAATTAATTTAATTTAAAAAAAATATATTGGTTTACATACAAATTAAATTTAATTTCCCTGCAGTGATAAAAAGGATCAATTTTGCATAACATCGTGGACACAACTTCCTATTTACTGAATAGGAAGACATGTCCAAAAAATAGAATATCTTCCTATGACAAGCCTATGTTAAATTCATTGGAAATGATCCGAATTCGTACTACTTCTGGATCGCAAGTTTAGGATCTTATTGAATTCTTTGGATGTTCATTTTTTGCTGGGATGTTAAAAAGAGGTATTTCTTTTTTATAGATTTGAAAGCTTAGAATATTTTGTTTTATAATTTTTTAAAATTTCTTTTTGTTATTCGTTTTCATTGAAAAATATTTTGCAATTTTGAATGTATACATTTTTAAAAGCTTTTAAACAGTTTATTAAATATTTCTTATGGTACGGAAAAAAACAAAATCTCTGCGCTGAATAATTTACCTATGTAAAAATTTTGGAATATTTTTATTGTTGCATTTAGATCCCCTACTAATGATACATCAGACCACCAAAGCATTTGTCGATATCTCGACTAGTTTAGGATTTACAAAATTACCTATGTAAATAAATGTTCATATAAGTTAATATTATTAATTTTCTTAGAGAAAATGTTAATATTAAAATTTAAACTAAAAATATTTAATATTTTATGCTAATGATATGCCGCCTGAAAGTGAATAATCCCATGACTAGTTACACTATAATTAGCTGGCACAGACTTACGTCATCTAAAACTTAAATGATGTCTGTCCGTCTGTCTTTCAATTTCAGATTATTATAAAATTAAAATTTTTATTTATTTTTTTTTTTATGAAAGAAAACAGAAACAAAAGTCGGGAAACCATACTGACAATAATATGATGATAAAAGTTGTGTACAGTATTGATCGAAATTAATATTTTTAGAGGTATTTTAAAATTGGTCCAGCTCGCGAAATAATTGATCCTTAATATTTTGGGAATTAGTTTATGACACATAAATCTTTAATTTTAGAAGGGTACATTTGCAAAATTGTTTGTCTTCGCACAAATTTACGCACTTTTTTAAGTTCAGGAATTTTTAGAAAATCTTTTTGACTATCGTTTGATATATGTAACACTTATTGGTTATTTTTTATTTTGTTTTTGTGGAAGATTTCTTCTGAAATAATTAACAAATTACCGTTTGCATGTTTCAATCATCTTTGAAAGTTGAAATTGGACCAATATATTAATAATAATACCTCCTTTCATAGTTCGAATTTTTATTTCAATAAACTTTAGGACCTACAAAAAGAAAAGCATAAACATATCTTAATAAAAATTGCTCTACAAAATTACCTATATAAAGTTTTTGTTGATTTTCTCCAAAATGCGCAAAAAATTTCAAAAGTTTGAAAAGTTATTAAAAATTACTTAGGTAATTTAGTCAGCGCAGGGACCATAGAATAGAACTAGAAGTTTATGTGAGAGCTACCCTATACTAAATTTTTAAAACAGTTACTCATTTTTTTGAAAACACAAAAACAAAATATATGTGACTACATGTATTTTGTTGTTGTATGAATTAGGTTTTTGACAATTCGATTAGGTTTTTTTCTCTCACATAAGTATCTAGTTGTTAATCTATGACAGGGACGACTTTTAAAATAGAATTGATTTAAAAAAATATAAATTTTAAATTTCATTAGTGGTTACGCTGATAGTTTTAAGAGGAAAACTTCAAACGCAATTCATAAGAATTATAAAAAAACATAATACCAATGATAATCATGGGAGAATTTTCTATGACCCACCATCTGCAACTTTTCGAGTTTACATTTGTCCTTGAACTATTTGTGCAAAATTTCGTTGTATAGTATATACTGGAGTTATGACCGACACCTTGTTTTTCTAGTACACAGAGAAAACAGATTTATTGTGGCAACCGAATTTTTTGCCAATCGGATTTTTTCGGTAACAAGTACTATCTTAATTATTGCTGAAATAATGATAGTTGTTTTAAAAAATCAAGTCAGTAAATAGGACCAAAAATATTAGGTGGTACAATTGAATTTTTCAGTTATGTGAATTAATATTATTAAAATGTTATATTATTATTGCGCTTTTTTTAAGGTCTTAAAAATTTACATTAACATATATATATAGGCAACAAAATAATATAAATAAATTCTTACTGCACTAGTTAGAAACACTTTCGTATTATGGATAGCATAATAATATGTTGATGATTTTTGAACCACTACTTGCCACGATACAAATATTGTTCCGACGCACACCGAGCACAAATTGAAACGCATTTTAGATATCTGTCAGGTTTAATTTTTATATCTTTCTTTAATAGATATATTTGAAGTTGAAGTCATCAACACGACTTGATTTTAGAAGACCAATACCTCAAATCTGGCTAAGAAAACATTATTATTAATTTGATATATGCATATGAAGAAAATACATTAAATTTAGCATTTTGAAAGTTTTCGATGCCATGCTATTTATATTGCAAGTTTTTATTGGAATTTCATAGACCATAATAAAGACTATCTTTAAATACCCACATATTAGTTTAAAAATCATTTATTAATTGATATTTCTTTTTAATTCTTCAAAATAATTTTGTATTTTAATTTGTTTTCTTGTTAATTATATTTTTTTTTTGAATGTCATATTTTTAAACATACAGTATATGAATTGTAGTAATAAAAATTTTCGATTACTGTCACAAATATTTAGTACATCAAAATGTTATGCTGAATTTAATTTGATTGTCGTTTTCAAATTAGTTCAATAAGTAAAAGTGAAGACACAAACCTATAAAATATACATCTTTTTCAGTTATATGAACAGTAATTGAGTTCAGTAATTCGATTGGGATAACTGAATGGATTTTGTATTATGAAATATGATCGAATTATTTAAATTATTTGCTACTTTAACTGAAAATATGAAAAGCCTGAATTGAAAAAGGTTATACCGACCAATTGATTTAAAATTATTTTATTAAATCTCAAATTGATTCAGACAACTAACATTTCATTTGCAAAAACCTAGATACCATCATTATACTGTTTTCACTCTAATAATTAAAGAATTTCATTTGAATTGAAATTATTTTTATATTTGTAATACACTTTTGGTTTATTTCATTGAATTTTAATAATAGTAACCGTTTTATAACCAATCCTTTTTCTGTGTGTAGTTGGTACATAACTTTTTTGTTTATGAACCGAATCTCTCTAGGATGTCTGCCGCGAGCCCTATCCTGCTTTCAACATATACAATAAAAATGAACTTCTGGAGATAATTTTAGCATTAAGTCAATGACAACACAATGTTAAAATAAAAGCATAACTTTTTAAAATCGTTTCAGATCCTTTTTTGCTGTGATATTAAAGCCAAAAAAATTTGATTCTTTGATGATTTTTAGCAAACAAAATGTGTATTTAAAATTTGCATTAATTGTTACAGATGTACCCTAATGATTTAATTAATTCTTTAAAATAAAAATTAAACCTAAATAAGTCTTATTTACCTTAAAATATTTTCACTAGAAATCTACAATTAAAACAAATTAAATGACTCAAAATCCCTAGAAAAGATTAAAAGAATAAGAAAAAATCATTAATTCAATTCACAATCATTTAAAGAAAAAATCGAATAACCGATATTCGTCTTCTTCTTCTTCTTCTTCTTATTTTCAATTTAACATTAACACAAGTTTTTGTGGTTATTGCTGCTGCTATGGCAGTTTAATTACCGTTAGTGTTGAGTGTAACAATTTATTTATTAAAAGCAGAGTTTAAATTTTTAAAAATTGTTTTTTCATGTTCTATTTAGAATTTTTCTAGTTTCCTTTTATTTATATAAGTCTGCTATTTTAATACTCTACTCTCACTGGTTTTTAATACCTATGTATGTAACTCTCTATCACTAGTGATTCTCTTATAAACTAATAACTGTTGTTACTTGATGGTTTATTATTGTTGTCTTACTTGTTATTGTTGTTGTTCTTTTTCTAATTTCGTGAGTGATCATCATTTATTTTTTAATTCTTTATTTTTTTTCTTCTTATAAAATTCAATAGTTGTTGTTCTTTATAGAAAAAGAAATTCGAACATATTTGAGTTTATTTTTATTTCAATTTTATATTATTTTTTCATTAATTAACACATTAATTAACGGCAGTTTTGGTGCTTAACTACATCTTAACGTCTTCATTATTGTTGTTGTAAATAGTTCTTTTTCTTTTTGCCCAATTTTTGTTGTTGTTATTTGATATTTTTTTTTTGTTGCTTTTTTTCTTGCACGAGTATTTTTTTATTTATCGTTTTTTGGAAAGTGTAACTGAATGGTTTAGTAGTGCTCTAATAAATTGTAAACTATTATTATTTTTTAATTTTATTTTTTTGATTTTCTTTGTGGAAAATACCTACCACATTTTTTTATAAATAAAATAGAAATAATGGTAATTGAAAATTGTCTGTGTTTAATGTCAAAACTGAATAAAAACAAAGAAAATTGAGTGTTAAAAATTTAAAATGATTCATTAGACAACATTTTTGTTTGAGTGTAAACTTGAAACATGTTTTTTTCTTTCTGTTTGTGCCCATAAATTGTTTATGTTTATTGACTGTTTTTTTTGTTTTTTTTTTTTTGTTGTTATAAAGCAAACAGGTTGTCGATTTATTGTAGTATATTTATTAACGATTGTTGTATTGTTTTTAAAGAAATTGTAATTTAACCCCTTTAGAGGTGTGAAATTTTTAATTCAGTGAATAATCAGCTACATTGTTCGAAAGTTTTCAGAAATAAAAACAATTTTCGTTCAAACAAAATTAATGAATTAAAATTTTATTTATATTAAAACAAGAATGGGTTTCGAATAATTCGATAAACCGGTATTTTTTCTATTTCCGCCTTTTTTCTATAACAACGGTTCTCAAATGGGGGTCCGCGACCCACAAGGGGTCCGTACAGACATTCGTGGGGGGTCGCGAAGAGATTCTGAAAAATGTTCTTGAACATACAACTTTTTTATGTAAAAGTTTAAATAAAAATTCCAATGAAAGCAAGAAACTATTTAAAAACAGAAAGATATTTTTATAAAAAAAAAATCCTCAAACTAAGGGCAGCAGTAATGTTTTTTTAATGAGTTCTTTTAGGAACCAACTAGCATTAGTTACAAGAAACCCGAGCTTCGATTGAAAATATTCTGTTTAATAAAGAAAACAATGATCAAATAAAGAAAGTGATGCTGTTGAATGACACAATATAAAGAAAACTACGATGTGGTAGGGAAAACATTTAATTAAAAAGATCACTTTAACTGGATGAAACTATAAATTTTTCACTTTTATTTTTTGCAAGTTTATTATGCCAATATTTTTTTTTTATAAAGTCGTTTCAATGCACTTTCGAAATTTAACCATTAAATAACATCTTGTGTAATACGATTATTAAATTTTGCTCGAATGGTGTGGCTTCTCAATGCTAAGTAATCAAAACATTTATTTCGCAGAGAAAGTTTCGGGCTGTAAAAATTAATTTTGGTTTAACAACTTTATAATTCCAAGGCCAAAAAAATCCTTTCAATATGAATATTGATAAAAAACCATATTCAATTCCAAAACTGTTAAAATGTAACTCATGGTTAAAATTTTTATTCTCAATCTGGAGATTTAAAAGCATTTTAGTTGAAATATAGCAATGTTTATCCGCATTTTGGCTCCGAAGTTCTAAAAGTATTAGAACAATTTTCATCAACATACATTTTTATGTGGAACTGTCATATTCTCTCGCTCTTTTGTCCATAAACACTAAAGTATCGAACTTTTGTGTTCCCAGAGAATGATTTTAGATGTGCATAATACGAAAAAGTCTCTTAATACAAAATAAATCATTAAGCAGAAACAATGTCGCAATTATTAATATTATTTTATCTTTACATAACATTTTATCTGATTTTTTAGCTAATCAGAGTTGTAGTGGGTCGCGCCTCCATTACAATGTCAAAAGGGGGTCGTGAAGCAAGATCTTGTGAGAACCCCTGTTCTATAATGAAAGTTTTCGAATTATTCGACAACTCGGTTTTTTTGTCTTTTATAATAATTATTCGACAACATTGAATATTTTAGACTACAGAAGAATTTTATTATGGACTTTCGATTCCTTATAAACTGTATTATAAGCCAACGTATACTGAACTAGAAACACACGTTAATCGCACGTTTTAGATCGTAATAGTTAATTTAAATATTATTGTTAATTTTATGATTTTAATTAGTTTTTAAGAACGGAAATTTACATAAGATTTTTCTGTTTGTTTTTCATTAAAATTATTTACAATTAATTAAATTAATATAAAAATTAATGTTTTATAAATGATTAAATTAATAGAAATAAATTAAAGTAAAAACCGGTTATTCGAACCGGAATTTACTAAGATAAACCGTAAACTCAGTTTACGGGCCTTTACGAATTATTAGAAAACCGGTTTTTACAATATATCGAATAATTGATAAGTAATTAATACGATTTATTAAACACTTGAGCTGATTATAATCATTTTAAATGTATTTCAAATGTGTCGAATTTTAAAATTTGCGGTCCAGGTGGACACATGAGACGCAAATTCAGAATTAGAAAATCAAGTGCTACTTTAAAATGATGTTAGTGCCACAGTAGTCCGGAGTTAAAAAACTGGCATTTATTGGTTGAACTATGGATAAATATCATTATGTATAAATATCATTATTCAGAAATTGCTCATAAATTAGGTAAAAATGAAATCATTACAACGACATGTAGCTATTATTTAGTAAAGTATTATTGGTTATAAAAAGGAAAAAAAAAAAACAACTTAAAACAGTTACATAATCCTCAGAGATAAATCCCATATGATATTTGCAGGATCCTCTTAATTGAGTTTAACTGATTAGAAATCAGGCTATAATTACCAAAATATATCTTAAAAAAGAGTATTACAAAAAAATTTTCTAAAATTTATGGATTTTGAAATTATCTATATATATAAAAATTAATGTATGTATGTATGTATGTATGTATGTATGTATGTATGTATGTATGTATGTATGTATGTATGTATGTATGTATGTATGTATGTATGTATGTATGTATGTATGTATGTATGTATGTATGTATGTATGTATGTATGTATGTATGTATGTATGTATGTATGTATGTATGTATGTATGTATGTATGTATGTATGTATGTATGTATGTATGTATGTATGTATGTATGTATGTATGTATGTATGTATGTATGTATGTATGTATGTATGTATGTATGTATGTATGTATGTATGTATGTATGTATGTATGTATGTATGTATGTATGTATGTATGTATGTATGTATGTATGTATGTATGTATGTATGTATGTATGTTTGAAGTCTATAGCCGCCTAAACGGCTAAACCGATTTTCTTGAATTTTTCACAGTGTGTTCCTATATGCCTGGAAGGAAAAATAGGCTACTTTTTATTTTGAAATTCCATGTGGACGAGGTGCCACGCCCACTTACTAAATAACTATTAAAAGTAGTACATCTCGGAAATTGGTAATACTAGAGTCCTCAAATTTTGCACGTACAACTTTGACACCTATATGAACATTCTGGAAAAAAATAGGCTAATTAGCTATAGAGGGTGTGGCACATCCCACGCCTAATATTGCTTGCCAATACCAAATGCCGTAAATTTAGGAAAATATTACATCTACGTTTCCCAAATTTTGTACAATAGACTTAAGTGTCAATGTGAACATTTTGTGCAAAACTGGGCGGAAAAGAAATAGTGGGCGTGTCATCTCTCATATAAAGTTAATACCAAAATTTTTATATCTGGGAAACTATAAAAGTTAGAGAGCTCAAATTTTGTACGACTAGCATTAGCTTCAATATGAATATTTTGAGCAAAAATTGGTACACTAGCAATAGTGGGCGTGGCACCTCCCATATAAAGAAAATATTAAATTATCATCTGAGAAAATATAACAGTTAGAGTTCTAAAATTTTTTCGGAGCCACTTTGGTATCAATATTAATATTTAAGAAAAATATGGGCGGACTAGAAGTAGGGGGCATGGTACCTCCCATATGAATAAAATGCAAAAATTCGTATATCTGGGAAACTATTGGAGTTGGAATGCTCATATTTTGAACAAAGAATTTTGACATCCATGAAAACATTTGTCTAATAAATTAGCGGATTATGGGGGTATGGTCCCTCATATAAAAATTAAATACAAAAATTAGTATATTTTTTTAATCCTTTAATTACTATGTATTTCATTTCGGGGGGTGGCGATGCACACCGGGTATTAGCTAGTTGAATATAAAGGAAACCTAATATTTGTATGAATTAAACCGAAAATCTTATCCAGTTTCAGTTGGAATCCACTTATATACTTGTGTGGTGTATTTTGTAATCTAGTCCATTACAAATCCATTACAAATTTTTTTTAGCCAGAGAGCGTAACTTTTTTCTGCTAAATAGTGATATACAATTTTTTCCAACAAAAACAAAACTTAATGAAATGAAATAAAATTAATTAGTAACATTGTTGCAGTGAGAAATCACTAAAAAAATTACATAAAAGTAAAAATAAAATACATTAACAAAACTTACATGCCTATTCATAGGAAAAGTCTTAAAAAAGTCACAATTTTATTATGACTAAAAGTTACGACTATACTTGTGACTCGGTCATAACTTCATATTCTGTTAACATAATCACAAAACATGCTTAACATTTAAAAATGTTCACTTTTCTTGTCAATTAAAAATAAAAATTAAGAATAAAATTTTTTGTAAAAAATTTGAAATTTTTAGGGAAGAATGAAAATTTGCAAAGAATACTGCAAAATTTGATGAAAATCGGCAAGAAATGTAAATAAGAGTGTGTTATATGTATGCTTTGAGGCTTTTTGGCCCTCAATTATTTCAAATATGTATGTATGCATTGTTTTTACTACAACACATTTTTCTATATTTTCATATTTTTTATTTTCAATTAAAATGTTTTCTTATGATAGTCACAATTCTTATGACTGCCTACATATCAGGTCTTAATTTTAAAACGAAATATTAATACATTTTTGTTTGTGAATAGAAATTTAAAGACTATAGTCACAATTTATGTTTTATGACTATTTTTCAGTCACAATTTTTCTGTGAATAGGCATGTTAGTTTAATTAGCAATAAGGTTAAAGTGAAATCACTCAAAAAATTATATACAATCCCTATGTTTTTGCTTTCAGGACTTTTACTTTTAAGCTGTTTTGGGAAATACATAGCAGAATTACGCTTTTTAAGCATATAATTTTAATTTTGTATAGGTTTGACTATTTTACCTGATTTAAAAGCGCAATTCTTCTATTTTTCAGATCTTTAAATGTTAAAAAAGACACCTTTCTTTTAATAATTTTTCGAGTTCAACTACAATTTATTACAAATGTTTCTATAAAATCCTATATAACGATGTAATAACACAGGAAAATACGGTTTCTGCAGCACGGGGTTTCTCAGTCATACAATTTTTTTTACATACAATTTAATTTAAACGATTTTTCAATTATACATAATATTTTATATTTTTAAGTACTATGCCTCTAATCTACTTTTTTTGAATTGACTCTAGTTCTCGCGATAAATCGCGATTTGTAAAATTTTGGAGGCTGGACTATATATTGAAGCATATCTCGAAAACAACTTGTCTTATTTTGTTCAAAAGAATATCAAAAAATTCCAATTAAAATTATCTTCAAGTCGTTCTTACACCACTTTCAATACGGTCAGGAGATATGGAGATACTAAGCCCATCTTTTGAGAAAAAAATTTTATACAGAATTTCAATTTTTTTTTTTTTTTTTTTTTTCAAAAAATCATAAAAATTCGAAAGTGTCAAAAATTCAAATTTTTATCATTTGTTCATGGAGATAATTTTTTTTACAAATAAAACAAGTCATATTTCATTAAAATCAATGCATAAGTTTTGATTTTATTCATAAATTAGCGAAAATACTCATTTACAAGTTACATAGAAGAATTTAACAAATGCACTAAGGGAAAAAATTCGATTCAAAATCAACAACGGTTGTGCTCACATTGGTAATTTACGGTAACCGCTTTTTAATACCTTTCGTTAACAAATTTAGTAGAAAACATATGTAATTTAACAATTTGATACCGAAATGGTTTCAACTTGGGTATCGATTTTTAATAAGAATTGAACACGCAGTGTTTATTTTAAACACATACGGTGTAGATTCACTATTGACACAGAATGGTATCGTTTTCAACACGTATGTGATTGATATTTCTCTGGGTGTGACACTCACTTTTTATTTTTAAAATTTTTCTATGTAACTTGTAAATGAGTATTTTTACTAATTTGTGAATAAAATCAAAACTTATGCATTGATTTTATTGAAATATGTATGTCTTGTTTTATTTACAAAAAAATTATCTCCATGAATAAAGAATAAAAATTTAAATGTTTAATACTTTCAAATTTTTATGATTTTTTATCAATTCAAAAAAAAGTGGGTTAGAGGCTTCGTACACATTAATACCGTGTATCCGAATTGACAGAGAAACCACGTGCCGCAGAAATTTTATCTCATTTTATAACTCTGTGTAATTTTTAAAGCCATTGTTGTTGTAAACATAATAGGATTTTTTTTTACCAAAACTATAGAACTTATTTGATTTTATTTTTTATAACTTAGTAGAACACTCCATACATCCCAAAAGTATGCTCCAAATAAAAAATAATATAAAATACTTAATCTTAAAAAATATCGAGGTAAATATAACAATTTTTTCCCCAAATTGGACAAAAAACGTACAAATTATTCGATTTTGTTTTTAACAACCTGCAAAAACTTTCCAGTGATGCCAGCAGGTGAGAAAAAGTTGACTAAATTTGCCTTTTAAAAAAGTCAAAAAAGGCTAAATGACCCAAAAAATAAAGCCAGAATAAAGTTAACATATTATTTTATTCAAAAACATATGACATTTTTATTCTCATTAGTTTTTGAATTTTTTAAGGATATTTTAGCAAATTTAAAAATAAAACATAAAATGCTTCTATGGGTAATATTAAGTGTGACCATAAAATGATTTAAGTTATGCTTGAATTGTAGAATGAAGCGCCGCAAGCAAACATTTTTGTGAAATATAAATAATATCGATTTTTTTGTGAGAATTATTATACAAAATAAGGGATTCTGTAAAAATAATATTAGTAAAAGCAAATAAAAATTTTGTTCTTTATTAGAATACTAAAATTTTAGCTTTTTTAAGGCAATGTTAAGAATCAAAAAAAGCTAGAAGTTAAAGAGAAAATTTTGAGGCTAAAATCAAAACAAAAAGGGCTAAGCTGGTAACACTGCATCCCACAAAGTATGCTCCAAATAAAAAATTATATAAAACACTATTTTAAAACATATTGTGGTCCTATATTCTATTTGGGCTATCTGAAAAAACGCAAAATATTTTGAAATCCTTCTTCTACGATTTATTACTCATTACCATTGCATGTTTTTTCCTGGACGTTTAATAAAGCCTTCGATAAAATATTTATCCGTTTCAGAACAAATAAATCAATTTGGCATCAATTTGTTAGTGCATATTTTTGCATATTTTACCCTTAACGGCATATTTTTGCATTTGGCGATTTTTAGTGCATATTTTGTTATTTTTAGGGCATATTTAACTCTTTTGGCGGTCAGATATCAATATAATAATTTTAATAATTTCTGAGCTAATAATAGTGTCTAGAATTAGATGAGTAAGAAATTCTAGTTTTCAATTCAGTTTTGACTTATTTTATAACGATGAAATATTGATAAAACCCTTTGTTTTAATGAAAGATATAATTATGTTAAAAAATTATAATTTTTTTTTTTCAAGTGCATATTTTCGCGTTTTTAGTGCATATCTTTATTTTTTTACTGCATATTTAATGCGCATAAAACCCATTTTTTTGAGCTTATTGTGGTTTTCCTGTTCATTACAATAAAAAAACTTGGAATGTAAAATAGAACAGTTTATATATACATATTATTACACCTTATACACCTTATTTCAAATTTTCAATATACCATCAAAATCGGGAGTTATTTAAAACAAAAAATAAAAATTAATATCGAATACCTGTTATTCAATTAAAATTTTTTAAACTGCATTAGAAAGAGAAGAAGTTACCCTTTTAAATATTTTATATGTATTTTCGAATAATCGATCAATTTTGTTTACAGGAACATACACTCAGTCGGAAAAATATTGATTCATATTATGTATAATTGAACAATCGTTTTCATTAAATTGTATGTAAAAACATTTGTATGACTGAGAAACCCCGTGCCGCAGAAACAGTATTTCCCTGTGTTATTACATCGTTATATAGGATTTTATAGAAACATTTTTAATAAATTGTAGTTGAACTCGAAAAATTATTAAAAAAAAGTTGTCTTTTTTAATATTTAAAAATCTGAAAAATAGAAGAATTGCGCTTTCAAATTAGGTCAAATAGTCAAACCTATACAAAATTAAAATTACATACTTAAAAAGCGTAATTCTTCTATGTATTTCCCAAAACAGCTTAAAGTAAAAGTCCTGAAAGCAAAAACATAGGGATTGTATATAATTTTTTGAGTAATTTCACTTTAACCTTATTGCTAATTAAACTAAGTTTTGCTAATGTATTTTATTTTTACTTTTATGTAATTTTTTGAGTGATTTTTCACTGCAACAATGTTACTAGGGTTTGGGGTCCGGGAATTCCCGGGAATTTTTTTAAATTTTCCCGGGAAAACGGGAAATTTAAAATTCACGTGGTTTTATAATCCTATAGCAAAAATATTTCTATTTTTGACGTCTCAATGAAGAATTTACATTAATGTAAACACACTACTTACTAAAGACATTTTTAGATGTTAATATTGAATATTAAAAATCCGATACAATAGTATTTTTAATTATTAAAAAACATATCGTTGGTGCGTTGACTAATAACGTATGCGGAATAAAATTGCCACAAAATTTTCGGAGTTTGTTAAAAACATTTTACTTATTATAAAGAGCTCTTATCATCAATTTTGAAAATCGAACTTTTAGTTCTTTCAAAATATTGACAAAACTGCTTCGAAAAAAAATTTTTAATTTACCCTATACAAAATGATTAATATTTTAATTCAGGTGGTAATGAGGATCAGATAAAATAATCTTTTTTTTCGATAGATAAGAATCAACTTAAAAATTCTAAAATTTAATAATTAAGATTTTTTTCCTTTAATCACAAAGATAAATTTGTTACAAATAAAATAATACTTATTATAATAATAATACTTAAATACTTATTATATCAACATATATGCATAAATGTTGCTTTTATTGGAAAATACCTTAGAAATAACTATGTGAAATTGCATTAAAAAGAAATTTTATGATTGAATTTTTTGTTTAATATATTTATTTTTGTATAACAAAGTTGATTGATTTCACAAAAACAAATGTCAAGGTATACTCAATTTTATGAAATTGTAAAATTTCGAAAACTCCAAATAGTTCTAAATTAAAATCGACTAATAAGTTTTATACCAATTTAAATAAAGAAGAGTTTTTAAAATCTAGATTAACTTGGAAAAACATTTTTAAATTTGTCGCAGTTTTATTCCGCATACGTTATTCATGAAAAAAATGTTTGTTTAGTCAATTCGCAACATTTCAAATATTTTTTTTAATTACATATTTCTATACTATTTTAAAAATTTTCATGATGATCTACCATTTAAATCCCACCTTGGCTCCGGAAGATTATAAACTATCTTAAATGATAACTAATTTTTATCAGATAAAATTGAGAACCAATTTTAAAAATTTTCGAGTTTTGTGGTTTTCATCACTAAATCAGAACGAATTAAAATGATAAGAAAAAATATTTATAATGAAATTAATACCATAGATTAAGGTTTACCTTTTTTTCTTTAATTTTAATTTTTAGCATGAAAAATTAACCTAAAAATATGAGGTTTAGACTTAGATAAAGACTATTGTTTAAATGTAATTAATTCTTTATTGAATTAATTAAATTTTTGTTAATTGAAATCTTCTCCATACTGAAGGAAACTGTTTTTCTTTCATTTAATTTTTAATCTTTTACAAAATTAATTAAAACATATATTTTCTTAAGCTAATTCGAAATAGATTTGAATGAAAGAAAATTTGAATGATTCAATTTATTTTTAAGCTTGAATTATCTAATTGGTTATGAGTTGTTTAAATAATTTATCCTTTATGTAATAAATTCATGCAAAGTCAAAGAATTTAAGTCTATGAATTAAATTATTGTAAATACTTTTAATTAAAAGAATGACTGGGATAATAAATTTAATTTTAATTTTATGTATTTTATTTGTATAAAATATTTAAAATTGCTTAATATTATTTTATTTTCTATTAATTTATTATTTATAATGTTTTGTTACAGCATTGAATAGAAAAAAATAATCTTCTTCATAAAAAGTCATTTCTTTTTCTTATAATTTAAGTTTAAAAAAATCTCGGGAATTCCCGGGAAACTGAGTTTTTCATTTCCGTTTCCCGGGAAACGAAATATCACGGGAAACCCCAAATTTTATTTTATTTCATTTCATTAAGTTTTGTTTTTGTTGGAAAAAATCAACGTATTTCATTCATTGAAACTAATACTACATTTTATTAGGAATAAAATATGTTATCGCGTAGAACTTTTAATTCTATATAATTTTTTGAGTAATTTCACTCTAACTGTATTGCTAATTAAGCTAACTTTTGTTTTTATTTTTACTACTATGTAATATTTTAAGTGATTTTTCACTGTAACAATGTCATTATTTTATTATTATTATTATTTTTTTTTTTTTTTAATTTCATTGAGTTAAGTTTTGTTTAAATATATTTTCTTTCTAAATATTATTTAAAAATCTGCTTTGACCATTTGTGTTACACAAAATTAAATTTATTAAGTTAAAAAGTCTAATTATTTTATTTCACAAAAATTAAAAAATAATAAAAATAATAACAGAGAGGAATATTATGAAATTTTTTGAGTGATTTTTTACTCTAACTGCTATTAATTAAATTAAGTTTTGTTGAAGTATTTTATTTTTACTACTATGTAATTTTTTGAGTGATTTTTCACTTTAACGTAGTTACTAATTAATCTAATTTAATATCATTAAGTTAAATCTTGTTATACTATTTTCTTTTTTCTATAGAATGTGGCTGAATGGGAAAATTTACTCTAACTTTTCATTACTAAATAA
Organism: Protophormia terraenovae; assembly: GCA_951394005.1. NCBI lineage: Eukaryota > Metazoa > Arthropoda > Insecta > Diptera > Calliphoridae > Protophormia > Protophormia terraenovae. The sequence goes on from OX596074.1 coordinate 87,458,248, forward strand.
TTTTCTTGTACTTTTTATTTTTAATTCACTTCAATATTTTTTTCTCTATATATTTTATATTCAATAAATTTTTTCTAATATTCAGTTTAAATTTATTTAACTTTTTAGTACCTAAAATTTTTATTTATAAAACTCTTGCCTACTCATTTGTCCACAATTTCCTACTTTTTATCTAGTAGATAAATAGTTTTCCATTTACATACTTCTTACACTAACTGCTTAAAATTCAAATATATTTTTTTATTAAGTGTTGACTTTTCTTTCCTTTTTGATTTTTTTTCTAATGCCCAACTAAAATAAATTATTGAACAATGACAATCACTAAAAAAAAAAACTAAACAGGAAATTAATATTTCTTTTAATTTTCTATCTTTTTATCTATTAGAAACTAAAAGAAAAATTTTTATAAATAGTCTTTATGGTAGGGAAAATGATTTTTTCCAATACATTTTTTTTTCTCTATCTTGAAATTTAATCACCACAAGACGAGAAAAATTTAAAAAAAAAGTGTATTAAATCTTTTTAATCTCTAAGAAAAAACACGTTTTTTTGGTGTAAATATAACAAGGAAGGGGACTATTTAGATTTAAGCTACAACAATAATAAAGCAGATAACCAAAAAAATGTCATGACTTTTTAGAATTTTTTAGGGGGGAAGGGGAGTGGAAGAAAAGGTCTTTGTTTTGCTTGGCTGTTTTATTATTAAACAAAATTTGTATAAAAAAAATATAAGGGATCTTATAAAAACGCTGAGAAAAAAAATGTTAAATATATTAAAAAGTAAAAGTTGTTAGTAGGCAGAGTTACAGAAAGCGTAGACTAAATTTAAAGTAAGACAAATATTTACACAGACATACTCTTACTGGCATAATCTAAACTGCCCTATTTTTGAAAATGATATTGTTAAAAAAATTGTTTAAATTTCTTCAGATCCGAAAAATAGAAAATTAAAATTTGTAGCATTTTTTTGAAAAATAATGTTAATATTTTAATTAAATTGACATTAAAACAAAGAAAGATATCCTATTGAAATTTTGACATAATATAGATAAAATTGTTCTCAAATTAAGGAATTAAAAAAACTCCCACTTTTTTTATACCAAAATGCCTAAAATTTCAATCCGGGAAAAACATCTTTCAAAAATTGATTTCTTTCATTGAAATTGTTATTCTTTCGTTATAATATGCGTCCGTTAGAAAATACTTATTAGATGTTTAGCTTACATATGAAGGTATTTAATTAAAATAATTTTATATAGATACCAGCTTTGCGCTAACAAAATTTAAAACAAATTTTCAAAATTTACAAAGTTAGCAAAAGGCTTGTGGGAAGACTTTTGCCCCTTTAAAAAATGATAAAGATCAAAATAAAAAACAAAATTTATAACTAAGTAATTATTACCACCTTTTTGGAAAAAAAAAATATATATATATAAAATTTTTTTAAGTTCCAATATAACTTCTTATCGGATTCATATATTTATATGATTCTTAGAGCAATATTAGGTAGAATTTTGTAAAAAATTTGGTGAATATTATAAAAAATTTAAGGGTCAATATTAACCCCGCCATGTTAAAAAAAAGTGTACAAAATTAGGTTAAGAATGAGTGAACAAATTTTTTTTAATTGAAGATTTCTTAAACTAAAAGAGATAAGGAGGCCAGGACAACCTATGTATACATTTTTTTCTGTCATATCATAAATGAACTTTTGACGATTTTGTAAACAAATTACATACCCAAGATGGCCAATTTTGGAAGGCCACCCACTACCCTTTATTCTTCCAAATCAACTCGAAAACTCCTCACCACAGATCATGAAAAATTTTATTTAGATAAATCTAATGGTTCACAAATTACATCATTATTTTCAAAAAAAAAAAAAAAAAAAAAAACATTTTAGAACCACTGTTTGTTCTTTCTTAAATAGAATGGAGCAGAATATGAAACCTGTAAATTAGAGTATCCAAAAAACCCACTTTTTTAGAAAACCGGTTTTCGGTTTAACCGAAAAATCTCATTTTAGAAAAAACGGGTTGCCCGGTTTTGGACTCTGAAAAAACCGGTTAACCGGTTTTTAGACATTTAATAAAATATCAAATTTTTATGGCTTTTTTAACAAAAGCCTAAATTTATACGTGAATATAAGTTTTACTCAGAAAAAATAACAAACTATGGTGTCCATTATTTCAAAATTAAAGGTTTTTGTTCGACATCATAACTTCTGAAAAATCGTTGTTATTATTTTTTATGCCACCATCAAAAAGATGTCACTCCGTGTTTAACATGTCGAAAAAATCATTTGAGACCACACAAAGTATATATTTCCTGGGTCCTATTAAGATTCTGAGTCGATCTAGCTATATCCATCCGCCTGTCTGTTGAAAGCAGGATAGGGCTCGGAAGGGACCACCTGGGGGGATTTAACTTATATAAGGTTAGTTTGATATTGAAAATGTCAAAATCGGTTAATAAACTTGTTCTTGTTCGCACAAGAACAAAACGTTGGCACAGCAACACACACGTAGCATTTGTCGAACAAATCATAATTTTTTATTTGGCGTCAGTGTCGCTTCTATACTTTTACATGCAGCGACTGTTTTCGCATAAAAATGACATTTGCTGGCAGACATCGTTGTGCGTACAATTGTCTGAACGAGAAAAAGGCTCATATTCAAAAGGACCAGAAATAGTGCTAAATCGTCTAGCAGCAAATGGCAAAATGCACATTTTCGTTGCCGTTGTTTCATGTAAAATATAGTTAGATGACAGCTTAAAATAATTTTTTATTTATAATATTGGAAAATGAAATAAAGAACAGAGCTTAATTTAAAACTGACAACTAATACCGTCAAATATACTAAGAAATTTTCCCAAAATTAAAGAGAATTTTAAAAGTTAAATAAGCAATCTGTAATTTTTATTGCATTTACATAAAACATCTATTTTTAGTCATTTAATTTACTTTTTTCTCTTTTTTTACCCTTTTTCTGAGTACAATTACATAAAAAGTTAAATAGAACGCTATTCTGAACCGCCCTTAAAAAGCCGGTTTCGTAAAAAACTGAAAATTAGAAAAAAAAAAACCGAAACCGAAACCGACAGCGTTTGTAAAAAACCGCAAACCGGTTAACCGGTTTTCGGTTACGGTTTTGGATACTCTACTGTAAATCTTTACTAACCCTTAAAATATATAAAAAAGCTACAATTATTTTATAAAAAATTAAAAAAAAATATATCTTATTTATTTTTTATAGGACACCAACAACCACTGCAACAACAACAACTTAAGCAACAATTTAAATTCTTTACAACAAACAAACAAAAAAAAAAAAAAAAACGAAAAGTAACGTAAGAATTAAAATAAAAAAACACCGGTCCTGGTTCTAAACTGAATTAAACAAAACAATTTTTTCTTAAAATAGAAGCTAAGAAAAAAAATCAAAGAAAAGAAAAAAGAATAAAAAGAAAACCAAGTTAGAACCTTAAATAGAAAAAAGTGTTTACTTTTTATTAATTTTTCAAACAAATTTAAAACAGCCAACCAAACAAATAAACTAAAACAAACCGGCCAACATTAAGAATCATTATTATCATCATTTAAGTTTTTTTTCTTAAATTATTTTTTTGGCATTTACTTAATCATTTTAAAAAATAGAAAAAAAACCGAACAGCGCAACAACAAAATATTTAACAAAAGGTAAGTAAATATACATATTTTACCTTTACAATAAATCTTGTGTTTTTTTTTTCCTTTTAAACATAAATTAAGATTCATGCCACACAATTAAAAAAATGAGAAGAAGAAAATACAAAAACACCAAACATGAAAAATTATAGATAAAAACGTTTCAACTAACCAACAACAAATACGAAAAAAAAAAACAAAATTAACTCTATTGTTTAGGCCACTATGTTGACATTAGAAGAAAATGATAAAGAAAACTCAAAAGTTTTAGTTAGATCTATAAGAAACGATAGACAACAGACTGAATGTGCTAAAACTCATGCAAGAAAAACCTAAACAGCGATAGAATAATGTTCTTTTTGTTTAAAGGAAGTATGTATTTGTAAATTTGTAACATCAAAGGAAAAAATAAGTAATTAAAATTACAGGTAAAGAAAAAGGAACAAGTACTTAAATAATTATTGTATTTGTATTAATGAAAACTATCATGATATGATAATAGCAGGAAATATTCACTACATTAGGTTTGAATGCTTATTTTATTTAGTTGTATTCTTAGGTCACAACTAAGTTTTATTATCAACAAATGTTAATTTTCGTTATCGTTACCTAACAAAAATTTTAAAAATTCAACAAAAAATTAAAAAGAACTAGTAACTAAACAAAAAGTGTGGAAAAATAAAATATAATAATAATAATAATAATAATCATAATAATAATAATAATAATAATAATAATAATAATAATAATAATAATAATAATAATAATAATAATAATAATAATAATACTATTTAAAGTACATTTGTAACTTTACGCTCATAAATAACACTGGTCAACACTAAAAAAAAGTATCTTGAAAATCATGTGGTAGATATTGTAGGTATAGTCATCCCAATCACTAGGAATATTTCGGTTTTTCTCCATCACGTCACATTTTTAACCCATTGAGAACCAAATAAAATATGCTTGTCTGAGGAATTTTTAGGTTAATTAGGAAATTAGTCACCCATATTTTATAGACAAGACATGGGACTACAAAAATGTGGTACTAGTCAAGTCTCTAGCTTATCACACATAGCCCCTAGAAGTCCTTAAAGTTGTAAAAATCAAGAATTTCTCAATTAACCCTAACAAAACCATTGAAAAAAGCGAGAGAAAAAGATATAACCGATCCAGCCCGACCATATATATGTGACAAATTTCATTAAAATATTGCTACATTTAAGGGATTTATGATCATTAAACCCTTTTCCGAGTGGACATTTGTATGGGGGCTAGGTGAAATAATGGATCGATCATAATCAGTTTCAATAGCCTTCGTCCCTTGACTGTAAGAAACCTGTGTGCAAAATTTTATTAATTTTTGTTAAAAATTTAGACCTGTAGTATTATTACAAGGTTTACAAGGAGGGGCAGTTTTTATAATCAGCACAATTTAATAAATATCAGCACAAACGCATAATCCCCACCTATGGTGGTGTAGGGTATAATGAAGGGTAAGGAGTGGGTGTAGAGTGGAAATTTGTATTTCATATAAAAGACAAAAGACGGTAGATCTCAAAAATGGTAAAATTTTTAAAATTAATTAAAAAATATAGTGAGGAAAGTTAAATAAAACATTTTCATGACGTACAACCACTCCTTACCCCTCATTGGTTTTATGAGAGTTCATTGAGAAATTCTAAATTTTTGCAACTTTAAAGACTTCTAAGGGATATGTGTGATAAGTTAGAGACTTGATTAGTACTTTATTTTTGTAGCCCTATGTCTTGGCCTATTGCATGGAAAATTTTATAACCTAAAAACTCCTCAAGGAAGCAAATTTTCTCATTGGGTTAAAAATGTGACATGATACACTCAAACGAAAGAGCTCAGACGTCTTGAGAACTCTGTATATATAATGTATTCGTTTATCTTTACACTCGGTATATAAAAAACAAGTAAGCAAGTTATTGTCTGTTAAGCCCCATAATATGATATCCTACACCATAATGTTCGGGCCTAATAATGATTTTCGAAAATCACGAGAATATTTTTAATAAGGCTATTTGTGAACCTATATGGACGCTGTTATTTATGCTTAAATTAAAATTTTCTGTCAAATATCATTTTAATACTGTCATTTATATGTGATTTATGCGATTTAAAGTGATTTATATAAAACTCATTTAAACTGAATTTTATTGAAATATAAACATAAATAAGGTATTTATAAGTGAAAAAAAAAAAAAATCTATTCGGGGAAAGCATTTGTATATTATGCTGTTTATGCCTTTTAAGATGATTCCAAGAAGTGGGTCTTATAAGGACCTATGGTTAATTATGGTCCTTTTATGATAAAAGTTGTCACTGCTATGGTTAGTTATCGGAGCAAGAACACAAGGGCGGCAAAGTGGGCGGACTACGCTCATTTTTTGTTCCCGAGTTTACATTGGTCCTTTTGAACTATTTGTACAAAATTTCTTTGACGTTTTACATTTATATGGGAGGTGGGCAGTAATGTGGAAGACCACGCCCATTTTTGGTTTCAAAATTTATATCAACCCTCGAACTATATGTACAAAATTTCGTTAACGTACATGCTTTTGCTTAAGAGATATCAGCAGAAAAGTATGAAATGAAGCTACAACGAACACACTGTGTTTCTAGTTTTTAGCCCATAACTTTTTTGTTTATTTTCAATACCAAACAAACCTTATATAAAATAAAGATATATAAGATAAATTTAAGACAAACTTCGTCCCCCTACGTTGTCCCGTTCGAACTCTATCCTGCTTTCAACAGACAGATGGATAGACGGACGGACATAGTTAGATCGACTCAGAATCGAACCAGGACCCAGAAAATATATATTTATGGGGTCTTAAATGATTTTTTGATATGTTATACATGGAATAACAAAATCAATATACCCCTCAGCTTTTTGATGGTGGGTATAAAAATGTAAATAATTTTTTATAATTTTTTTATACTCCATCGAATTCATGAAATTTTTGTATAAACATTTTAAAATGGCTCGTAATTAGCGGCATTTTAAGGATTTTTAATGTACTGTAATGAGTCTAAAAATATATGTATTTCCTTTAGTTAGTTGTTTTTAAAATTTTGAAATAATTTTTATAATCTTTATACCCTACACCACTAAAGGTGGTTGGGGTATTATGTGTTTAAGCTGATGTTTGTAATATACCAATACCCACCCTAAAGTATACCAATCGACTCGGAATTATTTTCTGAGTTAATTTAAAGTGCATTAATCCAACAGAAATGCTAGTATTATCTTAATATTTAATACAAATAAGGTTTATATAAGTTAAAACAAAATTATGTGGATTGGAATTGTGTGGGGTATCATCTGGTTGGTCTTAACCGATTATACTTTTCTCGTTTTATTTTAATTTAGCAAAATAAATTACGTTAACTTTAAGAACGCTTTAAAGTTGAATTAAAAACAGGAAATAAGAGCTATACTGTTACCTTTCTAAACACGTATATTTCATTACAATATGAGAAATGTTTTTATTTTGATTTTTGTCTATGGGACAAAGTTAATATTCATCATGGCGTATTAAAGCTACTATTACAATGAGAGGCTTCTAACTTTGTGGGAACCATTATCTTATCTTTTCGCCTTTATGACATCAAAATAGGATGGATAGGTCTAGGGGAGATGTACCTCCCCCTACAAAGAAAATATTAATTTTTTCATATTTAAAGGAAAGAGTCTCAAAATGTTATAGAAATAATTTTCTTAACAAATTGCTTATAGGGCGGATAGGTGCGGAGGAGTAGTAGAATCCATATTAAGTAAATATCAGTTAACGTATCAAAACGTGTAGCGGAGCGCATCGGGTGTTTTAATAAATTATTTGAGCGAATATAGTTGACCTAATATTACAGACCTCCCATGTACAAAAAATAAAAACTATTTCATATGTAGTCATTTAAATTTGGACACATTAATTGAATGAAATTAATTTTAAAAGAAAAAGTACATCATGAGAATAATTGCTATTATTAAGGGTTTATGGAAGCAATTTATTTTTATTTCATTAATAAAATTTTTATTTTTTTTTTGTCTAATATTCCCGTTTTAATAAATTTTTATTGCTATTACTAGCCCACTGTGTTTTTTTCGGTAACTAATATAATTAATAGTTCATTATATAATTGTCGTTTTATTTTTATTTAACGACTTCCATTTACTTTAGGCTATAAAAAGAAGAAGCATTCTAAATCTAGCTAATGGTTTTCTAACCTTTTTCAGTAATTCCACAATAATTAAATTTAAAAGAGATCATAAAATGATTCAACACCTGTGGCACAAATGCTCTGTGTTGATGGTGCAACAAATTGTACAAAAACTTACTTAATCATATTATAGATTTCTAAAAACTGTTGAAAAAATGTTGCTAGCTTTAATTTAATTTTTTTTTTTTTTAACTGTATATTCTCTTTTTCAAAAATTTCTATTGTTTTTAATAGAGATTGATTTTGTTTGGTTTTTTACTTGCATGTGCATTCCACCAGCTGATGTTTGAATGCACGCATTTCAGAAATGCTACATAGAGGAAGTTGTTTTTGTTTTTTCTATAAAAATAAATTCTCATAGTCATGTTTTTTTTTTTTTTTTTTTTTTTAATTTCTTAGTGTGTATTTTTACAGAATTATCAAATTTTTCTACTATACATATTTAGTTTCCTTTTTCTTCATGTATAAATGTAGTTTTTATTTAGTTTACTGTTTCTTTTTGCGCTTTTTTTGGTGTGTCTTTCATGATGCCAAAACTCATGCTGGGTTTTCAACAGTTTTTTCTTTCCTTTTTGTATTATTTACAGCTTGAAATTGTTATTACTTTTTCAGCTTAGATTTTTTTTTAGGAAAAAATGCAGATAGAGCTCTAAGAGTATTACAGGAATATTGAAAGAATATTTTTGGTTAATGTGAATTTAACTACAGAATTTAGTGAAACCACGATTTACTACACTGAAGAATAATATTAAACAATTAAATTTAAATTTTGGATAAATACCGTAGAAAATATATATATTTAGTTATACATTCGGCATATAATTATTTGAACCTATATTTACGTCTGTTTTACTTTTAACTTTAAGTAAGTGAGGAAAAATTTTGTATTTTTGCAAAACGAATATACGAATTACTCGTGTAATTCGAGACAATTTAACTTTCTAAAAAACGCGGTAATTATCAATAACGCTCTTGTATGAATATGAATAACTTAACTAATATTTATTTATTTATATTCAAAAACCCTACAGTTTTGGTAAATTTCTAGGAGCAAGTGATATTTGTAGCACTTTTAAACGCCTCAAATATTAACATAAAATAATCCAGCAAGTTAAATAGCTGAAATTAGTAGGCAATTCTCTTTATGATCTATAGTACATATGTAGATTAGATGCAGAAATTTGCGAAAAAGTACCTAAAAGGTTCACTAACGAAACTGTAGGACTATTATTCCATAAGCTATTTACACTTACGTGCATACATTCTAGCATAAACATGCATAATTATTTTCATACATATTTATATACAGCATAAAGGCAAGAAATTATGACCGCTATAGAAAAATAATTTTTAAATATTTAACTACAAACAATTTAGTGTGATTTTTTATTATTATTATTATTTTTTATTTTTTTTTTTTTTTTTGCTGTACAAAATCTAATTCAAATTATATTTGATAATGGTTTTTTGAAATTGTTAAATGTTTTTATATTTTTTAGTTTCTTTTAACGTACTTTGGCGAAACTTTTTCAGTACAGCGGGTCCGAATTTAACCGATTTTTTATTATGTTTTAATATCAAAATCGTTTAATGAAGGAGTTTTTAAAAAATATTTACGGAGTCAAAAGTTATACGCATTTAAATTTAAACTTTGAAAAAAGTCGATTTTTTATTGTTTTTTAACCCATTCCTGCCTTATGGGTATTTAAATACCAAGAAAGTGAAAACTTTAAAAAATTATAGCGCCGCACACTATGCGGCTCACAGTGCTTTATTCTATAGACAAAAATCAAATTAAAAACATTTTTCAAATTGTGTTGAAATATATGTTTTTGGAAAAAGTATTTTTTTTTTTGGCTACTAGAGGGGCGCTAAAGTCAGAGAATTTAAAGCAAATATTAATGAACCAAAAAGCTGTTTAAAATATAGTGTTTCGAATGTTTCAAATTTACACATATTTTTTACTTAAAATCTAAAAATTCTTTAAATATAATGAAGGATATAAAAAAATTAAAATAAAATATTATATAATTTATTTTACTGTTTATGTTTTTACAGTTATTTAACAGATTAATAAATAGTTAGAGCCTATTTTTTTGCCAAAACTTAAGAAAAATTAAATTGAAGTGTCTGATCTCCCGTTTTTACTTTTTTGGTGGAATTCTGACCAGTATTCATGCAGTAAATCCGTGTTTTAGTTTCAGGATATATTGGAGGTGGGTGTGTCCTTGCACCTATTAAAAAATAAATTAGAAGACGTATAAGCTATATATTTTTAATGGCTGGCACAAATTTTGATAAAGTTCAGACCAGTATTTTAGAAAAAATTTAGTTTTTTAACTTCAGGACATATGGGAGGTAGGCATGTCCTTGAGCCAATTTTTTTCAAAACTTCGTATTTATTTATTCTAAACCTAAAGTAATATGCGTACCAAGTATCAATTTGCTACGACAACTCCTTCTATTTTTGTCCCATCGTTGTATGGGATCAAAGCACTGTGCGTTTAGAAGTATATATTGAATAGCATGGAAACAATTAAAACATATTCCATATAGGTAAAATAGAGGATTTTTTCCATGTTGGAAAATGTTAAGAAAAAGTGTTATTAAATAAAGGACAATGTAAAATGTAAAGAACTTTTGCTCATTCTAGATAGTTTAAAAAAAAAATTATTTTGGTAGAAATAAAAAGCGAAGTTATATTTTAAATTTTATTGAAGTAAAATTACATGTTATTTTGCCTTTGCAATATTATATTTATCTGGGGTAGCCCTGAAAGCAAATTCGCCTTACATTTTGACACCACACTGTGTCGATGGCGTGTGGGTAGTTTTCCTATTAAGAGTTCTATACTGTCATATCTAGGTCCCATTTGTACGCCGCAAGTAAGCGCTTTGCCGGGATTTTGGTGATTTGATTTCATTACTATTGATTTACATATTTCTACAAGGAAATCAGACTGTGACATTCGAGGCTTTTTTTCATATTTTCGACAAAAACAAAGCAGCTTCCCTGCATTTACCATAGCCGCGTCGAAAGCATTTGTTATTAATGGCCAATACCAATTTTTTCCCCGAACGCGAATGCGGTAATAGTTCATGGCATTGTCGAAAAGGTCAACATCTACCATGGGTTGAATATATTGGTTGACTACATAGAGCTGTTCAATTGAAATCATTTTGCGTTGCTTGCAATCATATCGTTTTGCGCGAGTCATTATTATATGGCTCAACAAATTTATAATAAAGTAACGACCTTAAAATACATAAAAGAATGAAAGATATCTAATAAATTAGTGGATTAATTATAGTACGTATTTCAGTGTATAACTTATCGAATTATCATTCCAACGTCCAGCGATTATAGAGTTGTCCATATTAAAACAAAAGTCTGATGTCCCACGAGGCCGCTCCTGCATTTTCTTAACGTATATCAATGGAGCACGACTAGTCCGATTATCACGTACAGTTCCCAAAGCGAAAAATTCCTCATTAGACAAGAGGTCATAAGTTTATGACTAGTAAAAAAATTGTCAAACGTTACCGTATGATTGACGGGGAGTTTCAGATACGAAAGAAGCAATAGTACCACCTTTACTCCTTACTGTAAATGTGAGTCACCCTGCTCCGATGCACCCGCGTATGGCATAAGCTGATACAAGTAGCCTTTGTCAGACGCCAAACACCAGTACTTATAACCAAATCGAATTGGCTTTCCTTTGATAAATATTTTTCATGAATGTCGGCGGTATTAAGCAATAATTTGCTCATCAATTTTGGGAAAATACTCCAAATTGTAGGAACTTTTTATTCATTAGATTATTCAATGGCGCGACTTTTGCAAATTTGTTCACAAACATGAACAATTTTTTTGATTCGTTTGAATCTATCTCTTGAAATACATTCTTTTGTCATTGCACATCCCAGTGATTCTCGATTTGACCAGTAAGAATTTATTTGTGGCAATATGTTGTACCGGTTATATACACAGAAAAAATTATTGCCATATATTTTTCAATTAACACAGTTGTTTAATTTCTAATTCATACAATCATCTACTTAATTGATTTAATAAATTTTTTAATTGGATTTTTTTTCTGTTTTTAATTTTTTACAGTTTTTAGTAATTGATATAATTATTTTGGTGAGAGGTGCAAAATTTACAAAAAGCTGTTAATTGAATGAATTATTTACTAACATATTTAGCAATATGCCGAATGATTTTTAATGCTTCGGGGGTGGAGTCAGCTACCTTAATATCTAATCAGGGTTTCCATTACTTGTCCTAAAACGGAAATATAGGGTGGTCCTTAAAACTTGGATTTTTTTACTTTTTATGAATTTAATTTTCGGATATAATATTACACTGATAAAAACAAAATGGTAACAACTAAATATGGAAGTAAGAAAATACTACTGCTAACATTTAACGCGGCACAAATTGGACTGAATGATATGCCTTGAAAGTCAACATAGTTGTTGATGACAATAATATCTAAAATTCTGCATCGGTGCTTCACGATCGCATTTTTCGTTTACGAGAAAATTTGGAAAATGTTAAAAAAAAATCGAAAAAATTTAAAAAATTTTGTTTTTTTCACCTTCATTCATATATAACTTTTGCAATCTTCAAGCACCACCGCAGAATTTTAGATATTATTGTCATCAACAACTATGTTGACTTTCAAGGCATAACATTCAGTCCAATTTGTGCCGTACAAAAAACAATAAAGCCCATTTTCGGAAAATTTTACTCATTAATTTAAAAAAAATATAGTGCATATTTAAAAAAACGGGAGTTTATTTTACTGAAATGAATTATACAGTAGTAATTAAGACTATACACACTATTTTTAATTTAAAACCCCCATAAAGTATATGTTTTCTTGTTCCTGGTTAGTTTCTGAGTCGATCTAGCCATGTGCATCTGTTGAAAGCAGGATAGGGCTCGAACGGCACAATGAAGGAGGACGAAATTTGGTCCAAAAAGGTATGAGCAAAATACTAAAAACACAGGATGTCCGTTGTAGCTTAATTTCATACTTTCTGCTATATCTATCTTAAATAAAAGCATGTACTATAACAACATTTTCATAAGTCGATATAAACTTGGAAACAAAAAATGTGTGTGGTCCGCCCACTTTACCGCCCACCTCCCAAATAAGGTGAAAAGTCGAAGAAATTTTGTACAAATACTTCATGGACAAAAATAGGCGTGGTTCGCCCACTTTACCACCTTCTATATAACATTCGCGCTTGTATAGAAGGTGGTAATGTTATTGTTTTTTGTTGTTTTTCTTTGTATCACTGTTTTTGTTTCGAACATTTTCTTACTGATTTCCGGTTATTTTTCAACCGATGGCGCAAAATTCATTTTTTATTAAAATTGCATCAAAACACCCTGTATTTACAAATATTATGAGTTCATATGTTCAGCAAAAATATTCGCCAAAGGATTTTGTACAAAGTTGCCGAACTTCATTTGGTCGAATTCTGGAAATTTAAAGGTCAAAATTGTGATTTTCTTCAGTAACCTAAAAATAATGGTAATTTTGTAAATAACGGAATTATGAAAAAGTCGCAGAACAAAAGTTGCTGTTGAAGCCCTAAAGAACCATTTTCAACAATAAAAAAGTTCTTTTTCGCAAAAAGCCGTTTTTGGCATATTGATAAACATATTTGATAAAAACAAAATGAATAGTTCAAGCAATTATGTCTTCCATCAAAAGTAATTTTTTATTTATCGAAGCGACACTGACGTTATATTTTTCTGTGAAGTATAAAAATGCAAGTAAAGACGGCCCGTTATGTGTACGTTGGTTTTTACGTGGACCAAGAGAACTAATTTGGCCCACAATGGGGTGGGCGGTATCTTATTTTTAATCTTTTCATCATGTCTTTTTAATTGTTACGTAAATTTTACGCTTCAACATGGTCCTAAGAGCCACAAAATTTAAATTAGAGTTGTGTAGTTCATGACCGAACTAGTTCAATTGAACGATTCACTCAACTGAGCGAAGTGAATCGTTCATTTTTCTGAGCGCTTTTAGCTCAATACTGAGCTGTTATTGCAAAACGTATGAGTAATTTTCTTTAGCGCTCATTTTTTCATTTTGCTTCTTCTTTTGAAACGTTGCATATAAAAAATTCATTCGAGAATTTAATAATGTTATTATTAGTGTCTACTTTTAGGCTATTTATTTTATTATGTTAGCAGAATGGTTTTCAGTAAACTGACATGTTGAACTAGGTTATTAAGTGAATGGTTTTCAGTAAACTGACATGTTGAACTAGGTTGCTCTTTTTGCTCAGTTGTCTTTTAATGAAACAGCTCATTATGGGAAATGTTTACTAAAACTTATTCGCATAACAAGCAGGGCTGTCAGATGTGGCGATTTTTCGCCAAACGTGGCGATTTTTAATTGCTCTTGGCGACTGAATTTTCCGTTTTGCGACATGGCGAATTTTTTGGCGATTTTTATCAAGGTGGCGATTTATTTGGCTAATTTTTAAAACTTTATTAAATACCCAGCAAAAACTTTGGTTGCCATGTAATGAGTTAAGAAGCTAATATAATGGCTCTCCACTACATACACATTAGCTGAATAACTCATTATTTTAACACGGTGATGACATTAGAGGCAACTACTTACCCTATACATTACTTAGATGTCATTACAATAACTAATACATTCAAGCAGTTAAACAGCGCATTGATTTTAAAGCATTACTGAAGTCATGATTAGTAATAACCATAGGAACTAGTTATTTTCTATAAATAAGTAATGAAATGTAAAGATATAAAAATTTTGTTTGCTGTTGTAAAAAGATTTCTTAAATTTTAATTTAGAAAACTTAACAACAACCAAAAATGTAATTAATACAAATGTAATAAAAATAAACTATTTTAGATAACAAATTAATTCATACGCAAATTTTGCCTTTCATTTATGTATCCCTTCTTCAAATATATGAATTGGTAACTGCATAATAAAAATCAATAAAAATTAATATTTTTTAAAAATCTGATCATAAATAATTATTTACAGTCGGGTTATAAATAATTAGTTACTAAACAATTTCTATGTAATGCAGACAGTATGTTGTTGTCATTATAAAGTAACTACATCCGTAACTACATGTCATTACCAAGTTTTTGCTGGGTAGGTATTCGCATAGCAAAACTATTTCGTTTTCTTACTAGCTAACATCTATTTTTAGAATTGTTTATCCAAAACGGCGGTTCTCAAATGGATGTCCGCGGTTCTCAACAAGGGGATCTTTAAACAGATAACAGATAATATGTATATTAATTTCTCCATACTTATAAAATAAAGTTGCAAAGTTGCAAAAAATATATAGTAAAAATTCCAAAACTATTGTTTGTGCATGATTTTTATTATCATTCTGGTAATTTTTTCAAATTGTAAAAAAAACCTTTAACGATATTTCGTCCTTGGCATAAGACGTTTATTAGCAATTTTAAAATCCATTTTCAAATATAAACGTTTTATCTTAAATTTATAATTAATTGAAATCAAATGTTTACTATTTTCTTAAATATAGCCTGATTTAACAAAAGAATTTGGTATCAAATATGCCATTAATTTTTATGTTTAAGTATTAATTTATTTTTGGATTAAGAATTATTTAGGAAAAACATTTGATATGAAATTGAGAGGGTATCACTTTTTTTTCAAATGAATATTAATTTTTATTCAAACTTGAAATTCAACGTATTTTCAGAAATACCTTTAAATTATTAAAGTTAAAGGCACGAAGCAAGAGTTTGTAAAAACCCCACACAGCAATTTTTTCTGCTGCTATTCTGAGTTCGTAGGATAGAGGAGAGAATAAACATTTACATTCATTTCTCCTCTCTCCTCTACGAACTCAAAATTACAGCAAGAAAAATTGCTGTTAATGAACCCCGACTAACGAAATCAAGATCCTTAATTTATAAATATCTTCAATAAATGTTTGATAATTTGTTATCCATCATCTTCCAAATATGAAAAGAAAACGTTCATGAATAAATTAATTCTTCGAAACAATTTATAAGTTTAATAGGACAAATATTCATTATATAATTTTAGAATTATTCTGTTAAAAAATATAATAAATTTCAATAAATTTTTAAAATTGTTGACCTAAAATTGAGTTATATATGTCAGAAAAGTGTATTGAAATTAATATTTTTTTTATTCAATTATTATTAGCTACTGAAATTATCATTGACTTTGTTGAAGCTGAATTTACATTTTAAAATTATATAAAATTTGAAGCACTAAATATTTTAGTTGTTTTTAGTTTTTCATTAAAAAAAATGCATAAAATTAAATTTTGGCGATTTTTGGCGATTTCTAATTAACAATTTGGCAACAGAAGCTCAAAAAAATCTGACAACCCTGATAACAAGCTTTTTCATTGAAAGTCAACTGAGCGAATGAACTAAAAGAGCGAACTAGTTCAATTGATTGAGCTGACCTAAAAAGAGCGGTCAGTTTATTGAGCTAATAAACCCAACTCTAATTTAAATTTATAAACGGAATACATTTTGGAAATTCTGATGATCCTTAATTTGTACCAAGAACTTTTTTTAACAGACTTAGAACAAATGGGAAGATAATTTTTTAATTTTGGCGAGTTTTGGAATTCTTTTGGAATTTGTGGATATTTTTACTTTAATATTTATTTAATTAGAATTTTGTCTAAATTATTTCATATTCAAAGTTTAAGATTTTTACTATTATTAACATTTATTATGTATTTATGCCCTCTGAGCATCTTCTGTCATAATTCATCGACAAGATATTGTAAATTTTTATAGATATGTAGTAGTAGTAAAATATGTAATGCTCTTATTTTCTTTGCTGTTGGTGGTTTTCGTGTATAAATTTTTACATTTTATATATTTAATGTATGTATACGTACATATAAATGATGTACATAGTTATATTATGTATGGCATGATGCATCCGTTGTAGTAAGAGTAAATTGCTTAGTGGTTGTTGCTCTTAATGTAGTTTTTGTTTTTATTATTATTGTGTATTTGAAATTGGTAGCATTTGTATCGTAATATGTGTTTATTTGTATCCTCTTGTCTAAAACTCTAAAACATTCAAAGGTCATTACACTCATATAAACAAACAAACTTACATACGTTGCATTAAAATAAAAAAAAAATAGTTATACTCCCATACTAAAGCAAATATACAAACGCATACATTTTTAAATATAAACAAGAGGAGGAAAATAATGCGGCAAAGTGGCCTTACAAAAAGGCCTTATTATAAATATACGTGATTTTTTAGCTCCATATCCAATTTTTTTATTTCATTTCAGGAAGGTCTTCAAGAAGTACTTACATAAGCTTCTGGATAATGTTCCAAAATTAAATAATAATCTTTTTTATAACTGTTAGGATGATTTTTTAGAAAAAGATATTTAAAATAAAAAATTTCTTTAAAGAGTCCAAAACTTAAGGCCTGTTATTTGTTTCCAACTATTTTTGTGCTGCTACTCATGTTGTTACTGTTGAATATTTAATATTTATTTTTTTTTTCATATTTTTTGTTACATTTATGTATGTATGTATAAGTATAAAAAAAAAAAAATTCTTATTTTTCTAAAATTGTTGTAAAATGTTCCTCTTTTTGTTGGTGTTGTTGTTGTTGCTATTTGGTTAGTTAGTTTACCAAGGGATAAACGAACAACAACCATGTTTTCATAATCATTATAGTAAGTGGGTACATTTTATTGCTTTTGCCTGTATTTATTTTTTTAAACATGATTTCTTTAAGCTGCTTCGCACAGTGGGGCCAAAAGCAAAATAAATGGTAATAAGTCTGGAACTTTGAAACCACTGAACCGATTTAGATGAAACTTGGAACATCGATAGAACAGGAGTTAAGCTTTCAGAATGTTGTTGGCTAGAGTCTGTAGTTGCAGCACGGACGCCTACAGTGGGCCAAAGTTGACCACCTCGAGGATGAAAAACAAATCGGGGCTTATAACTTTTACAAATATTAACCGATTTTAAATATTTTTACATTTTTGAATTCTCCTAAGTAAGACAAGGAAAAACATGCTTATTGTGCTAAGAGATATTCAACTTCAAAAAATAAATTTCTCATTTTTGGCCTTGACATTTCTGCGATTTTGCCTTATAACTTTTGAAATGGAATTTCTATTTTTTTTTTTTTTAATATGTTGAAATTCTCTATAATTTTCTAGATTATGCTAATAAAAAATTTTTTGTTATCTCAATTCGATAACAAGAAAAAAAATTTAAAGACAAAATTTCAGGTCTCAAAATTGCAATTTTTTGCCAAAAAAGTAACTTTATATATTTAACTTTTTTAAAAAATTTAGTTAAAAAAATTGTATATTTTTTGGCATTTTCTGAAAGACGGGACCTCAAGAAAACGTGTAAGTGTAATTTTGAAAAGTTCTGAACGTTCACCCTACATTAAGCAGTGGTCAAAAATTATCTATTTTGGATGAGAAGTTGATTTTTTGAGTCTGTAAAAAAAATTTGTTGTTGATTTCGGTTCTTCTGTGAATTAAACTATATAGCTTAATATGTTCTTAAGGGTTTTGCAAAAAATTATGACAGCCTGCCGGTAAACTTAGTCACACGAGGCAATTATCCGAAAATACCCATATATTCAATAATAAAAATTTCGACATTTTAAAATATATAGTAAGATCATAAATATTTTTCTGATTTTCACATTTATTAATTCTCCATTAAATATTTTAAATCATGTGCAAAAATTATGTTGATACCTATAATCATTTAGAAAATATTAAGTCTAAAGTATTTGAAATATGTCCATGTAAACATAAATTGCATTTGTTCGCTTTGTTTTAAGAAAAGTGTGCTAAAAACTTAAAAAAAGTGAAATTTATTATACATAGTTTTAAAGAAGACACAAAAAGTTATAAGCCCCGATAAACCCTCGAGGTAGTCAACTTTGGCCCACTGTAGCGGCGTCCGTGCTGCAGCTACAGACTCTAGCCAACAATTTTCTGAAAGCCTAACTCCTCTTCTATCGGTTCAGTGGTTTCAAAGTTCCAGACTTATTACCATTTATTTTGCTTTTGGCGCCACTGTGCATCGTTCATAATCGAGTCGAGTGGATTGTTGGAGTTTGTCTTTTTCGAATGCAGCTAAATATAGAATTTTATGTTGTTGTCCATTTAGAAACATTTTAACTGACATAATTATTAAAGCATCTCAAGAACAAATACTACTGCAAAAGGTAAATAAGCAGAAAAGAGGTATAAATACGTAATAGGCATTGAAAAAGGAATATTGGAATTTTTTTATATTTTTTTTATATTTTTTTGTGTTTTGTAAAAATTGTATAACAGCTTTTATAAATTGAAAAGCTTTGAGGTTGAGTAGATGTTAATGAAAGAGTTAGACAGAAAACAATATTTTGTATGGGAGAAAGATTTTTATTAAATTAGAAGGAGACTAGCTAGTAAATATTAAAATCATTATTCTGGAGAGCAGGAAATATGACAAATTTTTAAAAAAATAAAAATTTCCCAGCCAAAGCTTTGCTTGCCATGTAATAAGTTAAGAAGCTAATATAATGGCTCTTCACAACTTACACATTAGCTGAATAACTCATTATTTTAACACGGTGATGACATTAGAGGCAACTACTTACCCTTTATTATTAAAAGAAGGCATTTTAGGATGTTATTACCCAGCTCTTATTGCAAGAACTAATTACTTTGAGGCTATTCAATAACTAATTAATTTTAAAGTATTACTGAAGTCATTATTAGCCAAATGTATAGTAACTAGTTATATTATCAGTTACAAATAATTATTGTGAATAATAAAGCATTTTATTTTTACTTTTTTTTAAATTTATTTTATTAACGATAAAAACACAAAGTACAATAAATACGTACGATCCACAATTTTTTTTACTGACCGATTTTTCAATTTATGTATTTTAAAACCGGTGCAGTCATCAGTGGACCAGAAATATTTTGAGAAACATTAAAAAACATACCAAGGTTTATTTTCGCGGAATAACAAAACATTTTTTCCAGCAATTCGCTTTAATATACATGTGCAGTTAGGAATACTCTCAAAAACGATTTCGGTCCATCTTCTTTATTTATGCTTTTGAAACGATTTTGTAAAAACTGATAAACTCAGAGTATTTTTTAATAAATGATTAAGTGGTGAAAATAAGCTAAAAAGAATGATGAATAAGTGTTATCAAATGAATATTGATAATAAGTTTCGTGAAAGATTTCTTATCCAAGATTTAAAGACGTTCTGCAATTTGGACAATAATGTATCATTAAAGGGTATAGCTCTTGGTTTAAAATTAGCATAAAATCCGGGATAAATCGAACTGTTGTCCACTTAATTGATTAAATAGATTTAAAATTAAGTCCATGTGAAGGGATATTGTTAATGATTTTATGTACTTAACTCTCCTAGATTGTTTTTCTGTCTGGGAATGGTATTCCGTTTAAAACTATCTGCCATACAATTGAAATCGAAAGAGTGTTGCAATCTAAGAACTAACTTTAAAACATATTTGAGTTTTATCTTAATTTAGTAGAGGAACATATACTTACAAGCGAAATTGCTATTTTGAATAATATGCCCCAATTTACAAATGTTTTATGTCTATTTTCAAGATTTATATGTATTTTTACAAACAAAAATTGCTTAATAAAATTTTGTTTTAAAAGTTATTTTTCAAATATCAACAAAATATACATACACTGGCTCAAAGCTTATTTTATGTAGAACATATTTTCATGTTTAAAGTTCCATAGCTATTCAGTAGGTAGAAACTTTAAAAACAATATGGTATCATTATCATGGACAGTATAAGATAACTTTAAATTCTTAAGGATATTTTGTTGCAGAGTATGGAGAATCAGGGCATATTATTTTTGATATTGCCAAGATAACGATCCGAAGTACAAATTTGGTATTGTGGGAAATTTGCAAATATATAAAGGCATAAATTCAACGACATTCCCTACACAATCGACAGACCTCAATATTACTGAAAATTTTTGGTCCATATTGGATACTTACATAATAAAATAGGAATTAAATAAAATTATTATTGAAAAGTAACTAAGTACATCCGGAACTACATTCCATTACCAAGTTTTTGCTGGGTTGATTTAAAAAAAAAAGTTTTACGTTTTGGAAAATATATATATATATATATTTTTTTTTAAATAGAACTTTACACATATATAAAACTAATTGCCTTTTTGCAAATTAAGTAGAAGTTATTTTTATACCTACCATCTATGAAAATGGAGGGTATATTTGGTATACGCCCATCTGTCTGCTGAAAGTACGGAACGGATCTATTTTTGGTTGAGCTTACATTTAACACATATTATCTTTTTTAAATTATATTGAAAAATACTTATGATAGTGGTAATGAGAGGACCAATATTTCGCCTATTTTTGGTTTAAAGCTTATAAAAGCTATAATCAAGATTTTAAGGAAATTTAAATAAAATCTATAAAAATATTATTTTAACTATTACTAAAATCTTTCGACAATTGTCCACAGGTTGCACATAAGATGCTCCCAGTAAAATAATTACATGTATTTACTCAATGGTGCACATGGGGGCGGAATCGAAAATTTTTTAAAATAAATTTATAACTTCTAATCGAAATTGATATATATAAAACTTCACATAGTGTATTAGAAAATTTCAAGTTTGAAAGGCGGAGTTATGGAGGCTTAAAGTAGGGTTACTCTGAAAATAAAAAATAACTTCTTAAGCTTCTATAAGTTTTTGATAAGGCCTATGAAAAACAGACTTTATGTGTTATTTGCTTATGAAATTCTTATTGTCTCAATATTGCATGATCTTAATCCAGTTATTATTGTTATTTTTTGTGTTCTTTGATCAAAAAAGTTTTTTATAACCTTTTTTCTTCTAATACAAAATGTTCTTTAAGAATATATGATTTTATATACTTTTCTAAATGCATCTTCACGGAGATGATTTCAAAATTAAAAACCAGCCCTATTGCTCATGGAGCTAAGTAGAGATTCTGCCGAATTTTACTTTTTTGTACCCTACACCACCATAGGTGGTTTGTGCTGATGTTTGTAAAGCAGAGAAAAATTTCGGTCACCCCCTCAGAATCACTTTCTGAGTCCTTCCATCCGTCTGGACGGCTGGCTATCTGATCATGTGAACATTGTGAACAATGTATAGGTCGCAATTTTAAATATAACTTGATGAAATTTGACACGAGTCCTATTAAAATTAGTTATAATCGGTCCATATAAATACCTTTAAATATATCTAATAACTTAATGAAATTTACTACAGAGAAGTTTTGTATTATCATTAATATGTGTACCAAATTTCATACCAAATCGTCCATAATGGATGATAGCTTCCACACCGAAAACCTATCTTCCGAAATTTACTTTAACGTGCGTAAATCCCATATAAATATTAGTACCAAGTTAATATTTGACACAAATATGTTTTATATAAGTAGAAACAACAGTACCAATTGTTATGAGAAATTGTCCATAATTTACCATAGCTTTCAACAATCACAAATCTAGCTGTTTTTACCGATTTCTGTTTTTCACAATTTGAAAATGGTTTTCAAGTTGATGCTATTTATACTGATTTTTCGAAAGCATTTGATAAAATTTCACATTATATTCTATTAAAAAAGTTTTTCTTTTTCGGTATTCATTCCTCTTTTCATGAATGGTTGTCGTCTTATTTGACAAATAGAATTTGCGTTGTTCAAATTGATATTTTTAAATCTGTTACTTACACACAAATTTCTGGAGTTCCACAGGGTAGTGTGTTAGGTTACTTTTTAACATTTTTATCAATGATATATTTTTATGTTTTAAATACTCGAATTTTTTGCTCTATGCTGATGACTTGAAGATTTTTTCGAATATTAAATGTTTAAATGATGCTAAATGTTTTCAAAGTGATCTTGATAACTTAAACATTTGGTGTGTTAATAATCATTTAACATTTAATTTTAATAAATGCTTTCATATTACTTATTCACGTTCTAATAACCCATTAAATTTTATATTCAATCTTGGCACTGAAAGTATTAGTAAAGTACATGAAATTAAGGATTTGGGTATCTTATTTGATTCCAAATTAAGTTTTAAATCACATTTAGATTATTTAATGCCTAAAGTTTACTCATCTTTAGCATTTATAAAGAGAAATTCCTCCGATTTCTCCGATCCTTATACATTAAAGTTTTTGTTTTCATCATTTGTTAGGTTTAAATTAGAGTATGGCGCTATTATTTGGAGTCCACATTGCAATGTTCACATTGCTCGTATTGAGAAAATTCAACGACGTTTTATTCGTTATGCCCTACCTCACTTAGACTATATTTATCCGTCTTCATCATATGAATCCCGTTGTTTGCATTTAGGGATGATTTAACGAGTGTAATATAAAATCCCAATGCATGTATCCACAACCAGAATACAGTTTGAGAAACTCTGATGTATTTTTAACAGCTTGCCGATGGGATTTTTTAGACCGGCAGAAAATTTGGACTTTTAGGGCTAAATTAAGCCCCATTATATCAAATAATAAAGGCAATAATCGCTGAATATTTTGATAGTATATAAGAATTAAGTATGAATTTATTATCGTTTATTATTTATTTATCATTGCAAAATTAAATAAATTATCATAAGTAGTTGACTTAATTTGTAATTATATACAAAAAAATTTAATTCAATACCTATTATAGAGCCAAAACTAAGTTACTTTAAAATTGATATTTCGCTTATGCCCCATTATGTGGTGTAGGGTTTGACATGGTCGGTCATAATCGGCTATAACATTCTTAATTACTCTTATTGTATATTTTTCACTTAATCTAGTTTCTCTTAAAAAAGTTCATTAACTGTTGTAAAAAGGTCATATGAATTTTTCAATATAAATCAGGCCAAATCAAATTTTATTAAATACTCTTACTCTTACTTTTCTTTGTTTTTGTTTTTATACAAGAATTTGTTTAAAAAATATAATTGAATCATATACTTTATATGGTCTTATGATAATATAGAAAAAATTCAAACAAAAAGAACAATGTATAAAATATAGCACAATTTTTTTTTTTTGATCGTCTTATTTTGTGCTCAAGTACCAATTCAATAATATTTTGTTATGCACTTTTTTTGTCATTCTATGTGCTAAGAAAATTCTATTAGAGAATTTGTAGTATTTCTTTTTTGTTGATTTTACACTTAAGAAGGTTTATTTAAAAGATTTCACTTTGTTAAGTTAGCACTTTTTTATTATTATTATTTTATATATAAAAAAAATAAATTAACAAAAGAAAGCTTGATTTTATAGTAGCTGATGATGATGATGAGTAATAAAAAATACATAGTTAAATAAAACTAAACTTATATTTAAGACATCAAACAGAAATCAAGCGACATCATATTTATTTCTTGTTTTTTTAAGAAGGTGTCAGTCAGTCATATCTTAAGGCATAATCATATGTGTTTATATAAAAAGCTTTTAAAAAAATAGCTTACAAATATGGCATTAATCTAAATAGTATATAGTAGTTTATATTTACTAACATACATACATACAAAAATACCTTACAGATTTCATTTTCAAAAAAAATAAAAAATAAAAAATATTTTAATAAAGTTGAAGGTTAAGTAAGATTTAGTTTCATTTGTTTTTTTTTATGATATTTTTTCTCTTCATGTAATTTGGTCTTTAAGATGACAAATGTCAAATTGTTTATTTGTTTTTATTTTTTTATTTCGTTTGTTTTTATTTCGATGATACCAGTTTTGTTAATATAACAAGGTTTCTATTTTGAATCTCTAATAAGTTGACACATGATATGAAGTTAAAGATACAAGTTTAAACTGGTCGACCAATAGAAATATTTATTACAAATTGAGGTTTAGGATCGATGATGTTTAAGATAATTTTATTTGTTTAAGAAGAAACAGTTAAATTGATTAAATAAAAATTAAAACAGAACTGCTAAAATTACGTTATGTACATTGCGGCAAAACTGAAATTTTTTTTTTTTTTTGTAAATAAATCTATAACTTCTAATGGGTTAGTTGTAAATGTGATCTACACAAAATTTCATATAGCTATAGACCCTTAAGAAAATGTAGAAATATTTCAAGTCGGATAAGACACAAACATTTAACAAGCGGTTAAAAATGTTCTATGTCCTATTTTGTCCAATAGCTCCGCCCCTGAGAAGTCTGTATGTTCTTACTTGCATAGTTAAAATTGTACACTTCTCTGTTATGCCTAAATGAAATTTTGTGTAGATCCAACTAGCCGATTAAAAGTTATAGATTTATTTCCAAAAAATTTCAATTCTGCTCCACTGTGCAATTTTGTGGAGATAATTTTGGTATAAATTCTAACCAGATTGCCATTTATACCCATAATTCTTTAACTTGTGAACCGTTGGAGATATCTAATTAGAATTTCATATGGTCAGAGCTGAAGTGTTTTCCAGTTGATTTACAGGAGGGCATGCACTTCGGGTATGTGATTTTTTTTTAAAAATTGGCCAAAAATTCATTTATTACTTAAATGTAAAAAACAAAAATTTCATCTGGGTAGCCTTTGTAAAGCTTTACAAAAAATATGCCTACATGTGTAGGTTTTTTGTTTTAGTTTGGATCCTTAATTTAGAGCCTAAAATTTCTCGAAAATAATCACTAGATTTTCTACATAATCCTAATAATATTACTGTAAGAATCATTTCAATATATCTATCCAATAAAAAATAATATTAATCTAAAGTTGAATTTAAAAAAAATTTAAATGTTTGGGGTTATTTTCCAAAAAGGTGGTAATATTCTTTCAATTCTAAAATACTACTTTTGTTCCGCACTGCAATATCTTGCAAAATTTTCAAAAAAAAGAAATGTGTGTAAAGCAATATCGGAGGCTCTCTGGGGAACGGTTTCCCCTCAAGCCCTATCCACACTTTGTCAATTTTGAAAATGGTTTTCAATTTGTTTTCTTAAATTCAAAAATTTCTAAATATTGGTAAAACATACAAAAAAGATCTAATGAGCCACGCCTTTTATAATGACAGGGTGTTTATTTTAATGAAAAAAGTCAATTATTGAATCAAGTTTTCCCCAGACTGAGATTTTGGGTATTTTGGTGCAAAATTCCCTGATTTTAGAACAAATCTATCTATACTCTAACAAAATTTCATTGAAATACCTTTACTTGTTTAAATTTTATTTAGATCCAAATATTAACATTATTTCTGAAAAATGTGCTAAAAATTCTATCTTTAAATTCTTCGGTCATGGTCAACAGAAGTTTCAACGCATTTAATTTATTTTCACTAATTATGATTCTCCATATTCTAATAATTTCTATGATACCAAATACTACTTTAAGATATTTGCCCTTCTGTGTAAAAACTAACAAGAACTTTGTCTACCTACCCAGCAAAAAAAGAACTAAAAAAGTCGTGATTTTAACATTGTGTTGTCATTGGAAAGAAGTACTTAGTGATGAAAAAGAGCTGCAGAAGTTCTTTTTTTAATCCATGGTTGTCATTGGTAGGATGTTATTACTTTATACTTTTTGTTCATTGCTTTTGAAGCACTTCTTTTAAAACTATGTTAATACAATTTTTTAATAAAAATTCTGTTTTTGCCCTATTAAATAATAATAAAAATGCTACGAAATTTTTAAAATGTAAATTTTGTTAGAAATTATTACCATTTTTCCAGCTAAAAATTTATTTATTTTCACTTTTTTAGAAGTAATTATTAAGAACTTCTAAAAAAGTTTAAAATATGCACTTTGTTACACTTTTTATGTTGTGAAAATGTTCTTCTTTTGGAAGAACTTCATCGTTTTTTGTTGGGTAGGTAATTTTAGCACTTTTACCATGTATTTTATGAAAAATGTAAACACAGCGTGAGTAGCAATGCAATGTTAACTTCTTCTGCTACCTTTACATTGTGCTTGTAACATGTTTGCATTTTTTAAAAATTGCCAAACATTTTAGTATTTGGTATCAATGAACTCGTAAGATTGTAGAGAATAACATCTGATATAGTAAATTAAATGCGGTTAAATTGCTCTAAGACCTGTCTTAATTTATACCAATCGGAATTACATTCTGAGTCGATTTAACGATGTCCGTCCGTCTGTCCTTGTAAACCTTGTAATAAAACTACAGGTAGCAATTTTGCACTTAAATTAATAAAGTGTGGTACACAGGTTTCTTATAGTCCAAGAAAGAAGCCTATTGAAACTGGTTATGATCAGTATATTATTTCACCTAGTGAATAAATTCATATAAATGTTAGTATCGACATAATATTATTTATTCGTGGGTTTTATTTTACACTTAATACAAGTATCGGTCCACAGTTGTCCACAGGTGTAGAAAAAAGAAGATCGTTCCTCGAATTTTTATGCACATAATGGTTTCGTTTTAGTTTTCAATATAAAAGCATATTAATAATAAAATAATTTTTAATTTATGTTGCATACTTATAAATTCCTTATTGCAATTATTATTTAATATAACAATTTTTTTTATTAATTTTAAACGTAAAAACAAGATGATATTAAATAAAAAAATTCTTAACCCACATAGGTCTTATTAAATATATATTAAAACCAGTTAAATTAGATGTTAATTCACCTGGTTTTATTAAAAAAAAAAACTTTTATAAGCTAAAGTTTATAGAAAAAGAAACTTTTGCTATTATAACATTAAACAACTTAAGTGCACTTGTAACTATGTATACTCGTATAGGTTTGTCTATAAATGTATGTAAGTATGTTGAATATTTCAAAAAGTTTTTACTTTTTTTTTTATTTCTTTAAAAATTTTTTTCCAGTAACAAATATAATAGAGCTACTTACCAGTATATCCTTACAATTCAATTGAGCTTTAAAACATATTTACACACTTACCTACATTTAAAGCTACTACATACACTTATATGAGTAGTTACTGTTCTTAAAGTTAATAAAATAAAATGAATTGCTAGAATATGAAGCAAAAGTTATAATTTTAACCTTTTTATCAAAATATATTTTTCTTCTCTTTTGGTTTTTCAACATAAAGAATTTAACCTTTAACATATTTAATAAGTTTGATATTGCACATATTCGCATATGTATTTATACGAGTCTATGTAAGTTTACATATTTACACCTGCTAGGTTTTCCAGTTTTCTTTTAGTTTTGCTAGTTAACCCCCTTATATTTTCTTATTCAATGTGTGGATATTTAGCTAGTAATTTTTATATTCTTAATAAATGTAAGATACTTAGTTGCAAAAAACGCTATTTTCCGAACTGCTAGGTTATTTTAGTGCTTAACACATTCATATTCAATTTTAGCTACTCATTTATCTTTTGAAGTTTAATTTCATATTTTTCTTATTTTAGTACATATGAAAAAAAAAAAAAACAAAAATTTAAAAGTTTTTAAATACTAAGTACTACTTGATGAGGGTACCTACTACAAGGTCATACTATTTGATATATTTAAATTACTTTTTTCTTCTACACCACGAAAAAATATCGATCACATATGTATACAAAATAACACCATTCGGTGTTAATAGTGTTTCAGATAATGCATTACGAGCACAAATAAAAAACAAATAACACTGGTCGACAAAAAAATCCTCCCCCATAGACGAATAGTTGGACTTGATGTATTTTGATGTGCTAAACACGAATCTGCTTTCAGTTTTTTTTCCATCGGGTCTGGATTTTTTTTATGGGCGTGCCTAATATTTCGCCCATAGTACTTTAGTATATACTTTTTAGTATAACTCAAGAACGGTGTACTATTGACATAAGTGATACATCAAAAGATGCATATTAAAAATATCTTCAAACCATCCAAACTTAATTTTTTTATGTGCTCAATAGTTTCGAAGTTATTTTGAAATAAGTACCCAAAGAAATATTTTTCGTGCTAAGTTTTTGATTTTTTTGTTACTAAAATTTATTTTAATAAATGAAAGCATCAAAAATGTTACAGTTTATCATCTTTATTTTAAAGCTGGTAATGCTGCGATTAAAATAAAGCATGTATCTTCTAAATTGATGCACAAATCGTGATTTTATTCACAGTTAAGTAAAAATACCCATGTTACCTACAATTGCGTAGAAATACAGTGGTGGGCAAAAAATAAAAAAAAATTATTTTTTCTTGAAACAAAAATAGGTGGACTAGGTGGATTTTAACGAGTTAAACAAGAATCTGCATTCACTTTTTTTTCTATCACGTACTGATTTTTTTAGGTGCATGACTAATATCATCACCTTATTCAGCGGTCACACTATAAAATTCGAGAAAGGTTTGTCAAATTTAGACTATAACTCAAGAACCGTTTACACGATTTTGATAAATGATACACCAAAAGAAGCATACAAAAATTTTCTTCAAGGTATGTCAACAGTATTTTTTATTAGTTACGGTAATATTAACTGGATAAAAAATTATATAAATTCAGCTCAAAGACAATTTAGATCACTATCTACTGGAGTTTAATTTATCTTAATTGGACAAACAGTTCTCGAGTTATACAAGTGTGTCTGCCTAAAGGCGGGGTCATAGTAGTCATGCCCATAAAAAAAAAACAATACGTGATAGAAAAAAAGTAAAAACTGATTCTTATTTAGCACATTAAATTCCATCTAATCCAATTTTTTTTTTTTTTTTATTTAATACAAAAAAAATAAACATTTTTTATTTTTTTTGCCGACTAGTGTATTTCCACTTAACTGTGAATGCAATTATGATACGTGGCTTTATTTACTCGTAATTTTACTAGCTTTGAGATAAAGATGATGAACTGAAATATTTTTGATGTTTTCACTTTTAAAAAGAAGTATTAGTAAAAAAAAGAAATCTTGAATTTAGCATTTTTCGGACACTTATTTCAAAATATCTTCAAAACTATTGAGCGGATAAACGACTTAAAGCCAATTTTATTCTTCATATTTTGGTCTATTATTTATATAGATCGTGTACACCGTTCTCGAGTTATAGTGAAATATACTCGAGTAATCGGCTAAATAAGCCCATAAAAAAATCTCGACCTGATGGGAGAAAACTGAAAGCAGATTCGAGTTTAGCAAGCGGAATTCCATCTAGTCCACATATTTTTTTTTGAAGGAGAACGAAAAGAGTTTTTATTTTTGTCCAGTGTAATTAATAGCGCATTCATATCAAATTGACACAGCATCAGTGTAGTTTTATTAAATAGCATTATGTTTTCGATGTATTATATTCAAAAGTTGTGAACGATAGGTGTTAAAAGATAGGCACTAAAAGTGGTTTTCATCGAAATTTGTCTATTTATGTAAATAAAAGTTATTAACTTTTTTTAACATTCAATGATAAATTCTATTTAAGATATTAAGTATATAATTTTTAAGTCATAATAATATGTTAACATAATTTCGTTTTTATTTTTATCGTTGCAGGTACGTTAACAAAGTTCTAAGTCTGATTTAATGCAAGCAAAATTAAAGGTAATTATTATAAAATACTTAAATATTTGGTCTCCGGTTTTATCTACAGTCCTGTATATAATAGAGTCTTATCTATATCAAAAGCTATAGTATACTTTATATAATAGTTTATAGTCGTTTTTTTATAGCACAATTGTGTAAGATAAACACACATATTCTTACGCTATTGCATTTAATCTTTGCTTAGTAGAGTTGGGTTTATTAGCTCAATGAATTGACCGCTCTTTTTAGCTCAGCTCACTCAATTGAACTAATTCGCTCTTTTAGTTCATTCGTTTAGTTGACTTTCAGTGAAACAGCTCGTAATGCGAATGAGTTTTAGTAAACATTTCCCATAATGAGCTATTTCTTTAAATAAAAACTGAGCGAATGAGCAAAAAGACCGAGACCTTATTCAACATGGCTGTTTCTTAACAGCCTAAAAGTTGATACTGATAATAACAAAATTACATTGTTGAATCTGTAGTAGCAAAATGTTAAAATGAAAGTTACTCGTTTTGATCTAAAGAGTTCAGAAAAATGAACGATTCACTTCGCTCAGTTGAGTGAATCGTTCAATTGAACTAATTCGGTCATGAACTACACAAGTCTATTGCTTAGACAGCGATAAGTTAATATGCGTAGCGGGTACATTCATATTTTTTTCAAATGCACTGAGAAAAATCAATGCTAATATATATTAACATGTATTATATAAATTAATTTCAGTAAGTGATAATATTATATTCTTAGCTAAATCTATATACCCAACATCTGCAACTTTTTAAAATTTAAATTTCTAAAGTCGACTACGTCAATTTTTCCTTTGCGAGTTTATATTGGTCTTTGAACTATTTTTATTCAATTTCTTTGATTTACATGCTTTTTTGCTAAAGATATCGACTGAAAAGTGTAATCTGGAGCTAGGATGACACCATGTTTTTCTAGTATTTGGTCCATAACTTTTTTTGCTTATAAACCGATTTTAATAATTGTTAATACTTAGCAAATCTTATATAAGAAAAATATTTGAGCCCAATTTCGTCTCCCTAGAATGTTCGCCCCGAGCCCTATCCATATTTCAACAAACGCACATTGAGGTAAAAATCCATATTTCAACAAACGCACATTGAGGTAAAAGGAATCAAAAATGGCGATTAATTCTGGGAAAGGTGATATAAATATTTTAATGATCACATTTATTCTTTTATTGATTATTAGGTAAAGAATATTCAGTTTTAGAATTTTAAGATTTTTTTTTTTTAGCAGAACGGTAATGCTCGTCCGTCCGTCTATACATTAGAGTTAAATGGGTTGAAAATTATGTATAATTCGGGAAAGGGTGGTATCAACACTTTATTGATCACGTTTAATTTTCCTATTTATTGGTAAGTAAAAAAATGCATTTTTAGAATTATAAGATGTTATTTGGCTGAATGGTAATGTTCGTCCGTCTATACATTTGGATTAAATGTGTCGAAAATGACGGCTAATTAAGGAAAAGGTGATATCGAAATTTTTATGATCGCATTATATTTTTTCTATTTATTAGTTAGTAAAACAAATACAGTATTAGAATTCTAAAATATTTTTTGGCAGAATGACAATGTCCGTACGTCCGTCTACACATTTGGGTTAAATGGGTTGAAAATGGCACTTAATTTAGGGAAAAGTGATATCAAAAATTTAATATTTTCGTTTGGTTTTCATATTAATCGAGAAGGGAAAAAAAAAACAATTTTTTTGAGAGAATTTTAATGTCCGTCCATCTGTCCGTCTGTTTGTTAATTTTTGCAAACTATCCAACTCAAAATCGTGGGAGGCAAAAAATGTGTTTTTTTATTTTTTTTTTTAACAAAAACAGATGGACTAGATGGGTTTTGACGAGTTAAACAAGAATCAGCTTTTACTCTTTTTCTATCACGTACTGATTTTTTTTATGGGCATGACTAATATCATCACCTTATTCAGCGGTCAGACTTAAAAATTCGAGAATCGTTTGTACAATTTGAACTATAACTCAAGAACTGTTCACACGATTTTAATAAATGATACACCAAAAGATGCACACGAAAATTGTCTTCTTGGTTGGTCAACACAATATTTTTTACTCGCTCAAGAATTTCAGAGTTATGGATCAAAATTTTCACGATTTTTAAATTTTTAGTTAACAAAAAATTATGTAAATTCGCTTTTTTTGCCCATGAGTGTATCTCCACTTAACTCTTGCATGGGTATCCTAACTTAACTGTGAATCCACTCAAGATTTGTGAATCAATTTTTATGATACGTGGCTTTATTTACTCGTAGTTTTACCAGCTTTGAGATAAAGATAATAAACTGAAACATTTTTGATGATTTCAGTTTTAAAAATAAGTTTTAGTAAAAAAAGAAATCTTGAACTTAGCATGAAAAAAAATTTTCCGGACCCTTATTTCGAAATATCTCCTAAACTATTGATCGAATAAAAATTTGATATTAAAGCGATTTAAAGCTAATTTTATTTCGCATATTTTGGTGTATCATTTATATAAATCGTGCATACCGAGTTATAGGGAAATATACTTGAGTAATCGGCTTATTTAGGGCACAATATTAGACACGCCCATAAAAAAATCTCGACCTAATGGAAAAAAAAAAACTGAAAGCAGATTCGAGTTTAGCATGCCGAATTCCATCTAGTCTACATATTTTTATACCACCTATGGTGGTGAGGGTATTATGCGTTTGTACTTATGTTTGTAACACCCAAAAATATTGGTCTAAGACCCACCTTAATTTATACTAATCGGCTTAGAATCTTTCTGAGTCGATTTAACGATGTCCGTCCGTCTGTCCGTCCATGTAAACCTTGTAAGCAAACTACAGGTCGCAATTTTGAACCAAAATTTATGAAATTTGATACACAGGTTTCTTTTGGACTAGGGACAAAGCCTATTGAAATTTGTTATGATCGGTCCATTATTTCACCTAGCCCCCATACAAATGTCCTCCCGGAAAAGGGTTTAAGGTTCATAAATCTCTTAAATATAGCAATATTTTAATGAAAATTGGCACATATAAATTTCATACAAGTCTAAATAAGTGTACTGAGTTTTAAAAAGATCGGTCCGTAATTACCCATAACTCCCATATAAACACCTGTTCAGAAAATCAGTTTAACGGCCATAAGTCCTATTAAAATGCTAGTATCAAGTTGATATTCGACCCAAATAAGTTTTATATAAACATAAATGATAGTAAAAAAATCGGACCATAGCTCCCATATTAGGCCCCTTTTCGGAAATCACCCAAAAGTGAATAAATTCATATAAATGTCAGCATCAACGTAATATTCTGTATTTGTATGTCTTATTTTTCACTTATGAGTATCGGTCCACATTCGAATCCATGTCTAATAAAAGACCCCTCCCCTTATTATACTGTGCACAATGGTGTAGGGTATCATATGGTCGGGCCTGACCGACTATATCTTTTTCTCTAATTTTTTTTTTTTTTTTGTAGGTGCACGAAATAATTTTTATTTTTTTTGTCGACCAGTGTAATCAAGTCTTTTGTTTAAGTAATTTGTTAAAATAGTTCTGATTAGAAATATTTTACATATTTTCTATAATTGCTGATATTTGCAATTTCTGTTAAGTTGCATTAATAAACGTCTTTAGTGCTTTCATTTTTGGTTTTAAAAATTCTCCTTAATTTTCCTGACTTCTGTTGCTGAAGCTCTTAAGTCAAAAGATATTTTTTTAGTCAATACTTTCCAATCGCAAGTTAATGTGGTTTAAAAGATGAGTTGAAAAAAAAAAGAAAAAATATCGATTTTTGCAAAATTCGCTGATTCGTTGTTGACTTGTTTGTTGACGCGGCTGCTGTTGTTGCTGATGATGGAAATGTGGCAAACATATAAGTGTAACTGACATGTTAATGGGAAAATTTATACGCTTTGACTAAATATTTCTTTATCATGGCCACTATTACAGTATGCATTGCTTTATATATACATATACATATGTATAAGTATACATATATACAAAAGCATACTAATTTTAGATATGCCAGCTTGGTGTGATATGTTAAAGGTCACAACAGTAAAAGCAAAATATTTATAGATGTTATTCAAGGCATTAAAAAATGTCAAAGATGTTAGAAGATAGGAATAATTTTAAAAATAGTCTGAAATATTAAAATGATAAATTTTACCAAAATTTATATTAATATTTCAGCACAATTTTGAATTTGGCTTTATCATAGCTTTTATATATTATCTGTGGTAATGTTTTGGTTATAACTATAGTTTTAGTTAATCTGTGTTTTTTTCCTTACCTACCTCTTTTACTTACTCCCTTCAATTATTCTTTAGTCCATGTTAATCTCTTTATTTTTAATGGCCCACATTACACATCATCATCATCATCGTTATTATTGTTTTTATCATTATTTTACTATTACAAATGCATCATTATACTTTATTATGCCATTATAACATACCAAAGGA
The DNA here is from genome assembly GCA_951394005.1 of Protophormia terraenovae. NCBI lineage: Eukaryota > Metazoa > Arthropoda > Insecta > Diptera > Calliphoridae > Protophormia > Protophormia terraenovae. The sequence continues at coordinate 87,493,234 of OX596074.1, forward strand.
TAAATTAAACTACAACAATCAACTGATACAACAACAATGTTAATAATACTATGTATATTATTGTTGTCCTTGCAAAAGGAGCAGAGAATTAAAATGAAAGCAAAATATATTTTACGCACCATATAACGACTGAATTGAGCAATATAAAAATTCTTAAGCAAACATTAACCTGGTCATTCGAGAATTGCCCAATAAATTGTTGGAATTATGGAGTAAATTATAAACAAGAGACTACTGACTAGACTATAAACTTAACTATAAATGAGGCTATAGCCTATAGGCTATAGTCTTAATCCACGCGCGGATCCAGCCAAAGCATTTGGGGGGGGAAATTTTTTAATCGTCACTGGAAAAATTATGTTTTTATATATAATTTTTGAACAGTGAAAATTTAACCAATTTTTCAGGGAATATTGAATGGATCTTAATTATGAAAGCTGTGTTTTTACTTTCGTGTTACTCCTGAATTGTAAAAATAAAATAATTTATTTAGATTTTGATATGATGTCAATTACACTGAACTATATCTTCGTAATATGTGAAGTTTTAAAATTTTTTTTTTTTACTTAGATGTAAAAATTTAAGTCAATCTGATAACACTGAAACAAGTATCCAATAAACAAATTATTAGTGAATAACTCATTGAATAAAAAGCTTTTTTAAATTTTCAAATCTCACCAAAATTATTAAAGCATGTAAACGAAAAAATTTTACATTTTCAATTGCATATATTTAAGCCACAGTATATAGTATTGGAAGAAGCTAAAAGGTTTCTGCTTCTGTAAAGTCTTGAGATTATATGTATATAAATTTACATTTTGAGTTTCGAGATATCATTCAACGAAATATCTTAAAAATTGCAAAACATCAGAAAACAAATTTGGACAAATTTCTAAAAGAAATGTGTAAACGAAAATTTGTTTACATTTCAAAACGTAAACATTTCAGTCGCTGTAAGCAATATGATATAGATCGGATACTTTTCTGAATTTGTGAAGTCCGAAGATTTTAAATATGTAATACTTTTTTATTAAATCCAAACTGTAAATTCATATTCTTAAAAATTGGAAAACAACAGAAAATTAATTTTGAGCAAATTTCTTTGTACTGCATCAATCAAAAAAAAAAAAAAAAAAAAAAAAAAAATCCTAGTTTAACAAAGATAATTTTGGTAAATGATACATCAAAGAAACTACAATGTCATAATCTATCAATTGAAATACTAAATAATGTTTTCGTTATCACTCCGGCTAGATTTGGCATCGAAAGTGATTCGGGAAAAAGGTTATGATAAAAAACCGTAAAACACACTGAATATGGGTGTCATAAAAAATTAATAAGCAGTTAAAAAGTTTTACATCCAAGATTGACGTAGTGCCAAAAAAACGTGTAAGGTCTAAGAAAATTTTGAACCTTTACAATAGTTTTTAAGAAATTGTGTGAAAAACATGTCCAAAATTTTTTGTTGGTAATTTTTACAGTTTTTATATTTATTCAGCGACTGATTATTTTAAACATAATAAGCATATTTGTATTCTTTGGAGTCTCTAGTTTCATAAAAGTATATCACTTTTGAGATACCCTTTATAGATACTTAAATATTTACATTTAAAAATGTAAAATTTTTTTCGTTTACATGCTTACATCAATTATTATAAAAAATGAGAAATAGAAAAAATTTTCGAATTAAAAAATTGATTAAATCAATCAAGTACATGATTGAAAGTATTAAAAATTTTTATTTGTGAAATAAAATCTTACTTAAATTTAAATTTTACTGAATATATTATTTGTTATATGTAAATAAATCACTTTACTTACTTTGATCTCTGCTACAAGATTATATTTTTGTAGTTTTACTCGATCTTCTTGAGTACATCACCAACCAATTTTCGAGAAAATTTGAAAAAACAATTTTGAGATTAGTTGCTGAAATAAAAAACTCGTAGCTCCCTAAATTTTAGGTTAATTTTAGATTTTTTAAATGATTACGAAGATCGTAGCTTTAAGCTATATTAAAATACTTTTCTATTTTAAAACTCCAACAATGATGGAATTTTTTCTTTAAGACTGAACATAGGTATTTCATTCTAAGTTTTAATGATAGTTTGTTTTCATATATTTTAAGCAAATCATTTCATTTTGAGCTTTATTTGCAGCATAGCTTCTGGGGAATTTCACACAAAATCAAATAAGTCTAACTAAAAAAACAAAACCTTGCTATATTGATTTCATATTAAATGATTGCATATTTCGCATTGACTTTTATAGAGAAATTCTAATGCATTAAATCTCTAAAAATTCCAAACCAAAGAAATATTTACGACAACAAACTTGATTATTCTACTTTCAAAAAAGCCTAATAGAAAAAATACAGAAACCTAAAAAATGTAAGCATAATTCAAAATTTTGAGATGCATTTAAAAAACTTATTTATGATGATAATTATGTCATTTCTCGAGTGATTTTCAATGATATAGAGTGTATTTCAAAATTAATTTCCAAATATGAAAATTGTTCATAAAGGTGTGGGACAAAAAGTACAACAACTCTTCAGGAAAGCAAAAGAAAAAAAATATTTTCCTCAGTACAATTTTCAGAAGGTTTAATAAAATATTTGGGGAAACTTAAGCGAAAAGTATTCTAGGAAAATGGTATACATTTTCTTGGGAAAATGTTAATTTAATGGTTTTTATTTGATTTGATATTTTTCCTAACACAAAATTATGAACATTTTCTATAATCACTTTTTAAAGATTTTTCTTGAAAAATTAAAATTTTTAGACTTTTATTATTTTATTTATAAATTAAATCTGTATATTGAACCAAAATTTCCATTATACGTAAAATTTATTAAATCTATAAAAAAAAAAAAAAAATATTATATTTTGTGTAAAAGAGTATTTGTGTTATTTATTAAATTTTTTAATTTTCGCTGTTAAAAAATTGTTTCCTACAAAATTTACAAAGTTTAAGCTTGAATTTAATGAAAAGAATAGGAATTGCATTTCCTATATTTCTTTTATTAAGCGAGTCCCAATGTTAAAAACCTATTTATTTACTTAAAAAGTTTTGAAGGAAAATTAAGATAAATATTTTTTTCTAAGCATACTTTGGCCATTCTTAGACTATATTGAAGATAAATTCATTCTGCCTTCTTTTATTTTCACTAAAGACAATTTTTCTTAAAGAATTTTTATTTTTTCCTTTTCATATTGTAAATTTTTAATTTTTCTTAGTTCGAAAATCCATTTTGGGGGGGGGGGGGGAAATTTCCGATTTACCCACCCCCCCCCCGTGGATCCGCGCCTGTCTTAGTCTAGCATATTTATAATAAATTTTTTAATTTATCAAATGTTTCTAAATTTTATTATAAACAATGATTTTAAAGTATAAATAAGGCTATAGGATAGACGAAAGACTAGACAATAGACTAAATGAAAGTCTGGACGTAGGACTAGACAATAGCATATACTAAAGACCAACCTATAGGTCAGGATATAAACTAGACTGTAGAGTAGACTATAAGCTATATGTCAGACTATAGTTCTGAATATAAACTGTGCTATAGGCTTTAGATGAGATAATAGAATTAATAAAAGTCTACACTATATACTAGTCTAAAAACTAGACAACAGTAGGCAGAACTTTAGACTAGAAACCTACCCAGCAGTTTATTTGATGGCGATTAACGGCTTTTAGACAGTAAGATTCATTGGTGTATAGTAACCTGCAGCTCTCCATCGGTCACCAATGAGCCTATTAGCAATTGCCACTTTACTGACTCTATGGTAAGCGGGACGAAGATGAAAACAAGAATCACAAATTTTTAACTGAATCATTATTGTTTGTTTTAATGAACTGGATGCCTAATGGATGATCTAATGGTCAAACAGATTGCCATAATATCGGCGACTAGGCTCAACACCATAGGTGCATGAAACGGTAGGAACTATGGCCATGCGACCATCTTAGGAATTCTTGTAGACATCATTGACAATATTGACTATTGTATATCTTCTACATACTTCTCAGTATGAACTTTAGCTGATCCCACTATAAGAGATGGATCGATTGAAGTTTATACTGATTGGTCCAAATCTGCTGAGGGCGTTGGGGCTGTTTACATTCCTATATATGGAAAGTATATATCCTTTAAATTACCGGATCATTGTAGATAATGTACTATAGGATATTCGGAGTGAATATTCAAATCTGTACCGATAGTCAGCCCGCGATAAAATTTCTCTCGGGTGTCTTCTCGACATCCAGGCTGGTACATGAATGCCGGACATCTCTAAATGAGATGGCGAGACATTCAAACCTAGAGCTGATCTGGGTAAGGGGTCATTCAAACTTGCCAGAACTGGTTCCCACCTTCGAAATGGGGAAATTGACCAACTGTTAGGAGTGCAGCTGTCACCTTGCAGCAAAGATGGACAAATGAGTTCATATGCTCTACCTCAAGAAGGATATGGCCTCAGTATGATCACTTGCGATCGAACTATATTCTGGGATTACCTAGACCTCAGCTACGGATACTCGTAGCAATTGACACGGGGCACTGGGTAGCTGGTGCGCACGCTAATCCCTTATAACGATTTTTGTAGATGTTGCTTAGATGAGGAAGAGACAGTGGAGCATCCTCTATGTCACTGTCCTGCTCTTGATGGTATTGATGGTAAGATTGATTTGATCCGAGCCTTTTTACGGACATGTGAAACAACTCCACATGATCCCCAGGGTAACACAACGGGACCAATAGTACTCACGTGAGGTGTTTTTATATCCAATAGTTACAGCTGCCCATTTAACCTAATCTAACCTTTTGTAACCATTAAAGTGTTTGTGTGCGCACAAAAGTTACACTTTGTAGCGTTGAAGTGATTGTGTATACGAAAAGGCCACCTTGTATTCGTGGAAGTGTCTAATTGTCATTTTATTGACTGTGTGTGCAAAAAAGTGACACTGTGTAGTCGTTGAGGTGGCAATAGACTTCGTCTAGGACATGCCCATGTTAAAGTGATTTAGCCACGTAGCTAATAAAGTGACTAGTGGTTACCCTAATGTAGTCGGTTCGATAACTTGTACGCAACTGCCACCATAGACTGCAGGGTATGAACTATAGATGTGACTACATGTTAGTTTATAAGCAAGAACACAGGCTAGACTATGTACGTACGAACCTGTAGGCAAGATTATAGTTGAAAATATAGACAGGCTATGTTACAAACAGGACTATGAGCTGGACTATTATATCAAAGATTAGATCATATGCAAGACTCGCAAGAAGCGCTAAATTTCTAAAGCATTAAATATTCTTAACCAAAATCTTTTTATCTGATTTTTTTTTTCTTTTTTGTATTAATTTTCTAATATAATTTTAAATTTCTCAAGAGGTTTTGTTTGCTGGGTTTTTACTAGTTAATGCAAAAAACATAAATGAGTGAATAACAATCATTTGTTTATTTTTTTTTTTTGTATTTTTCTTCTGTGAATTAAGCAGTACGATGGCGACTACTACGAGTCATGATATAATGATTTCACTGAGAATTACCTTCCATAATCCTTTTATTCAGATGTAAGTAAACTACGAGTGTAGTTTTCCAGTAATATGAAATAAAACGTAGTCATGCATGTTTACAATGATGATAATGACTGAGTAATGTCTGCTGTATGTTAAAAGTACTCGTATCCTACAGTTCTGTGGAGCTGCTATTTGACAGGAATTTATACTCAAATTTATCTTTTTTTCCATATATTTTTGTGTAATTTTACACTTCTTTGTTCTGATTCTAAAATGTGTTCATTTTATAGATTGAAACCAGTTTCAGAACTATCATTTAGTAGTATATGAAGTGTCAATTGATTTCCTGTTTGCTTTTCAGTAGTTTGTAGAATTAGCCCAAAGAACTGTATGGGTAATTAGATAGAGATAAACTTATGTTTGTCTTTTTAACTCTGTTGTGTAGTCACACTGTCTTTCGGTCTTTATATTTATGTATTCAAAACCTAAAAAGGGCTTGAAATTAAGAAAAACTTGGTTAATCAAAATGTTGCTAGAGCTTTGTTTCTGGAGTCAGTGTCTTTCCTTTTAACTATGTTGTGTTAATAAAAGTTCTTAAAGATTTTTATGTAACTACACACGTTTGTTTTGGTTTTAATAACAAAAGGCCTGTGTGACCTATTACCGCATTTTATATAAGTATATCTAATGTAATAGCTATACAAACTGACAAACACCAACTAAGATCCTATGACGACCTTAATAACAGCCAACCAACCAACTAAATATTTAATTTTTCTGTTTTTTTTTATTCCCTTAATCTTTATCATCATAATCATTATTATTATTTGATAAGAATAATTTTTTTCTTTGAAATACAAAAGAAATGAAGAAAAAATAAATAGAGATGAGTTGATTTTATTTCATTTAAATAGCAGAGTCTATTATATATTTTAGATCTTTTCAGTTTTATTTCATTGTTGCATAGAATATGCTGCTTTTTTTATGATTACTTGCACTTTAAACAATCAGCGACAGCAGCAGTAGTAGTCTTTATTATATTGTTCCCGTTGCCATTCCTGTTCCCGTTCTTCATTCTTTGTTTTTTTTTTATTGTTTGTAGTACAAGTATTATGGGAAAATACAATTGTTTGGCAAAGTGTTGGTAGGAGTAGGAATATGAGTGACTGCAGCATAAAGTTTGCTTAAAAAATGTAACAATAGATTTGAAATACAAATGTTTTTCAACACTCCCCTTCATTGAATGTTACGAGTATTCATGTTGCAGCATAAAAGAATTTACAAAATCTATTGTGTTTAAATCAAATTACACTGTTAGAGAAATTTGTTTGTTTTGTAATATTTTATTTTTATAATGATCTTTATGTTATTAGAAATTTATTTTTAGTAATTATATTGTGTAAGTGATGTGAAAATTATGTACAAAAAGAATTATGATTAAGTTAAATAGATTTGTAATTAAATATTAACCTATAAGAATATGAAAAGAGGAGGCGGTACATTAACAGAAAAGAACAAAATTTATAATAACACAGGAAAACATTGTTTCAATTCACTACGGATACACGGTATTAATAAGTAGAAATCTCTAAACCACCTTTCTTGAAGTTGATATAGCTCTTGCTATAAATTGCTATTTGTATTATTAAGGGGATTGCACAATATAACTTCATTTGGAATTTATAAACATTTTATTGAACTAAATCAGACGAGTAGTTTCCCGGATATGCTTCAATATATGGTGCAACCTCTTTAATCTTACAAATAGCGATTTATAGCGAGAACTAGATTAACTTCAAAAAAGTTTTCTAAAGGATTTATCAAGGACTTTAAGGTGATATAAAAATCTTGGAAATCGGGTTAGGAACATTTTCTATGACATTAGTACCCTATTTTGAACCCCCATAGCTCCACTTTTAATGTGCATATGGGATCCTATTTCTAAACTTACAATGCTACTGCCCTCTGCTATGCTTATGTGAAATTTCATGTTCATCCAACCAGCCGATTGGAAGTTGCAGATTTATGTCGATTCTGCCCGTCTGTTTAATGTTTGATAAAGCAAAGAAAATATCTGAACTTAAGCTGTTGTTGTACATTTGTATAGGAGCTAGGTGAAATAATGAATCGATAACCAATTTCAATAGGCTTTGTCCTTGTGTCAAAATAATTATTCGTGCCAAATTTCATCATATAGATATCTTTAAAATTACGACCTGTACTTTGTTCACAAGGTTTACATGGACAGACAGCCAGACAGACGGACATCGTTAAATCGACTCAGAAAGTGATTCTGAGTCAAACGGTATGCTTTGAGGTGGGGTATCAATAATTTTTTCTGTGCGTTACAAACATCAGCACAAACGCAAAATAATACCCCAACCACCTATGTTGGTGTAGGGTATAATGAGTTGAAATTTGTTCGGGCCATGACCTTAAATATCCCTAGATTTACTTTAGATACATTTAAGTATTCTTATGGAAACATGAAAAAAATTGTATGATCCGTAGGAAAAAAAAAAATAATTTTAAAATGAACGAGAAAGAAGTGATAGTCGGTCAAGCCCAAACATATGATATCCTACACCATTGTCTATGTGTACCAAAATTCGGGAAGGGGCTAATTGTGAACCGATACTTGTATAAAAGTGTAAAAAAAAACATACTAATACAGAATATTATATCGATACTAACATTCATATGTTATTCCCGAAATTGGGTCTTATATGGGAGCTATAGTTAATTATGAACCGATTTTCATTAAATTTTGCACTATCATTTATACTTATAAATAATGTATTTGTGTCGAATATTAAGATGATACTAACATTTTTATGGGCTTTATGTACATTAAAAAAAATTTCGGAAGAAGGGTTCATATATAAAACATATTTGTGTCAAATTTCATTAAAATATTTATATTTGTAGGATATTTGTGAGTGTTAAAACTCAAAAAAAATTGTGTTTTTTAATTTCAAAATAATATAACTTTTATCGAAACTATATAATTACATGATTCATATCTCAATATTATTTAGAATTTTATGTAGAATCGAGGGATTAAAAACAAAATATATATGGGGTAAAAAATACCAGCCAAAAATTAATTAAATTTCAGCCAATCTTTTTTTTAATTTTGGTAATTAGAAAAAAAAAAACAGATATTCTATCTAGTGTTGAAGTTGGTTAATTGGAACCTGAGCTTATTGAGCAATTTCCTGAGTTATATTGACTTAGACATAAAATCGGATAAATTAGAAAAACTCAAAAGAAAATGTATAGTATGGTTAAACTTCTCGCTATTGGTGACCAATTCACATCATTTCTGAGAGATAGAGAGATTCATATACTTAAATCATCTCTTCAAAATACAAATTACAGCGTTAGCTGTGTAGCATAAGTTAAATGAAATTATTTATAATTGACGAGCGCATTAGCCTGCCAATGTCTGGAAATATAATATTATAATAACAAAAATATGCACAAACAAATCAGAAAATCTTAATATATATATATATATATATATATATATATATATATATATATATATATATATATATATATATATATATATATATATATATATATACATATATATACCACATTTTGATGCTTTTCTTTTCCCTAATCGAAGTTAAAGATTTGAAGCTGTTAAAATTTTATAAGATAATAATGATTAAAGTATTACAGAAGTAAACTTTAAAAACGAAGTAAAAAAAAAAGTAAGCCAAATTTTAATTTTATTCATCAAATGGGAGCTTCAAAAAGCTCTGGAAAAGCAAAAAATGCTTAGAAGAAGTTTGTGAACACAGCGAAAATCCGTTTTCTCGGGTCCTTCTGTATATATTTACAGACAGCGGGGATGTTCTCGGCATATTTAGCGGCTATAAAATGAATGGATTTTATCTGAGTATTTAAGCAATTAACTGTCTTGAATTTGTCCACTAACCGTGAAGAATAGGCTTTGAAAGGCCACCGCGTCTGCCGCAAAATATGCAACCAACATTTAAGTTTTTATACCCTACACCACCATAGGTGGTTGGGGTATTATGTGTTTATGCAAGTTATGTAACGCAGAGAAAAAATCTTCTGACCTCCACCTTAAAGTATTCAGAAAGGGATTCTGAATATATTAAGCCATGTCCGTTCGTCTGGTCGGCTGGCTGGCTGTCCATGTAAAGCTTGTGCGCGAAGTACAGGTCGCATTTTTAAAGATATATTGATGAAATTTGGTACACACGATTTTTTTTTTGCACAAGGCCTATTAAATTTGGTCATGATCGGCCCATTATTTCACCTGGCCCCCATACAAATTTCCTCCCGGAATGGAGTTTTACCACTCAGAAATACCTTAAAAATATAAATATTTTAATAAAATTTGGCACAAATAAGTTTTATACAAGTATAATTCCGTATGCCAAATTTCGTGAAGATCGATCCATAATTGACCATAGCTCGCATATAAAACCAATTTCGGGAATCATCCAAAAGTGCATAAATACATATGAATCTTAGTATCTATCTAATATTCTATATTAGTATTTTTTATTTTACACTTAATACGAGCGTATAGGACCATAATTGGCCCCTCCCCGAATTTTGGTACACATGGTGTAGGGTATCACATGGTCGGGCTTGACCGACTATTTCTCTTTCTCTCGTATTATTTTATTATTTGGACTTATTGTTAACATGTTCTCCGACTCGTCTTACTGCTAAGGTCCCATTTCCCATCCCTTAATGGTTACTGCACCATCTGAAAATCATTATCAAAATTCATTTGAAGTTATATGGAATTCCTGAAAGCTTATTGCTCTTTTTACTCTCCAAAAATCGCTTTTATGCATCGGTTATGCTCAAAGAAGCAGCAAGATTGATTTTTTCCAACAATAAGCTTTAGATTAAACAATATTAAATGATTTTACTAATTATTTCCAATATCATCTACAGTTGTCAATTTTTCCAATGGATCTGTAAGATCTCATTAAAAAAAAAATCAAGATTAATTTAGGTCTTTCCTTAGGTTGTTTACACATCTTCAACACTAACCACTCAGCCACAGATTATTATTTCGCGCGAGCTGTTAATTGAGCACTTAACAACACTTTTAGAAATTGACTCTACTATCAATTGGCACTCAACCGGTACTGAGGGACCGGTCAATTAGTGGAATTGCCACAAATTTCCCGCAGGGATAATATACTGCTAAAATAGTTCCGGCACGGGTATAATAAAAATTAAAAAAAAAAAGTATCTAAACCAATAATTTCGTTCAGTGTTCAACACTGTTCCACTAAATCACTCACAGTTTATTTACCAGTCAGTCTACTTTGTCTAGTTTGCCTTTTATGTCTTTTGATTGCCTGCTTCAACAGTAAATATCTAAAACATAGTTCATTTTTTCCCAGTTTTTTTCTCTTCATATATTTCTAAAAAAAAAATAAAAAAATAAATTTTTAACATGATGATGGTAATGCTATGAAACTATGAAAACCCAAACTAAATACTATAAAAATCCTAGTTTTATATTTTATATGAGAATTTTTACATAGCTAATGGTGTTTGTTTGTGTGAACATGGAAACACCAAAACTAAGCTGCAGCTTAACAACACCTCTTTCTTCGGCAACAACAGCAATATCACCATCAGCATTATTATCATCATCATCTATCACAGTATTCACCATGGGCAACAGTATCGTTATTACTATTACCACCTTCGTCTCCACTGTTGTCGTCATCATCATAAGCTATATTTCTTTCATCGTGTGGCAGCATAACCTTACAGCTTAACACCACAAAAGATGATTAAGACCATTATAAGCTTAAAATTTATTTTTATCCTACACTCTATTTACACAGATACACAAACATACATGCATTTATTTCATAATTTTTTTGTTCATATAGTTCTTGGAAAATATAGTCAATAGACTGCTACTAAGAAAATTAAATTTGAAAATATGTTGTAATCAATATTCTTAAATATTTCTGGTTAAAACACATATTACCATTATCAAATATTTAATCTACAATTCAATGGAAGTAGTTTTAATGAAAATATTTAGGTTTTTAAGTAGTTTTTTAATTTGACTTCTAAGTAGCTTTTTAGTAAGTGATTTGGGTATAAGAAAATAACAATTGTTTCAACTAAAAAGTCCATATTAATAGTTTCTATAGTAGTAATCCATAATTACTTTCAGCTCAGTTAATTATTTCTTTCCCCATACAACTTTACCGCAGTCTAATTTAGCTAAAGTAAAGAAATATAAAGTAAAATATAAAATAAAAAAATTGTATATAAACTACTTTTAGTGTTCTGGAACTAAACTGAATAGAGTTGAAGAGAAAAAAAAGCTTTTTAACTCATATATACCAAATATTTCCAAATTTAAGTTCACACACACTTACACACACACACAGTAAAGCGTATAAAAAATGCATACTGCCAAGAGCAACACCAAAACAATGTTGCTAGCATATAGTTTTCTCATAATACAGAAAACACTAATGCTAGCAAGTACTTTAATAGTGTTAGTAGAATATACTGAATCTTTTATATCGGGAACTATGAAAAAAAAAAACATTTTAAAGATACTTTATGACACTAGACTACAACACAACAGAGCTGAGTGGAATACCTAAGAATTCATAGGCAAATGTTGTAGTAAAAGTGAATAATGAATGTTGAAAATAAGAAAAAAGAATCACCAAATGCATATCTTTAAATGGAAACATAATAATAGAGCTGATAAAGAAAAGAAGAGAAAAATTATGGAAACAGTTTTAAAAGTTTTTTAATTATTTTGGAAATCATTCTGTAATACACGAAATTAATTTACATAATTTAGCGGGTAGGTCTAGGGCGAGAGATAGCCCCATGCAAAGAAAATACTAACTGTTGGAGTAAGTATAAAATTTGACGTGAATAGCTTTCTCAACAACCACCAAACTTAGGATGAAAATTAGACGGATAGAACTAGGGAAAGTCCCATACAATGATAATATCGAAAATCGTAGAATCTGAAATAAATGGAATGGGTTGGACCAGAGAAAATGGTATTCATCCATATAAAGCAAATATTTCTAATGAAATATTTAATGAAATTGAAAAAAGATTCGGCTGTGCCGAATCTTTGATACCCTTCACCATATTACCATCTTACTATCTTATCGACATCATATTACCATATTACCGACAAATAATAAGATTTTCGCCTTAACGTATGCTTTCATATTTTCACATATATAAATCTAAATTTTTTTCAAACTACGAAAATTTGAATATATAAAAAAAAACAATCATAGCAGGCTTTGCTTTTAAAAAATAAACAACAACAACAACAATTCCATATTTATATATTTTTTTATGTGTGTATATACAAACTGGCTGCATATACAAAGAACAACAACAACACTGTTATTCATTATATTACTTCTGTTGCTAACTAAACTACTTGTCTATACAAAAAACAAAAAACGTCACTAATAGTCATTACAATGCTTAATATACATTTTTGTGTGTGTATTTATATTCTTAACAGATTTGTTTTTGGGCCATAACTCTGTTGATTATAAACGAATTTGGTTTATTAAAAAAAACGAAATTTTATAAAAACATTTATGACTGATCTATATAAAAATAAAAATCTGTAGCTTGAACAAGGGCTTCAAAAATAAAAAAATCGTTTTCCCCGATATCTCAGTTATTACTGAACCGATTTATTTAATTTTTTCAGAACAAAAATTCAGAAAATAATTTCTGAGTCTCTTTTGAAAATTCGAAGTCCCTGGTATATGCAGAGGGTTCAGAAACTAAAAAACCGGTTCTAAAAACCGGTTTTTAAAGCATATCTCCGCCATTTATAAACCGATCCTGCTGATTCAAATAACCGAAATTTTATAAAAATATTTGTGACCGATCTGTATAAAAATAAAAATCTATAGCTTAAACCAGGACTTTAAAAAATAAAAAATGCGTTTTGTCCGATATCTCAGTTATTATTGAACCGATTTATTTCATTTTTTCAGAACAAAAATTCAGAAAAAAATGTCCGAGACTTCTTTGTAAAAACGAAGTCTTTAGTATATACAGAGGCTTCAGAAACTGGAAAACCGGTTCTAAAAACCGGTTTTCTTAACATATCTCCGCATTGTATGAACCGATCTTGCTGAATTCCAATAGCAAAATTCTCGAAAGCATTTCCGATCGTTTGATATATATATTATATATGTCACTTATCGGTGGGCTTCATAAACGCCATTTCAACCGACACACGGACGGACGGTCGGACGGACGGACGGACGGACATGGTCCTATCGTCATCATTTCTTACAAGGATCCCGAAAATGTAAACTTTTTTCCTCTCCGACGAAAATTGTGGGAATTACAAACGGAATGACAAACTTATATATACCCTTTACACCTGTGGTGAAGGGTATAAAAAACTATTATAGTAAGAGCTTTCAAATTTAGTAAGAACAACTATCTTATCATATTGCATTGATAAAATGAACATATGAAATATTCATTTTTGCATAACTAAAGGAGATATTTTCGCATATTTCATTTTCATTTTGAATAGGGCGGATAGGTTGCGGGGGAGTAGTAACTCCATTATAAAGTATGTATTAATTATCGGATCAAAATGGGTAGCGAAGCCCACAGGAATTAACTAGTAACTATATAAAATTTAATGTTTACTCCTGTTGCACTGCTACTGACCTTATCCTGTAAGAAAGCAAAATGGATAAGACTTAAATTCTGTAAAAAATAGTTTAGACGGTTACAGTATAAGTATAATACTGCTTTTCGTTTACCTCAACAATAAAATTCCTGGAGTTGTGAAGAGTCTTACATTCGAGAAAAATTCCCTAAAATTTTCGCTCTAGTTACAGTTTTATTTCCAATTGCATCCATTGTTTTATAGGTCTAGATAGTCCTACTTGCACTATTAAGGATATTTATGTGATCTCGATCAACTTTGTAGGTATAAGCTCATTTAAACATTCCAGTGAAGCTAAGACTAATTTTTCTGGCTTCTTTTCATACCGTGTTCCGAAGTAAAGTGTATTGCTGCTAGGTCATTCTGAATTAAACGAAACGAATAGTAGTCAGAAGAGACAATATTCAGACTATACGGCGGATGAAACTAAACTTTTAATCTCTCTGTCCTCTGTATAAACTTTCGGTCTTTTATACCCATAATTCTTACAAAACTTAATTGATATACATAAGTCCAAATAATATGTTTTGTAAAATATTATACTGATCGGAGTCGTAATTATAACAAAAATATGAAGAAAGGCGAAACAAAGACTTTGGTAATTTTCGGTTAAAATTTAGCCAATTATAATTTTTACGTACATTTGTCTGTTAAATGAAAAGAAAAAGTTGTTATTTCCATGCATACAAGCCTGCTTGTAGAAACTAAACCAATGGGCGAATTTTTTTTTTTTAAATCATATTTTTATTATTGACTTATGTTCAAGTACTAAACGTAAAAGAATAAATTATTTTCTGTTGGTTTTAAAGGAAATAACTGATCTTTTCCAGAATTCTTCCAATTAAAGGTTTTATTGTGTTTCGATCACTTTTTGAAAATAAGCACTTTATTCTGCATATGGCTTCCCAAATCAAAAACTTTCTTGCGAATTTTGATTTCTTTGATACACGATATTTTTCTGTCATATTCTCTCTAACATCTGCAACATAGAATTCCTGGTCAGGAAATTGAAAAAAGTTAGCTTGTATTAACGTTTCATCGTCTATTATACACTAATCATAATTACGAAAAAATTCGTCTGAAATACTTTCATGTCAATAAAATTTTGTTTGCGTTTCTATTGGGATTTTTTGTGCTTTATATGTCTTCAGGATAGATTTCCTTTCAACTTTTCTGATAAAGATTCAAAGCAATTAACTTTTTGTGACATTTTTCTTCCAGAGATGAAGGGATGTTTTCTCAAAATCCTTTCTATTTTATTTGAGTTTTATAGCCTGAAGATACTTTTTTTCTTCCACTACCAGGCTTAAATTCAGTGACCATGAATTTGTAACACAACTGCCATCCTAGCGTCGTAAGATTTCATGAACAATTTGATGTATGTTTTTTTTTTGGTGTTTTTTGTTCAATTTCCATTTTAAGAAAACTGACTTTACTATAACCATGAAACTTAGCACATAACTAGTGAGCATAATGACAAATATAAACCAAGTAACAGAATTATTTATTTTTGACCACATCAAAAGTTATGAGTCGAAGAGCATGCACGGATTTTTTTGTGTGCAGTCCATAATTGTATATTTGAGATTTTTTTTTAAACAAGTTTATAGAATTTATCTAAAATTTCCTGTATTTTTTTTACCAAAATTTATAAAAATTTAATGGTTGGGAAATATTTTTGCACAAAATTTAACTAAAACATAATCACGAGATCACTATTAATAATAAATGATAATCTGAATACGTTCTAATAATTGAAACAAATTGATCATCCAATTATAAAATATTGTGAATGATTTTATTGTTATTGTTATATAGAGAAATTCAAGTCTAGGGATATATCCGGATAGAATCCTATCGATGAGTTATTTATTTAGAGATATAAGCTGGCGATCAGTCATTGTAGTATATGGGTTATACACAGACAAAAATATTTCAAATTATTTTATAATAAAATTATTAACTAGCTTTATACAGGAATTTAAGTATATTTATACCCTACACCACCATAGGTGGGGAGGGTATTATGCGTTTGTGCTGATGTTTGTAACACCCAAAAATATTGGTCTAAGACCCACCTTAATTTATACCAATCGGCTCAGAATCACTTTCTGAGTCGATTTAACGATGTCCGTCCGTCCGTCTGTCCGTCTGACCGTCTGTCCGTCCATGTAAACCTTGTAATCAAACTACAAGTCGCAATTTTGAACCAAAATGTATGAAATTTGGTACACAGGTTTCCTTTGGTCCAGGGACGAAGCCTATTGAAATTGGTTATGATCGGTTCATTATTTCACCTAGCCCCCATACAAATGTCCTCCCGGAAAAAGGTTTAACGATCATATATCCCTTAAATATAGCAATATTTTAATGAAATTTGGCACATATAAGTTTCATATAAGTCCAAATAAGTGTGGCGATTTTTAAAAAGATCGGTCTATAATTACTCATAGTTCCCATATAAACCCCTTTTCAGAAAATCACTTAACGGGCATAAATCCCATTAAAATGTTAGTATCAAGTTAATATTCGACACAAATAAGTTTTATATGAACATAAATGATAGTGTCAAATTTTATAAAGATTGGTCCATAATTTACCATAGCTCCCATATAAGGCCCCATTTCGGGAATCACCCAAAAGTGAATAAATTCATGTAAATGTCAGCATCAACGTAATATTCTGAATTCGTATGTTTTATTTTACATTTATGAGTATCGGTCCACATTTGACTCCAAGTCTAATAAAGGACCCCGCCCCGAATTAACATAATGGTGTAGGGTATCATATGGTCGGGCTTGACCGACTATATCTTTTTCTCTCGTTTTTATTAATATAATTATTCTCTAATTCGGTTACAATTTCTTTTTTAAATAAATTGACAGTTATTAATAAAATATAAAGAAAAATTTAAATTTTGTCTATAAAAATATAGAAATATAATAAATTGAAGTAAATTTCCAAAAATGTTTAGCTCATTACATCTATTTAAGGAAAAAAAGTAATAATAAAATCAATTATTCTAGTTATTAATATTATCATTTTGATGATTGGAGTAAAATCAATTAAAAATTAATTAATATAAGCAATTTCGTAATTTAAATCCATTTTTATACCCTACACCACCATAGGTAGGGAGGGTATTATGCGTTTGTGCTGATGTTTGTAACACCCAAAAATATTGGTCTAAGACCCACCTTAATTTATAGCAATCGTCTTAGAATCACTTTCTGAGTCGACTTAACGATGTCCGTCCGTCTGTCCGTCTGACCGTCTGTCCGTCCATGTAAACCTTGTAATCAAACTACAGGTCGCAATTTTGAATAAAAATTAATGAAATTTAGCACAAAGGTTTTTCATAGCCCAGGGACGAAGCCTATTGAAATTGGTTATGAGCGATCCATTATTTCACCTAGCCCCCATACAAATGTCCTCCCGGAAAAGGGTTTATCGATCATTAATCCCTTAAATGGAAACATATTTTAATTTAGCACATGTAAGTTTTATATAAAGCTAAATCTGTGTGCCGATTTTCAGAAAAATCGGTCCATAATTGACCATATAAACTCCTTTTCAGACAATCACTTTATCTGGCATAAATCCCATTAAAATGTTAGTATCAAGTTAATATTCGACAAAAATAAGTTTTGTATAAACATAAATGATAGTGCTAAATTTTATAATTATAATTTATCATAGCTCCCATATAAGGCCCTTTTTCGGGAATCACCCAAAAGTGAATAAATTTATATAAATGTTAGTATCGACGCAATATTCTGTATTCGTATGTTTAATTTTACACTTAATATTGTGTATCGGTTATTATAATGTACACAATGGTGTAGGGTATCATATGGTCGGGCTTGACCGACTATAACTTTTTCTCTCGTTACTTTTTTCTTTGTACGTTCCCAAATTTCATTTAGTACAGTTTTGATACTCAAGATGTTGAGATATGTTTCCGCTAGTTATAACTACACCATTTAAAGACATTTTATGCTCAAAATAAATCTGGATTAGTAGATTTCCGAAACTTAAAAATATTGTACAAACATTCTATATATCAAAACCTCAAAACCTCTGTGTAGCACATAGATTAATATATGTCCAAACTGAAAAGTGGGGTTACGAGACAAAATCGCTAATTTTTGCAAAGTGAATAAAAGCTCAAACTTAATTTTTATTTAGATCAAAACTACTGATTATCGTCTTTAATAGGGTATCAAATTTTTCCATAGTGTAAATACTATTAATTTAAAAAAATGACAATCTCTAATCTAATATGGGGTACATACTTATATGTACATATCGAATAACCTAATTGGACTCCTTCGGTACTTAAACTTGTCACGCTGAACTTAAAGGCCGCACAAAAAATACTTTGGTTAGTGCTTCATAACTATCTACAAATGATTCCTTCAACAGCCTAGTTCAACAAACATATTTAATTTTAATAACATATTGACACGTAAAAATGTTCAACTGAGTAGAAATATTTTTTTTTTTTTTTCGAAAAAAATTTAGTCTATTTCCTAAACAACTAAATATATACGAATATATTATATTTGGTCTGCATAACCGAAATAACTTTTTCGATTGTTCTCGTTAGAAAAATTACCTCTTGTAGTCCTGGTTATACAAATATCTATACAAACAATAGTATTAAGGAAACTTAAGCGTTAAGAATTTACACATTTTTTGGTTGTTTTAACTCAAAGTGTTGTGTTTTATGTAGCATACTTATTCTCTTAAACTAAACTACTTAAAATCCAAACAACGTAAAGTAGTACTTTGGTGTTTAAGATGAACATTTTTCTTTATTTTTCCCACCTTCTTTTAGGCTTATGTGTGTGTCTTTGTATGTTTATTTATTTAAATGTAAATGCTACAAAGTTGTCTGTGAATAAAATTTATCTACTTTTGACCAAGTTACTAAGTTGCAAAAGACTTGAAGTACAAAGAGAAAATGTAAAAGAAAAAAAATTTATATGACAAATTAGCACAATAGGCCTAAAACTTAAAATGTCATAAATTTAATAAGAATTTATCACATTAGCTTTGAAACAGATGCAAAGATTATTTGAAAAAGGAAAGAGGTAAGAAATCTTGAATATGATTTACATTTTTAATTAAAATTTTAAACAAATACAAATTTGAATAGTTTTAATTAAAACAAAGATTAAATTAAGAGAGAGCTGTAAACAAACATTAATTTTTAAAAGAATTTTATTAAACAATAACGCTATGGTATTAATTTATATTAATACATATGTTTTTGCATCATTCTGTTCATCAAATGTACGAAGACTATTTTTATTTTATTCAATGGACAATCAAAAAAATTGATGAAATATATCATTCTCATCTCATGAACAAACAAACCAACAAAGATTGTCAATTATTTAGGTAAATAACAAAAATGGAATAACAATAATGACAACAACAAACAACAAACAGCATATTGCGATGAACATTATTTGTCAAAACTTGTAAGACCGTATCGATCGAAAAAAAAAACATACCAACCATCAAAATAAACGACTGGGAAAACGACAAAAAATGAAATAAAAAAAAAAATGTGAACACATCAACCAAATTGCAATAATGTCAATTGTTGACAAAATTGCAAAAAAGAAAATAAAACTATATTTCTTTTTGATTTTGTTGCTGTTGTTTTAAATATAAAATCTAAAAAGAAAATATGTTTTTTTCCTTTCATTGCTTCTCTTAAAGTCCTGCTGTAGGAGGGAGTTTGATTTGAAATGAAAATGAATATCCCAGCAAAAATTTGTTGGCTTTTGGTAATGACTACTACTTACTAGACTCATTACCTGGTAATGAGTTGTCATTATTTTTCTAATTTCTTGGAGTAGTGGAATAACTACTTACCAGTAAACAACAAGTTCATTTAGTTCTGCAATGGCTCAGTTGGCTAGAGCGACTGAGTAGCACTCAGAAGGTTCACGGTTCAAACCCAAACTAAACGCATCCATTTTTTTATGAAATTATTTTAATTTCTATTGGTATGTTAAAACTATTTACAACGCACGCAAATATTAACGTATACATGGCGTAGTGAGTACGACAGTAGTCTATGAAACATGAGCGAAAGTTTTTGCCTAGGTTCGAATCTCAGTTGAGGCAACTTTTTGTTTTTATTTTTTTTCATCAATTTTGTAGTTTTGTAGCATTTGTAGTTTTGTAGAATTTGATTAACTACTTATTTGATTGTTTAAAATAAGTACTTTAATAATGGGGACCCATGAATTCGTATACATCGCCATATAAAGGTAATGAGTTTTTCACCCGAATTATAAGTAGTTACCGCTTTTTAACAATGTAATATGTTGGCTTACCGGGTAAGTAAAGTTTTTGCTGGGATGATTCAGATAATGTGGATATGTCGATGTTGTTGATGATGTTTCATTTGTTTCACAGTTTCAGAGCGACAGTCATTGTCTGGGTCTGAGATGCAGGAAAGTATACATGTATGGGTGTAGGAGTATAGGTTTTTGTATTTCTAGGTAACTGGGTTACGGTTTTTATAAGTACTTATTTTCTTGTTGTATACTGTAAGAAAAGCAGGAATGAATACATTTCTGTATTTATAAGATCTTTTTGAAAAAAGTGTTTTTTCCGCTCAGAGACTGGATCGCCACCTCTATTGTTCTCTCCGCCAAAAATCCCGCAAATGATACTTTAATA
The DNA here is from genome assembly GCA_951394005.1 of Protophormia terraenovae. Taxonomy (NCBI): domain Eukaryota; kingdom Metazoa; phylum Arthropoda; class Insecta; order Diptera; family Calliphoridae; genus Protophormia; species Protophormia terraenovae. The sequence continues at coordinate 87,514,191 of OX596074.1, forward strand.
ATGATCAAAGGGCATTCCATAACGAAAAAATCGTAAAGAAAGTGTAGGCAGTATTAATTATGCTCTCGATCTTTAAACCTAGAGAACGATTATCGGTAGAAATTTATCATGAGTGACGTAACTTTTATTCATTTGAAGAGTTACATTAACAAACTAAATTTATATTTCGGGAGCGATAAGAATCAATGAACCATTACATGCACTGAATATTAAAGCATTATGATCAATGATGTTTTCTTGCCGAACGATTTGAAGTGACCGGTACGATCGCCGAAGGGTTTGGATTCTCTATATGAACCACCGATAGACTTTAAAGATTCTTAAGAGCATATTCAAACTGAAACGAAAAACTTAGCGTTTGAAGTTACAGTCAAAACTTTTGAAAAATATACTAATTGATTCTATCAACAATGTCAGAATCCATATGATCGATTTGACATTTATTGTCAATATACAGGCTGCTGCTGTGGCGTACAAGGGTTTTGAAATATTTCGAAAAATAATAAGAATCCCGTTGTTATACCCCAGTCAGACAATTGTTCCGATCAAACTTGGTAACAGGAGAATAAAGATTGAGTGTGGCCATTAGTGACTTCATTTATAATATCTTAATTGTTATTAGAGAGTGTTTGAATGAAAGTTGAAGGTTAATTGGGATGTTGAATAGTTAGGCTTGCTTTTTATAGAATCGGAACCTTTTTTGGCTTTCATAGATGAAGTTATAGGGAAAGTATTAATTCTTGGGTTGAGACAAAATAAGTCAATAGATTGAGGAAGATTCTAAAAACTGATTCTTGTTTAGATAGAATTTAAAAAACTAACTGTATTATTTCCCGAAAAGCAAATCATGCATATTTTATCTAAAGATTATCTAACCTTTGGAATCTGTAATAGTTACATATAAAGTATTGTTTCTCTAATCAACAAGATTAAGTGCATTTTTCTGTACATGAAAGGACTTCAAAGTAGACGTTATGTTCGCGGTACATATATCATATTTTATCTAGCATTTTTTTTCAAGTGATTCATGTGGAAGTACTTTCATTAGGCTTTCTTATTCTGTATGTATCACGTTTAACATGTTGAAACGTTTAACATAAACTTTTTCAAAGTTTTTTTGTTTTTTTTTTTATACCAAATATAAAAGCATTTGCAAGAAATTTTACTTATTTATAATTTTTAAAGAAATCGCTGCCATTGTATTTTGTTGGAATGAACCCCATAAAGATCATTATTTAGCTCATGTAACTTAATTTGAGTAACTTAGACGATTTTGAAGTAACGATTTAATTCCGTCCTGTTCAAAAAGTACTAAGAATTGTAGTCTTTGCTCGATCAAGACTCATGCCAAATGCAAAAAGTGCTTCCAGTAACATTGAGAATAGATCACACAGTGATTAATAGAAGATTATTCTTTATGTGGTCGGTTGACGACATTTTTAGCCATTGAATTTTCAAACTGGAATTTCAACTTTTTTCCACAGCAATAAAGTTTGAAGTTATCAGAAACTTCCTAAAAATTCTTACTAAACAGATTTTAAAATGACTGCTGGCCGGATGATTATAAATCGTTACAATATAACATGTATGGAATATATATCATAGAAGTGTTTTTATGCCACACACCACCATAGATGGTTGGGGTACAGAGATACAAGCTGACCGTCCGCCGATGAATTTGTCAGGTCACACCGGCTTAAAATAATCCGCCAACATTTTTTAATTTGCATTGAAAATCAATGAAAATTGTGAATACAATGGCTCCATTTGTTATTGTTTTTAATAATATTATAATTTTATTTCGCACCGCCGCTGCCGAAAATTTTGCCTTGGCTTTTTTCTCCGTTGGGGTATTATGCCGTTGTGCTGATGAGTGTAACGCACAGAAAAAATCATAGGATACTCACCTTAAAATAAAGCGTTCTAGACAGAATCACTTCCTAAGTCGATTTAACTGGATGGTTGTCTGTCCATGTAAACTCTGTGAATAAAGTTCAGATCGCAATTTTAAGGATATCTTGATGAAATTTCGCGCAAATAGTTATTTTGGCACAAGGACAAATCCTGCTGAAATTGGTTATGATCGGTTCTTTATTTTACCTAGACCTCATACAAGTGTCCTCCCAAAATAGGTTTGATAAATACATTTAATATTGCAAATAATTTAATGAAATTTGGCACAAAGAAGTTTTACATAATTAGAAATCTGTGTACCAAATTTCATAATCGGTATATAATTGACCATAGTTCCCATACATAAAAGTATTGATTCAAAAATGGTCACAGAATTAATATAAATCCCCTTTCCGAATGTGTAATTAATTAATCAATAATTTCGAACTGATTGAAACGATTAACACATATGCGGAAGAGGGGTGTATATGCGTCAAAGTGTTGAACGAGGAAGGGTCGCTCTACCCTTCTCAGAGGAAGAACTATGGGGACTTCAAGTTAGAAACCTCTATTTTTAAAGCCTTATAATTATAAGTATGTACATTATTATATTATTAAACTTTTTTGTCTTTAATTAAGTAAACAATTTTTTCTATGAAGAGAGTTTTTATATCAAAATTTTCAATTCATGGAAATTGTTTTAAAATTCGAAAACCACTATTGATTAATCATATAGATTTTTTTGAACATCGAGGACAAGACATCCCTAATTTTTGGATTTCTACTACTTTGTTTAGGAATTATGGGATTCCCTTTGTCCCATTTCAAGTTTCTTGTAAACTTTATTATTTAAAATAATTGAGTTCATTTTCACTGAAAATTTTGTTAATGTGCGATAGAACAATATAAAATAAAAAAAACTGGAATTCAGTAAGCGTTTAACAAATATTTATATCACAGGCTTCCGCCATTGAGCCAATATAGGCACTGATCATATGAAGCTAAAAAGCCGTTGAATTAATCCAAAAACAAAAAAATTGGCGCAACACGAACTGGACTTCGAAAGGTTTAATATATTTTGAGTAGTTAAAATTAAAAAATGGCTATACGTGAGTCAATAATTTGACATTATTAAAATTCAAGGCCACATATTGGGCATCCAGTCCAAATCTGAATAATATTGGAAGGGAAGTTTAACCTTAATCGCTGTATAATTCAGACATTGGCCCTTCTAGTACTATTTATTTCGTTCGCTTCAGAACAATATATTAAAAATTGTCTTGATTTGTTTCTAACCCCAAAATATGAGAAGTAATATATTGTCTTTTTTTCATAGTTAGCAAAATAAAAATGTCTTAATGATTTCTTTGAGTGTACATTCAGTTGCAATGTCACAAATATCTTAAAGCTCATACAAACCAAATAACATTATGGGTATTGTCTTCCAAACTGTTGCTGCAACAACATTTATAATATACCCCGACACACATAACCAACTAAACCCAGCAAATATGTTTTATGACGAAACTATCCTAATAGTAAATCTACTTTTATTTTTGTGTTCAATTTGTTCCTTATCATTTCTTTCGTAAAGAAAAATATTAGTTATATTTTGTTTTTGTAAATGACTAATTCTTACCATAATTATTCAGAAGAGACTAAAACGTTTGAAAATAATAATATCTTGCAAATATTTGTGGGGTTATGTAAAACTATGTGTAATTTCTTTTATAAATTTTCAGTTTTAAAAACAATTTTATTTAACGCGTGCTTCAATTGTCTACATACATGGCTGTCTGTCTGTCCGTTTGCCTGTCTGTCTGCCAATCAATTTGACATTACAGCAAAAGTGTCAGATATAAAAATGCGCTTAAGGCATCATTTGCTTATACTTACATATGTTTATATCTGTGAGAATAAATACATAATGCTTGTTGGTATGTGTGACATACTGATAATATTTATAGTTTTATTAGATTAAGTGTAGTAACAAAAAACAGCTTTAATGCAGATTGTCATTTTATTTTTGCAGTTTTTTTTAAAGACTTTTTTCATTTATCATTTTATGAAGAACAAAAAACTTAGCAAACATCACAAGTTGCTTGGTTTTTTTTATTTACTGCATTTTCTTTTCTTGTCTTAGAGAAAGTAGTGAAACTGTTTTGATACATAACTTTTCGTTACAAGAAAATTTACATTTTTATTGTATGTGTGTGTGTGTGTGTTAAGGCAAAAGAAAAGACAACATCGTCATAATTGATGTTTAAGTTAACAACAATATGAAAAAACAAAAAAATTGTCAAACAATTGTGCCAACGGGGTTTAATGAAAATGTCACCTGCTAAAGAGTTTGAAAAAAAAAAAAAAAAAACAGATTAAAAACTTACAATTAAGAAAGTTACTGTCGGTTAAGTCTGAACATATAATACTCTATAGTTTTGGGGTAAAATATAATTTTTCTAAAAGAGGAGCTATCAATAATGGTCTGATTTTGTTTGGTTTGATATAAATTTTGTAAACTGATATAAAATACTAAAACTTGAAACATTCAGCTCATAAAATAGTCAATAAAATTAATCGAAACATAATTCAAACCCTTAGAGTGAATATCGTTAAACTCTATTGGGGAAAAGGACCGGAAAAGTCGTACCAATTGAGATATTGTATCTAGATCGATATGTACTTAAGTTTAAAGATGATTTTGATTTTAATAATTTTTAATGTTACAAACATTAGCACAAACGTATAACACTTCCTTCAGCTATAATATTAAAAAGTGAATGTCAGCTATTAACTTGTATCTATAAAAAATTTTATGCTCTTTTTCATCTAAAGCTTTATCAATCAATTCATCGTACTAATTAAACTAATCGCAAAATAAACTAGAGAAATTTTTACTGGGAGCAGCAAGTAGTTTTAAAAATTTAAATACTAGAAATTTTTATGTGATTTATGTCATTATTTAGTAGGTCATATTTTGAAGCACCAGATGGTTATTAAAACATATTAAAATAATTTTTCATAATGATAGGCTATATACCCAGCAAAAACTTGGTAATGTTATGTAGTTACGGATGTAGTTACTTTATAATGACAACAACATACTCTCTGTATTACATAGAAGTTGCTTAGTAACTAATTATTTATAACCCGAATGTAAATAATTATTTATGGTCAGATTTTTGAAAATATTAATTTTTATTGATTTTTATAATGCAGTTACCAATTCATGTATTTGAAGAAGGGATACATAATTGAAAGGCAAAATTTGCGTATGAATTAATTTGTAATCTAAAATAGTTTATTTTTATTAAATTTATTATAAATACATTTTTGTATTTATTGTATTTTTGTATTGTTGTTAAATATTCTAAATTAAAATTTAAAAAATCTTTTTAAAACAACAAAAAAATATTTTATATCCTGACATTTCATTACTTATTTATAGCCTAAAATGTAACTAGTTCCTATTGTTGTTACTTATCATGACTTCAGTAATCAATGCCCTGTTCAACAGCTTGGAAGTAATTAGTTATTGTAATGACATCTAGGTAATGTATAGGGTAAGTAGTTGCCTCTAATGTCATCACCGTGTTAAAATAATGAGTTATTCAGCTAATGTGTAAGTAGTGGAGAGCCATTATATTAGCTTCTTAACTCAAGACATGGCAACCAAAGTTTTTGCTGGGTATAGTACATATTTTTGAAATTATATTTATAATCAGTTTTTTTAAAAAATAAAACAATTTTTTTTTTTTTACTTCTACTTAAAACTCTCATTAATATTTCCTTTTTTGATTTATTTAACATAGTGTTATTTAAATTGATTTAATAATTTCTTTTATAATTTAAACCTTTAAATTAAAATATATATATATATATTTTTTTTCATTTTTATTTGCTGTTTTGCTCCATATTCATTTAGATTTGCAAAATTAATGGTAAATTAATTAAAAATGAAATGTATGATTTTATTTTCAAACGTTGACTCTGATTAATTTAATTATAATTTGAAATTTATTTTATTAGTACATATGTATGCATGTAAATGTAAATATTCCTTTTGATGGGATTTTTTTTTTTTACACAAATTAATATAGTTTGTGAAATAAATATAGTGTTAAAGATAATTAATTTATTAATTCTAGCATGCAGTAGAGGAATCTTTACGAATCATCATTATTTAATAACATTATTATTAAACTATTGTTTTATAACTTTATATTTATTTAAATAAGTGTGTTTTACATTTAAAATTAGCAATATTAAAATACATTTATTTTATAATTTGAAATTAAATTTTATTAAATGCGCAACCTATAAGAACTATTAATTGAATTAGTTAAATCATATGTTAAAAGAACAATTAAAATAATAATTGTATTAAAGAATACATATATTTTATATTATCATTATTTAATAACTATTTTTGTTTCTTTACAGGTACGTGTAAAATATTCTTTTGCTGATTTACTATTTTTTTTAAGGTAAATGCATAATTTTCACCAATCCTATTACAAGAATTAAATTAAAATAGAAATAATTAAAATAATAATAATAATAATAATAATAATAATAATAATAATAATAATAATAATAATATGCTGATACAGTGAAAAATTCTTTGAGATAGCAAAAATATGGTTGGTAACAAACATAATCGAAAATTGTCATATTGTGGTTGGAATTTATGTTCTTTGTAAATTATATTGTGTTTGAAAGTAGCACCATAAAACGGTTGCCCTGCTATCATATTATGGAATAAAAAAAAAAAAATTTACATAATTTTTTTAGTTTAACTGCGATTTACTACAATTTTTTCTATAAAGTTAACAAAATTTATTTGAAAATTTTATCTGTAATAACCATAAAAATGTTCTATATCCTAGCAAAACTTTGTAATGATATGTAGTAGGGTATTCACTCAAATATTGTTTGTTCGATTATTCGACAAATGAAAATCAAATAATTGTTCGATTAAATTAAAATCAAGAATTTCGAGTAACAATTTATTCGAGCAAATTATGCCGATTATCAAATAATTCGAGTAAATAAATATTTTTAATATTTCCTAGTTTTTAAGATGTTTTAATTTTAGTTTCCTAAAAAATTTAGCTTAAAAACAATGTTTCAAAATTTGTATAGAATGTTTCGAATCTAAAAGTGGTACCATAAATTGGTATTTATTAAAAAAATTGTATTTAATAAATAGAAATGAATATATGCCTAAATTACAATACGTAGTTAAAGGTCGTTTTTTAATTACAAAAATTAAATAAAAATTTAAACGTCAATTTAAAAAATTAACAAGTAAAATTCAAATAATTTTAATACAAATATAATAAATAATAAGAAATAAATTGAAGGAATTTGAGCTTGATTTGGAAAAACATATTTTTGGTTCTACGAATGAAAGTACATAGTTTATATAGCAATAAATGCTCAGTCTGGTGTAGAGGATGTGATGGTTTGAATGAAATTTGTAATATAGAAGGAATTTGGACTTAAAATTAAAATTAGCATGTAAACTCGTTCCTTATGTTAAGAATAGCTGAACCACTTAATCAAAAAAAAAAAAAAAAAAAGGATCCAAAGTGCTTTTTCTCATTTTCAAAATGCAATAACTCAGACGGACAAATATCCAAATAATATTTGTTTAAAATATTATACTGAGTCGTTTTTACTTAATTATAACAAAAATAGGAAGAAAAGAGAAATAAAATATTTAACATTTTGGTAGAAATTGTGGTTGAAGCTAAATTATTCTATGTAGTTGAGCCTTACGTATTACAAAAACCAAACAAATCATTAAGACCACTTAGATGATTTAAATCTTTTCTCAACGTCTTGTATGCTTTGCTTTTTTTTTTTGCCACACCACATGCACCACTTGTTTACGACAAATGCATTGAACGTATAGATTTGCAGTCGATCATACACAGTACACACTTGCTTTGCTTCGGGCAGCGAACAGTATTTATTGTTGTTTTTGCTCATGTTGGCTATGAAACACACACACGCAAAGAAAAAATATTGTGAATAGCAACCATAATCGAGTACTACACAGCAATAATAAAAATATTGATGATCTGCAACCATATTTTTGTTGTTTATGTACTTGATTCATGTATACAGCAATAATATGGTTGAATCGCAAAAAAAAAAAAAATACTTATAGTGTCGAGAAACAATTATTAATAAAATAAAAGCCAATTAATTTATCGTAGTTTTTATTAAAATTAATTATAATTTAGTTATGTAAAATAAATCACTTTGGTATAAAACGATAAGTTCAAGATCGGCGAATGATGAAACCTGAGAAACTTCTTGAATATTCGTACAAGGTGACGCCGTTTTTTAGCTCTACGAAGATCACCTATTATGTAGTTTCCTTTGTATACTATCCACTTAAAATATTTTCACAATTTGAAACATTTATTTATTTCTACATAGTTTAATTTTAATTAAAATAATTTATTTTAATTAATTCACTTTTTTTAATATACATTCAGTATATTTTCTAATACATTTTTAACTTGCCGACAGACAACCAGCTCTATGCAAGAAGCACGCTAAACTGTATACTTATTGTCAAGCACTAATAATGCATATTGTTGCCAATACAAAACAAAAATTGTATTGTCAATTCAAAATTACAAACACAATAATATATACAGGTATTGAAAATAATTTATTTGCATATGGAATTTCAACAACAATAATGTGGTTCTAATTTAAACATATTGCTGAACATGTTGTGTCAAAAATATAATTGTGAATTGAGAACAAATGTATATTTGCTACAACAAAATTGTTTTTAAAATAAAACATATTCAACAATAAGAATGCTTGCGATGGAAAAATTTCTTTCGATGAAAATAATATTGTTGGGGCAACCATATTGAGAAATGTTTTTTCTCTGCGTGCACTTGAAATTCAAGTGGATTTGCTTTTCAAATCATCTTACGCAGGAGTCTAGTACATACCTTATTTTATTCGCAGCATTACCAGCTATAAAACAAAGATGATAAACTAAAACATTTTTGATGTTTTCAGTTATTAAAAGAAATTTTACGAACAAAAAAATCTAAAATTTTGCATAAAAAACAATTTTTTGGACACTTATTTCAAGATAACTTCGAAACTATTGAGCACATAAAATAATTAAGTTTAGGTGATTTGAAGATATTTTTAGTTCGCATCTTTTGTTGTATCCCTTATGTCAATCGTACACACCGTTCTTGAGTTATGAGGAAATATACTTTAGTAATGGCCTTACTATGGGCGAAATATTAGACACGTCCATAAAAAAAATCTAGACCAGATGGAAAAAAAACTGAAAGCATATTCGTGTTTAGCACATCAAAATGCATCACGTTCAACTATTCGTTTTGGGGGAGGATTCTTTTGTCGACCAGTGTTATTTTCCGTATATTTTTTTGAGATATATGAAAAGATTATAAATATTTTATAATTATTATTAAAAATTTCCAATACTTATTTTTATAACCTTGTTATTACTAATTTACATATTAAATGCTGCCATTAGTTTCAAATCACTGGAAAACTATGATTGAATTGAGAAAACTTTATATTTTTCAATTGATTGATATTTGTTTTTAACAACTTTTATAGTGCCATTAACAATTCGATTTTAACAGAAATTAATTTCACTCTTTGTTTTTTTTTTTTTTTATTATTTCAATTTGATTTTTACAACAATTTTTATTGCAGATAAATTTACATGTGTGTATATGTGTGTATTTAAATATAATTATGTTTGTTTGTATATATGTGTTTGTAATTTATTATGAAAACATTTATGTAAAACTTTTCTACAAAAACTAATTATATTTACTGTCCATCATTTATAGCCAATTAAAAAAGTTCACTACTGTGGTGATGATGATGTGGTGGCTATTTAGTTTGGTATTTTGCATTGAAACCACAATACCCAAGACTGGGTCTATAGTGGGAACTCAATTATGGGTAGTGGATACTTTATTTTTTTATTGCTTTTATACTATATATAGTTTTGTTATTTGTATAAACAAATTATTTCAAAAGCCATGCAACTTATGCTGTGAAGCATTTATAATTATTATTTTAATCATCAACATACATCGTACATCAACTTGTATTAAATAAATTAAATTTACATACAATTTACACAGAAAAACACATACATATACAGAGATGCAAACTGACAAACAAGTTGCATATTTACATAATTTGTTTTAATATAAATACACTTTTAAAAAATAATTGGAAAGATTGAAGATACAGTGGAAGAAAAAAATTAATGGATCAATTTAATAAAAAATAGAAAGGAATTTTGGGAATAATAATACTAAAAATAAGTTAATCGAAATTAATAAGATTTTGCAGATTATGACATGTTCACATTTGAACAAGTGAATTTAAAATTAAGTTTAGACATTAGCTGTACATAAATTAGTTTATTTAAATTTTTTGCTTTTTATTAAGTTTTTTTATTTCAATTTAATTTGCTAAATTTTTTTCTTTCAGTGCTAATAGTCTCATATAAATTACAAATATTTATTTGTTTAAAAACTTAAATAGTTGTATCTTTCACACACACTCATCAAAATTTATGATTATCCAACAGTTCTGCTTTAGGCAATACTTTTTATTTGTTACATTTTATTTTATTTCTTTCAATTTAAAAATATTTTTGCAATAAAAGTGAAAGTCAATTTATTACTATTTTAAGAATTAAATACTAGACTAAATATCAGAGTATTAAAGAAGGACCGCATCTAAAGGGAAAGAAAAAAATAAATTGATCTCTCCCAAGTGCTTCTTATAAAGAAGCTAATAAGGGATAAAATAAATATTAACTCTTATTGTTAAATCATAAATTATAATCATAAATTGTAAATTTTATATATAACATTTCTAACGTACTTTTCTCATAATCATAAGCGAGTTTAGTAAAATATCTTTTAGACAGCCACATTGTTAACAGTTGTGGGGACTCTAATTAGAGATTTATATTTGAATTTAGGGACATGTTTTTGTGGAGAGGGATTTGGGTTTTTTGTATATATTCATCAAATTATATAATATACTAATTAAAATTATTGAAAAATATCGATAAACTTTCTATTAACAGAAAACTTAAATATTTATAAAATTTTTTGATAAATTTATACGCAGAGAAAAAGCATAGTTACAGCATGATCACTACAACTATTCAATGTTTGTATAGCCGTTTTTCATTGATTTGAATAATACCGAGTTCATGATAGCAACGTTTATGTTTCTGTTGGATAATTTAATGATTACCCACAATAAAAAAATTAATATGGTTGACTGCAATTATAATATGTATTTAGATATTTTTATATGAATCCATATTTATGAAAAATTTAGTCAATTTTACAATTATTTAGTTAACTCTGCAACCATTCAGTAAATTTTACAAATTTGGTTAATTCTACAACGATTAAGCTAATATTTTTATTTGCTTTTAATAACTATACACATTTTTGTATATCAGTACAGTAGCTTGTTAGTATATTAATTCTCATTAAGTTTAGATATGAACAAATATAAATTGACAAGGTTTGATATAAATGAATATAAATATGAAAACATGGGACTATACATATGATAAAATGGAAATATATATATGATGAAATTAGTTTATATATATGATAAAATGGGATTATTAAATGATAAAAACATTATGAAATTGGAAGCAATATTTAAGAAAAATGTCATAAACCTTACTAAATCGAATCATTAAATGATGAATGAAATTATAAAATTTTATAGAGATTTTCAAAAAAAAAAAAAAAAAAAAATATTAGATTTTATGGAAATTTTTAAATAGTTGATGCAATGACACACAGTGTTTCCAAAACGCTTTTTTTTTTTTTTTTTTGGAAATAATTCATTAACTAGAGAACCGTTAGAGGTATCTAAACAAAATTTCACATGGTCTGAGCTGAGAAGTTTTGGAGGTGTACAGGCCCCTAGCAGGTCAGGGGGGAGTGGATGGCCCTCCAAAGTTGACCATCTCGGGTATGTAATTTTTTGAAAAATCGCCAAAAATTGAAATTTTATATATAGATATTTCTTGTAAATCTCTACAAAAAATACGCTTACATGTGTAGGTTATCTCTTTTAGCTTAAGAGATATTCGGGTCGAAATAAATTTTTACTTAATTTTTACCCTAGTTTTTTTAGTTTTTTAACTTGGCGGGCATAATATTGCCCATAGAATTTTTCTAAAATATTTGCCACATTCCTTACAAAATAATAATATTGCTGCAAGTATTATATCAATATATGAAACCGTTAAAAAGTTATATTAATCTAAAGTTTGAACTTTAAACAAATTTTACATATTTTGGGTTTTTTTCCAAAAAGGTGGCAATATTTATTCACTTTTTTTATTCTGGGCTTCATCATTTTTTTAATGTTTTCAAAAGAAATCTTAATGCAAATGCATGTAAAGTAAATCTGAAGGAGTTTAGTTCAAAAGTCTGCCCACAAGCCTTATCCTAATTTTTTAAATTTTGGAATTATTTTTATTTTTAATTTTATTTTCAAAAAAAAAAAAAAAAACCGCAAATATGGAGAAGAAATTCCGCGATCAAATTACATTCCACTATTTTTTTTTTTTTTTTTTATAAATTGTTAATCACCATATTCTAACCTTTTTTTAGATACCAAACACAGTTTATACTTTTGCTTAAAACTTAATATAAACTTGGCCTCCTCTAGCCAAATTATGTTACTTTTCATACATTTGTGCGGCAAATACTAAATCATAGTATGTTGCTCATAGTTTATGGTTGTCATTGGAGGTAACTAATAAGACCCTTAGGACAGGTCACAGGACTGGTCCAAGAGGAAATGTTCAGTGTCGATTAATATAATAAAAATTTTATAAAAATTCCGCAGCAATTGTTTACTTCTTAAACATTTTTTAATTATTATTTTTATTAACTTATGTTTATTTTTAATTTATAATTTTTCTTTAATGTCGACGGCGGCACTCCGAAACGAATCCATGTTCTTCTGACGTATCTTATGTTTTATTGTCTTCAACGCTAACCACTCAGCAACAGATTGTTATTGCGAGCGAATAGCTAATTGCGCACTTAACAAGCATGTTATAAATTGACTCTCAACTGTTATATAGTGAGTGTGTTTGTGTCGACTTGTTTTCAACTAGAACTTTAGTGACGAGTTAGGTGTCATTTGCTACTCAACTGGTACTGAGGGACCGGTCCATTACTGCAATCGTCAAAAATTCCCCGCAGGGTTATTACTTTATTTTAAAAATAGTTAGCCATGACAGATATGCGCCGATTATCCACAACAAAGTTTTTATTAAATAAAACCACTAATTTGTCGACAATCACTACAACTGCTGGGTTTTAATTTAATGTTTGCCTATTCGTACATAAATACTTATAAGTATTTCTATCTGTATGTTTGCCACTTGGATTTGTTTATTTATTTTTTTAATTAATTTTATATTTACCACATTATTGTCAGGATAAATGTTTAAAACAACAACAACAGCAATAATAACGCAATAACAAATATTTCATTTACAATAATAGTAATAATGATTATTATTATTGTTGCATTATAAATAAATAAATTAATCCAAAACCAAATACAATCGTGATGATGAGATCCAATTTTTTCCACTCAAATGATTATTTTTATTATTATTATTATTATTTTTTTTAACTCTATATTTCTTTCTCTTTGTAATTACTAGCAATTTACAATAGCAGTATTGTTGTAATTGTCATGAGGATTATAAAAAAAATGAATTAATTATTTTTTCCATAATGACCTTTGATTTATATTGACGCCTTTTTCTATGATTTAATTAAGTTTGGAAATTGTTAGATGACGAAACTGGCAAATGGTAAAAAAAGATATGTAGGATTTATATAAATAAAATAATTTAAATAAAGTTCTTTATGTAAAAAATACATAATCATTTGAAGATGGAAAATTTCCCCTTTTTTTATATTTTAAAGCTAAACCTCTCAATATAATCCTTTAGGGAGAAAGTTTTTCTTTTTATCTTCACTTTATCCCACGACTGATTAAGCTACCTTCAAGGGAATTGTTCTTTTATGATCTTGATTACTCTCTCTTGATCTAGAACGTGCTGAAGAGGCGTTGTTTTTTGGATAATCTTTCAAACATATTGCTAAAACATATGTAAACTTTGAGCAAACAAATTTAAGCATAATAACCTATCATTAACAAATTGAAACTTTCACTAAATTAGCCTTAAAGCTTTTTGGTTATCAGGTCACTGACCAACCTTTACCCCCTAATATAACCATTTATATTCGGTAATAATTTACCCAAATATTTGAGTGTATTATTATTATTTTTTTAATTTATGTCTTTGTCATTATAAAACAATTGCCATAAATAATTTTTGTTTATACACAACTCTACCAAAAAAAAAAAATTCTTTTGCTCCAACTTAAGAATTATTTGTATGGTTTTGGAAATAAATTTCCCTACTTACCTAAGTAACTCCTAAGGTGATTATTAAGCAAATTAAAACAAGAATTTAACAATACATAATGGCTCTACAGTTGACATAAAAAAATTTAAGCATCTAAACAAAGTTGTAGCGCTAGCAAACAAAACATAATAATAAAAAAAAAACAATTATAACCAAAAAGGATTTAAGGATTTTACAAATGGCAACAGGAGGTTTTCTTTTTTTTGAAGACTACAAAAATTCCTTTCAGTTGTGTGGACATTGCTACAGACCAAGAAGAAATAAAATTTAATTAGTTTGACGGAGCAATAAAGAAATGTTTAACATATACCCTGAGAAAAAATATCATATAATGCACCAGTTTTCATTAGGATTTTTGCTTACAATAATTTCGTCCTGTGTACACCAAAAGCCTAATAAAACAGCAATTTCCTTTTTTTGTGGTTGTAAATTATTGTTGAGTAAAACAAAACGGAGGAAAAAATCATTTTAACCATCAAAATGTATTACAGAAGATATTTAAATAATTGTAGAAACAAATGAAAACGAAAAAAAATACATAAGAAAAGAGAAAAAAATAAATGAAAAACACGAGCCACTATGTTTCATAAAAGAAAATAAGGATACAATAAAATAAGGAATATAATAAGTACAATGGCAATGTTGACAATTGTAAAATATGAACATTTTACTGGCTTTTTTTTTGCTCCACTTTATCTTCTCTACATTTTAAAATAAAGGACAAAAAAATCTCTTCATGGCTAAAGTACTTTAGACTGTATGAAACGCGTAAATAAAAGATATAATGTGTGAATGTGTTAGTGTATAAGTGTTACTTAGTGTTCATAAAAAATAAAAGGCTTTTACTCAGTAGGAATATTAAAGGGCCTTAAATTTGTCTTCCGAAAAGTACCGAATTACATGTATGCGAAGACGACTAATAGATTCATTATACTCCTCGTCGTAGCAGCTCCTATAGAAATCGTTATGCATGTCTGGAAGAAAAAACTCTCGAGAGAGATGAAAATATTCTAGATCGGCTTGAACTTAGCTCTGGCCAGAGACTTGTGGTAATGTCTACAAAGATCGTTTGCTTCTCAAAGTATGAATTCTCTAATATGTAGGGTGCTCGTAGCCATTGCTGTGTCTACATTCGTATTAACCGCAAGGATCTACATTATAGTACTTTCTCTAGTGAACTCATTTGATACACTAATACATAGTAAAGGCCTTAAAGACTTGTCTATACAAATTGATATTATTTACCTTGCAAGAGATGACCCAGCCTACTAGGAATTGCACCACCGACTACTCTATACAGACACTATGGACAACATAATCTATTTGTGCCCGTGTGACTTCACCGCTATAAAACGAAGCACAATGTCCGATCAAAAAATATCTCCACTATCCAATTTTTAGGTCAACTAGAATAAAGGCTCCGTTACTCTACCGTAAATATAAATGTAGTGAATCAGCTGACACGTTTTGCGTTTAAAAGTTATGGGTATATGTGCACTCAAAAATGTAAATATAACGTAGTAACCTAATCAAATTAGGTCGCTCTGCGTTTTTACGTGACAGTTGTAAAGCCCACATTAACGCGTAGTCAGCAACAGTATCAGTAAAAATTATCAGCTTTTCACCGTCAGAATAACATTTTGCTACCGTTATAATTACATTTAAGCTTTATTCTACTTGTATATTTGAGTCTCCCATTTGTTTGCTCACTCTCTTTGTCTTGCTCTCTATCTGTAAGCAGCGCAGTGAATTTAGAAACAGGGCTAACTAAAGCAGCAGTGCAAACTGCTGCTGGCCAAATGTAATCAACTCCATAGCAAACAGTGCATTCTAAAATATCAGCTGATTGTATCAGCACACACTGCTACTGCCTACGCACTAATGTAATTTGGACTTAAGAACTGCGTTGACAGCTTTTTAGTTCAATATACTAAATCTGCGTAAAAATCGCTATAAGTTTATCAATTTTGTTGTTTTCCTCACTAAACAAATTTTTGAAATAATTTAAATAAAGCGTAGAGTTGAATCAATAATTTAATATTAAAAATTTTTGTCATAAAAGCATAAATTTTGTATACAAATCGCTGAAACATAAACCAATAAATCTAGCGATTTTCAAACTAATTGAGACTTACTGGAAATATGTGTAATTGACATCACTAATTTTGATGTGTACAAAACAACAACAAAGTATTGGCTACATTTACGTTTTTTCAGTAACCATCCACTTACGTTTGTGATATTATAGAGTGCTACAGATGTATTCCTAAATATCTTTGTGACATTTAGAGTCCACTGATCCGATACTGAAAAGTCTAATAAAATTCAGATACTGAACTGTAACGAATTTCAAAATGAACCATTTCCGCTTTAGCAGGATTGACTCCCAATCCACGTCCAGCTCGATAAAACATCAAATACCGTCTGCAATACTTCCCCTAAGGTTCAGAAATATTTATCTATATTACTATGTCGTTCGCATAAGCGACTACCTTGCATCTCGTCATTTGAAGACAGTGCAAAAGTCCATCGACTGTCATAACCCAATGGAGCTGTGACAAAACGCACCTCTACTCAACTATCTTTCAATTGCAGAAATGAGAAGTTTGGACTCATTCTTAGTGCATAATTGATCTGCTCAGTTTCTGAAAGTGTTTATGAGCTCCACATACTCGCAATTAAAAATATTACAATATGAAAAATTTGCCGTATAAACGGTGAGTTAATATTTTGTTTGCAAGTTAATTGGGACTAGAGAAACTAATTGTAATAGAATTTAGAATTTTCAATAATATTTGTATTATTTCCATACAAGGAAAAATATATTTCTGCATGCAATTTGCGTATAAACAGTAAGTATATATATGCAAGTTATTTTTATTTGAATAACAGTGCGTATAAACATAATATCTGTTCGTTCTCAGTTTTCTATTCTATAAAATGATCCATTGTACGATATTTTGTTCTTCTTAAAGTATATGAAAATTGGAAGTGAATAAGCAAAATCTTTTTTGAAATGCATAGTAAATAAATTTGAAGTTAGTCTTGTATCAGACATATAAGGCCCCCTAAGATGCATTTGTAATTCCTTTGGTTATTACTTATGTAAGTACATACTGTATATAGTTGTATTTTTATAAGTACTAAGTATTGTGGCGAAACTGTCATATTTAAAACGATGATTTATAATGGTTTTGTTACTTAACCAGCTTTAAAATATGCTCACACACATACACATATAAAGGGTGGTCCAAATAAAAGTACTTTTTTTTAATACTTAATATAAACAAAACTAACTTCCTAGCTAATCTAAAGAATCCTTAGCATTACATTCGTGTTGTCCAATCGACAAGAAGTGATCAAAAAAATCGATGGTATGAATGAATGATCGCACTATCTTTTACTTTATTTGGTATCATGTAAAGTAGGTCTTTGGTTAAGAAAATTTACCAGTATTTGTTCCACCATATAATACATTATTACATACACAACTACATAAAAGGTTTCATTAAAAATTCTTACTGTTATTTTATAAACGTAAATATCTTTATAAATTTTTAAAAATTAAAAAAGTAAGGGATTTATAAAGAGTGCTTATTTGTATGCACAATGGGACAAATTATCTGAATTTTGGATAATCATATATAATACTAAATTATGGGGATAAATTGCTTTGCATTATTAATCGAAGTAGTTTAAAAAATATTATTAGGTTTTTTTTTTTTAATTCTTGTTTTTAAAAATTCATCATATTTTCTTTTAATTTTCATTAAGGCTACGAATTTAAAATTTAAATTAAATCAGAAAATATCTCAATATTTTAACCCTAGAAGGTTATGAGTAAAAGATAATAAGAACATTTTTAAATAATAATATAATCATTATTGCATTAATATTATTGTGGTTTTCTTTATTATGATTGTAGTTCTTAACTTCCATTTTCTACTCTTTGCTTCGATTTGTTTGGACTTATTGTGGTTGTGGTATAACTAAACGTGGTGAAGGGAGCAAGACTTAATGTTGGCAACAACCAAACATGATAATAAGTCTATATTTATATTTGTATTTTGTTTATTTGTGTATGTGTGTATATTAAATATTATTTAATGTGTGACATTAACAGACCATAATTCAGTTTTTATTTCCATAAAAATCTCTATGAATAACAACAACTGCAAGCAGCTACAAAAATGGGCAAAAATATAAAAGACAACATAAACTGAATGAAGACAAATGTTTTGGGTTTAAAAGTGATAAAAAACAGTAAACAAATAAGAAAATAATAAACTGGCAGAGGCAACTTAAAATTAAACATTACATACAATGGGTTGGGTAGATGCAATGTATTTTAAAGATAAGTTTAAAATTACTGCTAATATTTTTTTTTTAGATCTAACATTTTTAAGTTATTTTTATAAAATAATTTAATTTTAAATCACAAACATATTTATTGCAAATGTTATTATCATGATAACCTTTGATATTTCTTCTGTAGTAATTTAAACGAGAAAACGACAGTCGTTTAGACCGACCATATGATACCATTCACCATTCCGATCCAAATAATTTTGTTTTTACTTACATAAACCTTATTTGTGTTGTATATTAACATAATACTAACACTTCAGTCGGATTATGCACGTTAAAGTGATTTTTGTGAGAGCTATGGTCAATTATGGATGGATCTTGATAAAATTTAGCAAATGGATTTTTGTTCACATTTGTGCAAAATTCCATTAAAATTCTCCTATTTTTAAGGCAACTATGAGTGTAAAAACTCTATTCCAGGAGGACATTTGCATTGGGGCCTAGGTGAAATAATAAGCCAAATTTAATAAACTCCGTCATTGTATTAAAAAAAAAATGAACAGCCAGCCAGCCGACCAGACGGACGGACAGACATCGTTAATAACTCAGAAAGCGAAGTCGAACGGTATACTTTAAGATGGACGCCCGAAGATTTTTTCTCTGCGTTACAATTTCTGTACAAACACATAATACCCCAACTACCTATGGTATTGTAGGGTATAAAAATTAACTTCATATTTCATATTTACAACAAAAGCTTTTACAAAACTTAAGTTCTTTTTGGTGGTATATATAATTTATTAATATTTATAACTGCTAAGTAGATTAGATTATAAACAAAGTAACAAAATTTTATTTCAACATAAATCATTAGAAAATTTTAATTAATGGGATAATTTCTAAAACAAATTTCATTGTCATTATTATAAATTAGTCGATGCCATAAATAAATACCTTATATAATCCGCAATTTGCTTAAAAACTCATAAATTTATTTAAAATACCATAGTTGTATGACAGGTGTTGAGAGCTGTCATTTAATACAGTTAAGTAAAAAAGGTAAGTTAAATAATATAAGGAGTGAGATCGAAAAATTCTTAACATACATAATATTCAATAACTTGGAAACGGTTGATCTTAGAGTTTTCATTATTTTTTTAATCATTTGATAATTTAGCACAGATCATAGAAATATATAAATATATAATATATAATATAATTATTGTTCTATCCACTAATTATAAAATTGTGGACCATTTTTGAAAACCCTTTCTTTGGAGATTTGATAGTTGCTTCAGTCACTTTTTTGGAACAGTGTGTACATCTTCTGTTAAAATCTTCGGTATTTTGGGACATCTTTTTTGTGCTCTTGAATTCACTTTTCACAAGAGCTCAATATCTCTCCATTGGTCTAAGCTATGGACAATTTTGAAAATTGACCTCTCTTGGTACTAAAACTATGTTATTGATTTGGTACCAGTCCAGAGCTTCCTTACCGTAGTGACATGATACCAAATGGGTCCAAAAATATGTGGACACGTTGTGCTTTCTTAAGAAAAGAAGAAGTCTTTTTTGCAAATATTCCTTTATGCATATTTTGTTATTTATAGATCCGAATGTATCAAATGACTTTCCTGTTTTGTCGCAACTGCAAAAACCTTGTCATACCATGAATTTTGTAAGAAATTTTTCCTTCTTTTGGGTCTTAAACTTATCTCCAACATTGCTTTAAGCATTAGCAATAAAAATGTTTGAGACACAAGCTGCGAAGATTCTGCCAGCACCTACGTTTCTTCGTCAATTATAAAGCTTGAGTATTTTTGTATGAAATTTGGTTTTAAATTCCGAGTCCTATTTTTATCTTGTAATTTTTTTTTACAGAATTCCAGTTTGGAATTTTTTGAACTTTATATGTTATCAACTTCCCATTAGTTTTAAATTTTCGCACCAAATAGTCGAAGCACTGAGAAAACTGAGCTGAGTTTCTACCAGATGTGTTTGGAGTTCCTTTCAATATGCCTTCAATTTTCTGGCCTTTCCAATATCATGTGGTCCTTTTTTCTTACCGAACTAGGTTTCACATCAATAGTCAAATTCTTCTGATACTGTTTAATAACATTAGAAACGGTTTTACGGACGACATTTAATTCTGTGGCCAATTATTTGTAAGACCTATTTGGATTTTTTTAAATTTTTTAATAACTTGTAGGACGTAAATCTTTTTCGTCACTTATTTTGATGAAAATAAGGACAAATTAACATAGTTGTTATTAAAAATAATAACTGAAGTATTTTTCCATGATAACTAGATCAAGAAAAATTTTGAATATTGATTCCGAAAAAAGTTATGAGGCAAAATGTGTGTTAAGAATTTTTCGATCTCACTCCTTAGATATTTAATTTTTACTTCTTTGTTTATATGTAAAAACTATAACAATTGCAGTTGACAGTTAGGAAGAATATAAAAAAAACTAATTAAATCTATTTTACAATTTATTACTTTAACAAGCTCATCCGAATCTATATACCCACCATCAACTTTTTCAAATTTTACGTTATATGGGAGGTGGGCGGTAAATTGGGCGGTCCACGCCCATTTTTGGTTTCCAAGTTTATATCGAACTCTCTGTACAAAACTTCGTTGTCGTACATACTTTTGTTTAAGAGATATCAGCAGAAAAGTATGAAATTATGCTACAACGACACCCTGTGTTTCTAGTTTTTAGCCCATAACTTTTTTGTTTATTAACCTATTTTGCCAATATATTTTTTCAATACCAAACAAACCTTATATAAGATAAATATTTGTGCCAAATTTCGTCCCCCGTTATCCGTTCGAGCCCTATCCTGCTATCAACAGTCAGACAGACGGACGGACATAGCTAGATCGACTCAGAATTTAACCAGGACCCCACTTTGTGGGGTCTTAAATGATTCCTTCGACATGTTACATACGAAATGACGAAATCAATATACCATCTTTTTGATGGTGGGTATAAAAATGGTATGTAATTACATTGTACTCAAATATATAAGTTTTAATATTTTCATATATCATGAAAATTTATGAACTTATATAATGATTTTATTCACAATTAACAGACAAATAAAGTAAGTTCGGGTAATATGGTATAGACGGATAATATGGTATAGTTGTTTTTTTCCGAAAGTACCAAGCTAAATTGGTTAGTATTCTCAGATAATTAAGAAAGCAAAAGTCTATTTGGTTTTTACAAATTATACAGTGAATTAGTTGTCAAAAACCCACGTGGTCGTGTGATCGACTTTTTTTATTATCAGACCCACCCATTAAAGTAACGCCTTGTAAATACTTCAATAATTCGTATGGGGTTGATTGTTATATAATGACATGGGCCTCCTGACTGCAATGCGAGGAAGTTTGGACTCATGAAAAATGTATACCATATCGTAACGCTATTTTTCTTTACGATTCTTGCAAAAAATAGTCTAACATACTTTATTTAAGTAATTTTACTTTTCTTTCTCATGTGAATTTTGTTTTTTTTGTTTTCTCTTTATTAAAAAGTACTACACGTGAGTATACCATATTTGCAGACTATTATTAGGTTTATACTATTTTTGTTGCTTTTGTTTTGCACAGTACTGTATATGTAAAACAAATTTTTTATCCGCTGCTCCTCAATACGTGTATCTTACAATTATAATATTATTGATAAAGTTTTACTGTCTTTCATATCCATTTCACATATTTTTTGGGGTTTTACCGCTTCTTTATCGATTTTGTTTTGTTTTTCAAAACTTAATATATTTAGCTGGTCAAATTGTACACTGGAAAAAACATAGAAAAAACTGGTAAATCCAGCCGAATCCAGAAATCATGTTAAAAATCTCTCTATTAATCTCAAAGAATCTGAATTGTTTCTTTTTAACAATTCCTAAAGTTTATAAAGTTGGTGCTCTGAAGAAAAGTACTACTTATGTGTAATTTGCCATTTTTTACTTCATCATCTTGATTTTGATTAATTAATACTTCATTTATTAATCCTTTATTTTAATAACATTTAATATAAAAAATTCAAGAATATAATGCTGTAACCTTTTGTGTTTTTGTCAATGTATTGTATCGTCCGTTCTGGACTGGCTCAGTTAGTTCTTTAATGGGGACGAATTAAGTTTTAGTTAATTTTTCCTAACATACGATTAAAGAATGCCGAAGAAATTGTCTATAAGGCATGATTTTGAATAATATGTAACATATATGTATATTCTAAAATAAAAGGTGACAAGATGAAATACTAAAAGTAAAACAATTTATTGTAAATTTTTTTCTTTAGATTATTAAAGCTTTCTTAGCTTCTCAAAAAAAAAAAAAAACACATGTTTAACTTTAAGTTGACCCATATTGGTTCTTATCTTCAGAGGCCATACATGGTATTGCCATTCTTATATCGGATAGTGAACTGAGATGGGCTTTGAAGAGCTTTTCCCCATTCAAATCCCCGGGCCCAGATGGCATCATACCAGCTGATTTGCAGTATAATGCGGATATCATAGTTCCCTGGCTAATTTGGATATACTCAGGATGCCTATCATGTACAGTGGTCTTTATCCCAAAAGGAGGGAGGACACACGAGACCGAAAGTCTTCAGACCTATTAGTCTGTCGTCCTTCCTCTTGAAAACACTGGAAAGGTTAATCGACCTACACCTTCGTAAAACAAACAACCCCAACCTGTTATCAGCGTCTCAACATGCCTATATGAATGGCAGATCCGCATTACATTACACTCGCACACCAGACGCGATTAAATCGCTCTCGGGTGTCTTTTCGAAATCCAGACTGGTACATGAATGCCGGACATCTCTAAACTAGATGGCGAGACATTCAAACCTGGAACTAGCCTGGGTTAGAGGTCATTCAAATACCCCGAGAAATCTCACTGCAGACGAACAGGCAAGAAACGGTTCTCTTCTTCTGATCCGACAAGATGCGGATCAGTTGGCCGTAGTACCGCTTTCTTCCTGCAGATCGACAATACTGAGGAACTTATCGAGGATTGCACATCCGTTGTCACAGGGCACTGAATTGCTAGTGCGCATGCTAGAAGATTAGGGCTCCCTTTCAACAACTTCCGTAGGAGTTGCTATGATGAGGAAGAGGAAGAGACAGTGGAGCATTTTCTATGCCACTGTCCAACACTCACTGGAATAAGGACTGCTAAATTTGGTAGTATGCTTGTGAATGTATTATCAGATATTTCTGTTATCGACATCAGAGCAATCAATTCCTTCATACATGCGTCAGGTTTGTTCGACTCGAACGTAGTTTCGGACATGTGAGAAAACATCACATAATACCTCACTATATTATAACGGGACCAAAATTGGACCCATGTAAGCTTCCCTTTATTGTTCAGACAGCTGCCCAATGAACTTAACCTAAGGTCAAAGTTGGACATATAAAAATCAAATCCTTATATCTCAAAAAAAAAAAAAAAATGCTATACATACAAATTTATTAAATAAAAACCTTGTGTGTACTGCAATATAAGAACCATTTTTATTATTTGTAATTTCCATACGAGCTTTCACTCTTTTATTATTATTTTTTTTTTTTTTAATGTCTTTTGATGAAAACAAAACAATATATTTTGAAACAGCTTGAAAATTTGTCCTCACTTTATGCGATAATGGCAGGATTTTTAAAAGAAAAAACAACTGGTTTTTCTACAATACGATGTTGTCATTTACATTATATTTTATTTTAAATAAGGAATTACAAAAACTGCAGTAGTTATTTTTCAATGAAAACATACTATTACTCGCCATAAGAAATGTAAAAAAAAAACGGAATAAAAACTATAACAACAAAAAGATTGCATTAGAAAACATCCGGATGTAAGTAAACGCCACTTTTTCTTATAAATATGTGTGCACTGAGTATAAATATCTCTCTGTGTGTGTTTATTTCCGTATGACAATCTATTTTGTTTTTTTTTTTTTATTATTTTTCATACATGAATAAATGAAGTATTTGTTTCATTTGTGAACAAAACGAAAAATAATAATTCACTATTTTTTTATTGTTTATTTTTTGTTTTTGGTAAAAACTTCTTTTAAAACATATTTCCTTTTTGAAAATAATTTTCAAATATTTTTTGTTTGTTGTTCATTGAATTTCTTTCTATGCGTCTGTAGTTCCTTTTGCTACTCTATTCAGTAAATTTAGGTTGAAGTTTTGTATTTGTCTTTTCTGGTTAAGTTGATAAATTTTCAAAGTTAAATTAATGGTTGTATGTGTATATGTGTGTGCATTTATGTATATTTGTGCATACGCATTAACGCACATTTGCAATTGTAAACTAAAACTAATGGAAATGCTTTAACATAAAACTATTTACAAGCGAGGATAGTATTAAAATATCGTATTTGAAACGAGTTGATAACGAGCAAATTTATAGTAAAATTTAAATTTTTTTCTCTTATAAAAATTGGTTTTATAATAGTAAAAAAAAATATTTAGAAATTGTTAAATATTTGTTTTTTAAATTTCTTTTTTCTTGACTTTTATTTAAAGACTTTTCAGATTGCTCTCGTAGCATTTTGCAAAATAGCAGATGCAGCATTTTGTTTCTTTTTATTTACATTGTTATGTTTTGTTATTTTTATTTATATTGTTACTAGTGTGTGTGTGTTCTTTTTACCAACAAAAACGCCACATAAACACACACTCAGTCTAATGCACTCTTTAACTCTTTCTCTCCCTAAACAAACCCGGAAAGTATGCTGGGATTTGTCTAATATGTATGCTGTGTATGTTTTCTTTTTGTTTCTTCTAATGAAGAAAACAACAAAATCTAACGGTTGTAAATATTCTCTATGTTTGTATGAGTAAACTAAAAAGCAAAAACAAATCTAGAACAAAAATATGCAGTATCATCATCATCGTCGTTTCTGTCTATGTTGTTGTAATGCATTTTTGCAGCAGACTGATTTCACACCATGAGATCGGGGGAAAAAAGCTTTTTATCTTCTTCTCTGCTCTGTTTCTTTGTTATTCTTTACTCCACTCGTTTGTCTGCTAGTGCGAGTGTATAGTAAATATATGTACATATGTTTGTATTTGTGTCAAATATTTAAGAGTTGCGTATACGCCACAATGACTTTATTGAAAGATTTTTCTCTGTTTATTTTCATTTTTGTTTGTTTACAATAGCGTTTGTGTGTTTTAGAGTTATTTTTGTTTTTATTTAAAATTCTAAAAGACTTTTCTGCATTTTTACAGGAAGCTAACGCTTTTTAGTGTATTTAGTTTGAGTGTGTATTTGTTTTTATTGTTTTTGTTTGTGTATGTAGATATTTTTATAATGGTCTATCATATAAAGTGCATCAGATTTAAATGGGTGTTGCAATTGTTTGAGTGGGTTCTGTGTGCTTGAATAAATATTTATTTGTATTAAAAGAGAGAAAACAAACATTAAAGGAATGTATTGTTTACTGAAAAATATAATAGACCATATGGTACCGGACATCATTGTGTATGAACTAAAAATTAGACCAGTGGCCAATTGTAGACCAAAACTTTTACTAAATGTAAAATGAATTATACAAATACAGAACAATGCATTGATACTAACATCTATATGATTTTATGCCCTTTAGGCCGATTCCCGGACGTGGGTATGGTAAATTATGGACCGATTCTCATAAATTTTGGCAATGTTGTTTCTACTTATATAAAACTTATTTGGGTAGAATATTAACTTTATACTATCATTCGTATGGGATTTATCCACGTTAAAGTGATTTTCGGAAGAGAGGATTTATATGGGAGCTATGGTCAATTATGGACCGATCTTGATGAAATTTGGCACAAAGTTGTCACTTATACAAAACTCCTTTGTACCGAGTTTTATTAAAATACTGCTATATTTAAGGCATATATCATCGTTAAACCCTTATTAGGGGGGCCTTTTGTATAGGGGCTAGGTGAAATAATGAGCCGATCATAACCAATTTCAATTGGCTTTGTCCTTGTGTCAAAATAATTATTCGTGCAAAATTTAATCAAGATATCTTTAAAATTACGACCTGTACTTTGTTCACAAGGTTTACATTTACAGCCAGACGAACGGACGGATATCGTTAAATCGACTCAGAAAGTGATTCTGAGTCGATCGGTATACTTTAAGGTGGGGTCCGATAATTTTTTCTGTGCGTTACAAACATCAGCACAAACGCATAATACCCCAACCACCTATGGTGGTGTAAGGTATAAAGATACAAAATTAAGGACTGCGCATACAAATCTGCTTATAGATCTAAACCAATGGGCAAATTTTTTAAAATTATATTTTTATTAATGACTGTTATCTTCAAGTTCTAAAAATATAATAATATATTTTTTCTTATTGGTTTTTAATGAAATATCTGATATTTTCCAGAATTCTGCCCATTAAGACTTTTATTGTCTTTCAGTCACTTTTTTGCTCGAATAAGTCCATTTATTATTAAACTCCGTTTATTTTTATTTTTTGAGGTTTTAGTTTTCTTTAAATTATTTTTTACTAGGTCCCAATATCTCTTAATTTCACGGAGCTAAAGACAGGTTGAACATGCATTTTTTTATTATACTCTGTATTTAGTGTATATTCATTTATGTTTCCTAAGTACGCATGTGTGCATTGGTTTTTCATATATGTGTACAAACAACCCTTGTCATTAACACATTCTTATCAAGGGTTTTCTATTACTTAAGGAAAAACACATGTTGATATTTAGGTACGCATGTGTTCTACTTAGTTTAGTTTTGGATTTAAATACTTAGTTCTTAAGATTTTTTAATTATAAATGAAATCAGTGCCTTACAAGCATTCACACAAGAGTGACCTGCAATCACTCTTAAGTAAAAATTTTGTTTGTTATTAAATAATAATTTTTACAAGTACAAACACAATACAATTTCTTTGATACCACTTCATTGTCTTGTTACTGTAATGAGAAGCAACGCGATCTGGCCAAAAAAAGTAGATACACTGTATTTTCTTAGGAAAGGAGAAGTCTTTTCCAAATGTACACATTTACGTATATTTCTGTATTAATGGAACCATTTAGAAAAAAGTTAGCCAGTGTGAAAGTTTCATTCCAGATATGAAGAGATTTTTTCACCAGGTGTCCTTTCAGTGATCATGAGTTCACTGTCTAATATTATGATCCGAGAAACTGTATTTTGTGACACACCTGACTTCCTAGCATTTGTTTTATATGACGAATGTGAGTTTTCATTAAAAATTTTAATTATGTGATTAAGTTTTTTTGGTTCAATTTCCATTTTAAGAAAAACAAGCCCGAATTATATTCGGCCCGGCCGAATCTATATATTCACCATCAACTTGGGCGGACCACGCCCATTTTTTGTTTCCGAGTTTACAGTTGTCCTTGAGCTATTTGAACACAATTTTGTTGACTTTCACATTATATGGGAGGTGGGCGGTAAAGTGGGCGGACAACGCCCATTTTTGGTTTTCGAGTTTATATTGATCCCCGAACTATACGTACAAAATTTCGTTGTCGTACATGCTTTTGTTGAAGAAATATCAGCAGAAAACTATAAAACGGACACCCTGTGCTTCTAGTTTTTAGCCCATAACTTTTTTGTTTGTCAACCGATTTTGCCCATTTTCAATCCCAAACAAACCTTATATAAGACAAATATTTGTGCCAAACTTCGTCCTCCTACGTTATCCCGTTCGAGCGCTATCCTGCTTTCAACAGACGGACAGACGGACGGACATAGCTAGATCGACTCAGACTCGAACCAGGACCCAGAAAATATATACTTTGTGTGGTCTTAGAAGATTCCTTCGACATGTTACACACGCAATGACAAAATCAATATACCCCTCATCTTTTTGATGGTGGGTATAATAAGTTTTGCTATTACCATGAAACACATGGCTACTGAACATAGTGACAAATGTAAACCAGTTAACAGAATTATTGATATTTTGCCACATCAGAAGTTATAAGCCTAAAAGTATGCACGGATTTTTTTCTGCGCAGTCCTTATATTGAAGACAACTAGAGAATAATTTTCAAAAACCTATGTGGGTTATAAAAAAATTAACTTAGACAACAATAAAATGCATTTAAATATATCGCACGACACATATAGAAAAAATTTACCATATACTTAATATGATGAATAAAATCTCTGAATAAAAAGAGGTCATCCCTTGGAAAAGGAGCCATCCCTTGAGTGCAGTTTCAATAAGAAAACAAATATTTATTTGTTTTTTAATACTTCCTTAACGAATAAATTCCTTTAATGGCACAAATCTCTTTGGAATTTGTTTAAAAAATATAGCCAAAATAGTTACTAGTTCAGATGTAGCAATAAATGTCAACATAATTTTATTTTTTATTTTTTTGAAATTCGTTAATTAAGTTTAGTAAAATTTTACAATTAATGAAACAAAGAATTAATTTTATAAAATTTTATCATAAAAAAATTAAAAATAAAATAAAATCTCCAAAAAAATGTTAATGCCCTTATAAATTGTAGTATAACCTTGTTCATTTCATATTACACATTTTAAAAAATATATTCAATAGCAAATTAAATATATGTACATATGTGTACCTTCAATTTAACCATCAAACTTTTTAATATTTAGTTTCCTTAAACAAACTATTTTTATACACTACTAACTACATAAATTCTGTTGCATATTCCCTGAAAAACACCCACAGAAATTCCCAAAATTTATTAACCAAACGGGGGAAAAAAAGAATAAAATCTGCAACGGGAAAACAACAATTTTACACATTTTAAAAAGTTTATTTTTTTCTATACAAATAAAATAAATTGTACGGTAACAATAAAACAACGTTTGTTTATTTAAACGTTTTACTTTTTATTTTTATTATACTTTTTTTTTTTCAACATTTTGTTCATTTAAATGTACACAGGACTATTTATTTAAAAGTGGGAGGGAGAGAAAAACAAAAAAAAAAAAAAAAACGCAACAATACAAAAACTAAATAAAACAACTGACAAATGCAATGAATAAATAACAACTTTTTTTTTTTTTAGTACATACATATAAATAAATATTATTTGTTTATTTTAAGCGACAAAATATAAATAAATGTTTCAGCACAATGTGAAATGACAATAGTTTTGCTTTTAATATTTTTGAAAAAACAAAAAAAAAGAGATTTTATTTTTTTATGGCAGAGAAGAACAGAACAATTAACGTAAAACTTTACTGACTGAGATGAGATTTTTACAATTGCAAATGTACAAAAATAATACTTTTTATATTTTTTGGAGGCAAAAAATAATAAAAAATACTTATTAAAAGCTCATACTTTATAAAAAGTTATGTAAGAATTTTCATACATTTGTACTAATATATATATAATAAAAATTATATGTCAACATTATTTATTAAAAATTTACTGAAAATTTAACTACTTAAAATCAATTAACTTAAAAAACAAGTGAGGATCAGTGTTGCCAGGACTTGGGGAAAAAAAAGCTAAATTGGGCTTTAAAAAAGGTCAGAAAAGCCTAAATGCCCCAAAAAATAAAGCCAGAAAAAAGCTAATAAATTTTTTTATTTGAAAACGCATTTATTTTTTTCTTCTCATTAGTTTTTGGTATTTCTTAAAGATATATTAGTGAATTTATAAATATAACATAAATAATTCCTATGAGTAGTAAAGTTTGTTGAAAAATAATAAAAGTATTCTTGTAGAATGAAGCACCGCAGGCGAAAATTTTCGTTACGTATAAATAATTTCGTTTTTTTTTTGTGCGGATTAATACACAAAAATGCTTAAATTGATGATTCTATGAATATAAAATTAGTAACTTTTTAGCCTTTTTAAAGCTATGTTAAGAATTAAAAAAGGCTAGAAAAAAAGCTAGAAGCTAAAACGAAAATTTTGAGGCTAAAAGTAAAATAAAAAGGCTAGATTTAGCCTTAAAAAGGCTAAACTGGCAACACTGGTGAGGATGTTATATTCGGATTGGCCGAATCTGTTATACCCACCTTCTTTAACTTTTTGTGCCATCCTAATTTAAAATTTCACCTCTTATGGGAGGTGGGTGAGTTTACAACAGGGACGCCAATCCTGAAATCCCGATCCCGAAAATCCCGGGATTTTTCGGGATTACAAAATCTCGCATCCCGGGATTGGACGAAAAAAATCCCGGGATTTCATTTTCGGGATTTATTGACATAAATTCAACCCAAAAACGAGAGAGGGAGATATAGTCGGTCAAGCCCGACCATATCATACCCTACACCATTGTGTACATCAAAATTCGGACAGGGGTATTTTATTAGACTTGGTGGCAGTTGTGGACCGATATTCTTATTAAGTGTAAAATAAAACATACGAATACCGAATATAACGTCGATACTAACATTTATATGAATTTAGTCATTTTTGAGTGACTCCCGAAAAAGGACCTTTTGTGGGAGCTATAGTAAATTATGGACCGATCTTCGTAAAATTTGGCACTATTATTTACATTTATATAAAACTTATTTGTGTCGAATATTAACTTGATACTAACATTATAATGGGATTTATGACCTTTAAACTGATTTTCGGAAGAGGGGTTTATATGGGAGCTATGGCCAACTATGGACCGATCTTCTTGAAATTCGGCACACATATATTAACTTATAAGGAACTTAATGTGCCAAATTTCATTAAAATATGGAGGACATTTGTATGGGGACTAGGTGCAAAAATGGACCGATTATAACCAGATTCAATAAGGTTCGTCCTTGACCTAGTGGAAGATCGTGTGCTAAATTTCATTGACTTAGCTTTAAAATTGCGACCTGTAGTTTGATTACAAGGTTTACATGGACAGACAGATGGTCAGACGGACGGACAGACATCGTTAAATCGACTCAGGAAGTGATACTGAGTCGAACGGTATACTTTAAGGTGGTGGTCTGATGTTCTTTTCTATGCGTTACAAACATCAGCACAAACGCATAATACCCCAACCATCTATGGTGGTGTAGGGTATAATTAAATAAAGGCAAGACAGATCATTAAAATATTAACAGAAATTTTTCAAAAATATTTAAATAATAGATTACGTAGATAAGAAAATTATAGGCCTGTTTGTTTGTATGCTCTTCTTACTAGTTTTACTATTTTTGTAAGTATTTTACCCAAAAAGCATTTCTGTGCACATAAAAATAGTAAAAGTAGTAAACATTTCAGGAGAAAATAATTTTCTCTTTTGCTATTTTTTACTTGAATATTTTATTTTGAACATTTTATCAAATTTTGAATTTATGATTTACTTTTATAAATCTTACTTATACATAAATATATTGTAATACTAATTTTGCACCTTTTTGATCTTTGTAAAAGGCCTGTTTATGGAAGATTTGGTCAGATTGTGCTAATTCGTCTACACATTTATATTTTTGCCTGATTAATGCCCGTGTAAGTAAATCAGGAAAGGTCCATTTATGTGGCTTATGGTTAATTATAGTCCAATGTTAAAAAATTGTACTTGGTAGTTTAATTTACAAACGATTTTATTTGTGTTGAATTCTACCATATAGGGTCAAACTCTATTATGGAAAGGCATCTTCGAAATCAACCTATAGTTTACAAATTAACTATCAATGATATTCAACAAGGCTTTATATCATAACATATACTTAGATAATGGCAATTTTATATGAAAAATTATCTTCAAAGATTCAAATCCCGTATTTTTGAGATATTTCCAGGAATCCATTTAATATAAGTAAAAAATTAAATAAATATTTTATTTTTTATTTACACTAAAACTTATTTCACTATTTTCCATTTTCTTACCTTTTTAAGTAAATGCTTGTTTCTTAAATTTTTTAAATATCTCTCTCTTACTAGTTTTACTAGAATTTCAAACGAACAAACCTTATGTTTTGTTTTTAAGAATAGGAATGAATTTCTTTAATTGAAATATGTAAAAAAAAAATTATTTTTCCCTTATATTTAAAATGTGTTTTCATATGAAATATCAATCCCGAATCCCGAAAAATCCCGGAATCCCGGGATTTGAAATTACAAAATCCCGAATCCCGGGATTTGAAAAAACCAGTCTCGTTTGGCATCCCTAGTTTACAATGATCATCGTACTATTTGTGCAATATTTTAGTTGTCGCTCATACTTTCATTTAAGAGACATAGAGAGAAATTTATGAACTTTTTGTGGTATGAGTGTATTTAATTTAAACTTTTAGAAAATTGGTATTGTATTTTAAAATTGATATTGATTTAGAAGTCTATAAATTTTCTGGCATAGAGCTAAGCTAGCTCTATGTTGTTAAAAAGTATTTTCACCTAAAATATCGCTTATTTCATTTCCATTTTTGATACGCAGGATTTTTAAATATGGTTTTTATGAAATTACAAACTTATATAACACTTCTTGAAGCCTTTAGCAAACATAACATTCACGGGTTAATATTTACATGAAACCCAAATTGACACCTAAATGTAATACGTACAAGTGAAATTGAATGTTGATATCACTTCTTTATTTAATTTATAAAGTCAATCAATGTCAGATATTAATTTCAAAATTCACCCAGATTTTATATCCAAATGGCTGTATTTAACATTTTCTTTTTCTTCATATATTGGCATTTTGTAATTGTATTATTGTTGCTGCTAATTGTTTAAGAAATAAAGTTTTTTTATTTATTATTTTAAAAATAATAGAATAAAATAAAATAAATTATTTTTTGCCAAATAAAAAATACAACTTTTGATTGATTGTAGTGAAGGGGAAAACATGTAATAAAAAATACAGAATACAGGAGTTGAAATATGAATGAAATAGTATTGCAAATATTTCAAATGTATTTCTATAACAGTAGCCAATTAACAGTATACAGTGAATTTAATAAAAAAAACTGGAAATTAATTGTAACTTTTTAATTATAAGAGCCTTATTGAAGCATGTAAACGAAATTTTTTTTACATTTTCAATTGCATATATTTAAGCCACAGTATATAGCATTGAAAAAAGCTAAAAGGTTTCTGATTCTGTAAAGTCTTGAGAATATATATACATTAACATTTTGAGCTTCAAGATACCAGTCAACTAAATATCTTAAAAATTGCAAAACATCAGAAAAAAATTTTGGACAAATTTCTTTAAAAAATGTGTAAACGAAAAATTTTTTACATTTTAAAACGTAAATATTTCAGTCGCTGTAAGCAATATGATATAGATCGGATATTTTTCTGAATTTGCGAGTTCCGAAGAATTTAAATGTGTAATACTTTTTTATTAAATTCAAACTGTTAATTCATATTCTTAAAAATTGGTAAATAACAGAAAATTAATTTTGAGCAAATTTTTTTGAACACTTCAAGAAAAAAATCCTACTTAATTTATCGTATCATTTACCAAAATTATCTTCCTAAGATAATTTTGGTAAATGATACATCAAAGAAAAGACAATGTCATAATCTATCAATTGAAATACTAAATAATGTGTTGAATAACACTCCGACTAGATTTGGCATCGAAAAGTGAGTCGGTAAAAAGGTTATGAAAAAAACTGAATATGGGTGTTACAAAAAATTAATGAGGATCAAAACCAGTTCAAAAATTTTACATCCAAGGTTCACATAGCGTCAAAAAAACATGTAAAATGTAAGAAAATTTTGAACCTTTGCA
Organism: Protophormia terraenovae; assembly: GCA_951394005.1. Classification (NCBI taxonomy): domain Eukaryota; kingdom Metazoa; phylum Arthropoda; class Insecta; order Diptera; family Calliphoridae; genus Protophormia; species Protophormia terraenovae. The sequence continues at coordinate 87,548,635 of OX596074.1, forward strand.
AATGTTCTTAAAAAATGTTGTGAAAAATGGTGTCCAAATTTTTTTTTTCTGAATTTTTACAATTTTTATATTTATTCCTCGACTGGTAATTTTAAATAAAAATAATAAGCATATTTTTATTTTTTGGAGTCTCTAGTTTCATAAAAGTACAAAATTTTTCAGATACCCTATATAGGTACTTAAATATTTATATTTGAAAATGTAAAATTTTTTTCGTTTACATGCTTTATCAGTGTAAAAAAAACTCCTGTATTTATACCCTACACCACCATAGGTAGTTGGGGTATTATGCGTTTGTACTGATGTTTGTAACGCACAGAAAAAATCCTCGGACCTCCACCTTAAAGTATACCAATCGACTCAGAATCACTTTCTGAATCGATTTAACGATATCCGTCCGTCTGGTAGACTGGTTGGCTGTCTGTCCAGGTAAACCTTGTGAACAAAGTACAGGTCGCAATTTTGAAGATATCTTGATGTAATTTTGGCACATAATTGCTTTGACCCAAGGACGAAGCCTATTGAAATTGGTTATGATCGGTCCATTATTTCACCTAGCCCCCGTACAAATGTCCTCCCGGAATAGAGGTTTAACGATCAGAAATGCCTTAAATATAGCAATATTTTAATAGAATTTGGTACAAAGAAATCTTATATAAACGTCTACCTATGTTCCGGGTGATCATCAAGATTGGTCCATAATTGACCATAGCTCCCATATAAACTCCTTTTCCGAAAATCACTTTAACGTGCCTAAATCTCATAAAAATATTCGACACAAATAAGTTTTATTTAAGTAGATATTACAGTGCCAAATTTTGTGAATATTATTCCATAATTTATAATAGCTCCCATATAAATATATGACCCCTCCCCGAATTTCGATTCACATACATGATGGTGTAGGATATCATATGGTCGGGCTTAATCGACTATATCTTTCCATCTCTTTTTTCGCTAAAAATGACTATGATATAAAACTTAACAATATATAGAGCCTTAACAGTGCAAATAACTTAATTGAACAACACACAAATTTACATAATTGGAATTCTTTACAATGAGCATATTTATTTTTCCTATTAATCTATGTATCAAAATTTTTGATATCCATAATGAAAATATAATAATTTGTTACTTTAATTTTTTTTAAGTTATCGAGTTATGAGTAAAAGTATTTAAAATTTTACATAATAGTTTTATCCTATTTTAAGTTTTTTATATTCTTTGGAAAATCATAGCAAGTTTTAATATAAAAGAAAATATCGTACTCCCACTTCAACTTCTTATTAGATAGACTTAGGACACTTTCAAAATAATGTTCTCATATGTGTGTGGATTTAAAACAAAAATGCTATTTAAAAAATGTTGAAAAAATTTCCGATGAAATTTACATAATAAATAACTTTTTTATATTGAAGATTTTCCATAGTTTTTATTTCATTTCTTTATATTTTTTGCAGCAATTATAGATACATATCGAAGCTATTGTGTGGGTTTGAAAAGTCACTAATATGACGTTTGTATGGAAAAATTAAATAATGATGATTAAAGTGTTTATTTAATTATACCCTACACCATCATAGGTGGTTGGGGTATAATGCGTTTGTGCTGATGTTTGTAATGCACAGAAATAATTATCGGACCCCCACCTTAAAGTATACCGCCGTTCGACTCAGAATCACTTTCTGAGTCGATTTAACGATGTCCGTCCGTCTGGCTGGCTGTCTGTCCTTGTAAACTTTGTTAACAAAGTACAGGTCGCAATTTTGGCACAGCGACGAAGCTTATTGAAATTGGATATGATCGGTCCATTATTTCACATAGCACCCATACAAATCTTCTCCCGGAATAGGTGTTTAACGATCATAAATGCCGTAAATATAGCAAAATATTTCAATGAAACTCGGTACAAAGAAGTTTTATATAAGTGTTAATCTCTGTGCCAAATTTCATCGGTCGGTCTATAATTGACCAAAGCTCCCATATAAACCACTCTCCCGAAAATCACTTTAACGTGCAAAGATCCCATACGAATGATAGTATCAAGTTAATATTTAACACAAATAAGTTTTATATAAGTAGAAACAACATTGCTAAAATTTATGAGAATTGGTCCATAATTTACCACAGCTCCCATATAATCCCACTTCCGGGAATCAACCTAAAGGGTAAAAAAATCATATAGAGTTAGTATAAATGCATTATTCTGTATTTATATAATTTATTTTACATTTAGTAAAAATGTTGGTTTACAATTGGACACAGGTCTAATGGTGTAGGGTATCATATGGTCGGTCTTGACCGACTATAGTTTCTCTCTCGTTTTACTTGAATTTAAATGCTGGATATTTATTTAACATACAAATTGGACAACTAAATGAAAATTCTTTAGTAATAAAAAAGTATAAACTATTTGGATTTTAAGTTATGAAAAATGTATAGCTATTTAACAAAGAAATATGTTATGTAATAATCATAATTAAAATATTATTAAAATACAGTGTAGTAATTTATAAAAATCTAAATTTAAATTTCTAAACATTTGAATTATAAATATTTTCTATTACTATTACATGTGTAATTAGGTTACACAAATTTTGTTTCACTCTCCCTTCAGTTCCTGACAAATAAAATTCCATAACTTATTGTTTTGCAAATTTATTTAAACTAAGTACATTTTTCCAAAGAACAAATTTCAATAAATAATATTTTTAATAGCAATCATTCATTCATCCATCCACCCGCATTCATCACATGCAAAAAAACATAGATTTCCTTCATTAAACATTCATATAATAAATAATTTTTTTTTTTTTATTATTTATTTGTTCTATACATTTTTAAATTGTTTGCTAGATTTTGTTTTTTTTTTACAAAATATTCATAAATGTTTTCAGAAAATAAATTTTTAATCAATGACTTTTCATACACATTTCATTTGCACATTTATAATTTTTTTTTAAAAATCGAATAGAAATTTTTGTTCTTATTTTTTTTTTTTTTTTTAAGTTTAAATTTTGTTGTTGATTTATTTTTATTTATTTAAAAATACCTATAATAAATACTAAAAAATGCTCATAAAATTTATTTCTTTTATTTAGCACAAAAATCAACAACAGAAAATGTAGAAAAAAAAGTAAACCTGTAGTAAATTTTACTTTTTATTACATACAAACATAAATATGTATGTATGTTGTACTTGTAAATATTGGTTTAATTGTATGAATGTTTGTTTATTTTTTATTGGTATTAGTATGTTAAAATATAAATACACATGTGTTTAAACAATGAATATAAAATTGTTAAGGTTATTTATAGTTTATAAATCAGTTACAGAATTTTTATTACAATGACTAAATTAAAGTTAGTAATTTGGGATAGTTTTATATATATATATATATATCTATATATATATATAGATATATATATATATATATATATATATATATATATATATATATATATATATATATATATATATATATATATATATATATATATATATATATATATATATATATATATATATATATATATATATATATATATATATATATATATATATATATATATATATATATATATATATATTTTATAAAACTATATATATATATACAGTTAGGGACAAAACTATTTGTACACCTCATATATTTCGTATACCTTCACGCACATTTTCAATGTTCATCAATTTTTTTATGTTCATCAATAATTAAATTTTTAATATCCAAACTCAACTCTTTTCGCTTTCCCATTTTTGATGTGCTTATTATTCAAAACGTTAAAACCAACTTCTTATTTTGTAAAATAAAACTCGATTAACGATATATATATATATATATATATATATATATATATATATATATATATATATATATATATATATATATATATATATATATATATATATATATATATATATATATATATATATATATATATATATCGTTAATCGAGTTTTATTTTACAAAATAAGAAGTTGGTTTTAACGTTTTGAATAATAAGCACATCAAAAATGGGAAAGCGAAAAGAGTTGAGTTTGGATATTAAAAATTTAATTATTGATGAACATAAAAAAGGAAAATCTCTCCGGAATATAAGTAATTTAGTAAATTTGCAACATTCCACAGTACAATACATTGTAAGCAAGTATAAAAACAGCGGATCTGTTGAAAATGTGCATGAAGGTATACGAAATATATGAGGTGTACAAATAGTTTTGTCCCTAACTGTATATATTCTTAAACTTCAGAAACAATAATTATCAAAAATTCTCACTAAAAATCCAAAAAGTTTGTAAAGCCTATCAATAGCATAAATGAGAGTCATAAATGAGACTCAGTTATCCTTCTAGTTTTATTTTTGTTATTAGATTTGATTACTTTATATTGGAAATAAAAACAAAATTGGATTCACTAATTACCTAAATAAGAATCTAAAGATTTGATATATGTAAAATGTGTTAAATTCTCTAAAATGATCTCTTTATTACAGTCGACTATCTTTAATATAATGTCTTATATTTTAAACTCCTTTATTATTTGTTTAAAGAATAATGTAACAGTATTTAACTATTACTATTTAATCCTTACAATTCGTGTTCTTTAATCTCTGTATAACAAATAAATAGTAGTTAAATAAATCGATTTGTAGAGAATGGTTATAATGTTTTGTAGTTGTTTATAAATGATCTTTTTAAGTGCAAACAATTATTTACAAAAAACAAATACACACCCATTAATTTTCATGTAATATGTTGGGTATTATAATCCTTTAAACAGCGTTTTATTTATAGTGTGTGTATTTAACAGTGTATAGGTATTTTAATCACTTCATGTTCACAGTGTTTAAAAACTCTTTGGCTTTTTAAAGCTTTTGTTAGGAAACTGTTTGTGTTTAATATTAGTTTTGGTGTAGGTAATGTTTGATATTAAAATTAAATAGTAATAGTCTGTTGTTGCAGCAATAGCTGCACCTATTACTGATTGACTGCTAAATAGCCTGAATACTATACCAATTCATAATAAATCTACATGCCGATTATGTTTATGATAAGTAGCTATCAAATCTAACAGTGCCTGTCCTACATAGAATTATTATAGTAACTACTTATTTATAACCCTATTTGTAATTACTTACTTATGATCAGATTTTTATATTTGAGTTACGTACGAATTCACAAATTTAAAGAATGTATAAATATATACTTATTTAGAATTGCAAAATCTTTTTACATTTGAAAATAGAAATAAAAAACCATATTTTTATATTATGACATTTCATTACTTATTTGTAACCTAAAATGTAACTAGTTCATATTGTTTTCACTAATAATGACTTCTGTAATAAGATATTCATAGCTTAGGAGTAATTAGTTCTTGTAATTACATCTAAGTAATTACTTTCTAAAATACCTACTTCTAATAACATGCGGTAACCGGTTACTTCTAATCACATCACCATGTAAAAATAACGAGTTATTCATCAAATAAGTAAGTAGCTTCTCCACTCATTACCTGGCACCAGTGTTGCCATTTTAGCCTTTTTAAGGCTAAATTAAGCATTTTTATTTTGCTTTTAACCTAAAAATTAGCTTCTAGCCTTTTTTATTCTTTAAATTGTCTTAAAAAAGCGAAAATTTTTAGTATTTCAATAATGTAGAAAATAATTTATTTTTTGTTTTTACCAATTTTATTTTTACAAAATCATCCATTTAATTATTTTTGTGTATTAATTCGCACAAAAAACGAGATTATTTATATTTAACAAAAATTTCCGCCTGCAGCGCTTTATTCTCCAAATTAAATATTATTTGACTAATTTTATGGATTTACATAATCAATTCTTATTATTATTTTTTTAATAAACTTTATTAATCATATGAATATAATTTAAAAAAATAATTATAAAAGCGAAAAATCACCCAAAATTTTTAAAGGAACTATAAATTAAAAATTTCTAAAAATTAGGTAATTATACCCTACACCACCATAGGTGGGGAGAGTATTATGCGTTTGTGCTGATGTTTGTAACACAAATATTCCCAGCAGGCCACATGTCCATTAACGACACTTTCATCGATGATGTCGTCTAAATTTGTCGTCAAGAAAATGCATGTAGAGGACAAGTTTGATTAAAAGTCACCTATATTGTCATCATACCCCATTTTCGGCGACTTCAATAACAAAATATAAAAAATTGTCGTACATATTTAGTTCGGTGACAACATGAGTAAAATGTACAGCGAGAATGTCGTGAGTTAGACCATATATACGACATGCTGCATGACATTGTCATGCAGCATGTCGTGTATACCTATAAGATAAATAAAAGCATTAATAAAACCATTAAAAAGTAGAGAATGTTGTAGCTGAAGTGGTAAGTGCGCTTGACTATTCGATAAGGAAGAGAGAAATTGGTGGCCTGGGTTCAAATCTCGGCAGAACCCTACTTTTTTTTCATTTATTTTTTTAAAATGGTTGACGAAAATATACATGACACTGTCGCTCAGATTATCGTTGATGACTTAAGTGCCCTTTGTTCGAAAATGTCACCAATGTTTGTTCGGAGCTGTCGTACATGTGTCATCGATGACTGTGACAAATCCTCAAGACATCGTCGATATTTTCTACAAGACATGGCCTGCTGGGTTGGTCTTAGAGCCACCTTTATTTATACCAATCAGCTTAGAAGCACTTTCTGAGTCAATTTAACGATGTCCGTCCGTTCGTCTGTCCGTCCATGTAAACCTTGTAATCAAACTGCAGGTCGCAATTTTTAACAAAAATAATGAAATTTGGCACAAAGGTCTCTTACAGTCCAAGGACGAAACCTATTGAAATTGGTTATGATGTGTACCGAATTTCATGAAGATCGTTCCATAATTGAACATAGTTCCCATATAAAACCCTCTTCAAAAAAATCACTTTAACGGGAATAAATCTCATTCAAATGTTTGTATCAAGTACATACTCGACACAAATAAGTTTTATATAAATGATAGTGCCAAATTTTACGAAGATCGGTCTATAATAGCCCCCATTCATATAAATGTAACTATCGACTTAATAATGTTATATTTTACACTTAATACAAGTATCGGTCCACAATGGGCCACAGATCTAGAAAAAAGAAGACACTGCACACAATGATGTAGGGTATCATATGGTCGGGCTTGACCAACTATATCTTTTTTTCTCGTTTTTCATATAAAATATAACTTAAATTTGAATGGGAGTTTTTTGGGCAATTTTTCATTGGATAATTTTGTTGGTAGTCTTTCAACGTTTTTTTTTATAAATTTATTGCAATATAATTTATTACAAAATAAGAATAAGTTTTAAAATAAAAAATGTTAGCTTTATTTTTTTGGTGCATTTAGCTTTTTCTGACCTTTTTTAAAGTTCAATTTAGAGTGCCTGGCAACACTGCCTGGCACTCTCTATGCGTACTCGTACGCTTTAGGACTTGTATCATACTCTCTACTTTTTCTAAAGAGTTATATTGTAATAAAAATGTTAGTCAAACTGGAAATACATTTGAAAATAAACTGAAACTACATAAAGGCCTCCGATTGAAAATAAAATAAGGAAAACATAAAGATCAAGATGTCATGTCACATTAAGGAATACAGTGGTAGTCAAAGAATTTGCAACTAGAACCCAATTTATATTAATCACATGTTTTTAATTTTTTTTTTAAGAAATACTACATTTTAATTATTTTCCTTCTTTTAATAATTTAAAATGTGTATATTGTTTTATAATTAGAAAAATATTTGTTAGTACATATTACAAAAAAAAAAAATGGTCTATTAAACGATTTATCTATTTATACCAATTTATCTACTATTCCGAATACATTTTCAATTGTACCAATTATTGAAGTGATCAGAATTCAAACTTTATAACATTTTTTTACTAAAAATAAAGGAAATTACCGACTTTCAGTTATTTTTTTATTGTATCAATTAATAAATTAATCAAATATAAATAAAAATTAGTAATCATTTAAATGGCGATTCTTACTTTACTGACACTTTGGCAGTCTTGCGGGTAATTGTATGTGCAAATATGTACCACCAAGTATTCGCAGAGGTTCCAATAGTATTCCTCCTAAGACATGCCCATGTTAAAGTGGCTAGTCACGTAGCTAATAAAGTGACTAATGTAGTCGATTAAGTAACTTATTCGCAACAGCAAATTCATATTGCTAGGTATTTTAAACCATAGAATTGAGGACAAATAAATAGTAACCAAATCGATTGAAAAAAAACTAGGTTAAATTGGAGATAAAATGGGATTACATAAAATTCTACAGTAACAAATAATGTGGAACAAATTTGTATTAAAATGACCTCAGACGGAAAACAAAATTGGACTGTATAAAAACCCTCAACGGTAACACTACTCATAAAGCCATGAGTAGTGTTACCGTTGAGGGAATTTCATATTAAAAAGTCAACAAAAAAGGAGATTTTTTAAAAAAAGGGGCCAACTGCTTTAAAACCTAAAAACTCCTTAAAATTTGTTTATTTGATAACAGCAAAAACAAAAAAAAAATTATTTTAAGAAAAACTACAAAATTCAGTTTTATTAATCTCTATCTCTATATATTAGTGTTTATAAAAACCGACTTTTCAAAAAACCGGTTCGACGGTTAACCGAAAATATTTTTGGTTAAAAAAGTGCTTTTTAGCTTATAGGTTTATAGCGACTGATTTCCATCGAAAGCTTGTAATACGTTTTTCCAGCCTTTAGACTAATGTTAATATAGTTTATAAAAAAAATTTCTGGCATATTTTAGCATAGTTTTTGAAGCTTTATAATGATTTAAAATTGTTCTATAAAGTTTTTTCTTTTTTTTAAAAAAAAGCTTTTTTCAATTTTTCTAATTAAAAAAAAAAAAAAAAATAAAATTATTGATACTTTAAAACATCTCAACAAAAAGGAAGCTTCAGACTTAGAAAAATGTACTTTATATTATGATTTATGTTCACCGCTTTTGAAGTTTTTATCTTAAAGAAATGTTTATATAATTTTTATAAAAAAAATTTTATTAATAAATATCTGTATAAAATTGGAATAATAATTAACCTTTTTTCTACTAAGAGAGATTTGTTTTTAATTTTAAGAAGAATTATTAATCATTTAAAAGTACATTTTATGCAGTTATTTATTTCTACTTTTGAAGTCATTCTTTTTTCCTATTATCCTATATAAAAACTTTTTTTTTTATTTCTTGTTCTATACATTAGTAGGTGTAATGTTATTTTCTTCTTTTAGAAAATTACATTTGTATGAATTAAAGTTTTTGTAAATGGAATGCTTAATTATGTATCTGATTTTATTATATATAAAGTTTTAAAAAATATTGAACTTCCAACAAGTAAATATATCACCTACTTGTTAACGTAAACAACAAGTGTTTCTAGTTGTTTTAAAAAAAAATTCTTATATTTTAAATTCAGAAACAAGTAACAATCGACACAAAAAAACCTAATAAACCGGTTAACCGAAATTGAATTTTTCAAATTAACCGGTTCGCAAAAAACCGAAATTTGAAGAAAAAACCGGGTTTTCGGTTAACCGGTTTATAAACACTACTATATATATAACTTCCTAAGCGCTTTTCCTCTGTCCAGAGCTTTCTGAAGCTCCCAAACGACGTAGAAAAGTAAAATTTGGCTTACTTATAAAAATTTTCGTCCTATAAAATTTTCGTAGAAAAAAAAAAAAAAAATTTCGCTCACTTATAAAACTTTTCATCCTACAAACCCTAATGGAGCTAGATTTCTATCAGGGAAAAGAGATAACCGGATTTATGTGTCTTTTTCTAAAAAACCAACAATCGACTTATTTACAAATCTGTTTATCCTACAAATCCTAACGGAGCCAGAATTTTAATTATTTTTTTGGTTTTAAGAAATTTTGATTTGCTATACTCATTGTATGCTCTCCGAATCATATCGAAAACTGATTTTACATTTCGGTCAGTAAAGGCATTTAATTTGTTATACAAATTTTACTAATTTAATCATTTAATTACTATTATGCCATCTTTAATTTCGATTAGGGAAAGAAAAAGCTCAAACAATTTTTTTCAAGATTTTCGGATTTGTTTGTGCATATTTTTATTATTATAAAATTATATCCTGGCATTGACAGGCTTATATACAAAATAATTTATAATTATTTTACAACAATTTTTATTATTGCAAAATTTTAAATGTATTCACAATAATAGTACAAATTATAAAAATTTGTCCCCCGTCGGACAAATTTAGGACGGAACTCATGGATCCACAAATATTGACTTAAGTCTGTTAAACAAACTATTTTTTATTATTGATAATTCAGTAAAATAACAAAAAACGCGTTCCCCATAAATAATTGCTATGCGGTTTTTAATATCACTATATTGTGATAAAAATCTTAAAATAATAAAATTTATTTGTTTAAATTAATATATTATAGGTCGATATATATATATGTATTTCATGTATAGAAATGTATTTCATTTCTCGTCATTTAACACATAGTCCTAAAAAGTCGTCATTTAGTTGCCTTTAAAAACGGGGCCAAAAAAGTTGCCAGGTGGCTGAAAAAGGGGCAATTGGCAACTAAAGTCGCCAAACGGTAACACTGACCATAAAATTAAAGACAAATGTGGACTGCAAAAGGTAAAATGGAATTATAAAAGAAATTTACGTAAAGTCCTTCTTTGATTGCATACAAAAAGCAAATAGTACTTTTTAGTATTGTATAAGATATTAAATAAATTGCTTTACAATAAATTTAGTAAATATGCTATTTTTTTATTACAAACATATCTCTAAAGTTTAAATTACTATTATTTTTATTTAAATAAAACTTTATTACAATTTATTCATCCTGTTCATCTTAAATTTCATTTCTTTTGTTAACTCTCTTTTTGGCTAAAATTTACCATAAACTCTAAGCCAAACCAGAATACTTAACTACCTGTCTTTCACTTTTGTTGGCTAAGACTTTGTCAAAATATTTTAAACGTTCTTGACCCACTGATAAAATTCATTTTATATAAATTTTACGACTTGAAAGGAAATTTATAGCATTTTTTTTTTTTTTTTGTTTAATGTAAACCAAAAATGAAATGAACTGGCACAAAGTAAACAAAATTTGCATATAAAAATTTATCTATATAAAAAGAGAGCGCCAAAGAAATTGAATTTATAAATGTAATGTAATTTTTAAAATTAAGGTAAATATTATTTTATTTTAACACACATACACCATACAAACTTAGGTTTGTTTCGACGCCCTCATTTTAGTGTTCTGTTTTCTTACAGCAAAGCATGTAACCTGGTGATAAATAATGAAATTGTAAATTTTATTTAAACTATTTTCAAGCTAAAGCTAATTTCAAACATGACCAAAAAATTCTATAAAAATAAATAATAAATAGAAAGAATTTTCTTCGTCTTCTGTGTATTAAATATGCATTTTGCAAAATCTTTCCAGCCATCATCATATAAAATTGTTGCATTTATGCAAAACCAGTTACTAGCTATAAAAATTGTTGGCAGCAGTAATACAAAAATGTCAGCAAAAGAAATTTGAAGAAAGGATAAAGATAAAATGTGAAAGAAAAATGTTTTCTTACTTTTCTATACTAAAAAGTACTTAAAGTTTATTATTCACGCGTTGAAATTGTGTTGTATTTACAAAAAAACGAAAAAGTTTTATTTAGTTTAAATATAAACACAGTTGTCTACCTGGTTTTTTGCTTGCCAGCCAGTCAGCCACCCATCAGCCTCCAACTAAGAAACATTCATCATCGTCATCTTTCAAATGCCTTCGGTGACGTAGTCCAAAGTGAAACGAAATAACTTTATAGAAAACAGTTGAAAAACTTCTAACGCTCATCTTCTTCTTCTTTTTTTTATTTTCACCTAGTTTTAAGTTTTGTTTATTTTTATTTTATTTTTTTCTTGAGCATTTTTCGCTTTTGTGTGTCATTCTAGTTGAAATAACAATTTCAAAAATTTTCAAACACCTTTATGCGTTTTCGTTTAGTTGAAAGTTGCTGTTATTTTTTAGGGAGAAAATACCGGAATTCCTGGCAGAAGTAGTTGTTGAAAATAGCAAATGCCAAGTTTGCCACCACAACGGTAGGAAAGAATAAAGAAAAAACGTGGCAAGATAATCAAGCTACCGATGGAATACATAGAGTAGAGTAATTGGCACTATGTTGCCTGCTGTTTCTTATAAGAAATGTATCTTCTTTTAAGTGCACACAATCTGTTAAAACACTCTCAAATATATACTCACACATTTACTTTGGATGAAAGAGTCGGGAAAGTTTTTTATTAACTTTATGTTGAACACTTTGAATTTTGTCAACACATTTTTGTGAATGACTAACAGTTAATTCGGATTCCGTAAAAATTAAGTTTTAAGTCATAATGTACCCATCTTAAAGGGGAAGCATTTTAAATTTATAAAAAAAACGGGAGAGAAACTATAGTCGGTCAAGACCGACCATATGATACCCTAAACCATTGTGTATGAGCTAAAAATTAGATCTGTGGCCAATTGTAGACCAACACTTTTACTAATTGTAAAATAAATTATACAAATACAGAACAGTGCATTGATACTAAAATCCATATGATTTTATGCCCTTTAGGGCGATTCTCGTAAGTGGGTTTATATGAAAGCTATGGTAAATTATGGACCGATTCTCATACATTTTGGCAATGATATTTCTACTTATATAAAACTTATTTGGGTTGAATATTAACTTGATACTATAATTCGTATGAAATTTGGCACAAAGATTGACACTAACATAAAACTCCTTTGTACCGAGTTTCATTGAAATATTGCTATATTTACGGCATTTATTATCGTTGAACCCCTATTCCGGGAGGACATTTGTATGGAGGCTATGTAAAATAATGAAAAATAACCAATTTCAATAGTTTCAATAGTCCTTGTGTCAAAATAATTATTTGTGCCAAATATCATCAAGATATCTTTAAAATTGCGAGCTGTACTTTGTTCACAAGGTTTACATGGACAGACAGACAGCCAGACGGACGGACGAATGGATATCGTTAAATCGATTCAGAAAGTGATTCTGAGTCGAACGGTATACATTAAGGTGGGGGTCTGGTAATTTTTTCTGTGCGTTACAAACATCAGCAAAAACGCATAATATCCCAACCACCTATGGTGGTGTAGGGTATAATAAAGATTTACGACTAAAACTTTACAAGGACTAAGGGTCTGTTTAAAAATAAAATTTTTATTAAAATAAATTTTTTTTTTTTTTTTTAATATTTCTTGCATAGTTTTTATACATACATATGTATTTGATTTTTAAACAATTTGCATGTTGCAGACACTAAATATAAAAACCTTAAGATTGTGATAAAACAAATAAAACGAAAATTCGTTTTAATGAACTGGTTGCCAGTTGTCCTAATGACGCAATGATGTCTGCGACTATGCTCAATTCTATATGTGTATAGCATAAATAAACTATGGCCATGCGACCATCTTGGGAGTCTCAAGTAATATCCCCGACAATATTGACTAAATCCTTTCTGGATTTTCATTGTTAACCTCAATCGACTTCCTTCTAACAACTGGATCGATTGAGGAGTTTGAAAGAATATTTCTTTCAAACTGTCAGATTACTCCAGCGTTCTTCACTCAGAGATCTTGGCTATAAAAAAGCAGCAAGTAAGAGATTAAATCTCTACATGCTGTCTATTTGACAACCGAGTTGGTACATGAATGCCGAGCATCTCTAAATTTGATGGCGACACATTCAAACCTAGAGCTGATCTGGGCAAGGAATCACTAAAATACCCCCGGTAATTTTTTTTCGGATGGACTAGCCAAAGCTGGTTCCTTCCTTCGTATTGAGAAAATAAACCAACCAACCGGTTAGTATACCGCCAGTGTTGCCAGTTTAGTTTGGAAAATTTGGCCCCTATGGCCTATATAATGCTTACATATGTTTCATACCACTATACAATACTCTTAATACAGTTAAAGTATCGGTACACAATTCTAGGGTGAATTGTTTCCATATAAGATCCCTCCCCGAACATTAATGTTCATACAGAATTGTGTAGGGTATCATATGGTCGTCTTTACTCGACTATTTTAGTCTAACTTGTCTTCAGTTCTTTTTTGCTGGGCATATGATAAAAGTTCAGGTTAAAAATTAAAATAAAGTTGAAGCTAAATGCATAAATCCCTTCGATTGAAATTTAAGTAGATCTAAGTATATTAGAATGTCCCTTATGAGAAAAATATTAAAAAAAAAATTAATTGATCTTCAGTCACGGATCTAGAACATTTCGTCCAAAAAATAAGGAGTGAGATCGAAAAAATCTTAACACACATTTTGCCTCATAACTTTTTTCGGAATCAATATTCAAAATTTTTTTTTGATCTAGTTATCATAGAAAATACTTCAGTTATTATTTTTAATAACAACCATGTTAATTTGTCATTATTTTCATTAAAATAAGTGACGAAAAAGATTTACGTCCTACAAGTTATTAAAAAACTTCAAAAAATCCAAATAGGTCTTACAAATAATTGGCCACAGAATTAAATGTCGTCCGTAAAACCGTTTCTAATGTTATTAAACAGTATCAGGAGAATTTGACTATTGATGTGAAACCTAGTTCGGTAAGAAAAAAGGACCACATGATATTGGGAAGGCCAGAAAATTGAAGGCATATTGAAAGGAACTCCAAACACATCTGGTAGAAAATCAGCTCAGTTTTCTCAGTGCTTCGACAATTTGGTGCGAAAGTTTAAAGCTAATGGGAAAGTTGATAACATATAAAGTTCAAAAAATTCCAAACTGGAATTCTGCAAAAAAAAAATTACAAGATAAAAATAGGACTCGGAATTTAAAACCAAATTTCATACAAAAATACTCAAGCTGTATAATTGACGAAGAAACGTAGCTGCTGGCAGAATCTTCGCAGCTTGTGTCTCAAAAATTTTTATTGCTAATGCTCGAAGCAATGTTGGAGATAAGTTTAAGACCCAAAAGCAGCAAAAAAACAGGAAAGTCATTTGATACATTCGGGTCCATAAATACCAAAAAATGCATAAAGGAATATTTGCAAAAAAGACTTCTTCTTTTCTTAAGAAAGCACAACGTGTCCACATATTTTTGGACCCATTTGGTATCATGTCACTACGGTAAGAAAGCTCTGGAATGGTACCAAAACAATAACATAGTTTTAGTACCAAGAGAGGTAAATTTTCAAAATTGTCCATAGCTTAGACCAGTGGAGAGATATTGAGCTCTTGTGAAAAGTAAATTAAAGAGCACAAAAAAGGTGTCCCAAAATACCGAAGATTTTAACAGAAGATGTGCACACTGTTCCAAAAAAGTGACTGAAGCAACTATCAAATCTCCAAAGAAAGGGTTTTCAAAAATGGTCCACAATTTTATAATTAGTGGTTAGAACCATAAAAATTATATATTTCTATGGTCTGTACTAAATTATCAAATGATTAAAAAAATAATGTAAACTCTAAGATCAACCGTTTCCAAGTTATTGAATATTATGTATGTTAAGAATTTTTCGATCTCACTCCTTAGTATTGAGTTTTGTCTTGAAATGGGTGTCAAGATATTTGTAATTCTTATCCAATTAAAAAAATAAAAAATATTTAAAAAATGTTCACAAAAATTTTTATCCACAAACCGTCATTTTAGTACATCAAAAAAATTCGATATTTTTCTTGAAAAATAGATACAAATTTTATAATTTTATTCTCTTTATGGTTTAAATATTAAAAATTTGCATTGTACTAAGTACTGCTGATAATATATAATTTTCCAAATTTGTCCAAAAAATTGTTCATCAAAATGCCTTATAAAGTCTTCTAGCGAAACAAAATCCCAGGGGTAAATTATTTAAATATTTTTTCCATAACCAAAAATCGATACTTTTCTTTTTAACAAAATGTATGAGACCCATGATTTTTCAATCGCTAGTAGGGAACTGAAGACCAATTTTAAAATTGTTTTAAATAATGTTTTTGTATTAAGCAAAATTTTCACGCAAATTTCGCAAAAGACATTCCTCGGGACACTTATAACTGGTAATCACATAAACCGGTTTGCAGTTTCATTTTAATGAAACATACTATTAAATTGTATTGAGATTATTTAAAGATCTACGACTCAAATTAAAAGTTTGGATAGTAAAAAAACATATGAGGCACTTTTTAAAGGTCTATGCTTTCAGTTAAACTTTAATTATTTATAAAGCTAAAATTGATTTTAACTGGCACTCCATCAAACATTACGTTAAACTTTAATTTTTTTTAATAAATACTTTAAATTTAGTCAGGGATTACTTGACAATCCTAAGTTTAACTGGTAGTAGGACCATCGATTTAGAATAAATAATTGAAGTTCAACATCTATTTATTTTTATCAAATTTAACTACTTAAACTTAGTTGTTATTAGTTTTATCTCTCTAGTAAAGTTTTTTTTTTTTTTTTTTTTTTTTTTTTGTATAAATTTGTTCCACTTAACATTTTCCTTCGAATACTTCACCATCTCAATGTTATTTTAATTTGCTAAATGTTTTTCTAAAAACATTTACTTAACAATTTTTGACTAAAGTAAATAGTTTAGTTTTGTTTAAATTGTAGAAAATTCAATGACGGTGATGATGATGAAGAAATTTATTGATTACAAGTGAACCTTGTAGCAACTAAAGTTGATGATGAGTTAATAAAAAGCAACTTGTTAAATGTCTATGTGTTTGTTGAAAGTGATGTGCATACCCACATAACCAAAGATTGAAATCTAAACAAAGCTGGTAATACTGCAAACAAAAATGTTTGATAACTTATATAAAAAAATAAAAAATAAAAAGGCTTAAAAAACTAGACCTACTAAAGTGTTCTCAATTAATTATAAAAAAAGAGAAAATAAGATTTACGCCAACCAATCGCCAGTTAAGCTTCCCTGGATTCGGCTTTAATATCAATAAATCTTCTAGAAATAAAAAGCCAAAAACTAGCTCTCAGAAATCGAACATAGATCTTTATGTTAGTTCTGTAATATTTTCTCCAAAAATGTTTTTTCCAAAATATTTACCAATTCTAATGCCACAATCAATTGGGAAATCTCTAGCTATTTCTATACCTTTGATTATATAAGTTTTGGGAGTCTATGTTTACCTAAGTATGTACGTCTGTATGCGTATGTGTATACATTTCTGGCTTCTTACAATATCTGAATTAAAACCTTAATTTACATGTTGGAAAACTACACCAAATAGAAATGATAAAAATAGAAGAAAAAAATATAATAAGATTTTCATTCACACCTTTTTAAAAGTTCTCAAGTTAAATGTAAATGAAAATAAGCAGACTCAAAAAACCCATTTGGGTATAATCAAAGTAATTTTGGCAAACTAAAGAGTAATTTTATGGTAATTCTAATAGATAAAAGGAAAGATGTGGGATGTTTAAATGTAAAAATCTCAGTCTTTTTTAATTACAAAGAAAAAGGTTTAAGACTCAAAGTACAAGTCAAAGGTCAATATTTTTAAAGATTTACAAATGTTTATGAATTTATTTTAATTTTGTGATATTAAAGAAAAATATTTGAAGAACTTCATATTAACCTTTGTTATGCATTTGGGGTTAAAATTATTTTAAAAACTTTATTAAAATCACAATATAAAGTTAAATAAGTAGTTTAAAATAGTTAATAAGTAGTTATTTTTATATAAATAACTATTATAAATTAAGACTGAAAAAATAAAATACTCAAAGTTTTCGACAATTTGCTCCAATTGTAATAAAGTCAGAAAAATGTTCAAAAGTTTATCCAAAGAACTTTAAATATTATTTTTGTACTTCTCAAAGTATCACAAAAATATGTAACTGTTATATACAGTGGCTCGTTATGAGAATCAAATAAAAATCAAAATTACAAATACTTTTAAACTATTTTTCATAAATCTCTTGTAATTTCAGAATTATACAATGAAATTATTTATATAATAAAAAAAGGGAAAATATGGGAAAATGTAATTGTATAACAGTTTTATATATGTAATAGTTAACTAAAGTGTTAAGGTATATAACATGGAAATCTGAGACAAGTTAAGGTATAACATGGAAATCTGAGACAATAAATTTTTAATTGTATAACGGTTTTGTTAAAAGTTACTTAATACATTTTAAATTATAGGGTAGAAAATCTTAAACGAAACTATTATACTTAAGATTTTTTACAAGATAAAAAAAATATAACGTGGAATAGTTTTATTTGTAAATTTCTTTAAAATTTCCTCGAAATACATAGCTAAATTATTGCCGATACCTATGAAATTCTTCAAAATTTTCCTTTTAATTGAATAAAATATCGCATACAAGTTTATTATAACAAAATATCCACTAAATGAGTAAAATTTTACCGTATAACAGTTTTATATCAGTTATGTAAAACTGCTATACATATAATATTTCTTATAAATTTGCTAAAAAAAAAAAAGTTAAATATGCGATACAATTTCTTAAAAAAGTTTGAAACTGTTATATTTCTGAAATTTGTAAAAATTTGCACAAAATGATTAAACTTTACTGTATCATAATTTTATAAAAAGTGATTTAATGAAACTGTTACACTGTTGAAATTTTTTAAATATTTTGTAAATTAATTCATAATACCGTATAAAAGTTTTATGACTATTTAGTAAAACCAAGTCATCATAATTAGTAAAAATATAGCAATTATTTTTATTATGAAATATTTTTAAAAGGCGTCAAATAAGTTATATTTTAACGTAACCGTCACAAGTGTGATATTTCTTTCCAATTTATACAAAATAAGTAAAATTGTTCCCCATAAAAGTTTATGAGTGATATACTTCTGATTTTTATTTTTTTTTACAAATTTATACAAAATCATTAAATTTTATCGTTTACCAAATTTATAAATGTTATATTTTTCTAACAAAATTTTACAATTGCAAATAGCAGTTTTATAACAGTTGAGTGAAACCAAGACATCAAAATCATAACGCATAAGAGTATTATTATGAAATATCTTAAAATATGCCTCTAATAATTTAAATTTTGCCGTATAAGAGTTCAGAAAAACAGTTATACATGTTATATTTCTAACAAAATTACACTAAACAAGTAAAATTTTTGCGCATAGAATTGTTTAAATATTATACTCTAAAATTCTTTAAATTTGCTAAAAAAAAAAAATAATAATAATACACTATTATGTTTTTGAAATTTCTAACAAAATTATACAAATTAATACATTTTATCATATAGCAGTTTTATAAAAGTTACGAGTTGTTATGAAATATCTTAAAATAAGCATTTAATATGTTAAATTTTAACATATAACAGTTAAAAAAATAATTATACCTGTAATACACATTTACTCAAAACGAGAAAATTGCAACGAATAAAAGTTTTAAATGTTATACTTGTGAAAATTCGATCTAAATTTTACAAATTAATAAATTTTACCGTTTAGCAAAATTAAAAAATTTTGCTGCATAAGAGATTCATTTTCATTAAATATCTTAAAATATGCACTTAATATATCAAATTTAAATTTATAACAGTTAAGTAGAACTGTTATACATGTAACATTTCTTACAAATTTGCCAAAACCAAATGAAATATTCATAAAATTGCAAAAATAATAAAATTACTGTATAACAATTTTATAAAAGTTATATAGTTTTACCGTATAAGAGTTTTATAAGAGCTTACTTAAACTATTATTTATTAAAATCTTTACAAATTTCCAAAAAATAATAATACAATTTAAGAGTGTAATAGTTTAATAAAATTGGATTTAAACTGTTATATTAATGGAATTTTTATAAAATTTCTATTATACTTGAAGAAATTCTAATAAAATATTTCGAAACTAATTTTTAGAAGTTTTAAAAATAATATACAATATGACAGTTTTATATCTGCTACTTTAATAGTTTGTAACTGGTAGAAAATTTTTGTATTTATTTTTGTAATTAAGTATTTTGCGCTAACGAGCAATTGATTCAAAAATTGTATTTTTTCATAGAATTCAAGTTGCAGATAATGCCAAATAATTTGAAGAATCTATCAAAAACTTGTTAGTATTTATTCTCTCAGGTATTCTCAATAAAGTATTTAGATAAAAAACTTAATTTGGAAGATTTTTTTAAAGAAATTATGTAATTCGTTTTCATTTCAAAATTACCTAGCCAAATTTATGGATGATACTGAAGGGGTTAATGATTTTCTATTATTATAATTAATTTGTTAAAACTATAAACATTAAACTTTTTTGTTTATAAATAGTTTTTGTGGTTTCAAAAGATTCTTTATAATAAAAAGTTGACAAATTTCCAATGAATACTCCTAATACAATATTGTTTAACTTCTAAGCAATAACAAATTTTGAAAACCACTCTTTTCTTCTCACTCTCTCTCTCTTTCTCTCATCCTTTAAATGAACTCTTGTAAAGAAAAGTATTATAATGGAATCCCTAAAACCACTAACAATTCAGTCGATGACACAGGCAAACCAAAATCTCAACACAAACCCATTATAGATGAACTAAGAGTTTGTCTATCTGTCTGGCTGGCTGCTTGATTCTTCGACACATATTGAAAGGGCACTTAGATTTATATATCAAAAAAACTTTTTTTATATACAACGAGACAACACACTGACAGTAACTTTAACAACTTGTTCCCTTACTTTTTTTGCAATACAGCTCTTGTACTATAACACTTGCTTACTAGCTGCCAATAGCAAACCAAAGAGTTTCTACTTTACTTACCAACAAAAAATACAATAAAATAGAAAAGTTTTTTTATAAGCTTAAGTAAATAATAAAAATATAAACTTCCTTGAAGAATAACAAAAACATCTTAAAACTGTAACAATAATGAAAAGTCTGGAATAAAAAGTCAATAACAATGACCCTCAAAAAACCTCTGACTTTTGACCTAAGGCAAGAAATAAAAAAAGGTTAGTACTTCACTTTAATAATAAAAGTGTTGACACAGTATTGGCCTTATTATCAGGGTTGGCCAATTTATCTAACAGCCTGCTGCTGCTACTGCTAGTGAGAGTAAATATTTTCTGAAATAATAATTTAAACTTTTGACATTCTCCAAAATAAAGAAAAAACTAATACAAAACAATCAACAAATACTTTTTAAACTATATAAACAATCATTTATATAAAAATTTATTTATAGAAAAAACTTTTTGAATTTTATTTCTTCTTCTTGGTCTGTCTTTACTTTTTCAGTTGATAATAAATTATTGTTAAAGACAAAAAATATATGAAAATAAATAAATTTTTATTTTTATATACATATTTTCAGTATAGCAATAGAAACCTTTGAACTTTTAGCATTTAACTCTTAAAAAAATGTTAACAAATTTTATATATTTTGAGAATCTATTTTCAGCCGTATTTGTAAAATGGTTGTCAAGCTTAAAGCTGGCCAAAGGTAAAAAAAGTTGAAAAATATTATGAAGTACATACATACCATTTTATAAACTTGATATTGCAGGAAAATTAATTAATTCTTTTAATTATCCCAAAGAATTCATTGTGATTTTTTTTTTGTCAGCTGGCCACCTCCTTTTGATAACAAAAATGTCACTCTAAGAATAGTTAGTATTTTGTATTCTTCTTTTTTTTACTTTTTCAAGTCTATTTTTATATAGAAAAGTTTATCTAGCAGTCAACAGCTAACATAACTATATATATACAAAACTCATACTTGCAACAAATGCATTTGACGTTTTAATGAACTTGACTTAGTTTTTGAAATGCAAAAGTTGTCTAACAAAAATAAACTTTTAAAAATAAACAAAATAATATATATCGTTGTATTATTTAAGATGAATATTTCTTTCCCCATAATTAAATGCCAAATTCATCTTATTATTTATATTTGTTTGACTTTTTTTCATATTAATCATTTTCTAACTATTTTTTATTTTTCTTTTTTTTCAGGATTTTTTTTTCCACCAAATATCAGCAGCTCTTCCTTCCCCTTAGTGCTTCAAAAATAGGTAAGTTTTTAGAAATTTTACAAAACATCTCTAAATGCTTTGATGTCAAAGATTACATTATAGTCTGATATTGTTGTTCTCATTCGTTTCAATGATTCTTTTATTTTTGATGTTAAAAGTTTTCTATGTATGTAAATCGATAGAAATTTTTCTGCTTTCGTTTTGTAATAAAAGCAAAATGCCGCTGGATTTTGCATTTTTTATGTCTGTGTGTGTTATTGCAAGTGAATATTAAAGCCAATGCACTCATTTAAAAATGTAAAAAAAATAAAATAACTTTAAAAACATTCACTTTATACACCTCTAGCAGAGTTTTAAAGGTATTCAAGTTTCTTTATATTTAACTATTTATGAAATGGTTTTATCGTCGGCTGAGGTAACTTAGTCGCCTCCAGGGTCTACTTACCTAAACCTTAAGTAATAAGAAGTTTGATTTACCCTTTCTTGGTGCTAAAATAATTATTTTCTTTATTGAATATGAGAGAATCTACGATAATGCTGAATCGGCTTCAATAACTTCTTCTTTAACTATGCTTATTACGATTCTCACTTCTTCATCAACTAGGCTCATTACGGTTCTTCGGCTTATATCAGGTTCAGTTATTCGGCTTATAGTAAGATCGGTTCGGTTATTCGGCTTATAGTAAGATCGGTTCGGTTATTCGGCTTATAATAGGATCGTTTTAGTTATTCGGCTTATAATGGCTCGGTTCAGTAGTAGAATTAGAATCAGCGTTGTACATTTGGCTCCGACATAAACTCGTCTGTAAAACTGGTACGGGTTTACGGCGAAATCGGCTTCTGGTTCAGGTGGCAGATTCGGGGATCGAAGATCGTATATTTTTCTACAATACGTACAATGGTTTTTAAAGCTAATGTCAAACTACTTCTCAAACAGCTATTACCATGCACTTCTACGGGTTAATATTGTACTAAAACAGATAACCGAAGTCAATTGTGAGATCGAGCAGCACGAGGCCACTCGTGAGAACGAACAATTGAAATCACTCGTGAGAACAGCTAACAGAAGTAAACTTTAAGAACGAGCAGCACTAGGCTACTCGTGAGAACGAGCAACCGAAGTCACTCGTGAGAACAGCTAACCGAAGTCAACCGTGAAAACGAGCAACCGAAATCACTCGTGAGGACAGCTAACCGAAGTTAACTGTAACAATGAGCAGTACGAAGCCACTCGAGATAATGAGAAACCGAAGTCACTCGTGAGAACAGGCAACCGAAATTTACTGTGAAATTTATTTGACACTCAACCTAGGTCAAGTATCCTAAAAAATACGACTTAATTTTACTTTCGCAAAATATAGTCGACTCTCCCATTATGTATAATAATTTCCGAGACTTATATGGCGTGTTATTGTCTTGTTTGAATCACCCGACTGTAACCAAACCTTGTTTACTTAAACTTATTCATGTATAAACTGAATGAGAATTATATCAACTGGACAACTAAACCAGTTATTACAAGTGTGTGTCTGTATGTATATATGGTATTTACAATAATTGCAGTGCAATTACTTATTACTGATATGTAATTCAATATTTTAGTATAAAAATAGTTAATATACATAAAAACAAAGGAAAAAAAAAAACTAATTCATTAAATAAATCGATTAGGAAATATGCACGTAAAAATAGTAAACGTAATAGTAGTGTTCAGTGTACTATTTCCACATTACAATTTACTTAAAATTTAGATTCTAAAATATAAATAAAAAAAAAACGATTTTTGGAATTATAATAAAATTATTTACAATTAGAATATGCTTCAAAATATTTTTTCCACAAAGAAACTCAAAATGACAAATTTTTTAAGGCCCACTTTGAAGAAATAAACTTTATTTTGTCGGAAATAAGTATGTGAGGCCCATAATTTTTCAATCATCACTTAAACTACTAGTCACATCAAGTTAAAATGTATGAGATAGTTGTACAGCAGGACCTAAGCTTTAAACATCCTATTGTAGCCACCATATACGAGATGACCACCTCTATATATCACATTTTTTATTATTTGCTTGACTTGTTTTTGGTATTTTTCAAATAATTTCCGTAATATAGTAAAGCCATTCCATTTAAAACCAACCAGCTGATTTTCTCACCTCTTTCGAATTTGATAATATTGGTACAATTATTATTCTTGTCAAAACTAAGATTGATTCAAAATTTCAGATAATCAAGTGGTTCGCAAAATATCGCGGTTTGAAAGTGCAAAATAGCTCAAAATATGTACAAAGTTGCATACACAAAATTACAAATATCTTTCGAAGTATTTATTATATAAGATTAATTGAGATGTCATATTAAAGGTATCAAAATTACCTTTAATATGACGTATAACATGACTTTTTGCTCAACATCAAAATGGTCCATATCTCGCGCGGGTAAATATTGACGCTGGTAACTCAGATATACAAGGAAACGAATATGCTGACGAGTTGGCACAAGTAGGAGCAGATATGATTGTAAGCACAGCTTGCGAAAGCGTCTATCCGAGTTTGAACTCAACCTATCTTAGGATACGCGGGTAAATCAGATGAGATTTGACGAAACTCACCACGTTGCAAACAAACGAAGATATTATGGAAACCAAAAGATAAAAATACGCTAAAGTCTTTACTTAGTACGGAGAAATACGAACTGAGACGGTACATAGGTATTATTACAGGCCATAATGCACAAAATTGGTCTACAGTGAGTATATGTAGATGGTGTAATGATGCAGAGGAGGATACATTCCACTACCTTTGCCAATGTGTTGCATTATCACTTTACAGATTTAAATGTTTTGATTCCTATTTCTTGGACCTTATATGGGAGCTATGCCTTATTGTTGACTGATCTGCCTGAAATTTGTCATTTCTCTCCTATATAAAATTTATTCATATCAACTTTTATTGAATTAGTGACATAAATAAATGTTAAAACCCTATTTCGGGGAGTATTTGCATGAGGGCTAGTTAAAATTATAAACCCTTTGACTTTCTTCATACAATGTTGGGCCAACTTAATGTACATATATTGGAGCTTTCAGAGTTTTAAAAATAATGTACTGTGATCTTCAACATAAAGGGTGGATGGCCTCGGACACTACAACGAAAGACTTCGGGCCTTAATCTTAGCAGTTTTCCAAGTTCACAAATACAAGAAATAACCGTTAACATTAGGACTCGATAGACTATTAAAATATGATCAAAATCTCCAATGTAGAGTTCTGTAGAAAACGAATTAATCCATAAGAGTTACTCAATTAAGGTTTACAGTATGATTTCCAAATTCATCGTATATAAGTATTATTTATTTATTTACTTGCAATGAATCTTCGATTTCTGCTAATTCAATAAGAATCCTAATTCGTTAAGTTTTATTTAATTTCCTTTCATCATGTTTATTCCGATTGATCAAAGAAAATTGCCAATTTCTACAGTCCTCTCATCTACAGAAAGCTTTTTTCCTCAAAATTCGGCATGGCAAAAGAGTTTTTTTTTTTTTCAAACGTCCAAAAATCAAACATTTTTCATGCTGAGATATTGTTAAGTTAAAGGAAGAATATATTAAATTAACTAGCTACAGAGCATTCGATGAAGATATTCAGTTTATTAATAGTCAACCTGTTGTGAAGTTTCTCTTGGATGACAATTCGGTCGATGCACAGTGGGGCCAAGCGCAAATTTTTTGGTAATAAATTTATATCTCCTAAAGTACTGCTCAAATTGATATGTATGGAAGAGTTGTATAGGAAGATCTAAGCTTTCATCTTGTAGTCATCCTGTGATAATACGAATCAAACTACAGGGTGTCAAAGTTGACAATCTCGAGCATGTAAAAGTTTCAAAAAATCATAACTTCTACAAAGGAAGTTCGATTTTAAAATTTTTTTTATTTCTGTAATTATTTTAAAATATATAACAAATAACAGAATATAAAAAAAAATGTTTTCCTCATATACCTCAGGACTTATTACCGAAAAATAAAAGAAAGTCAAGGCAAAAAATCAAAAATTCAAAATTCAAGCGTAAATACTAGAGTCTGACCGAACGCATTTTTTTATACCGAACCATAACCCAAACCGGAACTTCGGTCAATTTTGCAAAGTTCGGCCGAATCCGAACTAAACCCTAACTTTTTTGTTATAGGACCTAAAATGTGCAAAAAAAAAATATATTATTAACAAAAATACCGGGAAATACTTTCTAGACATTGGTTTAACGCATATAAATTAAATAGAATTTGGAAATGTATAGATATTTGTATCTTAATAAGTTAGTGATTAAATTAATTTACATCCTTAAGATTTTTTGAAACTTTTATATACTCGATTTCGCAACTTTGACACCCTGTAGCTTATATCGTAATATGACAGGGGGACTATTATATAATTTTTCTGAAGGCTTATGTACTTCTATACAACTCATCCATACATTTCAATTTGATCTGAGCAGTAGCTTAAGACATACAGATTTATTACCAACAAATTTGTGCTTGGGCCCACTGTTCGATGGCTTATGTAAATAAAATCAAAATTTATGCATCGATTTTAATGAAATATGATTCTTTTTATTGGAAAAATATTTGGTTTTATGGATGTGGCATTCAATTTGTTATCTTTGACCTTGATTCATTTTATTCACCAGTTTTATCATCAATAAAGTTTCGCAATAACTTTATTCCTTTTAAGTTCTGTGTAATTTCAAATATTGTTGGTCTTTTGAACATATGAGCAAAAAAAAAATCCATATATGAGTCTATGTAAAACAATTTAGTTCAAAGCAATTTTTCTACTACTTTAAAAAAATAAAAATTAAAAACGTAAACATGTACAAACGTTTTTATTTTGCTTTTCTACTAAATAATTATGTTTATTTGTTGCTGTTTTTATTTTCTTGTTCATACTCTATATACAACATATAAACACAGACTCCTAGACCAATAGTGGTGGCATGGATTTGTTAAACTAAAGAAAAACTTTCTCTGAATTTGGAGGCAGAAAGAAAAATAAAAACAAAAACTAAAACTAATATTAAATCAAATCCCAAGCAATCTTGTTAGATTCATTAAATTGGAAAAAAAGTACATGTATTAAACAAAAAATAAAATATAAATTGTGGCTAAAGTTTCTATTGTTTTGTTCGCTAAATAACATTTAAGCTTAAACAAAATAAATTGTAGCAGTTAAAACTTAATACAAAAGAAAATCTATTGTAATTGAACACAATAATATTTTGTTTCTAAAGTTTATGGTTTATTATTGAGAAAATTATTTTATGATATTTATAAGTTCTCTTTCTCTTCAAAAAAATAAAACTTTTAAGTAAGTATTCGATTATTTCTAATATTATTTGTTCAACAAATTGTTGCAAAATCGAATAAAAAAAATACTTTAATGAAATCAACAAATTACTTATAATAAACTTCATTTTGGGCTTTAATGCACATTTAGCACATTTCTGTTTATAGTGGGTTTTAGTTTTTATTTGCAATTTTATTTTTTTGTTTTAACATATAAACGAACATGTGCGTTGTTGTTTTTTAGGCTCAAACTATCATTAACAATTGCTTGCATTTGTGTTGCGCATGCGTAACCTTTTTTGCTTTAAGCTGTCATTTGTAATAAGTAGAAATGTATGTTGTTGTTTCTATTGTTTATTAGCTTTTAAATTGTAATACTTACAAGTGTTTACAACAAAATTGCAATAAAAATTGGAAATAAAATTAGTAAGACATGTAGATAGTCATACAAGTAGTAGTTTGTAGATGTTAAGCCCCCTTAAGACAGACTTGGTCTTAATTACAAGTTAAATTTAAGTTTTTTTTTTTTTTTTTCAACATATTTTTTTGTCACAAGTAACTTAGGCTTAGGAAAATAAAATTGCATAGTTCAGCCAACAAACTAGGTCAAGATAATTTTGAAAACTTTAAGAGAATTTAGGTTACAAAAACCTTAAGTGGGGGAACTAAGTATTTATTTATATAATACTTATATGTGAATTTCAAATTGTGTCAGATTGCGATTTATCTATTAAAAAATAATAATAAATAATAAAAAAAATAGTTGGAATTAAATAATTGCAATTGCAAAAATTTCTAGATTATTTCCAAGACAACTGTAAAGGTAAATGTTGCAACCCTTGCAATTTTTTACTGTTTCAACTTAACATGAGTAACCAATTTTTAAGAAATTAGATAAAGTTAGCAGAAAAAAGTAAAAACTATTTTTCAAGACACTGAAAAAAATGAAAATGAATTTAAAATATATTTTTTTATTTATATAATTCATATAAATCAGTATATTTATTGATATATTCCTTTTTATATTATTTAATTAATTTTAAATTTTCTGTTTTATTGTTGTTAAATTTCAAACACTATTGAAATTGATTTTGTCATACCGTGTGTAGCATGTCGAAAGAATCACCTCATAAAGTATATGGGCAATTATCAAAAATTTTTGATTTTAGCCCTTCAAAAAAATATTAATTTTTTTTTGACGGCACATTAAAATCCTTTTGTATACATATAAAGTGACTCGAATGTATGTAGAATCAGTTCGCGTTAATCATTTCATGTGAGGGGAGCGAAAATTATGGCGGTTTAAAGTTGAACATATACAAATTTTTACAAACTAGAAGTTTATGTACAATTCTGGTCAAAATTACACGTAATATCAAAACCTACTGAGTTATTCAAATAAAATTTATGATATTTTCAATGTTTGATGGTATTAGTGCAGCATATTTTAGGGTTTCATAGTAAAATTAAAAATTTTCCTTTCAATAAAAATCGCGATTTTTAAAAATTTTGTGAAAAATTTTGATCGAAGTTATTTCTCCATATATTGATTGAAAATATATTTTGTTAGAGTTTATTACATAGAAATGCTTTTTAATATTGTGATCCTTTTTTAACACAAATAAATATATTTTGGTCCATAAAATGTTTATCTCGAATTTTTATTAAGCATAACAAGCACCTACTAATTATGTCAATTATAGTTAATTTCATGCTGTCCACACGATGTGCCTTAGCGAAATGTGTTTTGACAAAAGTGTCCCGTTTTCAATTATCAACGACATTTGACTTAAATTTATGATCTCAATCAATTATATTTATCGCCACTCTTATATCCATATATCTAATATTTGTTTAAATTGCATTTTTCTATAAAAAAAAATACAAAAACAAAAAGTTCAATTTTTGCATAATTTTCAAAAAGTCCATAAAATTCTTGTATTAAATTTATTTTTAATGCTCCTCTGATTTTGTTATGTAAAATAACAAAAAAACTAAGTTCACGCAATAATCCAAGCAATTCCATATAAAAATGTGAATGTACCTCGCGAAAAACTGACTTTTTGAAAAATTTTCGCACTTGTTCTCCAAACTTTGAGACTATCTACTGCGTTGACTATTTCGGGCACATCAACAAGATATAGCGCAAAATACGCACAATTATAACAAGTATCAATCTCTATTCCAAATTTTGTATTCGGTGAGGGGCGCACAGACCGCGCCCAAAAAACTGAAAAATTTAAAAAACCAAACAATTTTGTCATCAAAACTTTACTACCCTGAATTTAGTTGTTGAAAGTCTGCACAACAGCAAAGATGGTACAGAATTTATATACAAAGTCCGATTAGTTTACTTATGACAAAGTAAGATCAAAAAATATAAACGCGCGAACAAAAATTGTAAAAGAATGGTAAAAACTTAAGTAGTTTTTATCAGTTTTTCTATATTCTTGAACTTTGAACAACAATCATGGTTATAAAAAGAATCCTATTGTGCTAAAATTTTGCACTCTATTAGTTTCAAG
This sequence comes from Protophormia terraenovae, assembly GCA_951394005.1. Taxonomy (NCBI): domain Eukaryota; kingdom Metazoa; phylum Arthropoda; class Insecta; order Diptera; family Calliphoridae; genus Protophormia; species Protophormia terraenovae. Next base: position 87,578,569 of record OX596074.1, read on the forward strand.
TCTTGTGAGTTCAGATCTGTAACCAATTTGTTCAAAATATCATTATCACAAAACTTATTAAGGATTTAATTCAGTTTCAGCCAGGTTAAACATTTTTGATAATTGCCCATATATTTTCTGGGTCCTGGAGATTCTGAGTCAATCTAGTTATGTCCGTCTGTTGAAAGCAGGATATGGCTCGAACGGGACAACGTAGGGGGACGAAATTTGGCTCAAATATTTATTCGGTTAATGAACAAAAAAGTTATGGACTAAAAACTAGAAACACAGGGTGTCCGTTGTAGCTTAATTTCATACTTTTCTGCTGATATCTCTTAAAAAAAGCATGTTCGACAACGAAATTTTGTATAAAAAGTTCGAGGGTCAATATAAACTTGGAAACCAAAAATGGGCGTGGTCCGCCCACTTTACCGCCCACCTCCTACATAAGGTGAAACGTCAACGAATTTTGTACAAATAGTTTAAGGACCAATGTAAACTCGTTAACAAAAAATGGGCGTGGTCCGCTCACTTTACCGCCCACCTCCCATATAACGTAAAATTTTAAAAAGTTGATGGTGGGTATATAGATTCGGCCGAGCCGAATATAACATTCGTGCTTGTTTTTCGTTGAATTAAACTTTTCAATGGTGTTTTTCAGTTTAGAGTTGATTTTGTAGTACTATTAACATATTTTTCAGAGTGGCAGCATTATTAAAATTGTTGCAACTTTAATACTGTTTACTCTAACAATTTTGCAAAAGTTCCGTAAAATATTGTTCTATGTGTTGTTGTGTTTACAGAAATCGATGCAACTTTGCAATGGTCTAGCAAAGTTACAATTTCTGAGGTGAATACCTTTTGTATGGTGTTATAGAAAATGCCCGGGCAACTAAAATTATGCTCTAAAAATATTGATTCCCAGGAAATTTGCAATTTTTCCTGTCCCGCTCTTTGAAGACCTCAAAAAATGTTTACACTTAGGAAAAACTGATGAGATCGTAAAAGAGCACTTAAGTTTTTTAATATAAAACATTTTTTACAATTGCAAAATATGCAGTAACAAATTGATTGATAAATTATATAATTTAACTATATATTTTTAAAGGTAAAATTTTTTGTTATTGATAAAAAAAAGTCGTACAAAACATAACGTAATTCGCAGAAGTATACAGAGAAAAAGGATTGGTTGAGAAATGGTACTATTATTAAAATTCAATTGAATAAACAAAAGATGTTTTGTAAATATAATTGTAATATCAATTTAATGCAATTTCTTTAATTATAAGAGTAAAGCATTATTATAATGGTATTAAGGTGCTTGCAAATGCATAGTTAGTTACCTGAATCAATTTTAGATTTAATAAAATAGTTGGAAATCAATTGGTCTGTATAACCTTATTGAATTCACGCTTTAAATGAACTATCAATGGTTGCTATCAAAAACTTATTTGTAATAAAAGAATCTAAAATTTAACCATATTTACAGTTAAAATAGTAAAACATTTAAAACAATTCGCTCATATTTCATAATACAAAATCAATTTGTTACCTCAACCGAATTACTGAAATGAACTACGTATTTGAATTTAACAGGCTTGTATCTTCACTTTTATTTATTGAACTAAGTCTAAAACAACAATCTAATTAAATTCAGCATAACATTTTTATGTATTAAATATTAGTGGCAGTAATCGAAAAATTTTATTACTACAAATCATTTAATGTATTTTTTAAAAAATATGACATTCAAAAATAAAAATACAAGAAAACACATCAATATACAACGAGAGAAGAATATATAGTCGGTCAAGACCGACTATATGATACCCTACACCATTGCGTATGAGCATAAAAATTCGGGAAGTGGATTTATCTTAGACCTGTAGACCAACACTTTTACTAAATCTAAAATAAAGCATGCAAGTACAGAGTAATGCGTTAATAATAACATCTTGCTGATTTTATGCATTATAGGGCGATTTCCGGAAGTGGGTTTATATGAGAGCTATGGTAAATTATGGACTAATTCTCATAAATTTTGGCAATGTTGTTTCTACTTAAATAAAACTTATTTGTGTCGAATATTACTTGATACTATCTTTCGTATGGGATTTATGCTCGTTAATTTTCGGAAGGGGGTTTTATATGGGAGCTATGGTCAATCGTGGACCGATTTTAATAAAATTTGGCACAAAGATTGGTATTTGCACAAAACTTCTTTGGACCGAATTTCATTAAAATATTCTTAATATTAAGACATTTTTAAGTGTGGAAACTCTATTCCGGGGGGACATTTGTATGGGGGGTAGGTGAAATAATGGACCGATCATAACCAATTTCAATAGGCTCCGTCCTTGTTTCATAGAACTCCCACCTGCCAAATTTCATTCAATTATCTTCAAAATTGCGGCCTGTACTTTGTGCACAAGGTTTACATGGACAGCCAGCCGTCTAGCCAGCCAACCGGCCATCCAGCCATCCGGCCATCCAGCCATCCAGCCAACCACCCAGCCAGCCGTCCAGCCAGACGGACATCGTTAGATCGATTTAAAAAGTGATTCTGAGTCGATTGGTATACTCTAAGGTGGGTGTTGGATATCTCATTCTATGCGTTACAAACATCAGCACAAACACATAATACCCCAACCACCTATGGTGGTGTAGGGTATAAAAATATTGTGAACAAAAAATTTTAAATTATTGGAAAAATTTTAAAGATGGGTCTATTATTCAAGCCGTACGTCTATTTTTAAAAACTATTATATATTTAAAAATAGCAATATAAATAGTCATGGTATCTAAAATTTGCAAAATGGTAAATATATGGATTGTTTTTTAAATATACAAAATAAGTAATAATGTTTTTAACCAGATTTATTTAATGGGAACAAATGTATAAGTGTGAAGAGAGCAATTTTTTGTTGCTGAGCGAATGAAAAGAGTTGATGTTCTATTTGTTTTCTATGGTATGTACTTTCGAACACGGTTATAACGAATAATGAACTATTGCTATAGCGAACACTTTTCTTCGGTCCCATTGATTTTACATAAATTTTCCATACAAGTAACAACGGTTATAGCGAACGCATTATTGCGATTTTTTTATATATTTTATAACGAACACATTTTTATGGTCCCAAGAAGAATATTTCATAAAAAAAAAACTACATTTATAACGAACTAGTACAAATACTAGTTTTAAATAATTAAAATTGCACATTTCGATATTTTTCAAATATATAAAAACTAACAGAACTAACTTTTATTAATTTCAATTTAAATTATTGGACAAATAGAAATAATTTTCATTAGTTTCAATTAAAATTATCGGACAAATAAAAGGGATATTTACAGTTGTTGACCTTTTTAACATAACGCATTTACATTTATATAAAATAGTTTAAAATAAAAACTAAGAGAATTAAAATCTAAATAATATAAAATCGTTTTGCCTCAAAGAGTAAACAGCTCAAAACATTCCAATTTCAAAACCTCGGTAATATAAGAAAACATTGAATGATTATAAAAAAATATAATTAATCTCAATTTGCCACTTATGAAATGACTGACGAATGGAAAAAATATTCTTCCTGATATATTGAAATCATTAACATATAAAATCCATAAAAACAGTTCATTTTTAAAGGAAATATTATTACAAATATTAGTATCGGAATGAAATACATTTATTTTGTTTCCAATTTTTTTTTTTTTTTTTTTTGAACGTTTATAACAACCTAAATTTGTCGGTCCCTACGAGTTCGTTATAACCGTGTCCGACTGTATATGAATTAATGTATCAGTTTTAAGACATTAAAATAAAAATCACAATGAAAAACAACATTTTAAGAATTAATTGACAAAGCTGAAAAATTCCATTGTAAGAGCTGATGGTTTTAGTTCTATTTACTGAATTTATTTTTAAAGCAGTTGTACGTACGTAGATAGAACTTTTGACCGAATTTAAGATGGTACTTGTAACCAACAATGAATCTGTTTTCTCTGTGTAACAAAATAAAGAACAAAATTTTTTTACAGGCTCAAAATATAAACTTTTCTTCTAAAATTGATAATTTATTACCACGGCTGGGTGTACGATGAATTTGAATTTGAAACCATAAGAGATAATAGTTGCAGTAAGTACGTAGTTTCTTTGACTTGCTTAGAAGAATTCAGAAATGTAAATATATCATTTAAATTTGTAAAAGTTACAAGCTTCGATATTTTTTTCACTCAATGTGGCTAATTTTGACCTCCATGTGGTTAACACACTCCAACAATATTCTGAAGGAAAAAAATTTTTTAAAAACACATGTTTTTATATAAAATGTTCAAATATTTTTTCCTGTTGCCTTAAACTCTTACAACATACTTTTAGCCATTTCATTTGCAACAGCTGAAATAAAATAAGTGCAAAAGAAAATAACAGCCTAAATAGGAAAAAGGTTTCAACTTTAATTACAAGAATTTTTTTTAGGATTCTTCAGGCAGGCAGTCAGTCAGTCAGACATTAATGCGTTTGTAAATTCAAACAATTCAATTGCATTTTTGTAATTATACTCTTATTTTTGCGTTGCAGTTTTTTTGTTTCGCCTTATCTCTCTTTGAAATTTATAATTAAGTTGAAATTTACGCGTGTAGGCATTGTAACATAATGTTTACATGCTTGTTGCAAGTTATTTTTATTTAACAAATACTTTAACAATTTACACAGATACTAATGGCTTTATGTGTTTACATATATGTACATATGTATATGTAGAGAACATGTTGCAACAATTTAATCACAAAAACATTCTCATATATAAACGGACGAAAGGACGGATAAAAACTGGCTTTAAGCTAAAGAAGAGAAAAAAAAAAAAATAAATAAATAAAATAATAAAATAAAAACCCATAAAAATAACAATGAAATACAGTTTTTATCTGCAAATTCATTCAATTATTTCAGCGTTGCACATTCAATCATTTTTATTTTTCAATGGATATATAAAATGGTAAAATAAATAAACCAGAAAACGTGTCATAACAAATTAAAAATGTGAATAAAATTATAAAATATAATAAATTTTCAATAATATTCCACAGTCACTTTCAATCAGGAGAATATCTTCTACAAGACGTTAAAAAGTGGCATAAGTGAATCTATTTATTAATAGTCAGTTGACATTACATTTAATTTTTTTTCTTAATATACTTTTTTTTTTACCTAAAATTTTTATCTTTCAGAAGTGACTATTTAAGATCACCACTGATATTATCTTATAAAAGTTGAAAGAAAATACCTTAATGTTTGTTGGGTTATTTATGCGTTTTGTTTAAGTATTTATTGATTGGTATTTAGGCTAAAATTTTATATTTCAATGGTCCGTAAGTAATTTTAATGAACATAAAATAATTACATTGTTTTTTTATTGTAAACATATAAAATCGTATAAGATTTTTAATTAAATGCTTTCAGCATCTTAAAATTATAAAATTTGTCTGATAACAAAATAGTTTAAGAAACTAAATAAGAATTTTTTAATTTAATAAAAAAATAAATTCATGAACAATTTTATATAATACCACATATTATATAATTTATTTTATATTTAAATTACATTAATTTAATAGCATAGTGTTATTAATACAAGAAATTTTTAATTTTTTCCTCTGTAATTTTATGTATTTATGACAAATTTTTAATGACTTTAAATGACAAGAATAATACAAATATTTGCTGCTGATTATGGCGAACAATTGTTAATTAAATTCTTATAATTGTTGGACTAACATTTAATGTTGCATGCAACATTTAACAGTACATATATTAAAAAATTATCACCAGACAATTAATACGAAACAGACATTATCAAATGTTAAACAAAGATAATCAACGAAAAACTCCAGGAAAAGGACATTAAATGGTAGTTAAAAAACAAAAACAGCATAATATTAAATTATATGAAAATAAAAATTACATTAAATTAAAGTAAGGGGCTGTAAAAAGGAATATAAATGTAAATATTTTGTAACCATTTTAATTAATTTTAATTTACTTGTAAAAATATTCAGAAGGTAAAACTGTTTAGCATATCGTCCCTGCGCTGACTGAATTACCTATGTAAAAATTTTGGAAATTTTTTTTATTGCTGCATTTAGATCCCCTACTAATTATAGATATGACCACCAAAGCATTTGTCGATATCTCTACTAGTTTAGGATTTCCAAATTACCTATGTAAAACCATATATAAAATGCTCCAACAAAATTACCTATGTACATAATTTTTCATACAAGTTAATATTATTAATATTCTTAGAGAAAATGGTAATATTAAAATTTAAACATAAAATATTTAATATTGCATACTTATGATATGCCGCCTGAAAGTGTACATCCCAAGACTAGTTACACCAAAATTAACTGACACAGATTTACATTAACTAAAGCTTTGATGATGTCTGTCCGACTGTCTGTCCGTCTGTCTGTCTATCAGTTTCAGATTATTATAAAGTTTATTATTATTTTTTAATAATCAGAATAGGAAAAAGCTCGGGAGACCATACTGTCAATGTCATCTGAGCGATACCTATTATATGTTGGATTTCTTTTAATCAAAAATTAAAAGTTGTGTATAGTGTTGATCGAAAATAATATTTTTGGAGGTACTTTAAAATTGGTCCAGCTCAAGAAGATGAAATAATTGATTCCTAATATTTTGAGAATTAGTTTAAGACATATAAATCTTTAATTTTAGGAGGGTACACTTGCAACATTTTTTGTCTTCGCACAAATCGAGGCACTTTATTCAGTTCAGGAATTTTTAGTAAATCGTTAATTTTAACTTATTTAAAATCTTTTTTCAGAAAATCATAAAATACGGGTTCATTAATTTTTCTTTAGCTATCGTTTGATACATAAAATATTAATATTGGTGAATTTTCTTTTTTAATTTTTTGAAGATTTTTCTGGGATCATCAACAAATTACCGTTTAATAGCATGTTCCAATTATCTTAGGAAGTTGAAATTTGACCAAGATATTACTAATAATACCGCCTTCCATAGTTCAAATTTATATTTAAATGAACTTAAGAACCTGCAAAAAGAAAAGCACAATCATATCTTAACAAAAAATTGCTCCACAAAATTACTTATGTAAAGTTTTCGTTGATTTTTCCCAAAACGCGCCAAAAATTTCATTCTTTTTCATAAAACATATAATTTGTGTTACTAAGCCTATTCATAAACGAAGAAAATTTGTAAACATTTAGTGAAGTAACGAAGGAACTGCAAAACTAAACAGTTTTTCAGCTTTCCTGAAAAGTTATTAAAAATTACATAGGTAATTTAGTCAGCGCAGGGACGATATATTGAAAGACAATGAAAAGCAGTTATTTAATGTTAAATTTAGTCATGAATTTGGTTAAACAATTTATAAATCTGTTTTTTATACACAGAGATAACGGATTCGTTGTGGCAACCGAATTTATTTCCAATCGAATTTGTTCCGTTCCAGTACTATCATATAATTTAGTACTATCATATAATTTAGGTCTATGTAACCGATTTAACAAAAAAAATAATAATAATTTAATAAAAGGTTTGGAAATTATATATTACTCTCTTGTGAATTGTATAATTGTTATTATTGGTTTTTTTTTATAAATATTTTTATACCCACCATCAAAAAGATGGGTATATTGATTTTGTCATTCCGTGTGTAACGTGTCGAAGGAATCATTTAAGACCCCACAAAATATATATTTTCTGGGTCCTGGTTAGATTCTGAGTCGATCTAGCTATGTCCGCCCGTCTGTTGAAAGCAGGATATGGCTCGAACGGGACAACATAGGGGAACAAAATTTCGTTCAAATATTTATCTTATTTAAGGTTTGTTTGGCATTGAAAATGAGCAATCGATTAATAAACAAAAAAGTTGTGGGCTAAAAACTAGAAACACAGGGTGTCCGTTGTAGCTTAATTTCATACTTTTCTGCTGATATGGATGCTGAGATATTTGAAAAGATAGTGGCATATAAATAAAACTGTGTATTTTCCTTGGGAAAAAATATTTGTTTTTTCTTTAAGACTTTTTTACCAAAATACAGTTCTAAATGTTTTTTGCTGATTTCGATTTTGCTATACGCCTGTCACGTTTTTTCTCACTTGAACAAATTGACCCACTCTAATGTACGTATAAATGTATCTCAAAAAACAATAAAAATTTTAAATAAATAAGGAAAAAATGCAATATTATCATACACACTAATTTAAAAATGGAAATCTTTATTTACCGAATGGATATTTTCAGTGTTCTTTGTTTAAAATATTTTTTATTTAATTACAAACAAAAACTACATCTATTTAAATTTCAATGCGTTTTTACTAAAAATTTTTAGAATTTGTTAAAAATTCGCGATTTTAAAGTAGAGGGAAAAATAGAAAGAAAAATTTCTCTGAAAAAAGTTTAAAAAAGGGAGTTTTTAACTAAACATAGGAATTTTTCTTAAATTTTATCTGCCATCACTGGCTTCAATATACAGTGGAACAAATTTCTACAAATCGCGATTAATCACGAGAACTAAACTCCATTAAAAAATGAGAAACCCCGTGCTGCTGATTTTTATTTTTTTATTTTTTTTTTTTTTTTTTTTTCATTTTGTAACTCTGTGTTATTAATCAGGATTTTAAAATGATTGCAAATATTTTTATAATTAAATAATTTATTAAAAATCAAAGAATTCGAACAAATGATATATAAATTTCAATTACGAATGATTCACATTCAATTATTTTATTAATTGAAATTCAATCCATTGAAAAAGTCATTTACATATTCTTTTATATTTGATTAATTTATTAATTAATACAATAGGAAAAATAGTAAGAACTTAGAAATTTTAATTTTGATTACATGTTAAATTGATATAATTAAAAAAGTAATTGGAGTAGATTTTATCTTTGATAAGTTGATCAATGGACCATATTTTGTCTGTATTACAGACTCTGCTTCTAACCAGTATTGCCAGTTTAGTCTTTTTTGGGCTCAAACTAGCTTTTTTATTTAGCGTTTAGCCCAGCAATTTTCGTTTTAGCTTTTACCCTTTTTTGATTCTTAAAATTGCCTCAAAAAGGCAAAAATGTTCAGTATTTCATCAAAGAAAAAAATAATTAATTAGCTTTTACTAATTTTATATTTACAGAAACAAGATTATTTACATTTAACAAAAATTTTCGCATGCGGCGCTTTATTCTCTAAATCAAATATACATAAGTTAACACATTTTATGGTCTTACATAATTAATTCTTATAATTATTTTTAAATAAATTTTATTAACCATAGAAACTTTAAAAAATTATTATAAAAGAAAAAATCATCAAAAATTTGAAAATAATGAGAAATCACTTTAAATAAATTAGGTGATTTTTCATATGAACTACTTATAACCCACATTTTAATGAAAGTTTTGTGAGCGATTTTGCATTGGATAATTTAGTTGGCAGTCGTTCTAGGTTTTTGTTATAAATTTATTACAATATCAATTTATAAAAATACAAATAATATTAATAATAACACAGAAAAAAGTAAAAATGGACTTCAATCACGAAATTGCTTATATTAATTTTTAATTGATTTTGCGTTTTTTATCACCAAAATGATAATATTAATAACAAGAATAATTGATTTTCTTATTACTGTTTTTTTTAAGGTTTAATGAATTTATTTTATTTCTATATTTTTAATATACAAATTTTTAATTTTTCTTTATATTTTAATAAAAGCTATCAACATATTAAAAAATTGTAATCCAATTAAAAAATTAATTATATTAATAAATAATATAATTAAAATTCAATATAAAATTATTTAATATTTTTATTAAAAAAATTACTTGAAATATGTTTTTTTGTGAAGTTTTAAAACTAAAAAAAATGGATTTTTTCTGGTTTTATTTTTTTGGGGGCATTTAGCAGTTTTTGACCTTTTCTAAAGTCCATCTCAGACTACTTTTTTTATCACCTCCTGGCAACACCGCTTCTAATATGTATATTTTTTTCTGTTAAAAACCTTTTAAGAAAATGAAATTTAAAAAACAATTTGAATAAAGAATCCTATTTAAATTTATTTACAAATAAATCAGGATTATAGAAAAATAATTGAAAATATGTAACTTTAAACAAACTGAAAATTTCAAAAATACATAAAATAAATGTTGACTTTATTACATACATAATTTGTATATAAATAAAAATAGCCTTTACAAATCCTTCTTTTCCTATAAAAATGTAAAACTATAAAAAATTACTTAGTCAAAAAAAAAAAAAAAAAAATGAAAAAACTTTTTTCTTCTTTTTAAAATTGTTAGATGTATTTTTAACTACGACCCTAATAAAATTCTGTATATAAAGTATTTAATATATCATTAATAATTCTTCATATTTTGACAGTTTTTATTTCAATCAAAACTATAGATTTTGCTTAGTTTTACAACCACACAATCCAGCAAATGAACAAATAATTGCAAAAAGCGAATCTTTTCACAAAATGATTTGAGCGGGAAAATTAAAGCGAAAGAACATAAATAAAACATTTAGTGTGTTAATGTGCCATTAGAAAAAATATAAAAAAAAAAATATGATAAAAATCATAGTCATACACCAGTGCAGCCTCAGTCTGAGTCAACATCATCATGTTTATGAGTAAAATTATGGTCTTTATTTAATTAAACATTAAATAGTTGAGAGGGAAATAGCAAAAGCGGAAAATAAATTTTTAATGCAAAAATACTGGAAATAAAATAAAAATGTATTAAAAAATAAAAAATATACCTGCAGTTCTGATGAATATTTTTCTGGGTCATAACAGTTGAAGAATTAGGCTAGACTTGTAAATCTATAGTCTAGTCTACAGTCATGTCTATAATCTAGTTTGTAGTCTAGTCTATAGTATACTCTATAGTCTATACAATAGAGAAGTCTATAGTCTAGAGTATAGTCTATAGGCAAGTATATAAACTTTTCTATAATCTAGTATATAGTCATAGATGTGTAGATTATAGATTATTTATTAAAATCTGATCAGTATTTTTTAAATTATAATCGGTAAAATCCAGCAGTTTATTTCGTGGCAATTAACCCGCTTTTAGACAGTAAGATTCATTGGTATATAGTCACCTAGATTATAGACTATACTCTAGACTATAGACTTGACTATAGCATAGACTATAGAGTAGACTATAGATTAGACTATAGATTAGACTACAAACTAGATTATAGACATGACTGTAGACTAGACTATAGAATTGACTATAAAATAGACTTGATTACACAATAGACAATAGACTTCAACTATAGACTATACTCCAGACTAGACTATAGACTAGACTATATACTTACCTACTGCAGACTAGACTATATACTTAGCTATAGACTAAATTATACACTTAGCTAGAGACTATAATATTGACTAGACTATAGATTATACTATAGACTAAACTATAGACTAGAAATAGTCTACACCTAGTGGAAATCTATTCCAAATTCTACACTAAAGTTTAGACTAAATTCTAGTCTATAGCATTGATTTGCACTATACATAGACTATAGAATATACAATAGGGTAATTATTATTAGAGATTAGGACTGTAGGAATTTTAAATTATCCTCAAACAAATACAAGCTTACACATAAAATTATTTACATAAATCTGTTTATTTGTAAAATTTCAAAAAAAAAACAGAAAAAACGTAAAATGACCATTAGCCATTTATGTGTTTTTATTACCACATATTATAGACCTCATAAATACACAAAGAGCTTTGTAAGCATCACATGCATATTTATGTACATAAGAGGGCCGTGTTAAAAGTTTATATAAAGTATATTCAATAGTAGGAGTCATATAAAACATATTTTTTAGTAATAAAAAATCTTAAAAAGTTTTAGACATACAAAACTTATTGGAAAGGAAAATTCTTCTCTTTCGATTTCCTTATTATTTTACGAGGAACAACAATTTTTCTTGCCGCAATTCTGGCTTCGTAGGCGAGAGAAGCAAAGAGAATGTAAAAGTTTACTCTTCTTTTCTCCTCTCTCTCTTCTATAAACTCAGAATTGCGGCAAGAAAAATTGCTGTGTGTGAACCAGGACTTATTTGATCAATTTTATTTTCATACTTAAATTTACACCAATTTATTATTGTCTTTAGATCTGATTCAAAAATAAAATTATTCAAAAGTTTAAATATGTATTATGCAAAATATTTAATTTCGAACTGAATTATATGGAAGTCTTCTATATTTTAATCACTCACATCTAAAAGCATTCACATAAAATAAAAGTATCTCTTTGAATGTTTCCAAAATTTTAAAAATTATTTAATTTTTTTTTTTTTTGTTTTTTTTATTTTCAAATATTTATTTCAAAATTACAAATACATACCCCTAATTTCATTATTTTTTTTTTTTTTTTTTGCCATAACCCTCGTACACAATAGTTTCCCACATATGTTTTTAAATATTGCAAATACTAAGCACTACTAACTAACTAATAATAAAGCTCATTATGATGATTTCAACATTCTGTTTTTTTTTTTTTTTTTCTCTCTTTTTCTAATATTTACAAATTAAGACTCTTTTTCAACACATTTAGTTGTTAGTTTAGTTAAAAACTAATTAAAATAAACCAAAATGTATAAATTTGCCTGGGGCTCATGAAAGCAAAAAGAAGCTAAAATTAATTAAATTAAAATAAAATTGGTTTTAACTTACAAAAAAATAACAAACAAACGCTCTAAATTCTTATTGGCCAAAACCAAAAGTAAAATAAAAATTTTAAAATACAATCTCCCTCCCCAAAAAAAAATAAAAAAATACCGCTAATTCGTATACAAGTTTTGTAAACTTTTTTAAATTATTTTGAACCTGTCTTACGACTTACAAACAAAAAAATACACATATTTTTGTATTTTGCTTTAAATAGAGATTAACTCAATTTCAAGTGTTATTTTAACCTTTATTTATTAATTTTGTTGTGTGTCTTTAACGTTTACGTTTTGTTTTGCCAAAATCAACAACAGTTAACCAGTTTATTTTTTGACCATAAACGTCTTACATTGGCCATAAACGTCTAAAATAATTGCATAAACTATGAAAAACAAAAAAATGAATGTATGTGATTTAAAATATTTTAAAATAAATGTTAAAAAATTAAGATCAATTATAATGAGATATTGATCTTTAACAATCAAAACTTGATCATATAAGAATGAGAAAAAAATTAAAATAAAAAATAGTAACCTCTTACCAACATTTTAAATTCAAAATAAAAAAATATCCACATGACTTGGCAAAAATTATACTAAAGAGGTCAAATAAATAGGAATTCCTTAGTAGACAACGCACATTGAGATAAAAAATTCTTAAGTCGGGTAAAAGTGATATCAATATTTTAATGTTGACAATTTGCTTTTACATGGATCTATTAGTAAAAACAAATTCTGATGTCCGTCCGTCTGTCTGTCTTTAAATATAATACCTTCAAAATATTAAAACTTAAAGTGACGTAAACAATAAAATTTTTTTGTATATCGACCATTCCAAGAAAGAACGCCCAAAAATTTACCAAGTGTCTTTCGATTTTTATAAAATTTTAAACGTAAAAGGTCTATGGACGCCTATATACACAGAAAAAAATATTTCAAATAATTTTTTAATAAAATTATTAATTAACTTTATATTGGAATTTAATTATATGATTTATTAATATAATTAATTTTCTAATTGGTTTTCAGTTTTGTTTTTTAATAAATTGACAGCTGTTAATAAAATATAAAGAAAAATTAAATATTTGTTTATAAAAGTACAGAAATAATATAAATTTAAGTTAATTTTCAAAAATTTAGAGCTTATTGCATCTATTTAAGGAAAAGAAGTAATAATAATATCAATTATTCTAGTTATTAATATTATCATTTTGATGATTGGAGCAAAATCAATTAAAAATTAATTAATATTACAAATTTCGTAATTGAAGTCCATTTTTACTTTTTTCTGTGTAGATTTCCGTTTTCAGATTCGCGAAATTCAAAAAATTCGAGATTTTATTTCGCTTTTTCACTTTCGAAAAAAACCTAAAAAATTTCGAAAATATACAACTTTAAATACAAATATTTCTGGGAAGGCTTTGCGGAAATTTATGATTTAAATGGCGTTTGAATTGTAATTATGTCAGCTTAAACATGAATATTTAATAAATAAAAAATATTTTTTAAAAATGCATTTTAATGCAATTGCATTTTTTAAATGCATTTTTCTTTAAATATGCTATTAAAATCTTTAAATTTTTTTACGTATTTGGAAAGCGTGGAATCTTTACATTAGAAGAAAAATCTCAAATTTTTGTAACGAACATATATACTATGCACAATTTCGCATTTTCTTTAACTAATTTAAATTTTTTCATATAAAATTTTATTTATTTTTTTTTTTTGCATTAAAAAAAATATTGAGTTACTTTTTAAAAATTCGTTAAAAATATTAAACCTTTATGTACCAGACCAATTATTGTTTCAAGTTATAATAAACAAAGCATTTTTAAATACACTTTTAGAAAAATTAAAATTTAATAAATTCGCAATTAACAGAAATGCATCTATAAAACTACACAAGATAAATAAAATGGCCTTTTAAATACTTTTTAAATTACAGAAATTCATCAATAACTTGAAGAGATATGAGTATTTAAAATTGCATACTTTTTATATTTTGTTAAATTTTATACAAATTTTAAATAAAATTCCAAAAACAAGAAAACATTTTATTTTTATATGAAAAAATTGGGAACATGTTTTTATAAAAATTGGATTATGCATATAAGATTTTCGGGTCCCAAAAATTTGACTCCTTTATTTTAATGTAAAGATTCCAGACTTCTTAATTATGTTAAAAAATTAAAAATTTTATATAGCGTATTTAAAGAAAAATGCATTTAAAAATGCAATTGCATATAAAAATGCATTTCTAAAAAATCTTTCTTATTTTTAAAATGTTCGTCGTAAAGCCGCAATATGCGAAATTCAAAGGCAGTTTAAATCATTAAAATTCACAAAGCCTTCTCAGAGATATTGCTATTCAAAGTTACATACCTTTGAAATTTTTTTTTTTTTAAATACATTTTTTTGGGTCATAATATCATACAAAGAAGTCATGGTCACTGAATTGATACCTGGTAGTAGAAGAAAAATAGTATCTTCAGGTTATATGACTCAGACAAAATAGAAAGTATTTTGAGAGAAAATCCTCTCATCTCTGGAAGAAAAATGTTACAAAAAGTTAATTGCTTAGAATCTTTATCAAAATAGTAGAATTGAAATCGAGCTTGAAGACGTATAAAGTACAAAAAAATTCTAATTGAAATGCAAGAAAGAATTTGAAAGTAAAAAATAACGTGAAAGTACTTCAGACGAAATTTTATTGCTGCATAATAGACCATGAAACGTTCGTACAGGCTGACTTTTTTAAACTTCCTGGCCAGAAATTCTATGTTGCAGATGCTAGAGGGAATATGGCAGAAAAATATCTTGTATCAAAGATATCAAAATTCCCAAGAAAATTTTTAATTTGGGAAGCCATATGCATATGCGGGAAGGAATCATTTCATTCACAAAAACTGGTTCAATTAACACAGAAATATACGTGAATGAGTACTCTTGGAAAAGACTATTTCCTCAGAAAATACAGTGTACCTGCTATTTTATGGACTGTTCTCTGTTCTTCTCTTTACAGAAACAAAACAATGGAGTGGTAGCAAGGAAAGAAATTGTTAGTGTTTTTACCGAAAGAATAAAATCAATAAAATCTTTAATTGGAAGATTTCTGGTAAATATCGAATAATTCCTTAAAAACCAACAGGAAATAATTTATTCTTTTACGTTTAGAATTTGAACATAACAGTCATTCATAAAAATATAATTAAAAAAAAAATCTCCCATTGGTTTAGTTTCTATAAGCAGATTTGTGTGAACGAATTTTTTCGTTCGCAGACCTTATTTGCAATTTTAAAATTCAAAATAATATATTTTTGGATTCAATAATGATATCGACTTCAAATTTCCTTCAAACGATAGATAATTTATTTCTTCAACTAATTACAAAAAAAACTGTAATATAATTGTCGGAAATATTGGGATATATATGGAAAAAGTTAGACCAAGATAACGCAATATCGATACAGTTGAAATTTCAAATGCAAATAATTCGAAAAAGTATAAAAGGTAAAGAGACTTATCAAGAGCTTTAAGATGATATAAAAATCTTTGAAAATGGATAAGAAACACAAACATGGCTTCTGGTTAAAAATTTTCTATGTCAGAGGTGGCTTACTTTGACCTACAACTCCGCTCCTAAGATGTATGTAAAGTTCTCCTTCCACACTTAAAATTGTTCTCTCCTCGGTTAAGATTAGAAGTTCAGATTTCAGAGTTTTGGATTCTGTCTCACTATATAATATTTGATAAAACAATAACAAAATAAGTCTTCACTTAAGGTGTTTTTTAGGGAAACTGGATTTTTTTATAAAAACTTTAATTTATAAAATCTATATGCGCACTATTTTTTTCAAAATACAAAAAAAAAGACAATATCTCTCATATGCTGCAACAACATCATAACCAAAAAGGATGATACCAGAGAACCCTTACGAAGGAACGAAAAAATCTCAAAATATTGCAAGTCTGATATGATTTTTGTTATGTATCTACTTGCCTGCATGTTTTAGAATAAGTTTTTTACTATTTCATGAAACAAAATTTTCTATTTCTTAAACTTCTTAAAGCTGTTTTTCAAAAACATCACGTTTCAAATATAACTATTATTACTATTACTCGTACAAGCCTAAAACTAATGGAATTTAAGTGTCATTGTTTGTAAGAAAAATTCTTGTTGAAGCTAATAAAAAATTTACTAAAAAAAGAAACGAAATGAACACTCTTGAATATTACAGTCAGCATAACGTTGACGAAAAAAAAAAAATGTTAAAAATAAATTTAGTGTCTGACGTTGTTTTATGGGTGACCTTTAACAAAAAAATTGGTAAAAAGGAAGACAAAATAAAAAAAAAAAATTACAAACAAGGAAGACTAGAAATCACAGTAAATTAAATGACACAAATCTAATGCAAATACATGTTTGAAAAACAGACATACTTATACATTTATATATTCACATACGCACACGTTCACAAGTGAGATTCATGTACATATGTAGTTCTTTACATTACACTTCTATATTGCATAAATATAAAAATATAAAAAGCTTAACAACTACAAAAATATTATAAAAATAAACAGGATTTTTTTTCAAGTTTTTTTCAAGAGCGTGTGCAACGATATCTTGTAGAGAAAATACACACTTGTACGCACACACTCAAAATAATAGTAAAAATAATGACAACAATACATTATGGTACACGATAACTTATGTGAGTGTGTGTAATAATGTTTATGTATGTGTATTGTATTACTAACTATAGTTAGTATGACACTTTACTTTACTGGGCTGTCAGATGGTTTCATGCATGCATTTACTACATTAAGAATCATGACAACAATCACGACACTATTATATGCACAATGGGCTGATATTTTCATAAACCAAAGAAAATATTTTAAGGAACCTATACCATACATTTAATTATAAACGACTAAATTTTGAATATCTTGTGGAGTTAATTTTAATACAGCCAACAGTTCTGACGAGTAATTGATTCTTAACGTGGAGTTTTCTTAAAAAAAATTTAAATGAACTTTCTTACCCCAATAACTCTATTACTCTCAAAGCTATCAATTTAAACCTTGGGAAAGTAAATGCAGCTGTGGTTACGATACATACCAATTACACAGAATCTGGCACTGATATCTTGCGATTTCTCCAGCTCTCCAGGCATTACAAATTCGAATGACTTTATAACAGTAATTACACCATGAGAAACTTTGTGTTTTCTAAAATCTAACTGTCTACATAAAAATTTGTATACACAAAATTACAAATGTCTTAAAGTATTTATGATATAAGATTTATTGAGACGTCATATTAAAAGTATCAAAATTACCTTTAATATAACGTATAACATGACTTTTTCTAGTGTTTATAAAAAACCGACTTTTCAAAAAACCGACTTTTCAAAAAACCGGGTTTTCGGTTAACCGTCTCCTAAAAAACCGGTTAAACCGGTTAACCGACATTTTAATAATTGGTCTAATTTGAAGCTTAATAAAAATATTTAAAAAAAAAAATGTAATAAAAATATCTGCATAAAATTGCAAAAAAATAATTAACATTATTTCTGCTAAAAAGAAATTTGTTTTTAATTTTTAGAAGATTATTAATAACTTAAAAGTACATTTTCTGCACTTATTTAGTTCTACTTTTGAAGTCTTTATTCCTATTATCCTATATAAAATCTTCTTTTTATCTTAAGCTATACATTAGTAGGTGTAATGTTACATAAGTATTTTCTTCTTTTGGAAAATTTCATTCGCATGAAATTAAAGTTTTTGTAAATGAAATGCTTAATTATCTATCTGATTTATTATAGTTTTAAAAGAGTTAACTTCCAACAAGTAAATATATATCACCTGGCTACTTGTTAACTCAAACAGCAAGCATTTTTAGTAGTTTAAAAATATTTTCTTATATTTTAAATTCAGAAAAAAGCAACTAAAGGACGAAATTTTGTGAAATTTTTAGCAAATTTTTGAAACCGGTTAACCGACACAGAAAAACCGGGTAAACCGGTTAACCGAATTTAAATATTTCAAATTAACCGGTTCGCAAATAACCGAAATTTGAAGAAAAAACCGGTTTTTCGGTTAACCGGTTAACCGGTTTATAAACACTACTTTTTTCTCAACATCAAAATAATCCATATCTCGCAATTTTTCACGGGCAAATATCTCGAAAAATGGTCTTTTTAAAAATTAAAAAAAATATATATGTTAATGCTGAAAAGGTTTCTATAACCGTGGTAAGTGGCATTCTGGGACTCACAATAATTTATGAATTATTGCAACAAATGTCATAATAAATATGAAATATTTATTTAAATTTGTATTGTTTTGTTTATAATGAAAGAGAAAAATCGCCAATTGCTTCCAAAAATCATCCGAATGTAATGAAATTCGGCAATAATTTTAACATTGACGCTGATAACGCAAAAACCGAGTTTTAGTTTGATTTCCGTTATGGTTCGCGATTTATAATATCTCAAAAATAAGATAAATTGCCTTTTTAAAAATACGAATAGCTTCCAAAATATTAATGTTACAACATTTATTGAGAATTTAAAAAGCATGACATTTTATGAAAGTCAAATATAGCAATATTTTAATGAAATTTGGCACATATAAGTTTCATATAAGTCTTAATAAGTGTGCCGATTTTTAGAAAGATCGATCCATAATTTACCATAGCTCTCATATAAACCCCTTTTCAGAAAATCAATTTAACGGGCATAAATCCCATTAAAATGTTAGTATCAAGTTAATATTCGACAAAAATAATATTTATATAAAAAAAAAATGATAGCACCAAATTTTACAAAAATCGGTCCATAATTTACCATAGCTACCATATAAGGCCCTCTTTCGGGAATCAAACAAATGTGAATAAATTCATACAAATGTTAGCATCGACGCAATATTCTGTATTCGTATTTTTTTATTTTACACTTAATATGAGTATCGGTCCACATTTGGCTCCAAGTCTAATAAAAGACCCCTCCCCGAATTATAATGGACACAATGGTGTAGGGTATCATATGGTGGGGCTTGACCGACTATATCTTTTTCTCTCGTT
Organism: Protophormia terraenovae; assembly: GCA_951394005.1. Taxonomy (NCBI): domain Eukaryota; kingdom Metazoa; phylum Arthropoda; class Insecta; order Diptera; family Calliphoridae; genus Protophormia; species Protophormia terraenovae. Next base: position 87,598,391 of record OX596074.1, read on the forward strand.
TTTGTATTATTATTATTATTAATATTTTTTTTTTTTTTTTTTTTTTTTGAACTACGAAACAAACACTTCAAATTACAAATAAGAAATGAATTGTGTATATTAAATAAAATTATGTTACGATTGTTATTATCATCTTATGTTTGAAAATTCAAACTATTTTGTTGTAGAAAACATAACAATTGGGCTTAGTCTAGAATACAATAATTTTATTGCGTTAGCCATTATGGCTAAGCCATATACACTATCACTTAATTGCCTTGAGCATTTAGGAACCAAGTTTTTTCTTTGCGTGTGAGTAAACCTTACAATTTAGTAAATAATTAAATGAATTTTGGCACTTATGACTTCTATGGTCCAAAGAGAAAGCCTAAATTACTTATATTCGACCCAGAATAGAAATTTTTTGGAAATTAATCTGTAGCATTAGCAGAGGAGCGTACAATGTTAAGTTTGGAAAGGGGACCGACTAGACCCCTCAGGGGCGGAGCTAAAGGGGCTCAAAGTTGGGTACCTCTGACATACACATTTTTTAATCGCTTGGCAAATTTTTGTTTTTCGTCCGATTCTAAATATTTTTATACATTATTGTAGGCACCTATAAAAAACATGCTTGCATGCCTTATTTATCTCTTATAGTTTTTGAGTTATTTGAGTTTGAATTTTTAAGTATATTTTCCGTGACTTAATAAACTTTAAAGTGGTATAGTTTCGGTTCTGTAAAAGATATTAATTTCAATCTTTTTCTGTATAACGAAGAATTATGTCAGCTAAGTAATGTAATTTAGATGAAACAAATGGAGTTTATACTTTTTCTGATTTTTGCAGTTAAAATAATATTTTTGTAAAAAATTGTTTTTTTGAGAAATTGTAAATATTTCATCCGTAATAAAATCTTTGTTATTAAAGATATCTTTACGAAATTTCCAGTGGATGTAGAGTTTATCGTATAAAATGAGAAAGGAAAAAAAACTTTAAGATTTTTATAAAAGAAATCTTACAATTCCCCTAAAAAAAAAAAAAAAAAACAAAAAGAAAAACGCCGAAAATCCCAAAAATGGGGTTTTTCACATTTTCGGCTATAAAATCCACATTTTTCCGAAGTCCCTTAGATTTTAATTGAAAACTTTTAACAACATATTATAGATTCTTAAACTGCATTCCGTTTGCCGATTCGTGCTTTGGGGTTTTAGAAAATATAGACTAAAGTCCAAACTTCAGTTATTGGGCATACTTCTTATTTTCAAGTCTTGTCTGTGAAAATACCTTTCAGAAAAGTATAAAATTATTATATGTTGTTAAAGAAAATTTTATATTTTTTATATTTTTTTATTCAATAGATAATTTATTTCTTTAATTAGCTAAGGAAAAAGAAATGAAATCGGTCGAAAATACTAGGATATATATGAAAAAAAACTGGAGCAAGAACATGCAAAATTGAGGTACTTAAAAATTCAAACGCAGATAACTAAAAAACTATAAGAGATAAATAGGATATGCAAGCATGTTTTTTGTAGGTCTTATCAGTGCCTACAATAATGTGTAAAAATATTTGAAATTGGACGAGAAACAATAATTTGGCAAGCGATTAAAAAATTTGTATGTCAGAGGTACCCAACTTTGAGCCTCTTTACCTCCGCCCCTGAGGGGTCTGGTCGGTCCCCCTTCCAAACTTAACATTGTACGCTCCTCTGCTACACCTATACCAAATTTCATGCAAATCCAATCAGCCGATCAGAAGTTACAGATTTATTTCCAAAAAATTTTGATTCTGCCCCACTGTGCAATATAGGAATGTTCTCTGAGCCACCAATAATTTGTTGAAAAATTATGTAAAACATTCTATGCTTCTTAACCACTTACTTGTACCCTATAATAAACATTAAATATTTTAAATGAAATTCTGTCCCTTAAAGTTGCTGAAAATCCTTGATTACGTTTCTTATGGTAATTATTTTGTTGGACGAATGTAATTAATATTCTTAACTTTACAATTAAATAAACTATAATTTGTCATTGATAATGACTTTATTGTTTTTCAAAATATTTTCTCCTTCATACGAATTTGCATACATTCAAGCCATTTGTCATATCATTTGGCATTTTGATAATGACCCATTGTGCATTGATACTGATGATGTTGGTTAAAATTAATGCATGTTGTACGAGTTTTTAAACGAAAGATGAGTGTGTGCTGATGAGGCTATGTTATTGTTGTCGATGTTTTCATTTTTTTAGCCTAAGTGTAAATGTGTTAGTGTTGTGTGAGTGAGCGAATGAGTATGTGTTTGTGAACTTTAAACGTGTTTGTTTTTAGGTTATCGAGGATATAACTTGTTTGTTGTTAGGTTGTTTTTTTTTCCATTTTTCTATTGTGGAAACTCCATTTGGTTTCAGTCGCATGTTGATGTTGGCTACAACATGTGGTTTTGTGCCTGAACACAAATGGATTTGGTCTATTTCAAAATACTTGTTTATTGCAAGATGAAAAAAAAAACATACTTTTGTACACAAATATATATGTGAGAATATATGGCATAATGCATTAAGGTGGCTAGTTTTTGTTTCGTTACCATTTACTAAGTCTTTTCAAATGTCACATGCATCTTAGGAGACAGACACACAAGTTAGAAAAATGGCAAAATTGTTGCAGCAATATAACTACACTCTGACTAAGACCAGTTTCGAAACTATAGTCTTCATTATGATGTTGCGCTTCATCGTCATCATCACTGGCAGAGGTAGCGGTTGCTGTAGTGTTACGCTCGTAATAGTTAGTTGATTTATCCAATATTAGCCTATTGTCAACACTGTTAAACCAACTTTTCAAAAAGGAAACAGTTAAAAGTTGTTCCGTACAGTAACTAGTTTTTATGTTGTTTTTGTTGTTGTTGCTTTCAGTAACCAACCACTATTGTTGCAATGCCTTTATTGAGGTATTGCAGTTAGTTGCTGCTTCTATTAGTCTTGTGTTGTCAATTAAAGTAGAGTTTTTTTCTTCAGTTATTATTTTTTTCATTATATATGATAAAACAATAATTTCTGGTTCTCTTTCTCATTATTAAACATACATATAGATCAATATGCATCTTAATTATGAGACAGCATACATATGTTTTTCAAACTATCTAACCATACGTCCTTCCTTTCTTTAGATTCAATTGCATAAATTTCCTCATTCTCTATTGCTGACATCATCATCAGTCCGTTTTGTATGTGCGTAAGCACATTCATTTGTGTGTGCTAATACGGACATGTTTAGAATGTTGCACAATTGTCGTAACACATTGTGCATATGTGTGTTGCATCAACTGTACATTATTACATCTGGTGTCACAACTATAGTGATGCCATTTTATTTCTTGGTTGTTTATTTTTTTATTTTTTTTGTTGCATATTTCAATACGGTTTGTCTTATTACCAGTATGGTTTTATTTGTACAGTTATTTAAACTGTAGCTGGTTTTGCTTCTAACATTTACGACCATTATGTGTTACAAATAAAAGCCAAATTTAGATCTTGATTTTGAAATCACATTCAAACATATGTAGTACGAGATTGTTTTTGTGTTGAAACTAGTTCAACGGTTCTTCTATTATTTTTTTTTTTTTTTTCTCTTTGTTTATTGTGAAGCTGAGAAATATTCTAATAAACAGATGCTGTTACTTTTAAACGGTTTTTAAATAAAGTTTTTGAAGGAATCTTAGGATATTATAGAACAATAACTTTACTTATCACACAAATAAAAATGAATTCAGCAAATGGTGTTCAAAATTCCATACATGCGAATTTGGATAGAGCAGAATATCGCTCCAGCTCTGATATGCTGTTGTATGATAGTTACACAGAAAGTGAAGGATGATCATCTTGTTTATTAATTCCGCTTTTACAAAAGTAATTTTACGATAGACGGTGACATTTTCCATGAACCCACAGTGTCCAGTGAGATACCAATATATCTCTTAAAATTGTTGCAGCCATAGATGAATGGTCTTTATATCTTTACGCAGCATCGACTATATTGCTTTTGTCAGAGCACATTAAGTTTTACAAATATTTTTATCGATATTAATCGATAATAATGAAACTTTTTTCTAAAATTCACTACTTTGCGACCAACGATGGATGTAGTGTGCAAGCCATAATCAGTTCAAAAATTCTATATAAACCATTTATGAAATCTTATCTTTTGAAATATATAAAGAGAAAAATTTTTTATTAACGGAACTTTGAGAAGAAAGCTAAAGAATTGAACTATATTTTTGTTAAGAAATAGCCATTTTTCATACTAATTTCAGAGTGCTGATTTTGAATATTTTTCACGTCTAGACGAATTGAGATAATCCAAAAGATCTTTCAGCATATTATTTTGGAATATATAGCAAATTACAAAATATTTTTAGAAAATGTTTACCTTATATACCTCAGGACTTATTCCCGAAAAACGAAATACAGTCGAGGCAAAAAATCAAAAATTCAAAATTCAAGCGTAAATATCTTTTTAACTATAAGACATAAAATAGACGAGTAAACCTATATTTTCTTTAGCTTGCCAAGCACTTTACAGAAAAATAAAAATCTTTAAAATCGGACTTCATTTGTAGAAGTTATAATTTTTTGAAACTTTTACACAATTGAGGTAGTCAACTTTGACACCCTGTAACTTATCTTGTGTTATCACAGGGCGACTACAAGATAATTTTTCTGAAAGCCTAGGTCCTCCTCTATAACTCTCCTATACATTTCAATTTGATTCGTGCAGTAGTTTAGGAGATACAGATTTATTACCAAAAAATTTGCGTTTGACCCCACTATGCGGCGTTATTCACACTCTTCACTGTTAACTGAAACGATAGAATAGGATTGCATTACTCCTCATTTTGTAGCGGATATTTATTCCTTATTATTTTTTAAGTGAAGCGTTTGCTGGAATGTTAGAATTAACTAAACCATTATAATAAATACATCTACCCATCTATCTCCACTCTGTTAATCACAATTTTATTGAAACTTTTTTTATTTCAACTTTTCATCATTACATGATTAAACACAATTTTTTCTAAAAAAAAAAAAAATAAGACCATCTTCTTATACATTGAAATTGCTTTTCAAAAATCCAATTAACACTAATATACATCAGATAATTTTTCACAGCTAAAGCCTTTTTACATTTTCTGCTTTAGTTCCTGTGCTGATGATGTTCCCTTATGGCTGGTGAGAATGATGAGACATTTATGTATATAAATGACCTGAGGTAACCGCAATCTGTAGGTGTCATAATTGTGACAAATGTTACCGACAAGAAAGTGGGAGAAATATTGTATATTAAGAACAAGGAAGTTACAAAGAAAAAAAAAAAAAATGGAAACACTATTACAAGGGAATTACGTTTAAAAAATAAATTTGTTACATTTTGCTGGCATATGACATTGGCAATAAAAAAAACTAAAAAAAAAAATAAAAGATAAGATTTCTTAAACTTAAGTTACACAATGGTTAGATTGAAAATTAACAGTAATATAATTTAAGATATTAGTTTTTATTATAAGTAATAAAACAGAGGTCATTGTCCTCAGGGGAGAATTAAAATACTTTTTTTATACTTTTATAATTATAATTGTCTTTTGTTCAGACAACTATTGGTTTAGAATTATTTTGAAATTTTTATTTCTATATTTGCTATTATATTTTACGTTTTGGCCCAATTGCTATTTAATCCTTTTGGTACGAAAAACTTGTAGTGAATCAAAAATTGTGATATTTTAACATTTCATTCATCTTGGCTTCAGATGTGATAATTAGTATTTTAAAGTAAAATCGCATATAAATAATATATATATATATATATATATATATATATATATATATATATATATATATATATATATATATATATATATATATATATATATATATATATATATATATATATATATATAGATATATATATATAGATATATATATATATATATATATATATATATATATATATATATATATATATATATATATATAGATATATATATATAGATATATATATATATATATATATATATATATATATATATATATATATATATATATATATATATATATATATATATATATGTATATATATATATATATATTTTACTTTTTTTTAGTGAACCCTTTTCCATACATTTAATATGAGATTTGTTTTTTTGAAATTCTAGCAAAACCAATAAAAAAAAAAGAGAATCTCAAAAAAATCTCACAAATAAAATTTTATTTGAAAAAGTAAGAAAATAGAAAATAGAGTTATTCCATATCGAAATGGACAAAAAACAGACGTTTTCGGATTTCATATCTCCGATTTCAATGAAATTCGCTACAGATATAACGTATTGCAAGTGTTGCTCAAATCACAGACTTTCTGAGTAAAGACTCCAAAAATATGACGTTTCAAAAATTAAAAAGCGGTTGAATTTTTTCCAAAAGAAATCACACTTTGATACTCATAACTTTTAAAATATACTTTGAAAAATTTTTAATTTTATTTCATTTAATAGAAAAATACATTGACTTTAAAACGATCAAAGCTTAATATCTCAAAAAAACGGTACTTTAAAATTCTTAAAAAATATATATATCGAAAATGATCCTCTACTCTATATTTGTGTCAAATTTCAAGTTGGAGCCTCTTTTGGTTTAGGAGTTATGAAGCAAAATACGGTAAAAAGCAAATTTTTTGTATGTAAAATTTAAAATATTAAAAAAATTATTTTTTTCTACGAGCACAAATTTAAAACAAATAATATTTTATATAAAAAATTTGACTTCAGTTTATATTTTGTTACATAGCTTCTAAATTAAAGGAGTATCCAACATGAAATTTTGCAGTCACTGCAAAATTTCATCATGAAACCAAGCCGACCGGCTCAAAATCGTCGGCTAGCCGCCGCTTAATTTTTCAAGCCGATACATGCCGTGGCCGCCGCCGGCATGTATCAATATATATTCAAGAAAACATATTTTCGGCGTAATGTCCTTTTAGAACACATTTTATTTTTTTGGTTTTTATAATACAGTCGAACACGGTTATAACGAACACCGGTTATAACGAACCACGGCTATAGCGAACACTTTTTGTCGGTCCCATTGATTTTGCCAACATTTTCCATACAAATAACTACGTTTACATTTATAGTTGTTGATCGTTTTAACATAACATACATTTATCGAAAATAGCTAATAATAAAACTAAAATTATTTGAGGATTAAACACTAAATATTAGAAAATCGTTATTCCTCAAAAAGTAAATATCTCAAAACATCTGTAATAAAAGAAAATATTGAATTAGTATAAAAAATATAATTAATCTCAATTTGACATTTGTGATGAATGCAAAAAATATTATTCCTGATATATTAATCATTTATATTTAAAAATCATAAATACCGCCCATTTTAAAAGGAAAGAAATACGCTTAAATTCCAAATATTAGTATTGTAATGAATTACGTGTATTTTGTTAACAAATAATTTTTTTGGAATTTTACGGATATAACGAACTACGTTTATAACGAACTAAATATGTCGGTCCCTTCGAGTTCGTTATAACAGTGTTCGACTGTACATTAAATGCATTACTGCCACCTATACATATGTTTACTGCACTAAACTATTTTTAATTTTTTGCGCCCAAAAAGAATTTGGTTTTTCTAGGAAAAACGACAAGCCGACATATAAGCCGCCGCCGATAGTGACTTGTGAAAGCCACCGCCGCTGACCAAAATATGCCGTGCAGCCGCTGCCGCCAATTTCGCCTCGGCTTGATTGCAAAATTTGCACAAGTATAAAGATGAGTTGTATTAATATTATGCAATTTTTATTAGCATTTTAAAGATATCGTTTTCGGAGATATAATGGTTTATTTTTTGTAAGTCTTATTTTGACCTTTGAACTTTCGATCTAAAGTAACTTACTACATATCATTTTAAAGGTAATGTCTTTACTTTTAAAATTACACTAAAATTAACATATTGTTTTCTATAGGTTAGGAGTTATTAATAATTGGATTTTATTTTTGTTCATAACTTCTAAACTAAATATGGCTCCAACTTGAAATTTTATATCCATATGGAGAAAAGCTATGTCAACAATATATAATTTTTTAAGAATTTTAAAAATACCGGTTTTTGAGATATAATAGTTTGAATTTTCTTATGTCCAACTTTGACCTTTGATGTAAAAAACTTTTTATATATCGTTATGAAGGTAATGCATTTGTCTTTAATATGAAGCAACAACTAGAGAACTACCTTATATTTAAGAAGTTATTAGAAGTTAAATAAGTATTCATTTGTAAAGGGTAAAAAATAATTTTTTTTAACCGTCATATTTCCAGATCGGAAAAAACATGGGTATGAAATTTCATGTTTTCGGAAACACTTCCAATGGTCAATACTTGTAGTGAATTTCATTGAAATTGGAGGTGTCAAATCCGATTTCTGTCCGTTTTGAAATGGATTCACTCAATAGTAAAAGAAAAAAAAAAAAAAATTTTATTTAATTTATAGAAAAAGAGAAAAATATTTTCTCTCTAAATGTTTACTACTTTTACTATTTTTATGTGCATAGAAACGCTCTTCGAGTAAAATACTTGCAAAAATAGTAAAATTAGTAAAAAAATAATGCAAATGAACAGACCTATGATTTTATAAAAAAAATTTTAAATTTTTGTCACAAAGTAAAAACACGCATTTATGTCCCTTTAAAAAAGTTTTTAAAACATAATATTTTTTTTAATAAATTTAAATGGTTATTATAGATAAGGCATTAAAAAAAATAATCTATAAACTTTTAATAAAAAAAAAAAATTCTCTTAGATCCTGGCAATTTGACAAAAAGTGCCATGTATCCATATGGATACAATATACGAAAGGGTTAACTATTTCAAGATTGATCTTGTTTCCTTTTTAAGTCTTTTATTCACATTTTTATCTATTTTCTTATTATGCAGCTTACACATCAAGTGATTTCACTTAAATGTCTTAAAAGGAACTAAAGTTTTTTATTTTCATTTTATTCTTCAATCCCCCATTTGATTTATTTTATTTTTATTTCTTTTTTTTTTCCTACCCCCTGGTTTCTTTTTGATATTTTTTTGAAACTTTTTCCATTCGCTACTTTTAGTTTAATGTGTGTGCTGAGATTTTAAGCAAAACTTTAGCATTTTTGGCGTACAATTGTTCTACGTTTACGGATTTTTTTTCTCATCATCATCATTGTTTCCCATATGTACGTATGTAAGTAAAGGAAAAATTATTTGAGTATGATGGGATTTTTGTTATTTTTACTGCTCCTCTCCTGTACTTTTGTTTAAATTAAATTTTTATTCATCATACATATTTATCTGAGAAAAAGAGGGGGTCAGTTGTTTTGATCTGGCATGCCATAAATTGTCGAGCTGTAGTAGTTGCTGCTACAATTTATAACAAAAACGTTTTAAATGTTATACCTAGAACGAATACTAAATTAGTGGAGAAATGCATGAATGGTTGGTAAAATATAACTATAACTAAATACATTAAGATATGAAATAAAAGAACAAGAACAAAGACACTATGTTATAATATTTGTTAGTTCCCAATGAACAATATGTTAATCGTATGAAATTTTATAATAAGAATATTATGGTTGTTGGCTTGATATGTTCAGTGTAGTCAGGAATTGGACTGATAGAGGAGAAAATTTAGAAATTTATTTCTAAAATACTATTGTAAGGAACCTTCGGGTATCCAGATTTGCAGCTGGGGTAAAATTCAGTCGCGTCCAAGGTTCTTACAAAAATAAATACATTGTTTAAGTTTTATATTTTATACCTTGTTGTTTATTTCTTATTCTTTTCACTTTTATTATTATTTTATATTACTTTTATTGAACCACTTTTATTGAAAGCTTCTTTATTGAGAACGGTGCTGTTCGTGAAACTTCTGTGTTGCCTTGCCGGTTCTACACATCCTATTTCATATCTCCTACTGATTCCTAAATCTTGGATTTAATCCGAGATTTCTTTGGTCTCTGTATTTTTTGAGTAAAAACTTACAAGAAAAATGTTGTGCCACTTGGCCTGGACCAGTGTTTACCTCCGACTACTTCAACCCGATTGTAAATCTTGCTGAAGCCTTTAATATTACTGATTGTAAATTAGTATACCCTACGTTAGATTGATGTAATGAATTAATAAGCAGTTATTATTATTTTTTTTTACCTAACACTGCTCTGTTATTCTTTTATATTTTTTTTATTAACCGGCTACTCTCCACATCTGCTTTGTTCACTGTCCAGCACAAGAGGGAAAAGAAAGAGATTGATTGTAAATTAACTTTGTGACTTTTCGAACTTCCCTCGTAGTTATATGAAATGCAACACTGTTCCCATCAAGTACCATCTGTTAATAGACTACTGTCAAGTGCCGTCATTTACTTTGCGTTTAACAGCTGTTCAAAACACACAACATCGTGTATTTTTCTAAAAATGGAAAAAAGTGAATTTCGAGTGCTCATTAAACATTAATTTTTGCGAAAAAAACCGTCAATCAAACCAAGGAAAAGCTCGATAAATACTATGGGGACTCTGCACCATCGATTTTTATGGCAAAAAAAAACACTGACTTTCGTTGTGGTCGCACAAGTACAAATGACAAGTACAATTGAGATCAGTAGACCCGAAAATGTCGAAAAAATCCACGATATGGTGTTAGCCGACCGAAGAGTAAAAGTGCGTGAGATTGTTGATGCCATAGGTATTTCATATGGCAGTGTGGTTTGCAAGATGGGTGCCGCGTTTACTGTCAATTGACCATAAACGTAAACGTGTGACAATTTCAAATTATAGTTTGGAGTTGTTTTATAGCAATCCGAATGAGGTTTTGCGGCGTTTTGTAACTGTGGATGAAAGATGGATCCATTACTGTACTCCGGAGACCAAGCAGCAGTCTAAACAATGGGTTTATCCGGGTGAAACCCATTTGTCGGCCAATAAGGTGATGGCAACAGTTTTTTGGGATGCACGCGGAATAATCCACATCGATAACCTTCAAAAAAGGGAAAAACAATAAATGGCGAATATTATGCCAACTTATTAGACCGATTTAATGAGGATTTAAAAAGAAAACGACCCCATATGGCCAAGAAAAAAGTTATTTTTCATCAAGATAATGCACGGGTACACACGTGTGCAGTCTCAATGGCAAAATTCTATGAATTGGGCTACGAATTAGTACTTCATCCGCCATAATCTCCGAATTTAGCCCTTAGTAACTACTTCCTATTTCCAAACCTAAAGAAATGGCTCGGTGGAAAGAGATTCAGCTTCATGCCTATTTTAAGAACCTCGAAAAATCCTATTTTTTTGGAAGGGATACAAAAACTGGAGAAACGTTGGACTAAGTGTATTGAGTTAAGGAGATTATGTTGAAAAATAAATTTTTGTTTTGCAAAAAACACTGTGTTTCATTCAAAAAGTCACAGACTTATTGATCCGCCCTCGTAATATTATTGCAGTTTTCCTGCACATGGTTCGAACCGATAGCGGTTATTTCATCGAACCCATAGATTATTGACATAGATATGAAGCTTAAAAAAAATCAATTGAAAAAAATTACTCAAAAAGGCACATGTACTACAATTGTTTTTGTTTTCAATAAAATTTTTTACTAACACTTAGGTTTTTTGACACCGGAACTTCATATCTATGTTATAATCTATGATCGAACCTTCTTTTTCTGTTGTCTTCTTCATGTAAGCTGCTGTAACAATTTCGTTGATCTGTTGATCTGAATTTCTGTTAATAATTTATTTAATTTGTCTCCTTCTGGCTTGCTGTGTATTAATCTTTCCTCTGTTTCGCAGCTCGTTATTACTCTTAGACTCCTGTGTATTTATTCCTGCTGCCACTTCACTCTACTCCTGTCTTTTCTCGCTGCTACCTCCGTGATTCGTCAGTTCTGCTACTCGCCTGCTCACTTCGGCTTTTCTCCCTACGGCTTTCTACTGCTACTTCTGCCTGCTGTGTTTTTTCCCTTTTTAACCCTTAAATAGCAAGCGTACCATTTAAGATCAACCCACCATCTGCTCCTGACCTAAATGCTTTTCCTCCTGGGTACCCCATCGGCGCCTGAAACACTTCGTTCCATCTGTTACCCCATCGACCTCTGGAACATCTGAAATGAAAAGAAGGTACATGGGCGAATATAATTCGCCCCCAATATAGATGGATGTAATCCATCTCCCTACCAATAAAACGCCAATGGATCTTTTATTTTCTTATACTATGTATATTAAATTTTCAAAAGTTATTCTCGATATTTATGTGGAACAAAATTCCAGGAATTGTTGGTCCTCAAAATCCCTCAGTTAAATGTTCGTTGGGTTTGCACTTGCAATTTGTTCATGCACATAAATAATTCTGTTTGAGTGTGTGAGTATTTGAAATGGTTTGTTTTAAGGATTCTTTTACTAAAGTACTTTAACACTTTAAAAAAAAAAAAAAAGAAACAAAAGAATTCAACAAGAATAAAATGTGAAATGTGCTCACCTGAAAATTAGTTTTCTTATTTTTTTTCTTGCTAATACGCTCGAAATTTTAAAGGATATACTTTTAAATGTTTAATAGCAAACAAAAAAAAAAAATCTCGTCATTTATTATTTACTAATTCATATAGTTTGCTGGGAATAATGAGGTTAAATTTTACGGTTTAATTTGTTTTTTTAATAATTAATTTATTTTTCAATACCTACTGCTCTTTATTAACTTTTAATTAGTTTTCAACTTTCTATAGCAATTAATTTCTTTGAGTGTATACAACAGCCATAAGTGTGTATTAAATTTGTAATGAAAACATTTGTTTGTATATACAAAAGTATAGAGAAATTTGTTCATATGTATAGTAAAGTTTATAAAGAAAAATCATGAAATTAAGTAAAACAAGAATTTTCATTTTATTCTATCATCATACCACTCGTAAATAATAATTAAAATTCGAATTAAAATTAGTTGGTCCTTTGGACATTCACTTCGTTTGGGTAACTACTACGGTCAGTTGTTGAAGTTTATATATGAAGTGTGAGTGTAAGTGTGCGATTATTAGTATTACGTTAGCAAATAATATTTACTATTGCTACTTGCTACTCTTACTAGGGGTGTTATTAATAATAATAATAATAACTGGAATATCACTGAAAGAAAAAGAGAAAAGGGGGGAGGGGGATGTAAGTAAATACCTTAACTGCATGTATGAATGAGTAGTAAAGGAAATGGAAGTTGTAGTTTATAGCACTGTAAGTATGCTAGAAATTAAATGAACTGTTGAAAAAGAGGAGGAAAATCAGTCAAAACAGTATAGGTATTTAAACTTGCTTTGGAAAGGATCGATTGCATGAATCGTTACAAAAACCGAATTCTTTAGTAATCTATAACTTTTTCCGTACTTATTATTCAATATTCCCGAAAATATGCACATACATATATAAATGCCAGCTTAAAAATTAAGTGCCCCACACAGATTGTGAAGATATACTAAACTACTCTCTTGTAGAGCCGGACAACCAAATTAAAGATGAGCCTTTCATCTTATTCACACATTTTCAGTAGTACAGTCTAATAAAGACATAAAGTTTAAACTCCGTTTTATTCTCTTTTTATGTTCATTTTACGAACTCCGACTTGCACAGAAATAATTGCCTAAATGTAAACCTAATTTCCTAACGCTTATCGATCACATTTGAGATATAGGATATAGACATCCAACGGAGAATCGATTTAGTTTATAACTGATGCTTTTCTCATGTACCTCCTGTGATTTCGCAGGAATTATGACGCATGTTGGGGTAAAATGTGTCAAAAGTGGCGCTTAATTGAATTTTGAAATTTAAAATTTTGTAATAAAGTTGGATACCGAATAAAAATAAAGAAAATTATGTATCAATATCAATTAAAGTCTTTAAGCTAGGTTATGCTGTTTTCTTATAAAAAGCTGTCAAAATTAAGAATTTTTTTACATTTTTTGAAAAATAGTAAAAAATAAAATTTTAATCAGTTTTCAGTGTATTTATTTTAAATAAAAAGTCTTTTAAGAAAAAAATTTAAAATGAAACCATCAACTTCAAGTATTTAAGTGTACTTTTCTTTAAGTTTTTGTAAATGATATTTTTTCCTAATATTTTTGTTATTTTTTTTTTTTTTTAATTGTCCTAAAATACACTAATTTTAAATTTTCATGGAATGCAACTTAAAATTTTACAGGATGTTTGTTCTGAAAATTTTCTGGAAAATAGTATATATTGCCCACTTTAATATTATGAGATTTGAGAAAATAAGTTTTTTTTTTTTTTTTTTCAAAAAACTCCAGTTGATTTCATACAATAGAAGCATCGGGAGCGGAACTAAGGGGGTTCAAAATATAGTTCTAGTGTCATGGAAAATGTTTAACCACTAGCAAATTTTTGTTCCTTACCCGATTTCCAAGATTTTTATATCAGCCTAAAGTCCTTGATAAATTCTTTAGAAAACATGCTTCAGTTATATAGATTTGAAATTTCACACATCACAATTTTACAAGATTTTGGATTTTTGCATATATAGCCAAATATTTTCAACCGATTTTACTACATTTTATATAGTTGGTTAGAAAGCAAAATTATCTATTGAATAAAGAAAATTTTGAGTCGTTATCTTTATTGAGTAAAAAGTTAAACGATTTTGAATTGGAAAGCTTGCAAAAACTAACGAACATACCGACAGATGGACGGACATTAGAATTCTTTAAAAAAAAAATGTTGAAATTCCAAAAATATTTTGTTTCTACTTTTTGATTAATATGAAAACCAAATACCATTCCCTGAATTAAGTGGCATTTTCGACTCATTTAACCCAATTGTATAGACATTTTCGACTCATTTAACCCAATTGTATAGACGGACGGACATACATTGCCATTCTACCAAAAAATATTTTAGAATTCTAAAAATGTATTTTTTGACTAACTAATAAATAATAAAAATTGAACATGATCATCAAAATTTAAATATCACATTTTCCTGAATTAAGCGTCATTTTCGTCCCATTTAACCCAAATGTATAGAAGGACGGTCGGACATTACCATTCAGCCAAAAAACATCTTATAGTTCTAAAAATGCATTTTTTTACTTACTAATAAATAGAAAAATAAAACGTGATCATTAAAGTGTTGATATCACCTTTTCCTGAATTATGCATAATTTTCGACCCATATAATTCTAATGTATAGACGGACGGACAGACTTTACCATTCTGCTAAAAAAAAATCTTAAAATTCTAAAATTGAATTTATTTAACTAATAATCAATAAAAAAAATAAAACGTGATCATTAAAATATTGATATCACCTTTCCTTGAATTAAGCGTCATTTTCGACCCCTTTTACCCCAATGTGTGACGGTTTAATTGTAGCAAAGCTATTCGATCTCCTCTTTTTGTTTCGGCTTTATTTTAATAGAGATCTCTGTCTTGAATATGATGTACATTAAAGTGCCTCACGAGAAAAAGTTGCAAATGTACCCCTCTAGAAATGAAGATTAGTATGTTCTTATATGATTCCCAAAATATTACATCTCAATGTCAAGATTTACGTGAGCTGGACCATTTTTAAAACACATCTGAAATTACGTATTTATTTCAATGTGATTATCAAAATCATTATCAAATTAATTTCAAATTATAATAGAGGCATACTACGACCTTCAATATTCATTTAAATAATTATTATGTCTCTTTTCAGTCGCGGAATATTAAGATTTTACTAACATTTTTTATCATATTTTCTTTTTTCAAACATGAAATTTTATATATTCGGACATTTTTCAAAATATATTAGGTTTTAATGTACCATAAAAATGGTATATCCTGTTACTATTAAAGGTAACACGTAATTAACCCATTATGAGCCAGAGGGTCAATTTTAAGCATTTAGTTCCCAAAAGCTTAAATTTGTAATTTTTGCAAATAAATCGCATGGAAGTACTTATTACACTTAAATATTGATAAATTTATGAATAGCAAAATAAGTTCATTTGAAACCGCGACAATAATCGAATAGAAAGGAGTTTTTTAAATTTAACCGCCATTTGCACCAATTCGCAGATTTTTTGATAAATTTATGCTTTTGAGGACATGATGTCCTTAACTAGCCATTTATTTGGTATAAAAATTAACTTAACCCATTATGGACCGAAAATCCCAAATTTTGTGCAACTAGAGGGTCAAATGAATGCACATTTCAATAGTATTTAATGAGAGCTTTCCAATGATGCGCTAAAATATAATTTACGATGAAAAATGTCCAAAATATTCAAACTTTAATAAAATACTATTTAAAATAAAATCATTGAACATTTTACTAAACTTTTAATTTCGCAAGAATGAAAACAAATTTTAAACTAATTTTTATTCAATATGTAGTAGACATCGTTTTTCTATCATATGTTGTAATTTTTTGCACAAAAAGTTAAAACTATGTATACTGTCGATCAAAAACCATATTTTTGACGATATTTTAAAAATGGTCCAGCTCACGTAAATTAAATAATTGAATCGAAATATCTTGGGAATTAGCTTAAAACATATCAAACTTTAATTTTAGGGGGGTACATTTGCAACTTTTTTCTTCCCATACAAATCAGGACACTGTAATGAACATATGTGTGTCTGAATATAAAATGGTGAATATAAAATGGTGCTGAAAACATTTGAAACTGAAAAACAATTTTTACTCATCAACATTCAAAAGATGGGGGTATTTTGATTTTGTCATTCCGTATGTAACATGTCGAAGGAATCATCTAAGACCCCACAAAGTATATAGTATATGTCTGTCTGTTGAAAGCAGGATAGGGCTCGAACGGGGCAACTTAGGGGGACGAAATTTGGCACAAATATTTATCTTATATAAGGTTTATTTGGTATTGATTACAGAAAATAAATCCGATTTTTTGTTATACAATTTTTACAAAATCCATCCCGCTTAACGTTTAATGACATTTTTTTAACACTTGTAAGCTTAAACAACTCGGAGTAACTGTAACAATTCTCTTCCCTTTTGGATATTTTGTTTTTTATTTTTATTTGAAGATTCCTTTTTTTATTTTGTCGTTATTTTTCTTTTTGGCGATTTTTTTTTATAGCTTTTTCCATTATAGCGATTTTTTTATCCCTTCTTTTTATCGCTTCTTTTTATATATTAACGTTTTGGCGATTTTTACTGGTTTTTTAGATATTTTTATTTTAATAATTATTTCGTTTTAGCGATTTCTTTATGTTCGAATTTTTTGGTTTTTTCTTCATTTTGTCTATTTTTATGTTTATCCGTTTTTTGTTTGTAATGCTTTTCATTTTGTCAGCTTTTTTTCTGTCGATTTCTATTTATTTTAACGATGTTTTTATTATAATTTTTTTCGCGATATTTTTCTATTTTGATGATTTTTTTTTTCTGTTTCAACGATTTTTTCCGTCTATGCAATTTTTTTATTTTGGAATTTGTTTGTGTTTTTCTCTGTTTTAGCAATTTTTTCCGTTTCTGCGATTTTTTATTTGGATTTTTACATTCTGGCGTTTTTTTAATTTTATATTGGCGATTGTTTTGCCGATATTTTTCCATTTTGATGATTTTTTCCCGTTTATCCTTTTTTTGCGGCTTTTTTAGCGCTTCACTGTTTTTTATTTTTTTATTTTGTGTTTCACAATACTAGAAAAAATATAAAATAACTCTCTGACTATTATAATAAAAGTCATGACATTTATGGTCCCTGATTTTAAGTATCCAAATTGAAATAACAATAAAATGAGCTTATCTTGATAACGGAAGTAAAGCAATTAATTTTATATAAAAAAAGTATTTTTTATACCCTACACCACCATAGATGGAGAGGGTATTATGCATTTGTGCTGATGTTTGTAACACCCAAAAATATTGGTCTAAGACCCACATTAATTTATACCAATCGTCTTAGAATCACTTTTTGAGTCGATTTAACGATGTCCGTCCATCCGTCCGTCTGTCCGTCCATGTAAACCTTGTAATCAAACTACAGGTCGCAATTTTAACAAAAATTAATGAAATTTGGCTCACAGATTTCCAATAGTCCGGGGACGAAGCCTATTGAAATTGGTTATGACCTAGCCCCCATACAAATGTCCTCCCGAAAAAGGGTTTACCGATCATAACCTCTTTTCAGAAAATCACTTTATCGGGTATAAATCCCATTAAAATGTTAGTAACAAGTTAATATTCGACAAAAATAAGTTTTATACAATCAAATTTTACAAAGATCGATCCATAATTTACCATAGCTCCCATATAAGGCCATCTTTCGGGAATCATCCAAAAGTGAATAAATTCATATAAATGATAGCATCGACGCAATATTCTGTATTCTTATGTTTTATTTTACAATTAATATGAATATTAGTCCACATTTGGCTCGAAGACTAATAAAGGACCCCTCCACTAATTATAATGTACACAATGGTGTAAGGTCGGGCTTGACCGACTCTCGTTTAAAATTGATATTGTATTACTTTTTATTATATTCACATGATAAAGTGTTTATTAATGATTCCACTGTTTTATTTAAATATCTAGTACATTTACAGCCCTACTAATTATATGTAAGAAATAGTAAATACTATTTATGAAGAAAAGTTATCCATTGAAATATAAAATTTTTTGTGCCCCTATTTTTCTGAATATCAGTCCTTAAATCATCCTATTTTAACAGCATTTATTTCAACATGCTTGGAATAGTATTTCGATATATAAATGTGTTTTTGTAACTGTAATAATAGCTTGTCAGGTATACAAGTATTTGTAAGTATTTGAAAGTACATAGAGTAACAGCAGTTGTATTTGTTTTTATATCCGTATAAAGTATAAAATAAATGCTACAATTGTATTATTAAACATGCAAGTATGAATGTAAATGTGATGTGATGACTACTTGTATGTATGTAGTGAGTTTAAAAAGGAAATGTTTTTGTAATAAAATCATTTATACGATATAGGTACTATTACAAAGATAGAAAATAGATATTCATATGCATTTTCTTTTAAATAGTGTGTGTCTTTTTCTATTTCTCTATGTGTTCATTCAAGCTGTTTATAATTACTTGTATTATAGTTTTATATACCAAACTATTAGAAGGACGTTAAGCCTTCCAATAGGCCTCCTTTTTAGGAAATAGAAAATTTTTTAATATTAAAATTTTTATATAATTTTATACATACATATAAAGCGAGTCTAGAGAGTCTGGAGCAAAACACTTAAATAAATGTGATAAATGGAAAAATAAAAAAAAAGAAATAATTCAGTAATTTTTTTATGAAAGTATGTGAACATTTTCTCTTCTTTAACAATTTTAGTTTTCCTTAGAAGATAATTGGAGGACCAGTAGTACAAATGCCTTTAATTTTCCCCGCAAAATAAATTAATTTGTTATATTTTTTCTATGTATAACATCTTTGTATTAGTTAGAAATCCTGCTGAAAGTGTAAAATTATTTTAAGTTTTAAATTATATTTTTCCTTTTCCTGCTAAGTTTTAGCCTTGCAAATAGATAATTTACCTTGTATTCGTTTTCATGATATAAAGTAATAACAAATCATTCCGTTTCTTGTACATACAAGCTCAGGTTTTTTGTTTTTCGTTAAAAATCAGATAGACAGACAACTTTGTTTCTATCTATCAAATTGCATAGCATTTTTGCCAGTTGTTAAGTTGCCTCAAAGTCTGTTGCCTTGATTTTATTCTAAGTGTTGCTGCAGCAGTTTCCTTTTAATCTCATTTAAGCCAAAAAGGTTTCTTTCATCTTCTGCTCAATGTGATGTAGTAAATGTTAGCAAAAATTTTCATTTTCAAAGCTTTTTTTATTTTGGTTAGTTTTAGGTGTTACTTGCAATTAAAGTCATTTCAAAATCTTCATTATTCGTCTTGACTTTCATTTTCATCTTCAGAAAACATATTATTTGCTTTTGTGGTTGTATAATGTGTGGAAAATGTATAATAATATTCTTTTATTTCTACGGTATAAATTGAACTTATTTAACTTAGTAAATATTTATTTGTTTATGAGATTTCTCATAAGAATATATGGATGTTTATATTATAACTAGGGTAACAAACATATATATCAAATATGCTATAAGAAGTGTTTAAAGTGCATTAAAATACTTTTAAATTTTTTTCTCCGTGATTTTACGTGTCTAATTAGTCCATCTATTTTATTCCGTGGGTAGTCATTCTTCTCCAATATGTAAATTGTTTTGCATATGTTATCCTTGTGAAATGAAATTGGTAGCTGTGTTCATTATAATTCGTCTAGGATGTTTTGAGTAAAAGTTGATTAGTCTATTTGACGAGGTTGGTTTTTGATACCAATTTAGATTAGGTGTTCCTTCATTTCCTATTATTTCCGCATCCAAATATGGTAATTTGCTGTCCCTTTCTATCTCCATATTGAATTGACTTTTTGTAAGAGTTTAATTTGTTCAAGGTATCGTCAACTGCGTACTTCTTTACGACGGCAAAAAGATCATCCACATATCCAAGAGTTCTTCCATGACAATGTCCACTATAACTGATGAGGCTGGTGAACCCATAGGCATTCCTTTCCTCTTTTCATAGATCTTGTCCCCATATTTAAAATACTGTGTATCCTTAATGCAAAAACTAACTATTTTCATGAACAAATCCTGTGGTATATTCGCGTTTTGTTACAGAATATTCCATTTTCTCTCTATTGTTCTTTCGTCTGCTTCACTGTGTCAAGTATCATCCTATACCTTTGGTTCAATTCCTTTTTATTTAAGTGGAATAAATTGACATAAGAGATGTCAATTTATTTCTCGCAATCTCTTGTTTTTCCTTATTCTCTAATGTCTGAATAATATCTTCACCATACGCCATACATCCAAATAATGGAAATGTCTTCCTCGTATCCGGTAATGAGTGTTTCGGTCCCAGTGACAATAGCCAAATAACGTTTGTTGGTATGTTTTTTTTTTTTTTTTTTAGAAATGATTAAAATTTTTTATTGCTAAAAATACATTTATTTTCACTTCTTTGGAATTAATTTTAATAAGTTTCAAAAAAGCACAAAATATGAACTTAAATGTCTTGTTTTTTTTGAATCACTTGGTAAAAATAATAATAATAAATCAAAACAGCGTATCTCCGCTCCCTGAATCTGGCTCCGTTAGGATTTGTAGAATGAAGAGATTTATAAGTAACCCGACATTTAGTTTTTTACCACGTCTGGGAGCTTCAGAAAGTTCTGGAAAGAGAAATAATCCTTGCAAAAAAAACACATAAATCCGATTATTTCGGCTCCCTGATAAAAAATTTAAAATCTGGCTCCTTTAGGATTTGAAGGACGAAAAGTTTTATAAGTGAGCCATATTTTAATTTTCTAAGTCGTCTGAGGGCTTCGGAAAGCTCTGGCAAGGCAAAAACGCTTAAGATATTACATATATAAACTTACGTATCTCCGCTCCCTTAAAAATCTGGCTCCATTAGGATTTATAGGAGGAATAGTTTTATAAGTAAGCCGAATTTCGTCTTTTTTTTACCACGTCTGTGAGCTTCAAAAAGCTCTTTAAAGGGATAAAATGCTTAGAGAATGGCACATACAGCTGTGTGCAATATAATTGTAGCACATTTTTACATTCAATAAAAAGAATATGTTTTCTTGATTTCAAAAAATGTTTGTTCTTGGATTGGTGCCACCTATTTTAAACTTTTTTAAAAGCAAAATTTCACTGTATGTACAGTACACAGCTATATAATTTACTTAAAAACCAAAAGGATTCAAAATAATAAAACAATAATACTATTTTCCAATGTTTATTATTTTGCACAGGCAAAAACCAAGCAGCTTAAGTAAAATAACGGTAACTTCCGAAGATGCATAGAAAAAGAAAAATAATTTTTTATATAATTATTGTCCCTGTTTAAGATTTACATATAAACAAACTGTTTTAGAATTCCTTGTCTAGGAATTGAGCAGCAACAAAAACTCCAAAGTATGGTTTAGTGCTACTATTTTTTTTGGACACAGCTGTCAATCATAGTATCTCTGCTTCCTGATAAAAAATTCAAAATCTAGCTCCGTTAAGATTTGAAGGACGAAAAGTTTTATAAGAGAGCCAAATTTTTACTTTTTACGTCGTCTGGGGGCTTTGGAAAGCTCTGGAAAGGGGAAAAAGCTTAGCAAATTATATATATTTAAAATGCTGAAATATGCTTTTTATTATTATTAATATTTTCAATATAAAAGATTTTATCTGCAGAAAATTTATTTTGTTTTTACTTAATAATTTTAAAGATGTAACATTTCTGTTATATTTTTTTTTTATTTTTTTTTATTTAAAAAAACAATTTTATTAATAATTCTTTCTTTTTTCATTTCAGGTATTTTAAAAACTCATAATTCTACTGAAAATTTAATCGTAAGTTATATTTTTCTATAAAATTAATTTATTTATTATAAATAAAAATATGTATATAAAACCAAGTTTAATTTGAAGATATTTATATTTTAAAATAACTTATTTTCTTAATAATTTTGTTTAGGTTTCTTTTCTAGGTTCTTTAATGCAACATTGTAGATTTCAATCACAATTTCAAATACAGCTAATAGAAATACGATTTTTTTCAATTCTAATTTAATATTAATGTTTTTCCCATTATCAGGAAATTCTGTATTAAAAAAAATCAAATCATATAAACAGCTATTGCTTGGTAACAATCAAATATTAAGGTGGTAAAAAAAAAGTTAATATTTTTTTAGATTTTTTTTTTTTTTTTTTTTTCAAATTATTAACAAGTCAATAACGAAATAAAAAATGTAATAAATACTATGTTTAAAATATATTAAAATCGAAGTATGTAGTATATAGTTGAGTTTATAAAAAATGTCATACAATCATTTTTCTATGTATTAAAGTCATACCCTAATGCTTGTATTTGTACATACTCATGCAATATATATTGTTGTAAAATGTTGCAGTGATAGTTAGTAGTGTATTTTCAACATCATCCTCACGTTTTCAATTGCTTCTTTCAATAAAGTCAACATCTTTCAATTTGGGGCTCCGCAAAATTTCTACATACCCTCATACATATTTACACTGACTGCTGCACACATTCCCTAAACATCAATGAATTTCCCACTAAACATTTTCTAAGTCATTCTTATGTGCGTGAAAACTTTAATGGATTTTATTTCTCGTGAAACAATTTTCTTCATGGCATAAAACACTGATTTCGGAGAGATCTCATGTTTATTACATATCCAAGGTTAACAAAAAGACAAATGAGTCATAAATACGAAATATTTATTTCAACGTGTATTGTTTAGTTTATAATAAAACAGAAAAATCGCCAATTGCTTCCAAAAATCATCCGAATGTAATGAAATTCGTCAAGAATATTAACATCAAGATAGCTTGATTTCAGCGATGGATGGAATATCTTCCAAAATGTTTTCGATACAATGTTCATTGGAGGAATAGTTAAGGGCAATGAAAGTACCTTTAAAATGATATTCTAACCCCCATCCAAAAGATAGGGGGTATACTAATTTTGTCACTTCGTGTGTAATATGTCGAAAAAATCATTTAAGATAAAGTATATATTTTCTGTCCTGTCCTGGTTAGATTCTGAGCCGATCTAGCTATGTCCGTCTGTCCGTCCATTGAAAGCAGGAGAGGGCTCGAAAGGGACAATGTAGGGGGACGAAATTTGGCTCAAATATTCATCTTATATAAGGTTTGTTTGGTATTAAAATGAACAAAAGCAGTTAATAAACAAAAAAGTTATGAACTAAAAACTAGAAACACAGGGTGTACGTATATGGGCAATTATAAAAAATTGATTTTAGCCCTTCAAAAAAATATTAATTTTTTTTGATGGTACATTAAAATTCTTTTGTATACATATAAAGTGACTTGAATGCATGTAGAATCAGTTCGCGTTAATGTGAGGGGCGCGAAAGTTATGGCGGTTTAAAGTTGAACATATACAAATTTTTACAAACTAGAAGTTTATGTACAATTCTGGTCAAAATTACACATAATATCAAACCCTACTGAGTTATTAAATAAAATTTATGATATTTTGGCACTCATCAAGATCTTCGGCACACTTGAAATTATTATATTTTTTTTACGCCTTAATAAAAGTTTTTCTGTGTAGCCGGCCTGCGGCCGGAATTAAGGACTTTCTCCTCTGGGTATGTCGAACACCGGCTTCGCTAAATAAGCTTTTTTTGAATATCAAACATTTTTTTAAATTCCGCCATTTTTATACAAAATGTCAATTTTTTTCCCAAGTAATTTATTAATATGGTAATGATATATATCATTGAAAAGGTATTTATAAGTGCTTTTAAATAACATCAATATAATTAAGATCCGACAATTATTAATAAAGATATTCAGGAAAATATATTGAAACTTTGAAGGCCTATAACTCGTAAAGCGAGCAAGAGCGGACAAAATTTTTTTATTGAACTATAATCACATGTAAAAGTACTATAGAATCACTATCAAAATTGTTTAAAAATCAACTGTGCCGAAGATCTTGATTTACGCCGATATTTTCAATGTTTGATGGTATTAGTGCAGCATATTTTAGGGTTTCATAGTAAAATTTAAAAATTTTCTTCTCAATAAAAATCGCGATTTTTAAAAATTTTGTGAAAAATTTTGATCGAATCTGAGTTATTTCTCCATATATTGATTGAAAATATATTTTGTTAGAGTTTATTACATAGAAATAATTTTCAATATTGTGATCCTTTTTTAACACAAATAAATATTTTTTGGTCCATAAAATGTTTATCTCTCAAAATTTTTTGATGCGCCTCCGAATTTTTATTAAGCATAACAAGCACCTACTAATTATGTTAATTGTAGTTAATTTCTTGGACTTTGAACAACAATCATGGTTATAAAAAGAAACCTATTGTGCTAAAATTTTGCACTCTATTAGTTTCAAGTCTTGTGAGTTCAGATCTGCAACCAATATGTTTAAAATATCATTACCACAAAACTTATTAAGTTTCAGCCAGGTTAAAAATTTTTGATAAATAGTTTATCAACTTTAACTTTAATAAACTCTTCTGATCTTTACTTCCACTAGTATGGTATATACATTCTATTGGAATGTCATATACTAGTGGTAAAATAGCAATTTAGTTGGTGACACACAAAATGTTTGATTGTTAATGTAAAGAAAAATAAGAAATCTCAACATCAAATAAAAGATACATATGTACATACATATATATCTTCTGCAAGATGTTCAAAGAATTTATTCTTTGCTTTAGAAACACTTTAGCGATATCGAAAATTCAAATTTGAAATTAAAAAAAAAAAAAATTTGTTAAATGTTAAGATCATGTGTGACAGAACATTTGTACAGATGGAAGATAAAATGATCTTAATCATGAGCTGATCGTAAGCAATTTCAAACTAGATAGAAAGATATAGTCGGTCAAGCCCGACCATATATTACCCTACATCATCATGTATGTGATTCAAAATTCTGGAAGGGTTCATATATTAGACCTGTGGCCAATTGTGGATAGATAGTTTTACTAAAAGTAAAATAAAATATACAAATACAGAATATTAGGATGATTCCGAAGTGGGTTCATATGGAAGCTATTATTAATTATGGACCACACCTCATAAAATATGCACTGTGATTCCTATTTCAACAAAACTTATTTGTGTCGAATATTAACTTGTATTGACATTTTTATGGGATTTATGCACGTTAAAATTATTTTCGAAAGAGGGGTTTATATGGGAGCTAGTTCAATTATAGACCGATCTTCATCTTTGCCACAAAGATTGACACTTATACAAAACTTCTTTGCACTGAATTTCGTAAAAATATTGCTATATTTAAAGCGTTTATGATCATTTAACCTCTATTTCGGGAGGACATTTGTATAGGGGCTAGGTGAAATAATGGACCGATCATAACCAATTTCAATAGGCTTTGTCCTTGTGCCAAAATAATTATTCGTGCCAAATTTCGTCTTCAAAATTTCGACCTGTACTTTAACAAAGTTTACATGGACAGGCAGCCAGCCAGACAGACGGTCATCGTAAAATCGATTCAGAAAATGATTCTGAGTAGATTGGTATACTTTAAGGTGGGGGTTCGAAGATTTGTTTCTGTGCGTTACAAACGTCAGCACAAACGCATAATACCCCAACCACCTAAGGTGGTGTAGTGTATACAAAATTGCAACTGAAACTTTACATTTAAGATTTACACGCTACTAAACCAGATAGATGGAACTCGTTAAATCGTTGTAGAAAGAGATTCTGAGCCCACTAGTATATTCCAATTTTAATTCCCATTACTAAGTACGGTTCAAAACGTTTTTATTCCTTAACAACTCTGTTTAAGGTCCACCTCCTCAATTGACTTCAACAATTGGTTTTTCGCTCAATTGAAATTTGTTCTTTTCATTATTTTTTTCCCTTTGCTGTGATTTTGATCGATTCACACAAAAAAATCCATAGGTAATAATCCCTAAAAACTTGGTATAAAATTAACTAAGCGCAAGGGTAGAATGGCAGTTACAAAGTTTCTGAGGTAATATGACTATAATTTTAGATAATTTCTAAGTTCGAATTATTACCAAAGTTTTTTTGTAAAATGCCTTTAATGTTTTGAAAAATTAAACATAATAGTCAAGTTGGTTTATACATGAATTTTTGTAAAATGGAAAAAAATGGTTCTTGAATTTACTAAATTCTACATAATCATATATATAATTTAGTACACACAATTTATTGATTTTTTATATTTTTTATTAAAAATCACATAAAGGTATTAACATGATACTGATATTATGCCGTTACAAGCGGCAACGCGTCAAAGTTGAATTTTTTTCAACTTTTTTTATATGTACCGCATGAAAACATGATCAGCTGATGGCCGCGTACATTGGCCTTCCACTATTATCTTCCAAGTTTTCAGTTCAGTTAGGGACCCTTATAATCACCAAGATGTGCCCATATAATATCAAAGAAAGAGTTATTAATAATTTTTTTTTAATAATCTGTTAGTAATAAAACTCACAAATAATCATAGGTCAGCTTAGCTAAGTTCTTTGGATGATTGTACAATCAGTGAAAGTTCTTACACACAGCGAAGAAATGTTGAAGAATTCTGCATTTTCATTTGACGCTGTTCTTCAGAATTTCGAATTTTTAGGGGCAGTTGTTACCGAATTCAGCCGCCTAACTTCAGAGAGTCGTTATAATCATCCACTGTAAGATTATGAAATGTTTGGAGTAACAAATACTAGTTTTGTATGGACTCAGTGGTGCAACAATAAATGATATACTCCTTTAAAAGAATTCACACACTGCAACTATGTTCCGTTCTATATTTTTAATGATGTTCTTTATTATCTTTTAATCAAATTTAATTCCAATACATACCTCTTCCACAAAAAATATTTTATGTTGACAATAAAATAAACAAAACTGACTTCAAATTGTTTCGAATTAGATATCTAATTCCGCAAGTAATATTAACTAAGCTTTTAGGTAAAATATATTTTATAAATTACTAATAGACTTAGGTAACCAAACTTAGAATTTTATTTCCATACGAGAAGAAATTACCTAAGCCGACTTAGGAAATGTAACCGATACTATTTTTTTGTGTGTTTGTATGAAAATTGAAATCGTGATACTTATGAAAATAACAAAAGAAGATGAGAATTGAAAAGAAATGAAAAAAGATACAAAAATACAAAGCGAAATTGAATGTCTCTAAAAATTATTGTAAAGTTGAATAAAAAAGTTTGCAAAGATAAGAAAAATGTTAGAATACACGCACTAAACTTGACAGATTTCAGAATAAAAAAAAAAAAAAAAATTGAAAGTTGCTTTAAAAATACTTATTAAATGTTTTCGTTAATCCTTTAGCTTCAATATTAAAAAATAAATCAATCTATATTTTATTTCCTGTTTTTATATGTGCTCCTTAAAAATCATTAATTTATTTTTTATTATAATTATTGTTTAATTAAAAGTTTTTTAATTTTTTTTTTCATAAACCCTTAGAGATTTTGTGTAAATAATCTAACCTTGTATAACATTATTTAAAGCTCAAATTACTTCGCCTTGATTAAAAGATTATATGTTTTTTTTTTATTATTTTTCAAATATTTACTGGCACATAACATTGAAGTGTCCCTTGGTGGTTTTAGTATCTATTTTTAAACTTTTATTCGTTCTTCTCTTATACAAAAAAAATGTGTATATGTATTTACTAATATAATTATGAAATTTAATATTTTGTACAAAATATTTACTTTATATTCATTCAATACCTTTCTACATTATTAACAATTAATTTAAGTACTTAAATCTTATATGAATTTATTGACGACAAATTAAAGCAATTATGTTTCATAGTACCATTACAAAGTAATTGACAAACGAGTTTTAGGAAAGGAAATAAGGACTTTTGTTTAGCATAAGTTTAATTAGAACAAACATTTTGAGATAATTAGTTTGAATAAAAATTTGTATTTGTCCATAATAATAAGATCAAATAAAATATATTATGAATATTATAATAGTACTAGGTTAATATTATATAAGTACTAGGGTGGTCCAAATTCTTTTTTTCGTCAAATTTTAACTTTCTACGATGATTGGAATGGGTTGCTACACTGCCATTTATGTTGATGATCCTAGAATTAATCTTCAAAATTTGTTCCTAATGATGTATACATCAAACGATGGCTAAAAAAAATTAAATTTATTCCAACATTTTATTGAAACGAATTCATTTAATTTGTAAATATTTTTTTTTTTTTTAAGTGTACACAACCACTCAAAGAAGAAGTATGTGTATATATTGTAGTTATTTAACAAAATCTGTTAATATGTATTATTTTAAATATTTTATAACTCACCAAACAATACACTTTGCAAGCATATATGCATTCATATTACTTACTTACTTACTTACTTACTTACTTACTTACTTACTTACTTACTTGCTTAAAAGCTTTTAAATACTTTTCTTTAAGTACCAAACAATACATAATTGTGTAATTGATTGTGTACCCAGACACATACACACACACACATACAGTAATATACATATACAATGTGTGCTTCCCAATAAACATTTGTAAGTAGTTAAAGATAAAAATTATCTATCGAATAAAAAGGAAATTTAAAATCGATTCTTTATTGATTTCAGAAAAAAAAAGAAAAAACGATTTTGAATTTGAAAATTGCAATACAAAAACAAAATAAAAATATTAAAATATTGTTATCACCTCTCCCACTGAATAAATAGCAATTTTTACACCTTTTACTCCAATGTGCAACGGTTTGAAATTTGGATGAAAAATAAATATTTTCTTTTTTTTTACAAAAAAAAAAAAAAAAAAAAAATCTAATTCACTCTCAAAATTTAATTAATAAATTTTTTAACATATTTCTAGACAAAGCTTCAAAAATGGTTAAGAACTTTTAATTTCATTTAGAATTACAACCTATGTCTAGCATTAAAGTCCCAAATCATTTTTTTTTTGTTTTATTTTTGTTTTTTTAAATAATTCTGTAATTTGTGAAATAAAATTTCCCATGGTAGGATCTGAGGTATTTTTGAAATGATTTGGAGGAGTACAGGCCACTATCGGGTTACGGGGGTAGAGTGTAGGCCTCCAAAGTTGGTCACCTCGGGTATATAATTTTTTAAAAAATTTACCAAAAAATCGTTTATGAATTGATTTGTAATGTACATGTAGATAGTGCTTGTAAATCTCTATAAAAAACAGGCATACATGTGCAGGCTTTCTCTTTTAGTTTAAGAGAAATTTTACCCCCATTTTTGGTTTCGACTTTTTTAAGTTTTTTAAACTCAAAAAATAACATTATTTTACGAAAATGTAGTAATATTATTTCACTTCTAAAATATATATATACTAGCTAACACCCGGTGTGCTTCGCCACCCCACGAAATGAAATACATAGTAATTAAGGGTTAAAAAAATATACTAATTTTTGTATTTAATTTGTATGGGAGGGACCATACCTCCATAATCCGCTAATTTATTAGACAAATGTTTTCATGGATGTCAAAATTCTTTGTGCAAAATTTGAGCATTCCAACTCCAATAGTTTCCCAGATATACGAATTTTTGCATTTAATTCATATGGGAGGTACCATGCCCCCTACTTCTAGTCCGTCCATATTTTTCTTAAATATTAATATTGATACCAAAGTGGCTCCGACAAAATTTTAGAACTCTAACTCTTATATTTTTTTCAGATATGATAATTTAATATTTTCTTTATATGGTGCCACGCCCACTATTAGTAGTGTACCAATTTTTGTCCAAAATATTCATATTGAACCTAATGCTAGTCGTACAAAATTTGAGCTCTCTAACTTTTATAGTTTCCCAGATATAAAAATTTTGGTATTAACTTTATATGAGAGATGACACGCCCACTATTTCTTTTCCGCCCATTTTTGCACAAAATGTTCACATTGACACTTAAGTTTATTGTACAAAATTTGGGAAATGTAACTGTTATAGTTTCCTATATTTACGGCATTTGGTATTGGCAAGCAATATTAGGCGTGGGATGTGCCACACCCCCTATTGCTAGTTCGCCTATTTTTTTCCAGAATATTCATATAGGTGTCAAGGTCATATAGGTGTTGTTCGTGCAAAATTTGAGGACTCTAGTATTACCAATTTCCGAGATATACTACTTTTAATAGTTATTTAGTAAGTGGGCGTGGCACCTCGCCCACATGCAATTTCAAAATAAAAAGTAGCCTATTTTTCCTTCCAGGCATATAGGAACACACTGTGAAAAATTCAAGAAAATCGGTTTAGCCGTTTTGGCGGCTATATACTTCAAACAAACATACATACATACAAACAAACACACATTAATTTTTATGTATATAGATTTTTTTGTTCATAGAAATCTTAAAGTAAATGCATGCAAAGCAGAGTCAGATGAGCAGAATTTTTAGATAATGGAAACAAGCTTGTCTATATTGTGCCAAAATTTCATTGGAATACCTCTACTTGCTTAAATTTTATGTAGCTCCAAATATTCATTATTTCTCTAAAATATGTTTAAAATCCAAATTTAAGTTTTTATTATGATGGTCTGAAGAAATTTAACCGCATTTATCTTATTTCCACTAAATGTTGTTCTCCACATACTTTACAGCTCCTCATGGCTTGTACTTCTCCAAATCAACCTTAAAAGTGACAGAATTATTTTCAAAAGAAAAAAAAAATCGATTTGGCCGAAAAAGAAGAAATTTGTTGGCGAAATTTGAAGTTTTTTGGGCTAGAGAATTTTCAATCCTAAAAAATATTTTTAATAACCACATATGTATATTAGGGTGGCCCCATTTGTATGGAGAAAAAACAAGAGGTCGATGTTCCCAGCTCAAATAAAAATTTTCTTCATTCTATGATACTGTTTATCAAAATTTTCATCATGATCCTTTCGAGAGCTGGATCAAAATTATTAAATTTCCTTTTGTTGGGGTTTTCCGATTTTTTTTTCATATTTCTGCCAAAGGAATAATAAAAAAATTTAGTATCGCAAGAAACTCCTTTGGAACGCGCCTTTAATGATGTAACAAAAATTTATGATCAGGTCCAAATAAGTACAAAATCTTTAAATTCACAAAAGAATCTATATTTTAATTTTTTACACTTAAATATCTAAAAACATGAGAGCAAAATATAAATAGTCCTCTAGCAGTTATATCAGTATAAAGTATAGGTCGGAATTTTCAACATATATTGAATTTGAAACGAATGATCATTTTGGCACAAGAACGAAGCCTATTGAAATTGCTTATGATCGCTGCATTATTTTAAATAGACCCCGTACAAATATCCTACCGAACTAGGGGTTTAACGATCACAAATATCTTTAATATAGCAATAGAAGTTTTATACAAAAAGTTCGGCCCATAATTGGGCATAGCTTTTATATAATAAAAATCACTTTATAAATTATTTTCGATTGGCTCCAGTATGCTGTGGTGAGTTTTAAGATTTTTAGAATTGTTTCTATCTCTCTATATATTTCAGCAAATGGCAATTAAAAAGCCGAAATAAAGAAATATAATATGAAATCAAAATGTTTATTGGGATACTTAAGTAAATATAAAATAAAATCTTATGTGTAAGAGTAAAATGTATTGAGGAATTTTAAAATGCTTCAATACATAAAAATGTGTCTATCTTCTCTCACTAATATTCTCAGAAACAATGTGCCATTTTAAACACTTGTCATGTCTTTAAAATAAAAACAATAAAACACAAAATAAATTAAAAAAAAAAAATAATTAAGAATAAACGAAAAATATATTTTTATTCATAAAATTCTTATAATAAAAGAAATGAATAATCATAGTAACAAAACAATGTTATAAAAAATCAACGAATAAATTAACCTATAATATCTATTTGATTTAGGTATTAATTGGTTTAAATTTATAATATTAATTTGTTAATACTTAACTATTGTTAACACAAAAAGACATGGAACTAATTTTTTAACATAATTATTTGAATAATTTGTTAATACATACAGTAATATAAAAGAAAGATTAATGTTTCATTGACCTGTCAGCTGTTGATGTTAGAATGTTTGACAGATTTTATACAAACGTTGTTTTTTTTTTTTTTTTTTGTGGGAATTCTATTGAATAAACATTTTATTTTTAGTGATTGTTTAAATACAAAGCTCCATTTATGGAGAATAACATAATAAATGTCAAACTTTATGTGAAGAAAAATAAGTCAAATTATTTCCAAATTATTCATTTGTCTGACAAAGTTATTATTTTATATTTTTAAATTATCGCAGTTGTTTCATTTTACAACAAAATTTAATTATTATAAGCAAGGAAAATAAAAAGAAATAGTAAAAATTAATTTCAAGTAGAATTTGTTATCTTATTAAAATTTTTAATTCATTCAATTATCTACTTAATTGATTTGATAAATTATTTAATTGGAGCATTTTTTATGTTTTTAATTTTTTACAGTTATTAGTAATTGATGAGAAGGATGCAAATTTAAACAATTTTTAATTGGATGAATTATTTTGGTGATTGGTAATTTTTTTGTAAAGCCTGAGAGAAGTTAGATTTTCCTTCCTATATGGGCTCTAAAATCTACCATAACATTAATTGAATTATGCTTTGAGTAAAACAAAAGAATCAGACACATAATTTGTTGGTATATGCCTAAAAATTATTAAGCGTTTTAAAATTAAAATATGCTAAATTGAGCTACAATGTTAATATAATAATCCTTTAGAGAAATTATAACACCTTTAAAAATTTATGTTGAGAAAAATAAAATAATCTTCAATTCAAAAAAACACATTCCTTTCAAGTATTATAAAATGTTTTGCTAAATATACTTGTAATAAAATAAATGGTTAATAAAACAATACCCAAAAGTTTTGTCTTTTAATATACAAAACAACAAATTCTCTTACTAATTTATTAGTGTCTATAAAATGTATTGTCTAAAGTGTTAACAGGTTTCTTTTGGAATTCATGTGTTAGAAAACCATCTCCTCTATGGTTGTCTGTTTATATATTTAATTGTATTTTCTTGTCTCGTGTTTAATTTATAAATAATTATTAAATCACTTACAGTCATTTACACAAACAATTAAATTTAAATTGTTAATTAAAATGTCTATATAAATAAAATCCAAAGCAAAAAAAAAAATGTGTAAGAAAACAATTTTACATGATTGTTAATGTATGATGAAATGAAATACTTATTTATAGCTAAAAAACCTCAAAACTCAAAGGTATTAAAAGAATTTGGTTACAAAAAGTAAAAAAAAAGATACATGTTTATATTCTCATATACATATAAGTAAAGTTTTGTACAGGATGATTGACAAAACCAAATAAAAATATATATACAAAATAACAGGAAAAGAATTACATAACATACAGATAGACAGACAAGCAAACATTTCTTTATAAAACCTAAAATTATAAGAACTTAAAAGTACTCAAGTTGTCATTCCATCATATTCGATGATACATTTTATACATATGAGTAACCCAGCAGGCCACATGTTCATTAACACTTTCATCGATGACGTCGCCGAAATTTGTCGTCAAGAAAATGCATGTAGAGGACAAGTTTGACTAAAAGTCACCTATATTGTCATCTTACCCAATTTTCGGCGACTTCAATAACAAAATATGCTGAATTGTCGTACATATCTAGTTCGGTGACAACATGAGTAAAATGTCCAGCGAGAATGTCGTGAGTTAAACCAAGCACACTACATGCTGCATGACAATGTCATCAATAACTATCAGATAAATAAAAGCATTTATGAAATCATTAAAAAGTAGAGAATGTTGTAGCTGAAGTGGTAAGTGCGCTTGACTATTTAATAAGGAAGAGAGAAATTGGTGGTCTGGGTTCAAATCTCAGCAGAACCCAACTCCTTTTTTATTTATTTTTCTTAATATGGTTGACGACAATATGCATAACGCGTCATTCAGGTTATCGTTGATGACTTAAGTGCCCTTTGTTCGAAAATGTCACCAATGTTTGTTCGGAGCTGTCGTCCATGTGTCATCGAAGACTGTGTCAAATCATCAAGACATCGTCGATATTTTCTACAAGACATGGCCTGCTGGGTAACATTTATACATATACATATGTATGAATAAGTACATCAACATATACATACATTAATATAAGCAGTGTTAACGAAAAACATAAAAATAAATTTTAAATTTGTTCTTCAATAAATATCGAATTTCATGCACTTAGAATTGTAAAAAAAAATTTAAATAAAATTGAGTTTTCAATGCGTTATGTTTAGATTTTTTATTACTTTTAAAATCTAATGTTTCTGCATAAAGATTAAGATGAAATGGAAGTTAATATATTTTGTACAAAAACATATTTCTCTTTAAAATTCGCAACGAAATATATTTCAATATTTATGATTTCTAACAGCTTCCTAAAAATCGATACATGACAGTAATAGCTAAGTTCTTTGTGGCCAAAAATAAAAATTTTGCCCAAACTTTGGGCAGTATTGGACTGCAGCTAGACACAGGAAGTGTGAGGTCTGCATACCAGGAAATAAGGGCATTCTTGGTAACAAATAGACTGAAGAATGCACAAGAGACCCACAATGCTAAAATTCAAAATAAAAAATGTTTCAAATTTTGTTGAAATATACAGTTTTACATTTCTATAATTTATGACTACTAGTGGGCACTAAATTCGGAGAATTTAAAGCAAATATTAATGAACAAAAAAGTTAGTTTTTAACTGCGTCGAAGTTTTATTTTTTCAATACTTCAGTATACTTAAAAATTAAAACATATTATTTTTAAAATATAGAGTTTCGTATATATATGTATGTATGTATTTTATTGCTTAAATTAACATATATTATTTATTTAAAACCTAAAATTTGATGAAGGACTACTATAAAAAAGGGTAAAGAGAAAAATTGTCAGAATTTTAAATTTTACTTCAATTTTAAAGAGTTTCCGAAGTTAACGTAATTTATTTTTCTAAATTAAAATTAAAAAAATTGTCAAAATTATTTTGAAATTTAAAAATTACTAACGAAGCTAAATACATATAAGGAGTGAGATCGAAAAATTCTTAACTACATAATATTCAATAACTTGGAAACGGTTGATCTTAAAGTTTTCATTATTTTTTTAATCATTTGATAATTTAGCACAGATCACAGAAATATATAATTTTTATGGTTCTAACCACTAATTATAAAATTGTGGACCATTTTTGAAAACCCTTTCTTTGGAGATTTGATAGTTGCTTCAGTCACTTTTTTGGAACAGTGTGCACATCTTCTGTTAAAATCTTCGGTATTTTGGGACACCTTTTTTGTGCTCTTGAATTCACTTTTCACAAGAGCTCAATATCTCTCAATATCTTGGTCTAAACTATGGACAATTTTGAAAATTGACCTCTCTTGGTACTAAAACTATGTTATTGATTTGGTACCACTCCAGAGCTTTCTTACCGTAGTGACATGATACCAAATGGGTCCAAAAATATGTGGACACGTTGTGCTTTCTTAAGAAAAGAAGAAGTCTTTTTTGCAAATATTCCTTTATGCATATTTTGGTATTTATAGATCCGAATGTATCAAATGACTTTCATGTTTTGCCGCAAATGCAAAAAGCAGTCATGTCATACCATGAATTTTGTAAGAAATTTTTGCTGCTTTTGGGTCTTACTTATCTCCAGCATTAGCAATAAAAATTTTTGAGACACAAGCTGCGAAGATTCTGCTAGCACCTACGTTTCTTCGTCAATTATACAGCTTGAGTATTTTTGTATGAAATTTGATTTTAAATTCCGAGTCCTATTTTTGGCTTGTATTTTTTTTTTTTTTTTTTTGTTTGCAGAATTCCAGTTTGGAATTTTTTGAACTTTATATGTTATCAACTTTCCCATTAGCTTTAAATTTTCGCACCAAATAGTCGAATCACTGAGAAATCTGAGCTGATTTTCTACCAGATGTGTTTGGAGTTCCTTTCAATATGCCTTCAATTTTCTGGCCTTCCCAATATCATGTGGTCCTTTTTTCTTACCGAACTAGGTTTCACATCAATAGTCAAATTCTCCTGATACTGTTTAATAACATTGTATGGGGGCTAGGTGAAATAATGGCCCGATCATAACCAAATTCAACAATCCTTGTGTTGAAGAAGGCATATGTACCAAATTTCATCTATATCTCTTATAGTTTTCGAGTAATTTGCATTTGAAATTTTAACTTTATAAATTTTTCACTTTCTTGGTCCATTTTTTTCATGTATATCCCAGTATTTCTGACCGATTTTATTGAATAAAGAGTAGAAATATCATTACCGAGTAAAAAATATGTGATTTTTTTTTTTCTTTTTGCCGATAATTGCCTACACTCTTATACGAGTATCTCTATATCTATATCTTTCAAAGAAACCGAAATGGATAAGACACCACGAATGCTTATGAAGTGTGTAGTGGCACTGAAAATACGTATTCCATTCCGCTAGTGTCTAATTATAGTCCACAAACTTTGCTTTGGTAACGCCAAACAGAGACAACAAGGCAATTTACAATTGCAAACTTGTTTATGGTCCTTCGAACCGGATGTCCAAATGTTATGGCTTTCTCACGTCCTCAATACCACAATGTTTTTGTAAATAACATATCTAATTTTAAAGTAGCGTTATTTCAGTTCTGTAAAAGTTCTTTAAGTTCTTTTAATTTTCTCACAAATATTGTACAAAATGTATTTAGTTTTTTAGCATAAATATTAAATAGCAAGAAACCATTATACCAGCAAAAATAATAAACAAAGAAATTAAATTAGCAACAATTCAAACAAACAACAAAGGTACCAAAAACTAAGGGCGAGGTACTGGGTAAGTAATAAAAACCGTTAAATAAATATTGTATACTTTTTTAGAACACAGAGGAATAAAAGCAAAAACAAATTCACTAACAAACTGACAGACAGACAGAAAGCGAAATAAAATGACTGATTGGTTGTCTGTTTGCCGGAATGAAAGAAGTTATTTGTTATTTATCAGTAAATTATATTTTTAGAAGAGGGCGGAAGTACTTTTTAGTACCTTCAGTTAAAAAAATAACCACAAACACCATATTTAAATCATGTACTGGAATAATGACAGTGAATGAACTTTAGTTTAACTAACGGTAGCTAGTAAACAGAATTTGCCAACAAAATAAATATTTCTTTTATTAAATTAAAAGAAATCACATATTTTTTTACAACCCAAAGGTAAAAAATTTCTGTTTATTTTACTTTTTTACACCAAAAAATATTATAAATTCATAAAATATTTTATTAACTTAATTTGTTGTTTTTTTTTATTATTATTAAATAAAAAGTATATTTAATACACAGTTGACATTTAAAAATAAAGAAAAATAATAAAAACAAATTACATCATCATTATAAAATATTATGAACCCCGATTTATTACTTGCCTGACAGTTAAACATCTTAATGAAAGAGGTATATATGTATAGGAGAATAAATAAGTAAGTGGTCTTGCTAAATGGGTGTGTGTAGTGGTTTTATGCAAGTGGTTAAGTAAGTTGGTTGTTGGTTGGCTTTTGCTCATCATTACCGTCAATTGGCATTTAAAAGTTATGTTCCAATAGAACGTGGAAAATTATGGCAACAAAGATGTGGCACCGTAATATTGTCATTTGAACATTGTTGATGTTTTAATGGCCAAATGACTTGTTAATGAGTTTTGTTGGTTGAAAATCAAGTTAAATGAAAAAGGACAATCGAAGTGTTTTAGTTTAAAATCAATAATTACACAGGAATAAAATAAAAGTATAATTTTATTTGAAATTATTTTTATGATGCTATTTTTCAGGGTAATTAAGGGAAAAAGGATTTGGAAATAAAATAAAATGTATTTATTTTTATTAAAATTAAAAAAAAAAAAAAAAAGTTTTTTTAAGTGGGATATTACATTAATTTTATAGAAAATTGAACAGAGGGAGGAACCAAAATGGCTGCCAAAATTTTTAAAAAATTTTCTGATCCAGCTAAAATTTTGTCTATAGACAGTTTTAGAGTTACTTAATTTGAAACTGAAATCAGAATTTGAAAAAAAAAAATGGCGGACTCAACATGTTTCTTTAAGTTATGTTAATTTCTTCAAAAATATATTTTTTTTATTATCGATAAATGTGTCAAAAACCAAATACAAGAAAACTTTAAAATCTGTATTTTACAAAATTATCGAAAATATAAAAAAAAATGCAAAATAGCGGAAACAATATGGCGTCCAAAATTTTTT
Source organism: Protophormia terraenovae (assembly GCA_951394005.1). Lineage (NCBI taxonomy): Eukaryota > Metazoa > Arthropoda > Insecta > Diptera > Calliphoridae > Protophormia > Protophormia terraenovae. The sequence goes on from OX596074.1 coordinate 87,637,358, forward strand.
TGTTTCCGTATCTTTCTAAAATTAAGTTTTCTGTTTGTTTTCGATATTACTGAATTCAAAAGCAAACATAAAAAATCAAGTAAGAAAGTCTCTATCCCGACAATATAGCAACCTACACTATTGCGTTTGTGCATTAAAATGATTTCCAAAATTTTCGAAAATGAACCTAATATGAAAATAGTCTATATGATTTTTACTGATTTTAAATTTATTTGTGTCAAATATTACCATGATTTATGTTCGATTTTGGCAGTTAAATTGATTTTCGAAAGTGAGCTTTATATGGGAGCTATGCCTAATTGGGGACCAATCTTCTCGATATTTTGTACTCCAATTTAATATTGCATTAAACTTATTTGTACTGAATTTTATTGAAATAGTGATATAAATAAGGAATTTCTAAGCGTTAAAACCCTATTCGTGAGGTATTTGTATGGGAGCGAGTTGAAATAATTGATCAATCATGACCAATTTCCATACTGTTTTTCTTCTTTTAAATAGATATAGAAAATTAATTATATCTATAATTATATCGAAAGTATCCATTTTTGTGTTAATATACTGGATAAACATTTATTTGAAAAAATATCTAAATGTCTTCTTGAAATTTATGTTTTTTTTTTTTAAATCTAGGAACACTATTTCAGCTGAAATCTTTGATGGAATAGGTCCGAAAATAGTTTGACTTCGTTTTTGTGCAATATCTCAATATATCCCAGTACCCATATGCATTTATTGTTTTTATTAATATGATAAATAGGACCATTTGAATTTAATTAAAATCATTCCCTAACCATTATATTTTCACCTCACTCTGAAACAGTCATACTTGTGAATTGAACGTGTAATTTTTTTCCCATAGGTTGGCGAATACTTCTTCGGAAGTTATTTCCTAACAAATTATTTTTCATTTCGCCAAAAAATATTATCTCTCCATTTTTTATCCGCATGTACATTCGGACTAAAGTAAATTTATTTTAAGAAGTTTTAACAGTATCTTAAAATTTTATATAAGGTGTGCGATCGAAAAAATCTTAACATATATAAAATTCAATAATTTGTAAACGGTTGATCATAAAGTTTTGATTGTTTTTTATTTAATTGATATTATACAGATTACAGAAAAATATAAATTTTATACTTCTGTCCACTATTTATGACCTCGTAGACCTTTTTGGATAACCCTTCCATTAGAAATTTGATAGTTGTTTTAGTCACTTTTTTGTAACAGTCTGCTCATCCGCTTTTAAAATCTTTGATGTTTTGGAACAACTCTTTTATTCTTTTCGATTCTCTTTTCACAAAAGTCCAATATCTCTTCACTGATCTTAGCTCCGGACAATTTAGAGGATTGACCTCTTTTGATACAAAAACTATGTTATTGCTTTGGTACCACTCCAGAGCTTTCTTACATTGTGACATGATACCATATCAGGCCAAAAATATGCGGACACATTGTGCTCTCTTATGAAAGGAAAAATATTTGTTTGCAAACATTCTTTGGTGTATTTTTTTCGGTATTTTTAGAGCAACTGCATAAATCTTGTAACACCACGAATTCTTTAGGAAATTTCGTCAGCTTTTTGATCCTAAACTTATCTTTAACATTTCCTCGAACATCAGCAACATAAAAATTTTGACCCCGAAGCTGCGAAAAATCAGCCAGTACATACGTTTCATCGTACTTTATACAACATGAGTATTTGTGTATGAAATTTGGTTTTAGTTTTCTTGGCTTCTAAATTTTTTGCTGCATTCCAATCTGGAACTTTTTGGACTTTACATGTTCTTAACTCCACATTAGCTTTAACTTTTCGCAGCAAATAGTCAGAGCACTGAGCTAATCGGGATGCTTTTCTACAAGATGTGTTTGGAGTTCTTTTCAATATGCTTTCAATTTTCTTGGCCTTCTCAATATCATGTCGACCTTTTTTCTTCAAGAACCATGTTTCCTATATAGCACGTACATTATTTTCGCCACTCATTTTGATTGAAATCGCAACAAATCAATAAAAATAATAACTGACATATTTTTCAATGACAACTAGATCAAACAAAATTTTAAATATTGCATCGGAAAAAGGTTATTAAGCAAAACGTGTGTTAAGATTTTTTCGATCGCACTCCTTACGCATTGATGGAAGTTTTCTGGCAATTTTTTCCGGAAATTTGTTTTGCAGACGACGAAGCCAAACTGTTTGAGGACCTACTTCATTTAAAATTATAGCGGAAATAGCTTTCAAAGAAATGAATGGGTCACTGTTTTGCCAATACAATAATCCTAGTTTCCATTTCTGGGGTTCTTTAGGAGGTCTAATACGAGTTTATATCATTTTTTTTTATATAAGGCATTTTGCGCAAATTGTAGATGTCTTCCTTAGCCCCTATATGGTATTTCAAGCAAATTAGAAATAAATTAACTGTATCAAGCAACAATTCCAAAGTTATCGGCACTTTAATACAATGCCACTAGGTGTATCTATTATTTTGAGCAGATATGAATGTATATATGTAAATCCAAAATAAATATTAATATCAATCCATTATAAGTAATCCATATACATATATGTTTAATACAAAACTGCATTATATTGAATACAAGTGTCGTTCGGTTGAAAATCAAGATACAAGTGTATTCTTTGATTTCGATTTTTTTTTAACGCATTGCATTGAAAAGCTTGTCGACCGAAATAAATTTTGAACTATAATATTTAATCATATAATACAAATCAAGAAGTTCATAAATTCAATTATTTTTTATTAAAGATTTATTTGCAATTAAAAATTTTAATTAATATTGAAAAAATATTTTTATCTTTTAACATACTATTACAATGATTTTGATTTAATTGCTATTAAAATTTTGTTTGTTTTTTTTTTTAATATTTGTTTACTTTATTCATTAAACTTTTTAACCCAAATTTTATTTGACTACACAAAAACACCTCAGGCCATATGAATGTAACACTTTTTCTTAAAAAAAAAAAAAAAAAAACTCATTTAGAAGTACAAGAAGTACATGTGAATTATAAAACAGCTGGAAATTTTTGAACATTGAATCATGATTTAATAAAATTTTTTATGTGTTAATCACGTACCAGAAAAAGAGACCCAACCCTAAATTAAAAAGAAACAATTTTATTAAGAAAAAGAAGTAGATGAAGAAAATACTTATGAAAACAAATTAATAGAGTGTGTTAGATTATTATCTAACATCATCAATGTCTTTATAATAATGGCGGTGGTTTGATAAATTTCAATTAATTTATTGTTTATCATTGGCAAAACGTCTTGTTTTTTTTATTTTTTTTTTTTTTTTTTTTATATATGAATGAATAACTATTTCATATGCAAATTTATTTTGGCATTTTGTCAGATTCTAAGAGAAACCAGTTTAAAACACGCAATAATTAGATTTTTTTATTTATTTAATATTTTTTGTTTGTTTGTTTGTTTATTTTGACCATAAATATCATGAGAATTTCAATGTTAAAACAAATCTTGTCAGCCACTTGTTTCTTTATTTATATTAACAAGATTTTTATTCTATTTATAATTTTATTATTGTTGAACTTGAAATTTTTGTTTATAAAAGTAGGTATTAAATTAAATAAAATATGTGTCTTTTTTGAAACGAGTTGATGATGATATACTCTTAAGAAAAAGATTCACAAAAACTCCAAGATGATCAAATTTTTATTTCACTTTGCTTTGGGGAAGAATTAAGTATTTATGATTTTAAGGAAATAAACGTAAAATATAGTCAACAAAAAAAGTGTGCTGCTTGTTTATGATGAATTTGTTATGTTAATAAAACAGCATCTTTTTTTATAACATAATAAAATATAAGCCAGATAAACCAGATGATTAGAAACTTTAGAACAAATTTAAATACTATTATATTTCGTAAGTTTATAGCTATGAGTCAGGGTGGCGGAACTAATTCTATTTTAAACATAATACCAATTTAATGATTCAGTTTTTTTAAGAATGCAACTTCCACTTTCCGTATTATAAACTACAGTCGGTGGCAAAGGTTATAATGGAAATTATAGAAAATGATGAAATTATATACAAGAAGATGAAATAGGTCAAAAATAAGCAAATATTTACAATTCAGTAATTTGTTTAAAAAAGTGTTTCTTTTTTTAATTTATCATTATATGACTTTTGAGCTCTTAGAAAACTAAATACAGTTTTTCAGTATTTTTTATTTAAACGATAAAAAAAAAGGTCTTGCATTCTTTGCAATCAATTCGATTATATTTCTAACCTTAAAGACCAACAGAACTCGAAACTTTTTAGGTGGAATCTAGGAATCCTACTAAAGCACCTGGAAAAGAAGAATGTGTATATTATTTCCCTGTTATAAATCTCTAGATCCAGCTAATTTAAATGTACTTAGAACAAAGTAGACAAAATATGTGTCAAAAATATATAATGTTTTATAAGAAATTCGTGAAAATTATAAAAAATTAATTTTTCTTTACTGTAGATCAATTTTGGAGTTTACAAAAACTTATTAATATTTCCTTCTTTAACTTTTCAATTCTATTATTTTATAAAAATTTACTACATCACAAAAATTGAATTTTTTTGCGTATTTTAGATCAAGCTCACTTTCGAACATTGGCTACGAAGTGATTCCATGTCAAAACGTGATTCCATGTTAATCGGAGCATTGACCATTGAAAGATTTTCCGAAAACATTAAACTTCAGACCAATATTTCTTTTCGGTCCGGAAATATGACGGTTTAAAAAGCGAAAAAATTTTAAAAACTTAACAAATGAACACTTATTTAACTTTTAATAACTTCTGAAATATGCATGGTAGATCTCTAGTTGTTGCTGCATATTCAAGACAAAGATAGTACCTTCATAACGATATATACAAAGTTTTTTACATCAAAAGTTCAAAGGTCAAAGTTGGAGATAAAAAAATTCAAACTATATTCTTAAAAAAATATATATTGTTGACATAACCTTTCTCTACATGGATATAAAATTTCAAGTTGGAGCCTTATTTAGTTTAGAAGTTATGGACAAAAATAAAATCAAATTATTAATAACTCCTAAGCTATAGAAAATAAAATTTTAATTTTCGTATAATTTTAAAAACAGGGACAAGACCTTAAAAATGATATATAGTGAGTTACTGTAGATCAAAAGTTCAAAGGTCAAATTTAGACTTACAAAAAATAAACCATTATATCTCAAAAAACAATGTTTTAAAAATTCTAAAAAAATTATATAATATTAATACAACTCCACTTTATACTTGTGCAAAATTTCATGTTGGACACTCATTTAGTTCAGAGGTTATGTAACAAAATATAAACTGAAATCAAATTTTGTATATAAAATATTATTTTTTCTTAAATATGTGCTCATACAAAAATTATTTCAAAATAATTTTTGTAAATATTTTAAATTTTACATACAAAAAAGGTGCTTTTTTCTGTATTTTGCTTCATAACTCCTAAACCAATAGAGGCTTCAACTTGAAATTTGTCACAAATATAGAGGAGGGTTTTATTATCGATATATGCATTTTTTAAGAATTTTAAAATACCGTTTTTTTGAGATATTAAGCTTTAATCTTTATATTATCGATTTTGACCTTTGAAAAAAATTATCAAATCCGAAAATGTCTGCTTTTTGTCCGTTTTGATATGGAATCACTCTACGGGAACAAATAATTTATTTAGTTATGGCTTTTTCACATCCACAATCGTACGTTTTTGGAATTTATTGAGACATATTGAATTTTAAAGCAGTGTAATTTCGGTTTTCTATATAATAAAGAATTATATCAGCAAGGAAATATAATTTATCTGATAAAAATCAAGTTAAAACTTTTCGGCTTTTTGCAATAGAATTAAAATTTTGTATTTGTTTTTTGAAGAAACTATAATTATTTAATCTGTAATAAAATCGTTATAAAATAAGATATCTTAACGAAATTTTCGGCGATTGTATTAATACTAACTTCATTTTAACTCCTTAGACTAAATATAGTGTAGAAAATTAAATAAAGCATTTCAATGACGTTTGTTAATTTTGTTATTTAAATCTGAATTTTTATTTTTTCAAACATTTGGTGTCAACGTATGTTGTGTCAAAATTTTTACCAGTTTTGAAATCTGCTGTCTTGTGTTAGTTATATCAAATACAAATTTCCCCTCTACACCCACTCTTTACCCCTAATTTTTCCATAGTTTCATGAGGGTTAATTGAGAAATTTTCGATTTTTTCAACTTTAGAAACTTCTAGGGGCTGTATGTGACAAGTTAGAGACTTGACTAGTACTACACTTTTATAGCCCCATATCTTGGCTATAAAAAATAAATGACTAATTTCCTCTACATATTACTTGGAAAAATTTATAATCTAAAAACTCCTCAAGGAAGCAAATTTTCTTTGGTCCTTAATAGGTTAAACATGTGACCTTATGGAAAATTTTCATTTGACTTTCTACACTATATCAAGCCTAAGAAATAATAATTTTGTAGAATTATTCGTGATATAAATTTTTTTTGGCGATTTTGTTGATCTGTTTTATTAAAGAAAATTACATTTTAGAGAAAAGAAGAGTGTAAACACTTTTTGCAAACAAAAACTCCAAAATCGTAATTTTTGCAATTTTTAAATTCAAATTCGTTTACTTTTGGTCTTATCAAGGGCTTTAATAAGATGTAAAAACATTTAAAATCGGACAAGAAACAAAAAATTGGCAAGCGTTTAAAAATATTCTATGTCAGAGATGGTCTTCTATGAACCCCCATAACTGCACTCCTGAGAGATATGTGGGGTCTCCTTTTCAAGCTTAAAGTTGTACACTTCTCTTCTACGCATATGTGAACTTTTATGTAAATTTAGCTAGATGATTATAAGTTACATATTTATTTCTTAAATTTTTTGATTTTGACCCACCATATAACATGAACGGCCAGACGGACGGACATTATTAAGTGATTCTAAATCGATTGATATATATGGGTCTTAGACAAATATTTTTTGTTCTTACAAACAGCGTAATATCCTCCCCACCTATGGTAGTGTAGGATACAAAAAATAATAAAAATAAAAAAATATTTTTTAAAAATATGTAACTATGTCTTAAACATCTTTTTAAATATTAAAAGCTTAATTCATTAATTCATTATTAGATGATAAAAAATTATCATTTTAATCTGAAACAAAAATATATATGATTAGAATACATTAATATGATCACTCATCTGATGAAATTGAATTTTGCGTCTTTAGAATAATAATTACAAAACACAAGGAGGTATTTTGAAATAATCACAAAATAATTCTGCAAAAAAATTACTAGAATTATATTTAGTTTTTGGTGTAAGATCATAATGTTTTTAAAAAGTAGTTATTCTTGATTAATTTGTTTGCAAAAATAATATTAGCTATTTTATGCTAAACATATTCTTGATTTTAACTAAAAATCTTTAGTTTATATAGTTAAATAATTAAATTATATTTTTCTTGATACATTCTTCAAAATAAAATTTTTAAATTTATTAAATCTTTATAAAAAAATTTTACATAAAAATATGGTTAATATCATATATATGAATTTAACATTTTTATTATCAATAACGGCTTTAATATTTTGAAATTTTTAATAAATCAAATTATGACTTAATATTTAAATAAATATGTTTATATAAACAAACAAGTTCATAGAAAATTTGCTTTAATTACTTTTTAATCTTTTAAGTGACTTTATATGTAGTTTATTTGGTTTTCTCGTCTGCTTTTTTATTTTTGTAACTTTAATCTTTCTCCTGGAAGAATTTTATCATTAGATAAGGGTTCATTTGTGACATTTAATTAATTTATTAAATAAATAAAATCAATTACGTTAAAGTTTTAAGATTTGTTTGTTCTATATACATAAGTATTTATAGTATATTCTTCACTCATACTCTGTGTCAATAAAGATAATTATAATACGCAAGAAAAAACAAAATTGATTGGTTGCTAATAGATTTAATTACTTGGTTTAAAAATTCTGTTGAATGAGGGAAAGTTATAAGTTAAAAGAACATTTTAGAAAAATTAACTAATAATATAATGTAAGTTAATTCAAAATGAAGGGTATTTTGAAGTTTATATCTATTGTATTTAATAAGAATAACAATAGAATATTATCATCCTTTTAGACAACCCAAAAGTGAAGAAAAAATACATCAATCACAAAAAAAATTGACGCCTTTTTATGTTAGAAGTAACTTATTTAAAGCAGCTCTTAATTTAACAAATATAAACGTTTTTTTTTTTTTTGCTACATTTCATTTTAAGCAACCCCTCCTTATTATTTGTATAAAATTTAATATATTTTTATATTGATTAACTAATAAAGATGAGAAAGAAGAGATTGATATAGAAAATTATATTTATACTCCCCCTTGATTTATTGTAAGGCAGACATTATACACACATAAAGTTTAGTGAATTTCTTAAAACTGTATGCAAAACCGTTTATTAACTTAAATATAAAAACGTAATCTAAATATTTTAAAGTAGGTATGAACTTACATTAAACTTACTACAAGTGGCATTATGATAAATTTCCTGTTTCTCTTTGTGTTTTGCAAAAAATTCACGCTTGTTTCCCCCTATTCTAGTCTTCTATATCTTTCTTCATCTTAAGACCGATATATTTATTCATTATAGGTCCGATTTGTCTATCTCAGACAAATATTTAGAGAAAAAAATCACATAACATTACATAAAAATTAATAAAAATATAAAAAATATTTTAGTGATGTACGTTCAATCAAAACAAATAAAATAAACTCGTTGTTCGAATACTTATTTTATCCGTTCCATAAAATTTATCATATTTTTGCTTTTTAACTTCTATTATTTCTTTTATTTTTTGTATTTCTACTAAGTTATAATAAAAATAGAAACAATATTTGAAAAAGAATTAATTTAATGTTTAAATAAAGAAAAGCTTTTTTAAAAATTTGAATAACCGAATGTATTAATATTCGGTAGTGTACAACTTTAACTACAAAGAGGGGAAATAATACTAGTGTTGCCGTTACCAACGTTAAATAAACATTGTGTTTTAAACAATGTTTTTGCATACGTTTTTTTAACAAACGTTTGTAAGCCTTTAAGTATTGGGTAACAAAAGTGTACTTGAACGCAAAGTTAATAATATTTTTTGCATACGGCTGCAAGTCTTTTTATTTAGATTAAAAAACAAGGGGAACTAGACTTTAAAAATTTCGTTTAATAAAAATTTAAAATTACGAAAATTTTATAAGAAAGTGTAGCATTTATCACTTCACTTACCTCGGTGATAATTAAAATCCACACTAATATTTTATTTTATTTATTTTGGTCGAGCTCCGGTATAAAATGTTTGCTTGGCAGCATATACCTTTCAATTACTGGGTATGTATAAGTTTGTCATTTTATATAAAATTCTTAAAATACACCTTTAGGACCTCGTAATGAATAATATCACTTATTAATTCTGAAATATATCAGCCTATCCGTCTGAATGTTGAAAATGTTCTTTCCAGCTCGTAGTCCAAAGATATTTGTGTAGCCTATAGTCTCGAGAATCTTGGTATTGCAATTTAACAAAATCCCTTAACAAATGGAAGGTCAAAAATTGTTTGAAATAAAAAATATCAAAATCCTAACTTCTCCGCTCCGGAAAGAGCTTTATGATTTTTTGTTCTACCAGTTCAAAATAGAGTAAATTTACTTTAAATTTAATAAATTTACTTATAAGGATACAGAAAATATAAACTTTATTGCGAACGACAAACTCATTTTTAGGAGAAGGCTTTCTATAAAGGCTATGAAAAAGTATGGACCGAACCTAATAAAAGAAAAAAAATATTTGTGATGAATTCTATAGAAATAAGTTCATATTTAAAATATTTATTACCCCTAAGTTCTATTCCGGTATGGACCAATTTCATCCAATTTCAATAGGGTGAACTAAATTTCATTATATTTGTACCCCTATTGGGACCTGTAGTTTGATTTCAAGGTTTACATGGCCGAAGGTTTACAATTGGACGGAAGTACATCTTTATTCGACTTGGAAAGTAAACCTGAGGCCATTATTATTGGAAGTTACAAACATCAGCACAAACACTTAATACTCCAGTACTGTGATGTAGAGCAAGGTTTCCCAAATGGGGGTCCGTAATCACATTCCAGGGGGTCCGCGAGAGATATGAAATTATTGTTCATGATATACATATTTCGCGATCAAGTTATCCATCTACAAGTAATTGATGCGAAAACCTGATCTGAATTTCATAAAAAGCCTTAAGAAATATTATTCTTAAAGGTCAAGGTGTCGATTTAAATGCAGAAGACAAGAAATTACTACCTCATACCGATGTCCGTTGTATTTCGAAGGACAAACTGAAATAAAGACGGTTGGCATTTTCCTTTTATACAAATATGTAGATCTTTATAAAAAAAATTACAGAGAACTTTGCTTATATCTCAAAAATGTTTGAGGAGTTACACAATATAAACATTAGATTACAATGCAGACAAGTAAATAAATTAATTGAATTTAATTCAAATTGTGCTTTTATTTGCAATGTTCTTTAAGAAAAAGACGTTTTTAATTGCTTCTACCAAAATATTTCTCATTTCCACTTCTGAATGATAATTTGGATTCATCTGATGCTTAAAAAGAACATATAAAAAGTATAATACACATTGAGTCACTTAGCTATTAATTTCCCCGATATTATACGAAGCTTAAATCCAATAATTTTCTATTGCCACCTAAGCGACTATTTGGTGCCACATTTTTGCACACAGAATCACCTCAACGACTATGAGGTGACTCTTTTTAGATGCACAGAATTACCCCCTCAGCTACTAAGTGTCACTTTTGTGGTTAAAATTTGGTTACAATAGAACTTTGGTTACAATAGAGCTTTGGCACACGAATTATTTCGTGTGCTAAAGCTTACTTTGAATCTATGTTGGTTGAATATTTTTTTCTAAAATATTACAAAGTTTATACGTTATTTGATTATGAAGCGTTAAAACTTTTGCTACAATTTTTATTTACATATTTATGCAAAAAAAAAAAAAAAAAAATCCAAATTTAGATTGTCAAAAATTTATCTCAATTTTAAAAAGATAGTAAAAACAGACATTTGTTTTTTTCGTAATTTTGGTAACGTAATTATACCCTACACTACCATGGATGGGGAGGGTATTATGCATTTGTGCTGATGTTTGTAACACCCAAAAATATTGGTCTAAGACCCACATTAATCGTCTTAGAATCACTTTCTGAGTCGATTATACGATGTCCGTCGGTCCGTCTGACCGTCTTCCCCGTCCATGTAAACCTTGTAATCAAACTACAGGTCGCAATTTTTAAGAAAAATTTATGAAATTTGGCACACAGGTTCCTTACAGTCGAGGGATGAAGCCTGAAATTGGTTATGATCGGTCCATTAAAAAGAACATATAAATACCAATATTTTAATGAAATTTTGAAATTTGGCACATATAAGTTTCATATAAGTCTAAATAAGTGTGCCGATTTTTAGAAATATCGGTCCATAATTGACCATAGCTTCTATATAAAGCCCTTTTCAGAAAATCAATTTAACGGGCATAAATCCCATTAAAGTGTTAATTTAATATTCGACACAAATAAGTTTTATATAAACATAAATGATATTGCCAAATTAAACAAAGATCAGTCCATAATTTACCATAGCTATAAGGCCCTCTTTCGGGAATCACCCAAAAGTGAATAAATGCATATAAATGTTAGCATCGACGCAATATTTTGTATTCGTATGTTTCATTTTACACTTAATATGAGTATCGGTCCAAATTTGGCTCCAAGTCTTATAAAAGACCCCTCCCCGAATTATTATGTACACAATGGTGTAGGGTATCATATGGTCGGGCTTGACCGACTATATCTTTTTCTCTCGTATTATTTCAAATAAATACCTTATGAGTGTTTACATGGGACCCTAAGTAAAAGTTATCCAGAAAATTTATTCTGAAAAACTCCATGTTAAAGTCAACGGAGGCCCATACTGTCATATATTATGACGAAGAAATAAAACTCCATTTTTAAGAGTTTCATCCGACCTTTTATTTTTACATTGAAACTAAATGTTAGGATTGATTTATTATTTTTTGCAAAATAACTGTTATAAAAGATCTTTTTTGATATAATTTTTAACCGTTACGATCCCTGATTTTTATTATTTTTCATTTCTACTTTAATAAAAATCAAACAAAAGAAACAAAAATTTCTAAAAGGGTTCGTGAATCATGGGGAGGTGGGAACCCCTGGTGTAGATTATAATAAAAAGTTTCTTGAATAATTTTTATAACACGCGAAAGCTAATAATTTTAAAATAAGTCTTTTGGTACTCGTAAACCAGAAATTATTTATGATTATTTATTGGTTGTTTCTAAATGTATTCAGTCCTAGAACAAGTTTTACACTCAACAAACCAGAGACATTTTAGTTGCTTCCAAATTAGTAAAATAAATTTTAAAAAATAAATAAATAAGTATTTATTTTAATGGTAAGAAAATAAATCATACAATTATTTAAAAAAAGGAAGAAATGTTTAAAAAGAACAAGTATAGACATTTTTTACTTTGCACCCTTTAAAAGATCATTAAGTCTGAAAACATGTCTACTAGTGTATTGTTACCTTGAGATATTAGCACTTCTTTAAAATTTTAAAAGTTTGTTTTTAAATTTCTTTAACAACATTTTTTTTTTTTTTTAATAAAACATTAATTTACTAATAATCAAAAAAAACTTGTCACTGAATAGTCATGTCCTCAGGACTTTAAGAAACTTTAATTTAAATTCGCAATTTTACAAAACTAATTTTATTTCTAAAATCTAATTATAAAGTTAAAAGAACCAAAAATACACTCATTATGTGTATAGATTTTGTATTTTCATTACATACTATTTTCTCAAATTCGTGTTATCTTTGTCACAAAAAGCTTCTTTCTTTATTTGCTAATAAATCCTGTAAAGTCATGTTTGTGTATTTAAACAAACGAAAAATGTTTAACTAAAATTAGCTTTTTAGTAAATAATTTCCTGTTTTGTCTGTTTTTAAAAACACATTTGACACATTAAAACATTTGCAAATAAGTTTCTCAAGAAGCTAACAAAATAAATAAAACGAGACATTTAATGAAACTGATGTCAGAGGTGGGGATGACGAAAAAAATAAAATGATTTTGTTGCTACTCATATGCTGCTGCTTAAATGTTGTTAATACTTGTTTATTAACACATACATACATACACTCACGCATAAATGAGGATGACAGTAACACCAAATAAACATTAACTAATCTGAAATGACGATGATGAGAATGATAATGAAGATGATGATGACAAAAAAAAGGATGATGAAAATTTTTGGCGTTGATGGTGATAATATCAAGTATTAACTGTGTGATTGAGTGTTGTTGATGTGTGAGATATTACTGCTGATGGTGACAATGATGTATTTTTATCGTCATGTTGTGTCATATGTAAGTAAAACTTACACACCCATTTGAAAAACGTTTGATTTCAAAATTATTTTTAGAAAAAAAAAAACTTAAAGTATGTTTATGGAAGTATATGGCTTCAAAACCAAAAGCTTTATTTTATATTATAAAACATGAGGGAAGAAACATAAAGCTGTTTTTCATATATTATTAAGAATTATTTTCGATTACTTAGGAATTGTTAAAAATTTCTTTCAAATTAATATTTCTCACACATATTTCTATACACCACCATAGGTGGGGAGGGTATTATGCGTTTGTGCTGATGTTTGTAACACCCAAAATTTTGGTCTAAGACCCACCTTAATTTATACCAATCGGCTTAGAATCACTTTCTGAGTCCATGTAAACTTTGTAATCAAACTACAGATCGCAATTTTGAACCAAAATTAATGAAATTTGGCACACAGGTTTCTTATAGCCCAAGGACGAAGCCTATTGAAATTGGTTATGATCGGTCTATTATTTCACCTAGCCCCCATACAAATATTTTAATGAAATTTGGCACATTTAAGTTTTATATAAGTCTAAATAAGTGTGCCGATTTTTAAAAAGATCGGCTCATAATTAACCATAGCTCCTATATAAACCCCTTTTCAGAAAATCACTTTAACGTGCATAAATCCCATTAAAATGTTAGTATCAAGTTAATATTCGACACAAATAAGTTTTATATGAACATAATTGATCGTGCCAAATTTTACAAAGATCGGTCCATAATTTTCAATAGCTCCCATATAAGACCCTCTTTCGGGAATCTCCCAAAAGTGAATAAATTCATATAAATGTCAGCATCAACGTAATATTCTGTATTCGTATGTTTTATTTTATACTTATGGGTATCGGTCCACATTTGACTCCAAGTCTAATAGAATACTCCTCCCAGAATTATAATGTACACAAAGGTGTAGGGTATCATATGGTCGGGCTTGACCGACTATATCTTTTTCTTTCGTTTTTTTTTTTTTTTTTTTTTTCAAAAAAATCTATTCGTAAACCTACTTTATGTACTCACATGTATTTGTCAACAACATTATTGCATCATTGTTTTTTTTTTTTTTTTTTTTTTAGTTAAGTCTAGGTGTGGGTTATTCGGGTACCAAGATTTTATCCCAAAGATTAGTTTATGTGTGTGTAAGATGCGTGTGTATTTTAAAATATCGTTAAATACAGAAGCGTGACAAATTTTGCTTAGAATAATTTTTTTTCCATGTTTTATGAAATTATTATCAAAATAACCCCTTCCACAAAAAAAAATGCTTATCTTAAGCTTTAAAATTTTACACGAGAGATTAGTAGCTGATGACAAAATAATCTTTTAATTAAAAGTGTTTATAGGAAAAGCTGTTGTACATTCTAAAGAATATCATTTTAGGCTTTAAAAATTATTACAAGGCAAATAGCCGGTTTTAGAGAGATTTAAAAATGCTTTGCTTTTAAAAGCATTTTTAAAAGCTGTCAATTACTTTGTTTTAAATTTTTTGACACATAAAAAATTCATAAACGTATTTAGTGTAATATTAATAAATGCATATAGAAATTTCGTTCTTATATCATATTCTCATACAAATTCCAATGATTTCATAGATAGATAAATACGTAGGAAATTTTAAACAACTAGCATTTTTATTTTTATATTTGAATCTTACACAGAAAAGAATATTTCAAATAATTTTTTAATAAAATTATTAATTAACATTATATTGGAATTTAATTGTATGATTTATTAATGTAATTAATTTTCTCATTGGTTTACAGTTTTGTTTTTTAATAAATTGACAGCTTTTAATAAAATATAAAGAAAATTAAATATTTGTCTATAAAAGTACGGAAATAAAAAAAATTTAAGTAAATTTTCAAAAATTTCCAGCTCATTGCATCTATTTAAGGAAAAGAAGAAGTAATATCAATTATTCTAGCTATTAATATTATTATTTTGATGATTGGAGCAAAATCAATTAAAAATTAATTAATATTACAAATTTCGTAATTGAAGTCCATTTTTACTTTTTTCTGTGTATATGTTTATGCTTTTGAAATATAAATATTTAAGAGGCCATAAGTAAAAAGGCTTTACTGTTAATTCCTTTAAAAAAATTTAATTTACTTATAATAGTGACTTCCTTAAGAAGATTTTCTTAATAAAGTAGCTTTCAGAAAAGCGTATATTCTACATTGGAACTTTTATTATTTCATAATGGCTTCCTAATGATCTTCTGCAGAAAGTCTTCTAGAAACACTGCAAAATATAAACAACTTACTCGAAATTACAGTAAAGGCCTTTTGGAAGGATGTTTATGACTTTTACTTGTTTTCTACTAGTTTTTTAAATGTGAGTATAAGTTTAAGTGTTTTTATGTTTTTAAGTAAAAGTGTTTTTCTTTTTTTCAAAAATCATCTGTACTTTTATTATAAAGTAACTCTTTATATATATATAGTACATAAGTATTTAAAATCTTAGAAAAATATTTGCTTACATTTGAGACAATTTTGGCGACTATATTTGTTTGATTTTATTTATATTTATTTAATAAATGACCTGTGATCATCTAAAGGATTAGATCAATAACAAGAAAACATAATAACTGAACGATCATGATTACAGCTCAAATTTATTTCGCTAAAACTTCTTCAGACCATAACTTGAAAAACGGAAAATTAAGATTTCAAGCGTTTTTTTTTTTTTGAAAAATAATGTTAATATTTAAATTTAAATACAAAATAAACGAGCAAAGATTTTCCACTAATAATATAGATAAACTCGTCCTAAAATTATATAATTAGAAAATTTTCCACTTTTTGTACCAAAATACCAAAGAGCTCAATCAGGGTAAAACATCTTTCAAAACTTGAAATCTTTCATTGAAATCGTCACTCCTTTATTATAAGAGGCGTTCTTCAGAAAATACTTTTTGGGTGTTTACCTTACATATAAAGGTATTTAATTAAAATAATTTTATGTTAATCCGAGCCTTGCGATTTCAGAATTGAACAAAACTATTTTTTTAAATTTTGTTTAAAATTCTCAAAATTTGGATAGGGCTTGTGGGGAGAACTTTGCCCCAAGCTTCTACGGATTAGCTTTACATACATTTGCATTAAGATTTCTTTGGAAAACATTAAAAATGACACCAATTCTGAGTTTGCGGACTATAATTAGACACAAGCAAATTACAGTACGTACTTTCTGCTACACAATTCAATAAAATTCGTGGTATCTTATCTATTTTAGTTTCATTGAAATCTAAAGAACGGTAATTTTTTTTTTTTTTTTTTTTTGGCAGTTTTTTCTACTATTCACGTTGGGGTAAAATGTGTCTTAAGTGGCGATTAATTAAATTTTGAAGTTTAATTTTTTTTAATAAAGTTGGGTAACAAATAAAAAATGTGTAACTTCTAAACGGTTGTATTTACATGAGATTTCACAGTAACATTTTGAGTGTTGAAGCAAGATCCCATATACGCTTAAGAAGCGGAGCTATGGGGGGTTCAAAATAGGGTACTAATGTCATAGAAAATGTTTAACCACTAGCAAATTTTTGTTCCTTACCCGATTTCCAAGATTTTTATATCGGCTTAAAGTCCTTGATAAATCCTTTAGAAAACATGCTAGCATGTACTATTTCTCTTATATTATTCTTTAAGATATATTCATTTGAAATTTCGACAATCTCAACTCTGCAAAGATGTTGGTCAAGTCTTTGCTATATATATCGCAATATTTTCAACCGATTTTATCATGTTTTTTGCTGTTTATTAAAGAACAAAATTGTCTATCGAATAAAGAAAATTTGAGGTCGATATCTTTATTGAGTCAAAAAAAAAAAAAAAAAAAAGTAAAATATTTTGAATTAGAAAGTTTGCAAAAATTGACGGACGGAAGGACAGACATTAGAATTCTTTAAAAAAGTCTTAAAATTCCAAAAATTTATTACTTTTTTACTTCCTGACCAATATAAAAACTAAATCTAAATATTAAAGTATTGATATCACCTTCCTCTGAATTAATAAAACGACGGACGGACGGTGCGATTCTGTCAAAAATATTTTAGAATTAAAAAAATTAATTTTTTTACTAACTAATTAGAGCTTCGAAAGACTTAATTAAATGCTAGCTTAATTCCCTTAAATCTTAATTCTGAATTAAGAAATATGAATTTTTCATTCCATAATACCATTCTCAAAAATATAATTCAATAGCTTAATTCAATGGCTTTTGTTTGAATAGAATTAATTCCTTATTGAAATAATTCATAAAGAATTCATTAAATTTTTGTTAATTCAAATCTTTTCCAAAATTAATGAAAATATTTTTCTTTCATTTAATTTGTAATATTTTGTTTTTAATCTTTTAC
Organism: Protophormia terraenovae; assembly: GCA_951394005.1. Lineage (NCBI taxonomy): Eukaryota > Metazoa > Arthropoda > Insecta > Diptera > Calliphoridae > Protophormia > Protophormia terraenovae. The sequence continues at coordinate 87,655,294 of OX596074.1, forward strand.
AAAATGAATTAGAAAATATTTTCTAAAGCTAATTTGTAATAGATTTGAATTGAAGAAAATTTGAATGATTCAATATATTTTTTAAGCTTGAATTGTGTAATTGATGAATGAATTCTTTAAGGAATTAATTCATAGCTGAATTAATTCAACTCATATGAAGTACAAAGAATTTAATTCAATGAATTAAATTAATTTGAATGCTTTAAATGATTAAGATAATAAATTTAATTCGATTTAAGAAAATGAATTAAAGAATTAAGCCTTTCGAACTTTTGTAACTAATAAATAGAAAAAATAGAACGTGATCATCAAAATTCGGATATCACCATTTGCTAAATTAAGTGCCATTTTCGACCCATTTAACATAAATGTAAACACAGACGGACGGACATTACCATTCAGCAAAAAAACATTTGATAATTCTAAAAATGAATTTTTTTTTACTTACTAACAAATAGGAAAATTAAACGTGATTATTAAAGTGTTGATATCACCATTCCCAGAGTTATGCATAATTTTCGACCCACTTAACTCTAATGTATAAAGGGACGGACATTACCATTCTGCAAAAAAAAGAAAAATAATAATTTTAAAACCATTTTTTTTTTACCTAATAATAAATAACAAAAATAAAACGTAAATTTTGATCTCCATTTTTGGCCCTTTTTACTCCAATGTGCTATTGTTTACTGAACTATATGCCTTGCATTTAATTGATATTGAAAAACAACATGGTAAATATTTTTTTACTCGTAATAAAATCTTGACAGAAGTCACAAAGGAAATATTCATTGGAATGAAACCAATAAAAAAATATCTGAAATGAAATTGAAAATATTTTTATCAGAGGAAATAATTTACAAAATAAGAAAACCTCTTTCAAAAATAAGCTAGAAAAATTAACATCTTGTTAATAGTACTTATAGTATTTAATCACTAGTCTTTAGCTCCGCACAAAGATTGTCAGCTGTAATTTGCTCTTCTTATACAAGTAACTTATGAACAATTACACACTTAAGACTGTGTATCTTTTACTCACAACTAAAGGTATCTAAGTGTATACAAATTTCATAAATATTATGACTTTTCTACTTAACATTTTAAGAAAAAGAGAGAAAATAAAACAGTTTATTAGAATTAAAATTTCTTTGATAAAAGTTACACTAAGTGTATGAGAAAGTTACTAAAAAAAAGAACAAATATGGGGGAATCTGTCTGTCTGTTATATCCTCTTCATTCCTACAAAAAAAGATAAAAAACATATCACAAATACCAACACAAACAAACAGCAAGGAAGTATTTAACATGTACCATCATCAGCTTTATCCTTTTGCTTTCCCTCAAATAATATAGTCGTATGTAAACATCTCAGAGTCTTACTTTTTATCTGTAGCTAAAATCCTTCAATACAATTTACATTTGTACAAATTTGTAAACACTTACGTGAGATACAAACTCAAAACGGAAAGTAAGTGAAAAAAATTACTTAAAAAATAAAAAGAAACAAGTGAGAAAATGTCGTTATTTACTTTTACAAAAAAAAAAAAAAAAAAAAAGAAGGAAAAAGGTAACACGCATCTATAACACCTGTTCTTTTTTTTATATATTTTTCAAAAAAGAAAATGTTAAGAAAAATTAAAGGAAATATAAATTGAAAGTTACTAAGTAGAAAGAAAAGTAACGAACTCGTAAATATTTTTAATTAAAAGGATAACATTTTTAATAAGCGGCTGCTAGAAAAGGATTTTTTCTTTAACATTTTGTTTATTATTTATTTGGTTTTAACAAAGATTACAGATTTCATTTTTCATTTGTTTTCTCCACACAATTCTAAGAAATATTTGCTTAATTTAAAGGTTAATTTAATACTTTTATTTTGTTGGAAGATAAATGAAGTTTATTTACATCAGCTGGCAAAGGCTTCTTGTTACATTTGACAAATATGCAAATTAAGTGAAGTTTTATATTAAAAATAAAGTAGGTATATTTGTAATAATATATTTAATATTTATATTTTTCTTTATAAAATAAATTACTGCAGGAGATATTAGTAAATGTAATGTGAAATGAAAATATTAGTACATATTTTGTTTCCTAAAATTTTAGACTACAGACTAAGCTTTAGACTACACAATGGACAGGACTATAAACTAGACCACAGTATGGGTGTTAAACTATATAACTGTCTGTGCTGTAGACTAGACTAAAGTGGTATATAATAAACTATATCTGGACTATAGACTACACTACAGTATGGGCTACGCGCAAAGAAAAAATAAGGTGAATAGCAACCTTAATCGATTGCTGTCACATTATAGTTGTCTGTAAATTATATTATGGTTGGATGTAGCACCATAATATGGTTGAATCTCAGTAAAAATATTGGTGATCTGCAACCATATTTTTGTTGAATATGAACTTGATTCATGTATACAGCAATAATATGTTTGAATCACAAAAAAAAAAACTTATAGAGAACTAAGACCGAGATAAATAAATAAATAAATAAATAAATAAATAAATAAATAAATAAATAAATAAATAAATAAATAAATAAATAAATAAATAAATAAATAAATAAATAAATAAATAAATAAATAAATAAATAAATAAATAAATAAATAAATAAATAAATAAATAAATAAATAAATAAATAAATAAATAAATAAATAAATAAATAAATAAATAAATAAATAAATAAATAAATAAATAAATAAATAAATAAATAAATAAATAAATAAATAAATAAATAAATAAATAAATAAATAAATAAATAAATAAATAAATAAATAAATAAATAAATAAATAAATAAATAAATAAATAAATAAATAAATAAATAAATAAATAAATAAATAAATAAATAAATAAATAAATAAATAAATAAATAAATAAATAAATAAATAAATAAATAAATAAATAAATAAATAAATAAATAAATAAATAAATAAATAAATAAATAAATAAATAAATAAATAAATAAATAAATAAATAAATAAATAAATAAATAAATAAATAAATAAATAAATAAATAAATAAATAAATAAATAAATAAATAAATAAATAAATAAATAAATAAATAAATAAATAAATAAATAAATAAATAAATAAATAAATAAATAAATAAATAAATAAATAAATTAAAACCAATTTATTTAGGTATTTATCGTATGGTAGTTTTAATTAAAATTAATTATTTATAATTTAGTTATGTTATTTGGTATTTTATATTGTATATCATTTTTAATATAGACTTACATTTATTAATGGTAATTCCAGAAATAAATCGCTTTGGTATGAAAAGGAAATTTTCGTTGGTTTGAGGACTTTAAAATCATTCGAAAACAAACTTATTTAAATATTTTTGTTGTGAATTTTGTAAATAATATTCTTTATTTTAAGCACTCCGAAGATAACCTATTACTTTGTTTTCTTTGCATATTATGCATTCAAAATATTTTCATAATCTAAAACACTTATGGAAAATAATTATTTTTGGTTTAATATTAATTAAAAATAATAATAATAATAATAATTTGAAATAATGATCTATTATTGTCAAGTACTAATTATGTATATTGTTACCAATACAAAACAACCATTTTTTTGTCAATTCAAATGTACAAATACAAAAATGTATTTAGTTATTGAAAATACAACAATAATGTGGTTCTCATTTAAACATTGCTTAACATGTTGTGCCAACAATATAATTTTGAATTGAAAAACAGAATTATAATTGCTACAACAATTTTTTTTTAATAAAATATAAAATGATATATTTGGGACAACCATATTGCGTAATACTCTTTTTATGCGTGTGTAAAATTACTAATTTAATTTAATGTTTTAAAATATATTTATATTTAATAACTAGGGCAAGTTTTTCAAACTTTTCGTTTGGAAAGTAAGCATTTGCATATTTCAAAAAAATTTGCATATAATGGATTCAAAAGTTAGTTTTCTTAACAAAAACATAATTTTTTGGTGATTTTTTGGAGTTCAATCATATGATTTCTAAAAAATTTTTTATGAATATTTTGAGTACATTGTAAATATTGTAAAGAAAAAATTTCGGATGCGTCAAATATGATATGTAAAATCAGAATAGTTGTATTTTTATAAAAATCGAAATCTACCAGAGATTGAAATTTAAAAAATACATATTTGTACATATTTTTCAAATATTAATATATAAAAATGCATAAATTCGTTGGTTTTTATATACATATTCATGCTATTTTTGCATATTTCTGTGCATATTATATCATTTTTTCTTGCTTTTTAAGCGCATGTTTTAATTTTTTTTGTGCATATTTAAACTTGCCCTGTTAATAACTCATTAAACTTTGTACATTTTTCTACATTTAATTTAGTTAACTTCAATCAATTAAACTCTTACTAACTTTATTAGCGTTATAAAAAAAGGAAGTTAATTATTTATTTTTGCAAATTTAACAACTAAATAAATGATTAAAAAAAAAAACTATAATAAATTTATTTCACATTAAAAACTAAAAATTTTTCAACATTTAATCATTCGTTTTAATAAAACATAATGCGGTTAAAAACTTTTATGGCCTTTAAAAAAAAAATATAGTTAGCAAACAGAAGCGCAAACAAAAAAATATTAAAAAATTGCATTTTGCGGGAGTTAAGCAAATATTAGCAAAAATTATAATGAATATAATCTATTTAGTCAATAGAGATAAAATTAATACATTTAAATAAATACAAATACATATGTATATAAGTAACATTTGTATTAAATATTTGTATTTATTATTACTTTTTCATAATCGCATTAATTTTTGCACTTTATTGTTAATAATTATAATAAACAAAAATAACATATGTATAATGGAAATAGATATGACTATTAATGGATTTTTTCTATTTTTATAAATCCTATGTGAAATAACGTTACAATATTAATACACATGAGGATTTCAATGAGCTAATCAGGGAATCAGTTTGAAAATTAAATTAATATTCAAAAAATTAATCTCAAATATAAATTAAGTAATATTAATAATTAAACGCAAATGATATTAAAATAACTGTTTAGTCTCAAACATTTTTAAGCAACAAAATTGCGAGAAAAATCTAAAATCCTTTTAAATTTTAAAACGTTCTAAAAATTCGTATACGCGGAATATTAAAAAAAATATATCGTCCATTCCATGAAAGAACGCCCAAGAATATTTTTTATGTCTTCCAATTTTAATAATATTTGGCATACGCATACCCTATGGAGCCATTTAAATATCTCCATTTTTATTTTTTTGAATTTTAAAAAATTCGCGAATTTATTCGCGATTTTGATTTTTCGAAAAGTCAAAAAAATCGCAAAAGTGTCTAACTTTAAACACCAATATCTCTAAAAGTTGTTAACGGATTTTAATGATTTAAATTGCAAATTTAAGAAAAATATGCCCACTATAAATGTAGTGATTTAAAAATAATATTATCATTTAAAAATGCATTCATAATGCAAATGCAATTTTAGTATACATTTTTGAAAAATTTCTACCCTTTTTTTTCTTTTGCTGATATAAAAAACATTATTATGTTTGCTTAAAATTGCATGATAAATTGTTCTGGGACAAAATGGTTCACTATTTTTAAATTTTTTTTTAATATTTCTTCAAGTTTTTTCATACAAACAATTATTTTTAAATTTTTGTATCTTTTAATTTTTGTGAGCTTATTTTAAAATTAATTTTAATCATAATATTTCATAATTTGTTATTTGTGATAGAAAACCTATTTGTCTCAGATTAAGTTCTAATGTTTAGTGTAATAAACATATTTATTTGTCTTCAATATTACGCAAAAATATTTAAAATCAAAAGGGTAGAAATTTCTTAAAAATGCATTCGAAAATTTATTCTTTTCGTGAATGCATCATTAGCAAAAAAAATATTTTTGATTCATACAACATAATTTACAATATATATCGTAATAAACTTTATACTAGTTTTTAAATCAATAAAATCTAACGTATACTTAAGGAGTTATAAACATTTAAAGCTACATATTACTAAAAGAGTATAACCAAAAAATTTTTTTAAAAATTTGAATTTTTGTATGAAAAAATTGATGAAAATTTTTTTAAAAAAATATTAAAAATAGTAGATTTTATTGTCCCAGAACAGTTATTTTTGTATTTTATAGTAAAGATATTGCTTTTCAACATATTAAAAAAAAAATAAAATCGAAAGGGTAGACATTTTTCAAAAATGCATCCTAAAATTGCATTTGCATTATGAATGCATTTTTAAATTGCAATATTATTTCAAAATTACTACATTAAAAGAGGACATATTCATCTTCTACATGCAGTTTAAGTCATTAAAATCCGTTAACATTAAATTCAAAAAAATAAATATGGAGATATTTGAATGGCTCCATAGATTATATGCCTATCAAATATAAACAAAATCGGATGACACTCCGTAAAAAAAATTGGCATTTTTTATAAATCTCTCAGGAACAAAAATATAACTTTAAATTACCATCTGAAATATTTTTAATCGCTAAGAAATTATAAAAATTAATTCATTTTAATCTTCTATGAAGCCTTTTACATTTATTTTTTTATTATTTCTGTTTGCTGGGTTCAATATTTTAAAATTTTGCTTATTAAAAAAATTACCGCCTAATAAATGTTTAATTTAAATAATTGATTACCATTTACAATAGCTAAAACAAAAAGCATCTGTTTTGTATTGCTATAATAAAGAAAAATATGTAGGAGAGTTATACAATTAAAGAGAATATTTAAACAAATAAAATAAATATATAAGTAATAATATTAAAAGGCAACTAAGGTTTAATTATTTTAAAAGGTATAATAAATATTTTATAAGCCCTTTTCCATCTCGTTGACATAGTTATAAATACAATTAAAATTACTTAACTAAGTAATTATTTTAATTGAAAAAAAGCGTAAAATTTTAAATGCTGTTTTGTTTGATTTTCAGCTAAAAAATAATAATTTTTATAAATAAAAGCAATATTAAAATAATTTTATTAAGCATTGGGAAATACTTATTTTCCTGATTGTACAATATAGTTCATGCTAAGTATATTCTAGTCTACATATAACAGTTTAGACAATAGTATAGCCTAGGTTAGTCTAGTCTATAATTTAGATTATAGTCTGACAGTTTATAGTTTAGTCTAAAGTATAAACAATAATCAAGTCTATAGTCCAGACTATAGTCAAGTCTAAAGTACAAACTATAGTATATAGCCCAGACTGTAATCAATTCTATAGTCCAGACTATAGTCTATAGTCATGTCTATAGCTCAGACTATAGTCAAGTCTACAGTTCAGACTATAGTCGAGACTGTAGTCCAATCAAAAGTTCAAACTATAGTGTATAGCCCAGACTATAGTTAAGTCTATAGCCCAGACTATAGTTAAACTTAAAGCTCAAACTATAGTCTATAGCCTAGACTATAGTCAAGTCTAAAGTTCAAACTATAGTACATAGCCCAGACTGTAATCAATTCTATAGTCCAGACTATAGTCTATAGCCCAGACTGTAGTCATGTCTATAGTCCAGTCTATAGCTCAGACTATAGTCAAGTCTACAGTTCAGACTATAGTCGAGACTGTAGTCCAGTCAAAAGTTCAAACTATAGTCTATAGCCCAGACTATAGTTAAGTCTATAGCCCAGACTATAGTCAAACTTAAAGCTCATACTATAGTCTATAGCCTAGACTATAGTCAAGTCTATAGTCCAGACTATAGTCAAGTTTATAGTCCAGACAATAGTCACGTCTATAGACCAGACTATAGTCAATTCTATTGTCCTGACTATAGTCAAGACAATAGTCCATATTATAATCAAGTCTATAGTTCAGACTATAGTCAAATCTATACTTCAAACAGTAGTCTATAGCGCAGACTATAGTCTATCTTGTAGTCCTAACTATAGTCTATTCTGTAGTCAAGACTATAGGCAATACTATATTTCAGACTATAGTCGATACTATAGTCCTGACTATAATCGATACTATAGTCCAGACTATAATAAATACTATTGTCCAGACTATAGTCAATACTATAATCTTCAATACTATAGTCAATAATATAGACCAAACTATAGTCAAGTTTATAGTCCAGACTACAGTCAATACTATAATCCAGACTATAGTCAATAATTTAATCCAAATTATAGTCAATATTATAGTCCAGACTATATTCATGTCTGTAATTCAGACTATAGTCCAGACTATAGTCAATACTATAATCCAGACTATAGCCCTAGTATATATTCCAAACTTTAGTCAAGTCTATAGGCCAGACTTTAGTCAAGTCAGTAATCCAGGCAAAAGTCAAGACTATAGCACGACTATAGTCTAGTCAATAGTACGAACATAGTCAAGTTTATAGACAATAGTCAAGTCTATTGTCAAGTCCATATTCAAGTCTATAGTCCAGAGTCTAGTTTTTAGACATTACACACTAAACTACAGTATTTTTATTTTTTTATTCTATAGAATATAGTCTAGTTATAGGTTAGACTATAGCCCCAACTATATTCTTGTCTGTGGTCCAACTCAATCAATCAATTTAGTCTTTAGCCCAGACTAAAGTTTAGTCGACAGTCTGTAGTCCAGCATAGTGTCTAGTTGGTATTATAAATTAAGCTGTAGTCCATAATGAACTTTTATGCTTGCCTATATGCTAGTCTTTTGTAGTAAGTAGTTGATTATTTCTAATCTATAGTTTGTTTTATGCCAATTTACAAAATTCTTTAATATTATTAAATTTTTACGTATTTAATATAAGTTTTCTGTTTCTTTTTTAAGTATTTGTATTTAATAGTTTAGTTAAAATAAAAGAAAACTTTTTCCAAACATTTAACTAATGTTCTGTTGTTCTTTGTCTTATTTTTTCTTTGCAGTTTTTCCCCACGTTTATTCACGAGGTAATAAAGATCTATATTTTTTACTTCTTTTTGGCAAAACATTGGTTATTCTAGCGTTTTAGTAGTTTTCATTTCCTCCATATTGTCACAGTAGGTTAATCTACCACTACTACTATGAAAATTATAATATATAAATTAATTTGTAAATCGGGAATATATTGGATTAAATACAGAATAAACTAAGGCATGTTGCAGTTTTTAGCCAGATAATCAAATTAAGCATACCTTGAGCCACCTAAGCTTGTATTTGTTATTATCCCAAATGTTATTTTTATACATGTTTGCCAATATTATTTTGTTATCATTGTTTTTTAAACTTACCACTGTGCCTGGTTAATGTTTGTTTAAGTTCTCTATATTTGGCTGAAAAAGTTTCTTCTTTGAAGCACTATTTAGTGTTTCCTTTTGCAATTTATATAAAAAAAAAAAATCCTTTTTAGTTTAGAGTTTTGTTAGTTTTTTTTTCTATATGTCTTTATACAAATATCGATATACTAATAAAAAAGGACAATCAAGTGAAATTGACGATGATGATGATGAAACAACAGAAAAGAAATAAGAAAAATAAAAAATAAATAGTAAACTTATAAAAACTAACCAGAGGGATGGATGTCCTTGCAACAAACACTAAATAAGTTTAAAAATAAAATAAAACAGCAAAAAAAGAAATGGCAAAAGAAATAAAAACATTCATGTTTATTTGTTTTGTCAATTGTTTTCCTGTGTTGTGTGTTTTTTGTGCGCTTTTATTGTTGTTTTTCTTACCTTTATTTCAAATTACACAGTTATCGGATTAACACAATGATACAAGGCAAAAATAAACTCAACCACATTACGATTTAAAAACATACATAAGCATAAAGTCGTACATATATTCAAACACCCACAGCTTTATATGTATATGCTTGTATACCCTGCAGTTTTGGCAACTGTTTTCGAAATATTTATTTTTCAATTTCTTTGGGGTTCCTATTATGTTTATTTTTACTTAAATTTGTATTTTACTACACCTTTAATTACTTAGAGACAATAATGTAACCAAATATTATATATACTAACATATATTGCAAAAAAAATTTAAAAACCTTTAAAATTCCAAAAAATATATTGTAAGTATATTGAACTATTTTCTAAATGCTTTAAATTACACTGGTCGACAAAAAATTTTTTTTCGAGATCCTTCAAAAAAAATATGTAGACTAGATGGAATTCCGCATTGTAAACTCGAATTTTCTTTCAGTTTTTTTCCATCAGGTCGGGATTTTTTTTTTTTTTTTGGCGTGTCTAATATTGCGCCCTAAATAAGCCGATTACTCGAGTATATTTCACTATAACTTGAGAACGGTATGAACGATTTATATAAATAATACACCAAAATATGTGGGATAAAATTAGCTTTAAATCGCTCTACAATCAAATTTTTATCCGCTCAATAGTTTGGGAGATATTTCGGAAAAAGTTCAAGATTTCTTTTTTTTACTAAAACTTTTTTTTTTAAGTGAAAACATCAAAAATATTTAAGTTTATCACCTTTATCACAAAGCTGGCGAAACTACGAGTAAATAAAGCCACGTATTATAAAAATTGATGCACAAATCTTGATTGGATTCACAGTTAAGTTTGGATACCCATGTATAGCTAAAAGGAAATACATTAGTGGGCCAAAAAAAAAAAATTTTTGTTTTTCGTCTTAAATAAAAACGAGAGAAAAAGATATAGTCGGTCAAGCCCTACCATATGATACCCTACACCATTGTGTACATTATAATTCGGGGAGGGGTCTTTTATTAGGAGTCAAATGTGGACCGATACTCATAAGTGTAAAATAAAACATACGAATACAGAATGAATTTATTCACTTTTGGGTGATTCCCCACCTATGGTGGTGTAGGGTATAAAAATAGGTGGATTAGATGGAATTCAACGTGCTAAATATTTTTTTATGGGCATGACTACTATGACTCCGCCTTTAGGCAGTCACACTTGTATATCTCGAGAACAGTTTGTCCAATTAAGATAAATTGAACTTTAGTATATGGCGCTAAATTGTATTTGAGCTGAATTTATATAATTTTTTGTCCAGCTAACATTTCCGTAGTTATTCGGTAATTAGTACAGAAAATTTTAAAATTTATTTTTTTAAAAGTGATGAAAATTTTGATCCATAACTCTGAAATTCTTGAGCAAATTAAAAATATTGTTGACACGCCTTGAAGACAATTTTCTTATGCATCTTTTGATGTATCACTTATGAAAATCGTGTAAAGGGTTCTTGAGTTATAGCCTAAGTTTGACAAACCGTTCTCGAATTTTATAGTGTGACCGCTGAATAAGGTGATGATATTAGTCATGCACATAAAAAAAAAAATCAGTACCCGATAGAAAAAAAGTGAATGCAGATTCTTGTTTAATTCTTCAGAATACACCAGGTCCACTTATTTTTGTTTCAAGAAAAAATAAAAAAAATTTTTTTTTGGCTACCACTATTTCTACTCAATTGTATGTAACATGGGTATTTTTACTTAACTGTGAATAAAATTTAGATTTCTGTATCAATTTTGAAAATACATAAATTATTTTATTCGCAGCATTACCTTTAACCATAACCATAAGCTTTAAGATAAAGATGATAAACTGTAACATTTTATATGTCTTCATTTATTAAAAGAAATTTTAGTAACAAAAAAATCTAAAATTTTGCATGAAAATTATTTTTCTCGGACACTTATTTCAAAATAACTCCGAAACTATTGAGCACATAAAAAAATTAAGTTCGAATAATTTGAAGATATTTTTAGTCCGCATCTTTTGGTGTATCACTTTGATCAATCGTACACACCGTTCTTGAGTTATGAGGAAATATACTAGAGTAATGGCCTTACTATGTGCAAAATATTAGTCACGCCCATAAAAAAAAATCCAGACCTGATGGAAAAAATCTGAAAGCAGATTCGTGTTTAGCACATCAAGATACATCAAATCCAACTATTCGTCTATAGGGGAGGATTTTTTTGTTGACCAGTGTTATTACCAGTGTTACCGACTTTAGTCGTCAAAAGCCCCTTTTTCAACCACCTGGCCACTTTTTTGGCCCCTTTTTTAAATATCGACTAAATGGCGACCTTTTAAAGTTATGCGCTAAATGACGAGAAACTAAGTTTTTTGTAATATATCGACCCAATATATATTAGCTTAAACAAATAAATTAATTATTTAAAGGTTGTTTCACAGTATAGTCATATAAAGGCCACGGAATCAAACTATTAGTAACTAAAAAAACTAACAATAATACCTGTTTAAATCATCATATATCGAATCTTTTTGAAATGGATTGAGAAAATAAAAAACAGATACGATGAATACTTATATCCTAATTTATATTTTTACATTCCTCATTGTAAAACAGACTTAAGTCAATACTTGTGGATCAATATGTTCAGTCCTAAATTGGTTCGAAGGGGATTTGAAAGATTGGAGTGCGAGTGAAGACCTCATACAAAAGTACAAAAATGTAATTTTATATCTTTATGTCAACTATTATTGTGAATTAATCTTTATTTTTACAATAATAAAAATTGTTGTAAAGTAATTATAAATAAATTACTTTGTTAGAAACAGAATTGGATTTAGTAATTTTTCTTAAAATATAACATTTTTTGTTGTTGTTATCAAATAAACAAATTTTAAGGAATTTTTTATGTTTTGAAGCCCCCTTTTTTGGCTACTTTTTATTTTGAAATCCCCTTTTATGGACATTTTTTAAAAATTCTCAACGGTAACGCTGGTTATTACCATTACAACTGTAGGTTAACTACATGTTGACAAGTTGGAAAAAAAGGATCTATTGATACTCACTTATAAACTTATACACACACATGAAGACTGACAAATAATACATTTATAGAAATTACATTAAAGATTGTTTTATAAGCAGGGGTATAATATTGTGGTTATAATGGCGGTAAACAGTTACAAAGGAATACAGGATTAAATAAAAAATAAAAAAATAAAAACAAACAATACAACAAAACGTTACAAAATAAAGCAAATATGTAGAAATGGAATAAAAGAACACTTGAAGGAATTTTTGGATTAAATAGATTAAAAATAATGAAGAAAAGGGCAGATATATAAAAATGCTTAAATTTATTTTTTATATGAAAATAATATAATAATATAATGATACTCACATTTACATGAATTTATGCACTTTAAAATTATTACCGTAAGAGACCTTATATAGGAGTTAGGGTAAATTATTATCCTCAAAAAATTTTCCACTGTTATTTTTATTTATATAAAACTATGTCGAATATTAGCTTGATACTAACATTCGTGTGGAATTTGTGCACGTTAATGTGATTTCCGGAAGAGGGGCTTATAAGGGTGATATAGTCAATTATGGACCGATCTTTATGAAATTTAGTACAAATATACAGGATTTCTTTATACAGGACTTCTTTGTGCCAAATTTCATTAAATTATTTTCAAAATTGCGACCTGTCGTTCGATTACAAAGTTTACATGGACGGACGGACAGACAGATGGACGGACATCTTTAAATTAATTCAAAAAGTGATTCTAAGCCGATTAGTAAACATTATGTTGGTTCTAAGATCACTAATTTTGGATATGTGAAAAATTATAACATTCACAAGAACCTCATTGTTCCTCTTGTCAAAAATGAAAAAAAGAAAACACGCAGAATCGTATTTGAGGAAGCTTGAAGTACACCCAAATCCACTTGATCGAAACATAATAAGAAGCAATGGCTACAATCGTTTGAGAAGAAGGAATACAACAGACCTCCGCAGAAGCTAAACCCTTTGAATAAATAAAGTTTTTTTATCCGAAAGTGGTTGGACTTAATATAAATTAAGATTTAGATTTAAGATTTGAATACTTATTGTTAGTTCACTTAATATCGTGAAGATTCAATATTAAAATTATTAAAAAATTAAAAAAAAAAAAAATCCAAATTAAATGTCTGCTGTCAAACTGTTTTCAATATTATTAAACAGTATCAGGAGAATTTGACCATTAATAGGAAACCTGGTTCGGTGGGGGAAAAAAAAAGATACACATGATATTGGGAAGGCTAGAAAATTGAAAGCATATTGAAAAGAACTCTAAACATAAATGGTAGAAGAAATTCCAGACAGGAATGCTGCAAAAAATTTAGAAGCCAAGAATAAGACACGGAAATTAAATTTCATACAAAAATTCTCATGTTGTATAATTGACGACAAAACGTATGTGCTGGCAGAATTTTCGCAGATTCTGGGTCAAAATTTTTATGTTGCTAATGCTCGAGAAAATGTTGAAGATACGTTTAGGACCCAAAAGCAGACAAAATTTCTTTAAAAAATCCTTGAATGACAAGCTTTATGCAGTTGCGGAAAAATAAGAAAATCTTTTGTTACAGTCTGCTCTATAAGTATCGAAATATACATCAAAGAATGTTTGCAAAAAAAGGCTTCTTCATTTCATAAGAGAGCACGATGTTTCCAAAGATTTTTGGCCTGATTTGACATCATGTCACTACGGTGACAAAGCTCTAGAGTGGTACTAAAACAATAACATAGTTTTTGTACCAAGAGAGGTCAGTTCTCAATATTGTCCGAACCTAAGACCAGTGGAGAGATAAGTATTGAGCTATTGTGAAAAGAGAATTGAAGAACACAAAAAAGGTGTCCCAAAATATCGAAGTTTTCAAAAGGAGATGGACAAACTGTTCCATAAAAGTGACTGAAACAACTATCAAATCTCTAATAGAAGAGTTATCAAAAAAGGTCCACGAGTTCATAAGTAATGGTTAGAACTATAAAAATAAATCAAAACTCTAAGATATAACACAGAAAAAAGTCACCAATTAACAAATATATATGAAAATAATTCATTCAATTATAAACTTGTTTAAATTTGCACCTCTCACCAAATTGATTATATCAATTACTAAAAACTATAAAAAATACAAAACAGAAAAAAATTCCCAATTAATAAATTAATTAAATCAATCAAGTAGATGATTGAATGAATTAAAAATGTGTATAGGAAAAAAAATCATACCAAAATTTATTTTTTATTTTACTTTTTCTTGAACATATTTATTAAATTTTGATGCAAAATTAAACAAATGAGTTAATTGTAAAAAAGACGGTAATAATTTTTTCTGTGAATGAATTGAATTTAAGAAATCGAGGTTAATATTAGAAAAATAAAATTTTAAATTGAGAAGTTCAATAGCAAAATATAACTCACCAGCAACTCCTCCTCAGTAATCCCTTTACATTCCAATGTTATATCCAATTGAAAATATATGGTCGAAAGTAAAAGCATATACAAAATCCCAACTTATTATTCCAAATGTAAATTCTCTCGATGTCTGTGAAGAACGTTTTGTTTATTAAGAAAATATTATCAATGAAGCTTAAGCCACTATTATATCAGGTGATTGTGTCAGATCAGTTAAACATTGCACACCATTCTACCAAAGAGTAATTGGGTTTGAAGATATTCTATATACATTTTTGTTTTCTGAACATTAATTTGTAGTTCTAAATATCAAATATTAATTATGATTTCTGAACTTCAATTAGCATTTTACCAATATTAAATACGATTTCTTAATGTCGACTTTTTAGTCTTAATATTAATTTATTTTTCTTAATTTAAATTTTAAATTTCGTAATATTATTTTCTTAAAATGGTTTAGTAAGAGCGAGGTTAAGAATGAATTTATGGGGAATACATATATGGGCAATTTTCTTTTTACGTTTGTCTTTATGAAACCGGCCTTCAACCTCAAATATTTTTTTTACATTCTGACTTTTTTAAAAAAATTTTGATGCAATTATGTTAACAACACTTTTTGCTGTAACAGAAAAAAATTTCAAGACCTGAAACGGTTCCATGTGGTACCAGCAAGCACCCAAAGTCAAAAATTCAAAAAAAAAGTGTTTGAAACTAACAAGTTTTCTTTATTTCTTTTTATTGCTGTAGTCGCGGATTTTAGCATAAATGTCCAATTCTTCTAATGTAGACTATAAACACTTGTAGAAAAGGACCCGCATGGATTTAATTAGCGTGCAATTAACCAGTGTCAAATTGTGTTGTGCAAAAATCGTGAAACCAAATTTTAAAAAATTTTAAAATTTTGCAGTTTTTTCACTGGGGATTTTACGCCGTTTCGGATATTTCAAAATTCAAAACAGAGCCTAATTGCTCTTGAAATTATGCATCATTTGACATATATGTCGTTAATGTGCCCTCTACAAAAATGCTGAAAGAGGTACCCAAACTTGGAGAGAAAAAAACGTGAATGGCTCCAAGAGGTCGCAACGTTATTTCAGTGAAGCTAGAGTATAGCGTTATCAAAGAAGGTTTCCAAATGGCATTTAAAAATCATTGTGGCGTTTTAAAATATTAAAGAATTCAGCAATTTTGCATATTTTGTTATAGCGGATGTTGGCGTTATAAATCAATTTTAAACTGAAATAAGTTCCTGTGTAAAATTCTACTTACGCAGAAAATATAATTTCACTAAAAATATTCATCAACGGTTTTCATGGGCTAAGAACGCTATGTTTTTAGTTTCGCATTAATCGTCGAGGCACACCCAAGGCGCTAATCAAAATTGGCAATGATGTATGTCAATCTGTAGCTGCTTTAATACCCTATATCAAAATCAATATGGCGTTCGAAAAAAAGTACGATTTTGCATTTAATGCAACTTTAGAGATTCGAGTAAGTGCAATTAAAAAATGTATATAAATCACTTTGTCTTATGACTTATTTAAAAAAAATATGAATTTTGCAATAAATGGATGAATATGAACAAGACTACATCACTGAAAACGGAATTTTGCAAATTTTATAAGAAGGTTTAATAATTATTAAATCGCTAATATATCCACGCATACTTAACTTATCGCTATATTTTTAATTTGTATTTTAGATACAGCATTGTAGAGTACATAAATGCAATAATTTTTAATTTAGGACTATAAATAGAATTTTAGCAAATTTTTTAAAAATTTTTATCTTAAACCGCCATAACATTGATGCCGTTTGGTAAAAGTCATTCACGCGAACAGATCTGTGTTCCACTAGGGCCAAGCAACATTGGTACTAAACATTTACAAATTTTCGACACTTTTTTTAACATCAAAAGTAAACGAGTTCGAAGAATTTCCCATATATGTTATGTATTATTGCAATAGGATAAAATTATTCACATTACATAGAATTTAATATCAGAATAAACACATTTTTTCTATCGATCCTTTGAAAATTTCCCTCAGTGTTAACATTTTAATGAGTTTTTTTTAAGACTCACGTACAAGTTTGTTTAAATATTTATTTTAAATAGAGTTTGAGTTTAATCGACACTACAAAACATTACAATAATAATGTATTTATTTTGTTTAAAATCAACAAAAAGTTGTTTATTTTTTTAACATACATACGAGTACATACTCTTTTAAAAAGTTTTTATTCCTTTTTATGTGTAAAAAGAGGTGTCATATCAATACCCTAGAGAGCTTTATATGGATTTTCGCTGTTTCAATACACCGCTGATATATGTATATGTAAATGTGAATATGTAGTATTTTGGAAAGTAAATTAAAGGTTTTAATAAATATATTTACACTGACAAGAGAAACCAAAGGATATAAGTTTTGAAATAATTTAAAACTCAATAATTATGAATATTTTCAAGGTTTTTTAAAAACAAGGATTTGTTTAATATGCTTAGAAAAAAGTAAATAAGATTCTTCATAATAGTTGTACTAAAAATATACATTTATTTTAAGTACAATTTCTTTAAGTTTTCAATATTTAAAAGAGAATTGTTTTTTAAATTAAATTATTGTCAGCAATTTAGTTTTAGCGGTTTTACTTTTATTTTACTTACTTAAATTTATTAAGTTCCTTTTCTCATTGCCTGTTTTACTATACCAATTTTCTTAAGAAAAAAAAAATTGAATTTCTTTTTCTTACCACAAATATACACCCCCCAATGTTATCATCTATCAATATATTTAAGTGTCTTTAGATATATTTTAAAATATACTCTGGAGGATTTATTGTTTCTTTCTTTGAAAGAGTATGTTGGATGGATTTCTCACCGGATAAGGGGGAAAAGAACAATCGAGAGAGTATAGTTACAATGATTACTGTCATTTTATTTATTTCTTATAATCTAACATCAGAAATATACATATACCTACATACCCATATACTTGTATATGTACATATAAACATACATACAATACAAATCCAATATGCACTTACAGAAAATATGGGGTAAAGCTTGTGAAAAAGCTGGTGAAGTAAAATAAATTTAAATTGAATTAACATTATAGTATTTATTGGGTAACAAACAGTTTAATATAAATTAACACATAAAAATCTAACACTAGTATTCACAAACTACTTTCAAATTTAAAATGCCTATTAAAACAAATCTTGTCTCTGAAATATATTTTAAGTTTAAAATTTGTTTATGGATATCTGTATAATTTATTACTTTAAAACTCGTTAGTAATTTAAAAGTTAAGAAAATTTTATATTATTCTTAATATAGAACAGTGTAATATTTTTTTTAAGAATTTTTAAAACATTTATTACCTACTAGTATTACAAAGCAATTTTAAATCATTTCTTTAAATAATATCAAATTTCATCTGTAAACAATTTTTTTCTTAACATGTATCTCTCCCATAATTTTTACCACATTTATTTTGTGGCAAATAGAAAAAAAATTTTATATATAAACAAAATAAAAATTTAGCATATGAATAGATAAATATGAAGATGATGATGACAAGCAATTGTTAAATGACAAAAAGTTTAAAACGAGTGAAAAAAAAAAAAAAAAATTATTTGGTAAAAGCAAATGAAATGCTTGTATATGGAAATGATAAACTTTAGTTATTTTATTTTTCAAATGTTTTACAGCAAAATAATATTGTTTCGAAAATTGTTTCTAGCAAATAATCCAAAAAAATAAAATACATTCATAAATTGAATAGCATAAAGTGATACATGTATGCAAATAAATATTTAAGCAAATATTATATTGATATAACAGAAAAAATTAGGGGAAAATAATTTGAAAATATTTTATTTAGTAAAAACAAGTTAGAATGCACAGTGGGGCAGAATCTAAAAATTTTGGAAATCATTTGAAACTTTTAAACAATAATTGTGCTGAGTCCAAAAAAAGTTTTTGAATTTGAAATCTGATTTTTTTTTATTATTACAGTGAACTCGCGGTAATATGAACATCCAATATAATGAACTATCCACTAATGTGAACACTCAGTTTTTTATATGGGCGCTATAAATAGTGAACAATTTTTTTTAATTTTTGGGGATTTTTTAATTTGTAGAAGCATTTATTTTTAATGTTGGGAATCCCCGAATTAATAAATACCATAGTATGCCATTATTCTAAAGGTATTTAATGCTAGTCGCTTTATGTAACTTGTTGCGGTAGGTTCGTGAATTTATTTTTAAAATTAGTAATGTCTAAAAACAGTCGAAAGTTTTTATCCTTAAATGAAAAATGCGAAATTTTGGAACATTTAAAAAAGGATCGAGTGTTACAGTGTTAAGAAAAAAGTATAAAGTTGCAAAATCATCGATATGTTCAATAAAAAATAAAAAAGACAATATTTTAAAATGTGTGAACAATACGTTTTATGGACCCGGAAAACGCAAAAAATTACGATCTTCAGAGCTTCCAAAAATGGAAAAATCGCTCTATAAGTGGTTTATTTGCATGCGGAATAAAAACCTCCCTGTAAGTGGGTTGATGTTGAAAGAGAAAGCCAAACAAATTCACAAAAACATAAGTGAAAACGGAAATGACTTCAATGCTAGCGATGGGTGGCTACAAAAATTTAAAAAGAGATACGGAATTCGGCTCCTTCAGATTCAGTAAATCCTTTTAAAATTAAATTGAAAGCAAAGATAGAAGATTTGGGTTTATCCAATGATCAGTTGTATAATGCCGATGAGTCTGGTCTATATTGGAAACTTCTCCCACAAAAGACATATGTAACGTCATTGGAGAAAAGTGCTCCAGGTGCAAAAATGGAAAAGCAAAGGATAACATTTTTATGCTGTGCAAATGCGTCAGGATCTCATGCGTCACAATAAAACTTTTAGTAATAGGAAAATCGAAAAATCCTCGCAGTTTTAAAAATTTTATCTGTCCCGTAAACTACAGAAATTCAAAGTCTGCTTGGATGACTTCTTCCATTTTTAAAGAATGGTTTCACAACTGTTTTGTGCCAGAGGTAAGTAAACATGTAAAAATAGTTCAATTGGGATTCTTACTGTTTTATTTTTCATTAAGGTGACAGATTTTTTAACGAAGAAAGGATTACCAGTAAAAGCTTTACTACTAATAGATAATGCCCCATCCCATCCACCAGAATCCGACCTTAAATCCGAGGATGGTTCCATAGAAGCTATGTTCATGCCTCCAAATGTAACGGCTCTGATCCAGCCAATGGATCAAAATGCAACTAGAATCACCAAACTTCATTATAGGAACAGTCTTCTGGCAACAATTATTGCAAAAGAGGGGGATTTGCTTGAATCGATGAAAAAAATCACACTTAAAGAAGGAGTTTCTATTCTAGAGGCATCCTGGAACCGAGTTGATAAAGAAACTTTATCTAACTGCACCCAGAGAAATATCAATAACATACGTGTTGAAAACGATACCATTCTGTGTCAATAGTGAATTTACACCGTATGTGTTTAAATTAAACACTGCGTGTTCAATTCTTATTGAAAATCGATACCTAATTGGTACCAAGTTGAAACCATTTCGGTATCAAATTGTTAAATTACATATGTTTTTTATTAAATTTGTTAACGAAAGGTATTAAAAAGCTGTTACCGTAAATTACCAATGTGACCACAACCGTTGTTGATTTTGAATCGAATTTTTTCCCTTAGTGTGTTGGAAAAATATTTTGAATATGGTAAATGATGAAGACGATCCTGAATTTAATGTTTCTTTGAGCGTTTTAAAAGAAAAGTGGCAATCAGAGGTTAGATCTTTAGAAAATACTGCTGCAGATCTTCTACAGTCGTTGTGCCCTCAGGAAGTATTTACTGCTGTAAACATTAGAGATTGGATCAATAATCCTTGTGAGGACGTCACGCCATTTGATGAAAATGATTTAATTGAAGAGTCCGACGATGATGACTGTTTTATTGAAGCGCCTGAAAACAACATTAAAGCCAAAGAAGCTGTCGAAATTTTTAACAAAGCTGTCCAATGGGCTGAATTTCAAATGGTCGATCAAACTGACATTAAAGTATTGAAAAAAATCAGGGAATTGGCGGTAAATAAGCTGGTCGAACAAAAGAAAAAACAGAAACGATTTTTTCCATATTTAATTATATATGAATGTACCTATCTTTTTTCATTGTAAATTTTATTTATTTTTTTGTCGTAATATTTTGTTTGTTTTTTTATGTACATACTACGTATGTACTCTTTATAAAATGGATTTTTAAAAACTTTTTATGTTCCAAATAAATTATAAAAAGTTTTTTTAGTAATAATGATTTTTAGAAAGAATAACTCAGTAATACATATAAAAAAAATCACAATCGAAAATGTGAACAAATTCGAAAATATGAACTACCCCGACATTAATTAGTTCACATTATCGAGAGTTCACTGTATTATTAATTTTTTTATTTTTTTGCCTAAAAAGTGCCCACACTTTTCTTCCTCTGAAATAAAATTTTCCCTAAGAATATATAATGATTTTATACTTTTCTGAAAGATATCTTCGCAAACCCAATAATTAAATAAAGCTAAGGCAGTATTGCCAGTTTATCTTTTTTAAGGCTAAATCTAGACTTTTTATTTTGCTTTTAGCCTCAAAATTTTTGCTTGACCTTCTTGTTTTTTTCTAGCCATTTTTGAATCTTTAAATTGCCTTAAAAAGGCTAAAATATTATCTTCTACATGAAGATTTAGAGATTAAAGGAGTATCCTTTTAAGCATTTTTGTATATCTATTCGATTTAAAATTTTAAGCTTTTTATATTTAACAAAAATCGGCGCTTCATTTTTCTGTCAAAACTAACTTAAATAATTTCATACACCCAGAAAAAAAAACATTTCTCAATATAGTTGCCCCAACAATATTATTTTTATCGCTAAGAATTATTTCCATTGCAAACATCCTTATTGTTGAATATATTGTATTTTAAAAACAATTTTGTTGTAATAATTATACGTTTGTTCTCAATTCACAATTATATTGTTGGCACAACATGTTAAGCAATATGTTTAAATAAGAACCACATTATTTTTGTTAAAATTCCATGTGCAAAAAAATTATTTTCAATACCTGAATATACTATTGTGTTTGTAATTTTGAATTGACAACAAAATTTTTGTTTTGTATTGGCAACAATATATATTATTAGTACTTGACAATAAGTATACTTGCTGATTTTTATTCAGTTTAGTGTGCTTCTTGCATAAAGCTAGTTGTCTTTCGGCAAGTTAAAAATGTATTAGAAAATATACTGAATGTATATTTAAAAAGGTATTTAAAAATTTCTCAGGTTTCATCATTCACCAGTGATGAATCTATCATTTTAATACTAAAGCAATTTATTTTACTTTTAATTAATTTTAATAAAAACTACCATACGATAAATTAATTGGCTTTTATTTATTTTTATGCATAATAGTTGTTTTTCGACACTATAAGTATTCTTATTGCTATTCTACCATATTATTGCTGTATACTTGAATCAAGTACATATACATCAAAAATGTGCTTGCAGATCAACAATATTTTTATTGTAATTTAACCATATTATTGCAGTATACATGAAACAAGTAAATATACAACAAAAATATGGTTGCATATCAATAATATTTTTAATATAATTTAACCATATTATTGTTGTATACATGAATCAAGTACATATACAACAAAAATATGGTTTCAAATCAAAAATATTTTAATTGTGATTGAACCATATTATGGTGCTACATCTTTCCATAATATAATTTACAAACAATCATAAAATCCAACCATAATATGACAGTACTCGATTATGGTTGCTATTCAGCATATTTTTTCTTTGCGTGTAGACTTACTGAATCGATTATTGTAACTATTTGTAATATATATCCAGAAACTATTTATGAATATAACATAAAGAAGAAAAAACACCCAAAAATTCGAGAATACTTAATCAAAAAGGAATTATAGATCGTAGATGACAAAAGTCTTGAACAAAAGAAAAAAAACATTGGATTTTTTGGGCGAATTGTGCCGTTGGTTTATAGATTTGTTACAATAATATCTTTGAAAAAATATCAAAAATTATTGAGAACGAGAAAGAAACAAATATTTAAACTAAAAAAAATTTAACTTTTTTTGGTCTTATTTTTTTGGGCCATTTGGCCTTTTTTAAAGTTTTAAAGTTTTTCTCACCTTCTGGCAACACTAGATCTAAGTACAAATTCTGCCAAATTTAACTTATTTTATATAAAAATTTTGACTGCCTATATTTTCTAAAATCCCAAAGCATGGATCTACAAACAGAATGCAGTTTTAGAAACTTCCAAAGAGTTTGCCAATGACTTCTTCTAGACCTACAATAAATGTCGGCTTTATGAGCAAAATTAAAAAAAAAAAAGCATTTTTGTTATTATTTTCTTTAATTGTTTATCTTTTTTTTTTTTTTTTTTGGAATACCTGGATTTCTTTTACCAAAATCGTAATTTTTTTTTGCACATTATTATTTCAAATAATAAAGTCAACAATCTCCAAAAATTTCATTAGAATATGTCACCTAACAAAGATTTTATTACAGATACAATATTTATTGTTTCTCCAAATTATTTAAAAAGATCTTAGATTCTGGCCCACAGTGAATTGATACATAAACAGCTACTTATAGTGATGATTAAGTAGTTTCCGGAGTGGATGACAATTTGTAATTTTTGGACTGGATTTTTTTCTTGATTTTGCTTGAGTCGGACACCTAATAGTTTTCTGGAATAAACACAATCTATTCACCATCAAAAAGATATTGAGCACATCTGTAAACAAAATGACACCAATCAGTGTCAATAATGTATAAACCTCATATGTGTTCTAATTGTACATCGCGAACTTAAGGGAACAACTAGGAATTGATAACGCATTAGAATAAACTTTTCACTAAATCAATGTCGAATTATTAAATAAATAATATTATGTAATAAGGTACATTATTTCATGGATTTAAAAGTTCTTTACGAGCGGTGTCAAAAAGCCAAAAAAGTAAATTGTCAATGTGACCTTAACCGTGGTCACATTAATAATATAATAAATTAATTAAATGAATCAAGTAGGTGATTGAATTAATTAAAATTTTATATAGGAACTAAAAACATACTTAAGTTTTATCTTTATTTTTTCTTGAATATATTTATTAAATTTTGATGCAAAATGAAACAACTGTGTTAATTGAAAAAAATACGTTAATAATTTTTCTTGTGTAACGACTTTTTTTTTTTCGTTTAATATTTTAATTACACGTTTTAACAGTATGTGCAAATAATAAAACACGATTATCAATAAAGTGTTGGTGAGTGGAAACGCATTGCGCATATTTTTATAGTAAAAGCAGAAGCGATCCACTACTATTAAACTTTTGGGTGTCCAAATTTGAGGCGAATGCTTCAGTACACTATCAGTTAACTTAATCAAAAAGTTTCCTCACCTCACCGTATACAAGAATAGATACATTGTTTTTAGCCACCGAAATCTTACGACTTCAACTCGCTAAAGGCACTTTTCCATTTGACACAATCGATGTCCACAAATTCAATATAATTATCGCTCGAACTTCGCTGAAACTATGCGGCGCAGTTATTGAAAATTGCACCACTTGGATCCAAGCCACAATACGAACTATTTACGGGCTCACAAGTAAACCCTTTAAATACTCACAGGATCTAAATAAAATATTTCAAAAAGACATATTAATAACTATAATATGATCACCCGTTATTAATGTGTTTTTATGTGTAAAACTATTTAAGTCAACTTTAAAAATAAAATACACACTTACACAATAAAACTTTTACACACTCTCACAATTTCTCATCCTTCATTTTGCATATGGAAAAACTCTTTGTCAACATATATCCGGTTTCTGTTGAATTATCCTTCATAACCATTCATACATGTAGAAAAAATCTATTCACACATACATATTCATATGTATTTAAATTGGCAACCACAGGAGCTAAAGCTGCAAAAAAAAAAAAAAAACAGCATGAATAAAATGAGTTACAAATGAATGTTTGAAAAAGATGAATGGACAAATGTACAACAATTACAAATGTATTGCAATAAAGTATGTATACGGAATGTTAAAGTAAAGCGAACAATTTGTTCAAATATGAGAAATTTTTTAATTAAGTAATATCTTAAGTTTTTGTCCATTACGATAATTCTTAGTTAGACATTAAATCATAGCGTTAATTTAATTTATTGATAAGTTAGAAGTCATTAGCTGAAAGTGAACCTAAATATCCATTATCCGACTTCAAATATTTTTACATCTTCTTAAATGTGTTATTTATCTCTTATAGTTGTTGAGTTATTTGGATTTGCAATTTTAACTACCTCAATTTTGTTGGTTGTTGGTCCTGTTTTTTTTTTTTTTTCATATATGTATATCTCAGTATTTCCAAAATATGACTTCGTAACATTTCAACACTTTTTCTATAGATAAGGAGTGAGATCGAAAAAATCTTAACACACATTTTGCCTCATAACTTTTTTCGGAATCAATAATCAAAATTTTTTTTTTTATCTAGTTATCATGGAAAAATACTTCAGTTATTATTTTTTATAACAACCATGTTAATTTGTCCTTATTTTCATCAAAATAAGTGACGAAAAAGATTTACGTCCTACAAGTTATTAAAAGATTTAAAAAAATCCAAATAGGTCTTACAAATAATTGGCCACAGAATTAAATGTCGTCCGTAAAACCGTTTCTAATGTTATTAAACAGTATCAGGAGAATTTGACTATTGATGTGAAACCTAGTTCGGTAAAAAAAAAGGACCACATGATATTGGGAAGGCCAGAAAATTGAAGGCATATTGAAAGGAACTCCAAACACATCTGGTAGAAAATCAGCTCAGTTTTCTCAGTGCTTCGACTATTTGGTGCGAAAATTTAAAGCTAATGGGAAAGTTGATAACATATAAAGTTAAAAAATTCCAAACTGGAATTCTGCAAAAAAAATTACAAGTCAAAAATAGGACTCGGAATTTAAAACCAAATTTCATACAAAAATTCTCAAGCTGTATAATTGACGAAGAAACGTAGGTGCTGGCAGAATCTTCGCAGCTTGTGTCTCAAAAATTTTTATTGCTAATGCTCGAAGCAATGTTGGAGATAAGTTTAAGACCCAAAAGCAGCAAAAATTTCATAACAAATTCATGGTATGAATTTTCCGGCAAAACAGGAAAGTCATTTGATACATTCGGATCTATAAATACCAAAATATGCATAAAGGAATATTTGCAAAAAAGACTTCTTCTTTTCTTAAGAAAGCACAACGTGTCCACATATTTTTGGACCCATTTGGTATCATGTCACTACGGTAAGAAAGCTCTGGAGTGGTACCAAATCAATAACATAGTTTTAGTACCAAGAGAGGTCAATTTTCAAAATTGTCCATAGCTTAGACCAGTGGAGAGATAATGAGCTCTTGTGAAAAGTAAATTCAAGAGCACAAAAAAGGTGTCCCAAAATACCATTTTAACAGAAGATGTGCACACTGTTCCAAAAAAAGTGACTGAAGCAACTATCAAATCTCCAAAGAAAGGGTTTCCAAAAATGGTTCACAATTTTATAATTCGTGGTTAGAACCATAAAAATTATATATTTCTGTGATCTGTGCTAAATTATCAAATGATTAAAAAAATATTGAAAACTCTAAGATCAACCGTTTCCAAGTTATTGAATATTATGTATGTTAAGAATTTTTCGATCTCACTCCTTAACTGCAACTGTGTAGCCAAAAGCAAAAAAATACATAATAACTGTGGGTAGCACTTTGTGACTACGGAACTTTTTCGTAGATGATAGACGAACAATCATTTGAGTTCATAAATTTTTGTGCAACTATTTTATAAAGTATCTTGAAAGCTGCAATTATTTTGTTCTTATTTTAAAATTTGTCTGTACTATTGACATACTGAATGAAGTAATGGAGTCTCATGATGTTTTTATGGACCTAAGAGACAAAGACGGCAGTGGCTCTACTCGCAAAGAAAAAAGATTTCGCAATGTGGTAGCCCCAACAATGTTATTTTTATTGTTAAATATATATTGTATTTAAAAACAATTTGATTGTAGTAATTATATTCTTGTTCCCAATTTTACAATTATATTGTTGGCGCAATATGTTAAACAAGTTGTTTGAGATGGAATCATTTTATTACTGTTAAAATTCTGTGTGCCAAAGAATTATTTTCAATACATAAAAATATTATTTTATTTGTTATTTTGGCTTAACAACATAATGTTTGTTTTGTATGGACAACAATGCACGTAATTTGTATATGAAAATAAGTTGATTTTTATTCAGTTTAGTGTGTATAATATATAGAGCTTGTTATTTGTCATCGTGTTTATTTATTTTTTTTTTAAATATACCGTATATATATTTAAAGAGGGAATAAATAAATTTTTTTGAAACTTATTACGAGCAGAATGCCCCTGCTTTGCATGGGATCAAAAAACTTAATAAAAAATCTAGAAGACAAAAAAAAACAATTGTTCCCCTTTATTTTCCAATATCACTGTTTTCTGTAATGATTCTTTTCAAAAAATTTTTGAAAGTTTGGTATAAAAAAATAATAATAAAACTGCAATATTTTCGCTATTTTCATCAATTTAATTTTAATTTATATCCTATAGCTCTTTCAAAAATCTGTAGCAAAAACGAAAAACTATATAATTAATTTTTCTTGTATTTCAACCATATTATTGTTACATAAATAAAATTATGTCCGTAAATAACCATAATATGATTTAGCTTAACCAAATTTTTATTGTGTATCAACCATATTGTTGTTATATACATAAAATCAAACTCATACATGAACCATTATATGGTTACAGTGCAACCATTTAATGGTGCTACATACAAAAATAATGTAATTTAGAAAACAACCATAAATTCCAATAATAATATGATAATGCTTTTATTTTTAGATTTTTCTTAAAGAAGAATTCTTTTCAGTTGTTGAAAACAAGTGTTCCTTAAGTCGATAGAACATTTTTATCATGTTCTCTCTTTATTCCATTTCAAAGCTGTATTTATTAGTTTGTGAATGTTGAAAATTATGATCTAAAAAATACCATTGTATTACCGTTACAAACCGATTAATGTATATATTAAACTTACAGCCACATGTAAATGAAAGTCAGTCTGTCTGTCTGTACAACATTTCTAAATAAATTTTTCGTTGTAAATCTTCTATGGTTGTATTGTTGCTGACATTATCATCATTATATAACAGCCTTAAGGATACCATATAACTACAGAAAGAAAAGAAACACAAAACTGACAATCTATATTCAACAATACTCAGGAAAGTGACACTCATATTTACATATACTCCCTATACTTCTATTGGCAACTATTTAAAGTTACATTCATATGTCATCATTGTATTGTTTAATTTTCCTTAAGGTTGTTTAACTTATTCCTGCCACTAAGGTCCTACATCTAAAAATTTCTCCTCTCTCTCTCTTTTGCAGTGTATCAATATTTATTGCAACTTCTATTTCTGTTTCTGCTTTTGTGGCTTTATGCAACAAAAAGTTATATTTCTATTGTATAGGTTTTGTATGCTTGTGTGTCTGTCAGTTTGTCCTTTCATCTCTTAGTGGTAAACAGTCGTTTAGTGGCACGTTTCCTACTGTTTGCATTATATACAAAATTCTTTCGAACAACTAAAGTGTTATAGAGAGGTAAAAGGGTGTTTGAACTCACCTCTAGATTTCCTCTCTGGGGTTCTTAACATGTCATTATGGCAACTGTTTGTTACTTGGTATGTATGTGTGTGTGTTAGGTTTAGATTTAGTGTTTATATTTGTTATGAGGGTTTGGTGTGGTCAAAGTTTTTGCAATATTTTAACCACAAACTGGTAAATGTCATATTGAAAATATGGTTTCAGCTTGAATAGACAACAGCATATTTTGTATATTTTGCCACAATAGAAATGGAATAAAAACCATTTTTTTTAAATAGATTTGAAAAACAATTATAATTTCTAAACTTTAAAAATGTATGTATGTATGTATGTATGTATGTATGTATGTATGTATGTATGTATGTATGTATGTATGTATGTGGTATTTTATTAAAATAATTTAATTATCACAAATGTAGAAATTATATTTAAATCAAATTTAATAAAACAATTGGTTACAACAATTAATGTATTTTTTTTTTTATTAAGTTATAAATAAAAAAATAAAAAATAAAATTAAAATAATTTCAAATGCACACATTTCAATATTTCTTTTCACCATTACACGTTTTTAATTTAATTTTCTTTTTCTCTAAATTATGTAATTCATTCATTATATAAATAACAACAAATGCCACAGATTGTGTAATCTTCCGAAATGCTTATAAACTTATTCAATCTAAACTACACTCCCCATTTTTTTTTTTTTCCTAAATTATTATTAAGAAAAATAAAATACTTCAACACCTTTATATTTGTTCATTAACATTACAAATATTTCCCAAAAAAGAAGACCTACAATTATTAACACCCAAACAATATAATAGAAACGTTTTTAACGAAGCAACCAGCAATTTTTGCCAACCTTGTCTCAGAGCCACACAGTCAACTATAATATGTAATTAAAACTTGGGATTAACTTGACAATTAAAATCATAAAGTTAGAAAAAAAAAACGAATAAATTTATAGAAAATAAACCTTGACATCTCATCAACGTCATCATCTTCGGTCTTATTTAGAAAACAAACCAAAACAAAATAGAAAAAAAAAAATACGGAAAACCTACTCAAATCTTTGAAATAAAATAAGAAAATAAGAACAACAAAAAATAAAACAAAAATATTAAGCATATTTCTAAGACAATGTTGTTGGTTTTTTTTTTTTTTTTTGTTGAAAACGGGGAAGTTGGCTAAAGTAACAATTTCAGTGTAACATGAAACAAATTAAAGTTAAATAAAAATTCTCCATTAAATAAAAAAATAAGAAAATTTCTTGATTTTAATATTTATTACTTAAAATCAGGGACAGAAAATAATCATTATTCTTGAAATTTTAAACAAAAAAAATTCAGATACAAGGAACAACCGGATAAAAGTATTAAATACAGAAATGTAATCTTCAGAACAGGTTCTATCGGAATCCGGAATGATTTTTACTTTTTTGATTTTCATGAAAAAAATCAATATTAATGATTATTTTTGATTTTTATTTTTTCACTCAACTCATAATCATTATTTTTTTATTTTTAATTTTTTACTCAACTTTTAATGATTATTTTAGATTTTTAATATTTTTTTTTTTGCTCAACTTATAAAACTTAACATGAGAAATGAAACTATTACGTAATTTTAAATAAAAAAGATTTCTCATCGTAAAGTAGATTTATTTACTAAAAGGCAAGTGTTTTTCATAAGATTTTTAAAAAATATTAAATTTTTTTTTATAAAAATAGAATTTTTTTGTAAAATTTTATTTTTTTACTAAAAATCAAGTTTTTTATTAAAAATAAATTTATTTGCAATAAATCAGTTTTTACTTAAAGAAAATTTTTTACTAGATAAAACTTTAATTTCTCATGTTAAGTTTTATATTGTGAGCAAAAAAAGTAAAATTCAAAAATAATCATTAAAAGTTGAGCGAAAAAATAAAAATCAAAAATAATCATTATGAGTTGAGTAAAAAAATAAAAATCAATAAATTTGTTGATTTTTATTTTAAAGCTCATAATCATTACGGTCCCTGCTTAAAATTTCATAGCGACTACTAGACTGTCTTTTAGTAAACTATAGACAGTCAATCTAGCATTAGTAAACATGTCATGTATCACAGCCGTTTGCTTTACTAAGGTAACTTAAAATAACAAATAAAATATCTTAATCTAAAACATATATTAGATCTATAAAAGATTTTGTCAATTAATTTAATTAAAATTTGTGAAATTTTATATAAAAATTTCTTTTCGCATACCTTCCCTTTCTTTTTAACTCTTAAATGCACATGCCGCCTTTTAATTAATAAGTAAATCTCAAATTCGTTAAAGAAAAATAATTAAAATAAAAACTAAAATAAACAAATAAAAATAACAATGGAATTTAACAATAGACTTAAACACCTACTCTTGAACTACCCCAAAACAAATTTCTCATCCTCTCTCATACTCACTCACACCCAGTACTTTTGTAACGCATTTGAAACGCACTATTAGAAGGTGTGTAAAACTACATTAAATTAAAATATAAAAACAAAAAACAATGTAAATGAAAAATTTACAATAATACAATTTTTAATTTTTGTTTAGAATAAAAAAAAACTATTTTGGGCGTTTGCGTTTAATTTAAATAACGTATTGTTTTAGAGATGCGCTACATGGCTGGGCAAGTAATAATAGACAAAGTATTGATTAGGTAAAAAATTACAAAAGTTTTAAGAACAGCCATAATCTCTTAAGAATTTTTGAGACGTTTTTCAGATTTAATACCAAACACCCACCTTAAAGTATACCGTTTAACACAGATCTACTTTCTGTGTCGATTTAACGTTATTCGCCCGTCTATCTATCCCATAAATAAACTACAGATATCAATTTCGAAGATAATTTTATTAAGTTTTTCATAAATACTTTTATGACCCAAAGACGATTCCTATTGATACTGAAATTGTTTTATTATTTGAGCTATCCTTTATGCAAATGTCCTCCCAGAACATAAATCACATTTCCCTATCTTACAATAATCTTTCCACAATTGGCCACAGATTCCATATAGGACGACAGATTACTTTGACATTAATTCATTATGATAAGTTGTATGAATAGTCATCGATGTTACTTTATATGGAGGCTACTACTCCCCCTGGACCTATCCGCCCTATTCGAAATTTAATATGAAAATTACTTCTACAAATTTTTAAAACTTTCATTCTAATACTCTTTTGATATGCGAAAATTAATATTATCTTTGTATTGTGGCTACCTTTCCTCCTGAACCTATCTGTGCTTTATTCATTTTATCAATGCAATATGATAAGCTAGATGTTTACACGAAGTTTGAGGGCTCTCAACATTATAATTCCTTAGATAGTATTTGCTTTGTCATTCCTCTGCTTCGATCAAAAAATAAAATATTATATTTGAATTTAGGGACATAAAAAATGATGCTGGGAAAATTTTAATCTAATCGGTTGAACTGTTTAAGAATTTTAAAAAATTTGACATAAAATGTAGACCTGACAACCAGCAACCTTAGGAACTGGTGCTATATGTGTGCCAAATTTCGTAAAAATCGGTTTAAGATTTATAAAAAAGTGGGAGTGGCATCCAATAAAAGTCCAACATAGCCCATAATATTCTCCAATGCTAGCACAATCTGTTTGCCAAATTTCATGCAAATAGCTGCATTGATAACGTACAAAATTGAAATAGGCATAAAATATGGGCGTAACATCTAAACAAGATCTAACATACCCTATAAAGACCTCCGGCATTGGTACTATTTATGTGCCAAATTTCTTGATAATCGGTTTAAAAAATTCGTAACTTCAGCAAGTCCGATTTAAATAATTTTTTATATTTCTGAAAAGTGTTTGGCAAGATAAAAAATGTTTACTAAGTTATCTCTTACAGTTAAAAAAATATTTACGCTCGAATTTTTGAGTTTTTGCCTCGAATAAGTCTTGAGGAGTGTGCATAAGATAATTTCTAATACTTATATTCGCTTATAGTCTTCAAAGTCAGTACTCTGAAATTAATATAAAAAATTGCATTTTTTAACAAAAGTATAGTACAATTCATTTACTTTTTTCCTTAAGTTTTGTTAACAAAGTTGTTCTTTATATATTTCAAAAGAAAAATCTTTAATAAGAAAATTGTAAATTGATTTAGGTTTGCACTCCAGCATTGGTCGAAAATGAACAAACATATTATCTTTATCGATAAAGAAAAAAAAATGTTACACAATTTTTTTTTTAGAATTACTTTCTGAGTCGAACAATGTCCGTCTGTCCGTCCATTTAAACTTTGTAATCAATCTGCAGGTCGCAATTTTGAACAAAAATTAAATAAAATTAATAGGCACACAGGTTTCTTACAGTTCAGGGACGAAGCCTATTGAAATTGGTTATGATCGGTCCATTATTTCACCTAGCCTCCATACAAATGTCCTCCCGGAAAGGGGTCTCTTAAATATAGCAATATTTTAATGAAATTTGGCACAAATAAGTTTTACATAAGTATAAATCCGTATGACTAATTTCGTGAAGATCGATCCCATATGAACCCTTCTTCCGAAAATCACTTTAACGTGCATAAATCCCATAAAAATATTAGTATAAACTTAATATTATATTGCTAAATTCCACGAAGATCGGTCCATAATTTACCATAGCTTCGATGTAAGACCCTCTTTCGGGAATCACCCAAAAGTGAATAACCTCATATAAATGTAAGCACCGACGTAATATTCTGAATTCGTACATTTAATATGAGTATCGGTCCACAGTTGGCTCCAAGTCTAATTAAAGACCCCTCCCCGAATTTTGATGTAAACAATGGTAAAGATTTTATACAATTTTAATTTTTTGAGTAACCACACTAGGTATTTTACACCTGTTATGTTTGAAAATCGTTCTTCAAGGTCTTATCTCTTGATTTGTAAGATATTATAAATGTTATATATTGTCTAAGTTTTACCAACAATTTTTATCGTAAAAGTATTATTAAGTAATCGCAGAAGACCGAGTTAAAAAGTATTAAAAAAATAGTAAAAAAAAAATAGATTTTATACTTTCCTAAACATACTGCTCTCTTTGAATATAAGCACTCGATATTATATTAAATGAACCTTAAATGCCTTTATGTACTTTTGAGCTTATATTGAACTTGATTAACCTTCATCGAAAGCCTTGATATAGTCGAATATTAGCTTGAATCGAATAAACTTATATATGTAACCAAAAACAAAATTTAATCAGTGGGATTAATTCTTAAATTATTTTAAGATCTTATTATAACTAATCTGATTGTAATTATTCGAGGATCTTAATACGATCCTAAATTAGATTTAATCTTAGTTCATTACATGATCACATATTATCTCCAGATTTTCTCAATTAACCCTCATTAAAACATAAAATTACGTGAAAGAAAAGCATAGTACGCACATCAACATTTGGGGCAAGGTCTTTTATGGGACCTTTGGCCAATTGTCGACCGATATATGCATTAAATTTAATAGATATTGTTATAAAACATACATATGCATTATATTATGTTGATACTGACATTTATATGTCAGTGGGCCTTATATGAGAGCTATGGTAAATTATGGACCAATTCTCATAAAAATTTGCACTATAGTTTCTTCTTATATAAAACTTATTTGTGTCAAATATTAACTTTATACCAACATCCACACAGTAAACAGATTGGTTGGAAAATGGTTCTCTTAATAAAAATTTACTCCACGATAACAAAATGCTATAAATATTATATTATTACTGAGGTGTGTAAAATTATTAAGTAGGTTGTATGAATAAATTTTAACATTATTCAAATTTATTTTTACAATTTGGAAGAAACAACTGATTTTAATTTATCAATTTATGTATTTCTACCATATGTTGGTGATTATAATCCAAAAGTTTGATTGCGAATTACAAATAAGCAAATATTGGTATTCCCAACCAATATAATTTTGTTTTCTTTTTTACATTCATAAACAAATAAAATTAAATACACAAATTTTAAAAACAGATTTTAAAAAAATTTAAGATTTTGTTTTAAATATAAAGTTTTAAAGTTTTGCTGATAGTTATCAAAAGGTATTTATTTTTCTTTTTAGTGTCCTCTTAAGATATTAGTACATTTAAAAATCTTTGAAAATTTATTCCCTTGCTTATTCTTTTGTATAACATGTATTTTTGGAACATTTTCAGGTCTCAAAAGAAAAACTATTCAATATGAAGAATTTCAGTTTTCTACTTCCAAAGAGAGGGTATATGATGATTCCTGTGACTTCACTTCTTTTAACTGATAGGATCATTTAAGTTCTCATAGAAATCTCGTGAACAAATCAGGAAAAATCAATACAGACGATGGCAATAAATTCTGCATAAATAATATTCAATGATTGTCCAATTAGTTGTGTTTATTATAAATTTGCAAACGTGTTAAATTTGTTTGTATTTTGTGTATTTTTATGTGCATACATATGTATGTATGTTTGGTATTTTTATTAAAAGAAATTTGATAAAAGTCAAAATTTAAAATCTAATTCACAATAGAGCCTTTTTCTTTTTAAACAAACTATTACGAGAACCGAACACATTCAGTAATTACAACCGACTTACTTGATAGTTCCTGCAACTGACCAAATTCGATTGGCAAACAAATTCGGTTACCACAACGAAATCACTCTCTGTGTATGTATGGAATATATGCACGTTAAAGTGATTTCCGGATGAGGAGTTTATATGGAAGCTATGATCAATTATGGGGAGATCTTCATAAAATTTGGCACAATTTAGATTTATATAAAACTTACTTGTACCGAATTTTATTAAAATATCTCAATACTTAAGGCAATTATAGTCATTAAACTCCTATTTAGGGAGGATATTTGTATGAGGGCTAGGTGAAATAATGGACTGATCATAACCAGTTTCAATAGGGTTCCTCCTTGACCTAATAGAAGATCGTGTGTTAACTTTTATTGATTTATCTTTAAAATTTCGACCTGTAGTTTGATTACAAAGTTTACATGGACAGACAGACGGTCAGACGGATGGACGGACATAATTAATTCAACTCAGGAAGTGATTTTGAGTCGATTGATATACTTTAAGGTTGTGGTCTGATGGTTTTTCCTATGCGTTACAAACATCAGCTCAAATGCACAATACTTCAACCACCTATGGTGGTGCACAGTGGGGCAGAATCAAAATTTTTTGTTACTGATTTATTTGAGTGCACTTTGGTACAGGCATAGAAGAGGTAAGTACAATGTTAAGTTTGCAAGGCGGACCTAACAGACCCCTCAGGGGCGGAGCTAAGGAGACTCAAATTAGGGTACCTCTGACATAAAAAATTTTTAATCGCTTGTCAAATTTTTGTACCCTATTTTGATCCCCCTTAGCTGCACCCCTGAGGGGTCTGTTAGCTCCGCTTTTCATTGTACACTCTTCTTCTACGCCTGTACCAAATTTCACTCAAATCCAACCAGCCTATAAAAAGTTACAGATTTATTTCTAAAAATTTTCAATTCTGCCCAACTGTGTGGTGTAGGGTACAATTAGGAGCAGAGTTGCCATTTTGTTCCGATTTGATCAAAATTGGTAGATTTTTTTAATCTTCGAAGTTTTGGTAGCTTGGTGCAACGCTGATTAGGAGCGAGGTAAATTTGTAGAGAGAAAATTAGTTTTTGATCTAACCAACACATGACCATAGATCTCAAAAATTTTATTTCTATAATTTAGCTGGATAGTTAATTTTTGTGTGATTGCTGAATTATCTTGAAAATAATTTCTCGTATTTATCTTTTGTACCTACTTCAAGTTCAATATATTTAAAAAAATATTTGGTAATATTCATTGTTTTTTCTTTAATTGAATATGTGTGAAATGGGCTTTAAAATATTTTACATGCATATAATTTATTTAATTTTTTAAAATTCCTTTTCAATTTATATACAAAATTGTTTGGCACTGCATACTTAATTCGTTTCTGTATTACTTCAAATTTCAACAAAAATTTACATTCTCCGAAAAAATTCATTCATTTATTACTTTTATTTAGCAATTTAATTAAAATAATAGTTTAAAATTTGTTTTCAAATAGAAAAGAAATATAAGCTATTTGTATTTATTTTTCGAATGTTAAACAACAATATGAAAAAAACTTCACTTTCAAACTAAATAAAAGTCAGTAAAAAAGTTTAAAATAACGCAGGAAGTAGAGTAAAAATAAATATAAAATATAAAAAAATTCTTTAGAGTTTATATATAAATCATATTAAAATAAATACCTTTTTCCTTAGCATTTCTTTCATACGATAAGTTAGCAGTTTGTTGCAACTTATAGCAAACAAAAGCCCAAATACACAACATTAAGAAAATAAAAATAAAAAATGGTTGTTGCATCTTCTCATTTGAACTCAACTCAAAAGATTCTTTAGTTTAACTTATGAGTAAACAAAGTAAACAAGAAAAATGTGTAAAAAAAACAACACACAGATACAACAAGTACAATATAGATAGATAGACAGACAGACAGACAGACTAACATATTGCAGAAACAAAAAAAGATAAATAAATAAAAAGAGATATTTGTTTTGAAGTACACTCAAACAATGTTGACAGTAAAAAAAATGAGCGGAATACTCTACTCATTTTATCCTTTCTAGGGTACGGGGATTTAGCCGATCCTATATATTATACTCACTACACTGAAGCATACTTTGGGACGATATAGTAATACTTCTGATTTATACAAGTCTCATACGTGTTAAATACTTTGGAAAAGAATATATTGCCAAGAGTAAAACATTAGGCTTTATACACTTAAATACAAACAAAACACCCACCAAACACATGTCGACAAATGTTAACAACAAAAGTTTATTCATTCAAAAAGTTGTTATATTTCTTAAGCACAACTTTTTCCAGACTGTGGGTATTTCTGTGTTTTAAGAAAAAAAAAAAAACCGTTTCTTAACATATGTATGTAGCAGTTGCTAGTTAATAGTGGCAGCAATAAGTTGTTACTATATTTTGCTTTAAAGTAATAGAAATATTGCTTCAACTTGTTGGTTCTTGGGTCAGCTAAAAGTTCATAAAATAAGAAAACAAGTTGCATTAAACTTTTAAAATGACTTGATGATATTAATGTTGTTATTGCTATTTGATTTTCGTTACTTTTGCCCAAATCGAAAAGTATAAAGCTAATAAAATAAAATAAAAAAATATATATTTACTTTTATATAAATATAAATTTCAAAACAATTGCAAACAAAAAGTAAATAAAACTTATTGAAAATCTTTAGAAAAGTGTTCAAATAAAAATCTGAAAAAAACATATTATTTTTATAATACACTAGCAACTAACAAATAAACTTGCATTAAGTAATAGATAACTTACTATCAATACGAGTTTAGTTTACTTAAATAAATAAATAAATAAAAAAATATATACAAACATTTTTAAACTTAAAAGTATTACATTTATAAGAAGTCCCAGCAAAAGTATGGACTTTGTACAAAGAACACTCTTCCTTACCATAGAGCACCGTTAAACAAGATTCGGTTAATGATTAATATTAAGTAAAAAATATTTTCCCATTAAAATGAAAAAGTTATAAAATATTTTATGTAGTGGTTACGTCATTTTGGTCAAATATTTGACTAGTCTGAATATACCTTAAGAATTATAATATAAGCATTCCTAAAGCAAATTTATAATGCATGGGGTTTTTTTTTTCGAGAAGAACCGTCTAAAACAATAATCAATATAATTTTTTTGATTCTCCAGAGCTATTGTAAGGGTGTGTCTTTCTTACACAGCCAAGGGTGTGTCTTTCTTACACAGCCAATAACTTACTCTA
This sequence comes from Protophormia terraenovae, assembly GCA_951394005.1. Taxonomy (NCBI): domain Eukaryota; kingdom Metazoa; phylum Arthropoda; class Insecta; order Diptera; family Calliphoridae; genus Protophormia; species Protophormia terraenovae. Next base: position 87,694,170 of record OX596074.1, read on the forward strand.
TTGTATTTTTGAAAGCATAATGTAATTAAGAAAGCAATATATTACTTCCATCAGTTGTATTGCTTCCAAGTCAGCAAACATTTTTTGCTGGGGTTATGTTACATTTCTTTTAGTTTAAATAAAATAATATTGGCTTTTTTTAATATGTTTTATTTTTTATTTCCTAACAGAAATTCTGTAAACTTTATTGCCTTGTCTAATTAGAAATAGATAAAAAAATTTAACAATTTTCTATATTGTATATAATTTCCTAAGCATTTTTATGGCCTACACCATTATAGGTGGTTGGGATGTTTAAATATTATTAATAAAATCTAAAACGATAAAAATTAATACATATACGCAATATTTATACCCTACACCACCAATAGGTAATTGCGGTATTATGAGCTTGTGCTTGGACCCCGATCTTGAAGTATACCTTTCGGCACAGAATCACTGCTGACAAGCTATATAGCTCTGCTGACAAGCTATATAGCTTAGCGGGGTATTTTTGATGTTTCAAATCAAAAAAAAAAAAAAAAAAAAAAAAACATTGTTCGTCCGTCCATTTGAAGACTGTGTGTTCCAATTTTTTTACGTTTTTGTTTAATAAGCTTTTTTAGTTTTAATAACACTGGTCGACAAAAAAAATCCTCACCCAAAGACGAATAGTTGGACTTGATGCATTTTGATGTGCTAAACTCGAATCTGCTTTCAGTTTTTTTTTTTTTTTTCCATCAGGTCTGGATTTTTTATTTTTTTTGTGTCTAATATTTCGCCCATAGTAAGGCCATTACTCTAGTATATTTCCTCATAACTCAAGAACCGCGTGAACGATTGACATAAGTGATACACCAAAAAATGGGGATCAAAAATATCTTTAAGTCACCTAAATTTTTTATACGCTCAATTGTCCGAAAAAAAATTCATGCAAAATTTTAGAATTTTTTGTTAGCTTAAATTCTTTTGATAACTGAAAACATCAAAAAATTTTCAGTTTATCATCTTTATCTTAAAGCTAGTAAAAATAAGTTGATACACAAGTCTTGATTTAATTCACAGTTAGAAATACAGTGGTGGGAAAAAAATTATATTTTCTTGAAACAAAAATAGGTAGATAAACAAGAATCTGTTTTCACTTCTTTTCTGTTACGTACTGATTTTTTAATGGGCATGACTAATATCATCACTTTATTTAGCGGTCACACTGTAAAATTCGAGAATGGTTTGTCCAGTTTAGACTATAACTCAAGAATCGTTAACACGTTTTTGATAAATGATACACCGAAAGATGCATACGAAAATTGTCTTCAAGGTATGTCAACAATATTTTTCATTTGCTCAATAATTTAAGAATTATGGATCAAAATTTTCACGATTTTTCAAACAACAAATTTAAATTTTTTCGCTACTTATTACCGAATAACTACGGAAATATTAACTGAACAAAAAATAATTTAAATTCAGCTTGAAGATAATAGAAATCGTTAATTTATCTTAATTGGATAAACCTTTCTCGAGTTACAGTGTGACTGCCTAAAGGTGGGGTCATAGTAGTCATGCCCATAAAAAAAAAATCAATACATGATAGAAGAAAATGAAAGCTAATTCTTATTTAGCACGTTAAATTCCATCTAATCCACCTATTTTTTATTTTTTTGCCGGCCAGTAAAATTTTTTTTACGACCTACACAAAAAAAAGTAATAAATAGAAAAACATTACCAAAAAGCGGTTGTGCATTTTCGTTTCTTTTTGAAAAAATTATTTTCCAATATCTCAGCTGCTTTTAGTAATATAATCAGCGAAATAAATAATAAAAAATAAACTAATTATGGATATAGTGGATACGAATCATTGGATATTGTAGTCCTTCAGACTACAGCAGACAGACTGACATCGACCTATAAGAATCGAAAAATATTTGTAATTTATGAGGAATCAGAAAAATATTGTAGAAATTATAAATGGAACAACATAATTTTACTTATATACTTTTTACATTCCTTGTACAGAATTAAAAACAAAACTAAAGTGAAGGATATTTAAGATTCAACATACCAGAAATTTAGTTTTACAGACTACATTATGTGGCTGTTTTTCCAAATTTAATTAAATCTTTTGTTTTTAATAACATTTTTATTATATTTTTAAAATAATTTATATGTATATGGTAGTGCTTTATTGAAAATATAAATAAACTAAATAAAAACTTATATATAGTTGGTATAATAATTTATTTAGACAACATGTCGCTTTAGTTAGAAATTATATTCATCCAATATACCACGAAATAGATGAACACATCCATATAACATAGTTTGTTACCACTCGTATCTCATATTGAAAATCTCAAACATGCACTTGAAAAATTTATGTTTGCAAAAAAATATCTACATTAGGGTAAAAACTATAGGAGTAGATGAATTTAGTATTTTATTATGAGGAAAAAATTTACGTAGTCACATGTATGTAAAAGAAATGTAAATTATATTTACTTTTCAAATATTTTGAAATATATATTTAATTTAAAATATATTTATATTTTATTCAAAAATAAGTGTCACCCTTATCTGTCTGTTTATATGTATATAAATATCTTAAAAAAGAAAAAAAAAAAAAAAACTAATAATAAATCTTTACTTCTAGAATACTAAAAAGTAATATGCAATATTTTAGTTTATATATTATAAAATGATTTTATATTTCATTTTGTTGGTTGTTATAACAACCTGACTGACTGGCTGGCTGGCTGACGACTAACAAATAATATACAAGGCTTCTTTCATACATTCAACAAAACAGTAACTTTTGAGAATGTATTAGTATAAAGGAAAAAATATTTGAAACAATTTTGTTAAAAAAGAACAATAAAATATAAGATTTAAAACTAATAACATAATTAAATATTTATTTAGGTTGATACATAAATATATATATATTTTTTTAAACTGTTGTTATGTTTAATTTTTGAATAAATTCTTTAAATTTCCTGTTGTACGAGTATGTTTTAAATATGCCAGCAACGTTATTCCGCATTCTATGTATAATAACAAATATATTTATTATAACAGCCGGTATATCATAAAGTTTTCCACACATGTGTCATGACATGACTGCATACATGACACAGCTAATAACTTTATATGTGTGTCTAAGTATGTGAGTATATACTATTTATATAATAAAAAGTTTAAAAAAGTTATTTCTAACTATAGATATTTATTCTAAATACATATTGCTAGCATGCAACATAGAGTTGCAACAAAAATTATAAATTGTTATATGTTGAATAATTCCACTCTGCTGCATTTTTGCGTTCTCTTGCAATAATTTTCTATGGATTTTGTTAACAACAAAATGTTATGATTCAAATACTTTCTTAATTTGTTTTAAAAATTTTAAACTTTCTTTCTATGTATCTGTATGTAGTTTTTCTTTCTCAGTGGGATAATAATAATTTGAAGTGATAGTTTTGAAATAACATTTATTTTGTTTAAAATTCAGATAAGTTAAAGAAGGAATATTCTCATTTCAGGATCATTACATAAAATATTAAAAATAAATAAAACCAAAGCAACACTGATTTTCTGTCCTCGGATTTTGCAGTCACTGATCACTTTTGAAAATAAATAAAGTTGCATCGGATAATGCAGCATTTTTCTGTTTTGGTTTAAAAAGCAACTAAAAAAGTCAAATTCAAATTATACCAGCAAAAACTTTTTGGTTTTCGGTAATGGCAACTACTTATTAAAGTAGTTTTTTGGTAATGAGCCGTCATTATTATTTTCCTTCTCTACATTACATATATAAATACTTAAGTAGCCAATAGAATAATAGCATAGTAATTTGCAATCACGTGGATCAGTCTGCTAGAGCGCTGGATTACCAACCAGAAGGTTGCCCCATCCTGATGCATTTAATTTGTTCAACAAAATGTGTAAAAATATGTTTTATACTAAAACAAGCATTTACTTAGAAAATAAAGATGTTGTACTAATTAAGACGTTAGTCATTAAAAACGTATGGTTGATTTGGTCCCAAGTTCAAATCTTACTGACGGCAAAATTTTTTTATTGTTTTTTTTTTTATTTTCGTTTAGGTAAATATTTTTGTTATTCAGACAAAAAATAAGTCATTTATTTTTGTTTCCAATTATACCTGCTAGCTTACCAGGAAAGCAAAATTTGTTTTTCATTGATTTGAATAATAACGTGTTCCTGATATCAACGTTTATGTTTCTGTTTTATAATTTAATGATAACCCACGATCAAAATTTAAAAAAAAAATCCTAACATCAATTCTACAACTATTTAGTTAATTCTACAACCATTCAGTTAATTTTACAAATTTGGTTAATTCTACAACCATCAAGCCAATATTTTTATTTGCTTTTAAGTCATATTTTGTTTTACACAACTGTTGAATGTTTGTTTTTGAAAAGGTTTATGTTTTCCTCAAATATATAATATATTTTTTTTTTTTTTGACAATGACACAAGTATTGAATTTTTTTTTATATATATGGTATATATATATATATATATGATAAAATGGGATTATATATATGATGAAATCAGACTATATATGTATGATAAAATGGGACTATTACATGATAAAAACATGATAAAATCGGAAGCATTATTATGAGAAAAAGTTATAAACATTATTATATCAAACCATTAAATGAAGAAAAAATTATAAAATGGAATCATAATAATAATTACGTTCAAATATACTTATTTTTAACTGTAATCATATATTACAAACATAGTATGTTGCTCTTAGTTTATGGTCACTAGAACCATATTTTTTCCTTGCGTGTAAACTTGTTTTGTCAAATTTTAATCCCACGATCATGAAAAAGCTTTAAAAACTCATAACTTCCACAGTATAGATCCGATTTAAAAATTTTTATTAGCGTTTAACAAGATAAAGAAAAATAAGTAAAAGCTATATTCGGCTGTGCCGAATCTTGCATACCCTTCACCATCGTTGAGATGGAATTAGATTTAGTTTTATCTGTATATATAAAAGAGTAATGACTGAGTGATTGACTGACTGAATTACTTGGTGATTCATCATCGCAAACCCAAACGGTTAAGGTTAGAAAGATGAAATATGGACTGAGGATTGGTCTTCTGCCGAATAGATCCACTAAGACGGGATTTTTGGAAATTCGAATGTTAGGGGGTACAAAAGGGTAAAAACGAGTAAAATCGGTAACCTCATATCTACTAAACTAATAGAGATACAATAAATAATAAATTAAATAGTTTGAATGTTTAATAATTCTAAGACAATATTAAATTAAACAAGCGCTAATGTTATATTCGGCTCGGACCAATCTATATACCCACCATCAACTTTTTCAAATTTTACGTTATATGGGAGGTGGGTGGTAAAGTGTGCGGACCACGCCCAAAATTTTTGACATATCTCCTCCATTCTTGCTGAATTTCAATAGCAAATTTTTCGAAAGAATTTCCGATCTTTTGATATATATATTAATTATGGCAGTTGTCGGTGGGCTTTATAAACGCCATTTCAACCGACGGACACACGGACGGAGGGACAGACGGACAGACGGACAATGTCCTATCGACGAAAATTGTGGAAATTACAAACGGAATGACAAACTTATATATACCCTTTACACCTGTGGTGAAGGGTATAAAAAAGACGCTTGCACATCTCATATATATTTGTCATTGATTTTATTTTATTTTTTGTCTTGATTTTGTTTAGTTTTATGAAAAAAAAAAAAACGCATAATATTGAAGTGAATTTTTATTTAATTTTTTCTGTCTGTTGAAATCAGTTATTAGAAAACCCCAGATAAATGTTTTTAACATTAAATTGTAGGGAATATACCTTAGAAAAATATACCTAATAACAATTTGTAAAATCGGTTTATAAATAGCTGAGATATCGCCAAAAAACTGAAGATCCAAAATCGTTTTTTCTAAGGTCCTATACAGGCTAGCGACTTCCTTCTTGCACGCAAAATTCAGATTCTATTTCAAATTGAACAAAATATAAGAAGCTATATCAAATTTAGTTTTTAAAACTTTTTTAAGCCCCTGCATAAGCTAGAGACTTAATTTTTTCACAGATTTTTTTTGCTGAAGGAATAAACTCTATCGGTATGCTACGGTCTTCATTTTTCCACAAAACTGTCATAATTTTGTTTAAATTAATGTTGTTATTTAGTGTGGTTGTTTCATTAAATATATTAATTTTTATATAACATCCCAACTTGGGTGAAGAGTATATAAAATGCGGCACAGCCCAATATAGCACTATTTTTTAATTAAATTGTGATGTTAAATAAAACAACTGTTTAAATTGAAAAATATAATGTAATGAAATGAAATGTATTGTCATACATATCATGTCTAAGAGATGTATCTGCAAAAAAGTATGAACTGAAGTTCTTTTGTGCTTCTAGTATTTAGCACATAATTTTTTTCTTTATCAATCGATTTTGTCCAAATAAAAATTATATACGATAAATATTTAAGCCAAATTTCGTTCCCACAGTTTGTCTACTCCGAGCCCTGTCCTTTCAACAAACATTCAGAATCTTACTAGGACCCATAATATATATACTATAAGGGATCTTAAATTATTCTTTCAATATATTACACACGGAATGATAAACTCAATATACCCCCATCTTTTTATCAATATTTCAAAAATATGGTCAAAATATAAAAAAAGACGAATTTACCTATTCATTGAAATACAGAGTCCCTAATTTTAACTCCTTTTAAAATTCTGGTCCATATTTACATATTTGTTGTTAGTATTTATTGAGCTCCAATAATAATTCTTGATATAATTTGAGTTGATCTTAAACTGGATTAATTTTGAAGAATTAAATATAGTTCCTTTAGAATTAATTCCTTTAAATCATTTCATCTACAACACATGTGTTTGTATGTATACATCACACTCATACACATACACTTTGTTTTATAGGAAAAAGTTGTTTTGTTGTTATATAGTGAATACGCTAATATTTTACTTATGTCGCAGTCATCTGCATATTGTACATGTATGTGTTTAATCATATACACATACTTTCAAACTATCTTAATATATACATATGTATGTGTACTTCTAAATACTTTATATAATAAGCCATATTTTTTTTCTCCTGTTATTCAGCTTTAGAAAACTTTATAAGTTTTATTCATGTACGTGTAAGAACTTATGTTGCACACTGACATATACTATAGCACATACACGATATTAAAACATGTAAAAGGAAATGGTTATGAGAGTATGTATGCGTGTGTATGAATGCGTTTATTTAAGTATTAGTAACACTTTATACAAATGTTTTTAAATAAGTTTAGTTTTAGCAACAAATATGTGATATTTTTAGTTTTATTAAAGATTTTTTTTTTTTTTTTTTGGGAATTTAAAAAATTTTGGATTCTCAATAGAAATAAAGTTTTGTCATAAATATGTATGTATATGTGTATATTTATGTGTGTTTTATATAAATCTCTAATAATTCTTTTGGTGTGTGGTAAACAAACTTTTATTAATCATTAATCTAAACTTACAATTGTGATTCATGTGTAACAAATAGAACTTAATAACATGCAAAGTAGTGCTAGATAAAGAAAAATGAGTAGATTTTTTAAAAAGAATTTGGCAATAAAGGATTTTCGTAGTACTTTTTCTTGAAACGTGTTGTAAACTATGAAAACTTATGAGATATTAGACTAAATGGTTTATTATAAACTATTGAAGAATTTAATATGCTTACGAATTTACCAAGTAAATTACTGAGAATTGTAAGTCTAGTTGAATACTTTTGTGTTTTCGTGATTCTAATTTCAAAAAAGGCATAAGAATATATAAACTATAACGCTCAATTTAGTATAAATAATATTTTATGTTTAAACATCAGCCATCTGTTGATTACTTAATAATATTTTATAAATATTTCAAAAATTGCGTTTTCATCTTAATAAAATTATTTAAATTTTTATCAATTAAAAAAATATTCATACATTAAATTAACTATATCATATTAAGAATAATTTAGCTAATTGTTCGGACCACTCCCATTTTTTACCTGTACAAAATTTCGTTGATGTACATGCTTTTGTTTAAGAGATATCTGCAGAAAAAGATTAACTGAAATTACAACGGTCACCCTGTATTTCTAGTATTTAGCCCATAACTTTTTTGTTTTTTTTTTTTTTTTTTTTTTTTTTGACAGATTTTCAATAACAAACAGACCTATAAGATAAATATTTGAACCAAAATTTGTCCCCTCCAACCCCTATCCTGCTTTCAACAGGCGGACGGTGATAGCTAGATCGACTCAGAATCTTATACACGGAGTGATAAATTCAATATACCCCTCACCATTTTGATGGTGCGTATAAAAAAATTATTAAACAGGGCAAGTTTTTCAAGCTTTTCGCTTGGAAAGTAAGCATTTGCATATTTCAAAAGAATTTTACAAAAAATGCTTATATTATAAATCTTTGCATAAATTTGCATATAATGGAAACAAAAGTTAGTTTTCTTAACAAAAACACACTTTTTTGTGATTTTTTGGTGTTCAATCAAATGATTTCTAAATTTTTTTTTGTGAGTATTTTGAGTATATTGTAAAGAAAAAAATTCAGAAGCGTCAAATATGATACTTAAAATTAAAATAGTTATATTTTTATAAACATCGAAATCTATTAGAGATTGAAAGTTAAAAAAGTGCATTTTTGTGCATATTTTCTACACATTAATATATAAGAATACATAAATTCGTTGAATTTTATATACATATTCATGCTATTTTTGCATATTTCTGTGCATATTATACAATTTTTTCGTGCTTTTTCAAGCGCATATTTCAATTTTTTTTTTGTGCATATAAAAATTTGCCCTGTTAATAAAAATATATAAAAAAATATATATATATATTTTTTATAAAACAGCTGGTCAAATATTTGCCAAATGTGAACATAATAAATAGTACTGGAGCTTACTTGTTAAAATACATACATTATTCATACGCAGAGGTGACCAATAGAAAAAATAAAATTGTACTCAGTTATATCTGGTTATAATTGCTACATTTACATGTTAAATTTTTTACATTATTTTTCTATACTTAAAAAAATAAAATTAGTCTAGCGAAAAACAAACTAAATTCTAGAATTTATAATTTTCATTAAAAAATTAGCTTTAGAATTTTAGGACTTAAAAAAAAACACTCAGTTAAGATATCAAAATGAGTTTCAAAACACGAAATGATTATTATTTTCTAAATATAATACCCTGAAAGTAAAATTTAAGTCATTACTTTTATTATGTTTTTTGCGCACTTAAAAAATATGCAGGACATAGGGTGCAACTTCCAATCAAATTAAAATTACTTTTTTTTAACAATTTCTAATGCCTTACATATTAGAATATATACATATAAAAAATATAAATTTTTTAAAAAAAAAAGTAAAAGATTGGTTATTACATTTTTGTAAAATAAATCACTCCTTTACTGGGGGAATTTCTCGCGAAAACCAAAATGCATTAAACATAATAACTCAACGATTTAACCCTGGAAGGGCTGAGTGATATTTCTTTATTCGTTGCATATTTTTTTGGGGAATTTTGCTATAGCACCTGCCGTAAATAAGATCTTGAAGTGTCCGCACGTATGTTGCTGTGAGCGATCTGAAAGTTAATATTTTAAGCAGCCTTGTTAGTCGAAACGACTAAGGAAGTACTTAGTGAGAATTTTTGAGTTTTTAATGGTAAAATAATTTAGTAAATATAATAATGCAGTGTAATTAATATTTGTTCCTATAGTGTGAAATATACTTTTTGGGCGAAAATAAATATAATGTGACTTCCAGAAATAATTTCAGCAACACACATATATATATTTTACATAATGATGATGAAGAAGCTCCATTCGCTTTATCAAATAGATAAGGCATGATAAAAACTGAATAAAGCCATATTACAAAGTACTAACTTGTAAAAAAGTTCTTAAGTTTCATTAGTCGTTTCGACTAACAAGTACAAACTTTACGGATCGATTTCATCTTATGAGTTCTATAATAAAATACGTCTAGACGAATAGATCAACAATTTTTAGCACATTATTTTGTAAAAAATTACAAATTACAGAGCAAAAATTCAAAAACTAAAAATGTAAGCATAAATGCTTTTTCTTTATCTCGCCAAATAGTTTACAGGAATACAAGCATTTTTGAAATCTGAATTTATTTGTAAGGAGTGAGATCGAAAAATTCTTAGCATACATAATATTCAATAACTTAGAAACGGTTGATCGTAGAGTTTTCATTATTTTTTAATCATTTGATAATTTAGCACAAATCACAGAAATATATAATTTTTATGGTTCTAACCACTAATTATAAAATTGTGAACCATTTTTGTAAACCCTTTCTTTGGAGATTTGATAGTTGCTTCAGTCACTTTTTTGGAACAGTGTGCACATCTTCTGTTAAAATCTTCGGAATTTTGGGACACCTTTTTTGTGTTCTTGAATTCACTTTTCACAAGAGCTCAATATCTCTCCACTAGTCTAAGCTATGGACAATTTTGAAAATTGACCTCTCTTGGTACTAAAACTATGTTATTGATTTGGTACCACTCCAGATCATTTTTACCGTAGTGACATGATACCAAATGTGTCCAAATGGGTTATGCTTTCTTAAGAAAAGAAAAAGTTTTTTTTACAAATATTCCTTTATGCATATTTTGGTATTTATAGATCCGAATGTATCAAATGACTTTCCTGTTTTGCCGCAACTGCAAAAAGCTTGTCATACCATGAATTTTGTAAGAAATTTTTACTGCTTTTGGATCATAAACTTATCTCCAACATTGCTTCGAGCATTAGCAATAACAATTTTTGAGACACAAGCTGCGAAGATTCTGCCAGCACCTACGTTTCTTTGTCAATTATACAGCTTGAGTATTTTTGTATGAAATTTGGTTTTAAATTCCGAGTCCAATTTTTGGCTTGTAATTTTTTTTGCAGAATTCCAGTTTGGAATTTCTGAACTTTATATGTTATCAACTTACCCATTAGCTTTAAATTTTCGCACCAAATAGTCGAAGCACTGAGAAAACTGAGATGATTTTCTACCAGATGTGTTTGGAGTTCCTTTCAATATGCCTTCAATTTTCTGGCCTTCCCAATATCATGTGGTCCTTTTTTCTTACCGAACTAGGTTTTACATCAATAGTCAAATTCTCCTGATACAGTTTAATAACATTAGAAACGGTTTTACGGGCGACATTTAATTCTGTGGCCAATTATTTGTAAGACCTATTTGGATTTTTTGAAATTTTTTAATAACTTGTAGGACATAAATCTTTTTCGTCAATTATTTTGATTAAAATAAGGACAAATTAACATGGTTGTTATTAAAAATAATAACTGAAGTATTTTTCCATGATAACTAGATCGAAAAAAATTTTGAATATTGATTCCGAAAAAATTTATGAGGCAAAATGTATGTTAAGAATTTTTCGATCTCACTCCTTAGCAGAAACGATTTTTTTTTTTTATTTTTTACATTCCCGATGTTGTCAATTTTGACACCCTGTAGCTTATCTCGTATTATTACAGGGTGACTACAAGATTATTTTCCTGAAAGATTAGGATCTCCTTTACAATTTTTTCAAACATTTCAATTCGATCCGACCAGTAGTTTAGGATATACAGATTTATTACCAAAAGTTTCGCAATTGACCCCATTGTGAACCGTTAGCTACTCCTGTATAATAACGAAATCACTAAACTTTTTTGAAAGCTTAGAACGCAAAAATGTGTGTATTGAAAAAAATTAATTTCTACTTGAATAATTGTTAAAAATATATTTCAACAGGTTTTTCTGTTATTTATTTCGAAAACGTAAGTATATAACTTCATCTAAAAACAATATATTTTATCTTTTTGATTGTTTCATGAATTATTACTAAAATTTTGTTTATAAATTTGGATTTCATTAAAACTGAATTTACTAGAAAAATTAAAAAATTTACTATATTTGAAAAACTTTCTATAGGAGATTAGTACATGGATTTAAAATTGTTAATGCTGATGTTATAGCTTAATATCTGACATTTTTAAAACAGCGAAGACCACAACCACCTTTTGCTTAAAATTAAAAAATAATAATAATAAAATACTTTGTAAAGGTAAAAATTACATTTTTAATTTAAATATTTTTGAGGTGAGCAATAAAAAACAAATAAATTTAAATGGATTTTTTAATTTCTTTTAACTTTTCAACATTTTTCTATGTAGTTAAGCTCAGCATAACATAAGTTTCAAGAAAATAAAACGTTAGTTCTTAATATCTATTAAAATTTAAATATTTTCATAAATTTTATATATTTAATTTTCCAAAGTTTGATGAAATATATAATTTTTTTTTTTTTTTTTATTTCCACCTTTCTCCTTAATAGGAATCAATAAAGAACGGAACTACTTTTTGCTCATTATTATTATTTTTTTTTTTTTTTTTGTTTTTTATTTAATTTTTAGCTCATAGTCTTATCTGTAGTTAGGAAAACTAAATTCAATTTATTTTAATTTCATTAAATAGGAATAATCATTTAAAAACTTTTTGCACTCTAATATTACTTTGTCAGTAATATTTGTACATCTTTCATGTACAACCGTGAGTATGAGTAATATACATATATTACTTACGAGCAGTATACCCGCTATCTCGTTAGCGTAGATTCTGTCTAAGAAAAACCATACTATATTATAAATTCTAATTGTGTTAAGTTTTAATTTTATAACTATAAATTTTTGAACAATATTACTAATAGCATAAACACAGTGCGCTTCGCTACACCATTGTATTGAAATAAAAAAATCATCGAAACAAAATTCTCGATCTTGCAGTACTCATACTTAGACCACATAAAAATTTGTTAGCCTTTTTATTTATAAAAAAACAAAATGAAATACTAAAAATTAAGAAATCTGTAAAATTTAACTATGATTCCCATCACCCGTGGGAAAAGTTATAATAATGGTGTTCTGTCAGCATTCAGAACACATTTTTAACTTTCGAAGTTACAAAAAGTATTAAATTATTTCTATTATTATATTTTATTAGAGAAGAATGTGACCAATAGGGCTTGTGGATTCTAAACACAGAACGATATACTCGTATCTTTAATTTCACGTTTAGAAGTTAATTATTATTACGTAATATTCAAAGAGTAATATAATAACGAAAAGTACCATAAAGTACCCTCTTCTCAATCACTTATCTTTAATTTCATGTTTCCAGGTTTAATATTTTAGAAAATTTAAAAAACACTGGATTCTTGATTACTTAGGACCATGTATTTTTAATTTCATATTTGTAGGTTCAATATCAAGAAAATTCAAGAAGAATGAAAAGTACCACAAAGTTCTCCTCTTGAATCTTATCCACAAAGGACCATATATCCTTAATTTCATGTTTCTCAGTTCAATATTGTAGAAAATTCAAGAAGTACCATTAGAAGCAAACAAAAGTACCACAAATCCTCTTTTCTAAATTCTCATTCACTTCGACCATATATTCATAATTGTAGGTACAATATGATATAAAATTCAAAAAGTACCATGGAAGAACAAAAATTAGAAAACTCAAAAAGTACCATTAGAAGAATGAAAAAGTACCACAAAATACCCTGTTATGAATACTCATTCACTTAGGATATGTATCTTTTATTCCATTTTTCCAGGTTCAATATTATAGACAATTTTAAAAGTACCACCGGAAAAACAAAAAAGTACCACAAAGTTCCCCCTTGTAAATTATCACTCACTTAGGACTACATGGCCTTAAGTTTAATATAATAAAAATTGCATTATTTAATTTGAATAAAATTTAATTTCCCAATTTTATTCCCTTTTTGGTACTTTTTTACTCCTCCTAGATGTAACAAAGATTGTATTCTAATGAATTTCTAAATTGTATTGGGATCGAATGTTAAAATATTCATATGAATGTGTCAGTAAAAAGAAAAAAATATTTTGTGAAAAAAAGTACCAAAATCAGGTACGATTTTTACCCCTTAAACGTTCGGATTTCCAAAAAGTACCAAACTTGTATTCACCAATTTATGATAAGATACTAATTTGATGCACATTTTATTATTATGCTTACAGGATTAAAAGATAGATAGGGTTCCAAAAAAGTACCGTTTTACAGTTTTTATCCGTTTTCTCCCTAAAAGAGCAGATTTTAAAAAACGTACCAGACACCTATACAATAATTTTTCGAATGAATAACGATAACTATTTAACTTTTTTGTAGCTCTATTGGTTTAGTAGATATAAATTTACCGATTTTACCCGTTTTTTACCCTTTTTACCCCCTAAACATTCGAATTTCCAAAAATCCCATCTTATTGGATCTATTCGTTAGGAGGCCAATCTACAGTCCATATTTCTTCTGCGATGATGAATCACCAAGTAAGTCAGTCAGTCAATCACTCAGTGACGTTACTTTTATATAGATAACACGTATAATCTAGTATTCTTTACTAATATTTATATTATTAAAAAATATATATTTCCATAATTTGTATGTTATTTGTCTTAATTCAACAAAAGCATTATATGGGAATGAATCACTGTGGAACGATCCTACCAAAACTTTAGGGAATTTATTATTTTTTATTTCTTTTTTTTTTACCAAATACCCAGTTGGAAATTTCTTTAAGACGTCTTATAAGACAATTTCATGTCGCGTCAGAATCACTGCTGACTTTGTCATTTGTATTATATTTTGTCAAATTTCTTCAAGACTTAATCAGCATGTTGTCAATAGTGCTGACAATGTAGTGACATATCTTAGTGATGTCAACATGATTATTGCATTTAAAAATTCAGTGTATTGTCAGTGATACTTTTTCCTTCTTTGATCACTACTGCTGACATGTCTATAAGATGTCTTGACGAAAATAATTAAAAATATCAGCATTCAATAGTGTAAACGTGATGCGTGCCCTTCATATTGATTATTCTGCATTTATTAAAAGAAACACAATTTATGGAAATAATAGAAATTCATATATTGAAGGTACTATGAAGTATTCTAACATGAATTCAAAATTTAAAGAGATAATATCAATGTTAAACCCATTTTGCATTTTGAATTAACACATTCAACGATATTGATAAAAACTGTGTTCTGGTTAAAAATGCTTTTTATGTCCGTTTGCAATACTTCAATTCCCTGTTTAACTTCATTGTTGTTGGTAGCAATGGCTGCATTCTGACTTAAAGCAGTCTTAATGTGCAGCACTGAAATTGCCCTTTCAGATGAGATAACTTGATCGGAATTTATAAAAGAGTTAAATTAATTAAATGGATGATTTACTTATTTGTTATATAACTATTTTTTCGACAAGACTTACGTGAAATTTTATTTTGTTTGCTCAGTTTTATTATTTTATTTTTTTTAACAAGCGTTTGATAGCTTATATTTTTTTTTTCCTATTTTGTCATAGAGTTTTTGATTAAAAATTTTTACTGAAATTTTTTTTTTTTTGGAGTTGTTGAACACATTAAATCAAAATATTATATAATTTTTTTAAGTGTATTCGCTCTTTAAATGGTTAACTATATAAAAAGTTTAACAAATGTATTAACTTTTTAAAAGTTAAAAATATGAATCTTAATGTAATAAAATTTTTCTTAGAATTTATTAGAATATCTGATCTGATTCGAATATCTAACCCTTAATTCATATTAATTTCACTACAGTTTTTAAAAAGTGTTGACACATCATGTAGTCATCTATATATATAAAAGAGTAACGTTACTGACTGACTGACTGACTGATTCATCATCCCACAGCCCAAACGGCTGATGCTAGAGAGACGAAATTTGGAACGTAGGTAGGTCTCCCATCATATAGATCCACTAAAACGGGATTTTTGTAAATTCGAATGTTTAGGGGTTAAAAATGGGTAAAATCGGTAACCTTATAACTCGCAAACTAATAATGATACAAAAAAAAGTTGAATAGTTATCGTTATTCATTAAAGAAATAATTGGACAGGTGTCTGGTACTTTTTTGAAAATCGGCCGTTTTAGGGAGAAAACGGGTAAAAACTGTATTTTGGTACTTTTTTGACACCATATATATCTTTAAAACCAATCAACATACAGATAAAATTTATATCGTATTCAAAACTTATCAAAAAATTAGAAATACAAATTTGGTACTTTTTTGAAATTCAAACGTTTAAGGGGTAAAAATCGTACCTATTTTTGGTACTTTTTTCATAAAACATTTTTTTATATTTATTGAAATCTTCATATGAGTATTTTAATATGGGAACCACTACAATTTTGAAATTTAATGGAATGCAATTTTTGATACTTCGATGGATGAAAAAAAGTACCAAAAAAAGGGATAAAGGCGGAAAATTACATTTTATTCAAACTTAATAATGAATTCTCAATTACATTAAACATAGAAACATGAAATTAAGAAAATGTAGATAAGAATTCACAAGAGTGATGTGAGATGTACTTAAGAATTCAAGAGGATGGACTTCGTGGTACTTTTTTCTTCTTCTATTGGTACTTGTATTTTCTTGCATTTTCCATAATATTTAACCTAGAAACATGAAATTAAATACGCATGGTCCGATGTTGGAAAGAATTCACAAGGGGGACTTTTTGGTACTTTTTCGTTCTTCTTATGGTACTTTTTGAATTTTCTATAATTATGAACATAAAAACATGAAATTAGGAATATGTTTTTAATGAGAATCCACAAGAGGGGACGTTGTGGTACTTTTTTTGTTATTTTAATGGTACTTTTTGAATTTTCTATAATATTTAACCTAGAAATATAAAATTAAAGATATTTGGTCCTTAAAGATGAGAATTCATTAGAGGGGACTTTATGGTACTTTTTTGCTCTTCTAATGGTACTTTTTGAATTTTCTATAATATTTAACCCAGAAACATGAAATTAAAGATATGTGGTCTTAAATGAATAAGAGTGGTTTTTGTGGTACTTTTTTGTTCTTCTAATGGTACTTTTTGAATTTTCTGTAAATATGAACCTAGAAACATGAAATTAAGGGTATGTGGGCCTAAGTGAATGTGAATCCATATGAAGGGACTTTATGGTACTTTTTTGTTCTTCCTATGGTACTTTTTTTAATTTTTTATAATTGTGAACCTGGAAACATGAAATTAAAAACATGTGGTGCTAAGTGAATGAAAATCCATAAGAGTGGACTTTGTGGTTTTTTTTTTTTTTTTTTTTGTTCTTCTAATGGTACTTTTTGAATTTCCAATATTATTTAAAGTAGAAACATGAAATTAAATATGCATGGTCCTATGTGAGAAAGAATTCACAGGAGGGGTCTGTGTGGTACTTATTTTGTTCTTCTGAAGGTACTTTTTAAATTTTATATAATTATGAATCTAGAAACACGAAGTTAAATATATGTAGTTCTAAATGAACGAGAAGAGACTTTATGGTATCTCTTTTCGTTTTTCTAATAGTACTTCTTGAATTTTCTGCAATTTTTATCCTTAGAAACATAAAATTGTAGATGTAAGGTCCTAAATGAATCAGAAAACTTAAAATGATTTTTGCGGTCCTTTTTCTTTATTCTAATACACTTTTTCGTAATTCTGATATTTATTTTTCGTTATTCTAAGATTAGAAACCTGAAATTAAAGTGAAATTGTTATTTATGGATGACATAACACCATTATTAAAAATGTTCCCAAGGGAGTAAAGAATCTTAGTTTAAATTTATTATATAATATGGTTTTTATAAAAAAATTTCCGCTAACGAAGTTGCGGGTCTACAGCTAGTCCTATATAAATGTCATCACCTAATGACTTTTACAATATAAGTCACTTATGAAACTGTCTTCAAGACACAATTTCCAACTGGGTAGTTTTTATAAACATCTTTATTCTAAACCTAATTTTTTATTTATTTTACTATTTTTACTAAATTTATTTATTTTCCTTTTCTTTTTAGGTACGTTCAACAAAAGTTCTTACTACTCTAACTAAATTTGTTTTAAAAATATATGTAAGTATTTAAATGCTAATTTAAATATAAATTCCTATACAACATACTTTCATAGGATTATTTTTAAATACACAAAAATTGAATACAAAAGAAATACTAAAAAATATTTTCCCTCTAGTAATCTTAAATGGCTTACAAAATATTTATATAATAAGTAGACATTTTGCAGCCTTTTACTGGAATATATAAAGATATAGAAAATGTTTTTTCCTTTCGTTGGTTACTACTAAATATTCCCAAATTGTAACTATATTTAACTAAGTCAGAAGCAACAAAGAAAAAACAGAATATACAACACTTACAAACAATGCCCTCAAAACTTTAGTTTTTTTTAGAAGTATCTTTTTTGTAACTTGATAAGTATCACATACTGCTATACGTACTTGTATGTCGTTTGTGTAGACTTAGAAATTATTTTTTGTACAAAAATTGTATAAAACAAAAATCAAGAAATAAAAAATCACATAAAGGCACGTGACATAAATGATAATTATGTTAAATATAAAGTATCTGTTGAGAATAAGGATTAGTTTTTTGTATTTGTTTCACAAGTATTATTTGGTTACTTAAATTTTGTATTTAAAAGGAATTTAGAAGATATAGTTAGTTTATCAAAAAGCTTACAATATAAGAATAAGTAATAAAATGGTATTGTAGGTCCACTAAAGAATATATGTTTAAATGAGTACACATATTTATTTTCAAATGGTACTTACTAATTAAAAAAAGTCCACAAAGAGTAGTTTTTCCTAAGGACTTTATTTCCGAATTTATTTTCTACTTTATTTCGTATCCAAAAAGTGTTTCCACAGATTCAGAGTTGTTATATGTTGATCTGTTACAAAAAGGAACAAGAAATTAATGAACCTATATTTGTTGTAAACTTAGTTTTTCCTTTCATTAATTCAGCACCTTATTTTTTTCCCTCATTCGATGTTACCCAGGATTCTAATATTATGACAATTTATATTCACATTTAAGTGTATGAGTGTTTGTCTCTATCTCTATCTGCCATCTATCTGTTATGAGTTTTTAGTATCAGTTCATGTTATCAGATTTAAGTTTTTGTCGATGTTAAGTATGTGTTTTACTTAATATGTCCTCATATTCACATTAATCTTAATATCTAAGACGAGAAAAAAATTATAAAAAAAAAAAAACTTTATTTTAACTGGTGTTTATTGTCATCAAATTTGGAGGAAATGTTTTGTGTCTGTCTCTTCATCTATGCGTGTTGTGTGTAATTCATCATTTGTATTGTCATTTATTATTACAACAAAATAAATGATACATCAATTTCTAATTGGCTTAAATGATGATCATTTTAGGTTCATAAAAAAGATGATGGTGAAGAAAATTCTTATGTACATGTGTATTTATTGTGTTAAATTATGTAATAAAGGCTTATTTGTGTCTATTTATTAACTTTAGAAATGTTTTAGGAAATGAAGGAAATAATTTAACGAAATTATGAAATGAATAACATATAGGATATAACGGTAATATTTGTAGGCATCTATAGTCCATATTACGTAATTTTAAGGTTTTTAATCATAAAATTTTTAAACGTCTTTCTACAATTGATAGCTTTTGAGAAATAGTTCAGAGAAAATATAGAAAAACATTTCTATAGTATTTGTTAATTTTTATCAATTTGTTAGCTCTCCTGAAAATTTTGAAAATTAGTTTTTTCAAAAGTCCTTAGATTGTGAGTACTAGAACTTGTGCATTAGAACCATTTCAGATTTTTTCTTAACTTTTTTGGAAATATTTAGGTGAATTATATAATATTTCTGAAATTAGCTAACGTAGTTTAATGTAAGTTATTGTAAAAAATTACCACAGATATATAAATAGTTTTAAATGACATGAAGAAATTTTAATTATCTTAAAAAGTCCTGTTAGATTAATCTTCTCTAGCGAAATTAATATATTCAACCCACTCCATTTTTAGAAAAAAAGTATTTGAAAATGGCATTTTTAACACATACATATAAATTTCCCAAACATATATACATCCACTCCAAGCATTTGTTTCCTTTCATGCCCCTTTCCTTTAACCCACAATTAAAACACACAAATGAAGGTTTTATCTTTATCCATGACCATCAATCATTTGGACATGGATGACACCATAAAAACACACAAAAACACTTTTTTCTAGTTGTTTTACATCTTCACTTATGTATATGTATGTGTTTGTTAACTTTTTCGTTTTTGAAAAGTTGTCTTTTGCTTCACTGCTCTCCTTCTTCTTCGTCATCTTTTCAAATACCTAATTATTCAGGTTTTATACACTTTACAACAATTTTTTTTTTTTTTTTTTTTTTTCATACAGTTTAGTTACGGTTTGTCTCTGTTTTTTTGAATAATTTTTTTAACTTTTTCAATTTATTTTTATAAAATTTTCAGTTTATTTTTCTAAAGATAATTTTTAGCATTGACCATGATTGTGTAGTGCACTCTCTATCTCTCACACAGTTAATAAATGGGGTCAATTAAAGTTTGTTAAAATGTTAAATAGACAAATTAAGTTTCAAGTGGCAAGTAGCACAAATACAAACATATAAAAGTGGAAAAAAAATAAGTAATAGAGCAAAAAAAGCTAACATTTTTACTGCTTTTAATTATTTTATTTGTTTTTCTGCCCCAAACTCTTTTACAATTATTTCACTAGGAAATTTTATGTATGGAGGTAGGGAGGGGGCTAAACGGTGGCAAGTAATTGAAAAACTTGAGAATCAAAAGTTGGTACTTTAAGTAGTAAAGTTTCGAAAACAAATAAAAAATGTGGTGAAAAAAATGGAAAAAATTATGATAATTAATTTCTCATTTCAAGTTTTTCTATTTGTTTTCTTTAAGTTTTGAGTGGCATCGTTTTGCCAGAAGAAATCAATAAATTTTAATCATAAATTAGATTTGTACATAGCAAATGCACTTTAAATGAAATTTGAAATAAACGTGCTTAAGAAATAAAGCACTTCAAGTTAATGCTCATAATAAGTGAGACAGTTCATCAATGGCATTTTAATATTAGCAATGAGTTCCAGCGTTTTAATTATTTCATTTTAAACTTTTATTCCACTTTATTTACCTCTAACCTCTATTAACTAATGAATCTATTTATACAACATAAATTATAACAATATTTCAAGTTTATTATTCGCAAAGATATACAAATAAAATTATGAATGAATATTTTATAAGCTACACTAACTACCAGTTGAGTAATTTAAATTTTAAAAGTACTTAAATAAATTATGCATTATTTTAGCTAATTTAATGGTCAAAAACGTTTTTTAAGCCACAATTATATTATAACTAAACAGTACATTTAGCCACAATTATACAAAAATAAAGCTAAAAGTTTAGGGTCAAACGTTTGCAGCATATGGCAAATATGTTTTATTTTTGTTTTTTACTACCAGGGGTATTTTGTAATCTCATTAACAATAATAAAACATAAAAAAAAAAATAAAAATAAAACAAGTGTTTAAATAAAACTCCTCTTAAAATAAGACGAAACAAAAATAAAATTTCTGCCAAGTAAAAAGGCATTTAAATCCACAACCAGAGGGAGGTGAGATTCAACAATGGTACAGACATTACACTCTTAAGTGTTTTTGGGGAGTGAAAAAAAAAATACAAAAACCAAAAACTAAATTTGTACAACAATCCAAGCAACCGTCTGTCAGACAAGTCTTGACATTAATTGTTTGGTGTGGAAGTGTTGGATTTGCGTGTCATGTAATTAAGTTTCAAAGTGGAGGAAGAAACAAAAATTAAACAGCAGCTTATAAAAGTCGTTAATTTTGTGCTGGTGCTTATTTTCTCTTACTATAACTAGCTGGCTATTGGTCTGCCTGTCAGTCGGTGTCTGTTGGTTTGTTGGATTATTTTTTTGTTAAAAATTAATTTTTATTATTTTTAGTTGTAACTTAAAAGTAATTTACACATATGTATGTATATTTGGAAACAAATTATGAAAAAATTTCTAATTGATTAATATATTAATGCTGGAGATTTTTTCAAAATAATTTTCAATAAGCTTCATACTTGTATCAATTAATTACTCCAATCGAATTATATTAAAATATCTCCAAGATTGCAACCACCTATATTTAGCATTATAAGTAGGGATGCAAACGATACATCGATGTTACAAAAACATCGATGTATCGTTCATTAACATCGATGTCAACATCGACGATACATCGCCCTCAAAACTAAAAAACATCAACATTGTTCATTTAATCTGTTTGTGCTCAGCTGTAAGCAAAATCATCCCGATACTTAGCTGTGACCTAGAAGTAATAGAAAATACGAAGCCCAAAAACAAAAAAATCCTCTGACAAGGGAAAAGTGATCAGTTCTCTAAACAAATATGTGCGGGAGTATAATACTTCACGCTCATCAACAGCATCCAGTAACGACACATCCGATACTGATGAAGATAATTTAGAATTTTATATTAGGAAATACCACAAACAGTTGGCACAAAAAATATGAAAAATAAATCATCTAAATCTGTTACAGACACTATTAGTGGAGCTGAATTACAGATATATCTCTCAACTCCTTTTATACCTGTAAAAAGAGGCTCTATTGATTGCAATGTTATATCTTCCAATCGTTGCTAGGTCTGTGCAAAGCGAGCGTTTGTTCCCGGAAGATGGAGCAACCATTACTCAGGGCAGAAATAGGCTTCTGGAAACTAGATTATCAACACTTCTTTCCTTGATTCTATACCAAAATTTTTGGATAGTAATTGACACAAATGTTGTATTTCATTTAAAGTATGGTGAATTTATGTGTAAAAATACTTTGGGCTTCATATTTATATGTGAAAATTAAAACATCGGAAAAACATCGATGTCTCGTTTCTATTACCGATGTTTTTTAACATCGATTTTGTTCACAGAAACATCGATATTTTAAAGCATCTATGTTCTTAAGAACGATGTTACATCCCTAATTATAAGCTGAAAGGACAGACGAACAGATATTCGTATATTAATATTTAAAATGCTTTACAAACATCAACAAAAACGCATAATATTCTTGCAAACTATAATAAGTAAGATGGGATTTTCTACTGCATTGTAATTCGCGGTCAGCTTCAGTAATTTTTCTTTTCTCGTGGACCCAAATTTTAAAATATATTTTGAAAATGTTTTCGAAATTAGACTTCGAAAATAAAATTATTTTAAACTTGAAATACAATTGAAAAAAAAAATCTTAAGTAAAATAAAATAAACATATGGGGGATTCACAAAGTGTGCTATCATGTCGTATTGTCATAATGTCATAAAATTTTACAAAGGAAAAGCAATAACAATATTTTTTATACAATGAAATATTTTAGGACATATGACAATACGACATGAATGTACTCTTTAAGAATCCCCAAATTTATTTAACGATTTATGAAAGATAAAATCCATTCCAATTACTTTTAATTGTATCAATTATTCAATTGATAAAAATTAAAATTTTCTGATATTTTTTTTAGTATAGAAAACAAAATAATTTATCGGCTTTCAATTATTTTTCTTATTGTATCAATAAATCAATAAAATATAAATGAATATAAGTGATAACTTGAATAATTGAACACACAATTTTTTCATAGGTTACATTTCAATTAATAAATTAATTAAAATTGGATTTTAGATTTTTCTATGTAAAATTTGAATTTTATTAGTTAGAATGCTTTGATGAGTAGTTTATTTAATTATAATAATATTTAAAATTCTGATTAATAACACAGGGAAACACTGATTCTGCGGCATGAGGTTTATCAGCCAATTCGTATACACGGTATTAATAAGTACTCTCTAGTTTTCGCGATAAATCGCGATTTGTAAAATTAACGAGGTTGCTTCATATATTGAAACATATCTCAAAAAATAGTTGTCTGATTGTGTTAAAAAAAAAATATCCGAAAATTTCAATTAAAATTATCTTCAAGTTGTTCTTATATTACTTTTTAATACGATCAACGATTGTGGAGATATTAAGCCCATCTTTTGAAAAAAAAAATTAAATTTTATACCAAATTTCAAGAAAAATTTTTTTCAAAAAAATCATTAAAATTCGAAACTGTTAAAAATTCAAATTTTTATTCTTTAATCATAAAGATAAATTTGATGAAAATAAAACAAGATATCTTTCATTAAAATCAATGCATAAGTTTGGATATTATTCACAAATTATTCAAAATTTAGTAAAAATAAAAAATAAAAATGAGTTGTCATGTCTATGTAACTTGTAAATAAGTATTTTTACTAATTTGTGAATAAAATCGAAACTTCTGCATTGATTTTAATGAAATGAATCTTGTTTTGCAAAAAAATTATCTCTATGAATAAGGTATACAAATTTGAACTTTTGACACTTTAAAATTTTTATAATTTTTTGAAAAAGTTTTTTTTTGAAATATTGTATAAATTTTTTTTTTAGATAATGGGCTGAATAACTCCCTAACTGTTAACCGTATTAAAAAGTAATGTAGAAACGTCTTGAAGATAGTTTTAATTAAAATTTTTTTATATTTTTTTGAAAAAAATAAAAGTCAATATATGATGCGACCTCGTTGATTTTACAAATCGCGATTTATCGCGAGAACTAGAGTTAATTAAAAAAAAAGTGCATTAAAGGTTTAGTACTTATTAAAACCGCGCCGCAGAAATTTTTTTTTTTTCATTTTGTAACTCTGTATAATCTAATCGAAATATTTTCGAAAATATTTTTTTCTGTGATTGGGGAACTGAATGAACTTTGATTGCTTAGGTAACACTTACTAGACAGATGACCAGATTTTCTTATCTGATATGTTAAAGTTATGTGGCTTTCATAAAGTGCTTTTATTCATAGCAAGCCACAAGCTCGATTTTTTTTTTTTTTTTTTTGCAAAAAGTCCAGTTCAGGTAAAGGGAAAAAATTCGTACACATATGTAATCTAAGGATTTTGGATTTTATGCCCAAACAATTTTATGTTATTGCGAGTAACCGTTTCTTAATAGTATGAGATTAAAATCTACATATATATCATATTTTTGCTGAAACTTTTTATTTGTTATAACTAGTGTATATAATTCAAAATTATTCAAAAAAGTATGTGAAAATACTCTCAGGTAAAAGAGGTGAAAACTATTTCTTAAATAAAATAAAAAACTGTGACATTATAAGGCAACTTCATAAATCAAAAATATGATTTTTCTCCAAAAATAGGATTTTCCAAAGCCTAGATTCAAGTAGATCCAAGGGATATTTTCATACTAATAATTCATTTATACTGTACATTGTAGTAAAATAATTTTTTTAATAAAAATTATGAAAATTCAAAAATGGATTGTTAACCTAATTTATCAAAGAAATGAAAGAATAAAATGGAGAATCTAATATGGCGACCAAAAATGTGTATACTTTTAGATTAATATATAGCCAAGATATTGCATCCGCCATTTTGAATTTATTATTTTATATTTCAGAATTGTGATCAGCGCCTTCAAAAGCCCTATATATTTATGTATGCTCTATGTACACCAAAGACTCTAATTTTGTCCAAAATTCAGGATCGTAAGCCAATTTGATCTACTATATTGCTTTTCCGAATTTGGAAAATCAAAAAAGAAATTTGTGTTCAGGGACCCCAAATTTGTCAAATGTGATTATTTAATTTTTTAATTTTAGCAAATTATAAAAAACAAAATTTGGCCGCCATATTGGATACGTCATTTTGAATCTAATCTCTCAAATGTCATTAAGCTACCACGTTAACCAAGCAACTAAAACAAAATTGTTATTATTTTGGATTTATTCGGATAAGGATCCCTGGAATGTTTGTATGAACTCTCTGGGGTTCGCAGATCCCCTATTGGAAACCTTTAGTTAATCGGAATTAAAAAAATAAATAATATACATTCAAATGAGATCAAATAATCTTCGAAAAGTAAAATATGCTATAGTTATAGTTACTTTTGAATACATAATAAGCAAAATCAAATTTTATGGCAGAAAACGGACTATTAGCACTACCAAAATCTGAAAGATTTTTAACAAT
The DNA here is from genome assembly GCA_951394005.1 of Protophormia terraenovae. Classification (NCBI taxonomy): domain Eukaryota; kingdom Metazoa; phylum Arthropoda; class Insecta; order Diptera; family Calliphoridae; genus Protophormia; species Protophormia terraenovae. The sequence goes on from OX596074.1 coordinate 87,720,313, forward strand.
TAAAATATTTAATGGGCTTTAATGATGATTTAAAAACAATATAGAAGCAAAATTTTACTCTATTAGCAAAAATTGACTCTATTAAAAGAAGTCGAAATTTCATATTCGTGGACAGTCAGCATTCATCACTCTTAATTTCAACATGGCGGTTTTAAAATATCCGATTCCCCGAGACCACGAAGTCTCAATTAACAAATTACACATACAAAATTATCAAATCGGCTGCAATATAAGAAATTGAGATAATTTAATAATAATTTTACATATACTCCATTAGGATTGAATGGACCAAGCTAACAAATATTACTAGGGTTTTAAAACCGGTTTTTTCAGTCAATGTGCTGTCGGTTTTTTCAAAATGTTCATTTTTCGAATGTCGAATAGACCGGTTTTTTTAAACACAAAAAACCGGTTTTAAAAATACCATTTTATTTCAGAAAACATGTACTAAATATTAATAGTGATATTTGAAAATTTAGGAATAATTTTTTTAAATATTCATACAGACTGATTTCTTATCTTCTTAAAATATAGTTTAAGTCTAAATTGGAATTTATTCTGTAATATTAAACAAATAAATAATTAATAATTATCCTGTATGACCCAAATTAATTTTTTTGATCCAATATTTCCTTTATTTTTTAAAGGTGTTGTGTTAAAAAAGTTTCACCTACAGAATCGTTTCAATTGAGACAGGCTTCCATATTAAGCCATGGTTTCTGTTTATGCTTACTAAAATTTAGATGATTTTTTCTACAATTTTGAAACATAATTATCTTCTAGTCATCTAGATATATAATTTGCTTGGCATTTTTTCTCTTTTCAGAGCTTTCTGAAGCTACCAAACGACGTAGAAAATTAAAATTTGGCTTAATTATAAAACTTTTTGTCCAACAAATCCTAATGGAGCCATATTTTGAAATTTGTATCAGGGAGCGGATATAAGAGGATTTATGTGTCTTTTTCTAAGAATTTTTTCTCTTTCCAGAGCTTTCTAAAATTCAGCTTAATTATAACCCTATTCGTCCTACAAATCCTAACGGAGCCAGATCTTGAAATCTCTATCAGGGAGCGAAAATACGTGGATCTATATATATGGATTTAAATATATCTTTCCTAAGCAATGTTTCCTTTCCAGAGCTTTCTGAAGCTCCCAGACGACGTAAAAAACTAAAAATCGGCATACTTATAAAACTATTCGTTCAACAAGTTCTAACAGTGCCAGATGTTCTTATCAGAGACCAAAAAGTCTGTTTTGGTATTAAGAACTTTTGAGTTGCTATACTTATTGTTTGCTCTCCAAATCCTAGAAAAAACTGATTCTGTATTTCAGCCAGGGAGCGCATTTACGACGATTTTTTTTATTTTGAAAGGTTTACGAATTTAAAACTTTAATCAATATTATTCTAATAAATTTTAACGGCTTCAAATAATTGACTTCGATTAGGGAGAGGAAGGTGTCTAAATTTTGTTCATATTTTTTTCTTTTAATTTTCGGATTTGTTTGTGCATATTTTCATTATTAAGTATATTATTTTTCCTGACATTGTCAGGCTTTTACGCTTGTATTTAATAAATTTGAACTTAATTATAAGAATTGATTTTTTTTTAAGAAATGTAGTCTTTTGATATAAATATTAACTTCTGCAAAAAACCGGTTAACCGGTTTTTTCTGAATTTCAAAAAGTGCAACCGGTTTTTTTAAAATACCAACTATTCGAACAATTCGAAAACCGGTTTCTTAAAAAAAGTCGAATAATCGATCACCCTACTTCCAATCAATAACTTCTAAAAGAATTTTTTATACGAGGAGATTCTGCATAACAATTTGCAACTACACTGACAGAAAATCAGGATAAAATTGAGAACGATAACAATTAACGGTGTCCCTTTTAAACATTCTTCATTTACAATTTTTAATTACGCAAACTCGTGTACATATTGTTATTTAACAAATAGTTTGATTAGTTTCAATGTAACTAAAAGAATTGTAAATTTAAATTGATTAGGTTGCGTGATCTAAATTCCTAATGCGACACAAGATTTCTAAGGGTTACAAAATCACTTCACTTTTTGTGTGCATATTCTATATTTTTATAGCACTGTCCATTGTCCACGATGCAATAGCAATATGTTTATATAAAATTTTGATTCTCTTGACACCAATATTTGTTCTAATCCAGGAAATTTTTATTGAAGTTTCACCTACTTATTTGTACCTATTAATATTTCTCTTATAAACAATTAGCATCAAATTATGTATTTGAATTAAATTTTAAGCTAGAAGCTAAAAAATTTAATATTTTTATCTTTAACAAATTATATCAATTTTGTTATTAAATTTCCACCCACATGCTTTGGTTTCAATAATGATAATGATGTTGACAATGAATGGATTGAGCTTTAACTGCCACTAATAGCTACAGCTATAACTACAACAACTAAATAATAATGTGGTAAAAACTAATAGCACAAACCTACATAACATAAAGTTTGTATACGAAATAATTAGATCGAAAACAAAATATCATATCATTTCTTAGTTTAGTTATATAAAAATAGAAGATTAACATCACAAAAAAAAAAAAAAAATATAATTTTATATTTTTGTTTTTATTTATTTAACAACTGTGTAACAAAACTACACAAATCGAATTTTAAAATATAAATTTGATATTCTGAAAGTATATTTTCATAAGTTCAAAAGGCATAACTAGTTCGGTGCTGATTAAAGTATTTCTACTTTTAAAACAACAAAACACATATGCTATGCACTACACTAACATACGCGATCGTATTTATCTTCTTAAGTAAATAAACAACAAATTTCTTATTTCTACTTTTTTATAGGCACTACACCAGAGATCACCACTCTCATACATTCACAATTATGTTTGTGTATGTTTTGTTTTTCTGTCCCATTATGAAATTATACACCAAAAAAATAACATCGTGGTTATACTAATTTAATTTTGAAAGTCTATTCGTCAATTCAAGACTTGTAAGTGGAAATACACGTTACTAGTTTAGAATTTTAATAGTAATAACCAGGGATCGCAACGATTACCATAGTAATCATAAAAATTACGATTTAATGTTTATTTTTTCTATTATTTGATTAAAAAAATATAACGATAAATTATTAATTTAGGATTTTAATTTCTTATTAAAAAATATCGAATAATTCAGCACGAACGATTATTTTAAATTTGTATTTTATAATATAAAATTAATTGTAGTAAATTATTATTTATTAATTAAAAAAAAACATAGTTATTTAATTAAAAAATCATATTAATTAATCCTACTTAATATTAAATATTTTTCATGAGTGTATCTCAAGCAACAAGCAGTAACACAACACTCTTACTTGAATGCTCGTGCGAAACTGACTTTCTTGTGTGTTTTTTATTAATTTCAAGAGCATAACAAGAGAGATAAAAAACTTTTCCTTTTGCCTTCCCTCCCGCATCATGAAATACTTTTAAAAAATATTTCAGTTTTCATTGACATGCGCTTTCTATATGTTGTATATTCTTTGGTTATATTAACTTCTTTGCTGTAGATATCTATATTTGTTCTTATTTCCTAATGACCATACAAGACATTTCGTTTACCAACTTTAAAAACACATTTACTACAACTGTTGCTCGATGAAATTAACAAAATTTTATGACTTCATTTAAGGTGCCCCCCAAACAAATAACCACAACATGCAAACCAATCAACCGCACCAAGAGCCAAACATTTCAATTCTATAACAAACCAACCCTCACATTTACTTATATAGATTTAAAAGATTCCACTTTAATAAATTTTATAATAATTTATTAATACTATAGCAGTAAGTAAGTAGTAGTTGTTTTCGGAAACATCATTTATTTAGTTTCTTGTTGAAATGAATTAAAGATTTATTTTTCGGGATTTTAAACAAATTTTATGGTTGGTGTGTAATCTCTTATGTTAGTTTTTTCTTTTTTTTTTTTTTAACCAAATAATGCAATCATTTTGCTTGAAATGTGTTGGTTTAAATTTGTTAGTTTCTGCAAATTAAGCAGAAATTTAAGATGATGGCTATTAGTTGTTTGGTTTAGATATCAATCAATAAATGAAGAATGATGGTTGCAAATACAATAAAATTGCATTTATTTTAAAAAACATAACGAAAACGGAAGCAAAAGTAATCTGGAAATAGATTTATACAACTGGGTTTTTGTTTTTAGTATTTGCTTATGCAATTAATTTTCAATTTAATATATTTAATAAAAATCTATACAGATTTAATTTCTTATTTTAGTTTTTTGTCAGCTTTACAATAAATTTATTTAAAAAAATAAGCTCCATATTTTTCAGATTTTTGGAATAACGAGAAAATTTTGGCAAAATTTTAGTTTTAGAAAAAACTATAAATATTGTATCTGTAATAAAATCTTTGTTAGTTAAAATATTCTAACGAAATTTTCGATTGTAGTCCACTTTATTATTTAAATTGAGTGCAAATAATTTAGATAAAACTGGCAATAATCTCAATAATGAACAAGCGCGAATATATTCGGCCCGGCCGAATCTATATACCCACCATCAACTTTTTCGAATTTTACGTTATATGGAAGGGGGCGGTAAAGTGGCCAGTAAAGTGCGCGGACCACGCCCATTTTTGGTTTCCGAGTTTATATTGACTCCTGAACTATACGTACAAAATTTCGTTGTCGTACGTGCTTTTATATATTTATCAGCAGAAAAGTATTTAACGGACACCCTGTGTTTCTAGTTGTCAGCCCATAACTTTTTTGTTTATTAACCGATTTTGACCATTTTCAATACCAAACAAACATTATATAAGAAAAATATTTGTGCCAAATTTCGTCCCCTTTGTGGGGTCTTAGATGCTTCCTTAGACATGTTACACACGGAATGACAAAATCAATATACCCTCCATCTTTTTGATGGTGGTTAATAAAAAGACATTGATGTTTTTGACGAAAGATTGATGACGTTTTTTTTCTTCACAAATACTCAGATTCAAATTGTATATTTCTGGACTCAGAAAAATTCCAATTTTTTCCTATATGATTACTAATTTTTTTCTTAACTAAGAAAAAATTTCATTGAAATCGGATTAAAAATTAGTGTTATATAGCGAAAAAAATTAGACTTAGGAAATTCTTTAATTAAAATTTCAGATTCGAATTTCTCGATAACTATATAACTATATAAACATACTAAAAATAAGCCAACGTTTTAAAAACATAACATATGTACTCTATTTTAAGATCGTATTGCTCAGTTCCTAACAAATATGTGGGATTTGACTTCCAAATTTAAATTTGTACACTCCTCTGCTTCGACTTTACTAGACATAGCTATTAAATGTTCAGTTATAATGGCCAGACCGTTTTTGATATGCTAATAATGTACAGTGGTTCCAAAACGCTTTTTTTGGAAATAATTCAGTAACTAAAGAACCGTTACAGGTATGTCAATAAAATGTCACATGGTCAGAGCTGAGGTGTTGATTTACAGGCCCCTAGCAGGTGGGAAGTGGGTGGCCCTCCAAAGTTGCCCATCTCAGGTATGTAATTTTCTTAAAAAATCGCCAAAAATTCATTTATGATATGAGAGAAAAGAAATTATATATATAGATAGTCCTTGTAAATCTCTACAAAAAATACGCTTACATGTGTAGGTTATCTCTTTTAGTTTAAGAGATATTCGGATCGAAATAAATTTTTACTTCATTTTTAGCCTCGTCTTTTTTTAGTTTTTTTTTAAATTGGCGGGCTTAATATTGCCCCTAGAATCTCTCTAAAATATTTGCCAGATTCCCCACAAAATTCTAAATAATCATGTAATGTAAGAATCATATAATTATATGAATCCGTTAAAAAGTTATACTAATCTAAAGTTGCAACTTTAAAAAAATTTTACACTTTTTGGGTTTTTTCCAAAAAGGTGGCAATATTTATTCAGTAAAAAAATTAGTTTTTTGTTCTGGGCTTTATCATTTTTTTAATGTTTTCAAAAGAAATTTTAATGTAAATGCGTGTATCCAACCCTATCCAAATTTTGTCAATTTTGGAAACATTTTTTTTTTTTTTTTTTTGTTATGTTTTCAAATTGCAAAGCTGGGATCGATTTAAAATTATTTTAATTTTTTAGCCCTATATGTAAGGTATACACCCAAAAAGTATTTTCTGATGGAGGCCTCTTATAACGACATTTCATTGACCATTTCAATGAAAAAAGTCGATTTTTGAAGGAAGCTTTCCCCGAACTGGAATTTTGGATATTTCGGAATAAGAAAATGATAGATTCCCATTTTCTTATTCCGATTCCCATTTTCTTATTCCCTTCTTTTAAGGAAAACATTTTTTATATTGTACTTAAATTTCATAATGATAGCTTAATTAATGTAGATTTTATTTAAGTTCAAATATTAACTTTTTTTTCCAAATTGGGTAACCTCGGTTATTATATAATAAATAATTAAAGCAGTTGACCATTTTCGTAGGTTCTCCTTCCGTCCACAGATCAGCTAGATACTTGTGCTCCTCCAAAACAATTGAAAATCACTTCAGAAATAATTGTGCGAAATTTCATTGAAACATACTTAACGGTTCAAAAGTAGCACAAAATTATTTTTAAATACATGATGAAACATATATAAGTACATAAGAGCACAGGCATTTCAATGTGTTTTTAAAAAATAATTTTACCATTATAATGGTAATCGATGACCATCTGAATGGCATTTCGCTAAATGTCATAAGCATCAAGACCGATGTGGTGCATTATTTTGCACTCGATTGGCATTAAATTATATTTTCCAGTAAGTCAAAAACTCTCGTACCTCTAAATGCCTCTCGATCAACTTTTAAGTGTAGGATTAATGGAGCTGGCAAGTTAAATAATAAAAATATTAGTTACAGCTACGATATTGTTCCCTAAAGAAAGAACTTTGGTTTTGGCTGGTTATATATTAAAGTTTTATAAGTAAACAAGTAAGAAATACATATATTGTCAGTCAAGAGCGACATTATGATACCCTACACCATTGTGTTAAGCATCAACATTCGGGAAGGGGTTATATCAGACCAGTAGCCAATTGTGGACCGATTCTTTTTCTAAGTGAAAAATAAAATACAGAATACGAATACAAAATACAGAATAATGCAATGATACTGAAATAATTTTATGAACTTTAGGGCGTTTTCAGAAATTGGGTTTATATGGGGGCTATGGTAAATTATGGAACGAATCTAATCAAATTTGGTACTATTGTTTCTGATTATTATATAAAACTTATTGTGTCAAATATTAACTTGATACTAACATTTGTATGGAACGTTAAAGTGATTTTCGGAAGAGGGGTTTATATGGGAGCTATGGTCCATTATGGATCGATCTTTATGAAATTTGATAAACAGATTTATAGTTATATAAAATTTCAATGTACCAAATTTCATTTGCTATACCAAAAGTATTTATGAGCAATAAAACCTATTACGGTAGGATATTTGTTGGTGGGCTAGGTGAAATAATACACCGATCAGAACCAATTTCAATAGTCCTTGTGTCAAAATATTTATTCGTGCCAAATGTCATCAAAACATCGTCAAAATTTCTTGTACTTTAAATCGACAGACAGCCAGCCAGAAAAAAATCGAACTCTTTTTTTGGCTTAAATGCATGAAACCCATGATTTTTCGATAACTGTTAGGCAACTGAAGAAAAATTTTTTTAAATATTTTCCCGTAATCTTCCTACATCAGAATCTCAAAAAAAAAAAAAAAAAAACAGTTTCCCTTTCTATGTCAAAACTTACGGCAATCGGTTTTGACATCTCTGATTTCAATGAAATTCACTACAGACATTGGCTATTGGAACTGTTTCCCAAATCATAATCAGAGTTTAAAGAATTTGTAAAATACCACTGTTTTGAGATATAATGATTTGGTTTTTTACTTGTCCAACTTTGACCTTTAAACCTTTGATACAAATAAACTTTATACACACACGCAGAGAAAAAAAATGGTTACGGCATTGTCACTACAACAATTTATGTTCTTATTGTTAATTTTCATTATTTTTGTTTCAATTTTATTATTCAATGTTTGCATTCAATAAAAATTTTAATATAGTGGACCACATAAAATTTATATTTTTGAATCTTTTTTATCAAAAACAAAATTTTATTAATAAAAAAAATAAATATCATTATTTCTACAGCTCTTATATATTACAAATCTTTTTCCTAGTTTATTAAGCCTTTTAATATTATTATTCTCAGAACAATAAAATGTTAAAAATAAATATGCGTTTAACAAATATGGTTGACATAATTTAAAACATGTTCGTTTTTTAATATATTTTGCTTTTAAGGTTTGTTTTCCACCTTCATTATAACTCCCATTTAGTTTGTACATGAATAAATATAAGTAGATAAGTTTTTGTTATATTTGGAATGATTCAAGCAATATCTTATACTGATTAACTACTATTAAAGGATATAAATATAAATGGTAAAAATAAATAAAATTAACTAATAAACAAATTATTTTTAAATAATTTTTTATGGTAATAAAAATTGTTCTCTATTATTATGAAATAAAGTTAATGTACTCAATAAATAATCTATAAAAATAATAATTTTGAATTAATGTTTATTTTTATATTTTAATATATGATAAAATGAAACAATAATATTTTAAAATAGAATTATAATATGATATAATTGGATAATAATATAATAAAATGAAATCATAATCTGATAGAGTGGGATAATAATGTTGTTAGATGGTGTAAAAATATTAAAATCTCAATCGAATCGAAATTATAACAACCATGGAATCATAACAATTATTATTTATAATCATAACTATTTTTAGCTCTAACCATTTATTCAAAACATAATATATTGCTCTTAGATTGTACAACTATATTTTTAGAAATATATATGATATAGTTTAGAAGTTATTAACAACTAAAAAAGCAAACCTTTGTAAAGTTTTAAGCTTTATTTCGTAATAATAAATTGCTTTAAACAAAGGTTATTTTATATAATTTGTATATAAATTTTGATTACCGTATATTCTTTGCAATTAAAAATATTAATTCATACACTATAAATAACTGTTTGCTTAACAAACTAAATAACATTTTCAAGGTCTCATCTATTGTATCTAAAACAAAAAGAAAACCTCTAAATAAATAAAATTCTCAGTAAATAATTCAACATCTTTAGCCAATAACCAGTAACTGCTAGTAAACTATAAAAAAAACTCAAATTTATAAACAACATCTATCACTTAATGCTGGTAAATAAAATTTAATTAAAATAAAATAAATCACAGCTTTAATAAACTATGCAACCCATAGCTAATACAACAAACTAAAAGAAAAAAAATCAATATAATTTATTATTTGACCAATAAACTAACCATAACATCCCCTCTCTACCCCACCTAATATAGCTTTATAAATAAAATAAGATAAGATCGAAAATTTGTATGCATTAATTGTATGTTTGTTTTAAAAAAGAATCCACAAAATATTGAATATGAATTTGATTAAAATACCAACCACTATTCAAAATTATTTAAAAGAATTCTGTAGAAGATGAACACAATAATAAAAGAAGAATGTTTGAATTTTAAAACCGCATTGACTGTGTGAATTGCATTCATTATGATTTTTTTTTTTAGTCTTTTTGTTATGAATATTTTATCAATAGAATTGCTATGTCGAGAGGAGAAAAAAAGAATTCGTTGAAAAAATCGAATAAAATCTTTTCATTGCAATCGTTGAAATGATTTGCAATAAAAATCAGTCAATTGTGAAAAAAGAACTAGAAAAAAAGTGAACAATAACATTAAGGAGATGCACTTGAGAAAGAAAGCGGATTTTCAATAAAACTTTATGTGTTAAAGATCAATTGTATGATTCGTTCAGAGTCTTCGTTCGTAACCTACGAAATGGATAAAAACGATTTCAACATTTGTTGTCAAATTGAAGCTACCCTAAGACTCAAATTAAAAAGAGTTAAATAAAAAATTTAGAGTTTTACTTTGAACTTCTAAAGCTCAAATTACATTAACGCGTAGTCAGCAACGGTATCAGCAAAAATGGTCAGGTTTAATCGAAGACAGCAATTAAACCTGTTTGCTCACTCTCTTTGTCTCGCTCTTAATCTGAAAGCAGCGCAGTAAATTTAGAAACAGGGCTAAATAAAACAGCACTGCAAACTGCTGCTGGAGAAATGTAATCAACTCCATAACAAACAGTGCATTCTAAAATATCAGCTGATTGTGTTGGCATACACTGCTGCTGCCTATACGCAGTAATGTAATTTAGGCTTAAGTCAGTAAGTTCTCATCACTCAATAGAGCAAAATAATCCCTTGAATAACCCTAATATTTTATATATCATAAAAAACCCACAAATTTTTTATGATTCACGTATTGGGATTCCTGTATAAAAAAAATCTAAATTTAAAACTCTTTTATGAACTAAAAAAAATGTGGATTTCTCTTATAAATACCAAGGCAAGCGAACAAATAAAAACTAAAAATTTTTATAAGCAAAAATAATTGTTGAAATACTATTTGATTTTAAAATTTTTAGGACAAAAGTAGAAGACGAAAAAACGTTTTATAATCACAATAAAACTACTAGTACGTTTTACAACAAAAAATGTATAGAAATTTATGCATAGAGAAATAAAATCTTTAAAATATTTTTATTTTTCATGAACAACTAAGTAAATAATCATTTGCATATTTCCTTGTATTCAATAATAGCAGCGGAAGGAAATTCAAAGTATGTATATCCAAATACATAAATACTCGGGAAAACTTTAATGGGGAGAAATCTTAATTATACTTGAACAATGACGGCGACGACATACATTCATCATTATGATGATGATAATGTTGATGAAAATCATTTTCTAATTAATTGTAAATTACACTGTTACAGATACAAATGCAGACATATGCAGTTAATAATAATGAGAATGTAAATGATAATTATGTTAATTATGACAATGTCGATGTTGTTGGTAACGTTTGCTGATTTTGCATATGAAATATTTTGTATGTGGCCATATCATGTCATGTTTAGATTTTACTGGAGAACACATGTTGGATTTTTTGTTAGCTACATAACTACAAACATGCATATGTTCGTTGACTAGTTGTTCAGGTCGTTTGCTTAATTTAAAGATGCATATTTTAGCACGAGTGCAAATTGCACTATAAATTTCATATTTAATCGCTCAACGATAATGTAATTAAACTTGGCAGCAGCTACACAAAAAAACTTAAATTTTGCACGAAGCTACAACAAAAAAATACGAACAAAATGTGTAAGTGTAGGTTTAGGGATTGGCTAAACTCTAAAACAGAGTTTTAGATAGAACAACGGACAAATTCTAGTAGACTTGCTGATTCTTTCAATAAATTCTCTGTTAGCTACATAGAAAACCGCTTTAATCGAAATCTAAGGTTATCAAATACATTTACTAATTATTAAGAATCAGTTACAATTAAAATGCAACAAAACGTAAATTCAGTTTGATAATTATTTGTAGTTTTGAATATAAAATATCGAAACGAATTTTCGTTTCGTTTTACAAAATGAAGCACTTAATCGATTCCACCTTATCGTTAGTAATCATATAGCTATTTTAAATAGTTTCATTATTTTTTCAGACCTACAGTCTCTTTTTAATTACAAACAATTTATGTTATATATTTTGTACCACAGTATTATCAGCCGAATATTTTGTAGCAACAGAAAAAACATAATCAATATTATCAAATATTAAGCTCAGCATTATGATTACTTTAAATGCAGATTTATATATCATAATGATAAAACGATATATCCTTACACTTTTTAATAATTATACACATCATATACAAACATCCATAAATGCTACTCACATGCAAACGCACAATACCACAAAGTTGTGCATTTGAAATCCACTAATTATTGTTTTAAATGCACAACAAACACAGACATTTATACAGCTATTTTAAAATTGTCATAATGTGGGACAATTAAAAATTTAACAAAAAATGAAATTGAAAAAAGATTCGGCTGTGCCGAATCTTTGATACCCTTCACCATATTACCATCTTACTATCTTATCGACATCATATTACCATATTACCGACAAATAATAAAATTTTCGCCTTAACGTATGCTTTCATATTTTCACATATATAAATCTAAATTTTTTTCAAACTACGAAAATTTGAATAAGAAAAAAAAAAAACAATCATAGCAGGCTTTGCTTTTAAAAAATAAACAACAACAATTCCGTATTTATTTATTTTTTTATGTGTGTATATACAAACCGACTGCATATACAACGAACAACAACAACACTGTTATTCATTATATTACTTCTGTTGCTAACTAAACTACTTGTCTTATAGGCAAAAACGTCACTAATAGTCATTACAATGCTTAATATACATGTTTGTGTATGTATTTATGTATATTCTTAACAGATATGTTTTAGTTTTAAAAAATAAACAACAACAATTCCATATCTATTTATTTTTGTACAGACTGCATATACAAAGAACAACAACAACACTGTTATTCATTATATGACTGCTGTTTCTTACTAAACTACTTGTCTATACAAAAAAAACAAAAAACGTCACTAAAGCTATGTATACACGGTTGTCAGATCTAACAATTTTGGCAGACCTGACAATGTAATGGCAATGTACTGACAATGAAAAATTGTTAGCAACAGGTAAATTGCCTGTTTAGACGATCGTAAGAAAACCTTACAATTTCATTGCCAGTCAATTGTCAGACAATAAATTTATATGCCAACAAAAATTGTCAGTTTACACTGTTTGCAGGTTGTTGTATGGCAAAAGTTACCAGATCCGTCGCCATTACAAATGATTTATCTGACAATGGCGCCATTGTCAGATGCATAAAATTCGAACAGCTGACAATAAAAATTGTCAGACAATTATCTGCCAATGGCAACGTTATGTGTTTACACGATTGTCAGATGTCTAACAATATTGTTGGGTTACAATTTATTGACAATGCATTTTCTAACAACGTTGTAAGACATAAATTGTAAGTTTACAAGGTTGTTAGACATTTTCTGAACATTTTTCTGCCAACATTGTTAGATCTGGCAATCGTGTATGCGTTTTGTCCGATATCTCAGTTATTATTGAACCGATTTATTTAATTTTTTCAGAACAAAAATTCAGAAAAAAATGTCCGAGACTTCTTTGTAAAAACGAAGTCCCTAGTATATACAGAGGCTTCAGAAACTGGAAAACCGGTTCTAAAAACCGGTTTTTTTAACATATCTCCGCATTGTATGAACCGATCTTGCTGAATTCTCGAAAGCATTTCCGATCGTTTGATATATATATTATATATGTCAGTTATCGGTGGGCTTCATAAACGCCATTTCAACCGACACACGGACGGACGGACGGACATGGTCCTATCGTCATCATTTCTTACAAGGATCCCGAAAATGTCAACTTTTTTGCTCTCCGACGAAAATTGTGAGAATTACAAACGGAATGACAAACTTATATATACCCTTTACACCTTTGGTGAAGGGTATAATAAAAAAAAAGTAATTGTCAAAAATAATAAGAACTTAAAAGAAAGTTTGTATTAGGCAATATTAAAAGCTATTTCAAATTGTAACAAAATATTTTACATTACTCTGGGCTAGGTGCAGTTGAGATGAGTGTGATATATTTATCTAAATCGTCAATAAAATTATGAGTATTTTATTAATGATAAAATCTTAAATATTCAAAGTTTTTTAATACAAATTTATTCTTAATATTGGATTAAACAGCTGTTTTTATAAGTTTCGACTAACTAATTTAGTTTAGTCTGTAGTCTAGCCAACAGACTAAACTACAATCTTGCCATCAGACCGAACTAATGTCTAGACAATAGATTAACTATAGTCTAGCCAAAAAAACTAAACTATTACATTAAACTAAACTATAGCCAAAAAAAATAAATAAACTATAGTCCAGTCAACAGACTATAGTCCAGTCAACAGACTATAGTCCAGTTAACAGACTAAACTATAGTTCTATAAACAGACTGAAATATAGTCCAGTCAACAGAATAAACTATAGTCTAGTTAACAGACTAAACTATAGACCAGTCAACAGACTATAGTTTGCTATCAGACCGAACTACAATCTACACAATAGATTAACTATAGTCTAGCCAAAAGACTAAACTATAGTCTAATCAACATCAAACTAAACTATAGTCTAGTTAAAAGAGAACTATATTTCAGTTAAAAAACTAAACTATAATCTGGTTAAAAGACTAAACTCAATCTAGTCAACAAACTAAGCTAAAGTGTAGTTAACAGACTAAACTATAGTGTAACTAACAGGCTAATTCATAGTTTAGTCAACAGACTAATCCATAATATAGCAAAAAAAAAAAAACTATAGTCCAGTCAACAAACTAAAAAATAATCTAGTCACCACACTGAACAATATTTTAGCCGAGAGGCCAAACTATAATCCAGTCAACAGACTAAACTATAATCCAGTCAGCAGACTAAACTATAGCCTAGTCAACAAACTAAACTATAATGCAGTTAACTGATTAAACTTTAGTATAGTCAAGAAACCAAACGATAGTCTAATCAACAGACTTAACTATAGTGTAGTCAACAGACTTAACTATATTCCAGTAAACAAATTAATATTTTTATAACCAAATTAATTCGTTACAAAAGCTTTAAAATAACTTCTCAATTTTTCCACCATTTCCCTTCACTGATAAATAACAAAGTCAAGAGCCATATACTAAAATCATAATGTAAAACAAAAAATCTATTCATTTAAAAAAGTAAATTAAGTTGAATTTTGAAGCTGTTGATTGGCATTAGTCTGTATTTCATACAAAATTAAGCGTAAAGCCAGCAAAGAATCAAACAATAATAACGATGATGATGAGCATGAGCTGATGCTGACGTCGAGGATAATAATGATTTTTAATTGTATTTAGATGAAAGATTATTATACCTAAAAAATACATATCTGTGCAATGTCTATTCATATATGTACGTATGTTTGTACATAAATTTGTGTAATGGAAGGATTAATGTGTTTGTGCCATAATCATCATTACTATACCAAACACCACCATAAGTGGTTGGGTATTATGTGTTTGTGCTGATATTTGCAGCGCACAGAAAAACTCATTGGACTCCTACATAAAAGTATACAGTTCGACTCAAAATCAATTTCTAAGTTGTTTTTGCGAAGTCCATCCGTCCGTCTGGTTGGCTAGCTGGCAGTGTGTTTGTCCATGTAAACCTTGTGAACGAAGTACATTTCGCAATTTTAAAGATATCTTGATAAAATTTGGTACGAATAATTATTTTGGCCCAAGCACGAAGCCTATTGGTTATGATTGATCCATGATTTCACTTAGCCCCCATACAAGTGTCTTCCCTTAATGGGAGTTTAGCGGTCATAATTGCCTTCCACGAAGATCGGTCCATTATTTACCATACCTCCCATATAAACCCACTTTTGGTAATTACTATAAAGTGGATAAATTCATGTAAATGTTGATATCAACGTAATAATCTGTATTTGTATATTTTATTTATACTTTGAAAAGGTTCGATACCTATACAATTGGTCAGAGGTGTACTATAAGACCCCTCTCCAAATTTTGAAGCACATACACAATCATGTAGAGTATCATATGGTCGGGCTTGACCGACTTTATCTCTCTTACTTGTTTTTATAATCATGTATGTAAAAATGCAGAGAAATTGAAACATGCATCTAATTATTGATTGATACTAACATTTTTCTGTTAGATTTTTATTTATTTTTTTGCACAAAACTTAAAATATGACAAGTATTAAAATGCATAATTAGCTATTAGTATGTTTAATTTTTGTAATGATTTAATCTTTCAATTAAGCAATACACAGTAGTTCCAAAACTTTTTTTTTAGATAAAAAAGTAATTATTGAACCGTTAGAGATATCTTAATAAAATTTCACATGGTCAGAGCTGAAGTGTTTTCGAGTTGATTTAAATGAGTACATTAATCAAATTTAAACGAATAGTGATATTTTATTGAAATTTTAGTATAATTTATATAAACTTGTCTTAAAATCATATAATTAAAAAAGTTCCCACTTTTTTACATGAAAAAAATTGACTTTTTATACCCTTCACCACAGGTGTAAAGGGTATATATAAGTTTGTCATTCCGTTTGTAATTCCCACAATTTTCTTCGGAGAGCAAAAAAGTTTACATTTTCGGGATCCTTGTAAGAAATGATGACGATAGGACCATGTCCGTCCGTCCGTCCGTCCGTGTGTCGGTTGAAATGGCGTTTATGAAGCCCACCGATAACTGACATATATAATATATATATCAAACGATCGGAAATGCTTTCGAGAATTTTGCTATTGGAATTCAGCAAGATCGGTTCATACAATGCGGAGATATGTTAAGAAAACCGGTTTTTAGAACCAGTTTTCCAGTTTCTGAAGCCTCTGTATATACTAGGGACTTCGTTTTTACAAAGAAGTCTCGGACATTTTTTTCTGAATTTTTGTTCTGAAAAAATGAAATAAATCGGTTCAATAATAACTGAGATATCGAACAAAACGCATTTTTTATTTTTTAAAGCCCTGGTTTACGCTATAGATTTTTATTTTTATACAGATCGGTCACAAATATTTTAATAAAATTTCGGTTTTTTGAATCAGCAGGATCGGTTTATAAATGGCGGAGATATGCTTTAAAAACCGGGTTTTCAGTTTCTGAAGCCTCTGCATATACCAGGGACTTCGATTCGGCACAGCCGAATCTTTTTTCATTTTTATTGAAATGGTCACACTGTCGTTACAAAGAGCCTCCGTCAGAAAATACTTTTTGGGTGTATATCTTACATATAGAGCAAAAAAATTAAAATAATTTTAAGTCGATCACAGTTTTGCGATTTGTGAACATAACAAAAAAAAAAAAAAAATCCTAAATTGACAAAATTTGGATAAAGCTTGTGGGCAGATCTTTGCCACAAACTCCTTCGGATTTACTTTACACGCATTTACATTAAGATTTCTTTTGAAAACATTAGAAAAATAATAAAGCCCAGAACAAACAAGCGCGAATGTTATATTCGGCCCGGCCGAATCTATATACCCACCATCAACTTTTTCAAATTTTACTTTATATGGGAGGGGCGGTAAAGTGGGCGGACCACGCCCATTTTTTGTTTCCGAGTTTACATTGGTCCTTGAACTATTTGAACACAATTTCGTTGATTTTCCCCTTATATGGGAGGTGGTCGGTAAAGTGGGCGGACCACGCCCATTTTTGGTTTTCGAGTTTATATCGATCCCCGAACTATATGTACACAAATTTCGTTGTCGTACATGCTTTTGTTGAAGAAATATCAGCAGAAAAGTATAAAACGGACTCCTTGTGTTTCTAGTTTTTAGCCGATAACTTTTTTTTATTAACCGATTTTGCCCATTTTCAATCCCAAACAAGACAAATATTTGTGCCAAATTTCGTCTTCCTACTTTGTCCCTTTCGAGCCCTATCCTGCTTTCAACAGCGGACAGACGGACGGACACAGCTAGATCGACTCAGAATCCAACCAGGACCCAGAAAATATATACTTTGTGGAGTCTTAGATGATTCCTTCTACATGTTACACGCGGAATGACAAAATCAATATACCCCCCATCTTTTTGATGCTGGGTATAAAAACAAATTTTATCAGTGAATAAATATTGCCACCTAAAAAATGTAAAATTTTTTTAAAGTTTCAACTTTAGATTATTATAACTTTTTATCGGATACATATATTTATATGATTCTTACAGCAATATTATTTAGAATTTTGTAAGGAATCTGAAAAATAATTTAAAAAAATATATTAAGCCAAGTTAAAAAACTAAAAAAAAGGCTAAAAATGAGGTAAAAATAAATTTTGACGCGAATATCTCTTAAACTAAAAGAGATAACTTACACATGTAGGCGTATTTTTTGTAGAGATTTACAAGGACTATCTATATATAAAATTTCTTTTCTGTTCTATCATAAATTAATTTTTGTCGATTTTTTCAAAAAAATAACATACCCGATATGGCCAACTTTGGAGGGCCACCCACTTCTCCCCTGAACCGCTAGGAACCTGTAATCCTTTAAATCAACTCAAAAACACTTCAGCTCTGACCATGTGAAATTTTATTTAGATATCTCTAACGGTTCAATAGTTACTGAATTATTTCCAAAAAAAAGCGTTTTGGAACCACTGTGCAACATTTAAATAAGTAGCATAAGAGTAAAAGGAATACAAATAAAAAAGAAATAATGCATTTGCTAGCTAAATTTCGCACTTTTTAATATGAAGATGCAGAAGTTTTCTTATACAAAGATACAGTTCGAAAAAAGGAATTTAAATAATTAGATTCAAATTTGTTCTCTTTTATGATCAATTTCTTAGATATTAAAGGATATTAAATAAAGTATATTTTTAGTTATAAATAATGGTTTCAAAATGTTGTATTAAATATTTCCCAAGTTTGAATTTAGCTTGATCAATTCCTACTATTGGGAGCTGGTTGCTATTGGTAGAATGTTAATTTTAATGAAACTTATTTATTTACTATCTTTTTAGTTATTTTATTTAAACTATGTTTATATATTTCTTTTTAATAAAAATATTATTTCAGCTTTATTTAAAAGTAATGAAAATACTTTAAAATTGGTGAAATTGTAATTTTCTTAGAAATAATTAAACAGATTTAAATTTTTTACTACATTTCAATAAAAACATGCATTTAGTTCTAGATATGAAGTTGTAAAAATGCCATTTTTTTAAAAGCAATTGCTCTTTTTGTTCTCTCTGAAGAAAAACAAATTCCCTTTTTTAAATTGTATACAATTTTCTTTCTAGCAAAGTTCTTAATAACTTTTCTATTTATTTTTCAAATCAAAAAATTTTCTCTTTAATATATGCTGTCTAAATATTAAATATTTTCTCCTAAAGATATTCTTCTCTTTTCACAAATTATCTCAGATAATATCTATTAATTCACCTAAACATTGTATTCAAGTTGTACAAGTATTTTATTGTTTTGTGTTTGTACAAATTTGGCCAAAAGCTAAATTTTAAACGATTTTGTATTTCAAACAAACTCTATTTAGAATAGAGTAAAGCGAGGAAATGCTTTTGGCCATATTGAATTCATCTTAATGCAAAATAAACGATTATTTAGATACAATATTTATACATACAAACACTAACATAATAAGACTTGTTCATATATTTATATACATGTACAATTCATAAGTATGTAAAATTCATATCTATTCTATATTCCAACAGTTCTGATTACTATCAAAGGACTAGTGATTTTGCCAGCACTTTTTCTTTATAAATATTTTTCAAAGACTGATATGATTTATTATTTTAACATAAGGATTACAAAGAAACTAATTTTATATAAAATGATACTGAGATAAATATTTTCGAATCAGTAAAATATGCAGTCAATAAAGAACAGCATAATTACTTCAGATTAGAACTACAGGTTGTCAGGTATTTATATTTACTTAAATTGGATTGAGAATTATTTGAAAATACTAACGTTTATTAATATGTATACGTAACTATATGTATTATTGCACAGTAAGGCCAAGGATAAATGTAGTGACAAAAAAAAAGAATTCTTTAAATAAAAATCTGACTGCTGCAAAACTATATATATTGATAATAAAATTTTGAATATCAATTTGTTAGTTGAGTCCATATAATTTGTTGTAACTTAATCTCCTCTAACCAATCGCCAATTTTACCTAACACCCACTGTACAATAAACATAAATACATTTTATCTAAATACAAAATATTGTATTCATATCTTCTTACTTAAATTATCAAGATTTTGTTATAAATCAACAACAACAATAATAATAACAACAATAATTATATTTCATTTCTATTTAATACAACAAAGTAAAATTTACAAAATACACACTTGGACAATCGGTATCATCTACATATCTAAATGTAATATCATATAGAAAATTGTGCATAAAATATTCAATTAATTTATAAATGATTAAATTTTCCATTGTATATATTTCTCTTTATTTAAGATTCTAACTTTTAGCTGTAACTCAAGTTTTTGATTAAATTAACCAAGAGTTTAGATTGGAAATTTAGCAAAATAAATACAAATACTGCCAGTAATTTAATTGGTATAATGTTATTAAGGAATACAAATGCATATACGGCTAAAAGTGTAATACAGACAATCACCAAACTTTAATCAATAGATTTAGAAATTATTAGAGATTTAATAGAAAACATTTATAGAGAAGATTTATGCGATATATTGTTAATTATAATAGAGTAAAGTTATATTTGTGTTGCAATTTAAACAACAGAACAATAAGTGGGTTAGTAATACATATTAATACTATCATATATAATCTAATAAGATTTTAAAGCAGACGCTGCACGTTGGGGTAAAAGGGGTCGAAAGTGGCGTTTAATTGAATTTTGAAAATTAACTTTTTGTAATAAAATTGGATACCGAATAAAAATAGACAAAATTATGTATCAATAACAATAAAAATCATTAGCCTAGGTTGCGTTGTTTTTGTGTACTGAACTGTCAAAGTTAAAAATTTTTTTATATTTTGGAAAAAAAGCAAAAAATTCGATTTTCATTAACTTTCGGTGAATTTTTTTTTTTTTTTAATAAAAGATTTTTCCATATATAGCCAAATATTTTCAATTTATTTTTCGATTTTATTATATTTTATATAATTGGTTAAAAGCAAAATTATCTATCGAACAAAATTTTTTTAATCATTATCTTTATTGAGTCAAAAGTTAAACGATTTTGAACTGGAAAGTTTGCAAAAATTAACAAACAGATGGACAGATGGACGGACATTAGAATTCTTAAAAAGATCTTCAAATTCGAAAGATATTTTTTTTTTTGTCCACTTCTCGATTAATATGAAAACCAAATGAAAGTATTAATCTTTTGATATCACCTTTCCCCGAATTAAGTGGCATTTTCGACACATTTAACCCAAATGTATAGACGAACGGACGGACATTGCCATGCTGCCAAAAAATATTTTAGAATTCTAAAAATGCATTTGTTTACTAACTCATAAATATAAAAAATAGAAGGTTGATACCACCCTTTTCTGAACTATACATAATTTTCAACCCATTTAACTCTAATGTATAGACGGACGGACATTTCCGTTCTGCAAAAAAAAAAATTAAAATTCTAAAACTGAAATAAAAAAAACGAGAGAAGAAGATATAGTCGGTCAAGCCCGACGGACATCGTTAAATCGACTCAGAAAGTGATTATGAGTCGAACGGTATACTTTAAGGTGGCGGTCCGAAGATTTTTTCTCTGCGTTACAACTTCTGGTGGTGTAGGGTATAATAAAACGTGATTATTAAAATATTGATATCAACTTTCCCTGAATTAAGCGCCATTTTCGACCCCTTTTACCCCAACGTGTGCTGTTTTAAAGATTTCTACGAATCATATCAATGGTCAGATCAATTGCAGATTTAAATGTTAGTTTCATATATTTATGGTAAGCCTATTTGTCATTTTATCGACCCTTCGGTAATTGTGGAGGTGATTGTGTGTGCAAAATAGTGACAACATATAATCGTTGAGATGGCAATAGACTTCCTCCTAGGACAAGCCCATGTTAAAGTGACTAGTCACGTAGCTAATAAAGTGACTAGTGGTACCCTAATGTAGTCGGTTAAGTAACATGTACGCAACTGCCACCATAGACTGCAGGGAATTGTATGCGTTTGTAGACTCAAAACAAAGAGAAGAACGTATCGATGGCAAAATGTTATATCTTACAGAACTTTGTAGTAGTGATGCTAGAATATAGTTATACAAATGTAATAATGTAAACAAATTACCAAACTTTCCAATGGAATGTATTGAATTACAGAGCAGGATTGGCCAGACCATATATGTTACAAATGTGACTATTAAAACATCTGTATGTCGAAGGGTTAAATACGAGTTTTCGTTAGTTTTGAATGCCCAGTCCAGAACTAAAAATATCCAAATTCCTAAGCAAGTGCTCATATTTCTTGCGAGTTGACCTATCAAAACGAAATTGTAAGGCTTAATATATTGCTCGTATTCATTGAACGACTACATTATATTTATTTTACTAATCGAACTTATTCGCGGATACCTTTCCCGAATGTACATGTAAACTTTATACAAGGCCACCACAATGAAGACTTAAACTCAGAATGTCTCTAATTACATATACGTATACATATGTGGGACTTAAGAATGTCTGTCTATTGGGAAAAAACAAAAAATTTCGAACAAAAAAACGCTATTTTGGACCCGACCATCTATGATTTCGATGAAATTCGGTATATCCACTCATTACGTCAATACAAAATTTTAAGTTCTTCAAAATTTTCAAATTCGTTGTAGTTTAGATTTTATCGCGGTTAAAAATTCACTTTTTTCAGA
Organism: Protophormia terraenovae; assembly: GCA_951394005.1. Classification (NCBI taxonomy): domain Eukaryota; kingdom Metazoa; phylum Arthropoda; class Insecta; order Diptera; family Calliphoridae; genus Protophormia; species Protophormia terraenovae. The sequence goes on from OX596074.1 coordinate 87,742,898, forward strand.
ATTTTTTCTTAAATACATGAAATTTAAATCAGTATATCTCCGGACCTATTTGTCCGATTTAATTAATCTTTGGCTCAAATTAATGCTTAATGAATCTAGTTTCTAATTATTTTTCTTAAAATGCCATTTTTTAAAAGAAAAGGATAATGAAATCAATATTCGTCCTTGTATCAAGGATATTTAAAAAAACATATCTTACATTTTTATAATTTTTTTCTAAAATGTTCCCTGAATTGTTGGCATTAACATATAAAAATTTAGAGTGGGACCATGAGGGGATGCTGAGAAAATTAACATTAAGTAAAAAAAATCATTTATTTCTTTAACAATTTTAAAATTTCGTTTTTTAAATGAAATAATTTTAATATGTACAAACAACTTTTAAAACTTCGGTTTATTACAAGCGATTCTATTTTATTAATTTGAGAAATTGTAACACATGAATCTTGGTGGAACAATATAAATAGCTTTAAAAAATAATCCTTAAAACAAGGATTCTCAGTGCGACCAAATGAAAATATTTGGACAATAAATCCGCGATTTCTAACGTACTGTATCGATTGGTATCGAATAATTTAGATGTTACAAAGTATCTAAGTATGATTTTCTGTTTTAGTTTTGTGAAATCGTAAAATTTTGCGATTTTTCTTTACCTATTAATATTTCTAAAAACTTAAAAAAATCATAAAATGTGTTAGTTTAAGCAACAATATCTTAAAAGCCAGAGATATCTCGTTTCAAAAATAAAATGGAAATAAATCTGGAATTTCCAAACGGCTGGTCCGATTTGAAATTGAAATGAAATTTCATACAGTGTTAGTAGAGGTGTACGCGAATTTAAGTTTAGAGCTTGGGCGTTATAAGCATAACGGGGGCGGGTCCAGAGGGTCCTAAAGTTGGACACCTCGGGTGTTCAAAACATTTAAAACGATCCAGATTCGTTATATTTAAGCCGATTGAAAAGATTTTGACATGAGTAGATTCTACTAGTTGAGTTTAGATTCTACTAAAGTTTCTTCGCTATTGCGGGTCCAAATTTCACTCGATTGAAATATCTTTTATTTTATTAACAATAAATACAAAAATTGTGTAGAAAATTTTTTGACAAAATCCTTACGGAGTCAAAAGTTATATGCATTTGAATTTGAATTTTGAAAAAAGTCGATTTTTCGCCGTTTTTTTACGAAAAGGGTAGTTACGTTCTTTTTGAGTTATAAAAATAATTTCTTAAGTAATATATATAGTATTTATACCTTTCTCAAAGATTACTTTGTAAGGAATTGTGTGAAGGAAAAAAAATATTAAAGACTTTAATACTGCGGGAATTAGGGTCTATCAAAATTGACCCATTTTTTTATAATTTTCCGATTTTTGCCTTAATTTCTCAAATCGCAAAGCTGGAATTAAAAAATAATTATATTTTTTACGAAGTTTTATGTGTTTTTAATTTGATGGTAATAGACATTTTTGCTCCCCAATATCGTTGGAAAGATATAACAAAAAATATAAAAAAACCCATTTTTGGAAATTTTTGAAAGTTTTTTGGGATTTGCGGGATTTGTGTTGAGAAAATGAAAAAAACTTACTAAAGAGCCAAATTAAGCATCAAAAAATCTACTTAGGTTTAAAAATTCATTTAAAAATATCGACTAACAAAAATTTTATTGCAAAATTAAAAATGAATAATATGTACAAATCAACAAATTCCAGATTTATTTCCATTTTATTTTTGAAACGGTACACTGTGCTGCGTTTAAATTGTATTGTTATCATCGGAGATGGTGATGTTCGTCTGGTGTTCGAAATTTTTTGTTTTCTCCCTGTTATGAACGAAATACAAGGCGTAACTTTCATTCACAGAAAAAAGTCACCAATTAACAAATATATATGAAAATAATTCATTCAATTATAAACTTGTTTAAATTTGCACCTCTTACCAAAATGATTATATCAATTACTAAAAACTATAAAAAATACAAAACAGAAAAAAATTCCCAATTAATAAATTAATTAAATCAATCAAGTAGATGATTGAATGAATTAAAAATGTGTATAGGAAAAAAAATCATACCAAAATTTATTTTTTATTTTATTTTTTCTTGAACATATTTATTAAATTTTGATGCAAAATTAAACAACTGAGTTAATTGTAAAAAAGACGGTAATAATTTTTTCTGTGTTATATTTTGTTCTGAAAATACCTTTGAAGATAATAAATTTCATATATTTTAAACATTTCTTTGAAAGATATGTATGTATAAATGGCTCTTTTAATTTCAAAAAGTAATTAAATTTATTTTAAATATTTTTGGATACAAAACAAATTCACAATAGTGATAACTGAAAGTTAATTAACTTTCCAATACTGTTAAAAAATATAACTTTTAATTTAACATTATCCTGAAATTAAATTTATGTGTAATAAAAGATTTATGTCGTTAAAATATCTTAACGAAATTTTCGGTGATTTCAAACTTTAACGTTTACAATGAGAAAGTGTAAAAAACATTAAGATGTTTGTTAAAGGAAACCCACAATTACTACGAACCCATAATGAAACCTCATTACCAAGCAACTATTGAAATAAGTAGTTGCGTCTAGGCGATTACAGAAGAAATCAAATATTTTCTAAGAGAAAAAGATCTTTAAGACAAAAAAATTTTTATACTTGCTAATTGTACTTGTCAAATTTACTATTATAGTACATACATTTAAGCACCCAGCTTAACAATTCTTTTTAGCATAATTAACTTAAAAATCTACTTACAAAATTAAAACCACCTCTTTTTTCCAACTAAAATGCAAACAAAAATTTCTTGAAAATGTATGAATATAGTGACATTTACATGAGATTTGCATAAAATTAAAACGCCTTTAAACCACAAAATGGAAAAAACGCACCCAGTCTAAGAATGCGAATATAATGATGATGATGACGATGTTGGTCTTTGGAATTGAACGTGTGTTTACGGTTTTTTTTTAAGTTTTTTGCTTTGTAAATAAAAATTAAAATATTTTGTTGTCACTGTTGTGGTTGTTATTTGCACGAGTACCTCCTTATGTCTATTTTTTTATTATTATTAAATTTTTTTATTATTTCAATTAAATTAACGACACATAAAACGCATTAAATATTTGTCACATGCAGCAGTAGTAGTTGCAACACTACAAGTATGTTTAAATGTATGTTTGTGTGTAATACTTATGTATGTGGTTGATGGTTTGTTGCTGCTGTTTTATTATGCAAAAATGTACTCGACACTAGAGAGCTACAAACCAAATTGGCAACAAAAAAATGCATGAAAAACATGCAACAATGAACGATGACATCATTCAATGTTTTGAGCCAGTAATAATTTATTTCCTTAGGTTTGGGTTCATTTGATGGTTCTTTGATAGAGTATTGTATGATGTTTCTTTACGCCAAAGAAATGTAGAATAAAAAAAATATAAAACTGCAGCTATGTACAAAGTATTAAATGGCAGAAATTAAAGATGGATCGCTGTTGGAGTACACTGTTTCTAAGAAGAAAATTTTAGTGATTTTAAAAAAGAAAAATTCAGAGCAATCCCAGCAAAAGTTTGTTGGCTTTTGGTAATGACTACTACTTACCAGACTCATAGGGATAGGGTTTGGGGTTTCCCGTGATATTTTGTTTCCCGGGAAACGGGAATGAAAAATTCGATTTCCCGGGAATTCCCGGAAATCCCGGGAAACTTAATATATAAGAAAAAAGCAATGATTTTTTTATAAAGAATGTTATTTTTACTATTCAATACTATAATACAACATTATAAATCACATTTGTGATTAATTAACAGAAAATAAAACAATATTGAAGTATGACTTCCAATTTAAAATTTAAAAAATTTTTAATATTTCATGCAAATAAAATAAGTACTGTAAGCAAAGTTTCCAAAGATTTAATTCTTTAATTCACTTTTCAAAATCGAATTAAATATATTATCCCAGTCATTTCTTTGAAGCATTCATAACAATTCAATTCATAGACTTAAATTCTTGGACTTCGCAATAATTAATTGCTTAAAGAATGCTCTACCAATTATACAATTCCAGCTTAAAAAATATTTTGAATCATTAAAATTTTCTTCTTTTTAAATATTTTAGGAATTAGCTTTAGAAAATATTTTTTGATTCATTTTGTAAAATATTAGCTTTCTTCGCGTATTGTAAATTGAGAGCACGCGGGATCCCTATTTTACCGAAAAGTGTTCCTGTACTCGAAAATTGGGAAATGAGAGATATTTGGAGAGAATAATATTCTTCTTCTTGGACGAAACAGCCCAGACTATTAGTAAATTGTCAAATAAACGAAAAATAAAAATATTCACAATACTTCGGATTTTTAACTTAAATAGTTTTTCATGCTAAAAAATAAAAAAAAAAGATAAACACTCATCTGTGGCATAAATTTCAGTATAAATAGTTTTTCTTACTGTTTTAATTCGTTCTAAAAAAAAAATCTAAAAACTTTTAAAGTTGGTTCTCAACAATATTTAGTGGTCCAATGATATAGTGTTCGGAAATCTGATAAAAATTAGTTTTCATTTAACATTTGAAAGATATTGTTAATTTAGACGAATATTTTTGAATTCGTAGTTTAATATATTTACACGTTTTAAAATTTTTTAAAAGTAGAATTGTAAGAAATTTTGTAAAAGTAGCGGTATGTATTTCTGATGTTAAAAGAAAAGTTCTTATTCATTTTTCATTTGAAAATTTGTACATATTTAATTTTTATATATATTTCAAAATTATTTACACGGCTTCAAAGATTAATTATTTACGTTTATTATTGCCAAATATAGTCCAAAATCGTGCGTTTAAGATAGTATAGTATAAATGATACAAACTAGACTTTAATATGTCGAAAAAATATAAAGATATTGGCAAAAAAATATGAAAAAACCTTTCAGAGCCAAGATGAGACTTAAATGAAGTTTTAAAATGGTACATCATCATTAAAATGTTTAAAAGATTATAATGTGAATTGACAAAATAAATCGTTTTTTTTTTCTAATGAAAAGTAGTCAAATAGGATTTTTCATCAGCGCACTGATTAAATGTTTTTGAATAATATAAAATATCACTTGTATCGAATTTCATATATGTACATATATTTTGTATTAACATCTAAAAATACCTTTAGTAAGTAGTGTGTTTACATTAATGTAAAATTTTCACTGAGGCAATACTTAGTAACACTTTTTGCTATAGGATTATAAAACTATGGATTATATATAGGATTATAAAACTACGTGAATATTAAATTTCCCGTTTTTCCGGGAAAATTGAAAAAAATTCCCGGGAATTCCCGATGAAAAATTTACGGGAATTCCCGGGATTTCCCGCCCGGGTATTCCCGTACCCCAAACTCTAGTAGTGGAATAACTAGTTGCCCGTAAATTGCAACTTTATTTAGTTTTGCAATGGTTCAGTTGGCTAGAGCGCCTGAACAGCACTCAGAGGATTGTCGGTTCAACCCCAAACTAAACCCATATATTTTTTTGGGAAATTATTTGAATTTTTATTGGTATGTTAAAACTATTAACAACCCACACAAATTAAATATATTAATGGCGTAGTGAGTAAGACAGCAGTCTCTCAAACATCTATGAAAGTTTTTGCCTGGGTTCAAATCTCAGTTGAGCAAACTTTTGTTTTAATTTTTTTTTTTTTTTTATCATTTTTGTAGTTTTGTAGTATTCGATTAACTACTTATTTAATTGTTTAAAATAAGTACTCTAGTAATGGGGACCCATGAATTCGTGGACATCGCAATATAAAGGTAATGAGTTTTTCACCCGAATTATAAGTAGTTACCTCCCTTTGGCAATGTAATATGTTGGCTTACCTGGTAAGTAAAGTTTTTGCTGGGATATTAAAGGATGCTTCAGAAAAGTTCGTAGACATTTTATTGTCAGCACTATGTAGGGTAATATACGATCACTTAATGCGATTATTTTGAAAATGAGCTTTCTTAAAAAAAATAATCATTTCTAGGATTCTGGCTTCAGTAACCAGTATCATCCTATAGGACAGAAACAGTGTTCTTATCACCTTAAGGGCATGTAAATTAATGAAAGCGATCACAGTTTAAAAAAGCGTTTCTCGAACTTGTTGTTGTTGTTATCGTCAATCATTGCCACATATTAGTCATTTACTACAGAACCAAAAAAATTCCCAACATACATACATACATACATACATACATACATACATACATACATACATACATACATACATACATACATACATACATACATACATACATACATACATACATACATACATACATACATACATACATACATACATACATACATACATACATACATACATACATACATACATACATACATACATACATACATACATACATACATACATACATACATACATACATACATACATACATACATACATACATACATACATACATACATACATACATACATACATACATACATACACATACACATTCTCGATTACTCGAATACCCACAGCAAAATACAAGAATAAAATTTACATGGATTTCATTGTCTATTCACAATACTGCCATAGCACTCAACATTACAGCCACAATCCGACCAGATACTTCATCATCAAGAATATAACAACAACTATAACAACTGATTCGTTTGTTTGGTTGGTTGGATGGCTGGTTGTAAGAATAAATATGGCCATGATAATAAAGTTTCTTAAGGCATACGTCATGGACATCATGATGACATTTTAAACATATTATCATGATGATATTTTTTAACTGACATTATACGGTATTATTTTCCAAATAAACAGAAGAAAACACTCCCTCAAAATATAAATTTGTGCAGCAAAAGAGAAGTTTTTGTTTCATTGACTACATTATCCAAAAAACTGAACTAATGATTGAATAATGTTTATATTGCACTATTTTAAAAAGAAATAATATTTTACATTTTTCAGTTAAAGATGTTCATGATGGCATACAAATGGAGTTGACTTTAACAACCTAATTATTTGGTTTTTAAATTTAGGAGCTACATAATACTTTACTTAGACTTAAAACTGAGATAACAAATATATTTATATATATTTTTTTGCTCAACGTAACTGTGCCAAAGTTAAACCATTAAAGAGAATAGGTTGCATATTCTTAATCATGTGAGCTTTCCCTGCAAACATTTTGATTTTGCCCTTTCTTCTCTCTCTTTCTTAGTTATAATTTTAAAAAGATTCTAAAAACAACTGCAAAGTTATTATATGCTAAGTTTTTCGAGGGTTCTAGGAGATCTTTAAGGAATCATTGATTAAGAAGTCAGATAATATTTGCGAAGAAATGTTATTTTGAAGCGTAAGTAAACTTTTAACTTTGTGTGGTCCGTTATTACACTTACTACACTGAACCAAAAAGGTACATAAATACAATGAAAAAGTTCATTGTTTGAATGAATTTGAATTTGAATGCATGTTACAGATGTGATCGTGTTTGCTTTGTCATTTATAATAATATAGTAATTCCTGTTGTCCTCTATATTGCTCAATGTTGGTATGGAATATCCATTTAGATGCCACATTAATATAACAACAGCATTATCCTGAACAAAAAAAGTTTATAAATAAAATTTTTGAAATTCGTTTAATTGCTTAAAATATTTGTCTATAGAAATTTCCTTATTTTGACGATCATCAGATGTAGCATCCAAATCTTAATTAGTCTGTAAAATATTTTTATTAAGAATTCAATTAAAATATTTCATATATTTATGTATACTTACGAGTAGAATCCTTTTGGTTTTGAAATAACAATATTTTTTGAAACCCTGGTATTTGAGGCTAATAACACATTCTTCTGCGTCTTAGTGGTTTTATCTACATAAATATAAATGAAATGTAATATTTAAAAACTGTAATATTTTAAAATCATAAACATTATTAAACTTACATTTTAGGAAGGCAAGTCTGAAATTCCTGATTTTGGGTAATTCATTTTATTTGGTGTATTCAATTATGCTGCTAGACTTCTCCTTTGCGAATGAATTATATTTATGTATTTTATTAATTCGATTTATAACTAATTTATTTTTTAATTATTTTCGTTTTTAACACAACACAGATTTTTTTTTAATTTTTTTCTTTTGTTTAAAACGCGTCATTTCTTGTTAAGAGATAAAAGAAAACTGAGTTGTATTTGTTTTCGTTTTACTTTATTTCCCGTTATAAAGCATTTATTTTAATATAATTTAATGAAATATTTCTTTTGTTCATTGCGTATTGATTCTTCTTAATTAAATCAGTGTAATAGTACATTGAATAAATTAATTCAATGAATTAATACATTAAATCAAATAACTGATTTAGTTATTGTATTAAGAAATAAATTTAATGAATGGAATGAATGGTTTCAATGTAATGTTCATAATAGCGTTAATTTTTTCATTGAATTTTAATGAATGTTTTCATTGAAACAATAAATTCGTACATAGAATTAATAAATTCTTGGAAAAAATTAATGAATTTCATTTAATGTACTTCATTCATTGAAAATACTTTTTTCAGTGTAGTCTTCTAAGTGTTGGCCTATTTACTTCCAAAATCTCATTTGTTCTCCTTGATTTCAGCCTTCCCATATTCCCAACTCCTAATATGATTTTCTATTGCCCATTCTCTTAGTTTTTGTTTAAACCTTTCAAAATGTTTAGTTTTTCCAGTGTAATAGTGTTCAGGGAAAATCCCATTTTGGATAACTTATCTGCTTCTTTGTTACAAGTAACACCATGGTGTCCAGGAACTCATATTATCTCAAGGTTTTCCCAGTAAATATAAGAGTTTATCTCAATTTAACATTTCACATAAGGGCAGCTATAAGGAGAACTTTGGAAATAAATCAAAATTCAAAAATGCGTTTTATAATAAAATTTCTATATAACTTTAAAGAGGACATTTTTCTACTCAATGTTTGTTCACAACATTTTTCGTCAAAGCTAGTGTGTGCTCGTGTCTAAAGTCCAAAGTGAAAGAAAAATTTGATACTTTTCTTTTTTTCATATGGTACACATTAGAGTCAAAAAATATCATCTGACATTATTATAGAAATAAATATTTTTTACTATTTATAATGGCAAATTTTGTTAAGAATAAGTGCAAAAAAATGTTGCAAGAAAATTCAATCGTCAAGTTGTCAAATTGACAATTTATAAAAATAGTATAATTACTATTATATTTTTTTAAGTTTCAAAATTTTTAAAAGCAAAAAAGTAACGTAAATAACCTGTATTATCCATAGCATTTATATATACCTTAAAGATCATAATGTCCATTTATATATTATAATTTAAAATTTTGCGAATTTTTGGGAGTTTCGATTTTAAACCATTTTGAAATGTTTAATGGATCACAATTTTCAAAGTAAATAAATGAAATTTGGTGTGATTGTTTTTTATTTTTGACAGAAGAAAAATTATTACTAAAATTTTTTATGATCGGTCCATATTTTCACCATTTTGCACAACTAGCTTTTATATAAAAGTTGCGGTAGGTAACACAGTGGTATGCATTGAAACAAATTTTTTTTTTTTTTTTCAAATTTGTAATTTCTTCTTATGTTGAATAAACTTCAGAATACACAGTGTGAGATTTTTGCATTCTGAGTGATCAAAAGTCTATATTTTTGTAATTAAGAAAGTTATATTGATGAAATTTGGCACAAACTATTTTCGTAACACTAAGCTGATTTCATGACAACTGCCACGCCTACTTCTCATATAATTCAACCAAATTTTATTAAGAATATATGTGTGTGTGTATGAGTGTATGTGTGTATGTATGTATGAATGTGTGAATGTATGAATATATGAATATATGAATGTATGAATGTATATATTTTTAAATCTATGATTTGTTTACAAATTTGAATCAATAAAAATTATTTATCAGCATCATCAAAAGATATATTCTATATTTTTAACAGTAACACAACTTCAGGTGTTACATTTGATCTTTTAGTTTTTGGTGGTTTTCGTAAGCTGCAAATTAATCAATCTGATGATATTAATAGTTTATGTGGCAAATCTGTATTGGAGTCCTCTCTAGATGTTTTTCCTGTGAAATGTTCGCGAAAGTTTTTACAATCCTTATAATTTCCAAAATAATGTGAAAATACTTTACCAATTCTACATCTAGACCAATAATTTCTGCAGTTTTTTTGGTAATACGGAAAAAAAGTCTTGCAGTGTTACCATCATTATAATTGCCTGAATTGACAAATCAATCTCGTTTCAACCAATTTCTAATTGAGTGCAAAAACCGAGCTTCCGTCCATTTTGAATTGATTTTATTAATTATTTTGTTTGAAAATGATTTTATTGAATCAATATCAATAATTTTGTTTGATGTTGTACTAATATTTCTAGAAATAAACTCAATAACACTCAAACTTTTCCTCTTCTTTGATGCAAGAACCAAACATTAAAAATTTGTTAGTAAGAAATACGTTGACACATGATTAGTAATTGCTTTGCGAATTGAAAAGGGGCAAATTGGGGCAAAAGTTTATTACTTATTTTGGAAGCAATTACAAAAATACCATTTAGATAACGGGACTTTGTGGGACTTTTTAGTTTTTGTCCAATAAAAATTAACATAGAGACAAAAAAATGATAAAAAAGTTGAAGAGCGAAAATTAATCACGATTGTTTTTTTCGATAAGTTCTTTTTTAAATAATTATTACTCTCTGTGATAGATAACACATCAGCCTTTAAACTAAAAAAAGATTCATAAAAATCCTGCTTAAAACAAAAAAGTTACAAACAATCACAATTGAGTTTCTCGCCAAAAAAAAATACTTCGCATAATATTTGTCTTCAACTACAGTGCTGTTCAAGGTGCCGTTACTTAATAACGGTTAACATTTTTTAAATACTTTTTATATTTTTCAGTTATCCGGAAGGTTCTTAATTAGAATAACCAACTTTTTTTTTTCAAAATTCGAAAAAAAAATTTTCGGGTTTTGATCAGCCAAATTGTTGAAATCACACACTGTGGAATGGTACAGTTTTTTGGCATATATTTAGACCTTTTTTTAATTATTGAATAATAAAATAGTATATAAAAAAATTAATATTCACCAAAGAACAAAATTAAGAAAATATAAAAAAAAAACTTTATGTATATTTTTACTATTTTTGCATTAATATTGTTCGGTACGTTATATTATTAAAACATATTTAAAATCTAGAGAAAGTTATCTTTTTAACGAATACCAATCACTTATGTTAAAATACCGCGGTTTATTTAATGCCACGTTTCGTATACCTTTGCCCCTATGTGCATTGTGAAACCGTTAGAGACTTTAGAATATCATTGTTAAGGCTCTTGATAACTGCTTGACTACCTTAAAAATAGGTATTGGTGTTTTTTTTTTTATCGATTTCGATCGATTTCCTTCAACCACTTAATGCTTTCCATAATAGCCACGATCTCAACCTGTAAAACAATGTTGTGATCTATGAAGCGAAATAATTTACCCGTGTTTTATCTCTATTCATAGAACCCCATTCCAGTCGGTCACAAAATTTCGAGCTACAGTAGACGCTCACAAATTAGAACCGCTTTGTTTTTGAGGCAATTCTAATTTCTGAATTATTCTAATTTCTGGACGTTTATTTTTTTCGAATAAAAAATAAAAAATTGAGTAAATTTACTTCCAAAAACTAAAATAAAACACTTTTGATTTTTTTTTAAATTCAATTTTATTTGATAAAAACATGAAAACAAAACGTAACAATTCAGTCCAATACATTAAATGTATTTTTATAAATTAAATTAAAAAACATAACAATTCAGTCCAAAAAGCTAAAATATTTTGCATATGTATTTAAAAAAAAATATATAAAATAATAAAGTTAAAAGTTATTAAAGGGATAGACTGCACAATGGCCAAATTTACAACTTATCTTTGTTTAACATATAATCAGTTAGGGTAAGTGTACCGGTGGTCGGCAGTTTAATTTTTTTTCTGACTTTCAAGTTTAATATTTCCGAACGTGGTCATGATTTTTTGATAACGAGCAAATGTACCACTTTATTAAAGGGTACTCTTTCAAATTATGTTAGATTTTTGTAAAGAAATAAATGTTTAATTGGCCATTTTATTGCATTTTATAAAAAACATCGTTTGTATCTATAGTCGGCATATTTTTCCAGTGTTCGGCATGTGATGATCCAGTAGTCGGCATGAAATTTATTGACACATTTTGTATGTAAATGCCTCAAACTATGCTCTGAAAAATAAAATAATTTTAAAAAATAAAAAAAAATTTGAACAAAATACTTGATAGATTTCATAGTTTATATTTTTTTGGAAAAATGGTCCAACAAATTCAATTTTACATTTCAGAGATCTATAGTAAAATTTTACATAGAAAAATTCTGTAGAACATTTTTATGAATGAATCTTAAGTTTTAATTAACTTTTAACACATTTTTTACAAACATAATCTAAATGACCCCTTATAATAACAGATAAATCATTACATAGTTCCGACGAAATATTTCTAATAATAGGATCTAAATGTATTTGCAAGAAAAATTTAGTTCCGAAGTACTAATTACATTATTATCTCTCAATTAACATGACATGCCGACTATAGAATACTATACAATTTTTTTGTTCCTAAGGTCGGCAGCCACCAAACCATGAAATGGAATTCTTTATGCAAAATTTTACACATTTACACATAAGGTTTCAATTGTTGTCTATCTTCTGAATAATTTTTTGTTAGTATACAACTTGAATTATTATAATTAATATCATCTTTGAAAGTAGCCTTTCTTTAATTTTTTTCCTAAAAACTGATATCAAAAATGTGTTGTTTAAGAACGGAGGAAATTGCCAAAAAACTGCTACTATTAGTATATTTTAAACATTTGCACTAAAAATATAAGTATGTTTTCATGGCAAAATTTATCTTACATCAATAGTTTGTATTCGCTGCTGTTAATTATTTCAGTTTAAATTTAAAAATGCCTACATTAGGTGCATTTACCCTATATTTGTTTGTATTTTTGTTTCATCGAATTCGAAATATCAATACGGAGAGCCAAAAGATTGCTTATGTGCTTAGTGGAAAACAATTCACTGTTATTGCACCATTTTATTAAATTATTTACGCTTTCAATGGCTGTAGTATTAGAGTCAACTGGTGAGACTTCAACAACATCGTCTTCGCTGCTATCTGAAGACTCACTATCGCTTCTGAGAACATATACAGATCCGTCATCAAACACATCTTCATTCCGTCTGTCGATGTCTTCTATACCAATGCAATCGTTTGGAGCTATTTCTTCTAAAAGAGCTTGAGTTCTCTGAATAACTTCGTTGCAGTAATGATCTATTTGCAATAATTGCGCTATTGGCACGTCATCGTCGCTGTCGTATTGGTTAGAGTCCCAATTGGAAAACTTTGACCAAGATTTCTTCATAACACTTTGTGGTACCTCATCCCAAGCTTGTTTCAGTAATAATATTGCATTGCGGATTGAATAGGATTTCAAATGATTCTTCAGTTCACCACCTTCAGCAATTAATTGAGAAAGAAACATACTTCTGTAATTGAGCTTTGTTAACTTAATAGGGTTTTGATCCATTGGTTGTAAAGCTGCTGTTGCATTTGGTGGAAAGAATAATGCAACAATGTTTCCATCGTCACTTTTAAGATCACCTATAAATTTTAAATGTTTTAAAATTACTAAACCTGAAATCAATATTTGTTCTTACCTCTTTAATAAATATTCGGTGAAACCATTCGTGAAAAATCCGAGAAGTCATCCAAGCATTTTTTGAAAAGTTGTAATGCAAAGAATTATTGAAACTTTTAAAACACCTGGGGTTTTTTGATTTTCCAATTACCAATGGAACTAATTTATGTGATCCATCAGAGTTTGCACCAAGTAAAAGGAGTGACTGAAGCAACATCACTGGAAAGTGGAAAAACATTTAATATTTTCTTAAAAGGAATCCCACAATTCCCAAAAAAACGCTGAAAATCCCAAAAATGGGTTTTTCACATTTTCGGCTACAAAATCCACATTTTTCCGAAGTCCCGTAGAAAATTTAATTGAAAACTTTTAAAAACATACTACAGATTCTTAAACTGCATTCCGTTTGCCGATTCGTGCTTTGGGATTTGAGAAAATGTAGGCTAAAATCAAAACCTTCATATAAAATGTGTCGAATTCGGAAGGGTGTGTACCTAGACCATTTGAGTTATTGGGCTTGATTTTTATTTTAGAGTCTTCTCAGTGAAGATACCTTTCAGAAAAATATAAAATTATTGTATGTTATTAAAGAAAATTTAATTTTAGAGAAAAAGAGTGAAGACACTTTTTCGGCCAAAAAAACACAAAAAGTCTTCAGTTTTGAAATTTTCAAATTCAAAATCGCTTATTTTTGGACTCGGTAAAGATATCGACTTTTTTTTTATTCAATAGATAATTTTGTTCTTTAATTAGCAAAAGAAAAAACAAATGAAATCGGTCGGAAATACTAAGATATATGACAAAAACTGGACCAAGAAGATGCAAAATTGAGGTACTTAAAAATTCAAATGCAAATAACTCAAAAACCATAAGAGATAAATAGGACACGACATCTTATCAGTGCCTACAATAATGTATAACAATATTTGAAATTGGACGAGAAACAAAAATTTGGCAAGCGATTAAAAATTTCTATATCAGAGTTACCCAATTTTGTGCCCATTTAGCTCCACCCCTGAGGGGTCTGTTCGGACTCCTTGGCTATGTCTATAACAAATTTCATGCAAATCCAACCAGCCGATCCAAAAAATTTTGATTCTGCCCCACTGTGCATTGTCTCAGAATCTTACGAGGACCCAGAATATATATACTTTACGGGGACTTAGACGATTTTTTTGGCATGTTACAATGACAAACCCAATATACCACCATATTAATAATATTTTTTACATCGAACCAAATAATAATTTTCTTTATCCAAATGTTCGAAGGGCTATTTCATGGCAACTGCTGTGTGTGGCATTTTTTTCTTCCATTTAAAATGTTTAACCACAGAATGACATTTAGTTTCTTTTTACCATATTTTAAATAATGTATATTTTCAGTTTTCTTTGTGCTAACATGAATAATTCAAGAACTTGAGCAGACTTCTTTTCTTTTTGCGAATAGACCCTTTTATCTATTTTTTCATGAATTTTGTGTATGACTAGTATAAATATCTGTGAGCTATTAGTACAAATATATTCATATTTTAGGTAGTTAGTTAAGCCCTTATTAAAACTTAATATTAAAATGATATGACAAAAATAATAATTTTGCTTAAAAAGGTTTTTACTCATTCTAACAATTTTGGATTTTTTTTAAATAGTTTATGTTTATGTATTAGCTTTGCAAATTTGTATACTAAATCCCAGGTAAATTAGTCTTTTTTTTATAATTTTTTTTTTTTTATTTAAAAAGCTGCTTGGTTTCCGAAGTTGAAATATGTCTTTAAAAGAACTTACTAAAGTTATTTGTTACAAAGTTAATAAAATTAAATTTTAAAAGAATACCTATAAAAGTATATATATATTCGCTTTCAAAAAAAAAATAAAAAATATGTTTAAATTATATTGTGTTTTATGCCACAAAAATTTATCATACAGTCAGTCGTAAAGGAGCACACTACCCACAAAAAAAAATCAGTGCATACAAAAACAAATAAAAAACTTTTTTTAACTGTTTGCCATTCTACTTTTTGAATAATTCATAACCTTAAGTATGCGAACCTAAAGTCTTTAACATAATAAAATGCAATTATATGAAAAATGTTCCTTAAAGACACCAAAATGTATAAAAGTAAAAAAAAAAGAAAATATATAAAATCTGCTGCATTTTATTGTAAATTGTTGTACTATTTTTATACAATTTTATGTGTATAAATTTTTCTTTTTTTGTTAACAAACTGCAAGAGCAAAAAACACAATAAAACATCTTACAATTTTTGTGAAATTGTCCATTTCTTTATCCAGAGAAGATGTTAAAGAGAAAAAAAAACTGTCTTTGTCTTTTATTATCATGAGATACTCATCCTGAACATCTATTACGAGTACAAGTACATTTGTGTCCAACGGCTAAAGACTTTGACTTGACTGAATGAATGAGTGACTGTTTATCTGTCTATCTGTCTGTTTTGTATGACTATCTGTTTATATGTCTGTCTTTTCGTCTATCTACTTTTACTTTACATACTTTTTTGCCATCGTATTCGTTATTTTTTGTACTTTTATTTGATTATATTAAAGAAACAAAAAATTGACATTTTAAATCAATTATCCATGGTCTAAAGTTAGATATATAAATGAATCTTAAAGCAGCTACAAAAACAACTGATAGATACTATACATTTATATATAAGATACAATATAGATACTAACTAGAACTTACTCGTATGAAGGTTTAAATGTAGACAAAAAAAAATCGTCACAGAATATCAACACTTCTTGAATATTAACAGTGTTTAACACAAATAAATAAACACCTTTTTTAAACAAAACTAATCCTGGTTTAAAACAAAAAAACACCATTAGAGAAAACATAAACATTTTTCTTAATTATTTTTCTTAAACCACCATTTCTAATTAAAATTAAACAAGTGTTTCTTAATTTATTTCTCTCACTGTAACTATAGCTGCAAGCTTAACATTTTATCTTTTTCAAAGTTTTCTTTTAGTTGGTAGGAAAAAATGATTTATATGTACTATGTGGGAGTAGTATAAATAGTTTTTCTATTAAATAAATTGTCTATTTTTGAAATGCAAGTTTATATCTGAGACTAATGTCAACTTTTTTTGTTTCTCTTACAGATTGTTTAGCTGCATTTCAACAACTTTCTTTCCCTCAGTTTAGTTAGTTTTATTGAGGAGTAGAAAATACACAATAAAATTATATTTATGTTGGTAAGTAAATTTCATTTATTTTTTTAATTTAATTGGACTATAGCCCATAGGTTTATTTTATTTAATTTATTATTTTATTAAAAAATAAAAAATTGGGTATAAAGAAAATATGGGGTAACACGGTACATCGTGAGTCATTTGCAAAAATGTTGGTAGTAAATTTATATCTCCTAAAATATTATTTATTTTTGAAAAATTAACAAAAAAAATTTGTTTGTTTAAGCTATTTGAAAGATTTTTGAGGAATGAAAGACTGATATTTATTTAACATAAGAAATAATATTTTTTTGTAAATGATGAATATTTTTCGAACTTTTTTATGAATTAACGAGCGTAACCCGGTGCGCTTCGCTACCCCCTAATAGGGAATATCAAACATTTGCTATCGTTTAGGGGTTTTAAAAAGTTGGCGTAAAATGTGGGCGTGAACCCAGTTCTTACATAGCCTAAAACGACCACCGGTACTATTACTATCTGTATGTCAAATTTCTTCAAAATCGGTACAGCCGTTTAAAAGTTTCAAAAAGTGGGTGTAAAATGGGGGCGTGGCATCCAACCCAGTTCTTTCACAGCCCATAACGACCACCGGCACTGGTACTATCTGTGTGTCAAATTTCGTGAAAACCGGTGCAGTCGTTCGAGAGTTATAAAAAGTGGGCGTAAAAAGGGGGCGTGGCATCCAACCCAGTTCTTTCATAACCTATAATGACCACCGGCACTGGTACTATCTGTGTGTCAAACTTCGTGAAAATCGGTGAAGCCGTTCGAAAGTTTTAAAAAGTGGGCGTAAAATGTGGGCGTGGCATCCAACCCAGTTCATACATAGCCTATAATGACCAGCGACACTGGTACTATCTGTATGCCAAATTTCGTTAAAATCGGTGCAACCGTTTGAGTTTTAAAAAAGTGGGCGTAAAATGTGGGCGTGGCATCCTCCATAATCCGATAATTTATTAGACAAATGTTTTCATGGATGTCAAAATTCCTTGTGCAAAATTTGAGCATTCCAACTCCAATAGTTTCCCAGATATACGAATTTTTGCATTTAATTCATATGGGAGGTACCATGCCCCCTACTTCTAGTCCGCCCATATTTTTCTTAAATATTAATATTGATACCAAAGTGGCTCCGACAAAATTTTAGAACTCTAACTGTTATATTTTCTCAGATATGATAATTTAATATTTTCTTTATATGGGAGGTGCCACGCCCACTATTGCTAGTGTACCAAATATAATATTATTATATGTTGTTAAAGAAAATTTAATTTTAGAGAAAAAAGAGGGAAGATACTTTTTCGGGCAAAAAAATCACAAAAAGTTGCCATTTTTGCAATCAAAATCGCTTATTTTTGGACTTCAAATTTTTTTTTTATTCAATAGATAATTGTTCTTTAATTAGTAAAAGAAAAAACAAATGAAATCAGTCGGAAACACTAGAATATATAAAACTTTGAGCCCCTTTAGCTCCGCCCCTGAGGGGTCTGCTCCGTCCCCCTTCCAAACTTAACATAGTACAGATTTATTTCCAAAAAATTTCGATTCGATGATTTTATGCCCTTTAGGACGATTCCTGATTCTCATAAAATTTGGCAATGCTGTAACTACTTACATACAGCGGGTGTCATAAGTAAGTATACAAACTCTTCATTTCTGTTAACTTTGAAGGTCTTACCTCTAACCCCGTGATCCGCTAGTGCTATGCTTCTCCAAACCAACTCAATAACACACCATATGAAATTCTATTCCAAAATCTCCAAAACTTTGATCTCACCCTGCCTTAGAGTCAGCTGGCGCTTGAACAAATGATAGTTAAACTATCAGATGCTTAATGTAACCTTAATTTATCCTATACATAAACATACATCCATATACAGTGTCTCACATAAGTTAGTGAATTTTAATTTTTAAATAAAAAAATGAGTTATTTTTAGTTATAAAATTAGGTAAATAAAAAATAATAATTTTTATGCATGGGATTTTTTTGCCTGAGTTGTCTTCTACCAAATGCTGCAAAAAGTAGCACAAAATGTTGAATCGTTTCCGAGAAATTGAGAAAAATAACACGTGCAGTCATTTCAGGTACCTCACAAAAGTATTTGAATTTTTTAATTTTTTTATATTTGAAGATACTCAAAATACAAAAATGCAAAAAAAAGATATGTTTTTTTATATTAATTGTTATTAAGCATTAGTGTTAAGCGTTTACTAATTCTTTTAATAATTTTGGGGGGTAAAATTTTAGGGAAATTAAGCGAAGTTTCTTTACATGTATCTTACAAAAGGGAAAATTGGAATAATCGGGTAATTTTTCCTAAATTATTTCTTAAATTTAA
Source organism: Protophormia terraenovae (assembly GCA_951394005.1). Classification (NCBI taxonomy): domain Eukaryota; kingdom Metazoa; phylum Arthropoda; class Insecta; order Diptera; family Calliphoridae; genus Protophormia; species Protophormia terraenovae. The sequence continues at coordinate 87,762,215 of OX596074.1, forward strand.
TTTGTTTTATTCGGAAATATAAATGGACTTTTTCATGTCTTCGAAAAATAATTTTTACTGCAAAAATTTTAAATATTGACATTCCAAGCGGGGTACGTAGTTTCATTATGTTGTTAAAAATTAAAAAAATTTTCAACATTGAGCCTATTTTACTGAACTATTGGTCCACATATTTTAACAAAACTTTCAGATTGTGTTTCTGTAGGTATTAGCTGTTATTAAATGGGAGATTTAGATACCGGCTACAAAAATACAGAGAAATTGAAGCCATAGTGTAAAACACGACAAAAGGCATATTTTAAGTTACATAACTATATGACTTTCAAGGTATACGGGAAACTATAAAATGCTAAAAATACCCGAAAAAGCTTACTATTCTGTTAATATTACTTATGTTGATGAAAATAAAGTTGAAAATTTTTCGCTCCAACATTTCTGGACTGCAAGTTATTGATCCAAAAATAATATGGATAAGTAATTAGAAAAATAAACCCAAGTACAATTATGTCGGGGTATATTTTGGAGCTATATCATAAAGTCAGGTATTTTAGCCTTCAAATTTATAATTGGCTATATATCGGGAAGATATTCCATAACATTTTGAAATAAATTTTTGATACGTAGGGTACCAAAATGGGCTTGATATTTAAGGTATTCTATTTTTAATGGTGCCATGCCTCATAATTATCGACTTGGACCGTTCGTATATGGGGTTTTAACAAAAAAACTCATAAGGAACTAATACCTTATTATTTTTTACTATAATGACAAAAAAATTATTGTTTTGGTCATTTATAGAGGAAAAATAGGCGAGTTCTTCCTAAATCAACCTTCTAAGTCCATTAAATATAAAATTGGATCAAAAATCCCCCAACATTTTACTCCAAATTGGGGAAATAAATTAGTAAACATTTAATTGTGATACCTATGACCTATTATTAATAAAAAATACATGAATTTCTCCAATTTGTATTTTGTTTGACATTTTTAAATACAAAGGTGATAAAAAATCTAATACTTTTGTGAGGTAAAATCGATGAATTTTCATACTCTTTCTGGAATAACTTGGATACAATGAAATATTTTTGAATGCAGTTTTTTGTATTATAAAGTTAACAAATAGACAAACACAATTCAGTTAATAAATCTAGAATTCATTTTTTTAAATCGCGTAATTAAACCGTTTTAATTATTAATTAAAAAAATTCAAATACTTTAGTGAGACACTGTATGTACATATGTATATCTCTTCCACAGCTGTGTATTCGATCTAAAAATTTATTTTACTTATTTAATTGTCAATCTTTTGAAACCCTTTAAATTTTCTCCAAAGCTTAGTTTATTGTTTTATCACATTTTTGTATTTTTTTTTTTTTTTTTTTATTGTAAAATACTTAATACCATTCATCTCTCCCTGCCACAGAGTTACTCATTTTTATTTAAAACACAAACAATAAAGAACAATAGTGTGTTCCTCCAACGTATTTCTTTAACAATTTTTGCATTTCATACACATGTCAATGACATGAAAGTGCCTGCTTTATTTTAAAACCTTTATATAAAATAAAGAAAAAACTTAATAAAACTATAAAGGACCAAAAAATAAAAAATGGCGCCCTGAAAAAAGTATGCATATAGAACAAAAAACAAACAAACAAAAAAATGACCTACTAATAAATAAAACACAGGAATCTCTGAGTTACAGTTTAAAGAAAAAAAAAAACGGAATATTTCAATTGACATTATTTAACAAAATACAATAAAGGAGAAAAAATGGAAGTGAAAAAGGAATAAAAAAACTAAATAAAAACAATAGACCAGCTTTCCTTCCCTTTAGGAATATAAATGGGAAGGAAATGCAGAGATTTCTTGAACAAAAAGATACAACAATGTGAAGAGAAGTTATAAAAAAGAGAAATATCTATAGAAGGAGTAGAATAATGATTTTATCATATTATTGATGAGCTTTTAATAAAATTATGATTTTAAGATATTCTGTTATTTTTAAGCCTTTTAAAATTATATTTTCTTTAATTAAATATATGTATGTAAGCTTCATTATTATTTAATAAGAGTGTCTACAGTGTAGACTCTTCACCCTTAACATTTCTCCATCGTTTTAGCTAACAAGATAAAATGTCTTTCTTTTTCCCTTAATTGATTTAATAAATGGCAGGATTTAATTTTAATTATCCTTGAAAGTATAAATACCGTGAAAGAAGAACTTGCCATAATCAAAAGCTAAATTTTTTTCGCCTTAACTACTTTTAACAAACTTAGTTTTTGTCATTATTTTTTATTGTTTTGCGAAAAAAAATAAGTAAGACAGAAAAAAGGGAATATTTCCTTTTTAATATTTTGCAAAATCCGGCATAAACTATTGTTAAACTACAACTATACACTCATTCACTCACTCATTATATTCAGTAAATTTTTTATTATTTTTAAAAACATTTTTGTAAAAAGAAAAGAAAACAACAAACGAAAATTGGGAAGCCGACTATTTTTACAGTGTTGTGTATATGAATAAGGTTAATAATATAACATTTTATTAATTATAAAAGCTTCTACAGAAATTGTAAGAAAAAAACTATATCATCAATTTCAACCAGAGCGGTGTACGCATATTAGAAAGTATATTGTTCCCTTTCTTCGAGCCTGATCAGATCAGATGTCACGCTTCATTGATCTTAGAATCCTAATGACACGTCCAGCTCTTAGGTCATTACTCCACTTAGAATCTGCTATTGTATGAATAGATTTGCTATCAAGATTTAAAGATTAATATGGGCATATTCTAGGATTTTGTTTTCGATTTCAAAGATGTTTTCACTCCGATAGGATCACATAGCGTCCACAAAAAAACATCTAAGGTTTTATGAACACAATTATTCAGATCTCACGTCCTGTAAATCTAACTTTTCAAAACACAAATGACTGGGACAATATATGACTTATTATTCTTACTAATGGAATCTCTTTAAAAAACTCTAATGCCGCCAAATCGCTAGCTCATTAACGACCTATTGATTAAATGGATTATTAGCCTGTATGACATGCTAAATACCAAGATCCTTCAAGTTTACCTTTCGATGAAACTTATTTTTAATACTTAGAGATCATCTTTAATTAATCGACTATTTTACATTTCTGTAGCACCCTAACGATTATTCAGCCACAATTGTATGCCAAGCTATTGTGCTCCCAGGCAGTTTCCTTTTAGAATAGGAACAATTTATGAATAACAAAAAATACTACAAGAACAACACATAAAATACTTGAAGTAATTTTAGTTAAATATTTCAAATTACCAAAGTATGATGGAGTGAATGAGCGAACAAATAAGCGGGCGTGGGTACTGTTGGTTGACTGGTTGGCTGGCAGGCAAGCAGTCAGGAAATAAAAGAAAAAAACTAAAAATAATATAACAGAGACTCAAAGGAAGGCTTGACTAATGAAGGTTTTGCAGACATTTCGTATGTGTATGTTGCTTTTTTAAAATAAAAGAAAAATTACCTGTGGCATTTCAAAAAACCAACAAAAAATTGCAGCCTCTTACAACACGGTGGCATTCTTTTTGATGTTTTATTTTGTACACATTTTTTTGTTGCACAAGATTTTTATAAAATAACAAAATAAAAACAAGAAAAGAAATTATTTTTATGGCCTGCATTTTGTTTCAGTCAGAAAAAACTCGTTCTATCGTTCTATACTCCAGCATACCAAAGGGAGTAGTAGTTAGTTAAAGAAAAGTTCTTTTGATTATTTTGTTGGCATTTTTAGGGTAGCATTATTTTACAAAGAACAACTTATTTAAACTTCATATTTAAAATCCTCATAGATTAAAGAACAAAAACTTTTAAAAAAAGTAACAAAAATTAAAATAACAAATAAAGTTATAATTAACATTTTCCAAAAATAACAAAGACATTGAAAAATAGTTTAAGTTTAAAAGAAATTTTATTTTCTTTTATATCTTATAGAGAGCTTAAATAAAATGTTTATATAATAAATATTAAATAAATCACACCATACCATGAATATGCATTAAATGCTTAAAAATGTTTAAATATTTAATGAAAAGTTATTAAAAAATAAACTCTCTCAATTTCTGCATTTACTCTATAAAAGTAGTATTTTCAGTAAAAGCTCCACATAAACGCAATTTTTCTCCAGTGACAATAGCTCTTAAAAATTGGGGCATTACTGTATTTACATTCTCACTAGCAGGTGAGCTTTCTGTAGATTTATTTAAGCCTTCACCCAAGCGTATAACATAATCCTTGCTAATTAAATTTTGACGCATATCCTTTTTAAACGGAAGCATCAAAATCTTTTCCACCTCAGCTGATGTTGAAACTTTTTCAAGATCTTCCAAGTGTCTGGGTGATATAGAGCAACTTCCTTTATTCTTTAAAATTTCCTTAAATTTCTTTTGTATTAACTCTGGATCCATGGTGTTCATTTTGGGTAATTTTATAAAACATTGATATTGATAGAATTGCATTTCTAATTGTTCAATTTTTTTGGTAATAACCAAAGGATTGGGTAATTGTAAAACGTAATTTGTTTCATTGGTAGCAGATGTGGCTGCTACTATTTCTATGTCTCGAGAAAAACGAGTTAAGTCAGCTAAAATTTCATCCAGAGATTCAGAGAAAAGTTCCAAAACATTAGAATTGGTGAAAATGTTCTGAGGGATATTAAGAAATTAGTAACAGTTTTTAGAATTTTATTGAAAAAATTAAATTACCTTTAACTTTAAAATGGTGCTATGTAGCAAGGGCACAATAGTAAGAGCATAAATTTCACCCAAATTGCGTGTTTCCAAATAGTTGAGTACCTTATAGCCTTCGTTGGTATCATCAAAAAGGCGTTTCTGGAACAATTTTAAAAGTATTTAGATATTTAGAAGTATTAAACTGGTCGTTTTAATAATTTATTTCTGTTAAGATTTTCTAAAGTATTCAAACAATTTATTTTAAATTATTATAAAAAAATTAGATAAATATTTAATATAAGATTTGTTCTTGAGAAATACCCCAATATTGAACAAATACTTATTTACAATTACGTCAGCTTTATTCTGATAAAGCTTTTAAGGATTTTCTATCCAAATTATAAAAACAGTTAAAAACTTTCTGTTTAGTAAATACCAAAACGTTTTAAAAGAAATAAGAACTGGTGATTCAAAAGTATTACTAAGCTTTTTATTAATAAATAAAGCTTTATCAGATTTTCTCTCAAAATTAAAAAATAATAAATATTAGAATAATAATTATATAAAAGCCTTCTATTTAGAAAATATCAAAAATTTAATGGAAATATGAAATTTTAGATCAATAACATTCCTGAAACTAACTTTGAAAAAGCTTTACTTTTTTTTAATAAATAAAACTAAATAAAATATAAACTCAAATACATTTCTAATGAAAATCTCAAATGTAAGTAAAAATATATTTATTTCATGACCCACCTGCCTGGAAATGGGCACTGGTTTAGCTTGTTCCCAAACCATTTGCCAAGTATTACCCTCTGCTCTCATGCGGGCACTTAATCTATGTTGCTTAACACCCTCATCATCGACGTACTCTTCCCAATCGTTGGGACTATACCAACGTATGAAATCCTCAAAACGAGCATTCAAATTAGCAGCCTTAAAAGCTTCAGCATCGGACTGAAGAGTAGAGCACATCATGGCTGTAACATGATCTAAAAAAAAAAAATCATAATTAAAACATTTCTTTATTGATAAACAAAAACAAAAGACCCACATACCTGAACTAGTGCCTAATTTCAACATAACATCTGCATCATCTTGTAACTGATCTTCAGTCTTGGGTACTGGTTCCTGGGTAATGGGAACATATAAATATTCCTCTGAATCCAAAAGCTTTAAGTCATGCAAACGTTTCAAACGTCCTTCGGGTTTTGCAGCCTCCGCCCCTTTAAGAGGTGATGCCGAGCGATTAGCCTCATCTTCATCACAATCATAAAATTCTTCCTCAGTATCATTGTCCTCATCTTCGGAGTTTATGTCACGTGATTCAGACCAATGAGGTTTAACTACTGCTACTCCGTGTTCTCTTTGTAGGCGACGCTCTATGCAAACATTTAACATTTGAAGTTTTTGATGTAAAAGACAAGTTCTAGTATCGGGAAAACCGCTGGCCACTCTGAAAATTAAAATTTATTTTAATTAGTTTATTTTGTAACCTGCAAAATTTTTCTTTTATTTGAAGTTTTTAAATTACATTTTATTTAATGGATTTTTGTAATTATCCGGATGTTTTTTTAGGTTTTTTTTATACCCTTCACCAAAGGTGTAAAGGGTATATATAAGTTTGTCATTCCGTTTGTAATTCCCACAATTTTCGTCGGAGAGCAAAAAAGTTTACATTTTCGGGATCCTTGTAAGTAATGATGACGATAGGACCATGTCCGTCCGTCCGTCCGTGTGTCGGTTGAAATGGCGTTTATGAAGCCCACCGATAACTGACATATATAATACATATATCAAACGATCGGTAATGCTTTCGAGAATTTTGCTATTGGAATTCAGCAAGATCGGTTCATACAATGCGGAGATATGTTAAAAAAACCGGTTTTTAGAACCGGATTTCCAGTTTCTGAAGCCTATGTATATACTAGGGACTTCGTTTTTACAAAGAAGTCTCGGACATTTTTTTCTAAATTTTTGTTCTGAAAAAATGAAATAAATCGCTCCAATAATAACTGAGATATCGGACAAAACGCATTTTTTATTTTTTGAAGCCCTGGTTTAAGCTATAGATTTTTATTTTTATACAGATCGGTCACAAATATTTTTATAAAATTTCGGTTTTTTGAATCAGCAGGATCGGTTTATAAATGGCGGAGATATGCTTTAAAACCCGGTTTTTGGAACGGGTTTTTCAGTTTCTGAAGCCTCGGCATATACCAGGGACTTCGAACTTTTAAAGGGGGCTCGGAAATTATTTTCTGAATTTTTGTTCTAAAAAATTAAATAAATCGGTTCAGTAATAACTGAGATATCGGGGAAAACGATTTTTTTTATTTTTGAAACCCTTGTTCAAGCTACAGATTTTATTTTTATATAGATCAGTCATAAATGTTTTTATAAAATTTCGTTTTTTTTAATAAACCAAATTCGTTCATAATCAACAGAGTTATGGCCCAAAAACAAATCTGTTAAGAATATAAATACACACACAAACATGTATATTAAGCATTGTAATGACTATTAGTGACGTTTTTTGTTTTTTGTATAGACAAGTAGTTTAGTTAGAAACAGCAGTCATATAATGAATAACAGTGTTGTTGTTGTTCTTTGTATATGCAGTCTGTACAAAAATAAATAGATATGGAATTGTTGTTGTTTATTTTTTAAAACTAAAACATATCTGTTAAGAATATACATAAATACATACCCAAACATGTATATTAAGCATTGTAATGACTATTAGTGACGTTTTTGCCTATAAGACAAGTAGTTTAGTTAGCAACAGAAGTAATATAATGAATAACAGTGTTGTTGTTGTTCTTTGTATATGCAGTCAGTTTGTATATACACACATAAAAAAATAAATAAATATAGAATTGTTGTTGTTTATTTTTTAAAAGCAAAGCCTGCTATGATTGTTTTTTTTTCATATTCAAATTTTCGTAGTTTGAAAAAAAAATTAGATTTATATATGTGAAAATAGGAAAGCATACGTTAAGGCGAAAATTTTATTATTTGTCGGTAATATGGTAATATGATGTCGATAAGATAGTAAGATGGTAATATGGTAATATGGTGAAGGGTATCCAAGATTCGGCACAGCCGAATCTTTTTTCAATTTCATTTTAATTTTATTTCTAACAATGATTTTTCTAAATTTTGGTGTTTTTTTATATTTTATTTACTTTACTATTTGCGTTCAAATTTTGTAAATGAATTCATTAAAAATATTATTGACTTGTTGTTGGTTAAGGGAAACTAGATAAATTGAGTTTTTTTTATACAAATTTCATTTATTCAATGATTGAACACAAATATTGTGGTAGCCAAATTTTGTTGTTGTTGGTTTTATGGCCTGTTTTATTTGAATTGTATTTATTTATTTTTTGGTTTTATTTCTGCCAATCACTAGATAACTATTCATTTTTACAGGAATTCAATGCGTTTCAGCAATTTTTTTATTTGTAGGTGGAAAAGGAAATTTTTTTCACGTGAACATCTCAATTTAAATACATGCTGCTATAACATCAACACCGTCACTTTACATACAATATATTTTTGAAAAATTTTAATTGTATTGTATATATTTACAATTGAAACACAAAATTGTTGAGTTGCTTTGATTGGAAGTAGGATGCTACAGAAAAAAAAATATTGGTGCAATTTAATTGTAACTCTATGCAGACTTTTGAGTGAATGAAATATTTCTTTTTTGTAGCTCAGATTTGTTATACATATTCAATACAGGGTCAAAGGTCAATTGTTTATTGGGCAATAAAATATATAAAATAATAAATAAGAATATTTAACTAAATTTAAATGACTTAAGTTTTTTTATATTACCAAAGGTTAAATTTAAAATTGTAAAATAATTTAAAACTTTCAGTAAACAAAATGAAATTGTATTTTTTCAACAATTTCTAAAACAAACATTTTACAAAACTGCCAAGGTCAGAGGTCAAAATAATTGTTTGATTATTTTCAGCAAATATAATTTTTTCTGGCAAATCCTAAATGAATTTTTGAAGATTAAAAAAAAAAAAAATAACCGCGAATGTTATATTCGGCTCGTCCGAATCTAAATATCGTACATGCTTTTGTTTAACAGATATCAGCGTAAATGTATGAAATTAAGCTACAACGGACACCATGTGTTTCTAGTGCTTTGCCCATTACTTTTTTATTTATTAACCGGTTTTGCTCATTTTCAATACCAAACAAACCTTATATTAGATAAACATTTGAGTCAAATTTCATCTCCCTAGGTTGTCTCTTTCGAGCCCTATCCTGATTTCAACAGACAGACAGGTGAACGGACATAGCTAGATCGACTCAGAATTTAACCAGGACCCAGAAAATATATACTTTATGGGATCTTAAATGATGTCGAAGGACATGTTTCAAACGGAATGGCAAAATCAATATACCCCCCATCGTTTTGATGGTGGGTATAATAACGTACCCCAAGTGACCTACTTTACACTTTTACTCACTCCGTCTCTGTACGACTTTGGAAGTGAGTTTAAATTAATTTTTTAATTATCATAGCTTATGAAAAACTTTCTCATTTGTCCAAATTCTCATAAATATAAATGGATTACAAGGAGCACCACTTAGTTATACACTGTGAGATGATGGAGAATCAAATTTTAGACCCTCTATGCAATATTGCATTCAAATTGGTGGGACTTCAAATATGAAATGGGCTAATTATTATTGTGATAATAAAAATGGTTTTATATGTGAAGAGCATCCTCATCGTAGCATAGCAAAAAGTACAAAGAAACAGGAATTGAAAGTACAAGAAACAGGAATTGAAAGAAAAAAATGATTTGGTAAGAACTCTTGAGCAGAAGTTGTAACAAAAGATGACAGAATTACAAGAGAAATTAAGGACACAAAATAAGTTACTGGAAGTGCTTATAAATCAACTTTTACAATGTAGAGAAAAGTTACAAAAACTCAGAGAAAATGTTAATCAGGTCAAATAAGAGCAATAAGAATTTCAAAATATTTTGGAGAAACAGAAAAAAAAAAAATAAAAAATATCATAATTTTATTTTACAATTTTTTTAAAATATGAAAAAAATAAAACAAAAATGTATTAAAAAATGCTCTTTTCTCTTTAAAATTTAAAGCTTGATACATTTCACTGGTCGGAAAAAAAAAATCCTCCATTATAGACGAATAGTTGGACTTGATGGATTAGTGTTTGAAAAAAATTTTCCTTGCAAAATTTAAAATTTTTTTTATAAAAATTGGATTAGAAAGAACTGAAATGTATGCATAACTATTGATTTTACTTACAATTAAGTGGTGCACAGTAATGCCAAAATGCATTTTTTTTTTTAATAAATTCTGTAACTTCTCCTATATTCTGTACAAAAATAATATAAAGTTCTGATAAAAAGTTATATTATTTTAAAATCAAAAGAAAAAATTCTTTGCAAGATGATAATATTTTCACTTTAAAATAATTTTTGTTCTTCCATATCATACATTTTTTTCATGTTTCCAAAAGAAAACTTAATTTAAAACTTAAGTATTTGGGGCAAATATCTCCAAAGGTATATAATTAAGAGATCTTTTTTTTGATTTAAGGACAAGATTATCCATATTGTACCAAAATTTCATTTGAATATATTGACTAGTTCAAAATTTATTTCAATCCAAATATTACCATTATTTCTAATAGGCTTCGTCCTTGGACCAACTTTTTTTGGGTGTTACAAACATCAGCACAAACACATAAAAAAAATATTAAACATGTTACATTGATTTTAATCAGAACCATAAGTAATTTATAAATTAAAGAAAGTATAAAAGGACTATACTTTCTTTAATTTATAAATTATCATTATCATTAAAACATAGAGTACAAATGTTATATCGTACCACCATTACATAGAACAAATTTACAAACAAAATACTAAACTTATACCTACTTTTGCCATCCACCCGTGGTGAATGATAAAAAAATAATACTTTTTTGTAAGTAGTTACCTTTAATTCATTGTTGGAAACTTTTAAGAACATTTCTTCAAAATTTTTTTAAATTCAACGACATTTTAAATTCACTTTTTTTTTTATTTAACACAAAATTTAAATTTTTTTTTACATAAACTTTACCTCTAACATTATTTTCATTATTTTTATTTTTCTTTTGTATCAAACCCACAGTAATAATGTACCACAATCAATACATTTACATTCAATTTCCCACACAATATCCTTACGCATTTAACTATTGAAAAATAACGCATACAAAAAAAATACATTTTTAAAATCCACTGAATTTACAAATACATACATATACACAAATAAAAAACAAATATATCATAAAATAAATGTTGAATAACTAGTGAAAATATTCACAATTGCACAAAAAAGAGAGAAAAAGAAAAATAAATAAACGCCCAAAAGTAGACCAGGTTTTTTGTGTTCAAAATATCCCCACACATATGCTATATTAACTATAAAACTAAAAATAGAAACCGAATGAGTATTGTAAAAACAAAATAAGCTAAATTATATAAAATCCACTATTCCTCCCTCTCTCGCTTTGAAACAAAAAAATATAGGTTTTAAAGCACAACAAACCATGCAACCGCATGCAAAACAATTAAAAAAATTCTCTGCTGAAAATTGTAAATTTTAACAAATGTTTTGTGCTGGCTGGGTGGCTGGTTATTTAAATTGCTATGGAAGCTGTTGCCGGACATTGACTAAACAATCATGTTGGCAAAAATTGCCAACACAAAAAAAAAATAAAGTTTGGATTGATTTTTAGCGGTTTATTTTAGGTTTAGAGAACTTGTTTTAAAAGAACTTTGTCGATATAGGAAAGAATGGGAATTGGGTTGTAAATTTTGTCAAAGTTTATTTTTTAATAAAAAAAAAAAATATTTTGCAACTAACACTCCCATTAATGTTGTATTAATTGCAGTAATTCGCATGACTATAGAAGGTAGATAACACAATTTCTGTACTTCATTCTACAAAAATATTATAATTATTTTTTAACAAACTTTATTATCCATAGAACCTATTTATGTTATATTAACAAATTCAATAAAATGTCTAATAAGAACAAAAAAACAAGCGCGAATATATTCGGCGCGGCCGAATCTATATACCCACCATCAACTTTTTAAAATTTTACGTTATACGGAAGGGGGCGGTAAAGTGGGCGGACCACGCCCATTTTTTGTTTCCGACTTTACATTGGTCCTTGAATTATTTGAACACATTTTCGTTGATTTTCACATTATATGGGAGGTGGGCGGTAAAGTGGGCGGACCACGCCCATTTTTGGTTTCCGAGTTTATATCGACCTCCGAATTATACGTACAAAATTTCGTTGTCGTACGTGCTTTTATTGAAGACATATCAGCAGAAAAGTATTTAACGGACACCCTGTGTTTTTAGTTTTTAGCCCATAACTTTTTTGTTTATTAACCGATTTTGCCCATTTTCAATACCAAACAAACCTTATATAAGACAAATATCTGTTCGTCTTCCTACGTTGTCCCGTTCGAGCTCTATCCTGCTTTCAACAGACAGGACCCTTAGATAATTCCTTCGACATGTTACACACGGAATGACAAAATCAATATACCCCCCATCTTTTTGATGGTGGGTATAATAAATGCGTTTTTAAATAAGACAATATTTATGTTTTTTCTGACTTTTTTTTTTGGGCATTCAGCCTTTTCTAACCTTTTTTAAAGTCTAATTTAGTTTCTTTTTTTCTCAAGTCCTGGCAACACTGGTAGTAATTTACAAAAACTATCTGTTTTGGATTTTTTTTTTTATTACATACCCTTGACCAACTTTGAAGGTATACCCACTGCCCCTCTGCCCTCTAGGGATCTGTGCTTCACTAAATGAACTCAAATACATCTTAGATATTTTCATGTAAAATTTTATTTCAAAACATTCCAACGGTTCACAAGTTACATTGTTATTTAAAAAAAATGCCTTTTGGAACCAGTGTGCATCAATAGTTATGCATACATTTTCACATAATATGAGAAAGGTGCATTTTCTAATCAATTTTGGCATAAATATATTTTTTAAATTATTTTATTTATTATTTTGAAAAATTTGTAAAATAAAATTACGATATTTTTGATTTTCTTCTTTTTCATTTGTTGACTCTGACACATACAGCCTGTCCCACGATGTCGAACGAAAAATTCGTTCGACAAAATATAACGGAAACAAAAACAAAATTTTAAATTTATTTGTTGTTTTCCATATAAATTGTCGAAACGAATTTTTCGTTCGACATCGTGGGACAGGCTGATAATCTTTCTTTACTTTTTCTTGGTTTTGTTTCTCCAAAATATTTTGACATTCTTGATGTTTTTGTTGGGTCTGATTAAAATTTTCTCTGAGTTTTTGTTGCTCTTCATTGTATTGTAAATTTTGATCAAAAAGGTTTTTTAGTAATTTATTTTTCTCGCTTATTGCCTCTTGTAATTTTCCTACGGATTGTTGCAACTCCCTCTTAAGAGTTTGCACCAAATCTTTTTCTTCTTTCAATTCTTGTTGTAATTTCTTTTCCACTTCTTTGTAATTTTTTTCTATGCTACGTTGAGGATGCTCTTCACATATAAAACCACTTTTAAAATCACAAGTGTAATCAGCCCACTTCATATTTGAAGACCAACCAATTTGAATGCAATATTGCATAGAACGTCTAAAATTTGGTTCTCCATCATCCCATAATGTATAACTGAATGGTGATCCTGTTGCAATCCATTTATATTTATGAGAATTTGGATAATGAGATCCAATGCCACCGGTCCACAATAAAATGTTTTCACCGAAAGTTTTACGTACTAAATTATTTATTTCATTCGTTTTAGCATACGTTTCGATTGAGACTAAAGTCATGTTCATTTCCAAACATTCATTGAGGGCATCAAACCATGTGTACTAGAGTTTATGAAAATTTATAGTTAAAAACTGAACGATAAATGGATCGAAAATCTTTAACATACCTGTTGATCATTTTCTATATAATATTGTTTATTATTGGTTGTATTGTAGAATTTACCATCAGAATGGATTTCTTTAATTTTATAATTTAAAAAAATCACAATTATTTGATACAAAAACAACGAGTTAAAGCGCATTTTTATTTATGTTGTCTCCTTCTTCAAGTTATAGCAAAAATTAAATTTTATGTTGTGCATAAGCCAAGCCAAAGGGTATGACAATTAAAAAATATATTTTTTTAGCTAATTTTCAAAGTCGTAGTAGTTTACAGTTTTTTATATTTATTTTACTTTTTTTCTGTTTAATTTGATATTGTTTCCTTATCACAATAAAACCACAAAGTTTTTTTCTTACTTCTTAAACATTTTATAAATTTATATTCAGCTTTAACAACCATTTATTTATAGGAATAACGGAATAACGTTCTTTATAAGAAAAAAAATTTAAGGAAATCAAATTAAAATTGTATTTTACGCTATTTTTGCAAATAATTTTGTAACTTGTGAAGACAAGGTTTTTTTCGAGTTAATTTGGACGAGCAGAAATTCCTAGCGTTGTTATTGTTATTTTTTAAAAAATAAATCGCCAAAAATTCATTTACGATTTGACAGAAAAATAAATAAATTTTTCACTTCATTTTAGTTTCATTCTTTACGCTTTTTTGTTAACTTGTAGTCTTAATGTTGACACTAATTTGTTTACAGAAATTCACCAGATTTATAAAAAATTCTAAATAGTATTGCTACAAATATTATAAAAGAACTCCCAATTTTTTGTTTCAAAATACCCCAGATCTCAGTTGAAGTAAAACTTGCTTTTAAAATGTATTTTTTTTTTTTTTTTTATTAAATTGATCGCCTTATTTTTGTCATAGACGTGGTGTAAAAAATATATTTTGGTTGCTTTGCGAACATATCCCAGCAAAAACTTTACTTACCCGGTAAGCCAATATATTACATTGCTAAAAGACGGTAACTACTTATAATTCGGATGAAAAACTCATTACATTTATATGGCGATGTCCACGAATTCATGGGTCCCCATTATTAAAGTACTTATTTTAAACAATCAAATAAGTAGTCAAATGCTACAAAACTACAAATATTTCAAAACTACAAAATTGCTTAAAAAAAATTAAAAACAAAAAGTTGGCTTAACTGAGATTTGAACCTAGGCAAAAACATTCGTTCATGTTTCAAAGACTACTGTCTTACTCACTACACCATGTATACGTTAAAATTTGTGTGCGTTATTAATAGTTTTAATATATACAAATAGAAATTCGAATAATTTTCTAAAAAAATTTATGGGTTTAGTTTGGTGTTGAACCGACAACCTTCTGAGTGCTACGCTGTAACTAGTTATTCCACTACTCGAAGAAATGAGAAAAATAATGACAACTCATTACCAGGTAATGAGTCTAGTAAGTAGTAGTCATTACTAAAAGCCAAACAATTTTTGCTGGGATGTATGTCGAGAATAAAAAAATAAATAAATAAAAACTCTTGAAAATTGGAAAAATTTCGGCTAAAGTTTGCTGGGAGATCGCTGTCCAAATACACCTCGGATTTGCTTTACATGTATGAAAAAAATGTTACGATTCGGTGGTAAATAATTAATTTAAAAATGTAAATCATCTTAAAAAAAAAAAAAATGCAAAGAAATTTTTTTGGAGTTTCAATTTTACAATATTATAACATTTTATCAGATTTTTATTTTTGATTTAACATTATTATACAGAATATAGAGAATATTTTAGAAAAATGTTAGCTTCGTTTTAAATAGCTTTTAAACATAATGAGATTTGTTGAGATTTACTAGAACTATCTGTATTACAAATTTTTAAAATGAAATCATAAATGATATTTAAGCGTTTTTATACTCAACATCAAAAAGATGGGGGGTCTATTGAATTTGTTATTCCGTGTGAAACATGTTGAAAAAATCATTTGCGAGCCCATAAAGTATATATTTTCTACGTCCTGATTCGATTCTGAGTCGATATAGCTATGTCCCTCCGTTTGTCTGTTGAAAGCAGAATAGGACTTAAACGGGACAACCTAAGGGAACGAAATTTGGCTTAAATATTTATCTTATATAAGGTTTGTTTGGTATTGGGCAAAATCGGTTAATAAACAAAAAAGTTATGGGATAAATACTAGAAATACAGGGTGTTCGTTGTAGCTTCATTTTATACTTTTCTGCTTATATGTACAAATCTCTTAAACAAAAGCATGTACAACTACAAAATTTTGTACAGACTGTTTGAGGGTCGATATAAACTCGGAAACTAAAAATGGTGAAATATCAACGAAATTTTTTGTACAAATAGTTCAAGGATCAATGTAAGCTCGGAAAAAAAATGAGGGTCCACCTACTTTACCGCCCACCTCCCATATAACGTAAAAAGTTGATGCTGGGTATATAGAATATAACATTCTCCCTTGTTTTTTAATTACCTACCAAATTTTTAAGTTCCCCGCAATATTGTATAATACGAACACTTTCAAAAAAACACCTTTGGTCGTATAAATTATAGATAAATGAAAATATTAAAATAATATTTGACCCAACTATGTTTAATTTAATTAAATATGCATCGATGCCATTTTACGAGACACAAACGTAATACGATCATAACTTTAAATTATTTTTTTTTTTTTTGTATAATTTGTTATTGTTTCTTACTACTTCCTTATCACAACAATATTTTCTAGCAAAACAACCGTAGTTAAAGGGTACATAAAATACGTTTTGTGGTCAATAGCATTCATCCACCAGCAATAAAAGTTGGTCACATATGAAACTTAAATCCCAAAAATTGTTTAAAGTTAAACAATATATTATCTTGCATTATGCATATTTATTTAATTTAATTTTTTGGTTTTAGTCAGGGACCGTAATTTTCAGAAATTTCATTATAACAACAGACAGAAGAGGATAATGATTTATATTTTTTCGAGCAAAAATAAAATCTATTAATTACTGATAATGAATTTATAAATTTGTGACTTTATAGATTTAGAAATATAAGGAGTGCGTTCGAAAAAATCTTAACACACGTTTTGTCTTATAACTTTTTTTTGGAAGCAATATTTAAACTTTTTTGATCTAGTTATCTTTGAAAAATATATCAGTATTTTTAATAACAATCATGTTAATTTGTTGTCAGTTTGATCAAAATGAATAACGAAAAAGATGTACGTAGTATAAATTATGAAATGAAGCTACAATGGACACCCTATGTTTCTAGTATTTAGCCCATAACTTTTTAGCTTATTAACCGGTTTTGCCCATTTTCAAAACAAATCTTATATAAGATAAATATTTGTGCCAAATTTCTTCCCCCTAGGTTGTCCCGAGCCCTATCCTGCTTTCAACAGACAGACGGACGAACATAGCTAGATCGACTCAGAATCTAACCAGGACCCAGAAAATATATACTTTATGGGGACTTAAATGATTTTTTCGACATGTTACACACGGAATCACAAAATCCATATATCTTCTTTTTGATGGTGGGTATAAAAAATCCAAATTTGTCCTACAAAAACTAAACTGTTTCCCCCAAGAATAGGACACGGAAATTAAAACCAAATTTCATACAAAAATACTCAAGTTGTATAATAGACGAAGAAACCTATGTGCTGGCAGAAATTTCGCAGTTTATGTGTCAAAACTTTTTATTGTTAATGCTCGAGGCAATGTTAAAAATAAGTTTAGGACCCAAGAGCAGAAAAAATTTCTTACAAAATTCATGGTATAACAAGTTTTTTGCAGTTGCGGCAAAACGGGAAAGTCATTTGATACATTCGGATCTATAAATACCAAAATATGCATAAAGGAATATTTGCAAAAAAGACTTCTTCCTTTCGTAAAAGAGCACAACGTGTTCACATATTTTTGGACCCATTTGGTATCATGTCACTACGGTAAAAAAGCTCTAGAGTGGTACCAAAACAATAACATAGTTTTTGTACCAAGAGCGGTCAATTTTCAAAATTGTCCATAGCTTAGACCAGTGGAGAGATATTGAGCTCTTGTGAAAAGTGAATTGAAGAGCACAAAAAAGGTGTTCCAAAATATCGAAGATTTTAAAAGAAGATGTGCACACTGTTCCAAAAAAGTGACTGAAGCAACTATCAAATCTCTAACGGAAGGGTTACCAAAAATGGTCAACAAATTTATAAGTAGTGGTTAGAACTATAAAATTTCTATTTTTCTGTGATCTGTAATAAATTATCAATTAAATAAAAAATAATGAAAACTCTAAGACCAATAATTTCCAAGTTATTGAATATTATATATGTTAAGGTTTTTTTTTCGAACGCACTCCTTATTACTTTTATTTATTTATCGGTTAATTTTTAATTGTTAATAATTTTGATAATCTAAATTAACAGTACTCTTGTTTTGATGGACTAAGTGAATGTTTGAAAATGAATATGACTTTGGTCTCAATGGAAACGAATTCTAAAACGAATTAAATAAACAAGCTGATATTAAATACTTTTAATGAAGTTCTTCGATTTTGGATTGGCGGCATTGGATCTAATTATCCAAATTTAATTAACTATATATGGATTGCAACAGGAACGCCGTTTAATTATACGTATTGGGATGATAATGAACCAAATTTTTTAAAAAATCAATATTGCATCTTAATTGGCTGGAACTCAACTATGAAGTGGTCAGATTTTGGTTGTCATAGGAAATATGGTTTCATATGTGAAGAACATCGTCAATATATAATGCAAAACAAATATAATAAAATGGAAAATAAGTTAAAAGAGGAATTGGAAAAACAAACAGATTTAATAGAAAATCTTAAGGAGCAACTACAAAAACGGTGAAGGAGTAAACAAATATAATATCGTTTTACAATTTAAATAAAACTAAAACTAAAATATATATTTTCAATAAACGTTCAATAAACGGTTGTTAATAAACAAATTTGGTTGATTCAAAAAAAAAAATATGGCCGATATATATAATAAATAAAATTTTCGATTGCACGTTCGACATCGTGGGACAGGTCGTCAATTAATTCGCCAAAGTTTCAATATTATAAATTTTCTTATATAACTAATTTAACATAATTTTTATAATTTATTTATATTCATATTATTTCGTATTCAAATTATGTTAAATTTTCTAGAATCTTTGAAAGTTAATTGTAGATTTCATAAATCTTATTAGCACACATCTGGTGTTTAAACTATTTTTAAATATGCGTCTGGTTTTGTGGTCAACATTAATAAAAAAAAAAAAAAACTCCACAACTCTTATTCAGCAAAGTGTTTGTGTTCTAATTCTCTTTTAAAAACAATTTTGAAACAATTTCAAGCCTTTCTATAAAGGAATAATAAAAAGAGGTTTTCTTTCAATTCATTTATAAATTTATCTTTTATTTTTTTGGTTTTCAAGTAATTTAAATGTTAATAACAGAAACAGATATAAAATGTGGCAGGACAATTTCGTATTCAAGCAAATGTATTCTTGTATGGTTCAAAACTAAATATATTCAAATTTGTATACCATATTGTATGAATAAACTAAAGAGACAAACTTTTAATATTAAGTTTTCCAATGAATGAGTAGTAGTGGCAAGATATAACAGCTACAACAATTTTATGTTGTGTTGATGATAGCGGAACAATGGGGTTGGTAAAGGAAAAATTGCAAACAAATAAAATGGAGAAAATATTAAAATTTTTCCTTTAAAGAAAATTTTAAATAAAAAAAAAAATGATTTTCTTTTTTTTTTTTTTTTGAACACTTTATTTGAGGTCAAAGTTGAATAACTCACAATTATTTTTTATAAAAATAAATTAATTTTCTTGAGAGATCTAAATTAAAATTTTGCTTTATTAAAGATTAAATAAAAAAAATATATTTATAATAGAATATTATGTATATTTCAGGTTTTAAAATTAATATTTTGGGCAAATATAACATTTCATAAAAGGTCATAGTTCAAATGATTTAGTATTTGATATTTTTATTAAAATATAGAAAAAACGTAACAAAATCGTTTTTAAAAATTTTAGAGAAAATTCTGAGAGATAGGAAAATTTAAATCGTTTAAAACTAACGCAAGGTCAAAGGTTAATTTGTTTAAATTTTTTTTTTTAAATTTATATGAAAATATGTAAAAATACGTTATTTAAAATGTTTAGAGAAACTAAAAAAATCTATAGTTTTGACAAATATTATAATTTTACATATAGAGGGTCAAAGTTTAAATATATAATTATTAAAATTTATAATTTTATAAAATATTGTAAAATAATAATAATAAAATTAACATGAAAATATGTTGTATACTTAAACAGTTTTAAAGAAACTAAAGAAAAATTTTATAATTTTGTATAAATATAAAAATAAACAAACAAGGTCAAAGTTCAAACTTTTAATTATATGGGATTTTTAATAAAAATATTTCAAAATATGTTGTATACTTAAACAGTTTTAAAGAAACTAAAGAAAAATTTTATAATTTTGTATAAATATAAAAATAAACAAACAAGGTCAAAGTTCAAACTTTTAATTATATGGGATTTTTAATAAAAATATTTCAAAATATGATAAATTTTTTATGAACTTTAAAAAACTTCAGATATAAAGAAAAATTTTAAATCAGTTAAATTTAACTCATTAAGGTCAAAGGTTAAACTTTGATTTTATTTATTTTTTTATGTACATACATGAAAATATAGAAAAATATGTTTTATATTTCATGTATTTTAAAGAAACTAATGAAAAATTATACAATTTGGATAAAATGAAACAACTTTTAAATACAAGGTCAAAGTTCAAATTTGAAATTATTTACCACAAAAATTACTTTTTACAAATAAAAAAGGTTTTAACTATGAGAAAACTACTTAAATCGAACAAAACTAAGTTTAAAGGATTACTTTTTGAAATATTTGTGACGTTTATATAATAATATAAAAAAATAAATTTATGTTTTAGAGAAACTACAAAATATGACAATTTGATATAAAAGATCAAAGTTAAAATTTTTAATTATTTGAGATTTTGACCAAATAAAATTAACTTTATCCGGATAAGGTCAAAGGTTAATTTTTAATATTGTAAATTTTTCATCAAAATATTACGATATATATGTTATTTATTTAGCAGATTTTAGACAAACTTATGAATATTTAAAAAAAAAAAAAAAATTGAAACAAGGTCAAAGTTCAAGCTTTTTCTTGAAGAATTTTCATTAAATAAAGCAAAATATAATAGTAAATTTTAAATTTAAATTTTAAAGGAGTTCATCTAGCATAAATTTTTTTATTTAAGAATTATCATAAAAAAAAAACAAAATATAATGTTAAATTTTTAAAGGTTTTTAAAGAAACATTAGAAATACAGTTAAAAAAGTTACTTATTTCCATAAAATGAACATTATATGTATATATTAAGGTCAAAGGTTAACTTTAAATATAATATTGTTTTATAAAAATATAATAAGGTATATTTTAAAAGGATCTTGTAAAAATCTTAACAAAATTAAAAACATTTAACGAAATATAGTAACATTCGTGCAAGGTCAAAGTTCAAAATTGAAAATTTTATAATTAAACATATAAAAATGTACTTGAATTTCGGGGAAACTATAAAATATAAGAAACTATGAACAATATGGGATAACATAACTGTTCAGTGTCAAGGGCTGCATTGAAACTTAATAATGCTCTTTTAACTGCCAATTTTTTCTTCTTCTTACCCAATGTGCGAATCATCAATTTAACTCTATACATTGAAATGTATTTTACATAAGTTTATGTATCGGTTTTTTTTATGATGTAGATACGTGTTTTAAGCCTAAAATTCATGACATGTGCCATCTCCACATATGACTGAATATACATATTTATCCATCTGCCTGCCAGTATGTCTGTCCGTTTGTCTGGCTATGTGTGTATGTGTGTCAACTCTTGGCTTTATACTTTAATGCAGTAGTAGTTGTGGTGGATAGTGGCATTTGCAATTGAGTTGATGATGTGTTACGCATATTAATCATGTACTCCAAAGAATGATGATGTCAATGACTACTTCTACAACAACAACAACAACAACAACTACTACGTCTAAGTAATCAAACAAAAATTGTATGGAAAACAGTTAAATTTAAACGAACAGAACCCAAATATACTAAATAACAGACTAACAAACGTATTGGCGTATTTAATGGATGAGTAAATGAATGAACGGGCAAAAACAAAATGAATAACTAAAATGTACTAGAATGAACAAATGGGAGTTTATAAGCAAGTGCCAATTCTTAAGTGACACATATGGCTACAAAATATATATAAAAAATATTTTAAAAAATTTAACAGTTGGTATTTTTAAAGCAATAAAGTGTTAATATAATTGTTTATTTTATTTATTTTTTAAAAGTGATTTTAAAGTTCAAAGACCTTTTAAAACTTTTATTACATGTATGTATTTAAACTTTAAATAGTTAATTATGATTTTGTATAATTACTTGGCATTATTAATGGTATTTATAAGGAATTTTAAAATTTCACACCTTTTTTAAAAAGAATTGCAAAAAAATTTTAAACTTTATTAAGTTTAATGGCTCTTATTTACTTTTATAATTTCCTTTTGTATTTTTAGTAATTTCTTTTAGTACTACTCTAAAAGAAATTATAAATGAAATAAATAAAATTAAGTTAAGAATCTTGTTATCTAATTGGTTTAATTTAAAGCAGAACAAAAATATAAACGCCTTATACAAGGATCACTACAAATATAAATAAAAATAGAAAATTTCACATTTAGCTCATTTTCAAAAAATCCCAAATCAACCTACTGCTTAATAAAGGAAAGATAAAGAAAATAAACTAGAAAAAACACTGAAACCTGCAGGAATTTGGCAATGTGATGATAATCACTCAAGACATTAAAATGTTTTAAAATGTACGTTAATTTTTAACTTTTTTTCTGTAACATTTGTTGTCTATTCCTTAAGCTTACTTAAAGATAATTCCTTAGAAAATAGAAAATAAATACAAAAAGAGCAGCTAATTTGCTAAAGAGCTTTTTTTCTTTTACAACACGCTAAACGGAAAGTCAACATTTCAGAAATAAAGGAAACGGAAATGACGTCATTATTAAAAAATTCACACAAACAAGAAAACGTGCTAACAAAATAAAAACAAAGTAAAACACACTCATAGAAAAAGATACCATTTCTTACTCACACTCTCTGAGACCATTTAACAAATGTATGTTTGTGTAGATGTGTGTAGTGTTATTTAAATTCGTGATAATGGTTGCCAGAGTATAAACATAGAAGAAGATATAGGAAAAAAAAATAATTTGGCATCATTTTGAATAATTTAATAAAGTCAAGGAAGGAAAAAGGAAAATCTATTTATATTTAATATCTGTGCATGCAGTAAATATGTGTGTTAACAAATATTCATAGAAATAGATAAATATTTGATTAGCTTTAACATAAAAAAATATCTAAAAGGTAGAAATAATAACAATTGAAATGTTACACTTTAAATAAGATAAAGAAAGGAAAAATGGGAAGTGAAATTTTATTAACTTAAATGAAAAAATTAAAAAAAAAAAATATATACAGAAAGTTCATATGTGTTTGTTTTTAAAACTTTGGGAAATTTATAATATCAGTTCTATAGAAATTCTAATATCCAACAACATATATTTACTATTAATTTTCATAACAGCCGCACGATTTTCTATGGACACTTTTTAAATCTAGAAGATTTTCTATAGAAAATCTAATAAGGAGTGAGATCGAAAAAATCTTAACACACATTTTGCCTTTCGGAACTTTTTTCGGAATCAATATTCAAAATTTTTTTTTGATCTAGTTATCATGGAAAAATACTTCAGTTATTATTTTTAATAACAACCATGTTAATTTGTCCTTATTTTCATCAAAATAAGTGACGAAAAAGATTTACGTCCTACAAGTTATTAAAAAATTTCAAAAAATCCAAATAGGTCTTACAAATAATTGGCCACAGAATTAAATGTCGTCCGTAAAACCGTTTCTAATGTTATTAAACTGTATCAGGAGAATTTGACTATTGATGTG
Source organism: Protophormia terraenovae (assembly GCA_951394005.1). Lineage (NCBI taxonomy): Eukaryota > Metazoa > Arthropoda > Insecta > Diptera > Calliphoridae > Protophormia > Protophormia terraenovae. The sequence continues at coordinate 87,786,040 of OX596074.1, forward strand.
AAACCTAGTTCGGTAAGAAAAAAGGACCATATGATATTGGGAAGGCCAGAAAATTGAAGGCATATTGAAAGGAACTCAAAATACATCTGGTAGAAAAACAGTCCGGTTAGCTCAGTGCTTCGACTATTTGGTGCGAAAATTTAAAGCTAATGGGAAAGTTGATAACATATAAAGTTCAAAAAATTCCAAACTGGAATTCTGCAAAAAAAAATTACTAGCCAAAAATAGGACTCGGAATTTATAACCAAATTTCATACAAAAATACTCAAGCTGTATAATTGACGAAGAAACGTAGGTGCTAGCAGAATCTTCGCAGCTTCTGTGTCAAAACTTTTATATTGTTAATGCTCAAGGAAATGTTGAAGATAAGTTTAGGACCCAAAAGCAGAAAAAATTTCTTTCAAAATTCCTGGTAAAACAAGCTTTTTGCAGTTGCGGCAAAACAGGAAAGTCATTTGATACATTCGGATCTATAAATACCAAAATATGAATAAAGGAATATTTGCAAAAAAGACTTCTTCTTTTCTTAAGAAAGCACAACGTGTCCACATATTTTTGGACCCATTTGGTATCATGTCCCTACGGTAAGAAAGCTCTGGAGTGGTACCAAATCAATAACATAGTTTTAGTACCAAGAGAAGTCAATTTTCAAAATTGTCCATAGCTTAGACCAGTGGAGAGATATTGAGCTCTTGTAAAAAGTGAATTCAAGAGCACAAAAAAGGTGTCCCAAAATACCGAAGAATTTAACAGAAGATGTGCACACTGTTCCAAAAAAGTGACTGAAGCAACTATCAAATCTACAATTTTATAATTAGTGGTTAGAACCATAAAAATTATATATTTCTGTGATCTGTGCTAAATTATCAAATGATTAAAAAAATAATGAAAACTCTAAGATCAACCGTTTCCAAGTTATTGAATATTATGTATGTTAAGAATTTTTCGATCTCATTCCTTATCTAAAAGATTTTCTATAGAAATTCTTAACATTCGTAAGGTTTTCTACAGAAATTCTAAACATCCACAAAATTTTCTATAGAAACTCTTAACATATGAAAGATTTAATACAAAAATTCTTAATATCCGCAAGATATTCTATAGAAATTCTTAACATAATTCTCTTCTAGTTCAGTTCAATTCTAGTTTTTTTCATAAGTTCAGTTTTAGTTCAGTTTTAGTTCAGTTCTAGTTCAGTTCTAGTTTAGTTCTAGTTCACTTCTACTTCACTTCTAGTTCAGTTCTAGTTCAGTTCTAGTTCAGTTCTAGTTCAGTTTTAGTTCAGTTCTAGTTCAGTTCTAGTTTAGTTCTAGTTCAGTTCTAGTGCATTAAAAACTTCATAAACCATTAAATAAATTATTAAATTAATTGTTTAATTATTTAACCTGTTGTCAAACCAAAGGCTTAGCGTGTAAGTCTTAAGAATTTCTTGTTAACTTATTATGAATCAATAAAAAAAAATTAATTTACAAAAAAAGATTTAGTTCAGTTCTAATTAAGTTCTAGATCAGTTCTAGTTCAAAAGAAACCATTTCAGTTTCAGTTCAATTTCGATTCTACCTCAGTTCTAATTCAGCTCTAGTTTGAGTTCAGTTTTACTTCAACTCGAGTTAAGTTAGTTTTTGTTCAGTTCTAGTTCAGCACTAGTTCCAGCTCTAGTTAAGTTTTGGATCAATTTTACTTTAGGTTTAATTTCAGTAAAATAGCAAACTTAACAATAAATTATGACCTTAATGCAATTTAAGAAAACCTTATCAATTATTTGCTGACATTTGATTAAAGGTATTATACCTTAAACGGGAACTTAAAAACATTATACTTTTGTTCTTGATTTCGAAATATAATTTATGACTAAGACTTGTAAAACCGACAAACATTTTAACACCAATTTGGTCTCAACTTCCCTTTAAATTAAAAAAAAAAAAATAGCAAAATGTCCTTATACAATCATTGACTGTAACGGACAAACAACAAATTGCCGGGAAATAAATAGCGACCAGAACAAACGACGATAGTAGTGAACACACTCAAGCGTAATACCTTAAAGCAATTGAGGTGGAATCGTTGGTCGACAATAAAGCCATTTGGGTTTAGTCTGGCAAAAAAAAAAAAACGTTGTGTAAAGCGGAACAGGAAACTATACAACAAACAGCATTTAGTTGGGAGTAATAAAAGGAAATTATTTAAAGGATTCAAGTGAATAAATTGAGTTAAATGTTTAATACAAATTTAAAGTTTAGTATAAGGATAAAATTAATTTAATTTGTACCTTTTTTATATTCTCTTAAACAAAAAATATGTATTAAAATTTATTACAACGAAACCAAAATGCAAACAAATGTTTGCAATTTTCTCTACTTTAGTTTTATTCTTCTTTTTTTTTAATGCACATTTGCCACAAAAACTTTAAGCCTACACCAATTTAACACCAAGATACATATTTCAATTACCTGATGTTCTACAGTTACTCTCTCTCTGTTGTACAGATTTATCCAATGATATTTGGACCCAACAGACAGCAAAGCACACAAACATACCACTAGTGTCAGGTTTTTAATAAAATTGTTAAATAACAAAACTTTTTAAAACGTACAGGATAAAGGTGTCACACATACATGCAGCTGTTGCATGCTTTAAATTCATACATATATATGTCAATACTTGTACAAGAAAAGGGCAAAAATGTGTACTCGTCCAACAGAAGAACAATGTGCATATGTATAAATTTTTTATTGAGCCTAGACTTGCTCATAAGAGGCAAACACAGTAGAGTAACATATAAAAACAATTTATTTAGATTATGGAATGGTACGAGTATGATATAAATGACATAATCTGAATGCAACTGCAGGAGATGTAGAAATTGTGGAACAAAATATTATCCCAAAGACTGACTAAGTATTAGGGCCATACGAATGCATAGAGAAAATTAATTTAAGGTTATAACTAGCGATCAAATAGTAATAAATACTTAGAAATTATTATAAAAACTAAATTTTGGTATTTCTTGTTTTCGATAGAAGACGTTTTTTTACAATAAATAATTTTAACTCCCATTACAATTAATACCTTTAAAATATATGTTGAGTTTTAGAAATTGTTTTTAAATTTATATTTTGTGGCTGAAACATTGGTAGAGAGAATGAGTGGCAAGAAAGAATGAAATAAAAATTGTTAGTTTTATTTTTACTAACTAAAACTAAAACTAAAATTATTGTTCAAGTTCACTTATTCATGTTGTAACATGCACTATTACTGCATGTGAGTTCAAAAGAGAAGAAAACAATAAATAAATGAAAATAAAACTACTACTCGGAGTACTTCAACTGTCCATTTGTCACTTGACAACAGGAAATTAAAAGAACTAATTCAGATACTGGAATGTGTAGCAAAATATTACAGAAATTGCAGGCGTACAATTAAAAAAAAATGAATTTTAAAAAATGTGGCTGCCAATTTATGCAATTCTAAAGGCTCCGTTGCTCCACCGTAAATGTAAATGTAAAAACGTAAATGTAAATGGAACGTAAGTGGATGGTTACTCAAAAAACGTAAATGTAGCCAGTACTTTGTTGTTGTTTTGTACACATGAACATCAGTGATGTCAATTACACATATTTAATGTAGATCAAATTCAAATTTGAAAATCGCTAGATTTATTGGTTTGTATTTTAGCGATTTGTATACAATTTTTTAACAATTTTTTAGTGAAGAAATCAACAAAACAAATAGTCCAATTGATAAAACTTTTATAGCGATTTTTTACGCAGATTTAGTATATTGAAATAAAAAGCTGTCAACACTGTTCTTACAGCTGCCACGTAAAAATATAGACCTAATTTGATTAGGTTGCTACGTAACATTTACATTTTTGAGTACACATACACACATAACTCTCATAAGCAAATTATGTCAGCTTATTCGCTACATTTACATTTACGATAGAATAAAGGAACCTTAAGTGCAGTTTTAGATCATTCCTAATTCAGTTCTATTTCAATTCTAGTTCGATACTTTTTCAGTTCTGTTTCTGTTTTATTTTAGTTTTAGTTCAGTTCTAATTTATCTCGAGTTCAGCTTTAGTTCAATTCCAGTTCATTTCTGAGTTTGTTCTACTTCAATTCTACTTCATTTTTGATTCAGTTCTACTTCAGATTTGATTCAGTTCTAGTTGAGTTCTTGTTCAGTTGTAGTTCAGTTCCAGTTCAGATCTAGTTCAGTTGTAGTAAAAATCTAGTTTAATTTTAGTTCAGTTCTAATTCAGTTTAAATTCAATTCGATTTTCTGGATTTGTTCTAGTTCAATTCCGTTCCAGTTCTAATTCATTTCTAGTACAGTTCTTGTTCATTTTTTGATTTATTTTACTTAACTCTAGCTAAGTTCCAGTTAATTTCTAAATCAGTGCTACTTCAGTTCTAATTCCGTTCAAAGTCATTTTTAGTTCAGCCCCAATAAATTTCTAATTAGATTTTAGTTCAGTTCTAATTCAGTTTAAATTCAGTTCCAATTTCTGGAGTTATTCTAGTTTAATTCCATTTAAGTTCTAATTCATTTCTAGTACAGTTCTTGTTCATTTCTGGATTCGTTTTACTTAGTTAATTTATAAATCAGTGCTAGTTCAGTTCTAGTTCCGTTCTAGCTAAGTTCTATATTAGTTTTAGTTAGTTCATTTAAATATCCTATGGAATTCCATTTAATTTTTTTAAAAGATTTAATTTCTTTTCGCCTCTGACTCAATGTCAAATACTAACCATATTAGATACAATTTTTTTTTTTTTTTTGGGTTTGTTTCAATTGTCATAGGGGACTACTACTTTAGCAGTTGGTCAGAACTAGTTGGTCGTTTGGACAAAACAGTAAAAAACAACAAAGATACAAATTTAAATGTTAAATGCAACAAAATTGTTCTAGGACTGCAAACACAAAATTTACAGCTGGGGGAAAAGAAAGTAATGTTCCATAAATAAATGAAAAATATTTTGAATGTAGGGATAAGATGAATGGGTCAGAATGGCTAAACTATAAAAGAACAAAACAACAAGACCTTTGGCGTTTAGAAAACAGAGCAAGAGAGAGGGCGTTTAAATGGTTAATAATAGAAGTGACTAAAACTTACTTTTGTATTTACTAACATCTCTCATGTATTCATATGTTTGCTTGGAAGTTTATTTTGTTGATGTTGTTGTTAGTTTTTATGTTTTACAACAATTAACTATGTAAACAAATATTTTACATGCTCTTTTTTTTCTCTCTCTCTATATTTACTTGATATTATTTTTTTGTTTTATTGTCTTGCAAAAAAAGACGACACTATAAATGGGAGTAATTTAGTTTAGATGTTTAACAATGTGATTGATGAACTAAGATAAATATTAACTAGAATTTTAAATGGTAAAACTAAAATTAAAAGGATATCGAAGAAAACAAAGCGAAAGAGATGATAAACTAAATTGAGTTGCCAAAAAAAGTGGATTTGTATTACATTATAAGCGTGTAAAAATCAATTTTGAAATCTTTCTAATTTAAAAGTAAATTCAAAAATCCCTTAGTTTTAGTGGTTTAAGTTAAATTCATACATATTCTCCATTTCCATATTTTTGTTTAATTTTGTAAATGTTTTCTTGGGATTTCTTTTAAAATAGTTCCAATGTAAATATAAGTTTAGCCCTGATTTCATTTCTCTAGTAATTTTATTGCATTTTATTAATATTTATATAAAAGAAAAAAAAATCCCTTTATATTTTTATCTTATTCAATCATATTTTCTCATATACATTTTTTTCTTCCTCCCTTTTTTTTATAGACTTTCCAATAGAATTTTTAAACACTTTCTATATTTTGCTTACAATTTTGAGTGTCTGCGTTTGTACGTATGTAGTGAGTACGTGTGTGTGTATATTTGTTTGTATAAGTAGTAAGTTTTGTTGTCTTGCCTTAAGGGGTTTTCAAGTCATATACCACTTTTCTATGACTTCTTCAGTCTTATGATTATAGATTCAATATCTTTTCAAAATGTTACATTGCATAGATACATGCCACGTTCAATGTACTTCACATACATTGTATGTGTAACTATATCATTGAAGACGTGTGTTTATTGGAGTGTGTGTGTTTTTGTGTCTTTGCGTCTTATGAATATGTTGCATAAATGGTTTGTGAAATGCATATTGTATGCTACATAATGCCAGTAGGCAAAAATGTAAAGTAGCTGTTCAGAATTGTTTGACTTGACTTCAACTTGCCAACGACAATGTTATCATTAGATGCTGGATTTTTTGGAAGGACGTTTTTAAAAGGATTAAGGGTTAAAAAAAAAAAAAACTTTAGATTCTGATCAGTTTTAGTCTGCTTCTACTGAGGATCTAATTCAGATTTAGTTTAACTCAAGTTCAGTTCTATTTCAGTTCTAGTTCTTTTCAAGTTTAGCTTTAGTTCATTTCTACACGCAGAGAAAAAACATGGTAACAGCATGATCACCACAACTATTCAATGATTATATAGCCGTTTTTCATTGATTTAAATATACTGTGTTCATGATAGCAACGTTTATGATTCTGTTTAATCATTTAATGATTACCCACAATCAAAATTTTAATATGGTTCACTGAATTATAATATATATTTAAATATGAAATCATATTTATGAATAAATCCAATCATTTAGTCAATTCTACAACAATTTAGTTAATTACATAACCATTAATTTCATTTTACAAATTTGGATAATTCTACAACCATTAACTTTTAATGCCTTTTGAATTTTTGTGTATCAGTTCAGTAGTTACAATTCTCATTTAGTTTATATATGAACAAATATAAATTGACAAGTTTTGTTTTTATTCAGTATGATGAATGTACCACATATCGTGGTACAAATGAATATAAATATGAAAATATAGGATCATATATATGATAAAATGGGATTATATATATATGATGAAATGAAATTATATATATGATAATATGGGATTATATATATGATAAAATGGAATTATATATATGATGAAATTATTTTATATATATGATAAAATGGAATTATATATATGATGAAATTAGTTTATATGTATGATAACATGGAATTATTAAATGATAAAAATTGAAAGCAATACTTAAGAAAAGGTTATAAAACTTACTAAAAGTTATTAATAAGGTTATGAATCTTACTAATTAATTATAAATTGGAATCATAATAATGATTACGTACAAATATACTTATTGTAACCTGGAATCATATATTACAATCATAGTATGTTGTTCTTAGTTTATGGTCACAGGAACCATATTTTTTCTTTGCGTGTAGTTCAGTTTTAATTCAGTTCTAGTTCTGTTATAATTCAGTTTTAGATAAGTTCTATTTTAGTTTTAGTTCCGTTCCAACTCTGTACTAGTTCCGTTCAAGATCTGTTCTAGTTCATTTCTAGTTCAAAAATTCTGATCAGTTTGAGTCTGCTTCTACTGAGAATCTAGTTCAGATTTAGTTTAACTCAAGTTCAGTTTTTGTTCAGTTCTAGTTTAGTTCCAGCTCTAGTTCTGTTCTAGTTCTTTTAAAGTTCTGCTTTAGTTCTATTCTAATTCAGTTTTAGGCATAGAAAACAACTAGAAGTCCAACTTACTCTCAAAAAACTATACTCAGCTTCAAAAAAAAAAAAAAAAAAACCTAGCTCTTTATATGAACTAATTTATACGTGTGAAGAGAGTATTTTTTTTTTTTTTGCTGAGCGAATGAAAAGAGTTGGACTTCTAGTTTTTTTCTATGGTTTTAGGTAAGTCCTATTTTAGTTCTAGTTCAGTTGTAGTTTAGTTCTGGTTCAGCTCTAGTTTAGTTCTAATTCATTTCCAGCTCTGATCTAATTCTGCTGTAACTATATTCAAGTTCCTTTTAAGTTCATTTCTTATTCAATTATAGCTCAGTTTTGGTTCAGTTCTACTTAAGTTTCAGTCCAAGTTCAGTTCTAATTCAATTCTAGTTAAGTTCTAGTTCAGTTCTATTTCAGTTCTATTTCAGTTCAAGTTCATTTCTAATTCTGCCCGCTTTGGTCCCCCTTCAGCTCAATTTTTGTCCAGTTTTAGCTTAATTCTGACAATTCTAACGCCTTTTTAGTTCAGTTCTTATTCATGATTTTAAAACCTTTTAGATGTTACTGTCTTATATGCCTCCATGTATTTATGTCTATTGAAAACAACTTAAGTATGTATTGTTGAGAAAACTTACAGCTACACTCTAATACAATATTCCCTAGTATATTAAGTTTCCTTCTCTCTCTTTCTTACTCTTTTTCGCAAACACACACCTAATGTCATGAACTTTAAGAAAACTATACGATGCTATTGTAAAACTTACTCCTACTGGTTCTAGTTTTATTTACTATATTTATGCATATGAACACAATGTCGTTGATACTGTCAAAAAAGTACAAATCCTTTGATACTATAATTTCAATTTTTCGTCGACATTTTTATTTGACAAAAAGAAGAATAAAAAGGACAAAACAGTTTCATACATATGCATGTATGTAGTAGAGGCATACTTTTTTTTAGTTGTTGTATATTGTCAGTAAATTGATATTTGACGGAAATTATCATTTTCTCTTTGGGAATTTTTCTGTGCTGGTTTTTTATATTTTGAAAATGATTTTAAATAGCAAGAGTAATAGAATTTTGTAAGTGGTTGTTAATATCATTTAAAGACATACATAACAAACAAGTACATAAGTACACAGTTTCAAAAAATTAAACTTTAAGAAATTAAACTAAGTCCTTTTAATCCTGCTACATGCACACATCATTTAACAAATAAATCATAATTTATTAATGTATTTATTTTTATATACAAAGAATTATTGCCAAATACATTCCAAAAATAATAAACAACACCAAAAACAATTTTTTGTTTAATAAATAGTTATCGGGGTTAAAGAAAATCTAAACCACACATACTCCATAAAACATGACATGACTGACTGGTCATCCATCAAAATATATCTTTATGTACAAATGAAGAAAAACATGAAAACGATACAATGTAGAAGAAGAAGAAAAAATAATAAATAAAAGCAACGAAATTTGTGATAAACAATAAGTAAAAATAATAGAAAGTCAAACAAGTTGATAAACAATTTAACTTCAGAGCAAATACTCTACAAATATTAAGAAAATATAATAGACAATTTGTTACTTATTTTGCTAATATTATGGAATATGATAGATGCCTTTAAACACCTTACAAGTTATTTTTCAAATAATTTAAATTTAATAACAAGTCAAAGAGTTTTAAATATTAAAAACTTAACATTTTGAAATTTATTTAATAGCTCCCTGAAAATAAACTCTTAAGTCTAAAACTTAATTTTGTAAAATGGTGAATAAAGTTTTTTGGTTAAAGTAGGGTATTTTTTATATCTCACCTACGCATCACTCATTTTTCAGTTAAATTTTCTTCATTTTCTAACTTGTTTTTATTTTGCTGAAGGGGAAAAGGATACAAAAAAAATATCCAACAACAATCGACATACGATTGATGTGAATGGATATTAGTGATGGATATTTGGAACGAAATAAATGAATATTTTTAAAGGAGCGAGCAGCAGTTCAATAATGATTGACAAGTTTTATATGATTAACGTTGAAACAAAACAACAAAAAAATTATTTTTTCCAAAAAAAAAAAATAAATAAATGAAAATAATAAACCAAAAAAATAAATCTTGAATAAAAGAACTGACCTTGAAGATAATTATTAATACATAGTTATTAAAGTAATACAATAAATATCATTCATTGCTGAATCAAATTCACATTAAACAAATATTTGACAAAATTAAAAATATTTAAAACTTTCTTTTCTTTTAATCTAATTTATACTTTTTTATGTTTAATTTATTTTAAATTAAAACTTTTACCAAATTTCATTGAATTTTTAAAATTGCCACCTGTAGTTTGATTACAAGGTTAACATGGACGGACAGACAGAAGGATGGACATAGTTAGATTGATTCAGAAAGTGAGTCTAAGAGGCAATTTTTCACTTTAAGATTAGCGATTAAATTAAATCATCGAATGTCGTTTTTGAGTTGTCGCTCATCTCGCTTTATTATTTGCTTCCATAGAATGTGTACTGACTAGGTAACGCTTCTATAGAACTAGTTCTGGAGATGACAATTTCAAACAAAAATCATTGGTCGTAAACCTAAAATAGAACGAGTACAGGTTATTTGAAAGCATTATGCAACTAGTTTCAGAACTAGTAAATCTTTTCCTGGGAATGCTTCATTTTCAAACATGTAATCTTTGTAAAATTTTAACCAATTCACCCAACATATATTCAAAGTAAGATTTGACATACAAATTATTTTTCAGTTCTATTGTTTTTTCTTGAAAATTATTGGATAAGTTATTACGAAGTATATTGGTTTGGTATTTTGGATTTAATCTTCGCATAATATCAGGAAAATTCATCGCTAAGTAACTCCAAATGCATTATACATTTTATATGTTCTTTTTGAACATCAGATGAATCCAAATTATCATTCAGCAGTGGAAATGAGAAATATTTTGGTAGAGGGAATTGAAAACGTCTTTTTATAAAGAACTTTTACACATAAAAGCACATTTTAAATTAAATTCAATTAATTTATTTACTTATATGTCTTGATATTTAATGTTTATATTATTTAATGCATCAAACATTTTTATGGTACTACTTTATATAAAATTCAGATAAGATGTTCACAGCAAATATATGTATATCAAGTACAATAATTTTATACATATTTTCGGTCTCTCTCGCGGATCCTCTGGAATGTGTCTACGGACCCCTGGGGGTCCACGGATACCCTTTTGGGAAACCTCGACGTAGAGTATAAAAATATTTTCTAAGTAGTAGAATAAGTATAAAGCTAGCAGTGTATGTTAAATAAGAAAATTTAATTCAAACTTTCTTTAATATTTTTATACCCTTCACCAAAGGTGTAAAGGGTATATATAAGTTTGTCATTCCGTTTGTAATTCCCACAATTTTCGTCGGAGAGCAAAAAAGTTTACATTTTCGGGATCCTTGTAAGTAATGATGACGATAGGACCATGTCCGTCCGTCCGTCCGTGTGTCGGTTGAAATGGCGTTTATGAAGCCCACCGATAACTGACATATATAATATATATATCAAACGATCGGAAATGCTTTCGAGAATTTTGCTATTGGAATTCAGCAAGATCGGTTCATACAATGCGGAGATATGTTAAAAAAAACCGGTTTTTAGAACCGGATTTCCAGTTTCTGAAGCCTCTGTATATACTAGGGACTTCGTTTTTACAAAGAAGTCTCGGACATTTTTTTTCTAAATTTTTGTTCTGAAAAAATGAAATAAATCGGTTCAATAATAACTGAGATATCGGACAAAACGCATTTTTTATTTTTTGAAGCCCTGGTTTAAGCTATAGATTTTTATTTTTATACAGATCGGTCACAAATATTTTTTTTAAAATTTCGGTTTTTTGAATCAGCAGGATCAGTTTGTAAATGGCGGAGATATGCTTTAAAAACCGGTTTTTGGAACCGGTTTTTCAGTTTCTGAAGCCTCTGCATATACCAGGGACTTCGAATTTTTAAAGGGGGCTCGGAAATTATTTTCTGAATTTTTGTTCTGAAAAAATGAAATAAATCGGTTCAGTAATAACTGAGATATCGGGGAAAACGATTTTTTTATTTTTGAAGCCCTAGTTCAAGCTACAGATTTTTATTTTTATATAGATCAGTCATAAATGTTTTTATAAAATTTCGTTTTTTTTAATAAACCAAATTCGTTCAGAATCAACAGAGTTATGGACCAAAAACAAATCTGTTAAGAATATAAATACACTCACAAACATGTATATTAAGCATTGTAATGACTAGGGCAAGTTTTTCAAGCTTTTCGCTTGGAAAGTAAGCATTTGCATATTTCAAAAGAATTTAACAAAAAATGCTTATATTTTAAAACTTTGCATAAATTTGCATATAATGGATATAAAAGTTAGTTTTCTTAACAAAAACACAATTTTATGGTGATTTTTTGGAGTTCAATCAAATGATTTCTAAGATTTTTTTTGTGAGTATTTTGAGTACATTGTAAATATTGTAAAGAAAAAAAATCAGAAGCTTCAAATATGATACTTAAAATTAAGATAGTTATATTTTTATAAACATCGAAATCTATTATAGATTAAAAGTTAAAAAATGCATATTTGTGCATATTTTCTACACATTAATATATAAGAATGCATAAATTCGTTGGTTTTTATACACATATTCATGCTTTTTTTGCATATTTCTGTGCATATTACACCATTTTTTCATGCTTTTTCAAGCGCATATTTCAATTATTTTTGTGCATATAAAAACTTGCCCTGGTAATGACTATTAGTGACGTTTTTTGTTTTTTGTATAGACAAGTAGTTTAGTTAGAAACAGCAGTCATATAATGAATAACAGTGTTGTTGTTGTTCTTTGTATATGCAGTCTGTACAAAAATAAATAGATATGGAATTGTTGTTGTTTATTTTTTAAAACTAAAACATATCTGTTAAGAATATACATAAATACATACACAAACATGTATATTAAGCATTGTAATGACTATTAGTGACGTTTTTGCCTATAACACAAGTAGTTTAGTTAGCAACAGAAGTAATATAATGAATAACAGTGTTGTTGTTGTTCTTTGTATATGCAGTCAGTTTGTATATACACACATAAAAAAATAAATAAATATAGAATTGTTGTTGTTTATTTTTTAAAAGCAAAGCCTGCTATGATTGTTTTTTTTTTTTTATATTCAAATTTTCGTAGTTTGAAAAAAAATTTAGATTTATATATGTGAAAATAGGAAAGCATACGTTTAGGCGAAAATTTTATTATTTGTCGGTAATATGGTAATATGATGTCGATAAGATAGTAAGATGGTAATATGGTGAAGGGTATCCAAGATTCGGCACAGCCGAATCTTTTTTCAATTTCATTTTTGCATAAATTCGACTTTTTTAATAACAGCTATTAAAAGATTAACTCTCCTTTAATAGCTGTTATTAAAAAAAAAATTTCACATAAAGTTAAGTGACATTTTAAAAAAAATATTTTCTTCTATTGTAGTTAAGCTATAAATTTTTAAATATAACATAAAATATATAAGAACATAATATAAACACTTACTTAAGCATTAAGTGAACATTAAACACTCAAAGACAAAAGTCTGCACACAGCAATTGTTTATTATCAAAGAATGATTCCCAAAATCTAATAAAATTATTAAGCATTTATGCCACTTGAATATTACTTATAATTAAAAAATTACTTTTTTCTCAAATTTTTGCATATTTTTATCATAACATATATTTTTGTTTCTACCCTAAAAAAATGTTTATCTTCTAGGTTATTTTATGTAAGAACTCTTTTTCCTACAACTGTAGCTTATGCATCATTTGCAATATCTTAATGAATTCAATCCCCTTCAACATATTTTTTATAGCTAAACATTTTGTCTTTAAATTCTGTTGTTGCTGCAGCATTTATTTATATCACCATCAGAGTATCATCAATATTAGTTCAACTATCAGCACCATTGAAGCATTTTGTAGACATGAACATAAATATCGAATTAAAGTGGTTTTTGGACATAAAATTTTTGTGTCGTAAGAAACCTTCTGCAGACTCAAGTTGTTTTGGGTTATGTTGCAGTTTATTGCAGTAGTCAGTCATGGATAGATTTTATACTAAGTATGTGTGTGTAGTGGATATTTTAAAGCCATCATTTACTACATGTTGGACCATTTAAGGTCATACTCATTTCAAACAAGGGACCAACATAGATAAACTATACATATTGGTTTGTTAAGGAGTGCTACTATATTTAGTAAAACAATATGTTTAAATGTTGTATCAGTAACCCAACAAAGTATTAAAAGCAGTTAGAGAACATTTTAAGTATAAACTTCTAAACTTCTAAAAAAAGAAAAAAAAAAAACTAATGATTTCAACAACTCGGTATAGATCTCAGTTGTCCGTCCATCTGTCTGGTAGCTTATTTTTTTATATGTACATAAGAATTTTGGATTGTTTGCGAGATACTACTACATTTAGTAAAACGATAATGTACTTATTTTAATAACCCAATAACAAAAAGAAGCAAAAACATTTTATTTCTAAAAAAAAATAGTGATTTAAGCGACTGTGAATCGAAATCTGATGGCGTCCGTCCATCTGTCTAACATTTCTTTCTATACATATACTCATGTAAACGTTTTGTTCAGTGCACAGGACCTAATTTAAAAGGCCATTTGATAAGACAAAGAACCTTATCTTCCTAAAGTCCCCTGCTATATACAGTTTTAATATTTGGAAATCTTTACAATAGTGCTATTACTAAGCAGTACCTAAAGAATATACCTTACTTTGCTACTTCCTTACAACATTCTGGTATGCACTTCAGTAAACGTTTTATATTTTATTATATTTACTGCTGTTATATGTTTTTCCATTTCTTGCTGGGTTTTCATATTAGTCTTATTTCTAATCTTATTTTTTGTTCGATTTTCTTTTCTGCTGTTGCAATGATCAAATGCGTGTTGATGTTTCAATGTTTGTTGTTACAAAATAAATTGACCATAAGTGAACAAAGACTATAATTTTAAAAACTCCTTGTCCAGAAGGAATTTAGCAAAATTTAAGAGATATAAATTTAAAGTAGCAAATTTTTCAAAATCTGTTAGAAAGTGTTAAAATAAAGAGTTTAGAACAAATTTTATAAACTACTATATAGTTTTCCATGTTTAGAATTTTATTTTAGAAAGGACATTTGTTTAATTTGTTTTTTTATACCTACTTTATTATTCATTTTAAAGCTATGCATTTTAAGAATAAATTAAGTAATTTAACAATGTTAAATTCTAAATTCTCTTTATCTTCTGACATTTATTTTTACGCATTTATCTCTAGAGATTAAAAGATATTTTCTTTTGTAGTTTTTATTGTTTTTCACCTGCTGCCAACAATTTCTTTTCTTCACTATTACCACGCCTGGTGTAACTTTAGTAATATTTCATGTTTTCTATTATTGTAGTAGTTGTAGTTGTTATTTTGTATTTTGTACATTTAGCTTTTCCACACAATTGCCTGAGTGTTGTGTTCACAATAAACAATAGATATTTTCTAAATGTCTGACTAACTGTCTAAGTGTACATATTGATGTCTGTCAGTCAGTTAGTCTGACTGCCTATCCGTCTGTCTATCTGTCTGCGTATAATTTCATTTGTGCTTTGTATTATTTTCCTAATTTGCAAAAAAATAAAAAAAAATCTTAAATCACAACATTAATTGTTGGTCATTATTTAGGTCAAGTTTCATTGTCAGTGGGTCGTTTACATATTCATATACAACATACGTCTCTGTACAAATACAAAAATCTCATACAATATATTTGTTGCCTTTATTCAAGTGTATTGGGTGTATCTAATGCAATTTTTGTTGGTGTTAAGTAACACCCTGTTTGACCCCACCGGCCGGTTAGTTGGTATATTAAAATTACATTTTTTTGTTAGACTTGATTTTTATTTTTTGCCTACTATCGTTTTCATTTCTTTCTATATTTTTTAACTTAATCACATCAAACATTTTGAAAGCTTTTTTTTTTTGTACTGACACTTTTTTTGGCTACTTTTTTTTTTATCTTTTTTTGGTATTTAGGGTCATTTGTTTGGTATCTTTTTTATACGCACACCAAAAAGTATCTAGTATGTACTCTATTGGTCGCAAATTAAAACATTTCACATGTTTTTTATGACTTGAAGTTAAAGTCTTTCTCTCTCTAAATAAAAATAGCTAGTTAAATAAAATTGAAGGAAAAACACAATTAAAGTAGTATATAAGGCTGTGTGGAACATTTAATACCCTTCGTTTTACCCTTCGTTTAAAAAAAAAATTTATAATTTTTTTTGGAAAATGCTTTTTTTAGAAAATTGGTACACGCAGAGAAAAAAACATGGTTACAGCATGATCACCACAACTATTCAATGATTATATAGCCGTTTTTCATTGATTTAAAAATACTGTGTTCATGATAGCAACGTTTATGATTCAGATTAATCATTTAATGATTACCCACAATCAAAATTTTAGTATGGTTCACTGAATTATAATATATATTTAAATATGTTTATATGAAATCATATTTATGAATAAATCCAATCATTTAGTCAATACTACAACAATTTAGTTAATTACATAACCATTCATTTCATTTTAAAAATTTGGTTAATTCAACAACCATTAAGCCATTAACTTTTAATGCCTTTCGAATACACACTTTTGCGTATCAGTCCAGTTTATATATGAACAAATATAAATTGACAAGTTTTGCTTTAATTCAGTATGATGAATGTACCACATATCGTGGTACAAATGAATATAAATAGGAAAATATGGGATCATATATATGATAAAATGGGATTATATATATGATGAAATTAGTTCATATATATGATAAAATGGAATTATAATTATGATGGAATTAGTTCATATATATGATGGAATGGAATAATATATATGATAAAATGGAATTACATATATGATGAAATTAGTTAATATATATGATAACATGGAATTATTAAATGATAAAAACATGATGAAATTGAAAGTAATACTTAAGAAAAGGTTATAAAACTTACTAAAAGTTATTAATAAAGTTATGAACCTTACTAATAAATTATAAATTGGAATCATAATAATGATTACGTACAAATATACTTTTTGTAACCTGGAATCATATATTACAATCATAGTATGTAGCTCTTAGTTTATGGTCACAGGAACCATATTTTTTCTTTGCGTGTACTTTTTCAAAATTTACACATTTTTTTAAAATAATTTATTTATTTAAAAATTTAAAACATTTTAAAAATTTTTTCCATAAACAAATGGTAGTGTATAAATTTTTTTAAATTGACACTTTTTATCTATTATTATTACAAAAATTAAAAACGAAAAAAAATATGATAATTTTCTTTTTTTTTATTTCTTAAATTATAATTATAATAGACACATACTGCGGATAGGTACTGCCGATGAAACCTCCTATATGTGTTAATACACATTCATCAATCAAAATTTAATTTTTGTGACAAAATTCGATTAAAGTATTTATTTTCTTTCAGTTTAAAAAGTCAGACTAAAAATGTTCATAAAAGAAAAATAAAACTACAAATATTCTTTCAAAATATTTGTCTGCAGTATGAGTTCGGTTTGACGCACACACTCAAAAGATCTCTTTATTTTACTAATACATACTTATTGCTTGAGCTTATGCAGTATATGTCTATGGGGGCTTTAAACACTTTTTTCTTAAATTTTTCGGTAACTTAAAAAAAAAAAAAAAAGTACTTTTTAAAAATCGGAACCTAAAAATATTATCCTTTTTTTGAAATTTGGAAGTGGTTTCCTAAAACTGATACGTGCATTAAAATAATTTTTACTTTTTTACGAAAATTTGTAATTTTTTGAAATTTGTTTTTTTTTTTTTTTTTTTTTTTTTTTTTTGAAATTGGTATTACTTGGAAAATTCTTTAGAGTGTGATTTTTTTGTTAATTGGTACTTCTTTAAAAAAAATATTTTTTCAGAACTCGATCTTTTTTCAAAATGAATGTTTGTTGGAAAATTTGAGTTTATTTTTAGTAAATAAACTTTTTTTAGTTAAAAAAATATGCAATTCACATTTCATAGATTAGTAATTTCTCTAAAATTCGGTACTTTTTTTATCGTAGGTACTTAAAAGGATAAACTTTTTCCAATTTCACATTTTTTTGGAAAATGAAATAATTTTTATTAAATAAGTACTTTTAAATACAAAAATAACAAGTTATTTGATTAAAAATATAAACTTTTCCGAAGTTTAGTTCTTTTTGATAAATTAGAATATTTTTTCTCCCTTTTTGAAAATTGGTACTTTTTGGAGAACTGGACCTTTAATTAAATTCTGTTGAAAGCAGGATAGGGCTTGAACGGGACAAACTAGGGGGACAAAATTTGGCTTAAATATTTATCTTATATAAAGTTTGTTTGGTATTGAGAATGAGCAAAATTGGTTAATAAATAAAAAACGTTATGGGCAAAATACTATAAACACAAGGTAACCGGTGTAGCTTCATTTCATACTTTTCTGCTGATATCTCTTAAACAAAAGCATGTACGATAACGAAATTTTGTAGACAGTTTTAAGATTTATGTAAACTCGGAAACAAAAAATGGGCGTGGTCCACACACCCATCTCTCATATAATGTAAAATTTGAAAAAGTTGATGGTGGGTATATAGATTCGTCCGAGCCGAATATAGCCTTCGCGCTTATTTTAAATAAGTACTTTTTTTAACAAGTACTTATTTAAATAAATACTTTTTAAAATATATAAGTGCCTTTTTCCGAAATTAGCATCTTTTCTTAAATTGCTCTTTTTTGGAATTTTCCTTCTTGAAAATTGTTTTTTTTTTTTTTTTTTTTTTTGTAAAACACGTTAAGCTAATTTAAATATACCCCCGTAATTTAAAACAGATCTTTGCTAGTGAAAAGTTCTTTTTCTATGGAACAATGTAGATGAAAACTATATTGAGACATTTTTGAAAGAAAAAATTATGAACTAATTTAAAAAAAAAAATTAAACATTCTCCGATATTTTGAAGCCCTAAATTATCGAGGACCTAATTGATTTCAGCAGATGTATGGAGGGACTTTGTGAATATCCTACATAAATGGAATGTAGAATAAATCGGTACAGTAAATTTTATTCGACTTAAACGATCTAAAAGTTCGCTGATTTACATAAGTATTTCGGTATAGACATCTTTAATGATCCGAATTTTCTTATAGATATAGCATTCTTAGAGTTTCATTTCCTTATATATAAAGAATATACACACTAATTGAAAGCGTAACATTTTAACTTAAGCCCGCGCAAAACTTTATCTGAAAACCAAACAACGGAGGAAAACAATTTTTTTTAAATGGCCTTCCTTGCCACAGGATTGAATAAAAATCTCACGGAGTACAATAGTGGAAACAAATGTTTAAATTGAATCTTCACCCTTTTTATCTTAATTAGTATACCCAAAAGTCGTTATTTACCTTCACTACTGAACAGTATAATTTAACCAAAGAGAAGTAAACACAGAGTAAGAGGAAAAAAAGTCAAAATGAAAAGTGAAATTCATTCAATGTCGTTAACTTGATTAATTTGTTATTTGGCTTGTTGAAATTTTCTCGTCCAAAGGCAAAACATGAAAATAAACTAAAAGTGTGCTAAAATATAATGACTAAATGAGTAATGTTTGTTAGACTCAAACACGGCAAAAAATTAGAAAAAAAAAATATTGTACATAATCTAGCAGAGACTGAGTAAAAAGTAATATTGCCAGCATTTTATTTTTTTCTTTGTCTTTCTTTCTTTGCCACACTTGACATTATCTTTTTACAAATACTAGTTACAAGACATAAAAAGAAAGAAAAAAATAAGTTACTTAGTTCATAAAAAGGTCATGTATCATGATTGCTTTAGAGAACAACTCATTCTCTAATAAAGAAATGTAATAAATTTTGATGATAATGATTGTTTTTGGTCTGAAACAAATTTAGACAAAGTGACAAAATTGCCATAAAAGAAATGGAAGGTTTTGGAAAAAGAAATAAAATGTTTAAATTATTTAAAAAGAAATGCTTAAAAGCTTTAACTTTATTTAAAGATAATAAAAGCTTAATGTTTATTATTTATGAAATATTATGATTTAATTTAAATAAAAGCCCAAATAACCTTCTGACCTTTACACCTTTTTTTATAATTTGTATTTCTTTTTTTACAATTTAAAACTTTTGCCGTTCAAAGAAACTAAAAGTGTTTTATCTTTATTATTTTAATTACAGACACCCAGCCATCACATGCTACAAAGATGAAAATAAACCCTAAGACACAGCATAAGAGAAAACAGCAACAAACAATTAAAATGCAACACACGACAACGAAAAAAACGTTACCACCATCACTACTTGCATCTTCATCACCCAAGTCCTTGTTAAATGGTTGGCGAGTTTTGTTAATGACAATATTTGTTAGCTGTGTGGCAACAACAACAGTTGAGGCACAATGCCCTTGGCAAAGAGACATACCTGAATTACAAACATCCTGTATATGTTCATATAATTTAGGAAGAGAACTGTCAGTGCAATGTGACCAGGTTAGTAAAAAACAAAAATTGTATACAAAGGCAAACTTAGTTCACATTAAGCAAATATTTGAGCAATTAAAAATTAAATTTAATTTTTTTACATTTTCCAGGTTCATTTTCCCACTTTATTGGAGGCCTTAAATAAATATGCCAAACAGAAACCCATTGATTTATTGTATGTCAACAATTCCACCGTGGGTCAATTGCCCGATGACATATTTATTAATCTTAGTTTACACAATGTCCAACTGTCTAGTTGTAAAATAGCAGAAATCAGTGATGGCGCCTTTCGGGGCCAGGAATTGGTGTTAAAGAATTTAAATTTACAAGAAAATTTATTGGATGAAGTGCCCATAGGCGCCTTAAGAATATTAAGTAATTTAAACTTACTGGATTTATCCAAAAATCGTATAGTTTCAATACCCGATGAGGCCTTTAAGGGCTCTTCGAAATTGTCCACCTTAAAATTAAATGACAATAATGTCACCTTGTCGGCGGGTGCTTTCCGTGGCTTAGAAAATAGTTTGAAGAATTTAAATTTAAAGGGCACCCGTCAACGTCGTGTACCCGAATGCATAAGAGGTCTTAAGAGTTTGGCCTTTTTAGATTTGTCACTGAATGGCATCAAAGAATTGCCCGGTGTGGGTGGTATACGCACATTTGAAGGTTTAGATTCTTTGACTGCACTTAATCTAGAGCGTAATTTAATACAAAGTTTAGGTGAATCTTCGTTTGTGGGTGTACGCAAAACGTTGAGTTCCTTGAGTTTGTTAAATAATCTTTTGGCTGAATTTCCAGTGGGTGCTATACACGCTTTAAAGGAATTGAGAGTTTTGGATATTGGTTTTAATTTATTAACCACTTTGCCGGAATCGGCATTCCGTGGTAATCCTAGTATAACATTATTGGCTTTGGATGGTAATCCATTGCCGACAGTACCTGAAAAGGCGTTCACACATTTGAATGCCACATTGAGAGGTTTGTCGTTGGGTGGACGTTTTCTACATTGTGATTGTAAATTACGTTGGGTGGCCGAATGGATTCGTAATGGAGATTTGCAGGTGAATTTTAAATTAATAATATAAGTGATAATAGCATATTATACCCTCCTTTGCTTGCTGCCTTAGGTGACCTCACGCGAACGTAATCCTCAATTTTGTGGTAGTCCCAATCGTTTCCGTGATCGTGGCTTTTATTCTATACAAGCTGATGAATTGACCTGTCCTGAGGAGAGTGATACTGAACTAAATGGTCCCGTTGGTGTTATAGATACATTGCAGCCCGTACAAAAGCCTACCATTGCACCCAGTATAGTGCCTTCAACTGTAAATCAAACACAGGCCAGTGCTTCCAATAATGTTCCCAATGTGGTATCAACAACTACTGCTGCCCCATCTACTACACGTTTGACAACGACGACAACAACAACAGCAACTCCCGCTACAAGTCCAACGACTACAAAAACCACAAATACTCCCAGACCTACAACAGCAGCAACAACAACGACTGTAAGTATGACTAAAGTAATAATAACATTTAAAAATAACGCCAGAGTTTAAATTAACTAAAGTTTAATTGACAACTCAACAAATGTTTCAATTTGTCTCCAGCGACATTTTCCTTTGTTCCCCCCATAATTTATGTATTTCATTACAGACCAAAGCAGCCACAACACCCCAACCACCTGCTGTCTCTTCATCATCATCTACAGCTGGTTCTTCCAACACTGCTAACTCTTCACAATTACCCATACAACCAACTCAACAATCCACATCCGGTATTGGTTCTGCTTCACCTACAACCATTACAAATCCCAATGCTGTTAATGGCAAACCAGTACCATCTTGGCGCCAAAATACATCCGGCAGTAGTAGTAGTAGCAGTGGCATTGGCAGCAGCAGCGGTAGTAGTAGTGGTTCATCGGTCAGTGGTACACCACACAAACAACAACGACCTCCCTTGGTATTGGGCTTCCCACCACAACGTGGCACACGTATTGATGACTCCAATGAGGTGCAAGTTAAAAATGCCTTCCGTCAAGACAGTTCTGTCATCATACAATGGGATTCTGATACCGCAAACATTTTAGGTTTTCGTGTCGTATATCGTCTATTTGGTGAGAAATCCTTTAAGCAAGGACCTCCTCTAGAGGCTAGTGAACGTGAATTTAAAATAAAAAATGTTCCCGCACAAGAGTGTATTATTGTGTGTGTGATATCGTTGGAGGAATTGCATGTAACGCCTGAAACTGTGCCGTATCAACAATGTCGTGAGGTGCGCACTGTGGCTTCGCAAACATCGAATATGGATAAGATAACAATTGCAGCAAGTGCGGCTATTTGTGGCACCATTATTGTGGCTGTGATTGTTTTTATAGCTGCAAGCAGGTGAGTTAAAACAACGTATTGAAATAAAGTGTTGTTTAGGGATTTTTTTTTTTTTTTTTTCACTTTTCTTGATAGGTTTAGTGTCAAACAAGAAAATAACAAGAACAAAAAAAAAAATGGAATTGTGTTACAGAGTAGTTGGTGTTTAGTTGAAGAATTATAGTATCTATTTGCATTTTGTTGGTTTTATCGTTGCAATGAGTTGTGTAAACGTTTGATTTATGGCCAAAAAATTGATCAATGATGTATGGTTATGGAAAAGTAGTTAGGTGATAAATTGGTATACCCTACAGCAGCAATGGTGTAATTTTTATATAAAAGATATATCCATCGCATTGCTACTCAAAAAAATATTTTGTGCAGCATTATATGTTCACCATATGAATATAAGGTTACAAATAAAGTCTCAAATTTTTATTGGTTGGTGAGAGAACAAATACATATTTTGGAGGCATCATTACTTCGCCTAGGAATTTTAAGCTATGTGATCTAATAGCGTGGTGATCACATAGTACATGTTCAGATGTCTCATCATAAGTCATGACTATTTTCAATATTCCCTAAGTTATTCTAGTGGTATTTAAGACTATAATGTCCGGCAAATAATCCCGTTAGTACTCTTTGTATACTCTTATCAAACCATAGGAACTTCTCCCATTTTCTCCGAAATAATAACCCTGTCTCAGTGCAAAGATATTCTCTCAGAGCTGAACAAATTCTCCTTAATCGAGAAATTAATCATTTCTTGGATATATTACACAGCGATACCGAAAGATACCATTTGTTTTCCGTAAAGTACTTTAGTGCTTTCAAACTAGTAAATTCAATACAATGAATGAATGATATGTGAACCGAAATAGTTTTATTTTGATCACAAATTTCTTTCAAATAGAGACGTATAATTTATTTATTGATTTAAATAAGACCTTTGACCTTTTTTTAAATTTTTTTTAGATTTTAATTGAAATTATTTTTTTAATTTAATTATTCAACCAGAAACGACCAAAAGCATAATTAAAGACTAAAAGAATGATAAGAAATGAACAATTTGAAAGCTTTTGAAACAGAGAAACAAGCCGAGGCAAAGCCGGCGGTAACGGAGCGACACTATTTAGTGGGCGGCAGTGGCGGCACTTTGTGACGGTCGGCTTGTATATCTGTCAGCATTATAAGAATGAACAGATTGTAACAATATGAAGCCGCAACATTTAAAAATGGAAATACATCAGCAACAAATTGTAAAGCTAAAAACTGAATTAAGTTCTCCTATATATAGTGCTTTTAAAGAATTATAAAAGATCATGAGATAGATCCTCTTCGAAAATGTTTTCTTATAAAGAGAATTAAGTTGAAGTCTCTATAAATTCGAGATCGAGGCTATATTCGGCTGTGCCAAATCTTTTATACCCTTCACCGATCTTGCTGAATTTCAATACCAAAATTTTCGAAAGGATTTCCGATCGTTTGATATATATATTATATATATATCAGTTATCGGTGGGCTTCATAAACACCATTTCAACCGACACAAGAACGGACGGACATCGTCCTATGGTCATCATTTCAAACAAGGATCCAGAAAATATCAACTATTTTGCTCTCCGACGAAAATTGCGGAAATTACAAACAGAATGACAAACTTATATATTCCCTTTACATCTGTGATGAAGGGTATAACAATTATTAAAAATTATAACATAAAAAGATATTATAATTTGTAATTCCAAAAAAAACCTTCTGAAATTTTTAACGCATTTCAACAATGTTAACTTTTAAAGCAAGGAGGTCAATGACATTTTATTTTAACATTCCTAAAAAAAATAAAAATGTGCCTATACGTCGCTTACACATGTATTCGAAAACACGTTAAAGGTCTGGGGAAATTCTAATAACTTTAATATTTTCTAATCGATTTCAATTTCTTTTATCTTGTTTGGTAGATAATTTACATTATGATTAATGTTTACATTATGATTCCTTTACATTTAATTGCAAAAAATATTTGATAGTAGCGAATTTTTTCAAAAAACTGTGCAAAAGTCAAAATTTTCTCATTTAAATGCAACCTACAAATTTCAGGGCTGATGAGGCGGCATTCGATCACTCTAATATTTTACACACTATATTTTTACATAAAAAAGAACATTACTAGAGGGAGTTACAGACCTCCGAAAGTCAGAACAATCTAGTATACATAAGAAACTTTTTAAATTTGATTTCGAAGAAAATAAATTTTTGGAACTTCGCAAAAAAAAGGCGAATTGGTTAAAGAAAAGAAAACAATGTCTCTTAAAATTCCCAAGATTTAAAACTAAGATTTTAAAAACTTTCGTAAATGGACTTCACAAAAATGCCAATTCATAAATAAAAAGTAAATTTATATCATTTTATAAATTTGTATAAATAAAAGATTTAAAACGTTTTTCTTTTTTTAGCTCTATTCTTTTTTTTTTATTATCTTCTTATCTTCTACAAGAGGCGTTTAATTTTTTGTTCCATAACAAATTACAATAACATGATAAACCTTTAATTTACTACATATCTTTATATATGAAATTTTTAAACAACCACATAAATACAGATTTAAAACTATAGCATTAATAGTACAATGCAATACAAATAAACGAAAGAATATGATTTGATATTTGAATTCACCATCAAATACAGATGATAAAACATGATTTAGTGTTTATTTATTGGCGACTATAACCTTAAATTGGCTCTAAACCATATAATAACTTAACTTGTAGATAGGAAAACATACAAACTAATAGATACATGTTAAATTTATATAAACTGTATCTCTGCTATACATAATGTAAAGTAAGCCAATAGATTTTCATGTTTATTGTTCAGTCGTTAGTCCATTGATACATACAATATTACAAAAAATGTTCTTTTTTTTAAACATATAAAAATTTTTGATTTTTATTTCTTTTCTTCTATTTTTGTTTATTACAGACGTTCTCGCAAACTACAAACGTCCCAACAAAAGAGTCCACTGCCAATTGGAGGTTTGCCCGTAAATTGTTGCGGTCCAGCCGGTTCACCAGGACCACTTGGCTCTATAGCAACGCTTTCGGCATTCAATAATCACAAGGTAAGCAAAAAAAAAAAAAAAACGAAAAAATTCATTTACACACTCTCTTACAAAGCTATTGTAGTTACTCCTGTAACAAATGTCTATAAAAGAAAAAAAATAAAAAAAAAAAAAACAAGAACAAAAATCTGCTACAAAAAGCCAAGATTTATGTTCATGACTATCAAGAAGACGACTCATACTAAAGACATTTAGCCAGGGAAACACATTTAAACCCAATTTATACAAGATACCTTAAGAGAAACACTGGCTGAAGTGAAATGATACCTAAAGAATCTTAAATAAAAATTACAAAATGCCAAAAAAAAAAAGAAAAAAAAAACAGGAAAATA
This sequence comes from Protophormia terraenovae, assembly GCA_951394005.1. Classification (NCBI taxonomy): domain Eukaryota; kingdom Metazoa; phylum Arthropoda; class Insecta; order Diptera; family Calliphoridae; genus Protophormia; species Protophormia terraenovae. Next base: position 87,812,091 of record OX596074.1, read on the forward strand.
TTAAATAAAATTACGAGTACAACAAGATAAGCTGAAATTTAGCGGGCAGCATAATGTGGCACAGTGGTTGTCATGAAAAAAATTATTAAAATAATTACAAAAACTAGCAGAACTTAAAAACAACAAGTATAATGAATATTTATTTGAATTAAAGCTTAATATCCCTAACCAAATATTAAAGTTTTAAGAATATAATTTCAAAATTTTAATCCCTTAATTTCACTGTTGCTTGTTTTACAACCTTAAAATATATTGAACAGAGTAAAGCAATCTCGCCACATCAGTATAAAATTCATTTATCCAAAAAAAAAAAAGAAATCATCGTGTGTTTTGTAAGTTACGTGAAATAATGTTAATTATAGTGTAACGCCTCAACTGAGTAGAAGTGGCTTCTTTTAGCGGCAGCCATTCAACCATACAGCCATTGTGCTACAGCAACTAACTTCATCATGATGCATTTTCATTCATTCCACATTACTGGCTTGGGTATTGTTTTAAGCAAGAACTTTGAAGAGGCCATTCGACAAAACAGTCAAGGCTAAAGGCATCATTAAACTAATATTTTTTCGTGTTTAGTAGCTCTTTTTTTTAAAGCTTTTTACCATTACTTATGTTAAACGATTACTTTTAACCAGCCCTTTTTTCTATTAAACTTAAATTATTTTTCAAAACTCATTACATCTTTTGTAAAATGAAGAAGAAATATTAAAATTAAGCTTAAAACATATTAGTGGAATAAATTCAAAAAGAGCATGCAAACGGAATATATAAATCTTCAAATAATTAATTAAAATTGTTAAAAAAATACGATTAAATATAAAAAAGCTTTTAATTGTTATATGACATTATTTATCTTAAAAACAAAGATCTAAGATTAAAGCTGATATCTGTTTACACATTTTTTTTAGAAAAAAAACTGTATTAAAAGCTTTTTAAAATTCATACATTGAAACAAAAATAAATTGAAATAACAAAAAAAGAAATTTTCAAAAAGAAAATTATTATAATAAAATGTGTATAAACATTCAAAACAATAAAAGCCGAAAAGCTTATTTAAATTTTTAAAATTAAATTTTAAAATTTAGTTTGAATAAAAATTATAAGAAACTTTAAAAAATAGTGGACTTTGGGGTTTAGAATCGACTTTTCTGCTTTTATAGTTAGGCTGATAATGTTTGAAGCTTTAAGAAATTCAATATTTCACCTTTTTAAACTAAAAAATTAAAAGAAACGAGCTTAATTTTTGCTAGTACTAATAATATTTACAAATTAAAATCTTTGACCTTTCCAAAAAAAAAAATAATAATAATACAAAGCTTTTAAATTCCTTATTATATTTTTAATATAGTTTTATTTCTAAAAATAATTGTTTTAATGGTTAAATATTTTTATACAAAATTTAAAAATTCTGTTAAAAATTTTAAAATAAAATTAAAAAATAATGTAATATTAAAATATTGTTCTTTGAAAGCTCTGACCACCTATTAAAAAACAAAGAGCTTTGAAAATTTGTTATAACATTGTTTATATTTATATCTTTTAATATTTTTTTACTTCATATTTCTACGAAAATAATTGCTTTTCATATTAAAGCTTTAAAAAAACACTTAAGACTAAAAACACTTAAAAAATATAAAACAAAAAAAAAAAAAGCTTAAAGTTCAAAACTTTACGCAGTATAATGAATTAAAAGCTTTAGTTTTAAAAAAATATTTTTTAAAAGTTTTTGAAAACACAATGAAATTTATAAAAAATATGCCATTAAAATGAAGCTTTCACTTGGAAAAATAAGGAATACTATTTTTGTGCTGAAAACTTTTTTATAACATAAAAGTTTTGACCACAATCTCAATTAAAACTTTCCAAATTCTAAACAAATTCTTAAAGCCAAAAAACTGTTTAATATTGATCTGTTTAAGCCAGAAAAATACCATTTAGAATATTTATTTGAAAAGAACTTCAAAGAAAAACTTAGTAGGCCCTTAAAAAGCTTCTTTGCAAAAGCTATTAAACAACCGCAAATTTGATACCAATATTATTAGCAAATAAATAAAATTAATCAATTAAAACCATTTATACTACAATTAAAAAACTTTCAGCCTAACCACAGAAGAAATTTAAAATTAAATTTTTGTTAAAGTCAACTTTATTTTAAAATAGAAGTTTTGTTTTTCCATACCATAAAAAATATTTAAAAATCTATTTCAAAAGCTTTTTAAAACTCATACATTGAAACATTTGAAAATATTTTTCAATAAAATGAAATAACAAAAAAAAAAAAAAAAAAAAAAAAATTATAAAAACAAATTAGACATGAACTTTCAATACAATTAAAACCATAAAGCTTATTTTAAAATTTAAAATGAAATTTTAAAATTTTGTTTGAAAAAAGCCTTATGTTAAAAAACTTTAAATAATAGTCGACTTTTGGATTTAAAATCGACTTTTTGCTTCTATGCACAGTGTCACATTTGGCAGTTTTAAAACGACAAAAATCCAGTTTTGAAGATGTTAGTTTGAAATTGTATATTCTGTTATTATATAAGTCAGTAGACATTCCCCCTCAAAATGGGCGGGTAGAATCACTGCCACTCCCATACTGAAAAATTACTTTATTTGAATGAATTTCGGATATATTTTTGTAAATTTTATTAAAATAAAAGACATTTTAAAAGTAGGCGTGGCAAAATCAAATCACACCAATCTTAGAGTACTATTTGCATCACAAATTTTCAGCCATTACCTTAAAATGTTTAACTAATTCTTAAAAAATTGCTAATATAAGGTACCGCGTATTTTTTTCTAAAATTTCAAAAGATCGCAAAAAGTCGCAGCCAATATTCTCAAATATAATTGTATAGATGTTTTTTTATTTGTATATAACAATCGTATTTTTAGATTGGAACTCGTTGGAACTTTTTAGTTCCAGTCCATTAAACATAGAATTTCCCAAAAAATTTATTTTTAATATTATGATTTCTTTTAAATAAAATACAATATTTTCAGTATTTATTTTTAACCTAGCAAATTAAATTAGAATAATTAGGATACATTTATTATTACACACCAAAAAAACACATCAATATCTACAGTATTTACTGAGATATATGAAGTTAAATTTAACATACTTCTTTACAAAAGTTGTAAATAAATAAAAAAAATATTTTTAAAAGTTGCAATTTTGAAAATCCATAATTCGCTCTATAGAAACTTTCCAATACTTTAAGTGTTTTTTCCATAATAAATGATAGTTGATTCAATTAATAAGGTTTTATTTTCGTATTTTTGTCGTTCTAATTTGAATAAATGTGACACTATGGTTAGGTTGATAATATTTAAATCATTAAACATAATATAAATGCTTTTGAAGTGCTAAAAGCTTAATTATATTAATAAGAGTAATTTTGTATAATTTCTTTAATTGATATATTTACTTTTAATATTTTTTAGGAATGGGATCAAGTATCAGCATATAGTGGTCGTTCCATACCACGTCCTAGAATATATCCCATGGATAATCAGGATGATATGCGTAGTCATTTCTCGGGTATGCCAGGCAAATTAGCAAAACCCAGGTAAGTTTAATTAAATAGAAATAAATCAAATACAATAGTATATACGAAACCATGGAGCCATGAAAGTAAAAGGAAGAGGAATGTAAATTAAAGGACACAACTCATAAACAGAAACAACATTTAACAACATAATTTCAAAACATTTTTATTTTTTTTTAATTTAAAACCATGATTTTATGTTTTATTTTTTTATATTATTATTTTTAATTTTTGTGTTAATACAATATTTCATTCTGCTTCCTCACCTACCCCTTCCTTGTCCTACACCATTGTCCTTAAATAAAACCAAAAAACACACACACTTACACACTTAAGCAGATCCATTGCTGATGGTCAATCGCAGCACAGCTTTTCAAATAACTCACATCGCGGCTACTTGGGCACAGCATTTCCAACAAATTTAGTCAATTCGCGACCAGAATTAAGACAATCACGACAATCATTAGCGGCTGCTTCTGAAAGGATGTCACGTGCTTCTTATGCTGGCTCAATACATGGCGGCCCACAAAGCGTAGCCTCTAGTACACGTCGCTCAAGACCGCGTTCCAGATCACGCGATCAATTGAATACCACGCACATGCATAATCATCGACCTGGAAGTCGGTAAGTAGGCTAACAATATATTTGGTTTTTATTTAACACAACTGAAAACCGCAACATCAATGGTAGTGGCATACTAAACTAACTAATAACTAACTGGTGGAAATCAAAAACGAAAAAACAAATTAAGTTTATTTTTATTTTCTAATCTTCATTATCACACTATTTTGTGGCAAACTAAAAAAAACTCCTCGTCTTTTGCACTAGTATCAATGTCATTTATAATGTTATTGCAACATGCAACCTAATAAACACACACATACACAAACGTCTTTCATTTATTCACATGCGAATCATTTAAGATTTTCTTTTGGGATAAGATGGCTTTAATTAATGTCTAACAAGGTTCTTTGGTTTTATGGGACATCATCTGAAATGGAAATGTTGTGCGCGCACACATATATATATATTCGAAAGAAAAACATACAAATGTATTCGTAACACACATTTTCCAAATAAAAAGACACACTAATTGCAAAATAAAAACATTTGCACACATTTCAACACCAACAGACAGATAATCAGACGGACGGACGGATGGACAGACATCAGCATAGGTCTGAAATGCAAAAAGTACTAACTAATGTTGAACAAAATTTTAAAAAACCATAGAAAACTAAAAAATATTTTTATAAAGTGCACAATTTATCAAGTGATTAAATGAGATTTTATTATTTAAACAATTATTTTTTATAATTTCTTAAATTTTTCAAATGTTAGTTAGATCTTTTAGTATTTTAGTTAATGATAAATTAGTCTACAATTTAAACATTATAGGAAAATATTTCTTCATTTAGAAGAAAACAGATAAATAATTAAATATAGCTTTTAAGTGAAAAAAAAACTTTTGCTTTCTATGTGGACTCTTGAAGAAAATAAAGCTTTAGTTGTAGTTAAATAAGTATGTAATATTAAAAGTAAAATCCATGAAAGATAAATAAATTTTCAAGTCTTTTGAATAAATAAAATAAGAAGCATTTTTTTTTTGTTAAAATAAAAGCTTTAATAAAGTGTTTTTAGAAGTAACCATTTTTTTAATTATTTTCCTATGATAAAATATTTTTAAATTAAAAGCATATTTAAAACATTTGTTTGATAGAAAAAATAATACAAAAGTTTTCTTATAAATAGCAAAGCTTTCAACTTTCAATGAAAACAATGAAAGCCTTTTTAAACAAAAAGCTTATTTCATTAATTTAATTAACAGAGATATACAGCTGAAGCTCTTCTTTATAGTTCAAAATTTTCCAAAGTTTGAAAAATTCATTTATTTTGAAAAAATCTGAATCTGTCTAAAGCACAACATAGCCAATTAGAATGTTTAAAAAAAATTAGAATTCATTAAAATAAGAGCTTTCAGAGAAATGCTATGAAATCTTTCTTACTTATAGCCAAAATTTTAAGTTTTAGAAACGATAACAAAAATGCATTTAAAGTGATTAACATTTTATTTTAAGAAGAAGTTTTTGTAAAAGATTTTTCACGTCTGGCGATGATTTAAAATTTCAGCAAAAGGGATTAAAAGCTCTTAACGCGAGGTATTAAAACCTCTTTAATCTCTTTTTATGAAAAAATACAGCAAAAGCCTTTATATATGTTGAAAAGCTTTTTATTTTTAGCAAAAAAGATAATTCTTTTACCAAAAAAAATTTTTTTAAATTAATTTATAGAGAAAAATAGTGAAAGGTTATGCAGTTTTTGTTAGTTTTTGTTTTACTAAAGCTTGTTTATTTCTGACGAAGCTTTCAAATTTCAACAAAGATGATTAAAATTTTTTGATAAAAAAAAGGTTTAAACAGACTTACGGAGAAATATAGCAATAGCTTTCATATTTATAACAAAGATTTTCATTTTTAACAAAAGTATTGAAAAATTTTGAACTAAAAAAAGTTGTTTTAAATTAAGTTTGTAAAAAAATGCTGTGAAAGCTTTTGTTTAATCTTCCGCTTGTTTTAGCCAATTAATCAATTAGGGTAATAAAATCTTAAATAAAGCTTAACATTTAGCTTAAAACAAAATAAAACAAAAATGTACTTTTTAAAATCAGTCTGCAAAACAAAAAATTTGTAAAATAAAAAGCTTTATTTTAACTTTTCTTTATATAAATCTCTTTTTAAATATTTTTCTTTCAACTTTCAGTTAAGGCTATTTAAAGTCACTTAAATAAAGCTTAAACAAACTCTTCAAACAAACTTGAAAGCTTTATTTATTTTTATTTTTAAGAATTTAAGTATACTAGAATATTAAACGAATAATTAAAACGAAATACTAGTATATAATTTTTAAAATAATAGCTTTGTTTGAGCTTTTTTAATATACAATTATGTTTAATATTAATAAACTAGAAACATAAATTTTCTTTTGTAAAGCTTAATTTACTTGTAGATTTTAAATTTCAGTTAAAGCTATTTAAAGCTCCATAAAATAAAAAGCTTGGATTTAAATATTTATTTTCTAACAGCCGTATTCAAAAAAATTAATGTAGGTTTGATAACGAGTTACAAACTTTTTTTATGGAAATTTACATACAAAAAGTTAGTAACTCATTATCAAGCATACATTATTTTTTTGTGAATACGGCTGTAAGTAAATACATAATCGCAGTGAATGTAGTTTCAATTCCTTTTTATATAAAAAACAAAAAAAAAACATCGTAGAAGCTTTGATACATATAGCCAAGCTTTCATATTTAAATTCAGCATTTGTATTATAAATTAATGTTCTTCAATAGGAAAAGCTTTTAGACGATTTTAAATACCTCATTAAAAATAGAATCAGGAAATAAAAAAAATATTAAAACAACTGGAGCTTAGCTTAAAAAAAGACTCTCCGAATCGATTAAAGTAATTATGATGGATGAAAAATTAAAAAAAAAAAAATATTATAACTTCATAATGAGACAATTTATGGAGTTTTCACATTTTTCTCACAATTAACAAAATGTGTTTAGTATATAAATAAATTTGTAAAATAAAAACTTAATAATTTTTCCAACAATTTAATTTTTTATATAGTAATGTTATTTTTATTGAATTTAAAGTTTTATTTCATTCATAATCACATAATACTACAAATTCATCTAATGACCTAATTTGAAATTATTATCCTCACAGAAACTTCATATCTTTTAAGAAATTGCAGCTTTTTCAAACTTAAATATAATAGTTCTTAAAATTCTTTTTATTTTTAGATACTCAACGGCTGGTTCTACTCACACTTTAAATAACTATTGCGATACCTCGGATAATTGGACTGATCATGATATGGATATATACATGGCTAGAAATCCAACTACACGCAATGGTTTAGTGCCATTATGAGGGCGGGTTATGTTATCCTGATATTTCGATGTTGTATTAAATTTAGATCAGTTTTTCTGACAATACGTTACGCCTGCCGATGGTGTCTATAATGAAAATGGTGCCAGGCAGGCGTATACATTATATAAGCAACAACAATTACAACAACAACAACAGCAACTAGATCAGCGTCATCGTGAACAGCAACAATTATTACTACTACAACAATATCAGCAACAGCAACAACAGCCATATCATTTAAATCAAAATCATTATAATCGTATTAGACGTTTAGCTTCATTTTCCTCTTCTCTTTCCTCAACTTCAACCAATAGCACTAACTCATATCCCCGTTGTACCTCACCACCAGATGTAGTGCCAAGATTACAACAAAATTCCAATAACATCCATAATACAACAACCACAATACCCGAAGAATATGAACATAATGGTATTGTGGTAGAAAACTATTTCAATGAATATGAACGTCAGGAAATTGTACATCATCATCATCAACCAAAACGAAAAATAAATTCAACGAATTTATTATATTCGAATACTTTAACGAATAAAAATTTAAATATAAATTCTTTAAATAGCGTAAGTGAACAAGAGGAAGGAGAAGAGATAAAAATGGTGAATAATTCTATGTTTCAACAGTCTGGTAGTAATAATATAATAATATATCATCATAATTCACATGAAACGCAACAGGAACAACTGCAGCAGCAGCAGCAACAACAACCACAACAAATTAACGATTCAACGAGTAATTCTAATGCTATTACTAATAATTCTAATTGTAACAATAATAATAATAACATTATAAATATTATTAATAATAATTCTAGTTTAAATAAGGAATCTCCCCCTCAACAGTAGTGATGATAATATTAGCTTAAGCTAAAATTTTATTTAAAGTTTAGTTAACAATTTTTGTAAAAAGAATTCAAATTGTAAAAATCGTTAAACTTTAATTTATCTTACGAAACAAAGTCATCACTACTTGTTAATTATAAAAAAAATCATAAAAAAAACAAAAAAACAAATTTACATACATATTTTAGAACAACGAAATTTTTTTAAATTATCTTTTTCTTTTATAACAAAAAAAAAGAAATAATAAAAATAAAAACTTCAAATGATTTCAAGCCGCAAGAAAAACTTACAGGCTTGAAATCATTTGGACATTTATTGTTTTTCTATAAAGCTTTCTTTTTTAAACAACTAAAAAAACAAAAATAAAACTTTTTCCAAATTATAGCAATTCTAAAATTTAAGTCATTAATTATACTAATTACTAATCTAAAACTACCTAAGGCAACATATGCAATATTAGATTTAGTAAAACAATTTACTTATTATAAAAGAAAAAAAACGAAAGGTGCAATTTTTTTTAATTTGTACAAACATTTTTGTACAAAAGAAATCTTATAATTTTGAAATTTAAAAAAATAATCCCCAAATGTAAAATCAGGTTCTATTTCTTTTATCAATTAAACAAAATTATATTCTTCTTTTAAGTTTTATAACAATGAGTATTTAATCATTTTTGTTTAGTTATTATTTAAAAACAAATTTGCAATAGTATTTTGTATTTTGATTTACTAAAATAAAAAAGAAAAAATAAATTAAGATTTTTATTTTTTTATCATAAATAATTTTGTATTTGTTTTATTTTAATTTTTATTAAATTGTTTAAGTTAATTAGATTTTTATTTAAAACAAGAATTGGACATTAAAATTCCATATGATTCTACTAGATTGGTTCAAACTTTTTTACTTTTATACATTTTGTATGGTATTACAAAATACAGTGCTGTTCAAAACATTTGCAACTGAAAACTAATTTTTAGCAGTCTTTTTTTTTTTTTTTTTAATAATATTTTTAGTAATTATTTGGTATTTTTTCAGTTGTTTAAAATCCCAGCAAAATAATAGCAAGTCCTTCCAAAAATAATATTTTCACCAAATTAAAAGTAGAAATAAATGCATATTTTTAAATACTACATTACACAGTGGGGCCAAACGCTAAATTTTTGGTAATAAATGTATATATCCTAAACTACTGGTCGAATCGAATTGAAATTTATGGAAAATTTGTAGAGGAGGACCTAATCAGAAAAATCATCTTCTAGTCACCCTGTAATAACACGAGTTACAGGGTGTCAAACTTTACTATATCGAGTAGGTAAAAGTTTAAAAAAATTTTAACTTCTACTAATTAAGTCTGATTTCAACGATTTTTTTATTAAAAAAACTGAGAAAAACGTAAAATAATACTTACACTAAGGCCCCAGTCTGCGTCGTTAATAGGGACCGGAGAATTGCGACGCAGACTGAAACGACACAAATCGATTCCCTATTTTCTATGTATTTACATTGTTTTCTTAATAATTGGTTTGGTTTAAAAATATTTGAACAGAAAATAAGTTAATATTTAATAAAAAAAGGAAAACTTTTTGTACAAAGAGGGAAATTTCAAATACCTCTATAAATTATATTTTATATTATATATATATTTTTATATTTATATATTTTTATTTTTTAATTAAAAACAGAGAATTTAATAAGAAAATCAACGAATCAATAAAGTTTTCATATACAGTTATTTAAACTTCCAAAGAAAAAATGTGTAGTATATAGCAATGCAAATCGAAATAATAACGACGCAAATCAAAAATCATAGGGACGCAATCCAAAATATTGAAATTTCAAACAGCGACGCAAAGTAAAACGATGCAAATCGAAACGACTCAAATCGGGGCCTGAATGTGCAAAAAAATAACAATTTTTCATACAAATTTCAGAGTACTGACTATGAATATTTTTCACGTTTAAACGAATAGACATAATCGAAAAATTTTGTCAGCAAATTAATATTTTTAAGAAAAATTTTCTTCATATACTTCCAGACAGACCGAAAAAGGAAATAGTGTCAAGAAAAAAAAATCAAAATTTTGAAATTCATAATTTCTAAGAAATTAAAAATTCATAAATTTAAATTTCTTTTTTATCTTTTAACAAAGCTAAAATGATATTTTTATTAAAAAATTACATAAACATAATTTTAAAGGAAAGGAACTCTTAAAAGCATTAGAGGAAAATATAAATAATACTCTTCCTACATAGAGTGCTATAGGGTATAAAAATACCAAGGACCCGAAAACGTTTTATTTTTATTTTTCAATCAAAATAAATATCTTTAATGTTCAAAATATTTTTTCATTTGTTGAAAAAAATATGTGAGGGATTTTTATTTTTAAAATAAATATCCATCAATGATGAAAAAAATAAATATCTTTAACGATAAATATCTTTAACGATAAATATCAGTTCGAAAAAAATTTAAAATGATTGTTTTTTTATTCATACTTTTGTTTTGTTTTCAAAATATTTTTTTTATTCAAATGAAATTGTTGTTGTTTAGAATTTTTTCCATCCGATGAAAAAAGTTCAAAATAATTTTCAACTTTTGAAATAAATATCACAAAAGATATTTATATTTTTATTTTCATCATGATGAAAAAAATTAAAATATTGATGAAAATAATAAAAATCATGATGGATTTTTATTATTTTTTGAACATTAAAGATTGTTTTTCGATTGAAATAAAAATAAAAAGATTGTTTTTTTAGTATTAAAATCCGGTCTCTGAAAAATACATTAAATGGTTGCCATGACATTTTATTTATTTGTCCTCTTTCCAATAATTCCTCGCTGTACATATTTTTGGTATCATTATCATGATGAAATTTCCATATAAAAGACATTTCTCATTGAGAAAATAATAATAATAATACCTTGCTAAAAATTTTTCGATCTCCTCTTGTAGATGTTCCTCATACTTAAACAGTATGAATATTGTCAATATTAACAATTCAACAAAATATTGATTTGGGAATAAAATATTTGTAAAAAAAATTGTTTAAACGAAAGCCCATTAATAACAACACAGGGAAGCACTGATTCTGCGGCAAGGGATATCTCAGTCAATTCGGATACACGGTATTAATAAGTACTAAGCCTCTAAACCACATTTTTTAAATTGACTCTAGTTCTCGCACTTTCTAAAATTAACGAGGTTTCACCATATAACTCGAAAAAAAAATTAGCTTAATTTGGTTAAAGAACAATATCAATATAGCAACCCTCTTCCAAGATTAAAATTTTTCATTCCTCTGCCACGCCTATGTAAAATTTTATGTTAAAAAATTCGAAAAAATCTTAACATATATAAAATTCAAAAATTTGGAAACGGTTGATCTTAGAGTTTTCATTCTTTTATTATTTAATTGATATTATATTACAGATCACAGAAAAATATAACATTTATAGTTCTATCCACTACTATAAAACTTTTAGTAACCCTTCCATTAGATTGATAGTTGTTTCAGTCACTTTTTTGGAATAGTTTGTACATCGTCTTTTAAAAACTTCAATATTTTTGGACAACTTTGTGCTCTTCAATTCACTTTTCACAAGAGTCCAATATCTCTCCACTAGTCTTAGCTCCGAACAATTTTGTGCATTGACCTCTCATTGTACATTGTTTTGCCGCAACTGCATAAAGCTTATCATACCAGGATCTTTTAAAGAAATTTTGTCTGCTTTTGGGTTATAAACGTATCTTCAACATTTCCTCGAGCATTAGCAACATAAAAATTTTGACCCAGAAGCTGCTAAAATTCTGCCAGCACACTCGTTTTGTCGTTCATTACCACATGATAATTTTTGTATGAAATTTGATTCTAATTTTCTTGCCCTATTCTTGGCTTCTAAATTTTTTGCAGCATTGGAATTTTTGGACTTTATATGCTGCTTTTCTACCAGATGTGTTAGAAGTTCTTTGAAAAATGCTATAAATTTTCTTGGCCTTCCCAATATCATGTGGACCTTTTTTATCCTGAGCAAGGTTTCCTATCAATTAAAATTTTCCTGATACTGTTTTTTTTTTCTTTTTAATTTCTTAATAATTTATAGCATGTCTTCATTTTCGTCACTAATTTTGATCAAACTCACAACTAATCAACATGGTTGTCATAAAAAATAATAACTGACATATTTTTCAAAGATAACTAGATCATACAATTTTTTAAATATTGCTTCCAAAAGTTATGAGGCAAAACGTGTGTTAAGATTTTTTCGAACGCACTCCTTATGTCAGAGGTACCCTTTTCTGAACCCCAATATCTTCGCTTCTGAAGGATATGTTGGACCTCCCTTCCAAACCTAAAATTTTATATTAAAAAAATCGATTCTGTCCCATTGTAGAATGGAACAGAGATACCCAAATGAAAATCCGCTGTATTTTAAATACATTTGCTTGGTTGGTTATGCCTTTATTTTATTTCAATTTATTTGGGCTTCACAGCTGTCAGACTACATACTTATTTATCGTCCCCATCAGCAAGGCAAACAAAATTAAATGCTCTTAAAATCCAAAAAATATGTGTTTAAAATTAAAAAAATATGCTTTAAAAGTATTATTTTATCAAATTAAACTTTTCCATGATTGAAATTCAATGATTTTGATTAGAAATTGGTAGAAAATATTTCAGATTTGAAAACCCTGAATATGTGGAAGTAAAAAGTAATTTTCAAGTTATTTTAAAAAATGTTATTGGGTACGAAATATGCAGAATTATTCTTTAAAGTGTAAAATATGCAAAATTATGCTCATAAGTATCAAATATACGAAACTATACCATTTAAATTTATTAAATATGCTCTTAAATAAGGATTTTCTATAAAAATATGACAAATCGATGCAAAAATTCTTAAAATTGCCAGAAGCGGAGAAATATCTAACAGTTTGGTCCATTTGGATCCCATCGGGATATCTTTCGACCTGTACTTTGTTCACAAGGTTCACATGAACAGACAGCCAGCCGACCAGACGGACGGATAATACAACTAAGACCTGTAGACAAATCTTAAACATAAGTAAAAAATATAAATGTTACAGAAAAGTTCTAACTGACAAAATTACATTGCATGGACTTCATGAAACATAATCCGTCTGTTGAAATTAACATTCTAAAGGTTCTAAAGATGTTTCCGAAATGCAAAGTACATATTTATACCAGATATGGTTTGTTTCTATTTAAATTGAGTTAAATTAATATACAGCAATTGCTTTAGAAAAGGTGATAAAGTATTTTGAAGAATTTAACTAAAATGATATCGAATTCGAAGAACCATATCGTTTCTTTTAATAAACTCTATAATTTTCTTTATTCTATTAATTAAAACCAGATTTTTTTTTTATTACTTTTGTTAAAATTTATAATAACTTTGCTTTTCAAATTTATGTTTACTAAAATAATAACTCAAATATTTATTTTTATTTCCCTCAAAATCCTTTAAGCTAAAATCTATTTATGGAAATATATGCAAATTTTTTCAAAAAATACTACTTAAATAGCATAATAAGTATCAATTAGAGAATACAACACATACACAAGTGTATTTATAACAATTTCACACTAGTAAAGCTACAAAAACTAATGCAAAGTAGTAAAAAAGCACCCTAAAAAGCAAACAAAAGCATTAAAACTTTTCATCACACTTTGAAATACAAAAAAAAAAAAAAGTTATAATTTTTTCCGAAGGGGGTTTTTTGATAGAAATTAATGTTTGAGCAATTTAGAAAACAATTTAGACATTAAATTGAGAAAGAAAAAAAAAACTATACCAAAAACAGTCACCAGCAACACAAAAGTTTTTTTCTTTAGCTCTTTTTTTCACTCGCTTCCTATTTAAAGTTGGGAAAAACTAAAATATAACGCATCACACATATAAAATAAAAGTTTTTAATTTAAACAAATAAATTTCCATTTCAAACTTGCAGCCATAAATGAATGCTATTGCTGCGGGTTGGTGTTGTTGAATGAGAAAAAAGACACACAAACACACGCTGCTATCAAAAAGTAATGTAATTTTTTAGAACGCACTGTGGTTAAAGTTACTACTACTATAGTTTTTGAAACTGAAACTATAGAATGGTTGAGTTAGTCTTTCATTCAAAATGTATATTGTTATAAAAAACAATTTTGTAAAATAATTACACCAGAGAAGAAAGGAAAGAATAACAAACTACACAAAAATATAATACTACAAAAGCATATGTAATAAATTTAGTACAATGAACAAAAATATATATTTTATTTAGGAAATATAAATTTATAGAGGAAAAAATAATACAACTTTTTTTGTTAGATAAATCTCAAGTGTATCAAAAAAAAAAATATATAGACATATACAAGAAAAATAGAGAAGATACTAAAAAATATAAGACAAAGTTGAAAACAAGGAATTGTTTGTAGAGAAAAACAAACTATAGTAACGTAGCCAATCCAATGATAAAAGGAAACGTAGCAAAGCTAGTTAAAGCTATGCACAATTTAGCTACATATGTATATATGTACGTAGCAGCTACTATGTAATATAATACTTTTTAGAGAACTTAAAGTAGTAAAAATAATTAAAATTTATTATTTTTGTAAGAAATGTTTCAAAAATATGTGATTACGCAGAAAATATTTCATAAGCTTTTTGCTCCAAGAAAATAGGGCAAAAAAATTACTCAACCTCGGAATTAGATGGAGGGAAGCGACTTTTAGCAGATATATAGTTTCGTTTTGGTGTCTTATACATACTGTTAATAGTTACCGATAATCACATACTCTATTCATGGTCAAAGGTCACAAATATCAGTTTTCTTTCTTGTTTATAGAAAAAAAAATTGTAAAACAATTTTGCTGAAATAAATTTGTTTTGGAGTTATAGCACATCTTATGTTCGGTTTTTTTTTTAAATCTGCTATATTTATGGACAATATAATAAAATTGTTATGATATTTATACCATTCATTAGCTATAGATATGAACTAATGTTTCATTATAAAAATTATCGAGTAAGTGCTTCTAAGTCTTCCATCCTTAGAACTCCTATTAAGGTATTATCGCAAAAATGGAATATTTTTTTTAATTTTGCATATAAACTTCAAACTCAAGGTCTTCAAAAACCCGCTGGCAAGCTCTTAAGAATACATTAGGGTTTCCGAAACTGCATTCTACTTGTAGATCTATGCTTTGGAATTTTAAAACATATTGGGTAAAATCAATATTTCGATACAAAATACGTCAAATTTGAGAGAGTCTGTGCTTGGGATCGTTTTAAATTTTAAAATCATCTCCATGAAGATACCTTTAGAAAGTATAAAAATACTATATGTTCTTAAAGTAAATTTAAAAAAAAAAGTATGTGGACATTTTTTAGGAAAAAATGAAATCCATATTTTTGGAATTTTCAATTTTAAAATCGTTTATTTTTGGCTTCTAATAAGATATCGAATGTATCGTTTTTTATTCAGTAAATAATTTTGTTCACCAATTAATTGGAAAAAGCTTTAACAAAATCGGACGAAAATATTGGCTGTATATTGCTAAAACTGGAACAAGATTCAGTAAAATTGAGATAAATAAGTAGTTGAGTTTTCAAATAGAAATAAATTGAAAACTATATAAGATAAATAGCCTATGCAATTATGTTTTTCATAGGCGATATCGAGAGCTTTAAAAATATTTAAAATCGGATAAGAAACAAAAATTTTACAAGTAGTAAAAATTTTGAGCCCCAATAATCTCGCTTCGCAAGGATCTGTGAGACTACTTTCCAAAATTGTTTAGAAGTTTCTGAGTTATTTCCAAACATTTTTGATTCTGTCCCACTGTGTTTGTAGTTTGCAGATATGTAGTAAGAAGTCGAAGTCATCAAATAAAGTTTAGTGGTTAACATCTAAGAGCCATCTATACTTCGTACAATAGTGAAGGACAAAATGACTAGACGATTCGATTCTGGTAATTGGTATTTCAAAGATGCCGTTTAAATTTTTTATATATTTTGTTTTTTATCCACTTTAAAAGATAAAGGATAATTTTCATCCTCAAAATAAATAGTTCAGAAAAATCATTCCATTTTCCACTTTCATACATTTTAGTTCTAAAATTTTTTATTTTACTGAATATCGATCTTGAAAATTTTCCGATCAAAAACACGGCTTTTGTTGTAGTAATACAGAATAACTTCCATTTAAGTCTAGTTTAAATGATCAAAGATGAAGGGTATCAAAGATTCGGCACAGCCATCCTACCGACAAATAATTACATTTTCGCCTTAAAGTATGCTAGTATTATTATTTCACATTTATAAATCTACATTTTTTTAAAACTACAAAAATTTGAATATGAAAAAAAAAAACAATCATAGCAAGCTTTGCTTTTAATAAATAACCAACAACACAATTCCATAATTATTTATTTTTGTATGTGTGTATATACAAACTGACTGCATATACAAAGAACAACAACACTGTAATTCATTATATTACTTCTGTTGCTAACTAAACTACTTGTCTTACAAGCAAAAACGTCACTAATAGTCATTACAATGCTTAATATACATGTTTGTGTATGTATTTATGTATATTCTTAACAGATATGTTTTAGTTTTTGGTCCATAACTCTGTTGATTATGAACGAATTTGGTTTATTAAAAAAACCGATATCTCAGTTATTATGAACCGGTTTATTTCATTTTTTTAAAAAGAAAAAAATGTCCGAGCCTTCTTCGTAAAAACGAAGTCCCTAGTGTATACAGCGGCTTCAGAAATGTATGAACCGATCTTGCTGAATTTCAATAGAAAAATTCTCGAAAGGATTTCCGATCGTTTGATATATATATTCTATATGCCAGTTATCGGTGGGCTTCATAAACGCCATTTCAACCGACACACGGACGGACGTGGTCCTATCGTCATCGCTTCTTACAAGGATACCGAAAATATAAACTTTTTTGCTCTCCGACGAAAATTTTGGAAATTACAAACGGAATGACAAACTTATATATACCCTTTACACCTGTGGTGAAGGGTATAAAAAAATCATTCAGAACCAAGTCAATATTGTTCCTACAAAAATATATACTTTTGAATTTAAATATAATTTTATTATTTCAATTTTAGATCTATTGATTTTTGATGGAAACTATTTCCCTTTACAAAATATCTAAAAATCAAAAGTTTAAAAAAAGCAAAATGTCGTTCCATTTTTCCTTTTCCAATATTTTTATTTAGTTCTGAGCCTATGTTTCCTTGGGTCTCTGAATGTAGCATTCGAATGTGGCATCTTTTTCAAACTGACTTATAAAATTGAGCTAATAGCGCTAGTAATTGCGAGATTTACAAAACTATGACAATGTAAAACATACACTGCCTTTCACGTGAGAAATGCGACATAAACAAATGAGTTGTGCAACATGCAATTTAGTACAAAGATCGTCAGAAATAGAGGGCGCTCTTATACGATTTATTATAAATAGAACACATTCTCCTTAGAAGGTCTATAGATCCTTTTGTATTGAGATTTCAGCATAACATTTTCTTGAAAGCTCAAAGTACACTTCGGTTATTTATATTTCCTAATGGAAAGTTCCCATTTTAATCTTCGTTGACCATTTTCTTGTTAGTTTCATGGCAAACGCAATTCTATATACTCGTTTCTTATAGTAAAAAATTTATCTTTATAGCACTAAAACTATAACATAAAAAATTAGGTAAACTAAGTTCAACTTTATCTGTGGAATAGCTTATGCACTAAATATACTCAGAATTGTACCATCCAGAAGAGGTAAATGAATTTAGGAATTTTATAATTGTTCATAGATGAAAAATGTTCTATTTTGAGCCCTAATAGCTCCGCTCATGAAGGGTATGTTGGGCGCACTTTCCAAACTTTCAATTATACAATCCTCTGCTACAAATTAACAATTAGATATTGGAAAAAAAACAACAAACATAAAATTTTATCAATTTTAAGTTATAAAATTTTAGACCAACATTTTAAAATAGAACTATGCATAAACTTTAGGTATTTTAGTATGTTTTTCATCTAGTTATTGAAAATATCTTTTTTTTTTTTTTCAAATATATTATTATTTTGAAAATTGTACTAAAATGCAGCGGTGTTATAGGGGCTAAAAGTATGGTACCTCTCACATAGAAAATATTTAAGCCAAATTTTTGTTACTCACTCGATTTCAAAGATTTTTCTTAAAGATCTTGAAAAGACTTTTGAAAAACTTGATTTCATATTCTATTACAAGATTTTTTTTATATATAGTCCAACATTTTCGACTGATTTTATTATATTTTTTGTAATTAGTTAAAGAATAAAATTATTTATCAAATAAAGAAAATAAAGAAAGAATAAGGAAAGTCGATATATTTATTCAGTCCCAAAATAAACGATTTTAAATTGGAAAATATAACAGAATTCCTCTAAAAAACCCTAAAATGCATTATTTTTTTCTTATTGATCAATAAAAAAACAAAATGTAAACTTTAAAATATTGATATCACCTTTCTCTGAATTAAGCCCTATTTTTGAACCCTTTTATTCCAATGTGCGACATTGAAAAAAAGTCAAAAAACTTCAACCATAGACTAACTTATAGAGGCGAAATTCTCCATTGACAATTGAACAAAATTATTGTTTTGTAAACAAAAATGTGTTTTTATTTATTTTTTTTTTTAACAACAACAAAATGTATTTAATTACATGTATTTTGTTATTGCATGAGTTAGGTTTTTGACAACCGACTTAGGTTTTTGACAATTACTTTCATCTCTTATTACTCTTTGACTTCAACTTTGAAACTAGAACAATTTTTATTTGCAGTTTGTATTTAAAAAACTTTAGAAATCTTTTTTTTTAAAGGGGGTTTTACACTATAATACTTTGTATTAATACCAAAAATATTTTCAAATGTATTATGGTATAAATACCTTCAATACTTCGTATGTTGAAATCTTGAAATTTTTAAAACGTTATTGCATCTCCTTAAGTAAATTTCCGCACTCCTTTTTGTTTGTAGTTTGATTTGTATTCAGTTTAGTTAAATTTTTCGTTTTTAATTTATTAAGAAATATTTTAATAAAGAAAATAAAAAATATGACATTCAATAATACTTTTCATAATACATTTTTTGATATGTATTATAGAAAATGAAACTCTGGTTTTAATACCAAGTATTATAGTGTAAAACCACCTTAAGCAATAAAATAATTATGAAAAAAAAAAAATAGATATATAGATATATATACATATATATATATATATATATATATATATATATATATATATATATATATATATATATATATATATATATATATATATATATATATATATACATACATATATATATTTTGAATGACGTTACTGTAGTTTATGTAATGAAAAAGTTTTTATGCATAAATAGAACCCCCCCAATACTAATTAACAAAAAACATTTAAAATACCTTTCAAATACTATTATAATGTTGTAAATATGTATGTACTTAATTTGTATAGCATCAATTGTTCTGACTCTATTACACATAAAAAAAAGATTTATTAAACCTTATTTAAAACTTAGAATTAATTAGGAATTAATTTCTTTAATTATAAAAGCAATTATTGTTAATTATTATCATAATATTCTTAAATAGTAATTACTAATTAGTTTATACATACGTAGCTCCTAAGTAATTATAAGTTTTAATTTAAAAAATCTAATACTAATGTTTAACAAAAACAAAAATGAAAACATTTCTCGCTTAGATTTGAAAATTGTAAAGCGTTAAAAAAGGGAGTATAAGTGGTTTCATTGTAAAATATAGAAAACAAGCTAAAAAATGTAATTAAGGAAACTCATAATGCAGCCGCCACAAACGTTTTAAAAACAATTTAAAAACATTTTTTAAGGAATTAAACAAAAAAAGAATAACAACCACAAAAACACAGTTGACAGTTAACAAATATTTAATATCATGACAAGAATTACCATAAAAACTTTATATATTTTTTTTTAAGTAAAAAAAAAAACAGCAAACATATATTTAATTTAATATGGATTTTGCTTGTCATTGATATTAAATGCAAACTTTAGATTTAGTCACCAAAAAAAAAAAAAAAAAAAAAAACATTATTATTATAAATATTATTAAGCTAATTAATTAGTTATATAAATTAGTGTTAAATTAATTAAATAAGCATTACATTACATTATTAATAACAAAAATTTAAAATTTCTAAATTAAGTGTTAAACACAACAACAAAAATCTACTAAATTGAAACCAAAAATTTAAATCATTAGAAAAAAAGAGCAAAAGTATATTTTAAATAGCAAAAGGGAGCAATTAAGTAATTAATGTTATTATATAAAAAATAATTACCATTTAGAACACAAAAACATATTTATAAAAAAAACAAAAACACAAAAATTAAACGAAGCAAATAATATTTAAATTGATATTCAGTTTCAAAAGGCATTACTTGTGATGTATAATGTAACTATGTACATTGTAATCCTAACTGAAGGATCTGATAGATAATATAGATAACAATGGGTAACAATATACCTTCTTGCGAGACCCCTTATTCTATTCTATGATGTTTCTCTAATCGTATAAGTATTCGAAAAAGTGAAATTACACATCATTGAAAACGCTACCGATATCTTATTATTAAAAGTATTCAGAAGAACTTATTATGCATTTAACATAATAAGAAAAAAATGCAAATTTGTTTTGAAACGTTACATCTATCACGGTTCACTTTGCTCAAATTCAGATATATATATAGAAGCAAATGATATTGTCCGAATACATTCAGCTATGTTATAAACAGTCATAAAATATAGCGTTGCTTAAGTATAAAGAACGAGTTGAAATATATTTTAAAATGGATTTTATTTCACAGTATACAAAGATGTAATGAGGAAAAGCATCCAAACACACCAACCTGGAAGAGAGTAGCTTGATTAATTATTATCTGGGTGCTCAATAAGTTGTCGACAAAACGCACACGAGCATTCCTTAGGTTCAGACATGGTGATGTCTATAAACTTAATCGCGACCCTATCATCCTTCTTCTTCGGGTTCGTTTACCAACCTACTGATTTACGATTTAGCTGAACGATCGTCAGAGTTGGTATTTCGGAAGTCAAATTATTTTATTATAATTTTTTGGGTTAAACATTAATTTTGAAACTATTTTCTTTTATATAAAAAAAAATCATTTTAAAAAATATATATTTTTTTAAATTTCATTTTTAATGGACCATAAGAAAAAATTTCCAAAGAGTTCTAATCTTAAAACACGATTTGTATATAAAAGGATATCCGCAAAATTATATTTGTGAATATTAACTGCGATTTTTTGCGATCTTTTAAAATATTGAAAAATTTTATGGTATTGGCTTAAAATGTTTATGCAAATAATACACTAAGATGTATGTGATTAGATCCTGCCACGCCTATATTTAAAGTATTTTTTATTTTAATAAAATTTATTATATGGGTACCATAATCCGAATGGAGGCATCGTCATTCAAAGTGTAGAAAGTGGATTTGTCGGTTTGTTCCGATAACGATGCAGGTCATGCCAAAAGATTTGAATGCCAGAATTGATGGCGCGTGTTTAAAAATCTAATAGGAATAATCGTATGGATCTTATGTCGGATCAGTGGTTAAATACGCTGTATGTCGTACTTGGAGGCCGCTTACAACAGAAAAAAGAGTATTTCTGCAACATCAAATGTTAAGATGGAACTTAAGATTTAACTGGTCTCGCATAGACCAACCAGTTTGCAGTTTATGTTTAGCATGTGATCAGAATCACTATGGCAACCTTACTTATTGAACTGCCGGTTCGTCCTTACTTTCTTATATATTTTGTTGATTTGAAAACTTATCCTGTAGAATCCTACCATTTTTTTTTTTTTTTTTTCAAAAACTTGCATAGAGCAAAGGATTCGAGTTTCTTAACAATAAGTGTATATATTTTATGAAATAGAGCATTTTATACTAAAACAAACTTGCAATATTTGCCAAAACTGTTCAAACAAAAAACTACTTATTGCAAAGTTGACAGGAGAAGATTTCATTGTCAAAATAACATTTTAAACAAAATTATTCTTATTTCGACTTCCTTGTTTTAGCAATTCTTTTACTGCATACCTGAATATCAATTCAAATTATTTATAAAATTTACAATGTGTAAATAAATATTTGAAACTAGCAAATAATAATATTAAAATCATCATATAACAAAATATGTTTATATTAAGATAATAATAAACTGCCTTAACACAAAAACACCATTATAAAAATCATACACTTACTAGGGGTTTTTAAAATAAACACAAGTGTTCACATTAAAAATCCCTAAAACTAAAAACACTAGCAATAAAATAGCAATTAATACTACAAAACAAATATATATATTAAAATTAAATAAGCAAAAATTAATAAATTAAATCAAATTGTGTATATAGTAGGCATTAACATTAGTGGCTTCATTCACATTAAATACAATCTATAGAGAGAGTTTTAACACAAATATTGTTGTATATAAATGAATAAAATAGTTAAATATTAAAAAAGATAATATTATTAGCATTAAATATTTATACTCATTACGAAATACAATAATACATTAAAAATTTAGTAGAATTAGCGGCACTTAACGAATTAAAACAACCAATTATATTTAAAACAGAGAATAATTCATCAGTGAATATTGTTAAAAATAAAATAAAATCACATAAGAATCATTTAGCAAAATTCATTAAATAGAAATAAGTATTGTTTGTATTTGTAAGTTTTCTTTTTTTGTTTCGTAATTGTACACAAATATTTCAAAATTTTTGCCAAAAATAAAATTGCATACATATTTTTGTTAAAAAAAAATATAGTTGGAGAAAATTTTATTAAAGATTAAAATGTAAGTAAACATTGCAAATTTATTATATACAACGTCTCTATTGTATTTATAATTTTATAAGTTTTAGCTGTAGGATCAAAAAAAAAAATATTATGTACCACAAATTTTTCACTTTCTTGGCTTTATTTTTAAATATTTTTCTATTGGAAGTACAAAACAAAACCTAGTCAAAGGTACAGATAATATTGCAGACCATTATAATCTCTTTTTTATTCCCACCATCAAAATGATAGGGGCTATATTGGGTTTACTATTCTGTGTGTAACAAGCCTAAAAAGACCGTATAAAGTATATATTTTGGGTTCTTGTAAGATTCTGAGTCGATCTAGCTAAATACGTATGTCTGTTGAAAGTATGTCGGGAGGACCACCTAAGGAGACGAAATTTTGCTCTAATATTTATCTTATATAAGGTTTGTTTGGAATTAAAAATGGGCGAATTCGTTTAATAAACAAAAGGTTTAGAAACACAGGGTCTCCGTTGTAACTTTAGTTCATAATTTTCTACTGACATCTCTTAAATAAAAGCATGTACGATAACCAAATATTGTACATATAATTAGAGAATTGATATTAGGGCGATCGACTCGGTTTTCCAACCGGTTTTAAAACCGATTTTTTCAGTCAATGTGCTGCCGGTTTTTTCAAAATGTTCATTTTTCGAATGTCGAATAGACATTTTATTTCAAATTAGTGATATTTAAAACGAAATTTAGGAAAATTTTTTTAAAATATTTATAAAGACTTATGTTTTAAATATATAAAAGTCGTTCACGATAGGCTGGTTATCAGGTTATGTGATTATGTGGTTATATTAAAAACAGAAAAATTCATTACAAAATATAACCAACTTTGCCCACCTATCAACTATTTGAACACCGGTTTCTCCAAAAAGTCGAATAATCGATCACCCTAATTGATATAAAGTCGGAAACCAAAAAGGATCGTGATCCACACACTTTACCGCCCACTTCCTATATAAGGTAAAATTTTAAAAGGTTGCAGATGGTTGGTATATAGATTCGGCCAAGCCGAATATAACATTCTCACTCGTCACTCTTATCTACAAAGTGAGGATTATGAAAAATGTAAACTTACCCCGGTATAATGCTACAAGAATCCCAAAGTAAACGTAATTCTCGCGTAAATGTTGCCCATAATTGAGCCAGACCACTTTCGCCACCAAAATGAGCATTACAAGTCGCCAGCAAGCAACTTAAACGATGTACCAATGAATCAGCAGCAGCAGATTTAACACGATGAAGATCCTACAATAAGGAATTAAACAATTTTAATTCAAAAGTTTTTAATAATAAAAGTTTTTAATGGTAAAAGTTTTTAATATCTATTTAAGAGGAAATAGCGATCATTTAAATTCGAAGAGAGATTTGATAAATGTACTAAAAATTAGAATAATTAGAAAACTGAATTAAAAAAAAAAAAAAAAAAAAAAAAACAAGTTTTACAAAATTATATTGATTTAAAAAGTGGCCTCTAGGAAATGGGTAATTATAATAAAAAATAATAAAACTGGTTCTGAAATCATTCCCTAACGCTTCTCTATGGCAGGAGTTCCGAATGTAACAATTTCGTACAAAAATCATTGATTAAAGAACTAGTTCTAGAACCGTTCAATAGAATGGTTACTGGCTAGATAACGCTTCTACAGAACTAGTTATGGAGGGGACAATTTCAAACAAAAATCATTAAAAGTACAGACTATTTCCATGCGTTCTGAAACAAGTTGTAGAGCTAATAAAATTTTTCTTGGGTAAATTTTTTAATAAACAATTTTAAAATTAAAAAAATTAAATTAAGAAGTTCAATACTTTTATTTTGATCAATATTTCTGATATATTTCGGTTAAAAATTTAATTAAAGTAAAATTTCAATAATTTACTTTGCAAAGATTCAAAAATTTTAAAATTCTTTTCCGAAAACATTTTTATTTTGTTAAAAAAATATTTATAATTTTAAGTTCCATTAAAAGTTTTTTTCTTTCGTTTTTACAAAATTTTAACAATTCGATAAATAATATTTCTTAAAAAATTAATTTTATAGAAAAGTTCAGCTATAACATTTTTTAAAAATCTGTGCTACCTACATAATTTTGAAATTTTCTATTTTAAACAAAACCCTGATGAATTTATACTATTAATTATTTTTGTATTACTTTTCTCGTTACGAAGATAGACCCAAAAAAGTAAATAGCCACAAGAAAAGTGTTCACTTTTGCTCCTAGTGTACATAGTTATGTATATTTTCTTACCTTAAACAAAACACTTTCTTCATATGGAAACAATCGAAGAGAGGGTGATAAATCCGGAAATAAATAATACATCATTTGATTGAGTTCATGTTCATGCATAGGACCGGGTAGTTTTTTTGGTGTCTTTGGAGCCTGCTGGCCACCCATTGCATGCAGTTTGCCCAAATGAGGTTTGGTCAATTGCTCCAAAGGGTTGGCCGCATCTGAGGGGGAAGAGGTACCCGAAAAGTTACGACCCACATATGATTCCAAAGTCTTTTTAGAAGTTATTAAGTTATGAAAATATTTAATACATGATGTCAAATACGAAGTGGCCTGTACTACTTGATGTATGGCACCGTTAGGTGCCTTAGTGGGTACAAATTTTGTCTGCATTGCTGAATCAATGACCATATTATCGGTCAACTCAGGCCAAGTGAATATGGCAAACATTTCGGTATGTGAATCGGGAAAGTAGCCATGTGGCAAAGCCGTAAAATAAGTCGAACTTATAACAGAAAGTTCTTCATCCACTCGCGGGGTCATACCAAAGGGTACATACATGGGTACGCGTATTTTTACGGTATCCAAAGCATATGTATTGCGTACAGATACCAGTGCCGGTTGTTTGCAGTGTTTGGGTAACTTCTCTTTAAACATTGTTAACAAACCGGATAAATAGCAATAATCTTGGGGTGGCTGTTCCAGGGCCACCAAATCGAAATTAGTACGCATATATGAGGTCATGCCTAGACCCAAAAAGAAATTCCATTTTTGATCATAAATTTGAACAAACATGGGCACAGAAGAACAGACTTCGGCAGCCACTACCGAAATGGCGCTGAAGAAGAAACTAAATTCCGAACGTTTGGTAATGAAATTATTTTGATCGCTGCGAGGATTCAATACCACAAATCGCCTTAAACCATAAAAACGAGCCAGCCAATGGATATTTTTGGCTTTTTCATCCAAAACTGCGGGACCAAATGTATTGGCCAATGATAGTAAATCTTCATGCATGGGTACCATACGACAAGTTGTTACAGATCCTTCTTTAGTTTTCTTACTTTCTGCTTTCAAATCCGCTCGGTAATAGGCCACCATTACCTGATTACCTTTTACCTCTAACATTTCCTCATCAACTTTCCAATCACATTGATACAATTCATTCGGTTCAAAGGTGCGCCCCCAGTCGCAGTTGGCCAATTCCCATTTTTGAAATAGTTCACATAGTTGAGCATTTAATATTTCCCAATCCGATTCGGCACTAAAATCTTCGCGATAAAATCCATTATCATCAATTTCTTCGGCCATTATTTTAGAGAACAAAATTCACAAATTTTCAAACAAAAACAGGAAAATATTTTATTTGTTTTGATTTTCAATCATATGTTTTTTATTTACGTAGAAATGTCATTTACGAAAAATATAACAAAGAGAAAATGAGATAGAAATCAACCGCAATTTTAGTACAGAGATGGAAAATTGAGATTCGCTTTAAAGCTCAACTTCCGTTAAGGATTTGAATATAATTTTATTTATAATTCTTCAAAACTTGAGGGTGTATTGGAAAGTTTTAAGATTTATTCATAATGTTTTGAAGACTTTTTACTTAATTTCATATTTCTAGTAATTTTTCACTTGTCCGATTCAATCAATATCGAACATATATCAACAACAACATCAACATTATTTTGGCTAAAAACATAAAAAAGTGCTTAATTTAAATGCAATTATTAATCTAAATAGAGCAGACATACAATTTCCTAATTTAAATAAAATGAGAAAGCTCTATATTGCGTCTGCTTTATTAAGAGAAATTAAAAAGGAGATATTCTTATTTTTTAAGAGCCTGATTCAGTACAAAAATCAAATTGTTTTAAAATTAGGGCCTAATTTCATAAAACATATCACTCGAATTTTTCATTCAGTTCCTTTTGTTTTTCAAAAATATTTTAAATTGAGGAGAACTGGTTTTCAAAATAACCGTCTGTAAGACGGTTATTTTGGTGCAGTATTCTAACTGCTACCAAGAATCTATTGTTTCAGGCACTTTTAAAGCCCTTCATGACATAGTGCATTAATTTAATGCATTGTTCCTCAGTTTGTAGATATATTAATATATATATATATATATATATATATATATATATATATATATATATATATATATATATATATATATATATATATATATATATATATATATATATATATATATATATATATATAAAAGAAAATAATAATTTCTTAGTGAAGTGCTGTGAAAATAATAGTGTATATAGTTGAAACAAAAGATAAGTAAAAAAAAGCGAATGGACGCTTAACAAATCTAAAGCATTTGTACATAAATTAATTATAAAATATTTATATTTTGTTACATTGTTAACTTAATATCTGCATATTAAAATTTAAGAAAGAATACAAAACAAAGTACAACACAAAAAAATATATACAAATATACATTTGTGCTTGTGTGTTAATGAGTTGCTCTAACTCTCTATTAAGTGAGAGGAGACTCAGTACAAATGGTAAAAACGCATACATTGTATTGAGCCCCTTAAACAATAATAATAATTTATATGATACACAAAAGAACAGGAATTATTTAACTGCAAAAACAACAAATGAGAGATCTCCTCTCTCTAGTGCAATTACTAGTGCGCCAAATTGTGTAGAATATAGCACAAAAGAAAATCAGAAATATAAACAAACAACTAGTTTAATGGTTGATGGAAAAAGTAATACACAATTGAATGACAATTCAAACAATAATTATTATAATATTAACACTGTTAATACCATTAGCGGTAACAAAAGTGATCTGGCAAAAGATAATAGTGAAATAATTTCTCCATCACGGCAATCAATGAAAAATACTGGTGCCATACCAAAGAATAATAATAATTTAGTGAACTCAGGACATAACAAAATTCCAACAGGGATGGACCGTTATATTACCATCACTAAACGTAAGTCCAGCCCTAGGACATTAAAACTTGAACCAAATCCAAAACAACAGAAAAAAAATGAGGTAAGTCAAAATCGGTTCTCGATACTGGATAACCAAGAAAGTGAAGTTGAATCTGCAAAGAGTACCAAAAATTATAAGCCTCCTCCACTCTACTTGCGCGAGCCTACTACTAACGCTCTAGTAAAAAAGTTGTCCCAACTTGTAGGCAAAGAAAATTTCTACGTAGTTTCTCTACGAAAAGGAAATGTTTCTGAAACTAAAATTCAGACATTCACAGAAAAAAACTATAGAATTATAGTTGACTGTTTTGATAGTGAAAAAAGAAACTACTATACATATCAACTAAAGAGCGCAAAAGGCTTATTGGTTGTCATTAAAGGTATTGACAGTTCTGTACCGGCTGATGAGATTAAAGAAGCTCTTGAATCTGAAGGCTATGAAGTGAAGTCCGTTCACAATATAATTAATAAAAATAAGGTACCTCAACCAATTTTTAGAGTTGAAATATCTTATAATTCTTCTCGATTGAAGAAAAAGAGTGATACACATCCCATATACGGTTTAAGATACCTTCTAAATCGCAAGATAGTTGTGGAAGAACCAATTAAACGCAAAGGTCCCCCACAGTGCTTAAATTGTCAGGAATATGGACACACTAAGTCCTTCTGCAAATTGCCATCAGTTTGTGTTAGATGTGGAGATATCCATAAAAGTCTGGAATGTCCCCATTCAAAAACAGACATCAGTGTAAGAAAGTGTAGCAATTGTGGTCAGAATCACACTGCAAACTACCGTGGTTGCCCTGTGTATATTCAAATTAAAGGGACTTCAAAGGCAAGAAGACCTGTATATGCTCAATATCAGGATTCTAATTTTCCAAGCCTCCCTAATGGACCTACTTCTAGTGCACAACATAGAAGTAACCTGAACACGAATCGGCAATTGTCGTATGCTCATACGGTAAAAGAAGGTTCTACTACACAAATGAAATTAAACGTAGAAGGAAATGCTCAATTTCCAAATACTTTCAATAAGGGTTCAGTAATTCCCAACCAAACTCATAAAAATAATGAAAATAATGCTCCATTATTTTCATATGCTCACGCTTTAAAAGAGGGTTCAGTAATTCCCAACATAAATTCTCAAAGCTCTATTGAGAAACTAATTGAAACCATGAACAGTTTTATGTCAAATATGCAAAATATGTTACAGCAATTAATGCAAAATCAAAGCATGCTCATGCAGATTTTGCTAAGTAAAAAATGAATTCCTTAAGAATATGTTACTGGAATGCTAACGGCCTTAGCCAACATAAACACGAAGTCCAACAATTTTTAACGTTGCAAGATATTGATCTGCTACTGGTATCTGAAACTCACTTTACTCAAAAGAACTGTTTCAGAATAAATGGCTACTATACCTATGACACAAAGCAGCCTAACGGTAGGGCATGCGGAGGGACAGCAATATTAGTTCGTAAAGATATAAAGCATTTTCCAATGCCAGAATACAGAACGGATCATATTCAGGCCACTTCAATAAATATTCCCGATAACAATATAACAATATCCTCTATATATTGTCCTCCAAGATATTCTATTAATTGTAATCAATTTCTTGATTATTTTGCAACTTTAGGCCCAAGATTTATAGCAGCAGGAGACTATAACGCAAAACATACCTTTTGGGGCTCTCGTCTAACAACTCCCAGAGGTAGGCAGTTATTTGAAGCAATATCATCCAGCAAACTAGATTCCATATCTTGTGGCCAACCTACTTACTGGCCTACAGACCTCAATAAGGTTCCCGATCTTATCGACTTTGCTGTAATTAGAAATGTAAAACGTGAATGTATATCAGTGATTCCTTCACTTGATCTTTCGTCAGACCATACACCAACGATCCTGACACTGATTAATAGTCCAAGTCACTTTGAAACTCAAAGCTCTTGTTTCCCAAACAAGAAAACAAACTGGTTAAAATACAAAATGTACATAAGCTCCCACTTACCACAAAATATTCCACTGAAAAGCGAAAACGAAATACAATCTGCAGTTAATATCTTCACGGATATCCTGACTAATGCAGCTATATTATCCACACCTTCGCGTTTCTCACGAAGGCCAAAATATATTAAATGTTGCTCAAATGTTGAATCTCTTATTAGGGAAAAAAGGCAACTAAGACGTCAATGGCAAGATTCTCGATCACCAGCCGTCAAAACTAGACTTAATCAATGTATCAAAAGATTACGCTTCGCTCTGAAGAATCAAAAAGAATCCAAATTGAAAACATATCTGCAAAACTTAGACTCTACTAAGGAAACTGATTATAGTCTATGGAAGGCGGTGAAAAATATGCAATGCCCTATTGCATATGAGTCTCCCATACGCCTCCAAAATGGCCAATGGGCAAAAAGTTCTAATGAAAAAGTTGAAGCATTCGCTAGTCATTTAGAACACGTTTTCACTCCAAATAATACAGGTTCAACTCTAAGACCTGTTGTAGTTAGCGACCATATTCACTCTCCATTAAAATTCCGGCTCTCTGCCGTGAAATTAGCAGTAAAAGGTCTGAAGGCAGGAAAATCTCCTGGAACGGACAAAATTACCAGCACAATGATTTGTTTCTTGCCAAACTCGGCTCTAAAATTTATTTTATTCATTTTCAATGCTATTTTACGTACTGGCTACTTTCCAAGTACTTGGAAGTTGTCAGAGATAGTAATGATACCCAAACCTGGAAAAGACGTCACTCAAGTAACATCTTACCGTCCAATAAGCTTATTATCAATTTTTTCGAAATTGTTTGAGAAATTGCTCCTTGAGAGCCTATTATTACATCTTAATAATAATAACAGTATACCTAACCATCAGTTTGGTTTTAGGAGAAAACATGGTACTATTGAACAAGTGCATCGAATTACAACTCTCATCAGAAGAGGTTTCGAGAGCAAGCAGTATTGCTCTGCGTTATTTATTGACATATCTCAAGCTTTCGATGAAGTCTGGCACGACGGACTAATACATAAAATGACCACGTTACTTCCACAGAACGTTCATAAGTTACTAAAAAACTATATATGGACACACTAAGTCCTTCTGCAAATTGCCATCAGTTTGTGTTAGATGTGGAGATATCCATAAAAGTCTGGAATGTCCCCATTCAAAAACAGACATCAGTGTAAGAAAGTGTAGCAATTGTGGTCAGAATCACACTGCAAACTACCGTGGTTGCCCTGTGTATATTCAAATTAAAGGGACTTCAAAGGCAAGAAGACCTGTATATGCTCAATATCAGGATTCTAATTTTCCAAGCCTCCCTAATGGACCTACTTCTAGTGCACAACATAGAAGTAACCTGAACACGAATCGGCAATTGTCGTATGCTCATACGGTAAAAGAAGGTTCTACTACACAAATGAAATTAAACGTAGAAGGAAATGCTCAATTTCCAAATACTTTCAATAAGGGTTCAGTAATTCCCAACCAAACTCATAAAAATAATGAAAATAATGCTCCATTATTTTCATATGCTCACGCTTTAAAAGAGGGTTCAGTAATTCCCAACATAAATTCTCAAAGCTCTATTGAGAAACTAATTGAAACCATGAACAGTTTTATGTCAAATATGCAAAATATGTTACAGCAATTAATGCAAAATCAAAGCATGCTCATGCAGATTTTGCTAAGTAAAAAATGAATTCCTTAAGAATATGTTACTGGAATGCTAACGGCCTTAGCCAACATAAACACGAAGTCCAACAATTTTTAACGTTGCAAGATATTGATCTGCTACTGGTATCTGAAACTCACTTTACTCAAAAGAACTGTTTCAGAATAAATGGCTACTATACCTATGACACAAAGCAGCCTAACGGTAGGGCATGCGGAGGGACAGCAATATTAGTTCGTAAAGATATAAAGCATTTTCCAATGCCAGAATACAGAACGGATCATATTCAGGCCACTTCAATAAATATTCCCGATAACAATATAACAATATCCTCTATATATTGTCCTCCAAGATATTCTATTAATTGTAATCAATTTCTTGATTATTTTGCAACTTTAGGCCCAAGATTTATAGCAGCAGGAGACTATAACGCAAAACATACCTTTTGGGGCTCTCGTCTAACAACTCCCAGAGGTAGGCAGTTATTTGAAGCAATATCATCCAGCAAACTAGATTCCATATCTTGTGGCCAACCTACTTACTGGCCTACAGACCTCAATAAGGTTCCCGATCTTATCGACTTTGCTGTAATTAGAAATGTAAAACGTGAATGTATATCAGTGATTCCTTCACTTGATCTTTCGTCAGACCATACACCAACGATCCTGACACTGATTAATAGTCCAAGTCACTTTGAAACTCAAAGCTCTTGTTTCCCAAACAAGAAAACAAACTGGTTAAAATACAAAATGTACATAAGCTCCCACTTACCACAAAATATTCCACTGAAAAGCGAAAACGAAATACAATCTGCAGTTAATATCTTCACGGATATCCTGACTAATGCAGCTATATTATCCACACCTTCGCGTTTCTCACGAAGGCCAAAATATATTAAATGTTGCTCAAATGTTGAATCTCTTATTAGGGAAAAAAGGCAACTAAGACGTCAATGGCAAGATTCTCGATCACCAGCCGTCAAAACTAGACTTAATCAATGTATCAAAAGATTACGCTTCGCTCTGAAGAATCAAAAAGAATCCAAATTGAAAACATATCTGCAAAACTTAGACTCTACTAAGGAAACTGATTATAGTCTATGGAAGGCGGTGAAAAATATGCAATGCCCTATTGCATATGAGTCTCCCATACGCCTCCAAAATGGCCAATGGGCAAAAAGTTCTAATGAAAAAGTTGAAGCATTCGCTAGTCATTTAGAACACGTTTTCACTCCAAATAATACAGGTTCAACTCTAAGACCTGTTGTAGTTAGCGACCATATTCACTCTCCATTAAAATTCCGGCTCTCTGCCGTGAAATTAGCAGTAAAAGGTCTGAAGGCAGGAAAATCTCCTGGAACGGACAAAATTACCAGCACAATGATTTGTTTCTTGCCAAACTCGGCTCTAAAATTTATTTTATTCATTTTCAATGCTATTTTACGTACTGGCTACTTTCCAAGTACTTGGAAGTTGTCAGAGATAGTAATGATACCCAAACCTGGAAAAGACGTCACTCAAGTAACATCTTACCGTCCAATAAGCTTATTATCAATTTTTTCGAAATTGTTTGAGAAATTGCTCCTTGAGAGCCTATTATTACATCTTAATAATAATAACAGTATACCTAACCATCAGTTTGGTTTTAGGAGAAAACATGGTACTATTGAACAAGTGCATCGAATTACAACTCTCATCAGAAGAGGTTTCGAGAGCAAGCAGTATTGCTCTGCGTTATTTATTGACATATCTCAAGCTTTCGATAAAGTCTGGCACGACGGACTAATACATAAAATGACCACGTTACTTCCACAGAACGTTCATAAGTTACTAAAAAACTATATATGGACACACTAAGTCCTTCTGCAAATTGCCATCAGTTTGTGTTAGATGTGGAGATATCCATAAAAGTCTGGAATGTCCCCATTCAAAAACAGACATCAGTGTAAGAAAGTGTAGCAATTGTGGTCAGAATCACACTGCAAACTACCGTGGTTGCCCTGTGTATATTCAAATTAAAGGGACTTCAAAGGCAAGAAGACCTGTATATGCTCAATATCAGGATTCTAATTTTCCAAGCCTCCCTAATGGACCTACTTCTAGTGCACAACATAGAAGTAACCTGAACACGAATCGGCAATTGTCGTATGCTCATACGGTAAAAGAAGGTTCTACTACACAAATGAAATTAAACGTAGAAGGAAATGCTCAATTTCCAAATACTTTCAATAAGGGTTCAGTAATTCCCAACCAAACTCATAAAAATAATGAAAATAATGCTCCATTATTTTCATATGCTCACGCTTTAAAAGAGGGTTCAGTAATTCCCAACATAAATTCTCAAAGCTCTATTGAGAAACTAATTGAAACCATGAACAGTTTTATGTCAAATATGCAAAATATGTTACAGCAATTAATGCAAAATCAAAGCATGCTCATGCAGATTTTGCTAAGTAAAAAATGAATTCCTTAAGAATATGTTACTGGAATGCTAACGGCCTTAGCCAACATAAACACGAAGTCCAACAATTTTTAACGTTGCAAGATATTGATCTGCTACTGGTATCTGAAACTCACTTTACTCAAAAGAACTGTTTCAGAATAAATGGCTACTATACCTATGACACAAAGCAGCCTAACGGTAGGGCATGCGGAGGGACAGCAATATTAGTTCGTAAAGATATAAAGCATTTTCCAATGCCAGAATACAGAACGGATCATATTCAGGCCACTTCAATAAATATTCCCGATAACAATATAACAATATCCTCTATATATTGTCCTCCAAGATATTCTATTAATTGTAATCAATTTCTTGATTATTTTGCAACTTTAGGCCCAAGATTTATAGCAGCAGGAGACTATAACGCAAAACATACCTTTTGGGGCTCTCGTCTAACAACTCCCAGAGGTAGGCAGTTATTTGAAGCAATATCATCCAGCAAACTAGATTCCATATCTTGTGGCCAACCTACTTACTGGCCTACAGACCTCAATAAGGTTCCCGATCTTATCGACTTTGCTGTAATTAGAAATGTAAAACGTGAATGTATATCAGTGATTCCTTCACTTGATCTTTCGTCAGACCATACACCAACGATCCTGACACTGATTAATAGTCCAAGTCACTTTGAAACTCAAAGCTCTTGTTTCCCAAACAAGAAAACAAACTGGTTAAAATACAAAATGTACATAAGCTCCCACTTACCACAAAATATTCCACTGAAAAGCGAAAACGAAATACAATCTGCAGTTAATATCTTCACGGATATCCTGACTAATGCAGCTATATTATCGACACCTTCGCGTTTCTCACGAAGGCCAAAATATATTAAATGTTGCTCAAATGTTGAATCTCTTATTAGGGAAAAAAGGCAACTAAGACGTCAATGGCAAGATTCTCGATCACCAGCCGTCAAAACTAGACTTAATCAATGTATCAAAAGATTACGCTTCGCTCTGAAGAATCAAAAAGAATCCAAATTGAAAACATATCTGCAAAACTTAGACTCTACTAAGGAAACTGATTATAGTCTATGGAAGGCGGTGAAAAATATGCAATGCCCTATTGCATATGAGTCTCCCATACGCCTCCAAAATGGCCAATGGGCAAAAAGTTCTAATGAAAAAGTTGAAGCATTCGCTAGTCATTTAGAACACGTTTTCACTCCAAATAATACAGGTTCAACTCTAAGACCTGTTGTAGTTAGCGACCATATTCACTCTCCATTAAAATTCCGGCTCTCTGCCGTGAAATTAGCAGTAAAAGGTCTGAAGGCAGGAAAATCTCCTGGAACGGACAAAATTACCAGCACAATGATTTGTTTCTTGCCAAACTCGGCTCTAAAATTTATTTTATTCATTTTCAATGCTATTTTACGTACTGGCTACTTTCCAAGTACTTGGAAGTTGTCAGAGATAGTAATGATACCCAAACCTGGAAAAGACGTCACTCAAGTAACATCTTACCGTCCAATAAGCTTATTATCAATTTTTTCGAAATTGTTTGAGAAATTGCTCCTTGAGAGCCTATTATTACATCTTAATAATAATAACAGTATACCTAACCATCAGTTTGGTTTTAGGAGAAAACATGGTACTATTGAACAAGTGCATCGAATTACAACTCTCATCAGAAGAGGTTTCGAGAGCAAGCAGTATTGCTCTGCGTTATTTATTGACATATCTCAAGCTTTCGATAAAGTCTGGCACGACGGACTAATACATAAAATGACCACGTTACTTCCACAGAACGTTCATAAGTTACTAAAAAACTATATAATAAATAGATCTTTTCAAATAAGATCGAAAGATGTGATTTCTTCACGCAGAAAAATTTCCGCAGGGGTACCTCAAGGAAGTATTTTAGGGCCTCTTCTTTATATACTATATACGGCAGATATGCCCACGAGCCCTATGACTCATACATCAACTTTTGCAGATGATACTGCTTTTGTAAGTATGCATACAAATCCGGTGATTGCATCCGAAAAACTCCAATCCCATATCACTGAGCTGGAAAAATGGCTATATAAATGGAAGATCAATGTGAATGCTTCGAAATGTGTCCATATAACATTTACCTTACGCAGGGAAAGTTGTCCCCCCTTTCGAATAAACAATGTCCAAATACCTGAACAGGATAAAGTAAGGTATCTTGGTATTCACCTAGACCGGCGTTTAACATGGACTTGTCATATAGAATCCAAAGTTACTCAAATAAAACTAAAATCTGCCCAAATTCATTGGTTAATTGGTCCAAAGTCAGCCCTAGAATTGGACTATAAAGTACTGTTATATAAAGCAGTAATAAAACCTATATGGTTATATGGCATACAGCTCTGGGGAACAGCCTCTTCATCAAACATTGAAAAATTACAGAGAAGACGGTCCAAACTCCTAAGAATAATAACAGGTGCACCATGGTACGTCAGAAATAGCAACATCCACAAGGATCTCAATATTCCTACAATTCGTGAGGAGATAAAGAACAGTAGCATCAAATATATGAAAAAATTATCTGAACACCCAAACCCTCTCGCTAGGGATCTGCTAACTTTTGAGGGTCACAGACGCCTAAGAAGAATGGAAACACTGGATCTTGGAAGATAATACTACTAATGAAAACTCTACGTTGAATTTTGCAGTGGCAATATCAACAATAATTTAAGTTTAGGTTAAGATTTTAATACTTATTGTAAATTTCTGAAAAAGAAAGATTCAATAAAAACTAATATATATGTAAAAAAAAAAAAAAAATATATATATATATATATATATATATATATATATATATATATATATATATATATATATATATATATATATTTAATCAACTAAAAAGAGAAAATATGGAAACTAAAAGTATTTTCCATCATACATTTTTCTGTTTTTGTATTATAAAAAAGAAACTTTGATATCAATAAAAAGTAATGTAGTGGACTAAAATTTTTATGAAAATAACAACATTTTTAAAAAAATGTTTCTGAAATTTCATAAAAAACTTTATATTTAAAATATGGAAACTAATGCAATGTTAACATACACATGTTTTTTGAAAAACGAGTCGTTTTCTTAAAAAACGTAAACAAATTAACTTGTTTTTTCATATATTTCAAAGCTAGAAAATATCTCGATTCGAGTTTAATTATTTAACACAATAAAAACATATTAGATTTTCATACAGGGAAGAAATTTTTAGTATTTTTAGTACATGGAAAATTGTTGAAAAAAGAATTTGTAAAAATTGTCAAACAGTTTAAAAACAAAAATTAACAATTATTATTGAAATTTATATTTGTTCATAAATTTTATTTCTTTAAAAATTTTTATTTTTTCAATTAGAAAGTGTTTATGTGTGAAATCTTTATTTAAACAAAAATTTATGAAAATATTTTGGCCAAAAGGAAAAACACAATAAAATAATATGTGAACAGTGATGTTTAAACTCATTGTGTTTTTCAAAAAACAAGTCGAAAACGAATATGTGTGAACATAATATAAAGTATTTCCATAATAAATTTTTTAGGTTTTGTATTATAAAAATGAAACTGATATCAATAAAAAGTAATGTGGTGGACTAAAATTTTTATGAAAATAACATTTTTTAAAAAATGTTTCTGAAATTTCATAAAAATTTTATACAACTTTATCGATACACTTTCTATTGAGTAATATTATGTTTTTGTTTTAATGATCAACGGGAAATAATATTAAAATGTAAGTCATAATTTTAATTGATATAAATTTTTGTAACAACTTTTTAGGCATGAGATTCTTCAACTTTTATATATATATATATATATTTTTTTTTTCGGATTGGACTTATAAAATCAAGTTACGAATATACAAAATTATCTAAACATACATTGTTTTACTCATCAGTTGTATCTTGTTCAAAATTATTTTAACATGAGTGTTTGGAAAATCCTCGTAGAAACTTATCGCCATTTTACACTGCTTTTTAAATGTTGAAGACCCCTGACTCGACGCGTTTTGGTTTGTCTCCAGTTTTTTACCGATGGCAAATCATACATTTTGGCATAAATTTCGGTTTGGTATGCAATGGTAAAATTAATTTTATTTAGTTCTTAGTACATGAAGTAAATTCATTATAATCGACTAACAATGTTATTTATTCATTTGGAGTATTTCTGGTATTTGTCTTCCAATGTGTTAACAAATCGTGACATATTATTATTTTAAAGATTTTTCAAAGGACTTTTGAATAAACTATACATCCAAATCATTTATGCAGAATGATATATATAATATCGGTCAACTAATTAGACCTGAACTAATTAGGCATGAGCTCTTTTTGGTCATAATTTTCTTTTTCTAGAAAAAATTTTCATTTATGTTATTAATTCAATATGTTGATGATAATGTATTAAATATAATGCAGCCAAACCATGGACTACCTGATAATATTCAATAGCCATTTTCGTTAATTTATATATAACACATACATTCTTTTTTGAAACCAAACTACTTGTAAAGCTTTTCAATCTGCATAGTATAACATTTGACAATTGGCTTTGGCTCTAGTGGATATTTATCTACATTATAAAGGTTTTTCTAATTTCCAGTATTCTCTTGGTGCAGAGTTTCTTTGTGAAATCTGTGCTTATTCTAGTTTAGAAATCCGTAATTTACTTAAATATTGCGTTCTTTTGTACCGGTTTGAGATTTTTGTATTATTTATGATACTATGAATAATTATTGACACTAATTCATAATGAATTTAATAGAATTTTTCCAATTTTTAATAGTTGTAGAATAATAAAATTTTAGTCGTTTGTCCATGAAACGTTCTCATGAAAATTTATTTATTTTAATTAATAATATGTTCACATATAAAGGTTTTTGAAAAACGAGTCGTTTTCTTAGAAAACACAAAGAAATTGACTTGTTTTTTCATATATTTCAAAGTCAGAAAACATCTCGATTCGAGTTGTTTAATCCCAATAAACAAAAACCTTTGAAAATTCATAACTATTTATTTGAAAGCAAGTTTAAATTTCAAACACTAGCTGTGAGAAAAGGCTTTAAATTTATATTATTTCAAATACAAAACTATGCCTTTCTCCAACAAAAAGGTTCTAATATATCAGTTGGAAGTTTCTTTAACAAACAAATGTTTCTCAAATATTTTCGAAACGTTTTTTACAAATTTAAAAATACACTTGAGTTAAACATGACATAAATTTGTTTCTAAACTATTTTTCAAACTGAAATTTTGCATGAATAAATTATATATTGATATATTTTTTATATTAGCTGAAAGGGAAATTTTGCATTCATCAAATTGTGCATATTGTTCACCATTTTTTATGGACCTTAGTAGCTTATTTTGTCCATTTTATAGCGGCATAATTGCGTACAAATATTTTAATTTTATAATGTATGTATAATTAATTTTTTGAACAAACATGTCTAAGTTTTAAACTTTTTTATGAAAAAAAAAAACAAAGCTTTTTTAAATATAAAAAACATTTGAATATTTTCTTATATACAATAGAAAAAATACAAAATAAATCAAATATAAAAAAACTTAACTTTACACTTTACAATCACTTGAAAATTTTATAAAAATCTAACATTATACTTTAACTGGAAATTTTTGAAATTTTATTGTTTATTTCATAACCCATATTTTTAAAATTTGAATTGAATTTGATAACTATGGTATTTATTAAAGGAAATTTACCAACAAATTTATAAGGTTTGAATCGATGTTTATTGGGATTATTTAACACAATAAAAACATACTAACGTACAGGGAAGGAGGGTTTATCAAATCGACTTTCGAATAATCGAACAATCGACTTTTTGATTTGAAAATTGTCGATAAATCGACTTTCTTGATGCCAAAAGTCGAAAATAGTCGGAAAAAGTCGAAAATAGTCGAAAAGTCAAAAAGTCGGAAAAAAGTTGAAAATAGTCGGAAAAAGTCGAAAATAGTCGGAAAAAGTCGAAAAGTCGGAAAAAGTCGGAAAGTAGAAAAATGTTTAAAAAATTATCCTATTTAAAATGTTTCTTTTCAGCTTTTATTTATATACCATTAAACCGTGTAGTTAATACATATTTTTGTGTGTAACTAGCACTCTCATTGGATAGATTTGTTTGTTAATCAATATATTTGCGTTGTATTCATTTTTATTTTTAAAGTTTTTATTAGACAATTAACAGAAAATAGTCAATAGTCAAAAAAAGTCGAAAATAGTCGGAAAAAGTTGAAAATAGTTGAAAAGTCGAAAATAGTCGGAAAAAGTCGAAAATGGTCGGAAAAAGTCGAAAATAGTCGGAAAAAGTTGAAAAGTCGGCAAAAGTCGAAAATAGTCGGAAAAAGTCGAAAATAGTCGGAAAAAGTCGAAAAGTCGATTATTTCAAAATTAAAAAAAGTCGAAAAATCGACTATTTAATAATTGAAAAAGTCGAAAAGTCGAAAAATCGACTATTTAAAAATTAAAAAAAGTCGAAAAATCGAAAAGTCGACTTTTTGTTGAAACTGTAAAACACTACAGGGAAGAAATATTTAGTATTTTTAATACATAGAAAATTGTTGAAAAAATAATTTATAAAAATTGTCAAACAGTTTAATACAAAAATTATCAATGAAATTTATATTTGTTTATAAATTTTATTAGTTTGAAATTTTTATTTTTTTAATTAGAAAGTGTTTGTGTGTGTAATTTGTATTTAAATTTAAAATTTGTGAAAATATTTTGACAAAAGAAAAACAGGCCAAAAGGAAAAACACAATCAAATAATATGTGCAGTGATGTTTAAACCCTTTGTGTTTTTTAAACAACAAGTCGAAAACTAATGTTTGTGAACATAATATAGATGAATTCATAGATTCAAATTAAAAAAACGTATTTGCTTTTATCGTTGTACTAAAAACGTTTTTTTGTTGCATTTAGCATGGCAACATTACACTTTTTGACATTTCTTTTTACATCCCAACAGCTGATGTTCGCAAACAAAAAAAAAAAAAATAATAATAACTCAGTAGATAAACAAACGTACAGAAAATTATCATAAAGTAACATATTTCTTAAATAAAAAAGAAAATTTCGAAGCATATAATTAAATAAAAACTGCAGAAAAAATGACATTATTAGAAAACTATGAACAGCAATATGCAACATTAATTGCTGAAATTACTAGTCAAATTGGCCGACTAACTTTAACAAATGAACGAAGGGAATTATGTGCAAAAATCGATGCCAGCCTAACAGAAGCCCAAGAACTGTTGGAACAAATGGGTCTTGAGATCAGAGACCTCAATGCAGCACAAAGAACTACAGCTACCAATAAATTAA
The DNA here is from genome assembly GCA_951394005.1 of Protophormia terraenovae. NCBI lineage: Eukaryota > Metazoa > Arthropoda > Insecta > Diptera > Calliphoridae > Protophormia > Protophormia terraenovae. Next base: position 87,854,119 of record OX596074.1, read on the forward strand.
ATTGTGCACAAGTTGAGCTCAAACGTTTACAAACAGAATATTCAAAAGCCAAAGAAGCGGGTAAGAAGAAACACACAACTTTGGATTTGGAAGCAGCAGGAGATTATGATGACTATGAAGATGTGGCCATAAGCAATGATCAAAGACAAAGACTTTTGGAAAATTCCGAAACGATAGAAAGAACTGGTAATCGATTGCAAGAGGGCTATCGCGTGATAGTTGAAACCGAAGCTTTAGGAGCTCAGGTGCTAAACGATTTGCATCATCAAAGAGAAACCATACAAAATGCAAGAGGACGTTTGCGGGAAACTAATGCTGATTTGGGAAGGGCCTCCCGAACACTTAATACAATGATGCTAAGAGCTTTAAGGGAAAAAGCAGTATTGTATGTAGTGGGTGGTTGTTTTATTATAGGTGTAGTAATAAGTTTATATTTTACTTTTACTTCATCAACGACTACTTCTTAAAAGGAAACACATTGAGAAAAGTTGTCTTGTAAATGATATACACTGATTATATTGTTAAAATTATATTATAAATTTATTATTTTGTTTGTTAAATGTTTAACCAGCGAGAAATCATAGCGAAAGAAAATGTATTCATTCCATGTATGTATGTAAAGTTATTGCTTTATGTTAAGGTGAACAATAATATAAATAAATTGTTCCAAATATTATTATAATTATGGTCAAAATAAAACTGGGTGTTATTTGAATGTATAGTTGTCGTGGAATTCAATGTAAAGTAATAAACTTTGATGGAGATTGCAAACTAAATGCTGATTTTGTGATCTGTAACTAAGGGAGCTTTTGTTAAGCTATATTTGAGTCGATTTGGTAAATACATGGTTAGAAAAGTTTGAAAATTATCTTTGCAAAAATAAATGAGTGGTGTAGTGATCAATGTTCTAGACAAGGACCGTAATGATTATGAGTTTTAAAATAAAACTCAATAAATAACGATAATTACTTTTCATTTATTTTTGATTTTATAATGATTATTTTTGATAATTTTTTATCATAAATTAGTTTTATTCACTAAAAAGCAATTGCGCTGATTAGTGAATAAATATAATTTAGATAATTTTTATGATATTTTTACTAAAAATTGCGTTAATTTCATACCTATATCATATTAAGTTTTATCTTGTAAGCAAAAGAAAAGGAAAAATACATAAAATAAAACTCACAAAATAATCATTATGAGTTGAGGGAAAAAATAATCCTTAAAACAGATACTTTTTTTAAAATAAAAATCATTCCGGATTTTTATAGAACCTGTTCTGAGGACTACATATCTGTACTTAACACTTTTATCCGATCATTCCTTGTATCTGATTTTTTTGTTTAAAATTTCAAGAATAATGATTATTTTCTATCCTTGCTAAAATATCATACATTCCAATTGTAATTAATTTTAATTAATTTCGTCATACTATTGGTTTTTAATCTATTTTGGAACTTTTGCAATTTTTTATTCAAGTTTTTTAAACATTTCTAGGAAGTCATTTTGGAACCAATAATGTGTTCAGAGAAGTGATGCAACCTGCCATTTCAAAATTTAATAACATCGGAGATAAATGATGATAAAGTCAAATTTATAATATATGTGTTAATAAAGTTCAATCATCCCCAGAGTGTAACAACTTTATTGATATATCTGTGCAATCATCTCTATTGATACATTTTATTTCTAACACTATTTTTTTTTTAGATTTATTCACATATTTATTGAAATTTCAAGGTTTTCTTAATTTTACAGTATGTTTAAATGTTTACAATTTTATGTTTATCTAAATTCTAGCAGTTTTGAAATAATTGCTAATATTTTAGCTAAAATTTATAAAGAAACTTTTGTTTTTGTTACAAAATCTGCATATTTTCTATAAATTAAATATAAATTTTTTAATTATTTTTAGAAGAAAGCACTTTTCTTCAAAAGTTTATTGATAATGTAAATGTTTTTTTGGTTTAATATATTTTTATATAAATATAAGAAATTATTTAAAGAGTTTAAAATTTTGTTAAAAGGCAATCTTTGATCAATTAACAAAAATGCTTACAAAATGCAGTATACGACAAAATTATTTAGTTATTTCGATGTTTATTTCGAATTTTTTCAAATTAAATCATTAAAGCACTGCCTTATCTACAATTTAAGCATTACTCACTATTAATAGCTTAAACTAATATTATTATTATTTTTTAATTTTTGTATTTTATTTTTATTACTTTAGAAAATTCATGATTAATGGACGTTTTTTTTTTTTAATATGATTTTCTTTTATGGTGAGTATAATGATTATAATAAATATTTTCTTCTTTTTAATAAAATTGTATGATTAATACAACTATGATATTAAGTTTAATTGGTATTAATAAATTAAAGCTTTTACAAAATTAATAAATTAAAATCATTTCAATGATAATTGAGACTTCTTATAAGTATGAATGTGTAATTTACTACAACTAGGCCATACACCTACAAAAATACTAATTATTTTAATTCGCACCCCCAACCATTCTTTCTTACTATAATTAAACCCGCTCTGCTTTAGTAATTTTCTTGGCACTATTTCTCTCTTAACCAAACTCTAATTCGGCCATTTGCTAGCAAACACAACTAGAGGCTTCCTCACCCTCATCGACAGCATCTAAGAGTTCTACCTGGCCGGCCACAATTTGAAAACCATGTTGTTCCATACTGGCTTGTAAATCCATTTTTGAGCGATTTGCTTCCACTAAAATCCTCGAAATATCTTCAAACATTTCCTCTATGCCCTCCCCCGTCTTACAGGATGTTTTATAGGTGGCACTTATTAGGGTATGACATTGTTCACAAAAAGCCTCGACCTCAGCGTCGGTAACTTCCGGTTCCCTGCCTTCCAAATCGCATTTATTGCCGCATATGAAAATTTTAGCATTTTCAGCATATGTCACTATATCCAAAAGATGTTGCGACAATGAATGAAAGGAAGCAGCACTATCTAAAGCAAACACCAAAATAGCACCTTCAGCAAATTTGTAATAAGAAGAGGTAACCGAGGCTACACGTTCCATGCCGCCAGTATCCCATAATTGTAACTAAAACGCAAAATAAATTAAATATGATTTTTAGTCTATTAAGCTTCCCACCACACCACCTTTATTTGTTTGTCATCTATGCGATAGTCTTTGTCTATATGATCTAAGCCCAGTGTAGATTTGCGGTCTGTATCGGTCACAAATGTATTATTGGTAAAACGACGAAACAAAGAACTTTTTCCCACACCATAATCACCACACAAAATAACTTTTTGCTTGGGTATTCTCACTTTGGCCATTTTTGCTTAGTTGTAATAATAAGCCAACACCTTTTCTTATTATTGGAAATTATAATTGTTTTTTTTTTTTTTTAATTCTCCAGCAATAATAATAAGACACCGACTTTAGGTGGTTTCCAGAGACCTGCGCCGAACGATTTTAACGGCGGCGGCGGCTTTGCTAAAAATTGTTGGCGGCGACTCAAAGTCGACTGTTAGCCGGCTGAGAGGTGAACATAACAACTTCTTATTTCCTAGTTTTCGCATCGTCTTATAGAGTATATTGGTTCACAAATGTGGTTCCAAGTCTCCTTAGATGTAAGGGGATCCGAAGACCGTTTGTTTGAACATTATTTTTTATTTCCTAAAAGATTTATAACATACATTTTTGTATTTTTGTACTTCTAAAGTGTCAAAACAGAAGACCGTTTCGAACATTATATTTTTAAAATTATTAAAAAAAGTATATATGATCTTGACACAGCATATAAAATTGGATATTCTGATATTTTGAAACATTTTTTATTTTATCACAGATTTTAACATTCGGACATTTTAAATACGTTGATTTTGTTGAAATGAATCTAAAAATGTATCATTAATTTTATTTTTCTTGAAAAATGTAACGGAAATAATCATAAAATATGGTCTTAAAGTAGGGTCGAACCATTATTAAAATTTTTAAAGTTTACAAGGCTTTACCAATGGTATAGTAAGCAAATCAATGTTTTTGAATACAACTTTAAGTAATTTTGATTATAAATGGTTGGTAAAGCTGTGTTAAGTTTTTTTGAATACGGCTGTAAAATTATAGATTATATTCAAACTAAATTCTTTGAAAATACTGCCATTTTCACAGCTTCCGATTTCTTTATATTCTGAGTTTAATGCTAATTATCAACCTCCAAAAATTTAACTTTAGAAAATTATATTTTACTATGTCCACTGATATATATATTTTAATTCATTGCGTTTTTACTATTTCTAAAAATTTTTCCTAAAGTTAGCGGGTTAAGCTTTTCCTATTAGATAGATCTAAATTATCCAAATATCTTGTTTAAAAATTGTTCTACAGAATAATATTATTTTCATAATAGAGGATACGAATTCTAACGTAAGCATGATAACAAATTACTAATTTTGTGTATGTAAGTTAGAAACTCTTTATGTAACCTACATTAATTTTTTGGAATACGGCTAAATATTTATTGAAAACTGTAATATTGAAAAATGCAGAATGGTGATGTTTATTCCAAAAAACAAATTGACTCGTTTTTTAATATATTTCAAAGCCAGAAAACATCTCGATTTGTGTTGTTTAATAATTTAACACAATAAAAACAACTAAGTTTCCATAGGAAAGAAATTTTAATGTATTTTAGTACATTATCAGAACCACTTCAGATTCTTTAATAACATCCTCAGAATTAGTGGTATCACAACCAATTCTGACATTCGTCTAAATTCGTTTTGAAAAATGTTTTAGAGAACTAGTGCTTAAGAACTAATTCTGTATGACTTCTACATCACTTCTGAGAACTTCCTAGAACTGTTTAAAAAACTTGTATAAAAAATTTCAAAAATTAAAAAAAATATATATGTATATATTTACAAAATTCAATTGATTTCAAAAGTGGACTTTAGAAAATAGCCCATTAGAATTCAAAATAAAAATAAAAACAGATTCTGAAACCTTTCCCTAACTCTTCTATGGCACTAGTTCTGAATGTGACAATTTTGAACAAAAATTATTGATTAAGGAACTAGTTCTCGAACCGTTCCATAGAATGGGTACTGGCTAGGTAACACTTCCACAGAACTAGTTCTGGAGGTGACAATTTCAACAAAAATCATTGGTCGTAGCCAAAGTAGAACAAATACAGGCTATTTTTATGTGTTTTAGAACTAGTTGTAGAACTAATACAATATTTCCTGGGTGAATTAAAAATTAAATTTATATTTGTTCACATTTATTATTTGTTCAAAAATTTTATTTTTGGAATTAGAAAGTATATGTGTGTAAAATTTTTATTTAAATCAACAATTTATGAAAATATTTTGGCAAGGGAAAAACATAATAAAATTATATGTGAGCAGTGATGCATAAACTTATTTACTTTTTTAAAGAACTACACCACTTTTAATGGTATTTTTTAAAAATCAATTGAAAATAAATTTAAATTTTAAAAAAGATCATTGGAAAATTAGATTTTTCATTTAAATTTTTGAAAATAAAAATTGAAAATTAGATTTTTCATTTAAATTTTAGAAAAGAATTGTTGAAATTTCTATATTTCATTAATATTTCAGAAAACAATTATTTAAAATTACAATTTCTATTTCAGAAAAGTACAATTTAAAATAAGTTTTTATACTTTAAATTCACAAAAGAGCAATTTATAATTAAATTTTACGTTTTAAATTCAGAAGACTACAAATGAAATTCAGTTTTATATTTTGAATTTCAAAAACAACAATTGAAATTTAGAATAATTCATTAAAATTTAGAACATTGAATAAGAGTGATTTAAATGATGAAATAATGTTAGATCAACTTAATTTATGTGACCTTTAAGCAAATAAAATTAAGAAATTGTTTTAAATCCATCTGGAAAAATTATTCCTAATGCAAATTTCATTCTATATATTATTTCAGTTGAAGTTCTGAATTTAAGTAAGTTTTTTCAAAATTTCAATATTTTTCTGAATTTTAAATGGAAAAACTTCTTATAAATTGTTCTTTTCGAAAATTTAAATAAAAATTCCAATTTAAGTTGTTATTTTCAAAATTATAAATTGAAAACCTAATTTTCAAGCAATTTTTTTTCAATTCTAAATAAAAAGTTTCACTTCTGAAATTTATATGAAAAATGTAAATTTCAATTGTTATATTCTGGAATTAAAAGAGAAATATTATTTTAATATGTTCTTTTCTGAATTATAATAAAAAAATCATAAACTAAAATGATATTTTCAAATTTTGAATTGGAATATCTCATTCTCATTTGTTCTTTTCTGAAACTGAATTCATAAACCTCATTTTAAATTGTTGTTTTCATAATATCATATAGAACGTTTTTATTTTAACTTAAAAATAGTGTAGTAAAAAACATACAGTGTCTCACATAAGTTAGTGAATTTTAGTTTTTATGAATGGGATTTTTTTACCTGAGTTGTCTTCTACCAAATGCTGCAAAAAGTAGCACAAAATGTTGAATCGTTTCCGAGAAATTGAGAAAAATAACACGTGCAGTCATTTCAGATACCTCACAAAAGTATTTGAATTTTTTAATTTTTTTATATTTGAAGATACTCAAAATACAAAAAGGCAAAAAAATATATGTTTTTTTATATTAATTGTTATTAAGTATTAGTGTTAAGCGTTTACTAATTCTTTTTATAAATTTGGGGGTAAAATTTTAGAGAAATTAAGCGAAGTTTCTTTACATGTATCTTACAAAAGGGAAAATTGGAATAATCGGGTAATTTTTCCTAAGTTATTTCTTAAATTTAATTTGTTTTATTCGGAAATATAAATGGACTATATCATATCTTCTAAACATAATTTTTACTGCAAAAGTTCTAAATATTGACATTCCAAGCGGGGTACGTAGTTTCATTATGTTGTTAAAAATTAAAAAATCTTCAATATTGAGCCTATTTTACTGAAGTATTGGTCCACATATTTTAACAAAACTTTCAGATTGTGTTTCTTTAGGTATTAGCTGTTATTAAATGGGAGATTTAGATACTGGCTACAAAAATACAGAGAAATTGGAGCCATAGTCTAAAACGCGACAAAAGGCATATTTTAAGTTACATAACTATATGACTTTCAAGGTATAGGGGAACTATAAAAAGGTAAAAATACCCGAAAAAGTTTACTATTCTGTTAATATTATCTATGTTGATGAAAATAAAGTTGAAAATTTTTCGCTCCAACATTTCTGGAGTGCAAGTTATTGATCCAAAAGTAATATGGCTAAGTAATTAGAAAAATAAACCCAAGTACAATTATGTCGGGGTATATTTTGGAGCTATATCATAAAATCAGGTATTTTAGTCTCCAAATTTATAATTGGCTATATATCGGGAAGATATTCCCCAAGATTTTGAAATAAATTTTTGATAAGTAGGGTACCAAAGTGTGCTTGATATTTAAGGTATTCTATTTTTAATGGTGCAATGTCTCATAATTAACGACTTGGACCCTTCGTATGTGGCGTTTTAACAAAAAAACTTATAAGGAACTAAAACCTTATAATTTCTTTTACTATAATAACAAAAAAAATATTGCATTTGTCATTTATAGAAGAAAAATAGGCGTGTTCTTCATAAATCAACCTTTTAAGTCCATTAAATATAAAATTGGACCAAAAATCCCACAAAATTTTACTTCGAATTGGGGAAATAAATTATTAAATATTTAATTGTGATACCCATGGCCTATTATTAATAAAAAAAATACATGAATTTCTCCAATTTTTACTTTTTTTGAAATTTTTAAATACAAACGTGATAAAAATTGAAATACTTTTGTGAGGTAAATTCGATGAATTTTCATACTATTTCTGGAATAAATTGGATACAATTCAATATTTTTGATTGCAGTTTTTTACCTTATAAAGTTAACAAATAGACAAACACAATTCAGTTAATAAATCTAGAATTATTTTTTTTAAATCACGTAATTATACCGTTTAAATTATTAATTTAAAAAATTCAAATTTTTTACATATTTATGTTTATGTTGTTAGTGGAAAAAATTATGATCTCTTAAAAGAGAAGTTAGTGTTTTCTCTTAAAAAGAACTGTATATTTTCTCAATATATTTAAGCAAATTTGCAGCAGAAATTCATGAGTCGACAGCATTGCAAAAAATGTCGCCGACATTATAAGGAAATTTATGAAAAAAAAAATTTAAAATTAATATTAAAATTTAAAATTTCAAGAATATCATGAATTTACTAAAGGTTTTATATTAAATTCATTAAGCTTGACCGAAATCAGCGGCTGTAATTGAGTCGTGTTTTAGCCGAAATTTTATCGGCGGCGGCGGCTCTTAAAACACCTCCGGCGGCTCGACTCAGCCGGCTTACAGCCGATCGGCGCAGTTCTCTGGTGGTTTCCTTTTTATGCCCTGAAGAATAATACAATCAAAACAAACAGCCGAAAATAAGGTGAAAGAAAAAATGTATTTACTAAAACAATCACAATAATATTTGTTATTGTGAATGTTAGTAATAATAATAATTGTAGAGCAGAGTTGCAATTTTTAATTTAGAAAAACCGTTGTAGAAAAAATACATAAAAAATAAATAAAAATACATAAATCAACATAAACACATTTAAATTTTTTTTGGCATTCGATTTTAATATTTAATTTATTTATATCATTAGAAAAATAATTAAAATTACAAACAAATGTTTTTTTTTTTTTTGTTTTTTTATTATTATTTGACTTTATTGAAACCTTTATAAAATAATTACTTACAATGTTATGAGGATTTACTTAAAAGTATTACAACAATTAACATCTATATTATTAAATAAGGAAACTACTAATATCACATTATTAAAGGTACTTTCAGACTATAATATTTAGTATTAAGATTTTTTGAAAGTAAAATATTACGTATTTCACAGTATGTTAAAAAATCGGATAGAAAATCTTTAAGTAGTTCAGACGGTAATACATATATTGAATATTATCTTGCATATTCTTACCTTTATGAAATTAATGATGGATTTAATGCGAAATATTGATTTAAATATTTCTTTTATAAATATTTTATGGTTTTTATTTTTTGTTTATGAAAAATATAACATGAAAATCAAAAGTTTTTGAACAATTTCAAAAAATTTAAAATACCATTGGTATTTTCAAAAAAATCATAAGTAATTTTTCATAATCAAACAATTTGTATTCAGACGATAAGTAAATATTTTAATATTAAAATGTTTGACAAATCTTAATATTGAATATTATCGTCTGAAAATACCTTAAGGAAAAGTTTTTTTAAAAACCTTGTACATAATTAAGAACGTTATAAAAAATTTTAAAAACAACCACTAAATATCACTCTTTAAGTAAAAAAGGGTATAATTGATGGTTTAGCAAATTTTCTATTATTTCATTGGTAGACGTTCTGCATCTTTCATTAAATGATAGAGTCAGTTCCCTTGCAAATGAATTAAACATTTTATGGTTAAAGTTTCTATGCAGTAGGTCAGTAGAATATCTGGGGTGTAGGTTATGAATTATTTTCAGATTTTTATTTTGTATTATTTGCAGTTTTCTCTTGTAAGTTTTTGCAGTTTTATGAAACCAGATTTGGCAACTATAGGTCCAAATTGGGCGAATAAACATTTTGTAAATAAGAATCTTGTTTTTAAATTGCTCTTTCACATATATGGGCAATTCTTCAAACTCGTTTACTTTTGATGTTCAAAAAAAATTTCGAAAATTTTTTAATGGCACATCAACGATATTTAGTACCAATATTCCTTGGCTCTAGTGAAACACAAATCTGTTTGCGTGAATGACTTTTTATGGCGGTTTAAGATAAAATTTTTTAAAAAATTGCTAAAATTTATTAAAAAAAAATTATTGCATTTATGTGCTCTACAATGGTGTATCTAAAATACAAATTAAAAATATCGCGATATGTTAAGTATTCGGGGATATATTAGAGATTTAATAATTATTAAACCTTCTTATAAAATTTGCAAAATTCAGTTTTTAATGATGTAGTCTTGTTCATTCATATTCATCCATTTATTGCAAATATAATATTTTTTTTTTTAAATAAGTCATAAGACAATGCCATTTATATGCATTTTTTAATTGCACTTACTCGAATCTCTAAAGTTGCATTAAATGAAAAATCGTACTTTTTTTCGACGCCATATTGATTTTGATATTGGGTATTAAAGCAGCTACAGATTGACATACAGTTAGGGACAAAACTATTTGTACACCCATGCATTTCGTATATCTTCAATAATTTATAAAGAATAAAAAATTATTATATGTAGTTTTAATTCAGGTCCATTTTTATTGAATTATTTGATAAAAAATAAATTAATATATAACACATTGTTAAAAAAATGTACAATTTAAGTAAAAATCTTTGGGACGAAAGTATTTGTACATCAGTACTTTGTACAATTATTTGTACGTTGGACTCTTGTATGATGATTTTTTTAAATACCGTTATATTTTCTTCGTTAATCGGGTTTTATTTTACAAAATAAGAAGTTGGTTTTAACGTTTTGAATAATAAGCACATCAAAAATGGGAAAGCGAAAAAAGTTGAGTTTGGATATTAAAAATTTAATTATTGATGAACATAAAAAAGGAAAATCTCTCCGGAATATAAGTAATTTAGTAAATTTGCAACATTCCACAGTACAATACATTGTAAGCAAGTATAAAAACAGCGGATCTGTTGAAAATGTGCGTGAAGGTATACGAAATATATGAGGTGTACAAATAGTTTTGTCCCTAACTGTATATCATCGCCAATTTTGATTAGCGCCTTGGGTGTGCCTCGACGATTAATGTTAAACTAAAAACATCGCTGTCTTAGCACATGAAAACCGCTGATGAATATTTTTAGTAAAATTATATTTCTTGCGCAAGTAAAACTTTACACAGGACTTATTTCAGTTTAAAATTGATTTATAACACCAAAATCCGCTACAACAAAATATGCAAAATTGCTGAATTTCTTAAAATTGCTATACACGTTTAACAAATTAATATTTTAAAACGCCACAATGATTTTTAAATATCATTTGGAAACCTTCTTTGATAACGCTATACTCTAGTTTCACTGAAATAACGTTACGAGTGTGCCTCGCGAAAAATGCACCTCTTGCACCTATTCACGTTTTTTCTCCCCAAGTTTGGGTACCTCCTACAGCGTTTCTGTTGAGGGCACATTAACGATATATACATATGTCAAACGATGCACAAATTCAAGAACTATTGGGATCTTCTTTGAATTTTGACACTGAAAGTTTTTTATCTAAAATAATTCCTAGATATTAAATGCTATCTTGCAGTGGGATAAAAACTCCCCTAGAATATAAATGTTTTGTAGAAATACGTTTCTGCGGCCTATTATAAGGAAATATAATAGCATGCATTTTGCTAACATTTACTTTTATCTTCCATCTATCAAAGTATTTGTGGGTGTATTTTAAACCATCTTTCATCTTTTTGATTATTGCATTAGAAACTTTACCTTAGCAGATAAAAGCACTATCGTCTGCTTAAAAAGCTACTTCCTGATTCCTGCGAATAGTAATATCAGAAATATAAATTGAGTAGAGAGTTGGCGATAATACCGACCCTTGCGGCAGGCCTGCAGGTATGTGTCTATCACTAGATAGCATGTTATCAATAGATACTACAAATCAACGCTCGGTTTCGGTTTTTTTATTTTAAATTTTCAGTTTTTTTCGAAACCGTTTTTTTTTAAAGCGGTTAACCGGTTTTTAAAAAACCCCATTTTATTTAACATTTTACTTAATTTTACTCAGAAAAAAAGTGAAAAATAATAAAGATAAAATATGCAATAGCAAAAATCAGTGCCTTAAAATATTTGCCTTATAACTTTTGATGTACACTGAAATTGAAATATAGTTATCATTATTTACCCTGATGTACAATGTACCAAATACCAAAGTACCGAATTGCCTAAAACCCTATCAATTAAAAAGTTTTGAGCCTTATTAATTGAATAAATAGTTAAAGGATACTGAAAACTCAAAATTAAACACATTCTAAAAGAAATAAAACCACATCGTCATTGAAAATGCAAAACAATTTTACAGAAGGCACAAAAAACTTTCTAAAATCAAAACAAATTGAACTACAAAAAAGGTTTTTGGGTTGTTAGATTCTAAAATATTGCCTAATATATTGGTGATGAATATTTTTAATTTTATTAAATATTTTTTTAGTTATGTGGGTTACGTTTTTCAAGATTTCAATTGTTTGAAGCAAAAAGACCTAACATCAATACAAATTTTAGTAAAAATTATAATTAAAATGATATCTGATAACTTTCACTACAAAAATTTAATAGCTTTAATATTTTTAATAATTTGCGATCTGCATTCGTAAAAAAATAATAAAAAACATTTTTTTAATTTTTTAACAAATGTGATGTTACGTTATTTTGACTTAAGAAAATTGTTGCCTTCGTTAATATAATCCTTTTTTTTTTTTTTTTTGAGCTACAAGTCTGAAAATTTGTGATCACACATGTTTTGGAAAAATACCCTATATTTCATCAAAAACCCAAATTTTTAAATTCTGATGTTACGTTTTTTTGCATTTTCGGTGATGATATATTGGTTTAATTTTTATAACTATAATTTTATATACTCTATTTTTTGTTCTCTCTTCATAGTATTTCAATCACAAAATTAATTTTATTTTATTTCGGAAAGACATATTTTCAAATACTATGAATTAAAACATATTAAACAACAAAGTCCATTTTAAATAAAAAAATATGTACTATATACATACCTATATAATTTCTCAAAAGTTGTAATGTGATATAAAAAAACTTTAATTTTGAAATTAGTCACATCAAAATTTATTATTTTTTAGAGTAAAGCTTACAAGCACGTATAAATTTCGGCTTTTGTTTTGAAAAAATATATATAATTAATATTTTCTTCATAAAAAAATTTAAATGACTTGAAACCGATTAACTGTTTTTTTAAAAAGTCCAAAACCGGTTTTCAAAAAAAGTCGGTTTTTTGTACTCTTTTTGTTTGTTTCAAGAAAATTAACGACTTTTTAGTTGATGTACTGTGGAGTGTTCCTTATGGAATCCAAACTATTCAGGGTTAATAATATTGTTTTGATTGGAGAAGTCTAAAAAAAGTCTTATTGATTTTTTTCAAATACTTTATCTAATAGACTTAGAATGCTGATTGGTCTATAGCTAGACCGGTTAACCGGTTTTTTTGCAGGAGTTAATATTTCCATCAAAAGTCTACATTTCTAAAAAAAAAAAAATCAATAAATCTTATAATGTTCAAGCTAGAATATATTAAACATAATTATTTTTGGAAATAACTATTAACCCATTAAGAACGAGGAAGAAAGATGTAGTCGGTCAAGCTCGACGATACCCTACACCATAGTATGCACCAAAATTCGGGGAGGGGTCATTTTTTTCTAGACCTGTTGAATTGTGTTCAGAATATTACGTCGATACTAACATTATAAGAATTTATATGGGAGCTATTGTCAATTATGGACCGATCTTCGAAATGAAATTCGGCACACAGATTTAAACTTATATGGAACTGACATATGCAAAAATTCTTGCTACATTTAAGGGATTTATGATCGTTAATCCCTTTTCCGGGAGGTTATTTGTATGGCGGCTATGTGAAATAATGGACCTATCATAACCAGTTTCAAAACGCTTCGTCCTTGGATGATAAGAAACGTATATGCCAAATTTAATTAATTTATGTTAAAAATTGCGACCTGTATTTTGATTACAAGGTACAAACGGACGGACATCGTTAAATCGACTCAGAGCCGATGGTATAAATTAAGGTGGGTCTTAGACCAATATTTTTGGGTGTTACAAACATCAGCACAAACGCATAGTAATCTCCCCACCTATGGTGGTATAGGGTATAAACATAAAATCAATAAAATCTATTTTAATGAAACGATTTTTCAGGTGACTTTTTTTAATACATCTTTGAAAAATTAAGAAAATATTAGATAAAAAGAGACTAAAACTTTTAAATTGGGTGTACAAATATTACAGGTGTTACAATAGATAAGACAAATTTTAGGATAATTATTACTAATTTATTTAATCTTACAGAATTAATTTCGATTTAATATTTAAAACGAGAGAAGAAGATATAGTCGGTCAAGCCCGGCTATATGATACCCTACACCATTTCAATCCACATAATATATGTATACAACTTACTTGTGTTAAATATTAACATAATACTAACATTTGTATGGGATTTATGCACGTTAGTGATTTTCGGGAGAGGAGTTTATATGGGAGCTATGGTCAGTTATGGACCGAACTTCATGAAATTTGGCAGACAGACTTTTGCTGATATAAAACTTATTTGTACCGAATTTCATTAAAATATTCCTATTTTTAAGGCATCTATAAGTGTTAGGTGAAATAATGGGCCGATTCAATAGGCTTCGTCCTTGTGTTGAAAAAAGCATATGTACCAAATTTCATCAAATTATCTTAAAAATTGCGACCTGTACTTTGCGCACAAGCTTTACATCAACGGTTCTCAAATGGGGGTCCGCGACCCACAAGGGGACCGTAAGGACATTCGTGGGGGGTCGCGAAGAGTTTCTGAAAGATTTTTTTAGATTTTTTAATCGAAATAGGTATCAAAAAATTCGTAATTTTATGCTGGTTATAGAAAAAATATTTTAAAAATTTTTTCCGTGGGATTTTGTTTCGCTAGAAGACTTTTTAAGGCATTTGATGAAACATTTTTTGGAAAAATTTAGAAAGTCATATATTAGCCATAAAGGAAACAAAGTTATAAAATTCTTATCCATTTTTTAAGAAAAACATCGAATTTTTTTGCATGATGTTCTAAAATTACGGTTTATGGACCAACATGTTTGCGATAATTTTTTATAATTGGCTAAAAATTACGAAATGTTTGATACTCATTTCAAGACACAACTCAATACAATTTGGACGAAATGTTCTAGACCCGTGACTTTCAATCGCTGACAGAAAACCGAAGTTCAATTTTAAAAATTTGCTGAATATTTTTCCCATATTAATTTTTACGCATCGTTTGAGGGGTCTACCTACAAAATTTTTATCTACGGGACCCTACTGTACAATGACACAGTATAAAGAAAACTTTACGATATGGCAGGGAAAACAATTAATTAAAAAGATAAATATGTAGTTCACTTAAATTTGATGAAACTATAGTTTTTTCACATGAAATTCTACTTTAATTTTATAAAAATATAAATAAAAATATGTTATGCCAAGAACTTTTTATAAAATCGTTTTCAGTACACAAAACTTTTATTTCATCGATAAGTTTACGGCTATATAAAAAAAATTTGCTTAAGCAACTTTATAATATAAAAACAGAAAGTCCTTTCAATATTAATATTAGGAAAGTACCAGGTTCATTTCAAAAAGAGTTGAAATTCGTTGAATTTAATTTTGAATCAAGAGATTTAAAAGCATTTTAAATAGTTGAAATATAGCAAAGTTTATCCACTTGTTGGCTCCGAAGCCCTAAAAATATTAAACAAATTTTCTTCAACATACATTTTTATGTAAAAATATCTTTTGTCACTCTTTCGTCCCTCAAAAAAGAGATTCGATCTTTTGTGGACGCAGAGAATATTAGATTTATTATACGAAAAAAACTCTTAATATTCAAGCAAAACAATGTCGAAATTATTAATATTATTTTTTAAAATTACTTTATCTTTACATTTTTTCTGATTTTTAAATTGTAAAAGTTGTAGTGGGTCGCGTTTCCATTGCAATGTCAAAAGGGGGTCGCGAAGCGAGGTCTTGTGAGAACCCCTGCTTTACATGGACAGCCAGTAACCAGAACGGTATACTTTAAGGTTGGGGTCCGAAGATTTTTCTCTGCGTTACAACTTCTGCACAAACACATAATACCCTAACCACCTTTGGTGGTGTAGGGTATAAAAAATATTCATAAATTTCGATTCAAATATCAGTATTTAGTACATGTTTTTAGAAATAAATAGCTATTTTAAAAAACGGGTTTTTGTGTTTAAAAAACCGGTCTATTCAACATTCGAAAAATTAACATTTTAAAAAACCGACAGCTCATTGACTAAAAAAACCGGTTGGAAAACCGAGTGATCACCCTAGTATAATAACATATGCTTAATATTACCTTTAATTGCAATTAAAACTCCACCGCCATGTGTAGACCGATCCTCTCTATAAACTTTGTAGCCACCAAGTTGAAATTTATGGTAGGGTTTCAAGAAAGTCTCATTTAAAAGGAGAATATCGATTTTTTTGTGCAAAACGTATTCCATCTGTGCAGCTGCTGACTCAGTTGTTATGCCTTGGGCATTCCAGAGCATAACATGAACATTTTGAATACAAGTTGGATTATGTGGCATGTTGAAGCATCATACCTAAACAAACTAATGTTAAAAATGGCCTTGTTTATTATAAATGTCCCATATTAATTTACAGACAAATTTCCAGCAAATATACAACTTTAGGTTATGTTCAGATTAGTCAAATATTTGACCAAAATGATGTAACCGCTATATAAGGTATTTTCTCCATTTTAATACGAATTTTTTTATTTATCGTTAAGCATTAGCTGATATTTTTACTAACTTAAAAAAATTTTACATTTGTTCTTAGGAGTAATTTTCAAATATTAACATATATATATAATTCTCCCCTTTCGCTTACTTACGTCGTGCATCCATCAAAACTTTAAAGTCCTTTATTAAGTCTATATTTTCACATGTATATGGAATTTATCATATCCCAGCAAAAATTTGTTGGCTTTTGGTAATGATTTACTAGATTCATTACCTGGTAATGTGTTGTCATTATTTTTCTTATTTCTTTGAGTAGTGGAATAACTAGTTACCAGTAAATAACAATTCAATTTCAGCTGAGCCGATTTATTGTTTTTATTTTTTTTAGTAATTTTTTAGTATTTGATTAACTACTTATTTGATTGTTTAAAATAAGTACTCTTGTAATGGGTTCCCCATGAAAGAAAGGTAATGACTTTTTCACTCGAATTATAAGTAGTTACTAGGGTGATCGGCTCGGTTTCCAACCGGTTTTAAAACCGATTTTTTCAGTCAAAGTGCTGTCGGGTTTTTCAAAATGAACATTTTTTTCAAAATGTTCATTTTCAAAAAACATGTACTAAAAACAGATATTCATAAGGTGTGCTTATTAATGTTTTAAAAATATAGTTTAAGGTTAAATCGAAATTAATTCTGTAAGATTAAATAAATAAATTATTAATAATTATCCTGAATGAAATTTTTTTACCTATTGTAACACCTGTAATATTTTTACACCTAATTTAAATATTTTAGTATTTTTTATCCAATATTTTCTTCATTTTAAAAAAATTTCACCTGCAGAATCGCTACGATAAAATTGATACTCGCTTTTTCCATATTAACCCATGTTTTCTGTTTATGATAAGTAAAAGTTAATATAATTTTTGATGATTATTTTTTTTACCATTTTTATTTGTCCGTGCATGTAACCTTGTAATCAAAAGCAGGTCGCAATTTTTAACATAAATTAATAACATTTGGCACACAGGTTTCTTATAGTCCAATAACGAAACCTATTGAAATTGGTTACAAATAACCTCCCTTAAATGTATCAAGAAATTTTGCACATTTAAGTTCCATATAAATCTGTGTGCCGTGGTCCATAATTGACAATAGTTCCCATATAAATTCATATAAATTTTGGTATCGACTTAATATTATGTATTCGTGTATATAATTTTACAATTAATACAAGTATCGGTCCACAATTCCACAGGTCTAGAAAAAAGAAGACCCATCACCGAATTTTGATGCACACAATGGTGTAGGGTATTGTTGGGCTTGACTGATTATATCTTTATTTCTTGTTCTTAATGGTTTAATAGTTATTTTCAAAAATAATTATGTTTAATAAATTTTAACTTGAACATTATAAGATTTATTGATATGTTTTAATAAATGTAATCTTTTGATAGAAATATTAACTTCTGCAAAAAAAAAAAAAAACGGTTAAACGGTTTTTTTTTTCTGAATTTAAAAAATATCAACCAGTTTTTTCAAAATACCAATTATTCGAAAACCTGATTCTCCAAAAAGTCGAATAATCGATCACTCTAGTAATTACCTCTTTTTGACAATGAAATATGGGTTGGCTTGCGGATAAGTAAAGTTTTTGCTGGGTTGTGAGAAAATTTGTTGGTTTTTGTTGTACGGTTTTATAGGAGAAAACTTTGTCATAATAAACTATGTAAAAGGTACTAACAACAATCAAGATGAAGTCTTTTACCAAGCGACGTCAAGACAAAGTGGTTAGAACTCGAGCGCTGACAATTATATATAAACTAGACCCGAATTCACTAATTTACAAATATGCAATTATTACTTAAATAATTATATTTTAAATAATATTTAATTGATGCAGGAAAAATACCGAATTTGTAGAATACAATATTCAAAAAGTTTAATGTTATGAAAAATATGAATACAATTTTAAATTGCTAACAAAAAATTGCAAACATATTTCTCATTAATTTTACTTATATATTCATAAATTTAAAGAAACTAAAATGACGTTATAATTGTAAAACACGCAAAAGTAAAACAACAACAATACCAGTGACGTTTCAAGTGGCATCAAAATTCAAATTCCCCCTTAAGGATGTAAAATGTTTATTAGATACATATTTCAAAAAGATATATTTCAAAATAAATTGACGTTATATGTTTATATGAAATGCACTGTATTTAAGTGAAGTATACTTTGTGGGGCAAAAATGAAAAATTTATTGCATGTTTAACCCTCTAATGCACAGTGCTTTGATTCCATTCAACGATGGGACAAAAATAAAAGAAGTTGTCGTAGCAAATTGAAACTTGGTAACGCATATTACTTTAGGCTTAGAATGAATAAATACGAAGTTTTGAAAAAAGTGACGCAAAGACACGCCTTCCTCCCGTATATCCTGAATTTAAAAACCTAAATTTTTTCTAAAATACTCGTCTAAACTTTACCAAAATTTTTGCACAGCCATTAAAAATAGATTGCTTATAAGTCTTCTAATTTATTTTTTAATCGGAGCAAGTACATTCCCACCTCCCATATATCCTGAAACTAAAAAGCGGATTTACTGCGTGAATACTGCTCATAATTGCAACTTGTGATTGCAGTTAAATATAGACTATTTATGAGTCTGCCAATTTTTATTTAAATCGGAACAGGAACACTACCTTCCATATATCCTGAAATGAGAGAAACGCATTTCTGGCTAACATACCGTTTTTAATTTTATAAAAATAGGGGGTGTCGCAGAAAATTGAAACTTGGCACGTATATTATTTTAGACCCGTAAAAAAATCGGATTTTCTTCTAAAATAATGGTCAAAACAGTATCAAAATTTGCGTAAGCCATTGGAAATAGATTTTTTATGGGTTAGGCAATATTTTATTTAATAGGAGCAAGGGCATACCTACCTCCCCCAAGCCCTATAATTTTTAAATATTATTTAAATTTTACTTTCAATGATAACAACATACTGTCTGCATTACATGAAAGCAGATTAGTAAGTACTTACTTTTAACCTGATATGTAATCAAATACTTGAGATCTGATTTTTGGAAATGTTATATTTTATCAATCGTATAAACACCAGAATCTCTGGTGGAGTCGAACACATGACGAAAGGCAGGTTTATTGTCAACAAAATCATTGGGGTACTTACTCCATGCATACATGATAATTCATTCATGAAAAATTAAAACTATAATTTGAATATTTTAAGTTGTTTATGTTTTAAGTAAATAAATTGAAAAAAAATCTGCTTTTTGTTGTTCCATATTTCAGTACTTATTTGTAACCAATAATGTAACTAGTTACTATTCATTTTGCTAATAATGATTTCTGTAATATTTTGAAATTAATTAGTTATTGAATAGATTTAAAGTAATTAGTTCTTGCAATGACATTTAAGTAATGACTTTCTGAAATGCTTACCTGTAATAATATATAGTAAGTAGTTGCCTCTAATGACATCGCCGTGTTAAAATAATGAGTTATTCATCTAATGTGTAAGTTGTGAATATCCATTATATCAGCTTCTTAACTCATTACATGGCAAGCAAAGTTTTTGCTGGGATACTAAATTTCAGAATCAAGCAAAAACAATTTTATAATTTGTTTTAATACCCCATCGAGCTCATGTAATTTTTGTATTAAAAATTAAAAATTATCTATAATTATCGTCATCTGGACGTCTTAAAAATATATTTTTCTATTCCTTAGTTATTTCTTAAATTTCGAAATAATTTTTATAATTTTTTTATTTTAAATTAGCTAAATAAATTACTTCAACATTGAGAACTCTTTGAAATTGAAGTAAAAACAGAAAATCAGACACTTCTTCAATTTAACTTTTTTTAAAGTTGTGGAAAAAATAGGCTCTAACTATTTTTTAATATGTTAAATAACTGTAAAAACTTATATAAACCGTAACAAATTTGTATAATTTTTTATATCCTTCATCAAATTTAATGAATTTTAATATTTTGAGTAAAAAAAATTGTAAATTTGAGCAACAGTGTCTCACATAAGTTAGTGAATTTTTATTTTTAAATAAAAAATAGTTATTTCAATTTATAACATTAGGTAAATAAAAGAAAATAATGTTTTATGAATGGAATTTTTTGCCTGATATGTCTTTTACTAAATAATGCAAAAAGTAACACAAAATATTGTATTGTTTCCGAGAAATTGTGAAAAATAACACGCGCAGTCATTACAGGTAGCTCACAAAAGTATTTGAATTTTTTATTTTTATATATTGTAAGATATTTAAAGGAAACAAAGATTGCTAAAAAAGATATATTTTTTATATTAATTGTTATTAAGTATCACTGTTAAGTATTTGCTAATTTTTTTTTTTATAAATCTAGAGTTAACATTTTGGAAAATTAAGCGAAAATTCTTAACATATATCTTGTAAAATGGAAATTTTGTTTAATCGGGCCATTTCTTATTTAAATTTTTATACCTAACACCACCATAGGTGGTTGGGGTATTGTGTGTTTGTGCAAAAATTGTAACGCAGAGAAAAAATCTTCGGACCCCGACCTTAAAGTATACCGTTCGACTCAGAATCACTTTCTGAGTCGATTTAATACTTCATTAAATACAAGGACGAAGCCTTGTATTATGATCGGTCCATTATTTCACCTAGCCCCCATACAAATGTCCTCCCGGAATAGAGTTTTAACACTAATATATACCTAAAAATAGGAATATTTTAATGAAATTTAGCGCAAATAAGTTTTATATAAGCACTAATCCGTTTGCCGAATTTCATGAAGATCGGTCCATAACTGACTATAGCTCATATATAAACCACTCTCCCGAAAATTACTTAAACGTGCATAAATCCCATACAAATGTTAGTATTATGTTAATATATAACACAAGTAAGTTGTATATAAGTAAAAACATAATTATGTTGATCGAAATGGTGTAGGGCATCATATCTTCGGGCTTGACCGACTATATTTTCTTCTCTCGTTTTTAATTGGAGATGTAAATCTAATTTGTCATGTCTTCGAAAAATACTTTTTTTTATGTAAAAGTTCTAAATTTCGACATTCCAAGTGGTGTATATTTAACGTGACCAGAGAGTTTTGGCAAAAAGCGGGACCCGAACGACTAAAAAGCGGGATTTTGAAAAGTTTTGTAAAAAAAGAGGGATTTTATTTTTATATCTCATTTAAAAATCTAGATCTACTGTTCTCTCGCAAGCACCTTATTCACGACCCAATTGAGACGTTACAAATTGAGATCAGCTCATAAGAATTTTGGATCATCGAAATAAGTAAATATATCCCTACAAGCTGAAACATTAAGTTATAATTTTAACGTGTTTTTCTAAATGTTTTCAAAATATTCCTAGTAAAATTTCAAGATTGAATTCAAATATGGTTTGAAAAAAAAAAAAAAAAAACTTGGTATTATTTGAATTTGATAGCAATAGATTTTCTTAAATAATTCTTAGACCCGTTAACAATAAAAACAAAGTTGGTTGCCGTTACCGCTAAAAAAAAAACATTCAACTTGACTACCGTTACTCCTAAAATACAGTTAACAAATTAGTTAATTAATTAAAAAATTATGTTTTAACTGTAATAAAAAATAATAAAAATGTTTTAAAATTTTATTTTTTTAGAAATTATTAACCTTGTTTTCTGCAAAAATTTCATTTATTAACACTTTTTTGGAAGTAATTATTAAGAACTTCCAAAAAAGTTCAAAATATGCACTTAGTTACACTTTTGAAGTAGTGAAAATGTTCTTTGTAGGAAGCACTTGATAGTTATTTTGCTGGGTTATTAAAGGTACAATATGAAAGTATCCACGTTAACCTTGAGATCAAAATTCATGTCAAAACATCTTTTTGAAATGGGACATTTTGTTAAATAAAATTGGTTAAAAAAATTATTTAAATAGCCCTCACACAAATGTTCTAAAAATCCCTTTGAAAGAAGAAAATGTCTTTCTTCAAAAATGTATTTATATTTTATTCTAACATTCTTAAAATAATTAAAGTTTTATACCTATTTTTGGAAAAAATTCTAAACTTTTTTGGTCAAAATATATCAGAATTGAGATTTTTCATTCACTGGTAAAGAACTGAAGATATGTTAAAATATGTAGGTCTTCCTACATCGAATCAAAAAGTCATCAAAAAATACGCACAAGGTACATTTAAGATTTGTTAGTAGAGAAGATGATCAGCATAATAAAATATTTAAAACTTTTAATTATCAAAAACGATTTGAAAAGAATTATCAACTTTCCAGTGGAAAAAATTGTTTTTAGTTACACTTAAATAATGGTAAGAATTTTATAGAAAATGTAAATAAGGAAATCGAATAAGTAATTGTTAAGGTTAGAAAAGCGGGATTTCTTAATAAAAAGCGGAAAAATACTTTAGGCGGGATCGAAGTTTGAAAAGCGGGATGTCTGGTCACGTTATGTATATTGGTTAATTAATTTGTCAAAAATTTTAAAACTTTAACATTAAGCCCATTTTATTGAAGTATTGATCCACATATTTTATCAAAACTTTCAGATTGCGTTTATGTAGGTATTAGATATTATAAAATGGGAGCAAGTTATTAATCCAAAAATAATATGGCTAAGTAATTAGATAAATACAACCAAGTACAATTATGTCGGGGATATTTTGGAGCTATATCGTAAAGTCAGGTGTTTTAGTCTTCAAATTTATCAATAGCTATATATCGGGAAGATATTTCCCAAGATTTTGAAATAAATTTTTGATACCAAGGGTACTAAAATGGGCTTGATATTTGAGATAATCTCATGCCTCATAATTAACGACTTGGACCTTTCATATATGGCGTTTTAACAAAAAAAACTTATAAGAAACTAAATACTTATTATTTTTCTACTATAATGACAAAAAGGATTGTCATATTTGTCATTTATAGAAGAAAAAATATACGTATTCTTTCTAAATCAATCTTCTAAGTCCATTAAATAAAAAAATTTACTAAAAACCCCCAAACTTTAACTCCAAATTAGGTAAATAAATCAATAAACATTTAATAGTGATACTAATGACCTATTATTAATAAAAATTACAATAATTTCATCTATTTTTATTTTGTTTGGCGTTCTCAAATACAAAGGCGATAAAAATTCAAATACTTTTGTGAGGTAAATTGATGACTTTTCATACTATTTCTGGAATAACTTGGAAACAAAGCAATATTTTTGATTGCAGTTTTTTGAATTATGAAGTTAACAAATAGAAAAACACAATTCAGTTAATAAATATTAAAATTATTTTTTTTAAATCACGTAATAAACCCGTTTTTAATATTAATTAAAAAAATTCAAATACTTTAGTGAGACACTGTATGTCGCAATTTTAAAGATGATTTAATGAAATGTGATTATTTTGGTATAACAAGGATGCCTATTTAAATTTATTACTATTGGTCAATTATTTCACCTAACCCCCATACAAATATTCGCAGACTAAGAGTTTTAACCCACTTAATTATATCACAATTCAATGCAACTCATCACAAATATGTTTCATATAAGCATTAACCAGAATGTCAAATTTCATGAAGATCGGACCATAATTATCTGTAGCACCCATATAAAACTCACTTCCCCAAATCACTTTAAGATACGTAACTTCTAGGGTGATCGACTCGGTTTTCCAACCGTTTTTTCAGTCAATGTGCCGTCGGTTTTTTCAAAATGTTCACTTTTTTAATCTCGAATAGACCGGTTTTTTTAAACACAAAAATCCGGTTTTTAAAATAACTTTTTATTTAAAAAAACATGTACTAAATACTGATATTTGAATCAAAATTTATGAATATTTTTTTAAATATTCCTAAAGTATGATTTCTAATGTTTTAAGAATATAGTTGAAGGTTAAATCGAAATTAATTCTGTAAGATTAAATGAATAAATTAGTAATAATAATACTGAATGAAATTTGTTTTATCTATCGTAACGCCTGCAATATTTGTACACCTAATTTCAATGTTTTAATCTTTTTTTTGATTCAATATTTTCGTAATTTTTCAAAGATTTTGTTTTAAAAAAAATTTCACCCGCAGAATCCTTTCAATAAAATTGATCCTCGTTTTTTACATATTAGCCCATGGTATCTGTTTATGATAAATAAGGACTGTGCACGAAAAAATCCGTGCTTACAAATCTGCTTATAGGAACTATACCAATGGGCGAATTTTTTTAAAATTATATTTTTATTAATGACTGTTATGTTCAAGTTCTAAACATAAAAGAATAAATTATTTTCTGTTGGCTTTTAAGGAAATATCTGATATTTTCCAAAATTCTTCCAATTAAAGTTTTTTTTTTTTTTGTTTTTCGGTCACTTTTTGCTCGAATAAGTCCACTTATTTTTAAACTCCGTTTCATTTTAAGCTGAGCTTTTAATTTTCATTAAATTATTTTTATTAGAGCCCAATATCTTTCAATTGCTCGGAGTTCCGGACAATTTTATGGATTAGCGACATTCGGTACAAACACTAACAATTTCTTTGTAACCACTCCAGTTTTTTGTAGCTGTAACGAGAAGAAGAGAGAATAGGCCAGAAAAAAACGGATACACTGTATTTTATTAGGAAAAAGAGAGTCTTTTCAAAAGGCACTCATTCACGTATATTTCTGTGTTAATGGAACCATTTTTTATTAATGAAGTGCTACTTTTCCGCATATGCATATGGCGTCCCAAAAAAAAAAAAAACTTTCTTGGGAATTTGGATTTCTTTGATACACGATCTTTTTCTGTCTTATTCCCTCTAGCATCTGCAATATAGATTTCCTGGCCAGGAAGTTGAAAAAAGCTAGCCTGTACCAACGTTTCATCGTTTGTTATACACTAATTATAATTACGGAAAAAATTCGTCTGAAAACTTTCACGTAATTTTTTTACATCCAAATTCTTGTTTTGCGTTTCTATTATAATTTATTTGTACTTTATACATCTTCAGGCTAGATTTCCTTTCAACTTTTCTGATAAAAATTCAAAGCTATTAACTTTTTGTGACACTTTTCTTCCAGAGATGAGGGGATTTTCTCTGAAAATCCTTTCTACTTTATCTGAGTCCTACAGCCTGAACATACTATTTTCTTCCAATACCAGGTTTCCATTCAGTGACCATGACTTCGTTGTATAATATTATGACCCAAGAAACTGTATTTTTTGACACAACTGCCTTCCTAGCAATTGTTTTATATGACCGATGTAAGATTTCATGAAGATTTTCAATTATGTGTTTCGGTGTTTTTTGTTCAATTTCCATTTTAAGAAAAACTAGTTTCGCTATAACCATGAAACTTAGCACATGGCTAGTGAGCATAATGACAAATGTAAATCAGTTAACAAAACTATTTTTTTTTACCACATCAAAAGTTATAAGCCCAAGAGCATGCACGGATTTTTTCGTGCGCAGTCCTTAAAAGTTAATATCATATTTTATGATTATTTTCTTACAATTTTTATACCCTACACCACCATAGATGGGGAGGGTATTATATTCCATATAAGTTTAAATCTGTGTGCCGAATTTCATAAAGATCGTTACAGTATTGGTCCACAATTCCACAGGTCTAGAAAAAAAAGAACACTTCCCGAATTTTGATGCACACAATGGTTTAGGGTATTGTCGGGCTTGACCGACTATATCTTTCTTTCTTGTTCTTAATGGGTTAATAGTTATTTCCAAAAATAATTATGTTTAATAAATTTTAACTTGAACATTATAAGATTTATTGATTTTTTTAAGAAATGTAGTCTTTTGATAGAAATATTAACTTCTGCAAAAAAAACAAAAAAAAAAAAAAAAAACGGTTAACCGGTTTTCTCTGAATTTAAAAAAGTGCAACCGGTTTTTTCAAAATACCAACTATTCGAAAACCGGTTCCTCCATCAGCCAAGTAAATTCCGTATAAGTATTACTATCATGATGATATTTGAAATGTATCAGTTTAATGAAGGATCGGTCTATAGCTCCTATATAAGACCCTCTTAGAAAAATAACTTTTACGCATTTTGATATATTGAGGTATAGGATAACATGTGGTCAGGCTTGACTAACAATAGCATTCTTATTTCTTTTATTTACAAAAGTAAATGATTGAGGCATAAAATTGAAACCCTATACATATTTTAAAAAAATACTTCAAAAACTTTAGTCCCACCCCTTATCTAGCTACGCCAATGTATATCTGCCTAAACAAAATACTAATATATATTTACTATTTATTACCTTTAAAATACTCTTGCGTACTTTTCTATTTAGAATGTTATAAAAGCCATTTACAAGTTGATTTGATTAGCAGAAGGCTGCCAGCAATAGGGGCTTTCGCAACATTAACTCCACATCTTCGCCCACACAAAAAAAATACCTAAATAAAGTGAATAAAAGTGAAAAATATAAACGTGATCGAACTTTTTAAATAAAGAACATCATGAATCGTGGTCAAATCTTTGTGTTGTTAGCTTTGCTAGCTTTTACTGCCACCAATGTCAGTGGTAAGTGAATCTATTAATGGGAAGATTTTTATTTTTGGAAATAATTTAAATTGAAAGTATAAAAGAATAACAAAATGGATTAATAAACAAAATAAAAAATAAATAAGTATCATGGAAAGAGTTTGAAAGAAATAAAAAAAATTTAAATAAAATAATTGAATAAATTTAAATGCGTGTGGAGAGTAACTGCACGAAAAAAACAAAACAAACAAATAATGTACTATTTATAATAAAAGTGGAACACATAAAAAACTGTGGGAGTTTTGAATAAATAATAAAAGTAATTGAAATAAGTGTTTAGATAAAAATTAAAGCTCTAATTTAACCAGTATAATATACAATTTGTATAAAATTTCCCAAAAAGAAAAAAAGTTTTAAATTATATTTAAAATTATTTTTGAAAAATAATTTATTTTAGCAAACTTTTGTATCGGTTTTTTCCTCTTTAAATCATAACATTATCTCATTAATTTATTGCCCTATTAATTTCGTTTTTAACTGAAATGTTTACAGTTAAATATACGGTAGTCAAGTCTTAAACTTTTGATAATATTTAATAAGAATTTTATGTTCGTAATCTTTTAGTTTTTAATAAAACAATTGTATGATTAGATTAAAATCAATACGTATTAGTTAAAAGTACTATAGAATATTTACTATGTCAATACAAAATATATGTATGTAAGCAAAATGTAGGTATGCACAATATACATACCTAGAGGCATATGTACGTATGTAAACATTTCAATTGAAAGTGTGTATTGAAGATTAAGAAAAAAGTATACACACGCTAAACTTTTATCACTTACAAGAAATTGGACACCAACTTACACAAGCCTTTCAAATACCAAATAATTTTGTTATTAATTATATAGAGTAACCTAAAATGCTAATGTTTTTACTTTCATGGAATGCAACTTTTTACTCAGAACATCATGTTCTGAAAATTTAAAAAAAAAATGTACATATTATCCACTTTAATATTGTCAAAAAACAAAAAAAAAAAAAAAAAAACGCGCGCATATATAGCCCGATTTGGGAAAATATTTTTTTTTCGAAAAAACTCCATTAGACTTTTTACAAAAAACAGCTTAAGTGCATACATTTTCTTTTCTTTATCAAACATTAAACAGTGGGGCAGAATCAAAATAAATCTTTAAATTATAATAGACTGGTTGGATTTACATGAAATTTCAGAGGACAGTAAAATTTTGAGTTTAAAAGCAGGATCTTATATACGTTTCAGGAGCGGAACTATGGATGTTCAAAATAGGGTACGAGTGTCATAGAAAATGTTTAAACACTAGCGAAGTACTATCAAAATTTGGATATAACCTTTTCCTGAATTAAGCGGACGGATATTACCATTCAGTCAAAAAACATCTTATAATTCTAAAAATGATTTTTTTCACTTACTAATAAATAGAAAAATTAAACGTGATTATTAAAGTGTTCATATCATCTTTCTCTGAACTATCCATAATTTCGGCCCATTTAACTTTAATGTTTTGACGGCCCAATGTGCGTTCGTTAGAAAATGCTTTTTATATATTTCACCAACATTTAGAAGTATATAACTAACATATTTTGATCATAGCTTTGATTTTTAAGAATTTTACAAATAAATTTAAAAAGCTTCTGGAAAATTTACAAAGTGCGGAGAATGTTTCCGAAAGCGCTTCGGATTTAAATTTGAACGCATTTGCGTTAAGATTTCTTTTGAAAACATGAAAAATGTATTTCACATTTTTTATTTTTATAAATTTTGTGCCTTAAATTTTTTATAAGATTATTTTATAACACTATGGGACAAATTTTGGGTCATCAAATATTCTATAATTCTAACCCGAAATGAAAGCATACCATGACAATAATAAAATCTCCAGAAGGTTTATAAATATAGTTCGATTTTCTATTTTATGAACTTTTAACTTCGGATATTTTAGAGCACTTTTTTCATGTACTTATGTGTGTAAATAAAAATTATTTAAATCAGTCAATCTCAATGTATTTATGAGTATTTATTATTTTATTGGTTACAAGGCTTCTCTTATATGTTTTGTAATACATATTTTTATTAAATTCTCATCACTTTTTAAGCCCATGAGTAAACACATTATTCAGCGGATTTAACTGCTATTTTGCACAGACAGTTCTGTGCAGAACAAAAGCAACAAAATTAGGGTAAAACTAATAATAGCTTAATTTTTTACAATATTTGTGTTACAACAAAAATAGTTTTATGAAATTATATACATGTTTAAGTGTTAACAAAAACACAAACTTTTAAAGAACTTTTACTTTGTCTATTAACAAAAACAGGAATAAAACTTTACAACCTTCATATAGGAGTGTGCACAACAATCGGAACATATTGATATTTTGTTCTATTTTATATTTCCTGTAAAATTAAACAGCTTTAATGCGATTAAATTGTTAATTAATTTTTTTAGAATGGTTTCCATTTTAATTTGTTGACTTTAGAATACTTTGAACTGCACTAATTTTGTTGCCGCATAAAAAATCTGCCACACAGTCTTTCGTCTGAGTATTAGATCACATGGTTAAAAAATTTTAAGCAAACATTTTAAGCAATTACGTTTAATCTAATCCTTCATAATTTTTAAAATATACTTCGCATTTTTTCCATGCACAAACGTAGAATTAAACAAGATATTTATCTATGAAAGTTGGAATTTCTGTGCTTTTTTAAATATCAATAGATTTATATGATATGACATAGTTTTTTTTCGCTGAATTCAAGTGCAGTTATAATTACATCTTGTCTGTGCCCAAAATTATTTTTTGAATACATCGACAGTATACCGAGTTGCACGACGCATAGTGTGCGATTCAGAAAATGAAATGGAAATAATTATGGAACTTTGGAACGGCTGCTCCGATTTCTATGAAATATCACATGGTAATAGTAGAGGTGTAGGCGAGTTTAAGTTTTAAGCTTGGACCATATAGACCTACAGAGGGAGAGTCCACAGGGTCCCAAAGTTGGACACCTCGGGTATAAAATTTATTAAAAACGATCCTGATTCCTTATATCTGAACCGATTTCAAAGATTTTTATATGGGAGGATTCTGCTAGTTAAGATCTACATATATTACGTATGCATATATTATCTCTTTTAGTTTAAGAGATATTGAGCTTCAAAGATTAAAATTTTTACTTTTTAGCCTGTCTTGGTGAAGTTTTTTCGCTACAGTGGGTCCAATTTTAGCCTCATTGTTTTAAAATTTTTCTTATTTCGTTAAAAACAAATAGAAAAGTTGTACAAGGAAAGAATTTTGGAAAAATATTTACGGAGTCAAAAGTTACAAGCATTTAAATTTAAACTTTCAAAAAAAGTTGATTTTTTCCCGTTTTTTTGCCAAAAAAGTGGTAACATTCTTTTTCTGTTATATAAAAATTTTCTTAAGTAACATATATAGTATTTATATTTTTCTGAAAGATAACTAAACACAAAATACTTTAAAGAAAAAAATGCTTTCAAAAATCGAATTTTGCGAGAACCAGGGTTTCCCAAATTTTACCAATTTTTTCAACTAATTTCGAACTTTCGCTTTAATTTTTCAAATCGCAAAGCTGGAATCAAAAAAAAAGTTATACTTTTTACTTAGTCTGAAGTGTTTTAATTTATTTCGCAATAGAAATTTTTGCTCTCCGTTATCGGTTGGAAAGATATGGCAAAAAATGTAAAAAATCCCATTTTTGGAAATTTTTTAAAGTTTTTTAGGAATTACGGGATTTGTGTAGACAAATCTAAAAAAGTGAATGGTGCTTTAAATTAAGCACCCAAAAATCTACTTATGTGTGAAATTTCATTCAAAAATATTCACTAACAAGAATTTTATTGCATAATTAAAAATGAAAAATATGAAAAAAATCACAAATCTATGCCTTCTCATATTAAAAATTAGTATATTGATTTGTATTAAATAATATGTAAATTTTTGACTGATTAATGCACGTTTAAGTAAATTAGGGGAGATCCTTGCATGAGACTTATGGTTAATTATAGTCCAATGTTAAACAATTTTATTTGGTTGTTTAAGGTTACAAACAATTTCATTTGTGTTGAATTATACTACATTTAGGAGATTTAAAAGGGTTAAACTCTATTCTGGGAAGACAATTATATGAAAGTTAGATAAAATAATGGACAAATGTTGGATTATACAAGTTCTAGGTACCAAATTGCGTTAAGTTATCTTTCAAATGAACCTGTACTTTACATGAATGATCACTAACTATTGATGATATTTAACAAGGTTAAAAATAATACATATCCCTAGATAAAATAAATTTTATAAGAAAATGTGTGAAAAATTATCTGCAAAGGAAAAGAACATTCCTGTATTTTTAAGATTTTTCCAGGTTTCCATTTAATATACTTAAGTAAAAAACAAAATAAAAATTTTATTTTTATTGACACTAAAGTTTATTTTACTATTTTCAAACAAACATTAAGTCTTGTTTTTAGAAATACGAATGAATTTCTTTACTTGAAATATGTATACAAAATGTATTTTTTCCTTACATTTAAAATGTGTTTTCATATGAAATATCAATCCCGAATCCTGAGTCCCGAAATACTGAAATTATGAAATCCCGAATCTCGGGATTTGCAAAATCCAGTTCCATTTGGCATCCCTACTATATAACCTATCTAATTTGTTGCTTTTGATATGCACATTATTATATAGAGAATATACAGTATTTTCTCGTTTTTGCGAAAAGAAAAAAATTCATCATCTTATAAAGTACAAATGTTTGTTATTTATTACCCAAATGTGTAAACAATGTTATGAAATTAGTTTTGTTGTCAATTTAATACTTCCAAAAATAATTCAACATTTATGATCACCTTAATTTTGTTGCTTATGTTCTGCACAGTACTGTATATACATCGTGCATTCTCCGAATGGAAATATAGAATATAAAATTAATAAAAATGCCACGCCTACTCTTTTTAATAATACTTTTTTGGAAGGTTCAAATTATAAAAACAATTTAAATGGTTTTTTATTTCTAATCTTTCAATATGATCGAAATTCAAGAGGCTATAAAACTGAAATTCAAACTAACCTTGTGTAGGAATTATTGAGGTTTTTTTTTTTGTTGCTCTAGATAATTAATTTTATTTATAGAATTTCTTAATATGATATTTGTTGTATGTATAAATTTGCATCTTAAATAAAATCTTATTTTTGAATTATACAATATCATTTACAATATTTATAGTAATAAATATTATACCGATTTTTAAATCAATAAAATATAAATTAGTCAAATTATTTTTGAATTATTAAAGAAGTCCTTATTTGGTCTTCATTGAAGCCTTGAATCATTAAAAACTGTCTACATCTTAAAGAGATATTAACTTTATAAGTAACGTACTTTTTAAATTTTTGTTAAAATTAAAATCTGAATAAATTTGGGACTAGTTTTTTTTTTTTTTTTTTTTTAAATTGGAAAAAAATAATAATGAGGAAAGCTAAATAGTTCCATAAGATATATGCGTACTAAATATGAACAAAATCCCATGACCATCCGTCAAAAAATTGGCATTTTTTAAAAAATCTGTGTGTTTTAAGATCTGGAACATTTGTAATTCATTTTTATATGAAGTTTTGCTTTTATTTTGTTGAATTTATTGTTATTTATTTATCTTTTATAAAACACCTTAATAAATAAAGAAATAAACAAAATAAGTACATAAAACCTAAAAATACCGTCTGTAACACATTATGCCAATCAATTTGATTTATTTTCGTTATAGAAAATGATATTCTTATATTAATAATACGTATTGTATTTTGAAAACATCTACCAAAAAATGCAATGAAATTGGCAAGCCGCCAGAGTATACAGGGGGCCAGAATAACATTTTTTCTGGAAATAAATTCGTAGTTTTAGTACAGTGGTTCCAAAACGCTTTTTTTTTTTTAAAATAAGTTTGTAACTTTTAATCCGTTAAAGATATCTGAATAAAAACTGCAATGACTAGAACTGAAGTATTTTTTTATTGGTTTGAATTTAAGAAATTTTATTTATAGATAGTCCTTGTAAACCTTTACGCAAAATATGTTTACATGTGTAGGTTATCTCTTATAGATTAAGAGATATTAAGGGCGAAGCAAACTTCTAACCCTAATTTTTCGCTTCGTTTTGTTAAGCATTTTTTTCATTCACTCCTAAAATATTTTTTTTGTTCCGAATTATATAATTTTTTTTTTTATGTTTTCAAAAGAAATCTTAATGCAAATGTATTCAAATTTAAAACGGAGGCGCTTTGGAAAACATTCTCCCCATAAGTTGTATCCCAACTTTGTCAATTTTCCAGAATTTTTTATTTATTTATTTTTTTTTTAATGAGATCAACAAATAAATATGCCAGTTATATACTTCTATATGTTGGTGAAATTCACAAAAACTATTTTCTGACTGATGGATTTTATAAAGACAGGGTGAAGATTTCAATGAAAAAAGTCAACTTTTGAAATACATTTTCCCCGGATTGGAATTTTAGGTATTTCGATGCAAAAAAGTGATAGTTTTTAATTTCCGGATTTTAAAACAAGTTTATCTTTTTGAAAATAGGTTTAAATCTATATATATAAAAGTGTAATGTGACTGACTGACTATCATCCCACAGCCCAAACGCTTGAAGCTAGATGGACGAAATTTGCAACGTAGGTAGGTCTACCTCTATATAGATCCACTAAGACTGGATTTTTGGAAATTCGAATCTCCTAAACTAATAAAGATACAAAAAAAGTTAAAGAGTTATTGTTATTCATTAAATAATCGGACAGGTGTTTGGTACTTTTTTGAAATTCGGCCCCTTCAGGGAGAAAATGGGTAAGAACTATCTTTTAAACCAGTCAACATACAGATAAAATTTACATCGTATTCCTAACTTATAGAAAAATGTCAAATACAGATTTGGTTCTTTTTCGAAATTTGAACATTTAAGGGTAAAAATTTTACCTATTTTTGCTACTTTTTTCATAAAATATTTTTCTTTATTTATTGACATATACATATGAGTATTTTAATATGGGATACCACGACAACTTAGAAATTCCTTGGAATACAATTTTGATACTTCTAAAAAGGGGGTAAAAGCGGGAAATTATATTTTATTCAAACTAAGTACATAATGAATTTTAAATTATACTAAACCTAAATGAATTGTACTTTTTAAATGTTCTGTTATATTTAATCTAGAAACAGGAAATTAAAGATATTTGATCCTTTTTTTATTCTTCTAATGGTACTTTTTGAATTGTCTATAATTATGAACCTAGAAATATGAAGCTAAAGATATATGGCCCTAAGTAAGTGAGAAGTAACAGGATAACTTTGTGGTACTTTTTTGTTCTTCTAATAGTTATTCTTGAATTTTCTATAATATTCATCCTAGAAACATAACAATGAAGATGTAAGGTCCTAGCTGAATGAGAATCCTTAAAAGGGATTTTGTGGTACTTTGTCGTTATTCTAATATTACTCTTTGAATTTGTTGTAATAATTGACCTATAAACATGAAATTAGAGATATATGGTTATTTACGGATGAGTATTTTCCAGCCCAGTTAGTCATATTCTTTTATACTAAACAAGCGAGAATGTTATATTCGGCTTGGCCGAATCTATATACCCACCATCAACTTTTCCAAATTTTACGTTATATGGGAGGTGGGCGGTAAAGTGGGTGACCACGCCCATTTTTTGTTTCCGAGTTTACATTGATACTTGAACTACTTGTACACAATTTTGTTGACATTTTACCTTATATGGGAGGTGGGCGGACTACGCCCATTTTTGGTTTCCAAGTTTATATCGACCCTCGTACTATCTGTACAAAATTTCGTTGACGTACATGCTTTTGTTTAAGAGATATCAACAGAAAAGTATGAAATGATGCTACAACGGACACCCTGTGTTTCTAGTATTTAGCCCATAACTTTTTTGTTTATTAACCGATTTTGCCCAAACAAACCTTATATAAGTTAAATATTTGATTTAAGTTTTCCCGTTAGAGCTCTATCCTACTTTCAACAGACGGTTAGACATAGCTAGATCGACTCAGAATCTAAATAAAGTCTAAAACAAGCGCGAATGTTATATAGATCGACTCAGAATCTAACCAGGACCCAGAAAATATATACTTTGTGGGGTCTTAAATGATTTTTTCGATATTTTACACAATATACCCCCCACCTTTTTCATGGTGGGTATAAAAATAATAATACAAAAGTTTTGAACCTTTCGAATGTTAAAAATCTAAAAAATTGGTACCTTATTGGCACTCTGCGAACTTTCTAAACCAAAAACATAGAAATAAATTTAAAATATTATCCTTTTTATCAGATATATATCAGACATTATTTATTGTGCTTTTTGGTACTTTTTTAAGTAAAATATTAAAAAAAAAAAATTATTGTTGTTAATGCCGACACAGCATCATTATTAAAAATGTTCCCACGGCATTAAGGAATCTTAGTTTAAGTTGTAGTTAAACTTGTTAATTTCCTCTAACGAAGTAGTGATTTTACAGCTCGTTTTATTATATATAATTTTGTACGAAATTGTTTTTTTTATTTTTTTTTTAACAAAATTCTTCCTATTAAAATCTTAATTTTTATATATATATTGATTTTGTCATTCCGTGTGTAAGTATATATTTTCTGTGTCCTGGTTAGATTCTGAGTCGATCTATATAACATTCGCGCTTGTTTTAGACTTTATTTTTCCAAATTATAAATTCTACTATTTCTGAAAATGATTAAAATACAAATTAAATTAAAAAAATCTAAAAATAAAATTTGGAAATTTATTTAACGTTTAACATCACTTATATATAAATATATAAATTATATTTTTTTAATTTTGAGAGGTTCCTTTGGAAAGTATTGTATCCCTATTATAATTGAGGTAACTCAAAATCATTCCATCTACAGTCTTTGGATTTTCAAGTATAGTGTAGTTTTATACTCGTATGTTTAATTACACTCTGTTATTAAATTATTTTTTTTTTAATAAAAAAAAGCCCAATATGTTCTTAGGGATATTACATAAAAATTTTAAAAAACTTCGAAACACCTTCTAAAATCAAATGCATATTTTAAAGTTCTTTATTCTATAGTGAAGTTAAATAGAAACTCTCCCTCAAAAAATGTTCAACAGAACTAATTTATACTTGTGAACAGAGTAATTTTGTTTTGCAGGGTGAACTGAAACAGTTGAATCTAAAAAAGTATGTTTTTTTTTTTTGACCTGGAATTATATGCCCATATTTTAAAAGTCCTAATTTGTACTATTTAAATTTTCAGCTAAAACTGGTTATGGACCCGGTGAACAAGATTGGGGTTTCGTAGATGTCCGCAAGGGAGCTCATATGTTTTATTGGCTCTACTATACCACAGCCGATGTGGCCAACTATACTCAACGTCCTTTGGCCATTTGGTTACAAGGTGGCCCTGGAGCTTCCTCTACCGGTTATGGTAATTTTGAAGAATTTGGACCTCTTGATCTCTATGGAAACTATCGTAATTGGACTTGGGTTAAAGATATGAATGTTTTGTTTATCGATAATCCTGTGGGCAGTGGTTTCTCTTATGTTGACAATATTTTATACTTGACTACGAGCAATAATCAAATCGCCTTGGATTTGGTGGAATTTATGAAGGGTTTCTATGCTTTGCATCCTGAGTTCCAAGATGTACCATTGCATATTTTCTGTGAAAGTTATGGTGGTAAAATGGCTCCTGAATTTGCCTTAGAATTATATTATGCCATACAAAGAGATGAGCTCAAGTGTAATTTGTCTTCTGTGGCTTTAGGAGATCCTTGGACTTCACCTATAGACTCGGTGTTGGCTTGGGCTCCTTTGTTGTTGAATATGGTAGAGAAGGAAGATAAAAAAATGTCTTGAAAAGAAAGAAGTTTATATGCAATTTTTATTTATTTTAGGGTATTGTTGATCAAGATGGTTATGAAAATATTATGGTGGCTGCTAATAAAACTTTGGAACTGGTTGAAAATGAAAAATGGACACAAGCCACCATGCAATGGAGTGCTACACAATCGGTTTTGTTAAGAGAATCTAAAGGTGTTGATTTCTATGATATACAAAAACCCACCAGAGGTGATGCTTATACACGCATGTTGCTCAGAACAAATAATTATCAAGGTATTTAGGATTTTAAAATTAATTTTAACTATTTCAACTAAGTATAACAATTTAATTAATTACATTTTTCTAGAACTTATGTATCGTACTTTGGTTCACTACGATATTGATGAGGATCGTGATAAAATGTTGCAAGATTTAATGCGTGGTCCTGTTAGTGAGGCTTTGGGTATTCCCTCCAAAGTTAAATGGGGCTCTCAGAGTAGTAACACCTTCTCGCGTCTAATGGGTGATTTTATGAAACCTGTTATTCATATAGGTAAGATCAACATAAAAAGAAAAAAAAAAAATCTGAAAGAAAATTATAATAAATTAAAAATTTCTTTAAACAATTTTAGTCAGTGAACTTTTGGATAATACCGATTTAAAGGTTGGCGTTTTCTCTGGTCAATTAGATTTGATTTGCGCTACTCCCGGTACAGTTAATTGGATTGACAAAATGCAATGGAGTTATCGTGATGATTACATTAAGGCTCCCCGTTTGGGTATTAGTGTTGATCGTATTTTGGAGGGTTATGAAAAATCTGCTGGCAACTTTACCATGTTCTGGGTTAATCGTGCTGGTCATATGGTACCCGCTGATAATCCCGCTGCTATGAGTCATATTCTTAAGAAATTTACTAATTATGGTTAGAATAATTATAAAATATTATAATTAATATAAAATATTAACTTTTACCAAAGAAATAAAATAGTTTGTCTTTAAAAGATAAAAACATTTATACAGTTATGCCTAAATTGAATGCGTATAATTGAAAAACTTCTTAAGGAATGCAGATAAAAAACAAATGATATAAACATTATATAACACAGAGTTACAAAATGAGAAAAAATGTCTGCGGCACGGGGTTTCTTAGACAATTCGGATACACGGTATTAATAAGTACTAAGCCTCTAATCCACTTTTTTTTTGAATTGACTTTAGATCTCGCGATAAATCGCGATTTATAAAATTAAGGAGGTTGCACTATATATTGAAGCATATCCCGAAAACGACTTGTTGGATTTTGTTAAAAAAAATATTGAAAAATTTTAATTAAAATTATCTTCAAGTCTTCCTTCTTACATTATTTTTTAATACGGTCAACAGTTACGGAGATATTAAGCCCCTCTTTTGAGGAAAAATGAAATTTTATACCGCAAGGCGGACGCGTACACCTGTTTTTAAAGAAAACATATCTCGCAGCAGTACAATAATCATAAACGGTAAAAGAAATGTACCGATATTGTATAATGAAATGCTACTTATTTTAATTTTTGTCTGTGTTTACATTCATATTTTTTGAAGTTAAATAGTTTACTATTCGTTTTTACTTAATATTTTGCTGGTTTTGAGAAAAATCTAGTTTTTTTATACCCTACACCACCGTAGGTGGGGAGGGTATTATGCGTTTGTGCTGATGTTTGTAACACCCAAAAATATTGGTCTAAGACCCACCTTAATTTATACCAATCGGCTTAGAATCACTTTCTGAGTCGATTTAACGATGTCCGTCCGTCCGTCTGACCGTCTGTCCGTCCATGTAAACCTTGTAATCAAACTACAGGTCGCAATTTTGAACCAAAATTAATGAAATTTGGCACACAGATTTCTTACATTCATGGGACGAAGCCTATTGAAAGTTTCATGTAAGTCTAAATAAGTGTACCGATTTTTTAAAAGATCGGTCCATAATTAACCATAACCCCCATTAAACCCTTTTTCAGAAAATCACTTTAACGGGCATAAATCCCATTAAAATGTTAGTATCAAGTTAATATTCCACACAAATAAGTTTTATATAAACATAAATAATAGTGTCAAATTTTACAATGATCTGTCCATAATTTACCATAGCTATAAGGCCCTCTTTCCGGAATCACCCAAAAGTGAATAAATTCATATAAAGGTTAGTATCGATGTAATATTCTGTATTCGTATGTTTTATTTTACATTAATTATGAGTATTGGTCTACATTTGGCTCCAACTCTAATAAAGACCCCTCCCTAATTATAATGTACACAATGGTGTAGGGTATGATATGGTCGGGCTTGACCGACTATATCTTTTTCTCTCGTTTAATTTAACTTTGACTTTTACAATTGATTAAAAATTCTTCATACTAGAAAAGAGAAAATGAAAACTTGATCCCTAAAAACCTGTACCAGTTATCTATGTCCTGAAGACAGTCTCGATGATGGGTCCATGATTTGTCGTAGAACACAATAGCGATAAATTTCTACAAATCTTGAAAACTTTTTTAAACAAAGTACATAGAAATTTTGCACAAAAAGCGGAGCGACATTGCCATCAGTCATATAAAAAAAGTAATTGGGTGCTGCTTAAGATCGAGGCCAGGCCACCAACATGATTTTCCCAAGTTAATCCTGTCGTTTTTGAATTGATTAACATGCCAACATATGTAGATGGCTTTGTTGTCAATCTTGTGTAAAAGTGCTGTTGGAAAAAGTCTGATCCTTATCCAGTTAAGAGATGATTTTTTTTTACGTACGAAAAATGACTAACTTAAGAAAGTAATTTTAGGAAAATGGAATGAAAACGGAGAGAAGCGAATTGTAGACATAAATTCCATAAAATAAATTTCATAAAATCATAATTTATTGCAAATAATGTCTAAATAAAAAATGAAAAACGTCGTTTGCCGCAGAAGAAAAAGAAACCAAAATTTTTACAGCCTGTCCTACGATCTCGAACAATTTCGTTCGCAAGCTGTCTTAACGATAATTATCATGTTTTTGTCCCTCTAACGAGATTTAGTACGACAATTCGAACGAAACTAATGCGAACGAAAACGTTAGCATTTCAGTTCAAATTTGCGTCCCAGTAAAATCTTTTTTGTATTTTAAACAAATACAAATGTCAAAAACACTCACTTGTATTTTATTTGTCGAATAAAATAAAATAAAGAATTTCTTCATAAAAAATAGAAGAATTTATTAAAAAATCATTATAGAAAATAAATGGTAAGTAAAATGTATATGTATGTATATATTCACTTTTATCTCCAGTAATTTTAATATCTTTTCCAGCATAAAGAAATCAACTGTGCGGCAGTTGCAGCCACTGGTGGAATTTATGGAGAATCATGCTGAGTTCGCTAGAGGATGTCCTACATTTGGAAGCAACAAAATGACTATGGAAGAGCAATGGATAAATTTAGCAAAAAAATTTAATTCAATGGGACCTCCTATTCGTACCGTAGTTGAATGGAAAAAGGTAAGTAGTGTTTTTACTTTGGAGATTTTTTTGTACTTCATTTTTATGGAATAAAATTTTAATTTGTATGCTTATTATCGCCTGGAGCGATATGAAATCACGTACCAAAAAGAAAATTGCGGTAAACAAAAAAAGTATGAGCCAAACTGGTGGAGGTCTTTACCGTATGAACAACCTTTCAGAATTAGAAACAAGCGCGAATATATTCGGCCCGGCCGAATCTATATACCCACCATCAAAGTAGGCAGTAAAGTGGGCGGACCACGCCCATTTTTTGTTTCCGACTTTACATTGGTCCTTTAACTATGTGAACACAATTTCGTTGATTTTTTTCGTGACCATATATGGGAGGTGGGCGGTAAAGTGGGCGGACCACGCCCATTTTTGGTTTCCGAGTTTATTTCGATCCACCAAGTATACGTACAAAATTTCGTTGGCGTACGTGCTTTTATTGAAGAAATATCAGCAGAAAAGTATTTCACGGACACCCTGTGTTTCTAGTTTTTAGCCCATAACTTTTTTGTTTATAAACCGATTTTGCCCATTTTCAATACCAAACAAACCTTATATAAGATAAATATTTGTGCCAAATTTCGTCTCCCTACGTTGCCCCGTTCGAGCTCTATCCTGCTTTCAACAGACGGATAGACAG
Organism: Protophormia terraenovae; assembly: GCA_951394005.1. Taxonomy (NCBI): domain Eukaryota; kingdom Metazoa; phylum Arthropoda; class Insecta; order Diptera; family Calliphoridae; genus Protophormia; species Protophormia terraenovae. The sequence continues at coordinate 87,895,408 of OX596074.1, forward strand.
ACGGACGGACATAGCTAGATCGACTCAGAATTCAACCAGGACCCAGAAAATATATACTTTGTGGGGTCTTAAATGATTCCTTCGACATGTTACACACGGAATGACAAAATTAATATACCCCTCATCTTTTTGGTGGTGGGTATAAAAATAGTGGATCGAACACTTTTTTTTGTCTAAAGCTGCTGCACCCAACGGCAGGGTATTTGGGTGTTCGGACGACAACGGTTCAGATATTACTGACATTGAGAATTGTTTTATATCTTTAATAGAATCACCACCTAAAACTAATAAAGCTGTGGCTGTGATAACACCTTCAAGACAGCAACAAAACAAAAACCATGACCAGCCACCCTGTGAGAAACAGCATGATCTGTTAGAGCAGTGTATTCAGGAAAAAGAAGACATCCACAAAAACGTAAAAAACGTGTGAAGAGTCCGAAGATGAGCCGCCTAACTTGGTAAAAAAAAAAAATACAACTGACGAGCAAATTTGTTTCATTCGTCGTCTATTAAGAGTTAGTGAACAATTAGCGGCTCTAGCCAAAGAACAGACTACAGCTATGTAAACACTAGCTGAAGCGTCAAAAGCTCTTCTTGTTGCCGTAGAAAGGATGGCAGATGCCTCTGAAACAATAGCAAATGCAGCTAAAAATAGCGCAGAATTACAAAATAAAATATTTGTGTCACTTGAAGCACTGAAAATAGATCTAACAAACCATTTTAAAAACATTATATAAAAATTTATTTTATATGTAAATAAATATATATGCAAATGTATATCCATATATGTATGTAAAAATGCAAAGTTTTATAAATTTATTGCAATACATCTTCGTACTGCCACGGCTGTACTCTCCTCTTCATTGTCCGTTATATCATTCCACACATCCTCAACCACTGGTTCATCATTTGTTCCATCAAAACATTTTTGTTTAATACACATATTGTGCACAACAGCACAAGCGTTAATGATTTGAGTGGCTTTTTCGGGACTGTAGTGAAGACCTCTTGAGCCGAGAATTGTCCGAAATCTATTTTTTAGCAATCCAAAGCACCGCTCTACAACATTACGTGTACTAGTGTGCTTTTTATTATAACGCATCTCATAAATATCTTTTGGGTTCCTGTATGGGGTCATCAAAAATGGACATAACTTGTATCCCCCATCACCCAAACGAAAATGAAAGTAATAACCAAAATATTTTTTGTGTTACAATATATATTACCAAGATCCAAGAATTGCGTTTTCCACCCTCAAAATCATTTTGTAGCTTATCATTTGCAGCACTATGTTCCGATATAAATGCATCATGATTGGAGCCGGGATGCCATGCGTCAACAAACATGATTGTCATTTTATGATCACAAATCTGAAAATAGCAATAATACTTTGATATCATCACATTTTTACTTACCATCATTGCATTTATACTATAATACCCTTTTCTATTATAGTATAAACGTTTAATGTTATCGTCTGGGGACTTAATACGAATGGGGACACACATTCGTATCTACACATCCAATAACCCCTGGAAATCCTGTGCGACCATGCTCTTCTTCAGGACGGGGCATTCTTATCCATATTTTACAAATCCAGTCCTCAAATAACTGCAGACATTAGGTAATAATTCGGTTCACGGTTGACTTTGATGTGGAGGAAACACTCTCATTACCCAATGTTCTTTGGTAACTTCCTGTAGCTAAGAACCTCAAAAAGGTTGCTACCTTAATGTCAGGGCGAATTCTTGAGCTTCGTGATGCTGGTGTCCATTTATCCTTCAACATATCCAAAATAAGTGCAAATATGTTCTTTGATACGCGAAAATTTGCAACGAATCTAATATGTATATGTACAACAAACATTTGATCATATAACATATACATATGTATGTATTATCATGTACTTACTCTTTTGTTGACAAATTAAACACATTTAGGATATCTCGCAATTGTTTGCGAGGTACTTGTTCCTCCTGCTCCTGACTATCCCCTAGGAAATGAACCGCTATTGTAAAATTCATTGTATTTATATTTTCTTATCTTTTTCAGAAAAAATTAGGTAATATTTATTTTTTTTTCTGTTTGTTTTTATGTTTTTGTTTTTAAATATTTTTGAGACGTAAATCAGGCGAACGATAAGTCGAAAGATAGTGGGACATATTTTTACTCGAAAGTGAGTTACTGGCTTTCGTTCGCATTACTTTACGTTCGAGATCGTGGGACAGGCTGTTAGTCTTTTTGCTTTCAAATTGAGCCTTTAAGTAATTTTTTTTTTTTTTTTTTTTTTATAAACACCTTTCAAACAAAAATTTTCTTAAATGGAACAAATTTTACGACCGTTTTGTTTATGATGTTAATGTTACTATCTTTTGTCAATATTGATGTAATTTTTGTAGATATGAATGTGATTTTTTTTTTTATAAATGTAGTTTGGATCAGTACATTATAATACAGTAAATAAAACCAACATTTGATTTTTCAGTGGTTACAGCCTTTTGCATTTTAGTTGATGTATTACACACATGGACAAAAAAATAAATACACTAATAAAAGTTCTGTTTAACAGTTCATTATAAAATATTTATTGAAGATAAATTAAAAAGTAACCATAATTTTTTTTCTTATATGATATGTAACAAAAATACGATATATAAACTTAATTAAATCATAAATAACGTGAAATCTTCTTAAAAATGTTTTAAAACAGATTAAATAAGTGGACAAGAAAATAAATACGCTCACCTAAAGTACCACAAAAGCAAATCTAATTCAATTTTTTTTTTTTTAAATTTTTTGATACTTGTAACTGTAGTTCACTAGTATCCTGTGTATCCACCATTATTTTGAATAACTTTGCCCACCCTTTTTGGCATACTGGCGATCAATTTACGACATGTCTCCACTGGTATTTCGTACCACGTTTTCTGAACAAAGGTCCCCAACTGATCCTTATTTTGAAAATTTTATTTTACAATTCTTCGTTTTAACTCTCCCCAAAAGTTTTCGATCGGGTTGAGGTCAGTTGATTGACTTGGCCAGTTCATTACGACAATCTCATTACCCCTGAACCAATCCCGACACAACTTTGAGGTGTGTTTCGGATCATTATCCTGCTGAAAAACCCACCTGAGAGGCATATTTTCGCTTGCATAGGGCAACATAATATATTCTAGGATGTCTCTGTACTGAAATCGTGTCATAGTGTCGGAAATTCGATGTATCGGACCAACACCGTTCCACGAAAAACAACCATTATGTTACCCACGCCGTGCTAAACTGTCTTTTTAGTAAAACGAACATGAAATTATTTACCTTTGGGGCGTCTTACGTTCCTAGCCAAGACATTGTCGAACAAATTAATTTTAGTTTCGTCGGTCCATAAGATATTCCGCCACTTTTTTTCACCTTCTGGGCCAGACCAATTAGAATGACTTCAGGCGAAAGTTTGCCATGCCTTTTTTTTTTTGTCGAAGCAAGGAAATTTTTCTGGCTATTCTACCAGGTAAATTGGCACTATATAGTCTTCTACGTACCATTGGGGATGAAACTACGTTACCAATCTCTGCAGAAATGGCTCTGGAAGAAATGAATGGGTATATTTTTGCCATAGTAATAATGCGATTATCCGTTGTTGGTGATGTTTTCTTTGGTCTTCCACGGTGTTCAACTGCAGGCTGTTCTTTTAGAGCATTTTGTACGAAATATAAGGAACGATTCAAGGTTTCAGTAATAAAACGAAGACTTTTTGCCTTATTTCTCAGCGTCAAAGCAATTCTCCTCTCCTCGACGGTACAATGCTTGCCCCGACCCATCTACTAAATATTTTCCTTTTTTAGTTTACAAAAACTAAATGGGAATTCCATACAAATTACAAACCTTTTAAAAAAACCTTTTAAAAACTTAATAATTCAATTAAAAATAAAATGTATTTATTTTTTTGTCCATACAACGAAAGCTCCCCACGAACAAAAAAACGGCAAATTTGAAAATGGAGAATCATTCTCCTTTTTTTTCAACAATAAATGGTATTGCCATATCGAACCATTAAAATAACGAAGAATTGCCATGTGCATTTATAGCCACATGAAAATTTTATAATCGAAAATGTATTGAAAGGAAATGTATTTACTTTTTGTCCAGGTGTGTATATGTATAAATAAGAATATGCATATCTATAAGTTAATTCATTACAATCATTCTTGAATGTTGAAATAAAAAGATATAGTACTGAATTACCCCTTGAAAAAAAAAATAATAATAAAAATAGACGGACATTTTCCGATAATGGACAAAATCAGCGTGATGATCGCTGTCCGCCTATGGGAGCTTTCACTGTATATAGATTCGATGAAAGTTATAATAATTTGAAGTTGAAATTAAAAAAAAAAATAAATTTTTGCATTTTTTTCCAAAATTCTTCTAAAATTCTTCTACCTTCTAATTCTTTTGTTCTGGACTACAGAATTTTCGTAATTGTTTTACAAGAATTCTTAACGCAAATTCATGTACTTTGTAATTTTATTAAAGTTTTTATATTTATTATTTTTATAAAATTCTAAAATGTCAAAGCCAAGATCAACAATAAAATATATGTTGGTTAAACAATGCCTGGGTCAAAGAATACTAAGAAAAGAAGGCTTGTCAAAAAAACCTAATTCTGTTGTCAAAAAAAAAAAAAAAACATAACTTTAAGATTGTGTTAGACAAATTTTATTTATATGTATTTGTGCTGGAACCACTTTCACCACACATCATAATCATACATAGTTGCACAAAAGAGTATTAACAAATTATTAAATATAATTCATCACAATTATATTCGCAGATTTTCATCTTTTGATGCGGGTTACATCCACAAATAGTAATATAATTAAATTTTTTGGCTTTTTATTGATGAATATGAAAATAATTTAAAACTATTTTAAATTCTGTTTTATTTTTAATACCAAAAGTAGCAACATTGTTCGTTCAATTTAAATTTCAACATACAAAAAATGAATGTCAAAAATAAAATAAAAAAATATTTTTTCAATTTGTGGAAAATATTCGTTTAACGGGAGTTAAAATACTATAAACGCGTGTGAAAAAATAATAAAAATATCGTGTGTTTGTTGAAAAATGTGTCGCGTGTGTAATTTTCCTTAAATTTTAAGGAAAATATTTGTTTATTTTGTGTTGTTTCTCTCTCTCACAAGTGTGTTGAATTCACACAGAACTTGTATGTGAAGAGAGAGAAATGTTGTTGTTGTAGGAAAGAGTACTATTTTCCCTTCTTAGTATTCTTTGGCCTGGGGTTTCCTCGGACTAGAATTTCGGGTATATTGCAGAGAAACAAGCCGAAGCAAAATTTTCGGTGGCGGCGCAAACTAAACTAATTCGGCGGCGGCTAAATTTTCGGCTTGGATTTAGTAAATATTACCATGTGCTCCCCATCTACAAAAAAACTTGAAGCATTTGAAATAGAAGTGAGGATTTCATCATTTATTAATTATTTATTCACTTTTATACGTTCTATTATCTGTAATTTTAATAAATTTATCGTAAGTAAGTAAAATTATAATAATAGATGTAGCCACTGCATTCACTTCTTCGAAAAAGACAGAAAAATATGTTTTTTGTTGAATTTGAATAAAAATTTAAAATTTTCGGCGGCTGATTTTGAGCCGTTAAAAACTATCGGCTTGTATTTCTGGTATATTGTGCCTAATTTTCATTGGAATACCTTTATTCGTTTAAATTTTATTTAGGTCCAAATATTAATGTTATTTCTAAAAAAATATGCTTAAAATCCAAATTTTATGTTTTTCGCGTCATGGTCTGGCGAATTTTTACCAACTTTGGTTGGTAAAACCCACTTCCAGGAATCGCCCTAAAATGCATAAAATCATATAGATGTTAGTATCAACGCATTTTTCCGTATTTATATATTTTATTTTACATTTAGTAAAAGTGTTGATTTAAAATTGGCCACAGGTCTAATATAAGTCCCCTTCCTGGATTTAAATTCTCATGCACAATGGTGTAGGGTATCATATGGTCGGTCTTAGTCGACTATATTCTTTTTTATTTACCATGTATTTTGTGAAAGCCACCATTGCACAGTGGGGCCAAAAGCAAAATAAATGGTAATAAGTCTGGAACTTTGGAACCACTGAACTGATTTAGATGAATCTTGGAATATCGATAGAGGAGGAGTTGGTCTTTCAGAATATTGTTGGATATAGTCCGTAGCTGCAGCACGGTCGCCGCTACAGTGGGCCATATTTGACCACCTCGAGGGTGAAAAACATATCGGGCCTTATAACTTTTACAAATATTAACCGATTTTAAATATTTTTACATCTTTGAAATTCTCTCTAAGCAAGACAAGGAAAAAACATGCTTATCTAAATTATCTCGTATGGTTTAAAAGATATTTAACTTCAAAAAATTAATTTCTCATTTTTGGCCTTGACTTTTTTGCGATAAAAAAGTAACTTTATATATTTAACTTTTTAAAAAATTTTTGTTAAAAAAGTTTATAATTTTTTGACATTTTATGAAAGACGGGACCCAAGAAATCGTGTAAGTCTAATTTTGAAAAGATCTGAACGTTCACCCTACATCCAGCAGTGGTCAAAAATTATCAATTTTGGATTGGAAGTTATAATTTAGAGTCTGTAAAAAAAAATTGATTGTTGATTTTGGTACTTCTGTGAATTAAACTATATAGCTTAATATGTTCTTAAAGGTAAACTAAGTCACACGAGGCAATTTTCCAAAAATACCCAAATTTTCAATAATAAAAACTTCGACCTTTAAAAATATATAGTAAAATTATATATATTTTTCTGATTTTTACAATTATCAATTCTTTATTACATATTTTATATCATATGAAAAAATTATGTTGATACCTATAAGCATTTGGAAATTATTCAGTCTCAAATTTTTGAAATATGTCCATATAAACATAATTTGCATTCGTTCGTATTGTTTCAAGTAAAGTGTGCTAAAAACTTTAATATAGTAAAATTTGTTATACATAGTCTTAAAGAAGATACAATTTTTTCCTTGTCTTTCATAGGAGAATCCAAAGATGTAAAAATATTTAAAATCGGTTAATATTTGTAAAAGTTATAAGCCCCGATATGTTTTTCCTTGTCTTTCATAGGAGAATCCAAAGATGTAAAAATATTTAAAATCGGTTAATATTTGTAAAAGTTATAAGCCCCGATATGTTTTTCACCCTCGAGGTGGTCAACTTTGGCCCACTGTAGCGGCGTCCGTGTTGCAGCTACGGACTATATCCAACAATATTCTGAAAGACCAACTCCTCCTCTATCGATATTCCAAGATTCATCTAAATCAGTTCAGTGGTTCCAAAGTTCCAGACTTATTACCATTTATTTTGCTTTTGGCCCCACTGTGCAATGGTGCCTTTCACAAAATACATGGTAAATAAAAAAGAATATAGTCGACTAAGACCGACCATATGATACCCTACACCATTGTGCATGAGAATTTAAATCCAGGAAGGGGACTTATATTAGACCTGTGGCCAATTTTAAATCAACACTTTTACTAAATGTAAAATAAAATATATAAATACGGAAAAATGCGTTGATACTAACATCTATATGATTTTATGCATTTTAGGGCGATTCCTGGAACACCTCCTCTATCAATATTCCAAGTTTCATCTAAATCGGTTCAGTGGTTTCAAAGTTCTAGACTTATTACTATTTATTTGGCTTTTGGCCCCACTGTGCACTGTTAAATGGCATTTTAAATTTTCCATTTAAGCATTTCTATTTACAAAATATATATTGACGTATGTATGTGGAATAGTTATGGTATAAAACCCATATCTTATTTTACATCATTTAGCACATAAGGGTCTAAATGTCCATTTCATATTTGACACAGCTGTCAAAATGCGGACATAAAAACACACAAAATCAATATTTAATAATAATAAAACTAGACCAAAATTCCACATCATAAAGTAAAATTAGTGGTTTGAAATTCATTCTAAATAATAAATCTTTTGTTATTGTTTATACTTACAACAAAAAATAATAATAATCTTATGATTTGTAATATTGTTACTTTAAGTTTTTAATCTCTTTTTATTTGTATTTTTCTTAGCATTTTCGTTTTCTATTTCTGTTGCTCTTAACATTTTGGCAAGAACAACTTTTTGCCAGCCATTCCATCCATAAATAAATTTTACAAGCCGAAGAGAAAACAAAACTTTTTCCAACTCACAAAAGTATGTATGTAGTAGATGAGTTAACAGGAAGATTGTTTTTTCCAATAGCACCAATGACGTTGTGACACGCCTGTTTAAAAGTGATTGAGATGGTGTTTATGATGCTAAAGTATGGTAGTTATAAAGTAGTATTTAATACTGGCTATTAAATTGGGGATATTCATAGTTAGCTGCTGATATTTTAAATGCACAAAAGAAATAATAGGATCATTCCTTGAAGTATAACATTTCACTCGGAATAAGAATTAATAGATAATATTTTTGGTAACATTTATCTTTGATCATATTTTTAATTTGTCTGTGAATATCCCAACTAAAGTTTCAAACAATGTTTGACTGGTTTATGATGCCAAAAAGAAGATACTGAAAATAAAAACAAAAAAAAAAAAAAAAAAAAAAAAATATTGAATCCAAACATTACGAAAAAAACCTTTTCCACATAAAAAATAAAATAAAAAATCATAATCAATTTGTACATACGAGAACATCATTACGTTTCTAAAAGTTTGAAAAGGATTTTCCTGTAGATTTAAAAAAATAAAACTTTTATTCTTTACAAAGATACTTTTTGTGGTATTTTTTTTTTTTCTTTATTTCTTTCTTTTTGGCACGGTTCTTACACTGGCAACGTCATCAAAGTTTTGTTTGACATGCTACATATGAAAAGTTTTTCTTTCCTGTCACTTTTTATTTTTGCTCTGAACTAATTTCTACTTGTTAATTATGTCTGTGTGTGTATGTTTTTTTGTCTTATTTTTAGGATGTTGCATAATTAAATAGTTTAAGTAATTGATTAAGTTTTCGTGACATAAATAATTAGAAACAAGTGGCTGTAAAGAGTTTGTTAAAATGTAAAGTTTTTGTTGCCAAAAGAGTGCAATTAGTTGGAAATATACTAAAAATAATAAAATAGTTAGAAAGACTAGATTTTTGTCTTAAAAGTTACATCAAAGTTTTATGCTGCTTAAAGCTATAGATAGAGTTATTTAAATGTAGTCTTTAATATGTTATGAGTCATCTATTATATATTAATTAATTTACTTATTTATTTATTTATTTATTTATTTATTTATTTATTTATTTATTTATTTATTTATTTATTTATTTATTTATTTATTTATTTATTTATTTATTTATTTATTTATTTATTTATTTATTTATTTATTTATTTATTTATTTATTTATTTATTTATTTATTTATTTATTTATTTATTTATTTATTTATTTATTTATTTATTTATTTATTTATTTATTTATTTATTTATTTATTTATTTATTTATTTATTTATTTATTTATTTATTTATTTATCAAAAATTTTCCTAATTAGAAAGAAAAGTTTTCAGTTTTATTAGAAATTGTTAATCTCAATTCATATTCTTGGTCTAAAATTTGTCTGTTTTATTGAATAAATGAATATAGAACTTTTTTGCTTAGCAATAATAAATTTTATTAGTTGTACACACACTAAGGCGTATGATTAATATTAATATAGTGAAAGAAGCTTTATATTACCAAGGCTATGTATACAACGCACAGTGGTTCTAAATAGGTTTTTTTTTAGAAATATTTTTGTAACTTGTAAACCATTAGAGATATCTAAATAAAAACTCGAGATAGTCCACTTTGACACCCTTGTATTATCACAGGGTTACTATATCTGTAGTTTAGGAGATATAGATATATTACAAAAAAAAATCCGTTTGACCCCACTGTGTAGCGTTAGGTAGAGAGTAGAGGGTAGGCCTCCAAAGTTAGTCACTTCCTGTTTTTTTTAATTCGACAAAAATTCATATATGATTTGAAAGTAAAAAAAAAAATTACAGGTAGTCCTTATAAATATCTACAAAAAACATGCTTATATGTCTAAGTTATCTCTTTTAGTTTAGGTCAAAGCAAATTTTTACCCTCATTTTTGGCTTAATTTTTTTAAACTTGAGCGAATTTAAAAAATCCCAGTTGACCAATTTTTGACCAACAACCCTCTACCCTCGTGTCCTGCTTGGGCCCTGTACTCCTACTAGTCAATTAAAAAATACCGCGTACTATGTGAAATTTTAATTAGATATCCAACGGTTCATAAGTTACAGAATTATATACAGAAATAATCGATTTGTATGATATGTATGATAGTCTTTCACTGCTCAGACCTCAGTAATTGCCTCTAACCTAAAGTATTCAAAGCCCAAAACCGGTTTCCGGTTTTTTTTTACAAACGCTGTAGTTTTCGTTTTTTTTTTTTTAAATAATTTTCGGTTTTGTTCGTTTGTTTTTTAATACCATATTATTTAACTTTTTATGTAATTTTACTCAGAAAAAGAGTCCAAAAATGAAAAAAAAAAAATAATAATAATAATAAATAAATTACTTGACAAAAAATAAAATTTACATTAAAAATACAATAAAAATTACACAATAACTGCCTGTTTCTCTATGTCGAACGAAAAATTCGTTTCGAATAAATGTATGGAAAACAACAAATAAATTTAAAATTTTGTTTTTGTTTTCCATACATTTATTCGAAACGAATTTTTCGTACGACATAGATAAACGGGCAGTAAATCAAACTATTGAGTGCAAGTGTTGCCATTTTAGCAATTTCAGTGCTATATTTCAGGGACAGAAAGTAATCATTATTCATGAAATTTTAAACAAAAAAAAATCAGATACAAGGAACAACCGGATAAAAGTGTTAAATACAGAAATGTAATCTTCAGAACAGGTTCTATCGGAATCCGGAATGATTTTTATTTTTTTGATTTTTATGAAAAAAATCAATATTAATGATTATTTTTGATTTTTATTTTTTCGCTCAACTCATAATGATTATTTTTGATTTTTACTTTTTTTGCTCACAATATAAAACTTAACATGAGAAATGAAACTATTACGCAACTTTTAATAAAAAGGAATTCTCATCGTAAATTAGATTTTTTACTAAAAGGCAAGTGTGATGATATATTTTTCATCAGATTTTTTAAAAAATATCCAATTTTTTTTATAAAAATCGAAATTTTTTCTAAAATATTATTTTTTATTAAAAATCAATTTTTTTATTAAAAATAAAATTATTTGCAATAAATCAAAGTTTTTACTTAAAGAAATTTTTTTACTAGATAAAAGTTTAAGTTCTTATGTTAAGTTTTATATTGTGAGCAAAAAAAGTAAAAATCAAAAATAATCATTAAGAGTTGAGCGAAAAAATAAGAATAAAAAAATAATGATTATTTGTTGATTTTTATTTTAAAACTCATAATCATTACGGTCCTTTCTATATTTAACACGTCAACATATTAAAATGCATTGAAAAATTATGCTAAATGCTTTTTAGTACATTTTTACAATATTTTTATATCAATCATTTTTGTTTCTTGGAAAAATGTCTTAGTAAATTATTCGATATTAGTTGTTAGTTTTAAAAAAGCTCTGTTTTTGAATTTATTTCCTAATATTATAAAATAATTCTGAAGAAAAAATATCTTAAGTTGTCATTTGAACTAAATTTTACAAGAAGCAAAGGCAACGAAAATATGATTTTTACTTTACAAAACAATTTAGCAGTGTTGCCGGAGTCGGTAGTTCATATTACACAACCAAAGCCAAAATTAAAAAAATTACACAAAGATGAAAATTTTTTAAAAAATATAATAAATATCTCAACAAAAAAAGCACCCAAAATGAGCTGTATAAGCGATGATTTTAACAATCTGTTGCCATTGGAAGGGAGTTTTTAGTGCCGAAAAGAATTGCAGTGTCCTACCAATGACAAATTTTTTATGTACACTGTTTCTCTAAAAACGAATGTTTATAACATTATTTAGTTTGTTGAAAGATAATAAAAATACTTTTAAATTTGAGAAATTTTAATTTTCTTAGAAATTAACCTTTTTCCCTGCTAAGAATACATTGATTTTAACTTTTTTGTAAATAATTATTAACTTCCAAAAAAGTCAAAAATTTATTCTCCTTTTGCAATCTTGTATTAGAATACCAGTTTTTGAGCCTTATTTTTTTTTTTTCAATTCTTTGGAGCAATTTAGTTTTTCAAAATATATATAAGTAGAGACTTTTTATGAACAGTTAATTTACGAAATGAAGTACTGAAATTACACAGAAATTCCATTATCCAGAAATTATTTCCAAATAAGAGGACTAACAAAATATTAAAGAAAGGCGAATAAATAAAATAAATAAAAATTTTGAATAAAAAAACAGTCCCGAATGTTGTATTCGGCTCGGCCAAACTATATACCCACCATCAACTTTTTCAAATTTTACGTAGGCGGTAAAGTGGTCGGACCACGCCCATTTTTTGTTTCCGAGTTTACATTGGTCCTTAAACTAATTGTAAAATTTCGTTGACGTTTCACCTTATATGGGAGTTTATATCGACCCTCAAACTATATGTATAAAATTTCGTATATGCATTTGTTTGAGAGATATCAGCAGAAAACTATGAAATGAAGCTACGACGGACATTCTGTGTTTCTAGTATTTTGGCCATAACTTTTTTGTTTATTAACCGATTTTGCTCATTTTCAATACTAAACAAATCTTATATAAGATAAATACAAATGTCGTCCCCCTAGGTTGTTCCGTTCGAGCCCTATCCTGCTTTCAACAGTTGGATAGACGGACGGACAAAGCTAGATCGACCCAGAATCGAACCAGGACCCAGAAAATATATACTTTATGGGGTCTTAAATGATTCCTTCGACATGTTATACACGGAATGACAAAATCAATATACCCCCCATTTTTTTGATGGTGGGTATAAAAACCAATTTTATATGAGGGATTTTTTTTAATAAATATAATATGCCGAACAAATTTTTTGATCTCAATTCGCCTAGAAGTGAAAAATGTTCAGATTCAGAACTCTGTAATTAGTACGAAAAATAGCTAGTTTTTTCACAAAAATATAGTACTATACTATTCACTTTTTTCAAAAAATGTATTTTTTTTTAACAAAAAATGAGTTTTTTTTACATATTTTAAAGACATGCCTTCATAAATGGTTAATAAAGAAATTTTAAATTGATTTATGTTGGCACGCTATATCCAGCACTGGTCCAAAGAATTGTGAATTTTAGAAAAGTATAATTTTTATCGAATATAAAAAATTGTCACGTGAGTTTTTTAAATTAATTGAATTAAAATTATATTTAGACTAATTTGACACTAAATTGCTTTCTGCCCGGTCAAAAACGAATGGGGGAGAGCAGATTTTATAAAAAAGCAAATTTTTAAACGACATTTCTTAAATTGCAAAAAAGCATATTACCATAATATGTTCACTATTATATAATATAATATAAATCTTTCATTAGTGCAAAAATTTATAATCTGACTGTCAATTTCTACATGTATACTTTAAAAACTTCTTAATTTTCCTTGATTTTTATACCCTACACCACCATAGGTGATTGGAATATAATGCGTTTGTGCTGATGTTTGTAAAGCATAGAAAAAATTATCGGACACCCACCTTAAAGTATAACGTTATCGATATCCGTCCGTCCGTCCGTCTGGTCGGCTGGCTGGATGGCTGTCTGTCCATGTAAATCTTGAGAACAAAGTACAGGTCGCAATTTTAAGGATATCTTGATGAAATTTGTCACGAATAATTATTTTAACACAAGGACGAAGCCTATTGAAATTGGTTATGATCGATCCATTATTTCACCTAGCCCCCATACAAATGTCCTCCCGGAATAGGGGTTTAACGATCATAAATGCCTTAAATATAACAATATTTCAATTAACTTGGTACAAAGGAGTTTTGTATAAGTATCAATCTTTGTATCAAATTCTAAGAATATCGGTCAACAATTGACCATAGCTCCCTTATAAACCCTTCTTCCGAAGATCACTTTAATGTGCATAAATCCCATACGAATGATAGTATCAAGTTAATATTCGGTACAAATAAGTTTTATATACTTAAGTAGAAACAACATTACCAAAATTTATGATAATCGGTCCATAATTTACCATAGCTCCCATATAAAACAAATTCCGGGAATCGCCCTAAAGGGCATAAAATCATATAGATGTTAGCATCAATGCATTGTTCTGTATTTGTATATTTTATTTTACATTGAGTAAAAGTGTTGGTCTACAATTAGCTACAGGTCAAATTTTTAGCTCATGCAGAATGGTGTAGGGTATCATATGGTCGGTCTTGACCGACTATAGTTTTTCTCTCGTTGATTATATTTTAGTAATGAAAAATTATTTCCACCTAAATGAAAAATTTGTGTTTCTTCCGATCAGCTCATAAACATCTCAACTCTGTCAAAGTTTATTCAGATATATTCTACGGATCAAAAGTTATTAAATAACTTTTTCGAAAAAAAAAAAAAAAAAAAATAAAAAAGCTTTTTGGGACCGCTGTGCAGTGGGAGAAATAGGCGGGAACTATGGCCAGAAATATAAAATATAAGGTTTTCAAGACATTTTAAGAATAGCTATTTTTATATTCTATAGTTTATTTTGACAAACATTAGTAAATATCTCTTTTTACACTTTCCCTAATAATGTATCTTGTACTTGATGGTGTTACAAGTATTTTATTCCTATTTTACTTATTTTTAATAACTTAACATGAGCTTCAGTAAGTTTTAGCAATTTAATGAACATAATTACTTTTTAAATTTTAATTATTTACGCATTTGTATTAACTTTCACTTCAATTTACTTCCCATTTTCAACAGTCATGTCAACTATGCCAGAAGCTTTTAAGTACACATTTTGTAGTGTAAAATTGTAACAGTAGAGATAGAGACAGACTCCTTAAAATTGTATTAAAATTTAATTAAGTGTAATAATATGTGTTTGTATTTTAAAGTGCGTGTATTTGACAGGTGTCATATTGTAGGCGTTTTATGAAATTGATATTTAATGTAGCGTCGAGACATTTATTAAATATAATTATTTATTTAATTTCTTTAAATTGACAAGTTTATGAGAAAATTATTGAATTAGTGGTTGGTTGGTGGTTAGGCAGTGCCAGCAAAAGGAATTGGAGTGAAACAGGAAGAATTAAAGCTGTTGGATGTACTACATAATGGCATGTATGTATTTTGTAAGGCAAATATGATTTATATTCTCGCAGATATTTAGTATGATTTTAATATATGTCCTACTTATCTACTTTTTGGTTTTCAGTTTACGACATAATCTTGGCCATATGATTTAAACCGCTACAAAAATTGTTGTTGTTTATTAAAAATTCGTTCAAATTTAACTTTTTTCTTTTAGCATATTAAATAATTAATATAAAACCTATTACGCAGTAGTTATTAGCACAAAACTAACAAAAATTCTTGGTAATATTCATTCATAGTGCTAAAAAATTTACAGTTAATACATTTAAATAAGTTTTTAATTTATTTATACCAATTTATACAGATTCTCGGAAGTGGGTTTATATGGGAGCCATGGTAAATTATGGACCGATTCTAATAAAATTTATCAATGTTGTTTCTGCTTATATGAAACTTATTTGTGTCGAATATTAACTTGATGCTAACATTCGTATGGGATTTATGCACATTAAAGTGATTTTCGGAAGAGTGGTTTATATGCGAGCTATGGTCAATTGTTGACCGATATTCTTAGAATTTGATACAAAGATTGATACTTATACAAAACTTTTTTGCGACGAATTTCATTAAAATATTCTTATTTTTAAGGCATTTTTTAGTGTTGAAACTCTAGGTGAAATAATGGACCGATCGCATCCAATTTTAATAAGCTTTGTCCTTGTATCATAAAAGTCCCATGTGCCAAATTTCATTCAATTATCTTCAAAATTGCGGCCTGTACTTTGTGCACAAGGTTTACATGGACAGCCAGCCAGACGGACGGACGGACATCGTTAGATCGATTTGAAAAGTGATTCTGAGTCGATTGGTATACTTTAAGGTGGGTGTTGTGTAACTTTGCGTTACAAATATCAGCACAAACGCATAATACCCCAACCACCTATGGTGGTGTAGGGTATAAAAATAACCAATTTTGCCCAATCATACCCTTGTTTATAGATTATGTGGTTATCTGTTTATTTGTAGTGTTGAAAAGTAATACAAATTGAAACAAGAAATGTATTTTGTTTGTTTTTTTTTTTTTTTAAATATTATTATATAATCACATAACCTGATAATCACAGCCTATCGTGAACAACCCTATTAATTTTTGAAGAAGTACTTAAATTTAAAATAAAACGAGAAGAAAAGGTGTAGTCGGTTAAGAACGACCATATACCCTGCACTATTATGTATGAGCATAAAAATATGGGAAGGGGACTTATATGAGACCTTTGGCCAATCGTAGACCAACACTTTTACTAAATGTAAAATAAAATATACAAATACAGAATAATGCGTTGATAATAACATCTACATGATTTTATGCACTTTAGGGTGATTCTCGGAAGAGGGTTTATATGGGAGCTATGGTAAATTATAGACCGATTCAATGTTCTTTCTACTTATATAAAACATATTTGTGTCGAATATTAACATTCGTATGGGATTTATGCATATTAAAGTGATTTTCGAACGAGGGGTTTATATGGGAGTTATGATCAATTGTGGACCGATCTTCTTTAAATTTGGCACAAAGATTGATACTTGTACAAGACTTCTTTGCGTCGAATTTCGTTAAAATATTTATATTTTTAAGGAATTTTTGAGTGCTGAATCTCTATTCCAGGGGGAAATTTTTATGGGGGCTAGGTGAAATAATGGATCGATCACAACCAATTTCAATAGGCTTCGTCATTGTATCATAAAAATCCCACGTGCAAAATTTCATTGAACTATCTTCAAAACTGCAACCTGTACTTTGTGCACAAGGTTTACATGGACAGCCAGACAGCCGTCCAGACAGCCAGACGGACGGACATCGTTAGATCGATTTAAAAAGTGTCCGGGGGGACATTTGTATAGGGGCTAGGTGAAATAATGGACCGATCCCAACCAATTTTAATAGACTTCGTCCTTGTATCATGGAAGTGCACAAGCTTTACATGGACAGCCAGCTAGCCAGACGGACGGACATCGTTAGATCGATTTGAAAAGTGATTCTGAGTCGATTGATATACTTTAAGGTGGGTGCTGGATAACTTCTTCTTTATGTTTCAAACATCAGCACAAACGCATAATACCCTAACCACCTATGGTGGTGTAGGATATAATTATGTTCTCGCAGTAATCCAAGTTATATGAAACTGCAAATGGTGCCCGCGAAAAACTGAAATTTTGAAAAATTTTCGCTTTTCTTTTCTCAACGCAAAATACGCATAACTACAACAGAAATAAATCATTATTCCAAATTTTGTATTCTGTTGAAAGGTGCACAGACCTAGCCCAAAAAACCAAACATTTTAAAAAATTAAAAACAAAAAATTTTTTTCAAAACTCGGTTGCCCTGTATTTAATTGCCGAAAGTCTGTACAATAAAAGTCCGATTAGTTTATATATGATAGAATGAGATCAAAAAGTATGAATGCACAAACAAAAAGTGTAGAAGAATGGGAAAAAATTAAGTAATTTTTAGCCGTTTTTCAAAGTTTTTGAAATTTGAACAAAAATTATGACTGTAAGAAGAAACCTATGGTTCTAAAATTTTGCACTCTATCAGTTTCAAGTCTTGTGAGTTTAGATCTGTAATAAATTTTTTAAAATATCATTACCACAAAACTTATTAAGGATTTAAGTCAGTTTCAGTTAGGTAAACAATTTTTGATATCGGCCCATATAGAATTGTTCTATTAAACCGCGTCTTTGAATTTGAGTAGCTATTTTACATGAATTTATAGTTTTGTTTTTTGACAAATTTATGCTACTTGGGATATTTATGTTTTTAACTTACCATTTATTTGACATAAAAATTAAATTAACCTATTATGGATCGGTGATTCCAAAATATTACTTTTGTTACTAAAGCGTTAAATGAATATCAATATTTATAGTATTAAAAAGATAATGATTGATGCTCTAAAACAGGGGTTCTCACAAGATCTTGCTTCGCGACCCCCTTCTGACAATGTAATTGAAGCACGACCCACTATAACTTTGACTAAGGAGTGAGATCGAAAAAATCCTTCTTTTTCGTCACTCAAATTTTCAAAAAAATCCAAATTGGTCCTACAAAAAATTGGCCAAATAATTAAAGATCTACCGTCAAACTGTTTCCAATGTTATTAAACAGTATCAGGAGAATTTGACCATTGATAAGAAACCTGATTCGGATAGAAAAAAAGGTCCACATGATATTGGGACGGCCAGAAAATGTTGTATAATGGAAGATGGCGTATATACAGCCAGATTTTTTTCAGCTTCCGGGTAAAAATTTTTATGTTGCTAATGCTTTAGGAAATGTTGAAGGTAAGTTTAGAACCCAAAAGCAGACAAAATTTCCTTAGAAATTCCTGATTGAATTTTATATATGTTAGGATTTTTTCGATCTCACTCCTTAGTTTAAAAATCAGATAAAATGTTTTTTTGATTATAAAAAATAAAAGTTTTGTATCCTTGAGAAGTCGCATTAATCGAGCATATTTTAATAATCTATTTCTACAGAATGTTATTCTATGGTTAACATGAGTTTTTGTATAAAGATATCTTCCCATTTTGAAATAGTCCCATGCTTTCAATAGAACTTTTATTTAGAATTCTACATAATATTTACATTAAAAAATTGTGTATTAAAGAATATTTTTCTGGACTCCTTCGCGACCCCCTACGAATGTCCTTACGGGCCCCTTGTGGGTCGCGGACCCCCTTTTGAGAACCGTTGCTCTAAAATCTAAATTATGTTTGAAAATTATCGAAATATTTAAACTTTAATCAAATAGTATTTTAAGAACTTTATAGAAAATTTTACTAAAATCTTCATTTCACAAGAATAATATTTTTAAAATAATAATTGCTGATTATGTATTAGTTGAAATTTGTGTTGTAATTATTCGAAAAAAAGTTAAAAATTTTGTACACTGTTTATAGAAAATCATATTTTTGGTAATATATTAAAAATGACCCAGCACCAGAGAACGAAATAATTGAACCGAATTATTTTGGGGAATAGTTTATAAAATATAAATTTTTAACTTAAGGAGAACGTTTGTAACATTTTTTATCCGCATACAAATTGATGCTCTTGATGATGATTGATTGATGCTACATTATTATAAACATCATTCAGTTATCATTCAATTATTATTTTTAATTTTTTCGATTTTTTATTGAATGATAAAACTTTTAGATTAAAAAAATATAATTATTTTTTATTGCCAATAACTCTGATTAATTTCCATGCTAGTTACTTTCTATAAAAAAATAAATACTTATTTGCAAAAAAAAAAAAAATAATAAAGAAAAAATGGTGTAATTGAAAATAAAGTAACGGAAATTGTACATTTCATTTGGCGGAAATCAACTAAAGAAACGTGTATTGGAAATGATGGAAAATAAAAAACAACAAACAGTTGAAATGAAAAAGTAAATAAAACATCATGCACACGCACTAACTAAAATGTCTTCTTATAATCAAGCAATCAGTCAGTTCATACCCCATCATTCAGTCAACAACTCGGTAGCAAATAGTTAGTCTTGCTATATATGAATTTCAGACTTTATGCAACTGCCACATGATGGTGCATATTAAGTATGTCTGAATGAGAGTGTATATGTATTTGTTTATAGTATTATGGGGGTAATTTGCATATATTTACGCAAATATTTCCATATGAAATAAACCTGTGAAGGTACTTTTACTTTAATTTTTACTCTGCACTGTGGGATGGTAGAAAATATATTTCTTTTCGTTTTTCTTTAAAATTATATATAAAAAAGTTAATTAATTTTATTTATTTATTTATTTATTTATTTATTTATTTATTTATTTATTTATTTATTTATTTATTTATTTATCTATTTATTTATTTATTTATTGAATTTCATTATAGTGAAATAGATTAGAGACTCTAGCAGGAATCGAACCTTCAACTCCTAGACAGATAGAGTAGCACAGTACCTACTACCCTACCGGGGCATCGAGAAAAGTATATTATACGACCTTTTTTAAGAAATTCTTTAAAATTGAACAAAAAGTCGCTCTACTGTGCAACTATATAAACGTAAATTGTGATTTATGTTCTCGTTAAAAAGAGCCATAAAATTAATTTTAATAAAAAAAAGTGTAATTGTAGTGATTTAATTGATTCAAAAATATTCAGCAGGGAACTTTTAATAAAACTTTAAATAAAGTTGCTTCCTGGATTTCAATTTCCTCCTTTATATCATTAGAAATATTTTATTGTATTCCGCTATTCAAATTAGACTAATTAAACGATTTATTTATTTATGTGCTTATTTAGTTTGTTTAAATATTAAATCCTTCGATAACGGCACAGAAAAGTTGAGAATTGTATATTTAAAATTAAAATTATATTTTAATTGCCAACAGTCAGTCAGTTATTAGTCCTTTGATGTCTATGAAGTTGATGAATACATTTTCATGCCATAAATGTCTTTGGCAATATAGTATGTTTTAATGACTTTGGTAGTTTTTTTTGTTGCTTTAGGAAAAATACTACTTTCTTGTATTTATGTTCTGTTGCTATTTGGAGTGTCTTTAAATCTTGAGAGGATAAGAAACAATGAAATTTAAATATAACCAACACTTACTTCAGGGAAAGGCTTCCATTGCAAAGAAGATGTGTGTTAAGTACAAGGAAAAAATTATATGGGATTTAGGTTTTGTTTTGTTCTTCCAATGGACCTTTTGCTTTGTTATTAGTAAATTTAAGGAAAATATTATTAATATTTTTAACGGAATTAAAATTGTTCGCCAAATAAGCGTTTGTTAAGCTTTTTTGCGTGGTTTTGTTTTAGAGAAATCAAATATTTCAGTGAATCAAGATTTTATTAGAATTTTTATTATATTTGTAAGGTCCCATTAAAATATTTCAACTAATATAAATTTTATCCCAAAGAAGTATAAAAGTATTTATAAAACGATTGGATTATTTTGAAGGAAATAACTTTATTTTTTAACTTTAAAATATTTCTTGGCATTTGTTAATTTTCACTTAAAAAGAGTAAATATCTAACTAATATTATATTTTTATATATTAAATAAAGATTTATCTTGATCTTTTTTTTTTTTAATTATTTGTCGTTTAGAGGAAACATCATTTTGCAGCTGCTAATATTTTATGTAAAATTAAAATTATATATTCAATACTGAGGTTACTTTCCTTTTTTAATAGAACTATTTATTTCTTTCCGTTTACGCAAGTGCTAGTATATATAAACTTATGACTACAATATGCAAAGCCAATTTGAAGATATAGACAATTCTCAAATGTTTTGTGTTGAATATTAAAGAAGAATACAATTGAATTCATTACTGAAGCTTTCATATTTCGGAGAGCATTTAATTTATACCCTACATTAGAATGACTGGCGTGTTTGTTATGTCTTTTGAATAAATGTTTTACTTACAATATGTTTAATTTGAAATCTAGAAGAATAAAAATCCTCAATAAATTAATAACCTGTTTTATTTCGAAAAGTGTTGCAAGACTTAAAAATAAAATATAGTAAATATTTATTTTTATTGAAATTCTTTTTTTGTAATTAAAATTAAATTTTAAATCTTAATAAAATATGTATGAAGGGTTCATATGTTCTGGTTTTATAATATTTTCCTTAATGTTCTTATTTTATTTTATTTTTATTTTCTTTCTTTCTTTTGAGGAGCACACATAAGTTAAATATACAGCCTTTGCAAACTAAACATTTTTTATTTCAGTTAGGATTCTTGCAAAATAATAGTTTCGTTATGATTGTAACAAGTTAGTTATGATGCTTTTTACTTTCTTTTTTTATAAGAACTAAAATTGTTTTATAAATGTCAATTTATGAAAAGATGTTCCTTTTTATTGTTACTAACAACATTCATTTCCACTAGTTGGGAATGCTCATATTTAAAATCATAATTTTCCCAAGACGTCTTATCATCTAGACAACAGTCGAAATGGTTAGAAAATGAATAAGTGCTTAAAAGTCCTGATGATGTTTAAGAAATTTTTGTATATAAAACATTTCTTTATATAATTTGTAAAGAATATTTAGGTTTGAAAAAATTTTTCTTCATCTTTTAATGACTAACAGTAGGAGTACAATTACATATCATGTCCTCAATTTATGGTGAATTTTTTTATCGTCACTGGAAAAATTATGGTTTTATATATAATTTTTAAACAATGAAAATTTAACCCATAATTTTTTTATTTTCTTACTTAGATGTCAAATTTGAAGTCAATCTGATAACACCGAAACAAGTATCCAATAAACAAATGTATTAGTGAATAACTCATTGAATAAAAAACTTTTTTAAATTTTCAAATCTCACCAAAATTATTATATCAATTAATAAAAAATGAAAAATAGAAAAAATTTTCGATTTAAACAACTTATTAAATCAATCAAGTAGATGATTGAATGAATTAGAAATTTTTATCTGTGAAATAAAATCTTACTTAAATTCAATTTTTAATGGAATATATTATATGTTAATTGAAAAGTGTACGATAATCATTTTTTCTGCAAAGAGGAGCCCGTGAAGAAAATCTAGTGAAAATCACTTTATAAAATTTCATACTATTTCAGTCTAAAGTTTAAAATTACATAAACTTTTAAATTTATATAAGAACAAAATAAGTACTTTGTTTTCATTTGATCTCTACTACAAGATTATATTTTTGTAGTTTTACTCGAAAAACAATTTTCTTGAGTAACTACATCACCAATCAATTTTAGAGAAAATTTTAAAAACAATTTTGAGATTAGTTGCTGAACTAAAAAACTCGTAGCTCCCTAAATTTTAGGTTAATTTTAGATTTTTTAATTTATTCGGAAGAACGTAGCTTTTAACTATAGAGTCATTCCATTTAAAACCAACACGAAAAATTACGATTTTTTACTTTACATTTCCGAATTTAATGATATTTGGTACATTCATTATTCCTGTCAAAATTAAGACTAATTCATATTTCAGATAATTTTTCATGTGGTTACGAATATCGCGATTTGAAAGTGTAAAATAGCTTAAAATATGTACATAGTTGTATACACAAAATTACAAATATCTTTTAAAGTATTTATGATATGATAATTTATTGAGATGTCATATTAAAGGTATCAAAATTACCTTTGATATGACATATAACATGATTTTTATCTCAACATCAAAATAGTCCATATCTATATCAATTTTTCGTTCGCCGGTAAATATCTCGAAAAGTGGTCTTTTTAAAAATTTAAAAAAAAAATATATATGCTAATGATGGAAATGTTTTCTATAACGGTGGAAAGTAGCATTCTGGGACTAGCAATATTTTAAGAGTTATTACCACAAATATCATAATAAATACGAAATATTTATTGCAATTCAAATTGTTTTGTTTGTAATAAAATAGTAAAATCGCCAATTTCTTCCAAAAATTATCCAGATGTAATCAAATTCGGCAAGAATAATATTGACGCTGGTTACGCAAATGCCGTGTTTAAGCTTAAAATGAGGAAAATTGTCTTCTTAAAAATACGAATGTCTTCCAAATTATTTACGTTACAACGTTAACTGAAGTGAATGTACACAGAAAAAATTATTACCGTCTTTTTTACAATTAACTCAGTTGTTTAATTTTGCATCAAAATTTAATAAATATGTTCAAGAAAAAATAAAATAAAAATAAATTTTGGTATGATTTTTTTTCCTATTCACATTTTTAATTCATTCAATCATCTACTTGATTGATTTAATTAATTTATTAATTGGGAATTTTTTTCTGTTTTGTATTTTTTATAGTTTTTAGTAACTGATATAATCATTTTGGTGAGAGGTGCAAATTTAAACAAGTTTATAATTGAATGAATTATTTTCATATATATTTGTTAATTGGTGACTTTTTTCTGTGTAATGAAATTACCTTTAAAATGATAGCTGAAATATGTTTTTATGTTCAATTTTCAAAAAGTGGTATTTTTAAATTCGTGAAGAGGTGAAGAGGTGAGAAAATCGGCTGGTGATTTTAAATGAAATGACTGTATAAAAATACTTTTCTATTTTAAAACTCCGGCAAT
Organism: Protophormia terraenovae; assembly: GCA_951394005.1. NCBI lineage: Eukaryota > Metazoa > Arthropoda > Insecta > Diptera > Calliphoridae > Protophormia > Protophormia terraenovae. The sequence continues at coordinate 87,919,820 of OX596074.1, forward strand.
GATATAATTATTTTTTAGACTGAACACAGTTATTTCTTTCTATCGTCTTAATGATATTTTGTTTACAATAAAATGAGATGTCAATCTTTAATATAGTTAAAAAAAATCAAAAATTCTATCAACAAATTTTTTATAAAATCGAGTAAGCTCTTTTTGTCTAACTAAAAAAACTAAATCTTGCTATATTCACAGAAAAAATAATGTTAAATTAACTGCATATTTTTTATTGACTTTTATAAAGAAATTATTATTCCAAACCAAAAAAATAAATACGACAACAAACTTGATTATTCTACTTTCAAAAAGTTCAATAGAAAAAATACAGGAACCTAAAAAAAAAAAAATTAAGCATAAATCCAATTTTTGAGAGGCATTTAAAAAAACTTATTTATGATGCTAATTATGTCATTTCCCGAGTGATTTTTCAATGTTATAGAGTGTATTTAAAAACTAATTTCTAAATATGAAAATTGTTCACACAGATGTACGACAAAAAGTACAAAAACTCTTCAGGAAAGCAAAAGAAACAACAATTTATTTTCTTCAGTACAATTTTCAGAAGGTTTAATAGAATATTTGGGGAAAATTAAGCGAAAAGTATTATTTTTGTCATCGTTTTCCAGGAAAATGGTAGACATTTTCTTGGGAAAATGTTAAATAATGGTATTTATTTGAAGATTTATTTTCTTAACACAAAATTATGAATATTTTCAATAAACATTTTTTAAATATTTTTCTTGAAAAATTAAAATTTTTAGACTTTTATTATTTCATTTATAAATTAAATTTGTATAGTGAACCAAAATTCCCATCATATGTAAAATTTATTAAATCTATAAAAAAAAAAAAAAAATATTATTTTTTGTGTAAAAGAGCTGGGAAAGCATTTGTGTTCTTTATTTAAAAAAAAAAAAAAAGTTTAACTTTTATTACATTTTTTTCTATGTAAATGCTTTTCTTTATTTTTGATGTTAGAAAATTGCTTCGTACAAAATTTTTAAAAGATTCTGATTTATAAAATAAAAAATATTTTTCATGAAGTCAAAATTTTTAAGTGTTATTAAAACATTACTTAGTGTAATTTCAATATGACTGATGAAACTAGCACTTACACAGTAATTTTTTAATTGACATATAAATTTTTAATCGTATGTAAAGTTTAAGCTGGAATTGCATTTCTTATTTTTCTTTTATTAAGCAAATCCCAATTTTAAAAACCCATTTATTACCTTAAAAATGTTCGAAGGAAAATTAAAATAAATACTTTTTTCTAAACGTAGTTTGGCCTTTCTTAGAATATATTGAGGATAAATTAATTTTGCCTTCTTTTATTTTCACTAAAGAAAATTTTTCTTAAAGATTTTTTTTATTTTTTCCTTTTCCTATTGTAGATTTTTAATTTTTCTTAGTTCGAAATCCATTTTGGGGGGGGGGGGGGGGTAATTTCCGATGTTCTGTACTACTTTAATACCATGTGATGTATATATGTATGATTCTATACATTAGGATTATTGATTTCAAAAATTTACCTCATTTTGTGGGTGAACTGATATTTGATATTTGAAAAAAAAAAAAAAAAAAAAAAAAAAAATGGAAAAAAGTTATAGCCCTAATGATGATACTTATAACAAGTGCGATCGAAAAAATCTTAAATTTTTTCCGAAGCAATATTCAAAATTTTTTGTGATCTAGTTTTCTTTGAAAAATATGTCCTACAAAAAATTGGTCAAAGAATTAAATGTCTGCTGTCAAACTGTTTCCAAGGTTATTAAACAGTATCAGGAGAATTCGACCATTGATAGGAAATATGGTTTGGGAAGAAAAAAGGTCCACACGATATTGGGAAGGCCAAGAAAATTTAAAGCATATTGAAAAGAACTCCAAACACATCTGGTAGAAAAGAAGCCCAGTAAGCACAGTACTCACACTATTTCATGTGAAAAGTTAAAGCTAGCGAGGAGTTGAAAACATATAAAGTCAAAAAAGTTCCAGACTGGAACGCTGCAAAACAATTTAGAACCAAAATAGGGCATGAAAATTAAATTTAAATTTCATACAAAAATACTGATGTTGTATAAAGAACGAGGAAACATATGTTCTGGCAGATTTTTCACAGCTTCCGGGTCATAATTTTTATGTTGCTGATACTCAAGGATATATTGAAGATAAGTTTAGGACCGAAAAGCTGACGAAATTGCCTAAATAATTCCTGGTTTTGGTAAGATCAGTGTTGTCAGAAGTAGGGAAAAATCCCTACATGTACTAGGTATTTTTGTCGCTAAATTAGCGTCGTAGGGATTTTTAATTTTCTTTAAAATGTAGGTACTTTTTCTGAAACTTTACTTTTCTGAAATAATCTCCTTAATTAAATACAATATCAATAAAGAGAAGAGTAAAAGTGGATAATTTTCATTTAAACTAAAAAATTTAACAAATAAAATATTTTTATTTAATGTTCAGTTTTTCAAAATCCAATAATAAACGATTTCGATAGGAAAAATCTTAAGTATTTTGTTCAATCGTCTGATATTTCATTGTCAGTGAGTCGGTATGAATGCTACGAGTTAAGTATTTAACAAAAATGGAACAAATTAAGATCACCGGTTCAGTTAAAATAAAAATATAACTCTTAAACTAAGAGAGAGCAGACAACATTTTTTACATTAATTTAATCACAAGTGGGCCGCTGATCTTAATTTAAGCCATAAAAGAGTGACGATAATTTTAAATAAATATTAATTTCTATAGTTACATTTTCAGACCTCGATAATTCAAATTTTTATACGAAAAAATTTGTTTCCATTACAGAATGGCAGTACTTTAAAATGATTTATTTTTTATATCATCTATATTGTTAATTTTTAAACAATTTTTGAATCATTTGGTAATTAAAATGTGTAGGGAATTTTTGTGGGGGAAAATTTTTCGATCAGGCGTAGGTATTTTTAAAAATATCCACTGGTAACACTGGGTAAGATTTGTGCAGTTATGCAGAAAAAAGCTAATTTTGCAAATTATTTGCATGTTATTTAAGCTCCGTCTTTCAAGAAAATCCCCAAACAAATGATTTTGTATTGGGAGAGACACCTCTCACTACATTTAACAATGATGACATAATTGTTGTTAGCCCAGAGGACATTAATACAATCATCAAGAATATAAATGTAAAAAAATCACCTGGACATGATTTAATAACACCATTAATGATCAAATACTTACCCAATGTGGCTATAATTGTGCTATCTACAATATTTAATGCGATCTTAAAATTAGGAGTTTTTCCAAAAATTTGGAAAACTTCTCAGATTAAAATGATGCCAAAGCCAGGAAAAGATTTAACTGTACCATCTTCCAATAGACCTATTAGCTTACTTCCTTGCTTGTGGAAAGTATTTGAGAAAGTATTTCAAATGAAAATTATCCCATTCTTAAACGATAGAAACATCGTCCCAGTTCACCAGTTTGGTTTTCGTGAAAAACACGGAACCATTGAACAAGTAAATCGTCTAACTGGAGAGATTAGGAAATCTTTTGAATCAAAGAAATATTGTTCTGCTATTTTCTTGGATGTCGCACAAGCTTTCGACAAAGTATGGCACAAAGGTTTAATATATAAAATGAAATGTTTACTACCACCATGTACCCACAAATTGCTAGAATCTTATCTATCTGACCGTCTATTTAGAGTAAAGTTTAATGCAGGTGTTCCACAGGGAAGTGTTCTATTTAATTTACACTTCTGACTTGCCTACATGCGATGTACTGACTATATCTACATTTGCTGATGATACCGCAATAATCAGTTCTCATGAAAACCTACATATAGCATCTAGTCAATTAGATATTTACCTCCGACGTGTGGAGACATGGTTAGCAAACTGGCGAATAAGGGTAAATGAATTAAAAAGTAACCATGTTACGTTCAGCTTAAGAAGAGGTAATTGTCCCCCAGTCACGCTTGATGTTATAAATATACCACAGTCAGATCATGTCACTTACCTTGGTATTCATTTCGATAGGCGACTTACTTGGCGTCGACATATAGAAACCAAGAGACTTCATATGAAGTTGAAAGCTTCTAGCCTTCACTGGTTAATAAACAGTCAATTAAACCATATTAAAACCAATTTGGACTTATGGCATCCAATCCATAGGGACTTAGAGATACCACTAGTAAAAGAAGAATTTAAAAAATTCAGTGAAAAATATATCCAGAAACTTCAAACTCCTCCAAATCCTCTCGCTAGATTCCTTGCTGAAGTGCAGACATATTCAAGGCTTCGTAGAACCGACCTACCTAGATATCTTTAAGTTTAGTTTTAAGATTTAAATACTTACTGTGAGGCCTAATAAAGGCAGATTCAGTAAATAAATAAAAAGTAAATATATATATAAAAAAAAAATTCATTAATAAAAATAATATTAAAAAATTTTTTTCAAAATATTTTTATAATAAACTTTGTACAAAAACAACTATATATTTAATATTTAATTTCCTTTTAATTTAACTCCTACTCAATCTTCCTTAATATCAGTTTGTATTTTTTCTTTAATGACTTGAGTAAACTCCTTTCTTTCCCATCTTGTGTATTTCTTAATGTTGAAACATTTTTCCTCATTATCTTCTAAATGTAGGTCATCTATATCCGCCTTTTTAGCGTTAAACTAAACAAACATTCTTTGTTGCATGTAACATTATACATTATTTTTATTATATCTTGTTGCAGTTTATTTAAGTCTAGAATGTTAGTGTTATGGTGGTTAATTCAATTTGTCACTTTTAAAAATATGTACAAATTATTTAAGATTTTATATAGATTTTACTTACTACTATTATATTGTGTTAAAATATTACATTGAGGAAAATAAAAAAAAAATTAGTAAATTGCAACAATTATTTTAAATTTTTCAAATTAATTAAGAGCATTAGGAGAGGAAATGATTTAACTTTGTACATGTAAAATAAAGAAATTATTGATTTCTTTTAGATTTTTACTTTAAAAGTCATGAAACTGACATTTCAGTTCATTAATCTTTTATTCATATAATCTTTGAACTTTTCCAACTTAAAACGAGAGAAAAAGATATAGTCGGTCAGGCCCGACTATATGATACCCTACACCATACAGTATATTTCGGGGAGGGGTCTTTTATTAGACATGAACCCAAATGTGGACCGGTACTTATAAGTGTAAAATAAGACATACATATACAGAATATTACGTTGATGCTGACATTTATATGAATTTATTCACTTTTGGGTGATTCCCGAAAGGGAGCCTTATATGGGAGCTATGGTAAATTATGGACCGATCTTTATAAAATTTGGTACTATCATTTATGTTTATATAAAGCTTATTTGTGTCGAATATTAACTTGATACTAACATTTTAGTAGAATTTATGGCCGTTAAATTGATTTTTTGGAAAGGTGTTTATATGGGAGCTATGAGTAATTATGGACCGATCTTTTTAAAACTCGGCACACTTATTTAAACTTATATGAAACTTATATGTGCCAAATAATATTAAAATATTGCTATATTTAAGGGATTTATGATCGTTAAACCATTTTCCGGGAGGACATTTGTATGGAGGCTAGGTGAAATAATGGACCGATCATAACCAATTTCAATAGGCTTTGTTCCTGGACCAAAAAAATGCTGTGTACCAAATTTCATAAATTTTGGTTCAAAATTGCGACCTGTAGTTTGATTACAAGGTTTACATGGACGGACAGACGGACGGACGGACGGACGGACGGACGGACGGACATCGTTAAATCGACTCAGAAAGTGATTCTAAGCCGATTGGTATAAATTAAGGTGGGTCTTAGACCAATATTTTTGGGTGTTACAAACATCAGCACAAACGCATAATACCCTCCCCACCTATGGTGGTGTAGGGTATAAAAATCAATTGTTTTTGTCTATCATTTCATTTGACTAGAAAACAAAGCATTTGTGGAACTTTCAGAAGAAAATGAAATCCTCTCGTTATTATGATAAACCATTTTTTTCTTCCTACTGATTATAGAAGTACTCCACGTTGTAATTTCTCAATCTAATGCAGTTAGTTTTTTTATATCCTTCAAACATAAACAATTGTAATCTCTACGAACAAAAGTGATAAAAAAGTTTTTAACATTAACTTACTTTGATCAGCGGAAATGGGTATAAAAAAAAATAAATAAAACAATTTGGATATACTTAAACTTAATTTTTTTTATCGTCATAATCTTAAACATATTTAATGTTGAAAGTATTTAAAGGAACGTAATTTCTCCTAGAATAAAGTTATTCTTAATAAACAGTTTGATACAAAAAATTGATATTAATAAATGGAACAGTTAATATATGTAGACGGCAAGTAAAGAAGCGTTTAGAATCGGACAAGGTCCCTGTATATATCACCCGAAAAATGGTAAATTTAAATTTTAGAAATTTCAAAAAATTATAAAAGAAAAATATTCAAAACAGTAAACTTGTTATTTTTTTTTTTTTTAATTTTAAAATTAAGTTTAACAAATTTTTAATGGTAAGAAATTTTAGATAATAGTCGAATTTATGGGTTTAAAAACGACTTTTTTACGATTAAGGATTTGAAATTTTTGTGTAATATAATCTAAATATTTAAAAGAGTAACGTTACATAGTGGGACCAAACACAAAATTTTTGGTAATAAATCTGTATTTGCCAAACTACTCTTATCTAATTCAAATGTCTGAAGGACTTGTTGATATTCTTGAAGAGGACTTAAGCTTTCAGAAAATTTTTTTTAGAATCACCCTGTGATAACACGAGATAATATAATATAATATATAAATATAATAATATTACTTAAGTTATCTCATGCAGTTAAAAAGATATTTATGCAGTTAAAAAGATATTTATGATTTTATGCCCTTTAGGGCGATTCCAGGAGGTGGGTTTATATGAGAACTATGGTAAATTATGGACCGATTCTCATAAATTTTGGCAATGTTGTTTCTACTTTTATAAAACTTATTTGTGTCGAATATTAACTTGATACTATCATTCGTATGGGATTTATGCACGTTAAAGTGATTTTCGGAAGAGGGGATTCATATGGGAGCTATTGTCAATTATGGACCGATATTGATGAAATTTGGCACAAAGATTGATACTTATATAAAACCGAGTACCGAGTTTCATTGAAATATTGCTATATTTAAGGCATTTATGATCGTTAAACCCCTATTCCGGGAGGACATTTATATGGGGGCTAGGCTAGACTTTGTCCTTGTGTCAGAATAATTATTAGTGCCAAATTTCATCAAGATATCTTTAAAATTGCGACCTGTACTTTGTTCACAAGGTTTACATGGACAGCATGCCAGTCAGCTATCCAGACGGACGGACGGACATCGTTAAATTGACTCAGAAAGTAATTCTGTGTCTAACGGTATACTTTAAGGTGGGGGTCCGATAAGTTTTTCTGTTCGTTATAAACATCAGCACAAACGTATAATACCCCAACAACCTATGGTGTGGTAGGGTATAAATATTTTTTCTTTACAAATTTCAAAATACAAGGCTTCATAATTGATAAATAAGGAAATTTTTAATTGATATACATCTTGTATTGGTCGAAATTGGTGAATTTTAGGAAAAAGATTTCATATTTATTGATTAATAAGAAATGTCACGCGAGTTTTTTTTTTTCTTTAATTTATTGACAATATTTAGTCAATATATTCAGATCAATTTGACACTTAATTGCTTCCCGCCCAGCCAAAATCAAATGGAGGATTGTAAATTTTATGAAAAATGTTATTTTTTTTAAATGAGTTTTATATAATTGCACAAAAAAACTTATTATCATGACATTTTCACTATTTTTTATGTAATGTATAAAATAAATTATTATTTACATTACCGAAATTATAAAAATTACAAATTACACTATGCAACAGTACGGAATCATTGATATCAATTGATAGCTCTTGATAAGTGTAATAATTCTCAAAAGATTACTTGATTACTTAAACATTAAGGTTACAACAAAATGTCTAATAATTTCATTAAATTCGTTTCTTAGGATAAATTCTTTGCCGGATGAACTTTAGGCCTTCAAAACTCGACGTAAAAAAAATTCTGTTTAATATTTTAACCCATTAAACTCAAGTTTTTATTGAATTTTATGTAATTTTTTAAAAACGGATTTGAAATAACCCTTTATAATGAGAAATAGATGAATAAGAAGTTCAAATGAAATATTGCCATTTACATGCTTTAATCATTTGTGTTAAAAGAATTGAGTTTTGTATTATATTTACTTTATTTTTTCCATTCATCTGAGACTACTTTGGTGCAAAAATAGAAAAGTTTAGAAGGTCAGAAATCAAAAGTTTTTCCTACCCTCGAAAAATTCTTTGGAGGGTTTATTACACTTATCAAGAGCTATCAATTGTAGATGGAATGATTCCGCCCCCACGCGATGATCCTTAATTTGTCGCATTGTATTATATTCTTATTACAGTCTACAAAAAGGGATTAAAGGGATTATTTAAATCCCTTTAATCCCTATCAATATTTATCCTGTTACTATAACAAAGTAACATTTGTTGTCTTCTAATGATTTCAATTAAATATTAGTTGGGCATTTGGTAGATAAAACGTATTTTGATTAGCCTGGAAAATTAAATCACGATATTTTTTATGTTTCCCTTCAACTTGTTGTTTTCCTTCAACTTCTTTTTGCTCTAATTTCTCTTCAATTCGATGTTGCCATTCTTTTTGGTTTCGTAGGATTTGCAATAAATTCTGTGTTTCGTTTTGTAATTTGTCATCGGATTTTATTTGTAAATTTTCTTTTGCTAATTCATTTTCTTTTTTAATTTGTTGTAACTGTTCTTTATAATGTTCAACAAATTTTTTTTCTTTTTCTGATTCTTGTTGAAGATTCTGTCGTTCTGTTATTTCCATACTTAAGTTATTTTTGAGTTGTTCGTGTACCTTTATCAACTGCTGATATTCTTGCAACTTTTTATCAATTTCTTGTTTATTTTTTTCATCTTCAACATTTTCTTTTTGCTCACATATGAAACCATATTTGGTTTCACATATATTATCATTCCATTCCATATTTTCATTGACACCAATTTGAATACAGTATTCAGTACTGTTATAAAAATCAGGATTATTCAATTTCCAATTGGTATAGCTGAATGGTTGACCGGTTGTTATCCATATATAGTTACGAGAATTCGGATAATGTGTCAGGATACCACCAACCCACATAATAACATTTTTGCCCAAATTATTTTTTACAAGCGCATTTATTTCTTCTGATTTAGCACTCGTTTCGATGGAGACCAAAGTCAAGTTCATCTTCAAACATTCACTCAAGCTATCAAACCAAGTATACTGGAAAATATTTATTTAAAAACAACATAAATTAAAAAATTATTTAATGTCTTTAAAATTAAACTAACCTTTTGATCAGCCTCTATATAATATCGCGTGTTATTTGTTGTTGTATAAAATTTACCACTGGAATAGATTTTATTTATTTGAAAAATTATTAAAACCACAACTATTTGATAAAGTGTGGCAAACTGCATATTTATTTAAGTTGTTTCGTTTCAGACAATATTAAAAATAATTTTTTTGTAATTGCGTCTAGGTTATTTATACTCTAATGTTGATACATTAGACTTGCCCCGAAAAGAAATTTATATTAAAATTTTGGATATTTTTTTAATAAATTTAAATTCGAATGATTAAGAATTTAAATTTAACAGCTGTGTTCATTTTAAAAGACGTAAAACGTAAACTGAATCTTATTTTATATAATCGAAAATATTTGCTAGACAATGAAGTTATACGATAAAAAGTTGAGTATGTATCTGAGAAAAATGTACTAAAGAGACAAAAAAAAAAAAAAAAAACACTAATGTGATATTTTATGTAACTCGGATTATCCATATAAGTGTTAGAGATTTAATTTAAAAATATTTGTACGCTTTGCAGTGTACTGTAGTTCTTTGTATGGTAACTAAAAGTTTTAGTCTTAGTTTGATATTAATTCCAGTGTAAATTGGGGTAAAAGGGGTCGAAAATGGCGCCTAATTCAAGGAGAGGTGACATCAATATTTATACCCTACATCACCATATGTGGGTATGATATTATGCGTTTTTACTAATGTTTGTTATAGCCAATAATATTGTTCTAAGGTCCACGTTAATTTTTATCAGTCGGCTTATAATCACTTTAATGATGTCCGTCTGACGGTGTTATTTTGGCAACCCTATATATTATTTTCTTTACGAAATTACCAAAGAACAATGGGTATTCCAAAAAACATATTATTTTGTTGACTGTACAAAATAGTTCGCGCTACGTTGCGTTGCAAAGTTGACTGGTTGGGCTTTTATTCAGTACCCAATTTTATTACAAAAGGTTAATTTCCAAAATTCAATTAATCGCCACTTTTGAAGTTAACCGATTATAAGTCTTTTACTTACATATATATACATATTTGAAATAATAATGTTTGTTGTGTTATTTATTTTTTGCTTATCACAATAAAACCACATTATTTTTTTAATGTTATAGTAATTTATTTCAATTAAATCGATATAATGTACATAATCTTACTCAAGCAAAATTCTTTTGACAAAAGAATTTTATTAAAATTTTTCAGGAGATCTAAAAAAAGTGTTTTATAAATCATCAAATACTATGGAAATATAAATTTTGGTAAGCTATATCTTGAACTCTATGAACGATGTGTTTTTAAGATATACATGTTATTATATAATTAAAAAAAAAAAAACAAGCGCAAATATTCGGCCCGACCGAATCTATATACCCACCATCAACTTTTTCACATTTTAAGTTATATGAGAGAAGGAGGTAAAGTGGGCGGTAAAGTGGGCAGTAAAGTGGTCGGGCCACGCCCATTTTTTGTTTCCGAGTTTGCATTAGTCATTGAACTATTTGAACACAATTTCATTGATTTTCACCTTATATGGGAGGTGGGTGGTAAAGTGGGCGGACCACGCCCATTTTTGGCTTCCGAGCTGATATCGATCCCCAAACTATATGTACAAAATTTCGCAATCGTACATGCTTTTGTTGCAGAAATATCAGCAGAAAAGTATAAAACGGACACCCTGTGTTTCTAGTTTTTAGGAGGTAAAGTGGGCGGTAAAGTGGGCAGTAAAGTGGGCGGACCACGCCCACTTTTTGTTTCCGAGTTTGCATTAGTCCTTGAACTATATATTCCGAGTTTGCATTAGTCCTTGAACTATTTGAACACAATTTCATTGATTTTCACCTTATATGGGAGGTGGGCGGTAAATTGGGCGGACCACGCCCATTTTTGGCTTGCGAGTTGATATCGATCCCCACACTATATGTACAAAATTTCGCTATCGTACATGCTTTTGTTGCAGAAATATCAGCAGAAAAGTATAAAACGGACACCCTGTGTTTCTAGTCTTTAGCCCATAACTTTTTTGTTTGTGAACCGATTTTTCCCATTTTCAATCCCAAACAAACCTTATATAAGACAAATATTTGTGCCAAATTTCGTCTCCCTACGTTGCTCCGTTCGAGCGCTATCCTGCTTTCAACAGACGGACAGACGGACGGACATAGCTAGATCGACTCAGAATCTAACCAGGACCCAGAATATATATACTTTGTGGGGTCTTAGATGATTCCTTCGACATGTTACACACGGAATGACAAAATCAATATACCCCCCATCTTTTTGATGGTGGGTATAAAAAGTATGCAATTTTAAATATTCATATCTTTTGAAGTTATTGATGGATTTCTGTAATTTAAAAAGTATTTAAAAGGCCATTGTATATTTTTTGTGTAATTTAGTCAGCATTTCAAAAACCACCTCTTCGATCCATAATATTTTAAAAATATAAATGCAGTTTTTAGGTGCTTTTTTGTTAGTTGCGAATTTGTTAAATTTTAATTTAATTTAATAAAATTATTGTAGAATGAAGCGCCGCAGGCGAAAATTTTCGTTAAATATAAATAATATAGATTTTTTTGTGCAAATTAATACACAAAAATGCTTAAATTGATGATTCTGTAAAAATTAAACTAGTAAATTTTTAGCCTTTTAAAAGCTTAAGAATGTTAAGAATGAAAAAAGGCTAGAAAAAAGCAAATTTTGAGACTAAAAGCAAAATAAAACTAAAATTCATTTCTTGTTTTCCCGTTAAAAAAATATATATATATATATGTATATATATAAAAAATATATATACATAAGTCGGTTTTCAACATTTTTAAAATTTCTCATAGAAAAGTTTTTGATAAACCTTGCAAGGCTATCACTTATTTTACATGTGTGCCACCATTGTTGTTGGTATAGGGTTTTTATACCCTATATCATCATAGGTGGCTCGGGTAATATGCGTTTGTACTGATATTTTTAACACCAAAAATATTGGTCTAAGACACTATGTGCATAAATCGGCTGAGAATAAAATTCTGAGTCGATTTAACGATATCCGCTAGTCTGTAATCACTTTATCTCATTAGAGATAAAGTAGTCTTTAATTTTTAGTTTTAAGATTTGAATACATAATGTGAGGCCTTAAAAAAGGTAGATTCAATATTTTAACGACATCCGCTAGTCTGTAATCACTTTATCTCATTAGAGATAAAGTAGTCTTTAATTTTTAGTTTTAAGATTTGAATACATAATGTGAGGCCTTAAAAAAGGTAGATTCAATATATAAATAAAGAAAACGTTAAAAAAAAACTACAGGTTGTAATTTTGAATATAATTGAATGGCATAATTTAGACAAATAAATAAAAAAAATTCAGTACAAAAATATAAATTTTTTAACATAAAGCAAATGAAAACTAAAATTATTATGCTTACTATTTCGCTTTAGATGTAATTTTATTAGCATCAACACTTTTATTCGATTCTACGAATATTTATCGAATATTTTTTTTTTCTAAACTGAAAAATGTTGTTCATTCGAATAAATTCTAAAATTTTTCCTTCGATTTAAGGAGTACGATCGAAAAAATCTTAACACACGTTTTGCCTCATAACTTTTTTCGTAATCAATATTATTTTTTTTTTTTTTAACTTGTTATCATGGAAAAATACGTCAGTTATTATTTTCAATAACAACCATGTTTATTTGTCTTGATTTTCATCAAAATGAGTGATGAAAAAGATTTACGTGCTCAAATTATTAAAAAATTTCCAAAAAATCCAAATAGGTCATACAAATAATTGGACACAGAATTAAATTTCTGACGTCAAAATGTTTCTAATGTTATTAAACAATATCAGGAGAATTTGGCCATTGATAGGAAACCCGGTTCGAAAAGAAAAAAAGTTCCACATGATATTGAGAAGGCCAGAAAATTGAAAGAATATTGAAAGGAACTCCAAACACATCTGGTAGAAAAGCAGCCCAGTTAGCCAGTGCTTTGATTAGTTGGTGCAAAAATTTAAAGCTAATGCAGAGTTGATAACATATAAAGTCCAAAAAGTTCTAAACGGGAATTCCCAGTGGAGAGATATTGAGCTCTTGTAAAAAGTGAATTGAAGAGCACAAAAAAGGTTTCCTGAAATACTGAAGATTTTAAAAAAATATGTGCACACTGTTCCAAAAAGGTGACTGAAGCAACTATCAAATCTCTAACGGAAGGGTTACCAAAAATGATCCACAAGATCATAAGTAGTGGTTAGAACTACAAAAGTTATATTTTTCTGTGATCTGTAATAAATTATCAATTAAATAAAAAAAGAATGCAAACTCTAAGATTAACCGGTTCCAAGTTATTGAGTATTATATATGTTAAGATTTTTTCGAACGCACTCCTAATTTTTATTCAAATGACAATCCTAGTTGCTACTCATAAAAATCATAAACATTTCCACATTTGACTTAAAAGCTTATGAGGTGAATGTACAATAGACTCCTCCAAGAAAATCGTACTTTCGAATTATGATCGTAACTTCCCATAGGATTATTCTTTTTATGTTAAAAAGAATATTTGAGTTTCGAATGTCGCGAACAAGTGCCGCATCGAATTTGAATATTGTATGGTGCATTTATGTGGAAAAATTTTGACTTTTGCACAGTTTTTTTAAATAATGTTGCTATTTTTAACTCTTTTTTGCAGTTGCAAAAGCTGCAGAAGCTGGAAATTTTACTTTTCTTTTTCTACAATTTACATTATTGTTATTAATTTACCTGGACATAGGAGATTTTAGCTTAATTTTAATAAATCATTAAAAGGGGATTGTATTATCCTGCATTTGACAGATTATTTTTTAGTAACTATCGTGCAAATTTTACTTAAAAAACATTTTATTTCAACATTTTCACAAAAAAAAAAAAAAAAAAAAAGACTTGTCTGTACACTGAATCAAAAAGGTACATAAATATAACGAAAAATTTCGTTGATTCAATGAATTTGTGCTCTAATTTTGATCTAATGTATACATACGTTGAAATGTTGTATTATAATAAATTAACAATAACATTCAACGTATAAGTTCTTTGATTAAATTTATTTGTACATTGAATTAATGAAAACGTTCATTGAATAAAATAAATAATTTCAGTGAAAAGTACGTTGATTTCAATGAACTCATACGTAGCCGCAATAAAACTATACGTCGAAAATATACTATAATAATAGGTCTGTTCTGTTCCTTTGGTATTTACTTTATTTCAAATTAAATTATCAAATTTTATTACATTTCCTTAATATAAGTAAAAATTAAACAAAATTTTAGCTCATTTTATAAAAACAGAGGGTAAATATAATTCTCTTAATATAGATGTCATAAATATAACACAATGCACAGTGGGGCCAAATGCAAAATAAATGGTAATAAGTCTGGATCTCTGAAACCACCGAACCAATTTAGATGAAACTTGGAACGTCGATAGATGAAAAGTTAGGCTTTCAGGATATTGTTGGCTGGAATGTGTAACTGGAGCAAGGACGGCGCTGCAGTGGGCCAAATTGGACTCATTTTTGGACTTGACTTTTTAGCGATTTTGCCCCATAACTTTTAAAATAAAACTTCTAAAATTTTTTTAAAAAATTCGGCAAGAAATAAACTATGTATATGCAAATATGAAAAAAATTTTCAAGTTAAGCTAAGGAAAAAATTTTTAGTTATCTCAATTTGATAACAAGAAAAAAATTTTCAAAGTCAAAAATTCAAAATAAGTAAAAAATTAAAATTTTTTGGCAAAAAAATAACTTTATATATTTAATTTTTTTTTTAACATTTTGTTAACAAAATTTAATATTTTTTAACATTTTCTGAAAGACTGGACCTCAAGAAAACGTGCAAGTGTAATTTTGAAAAGTTCTGAACGATCACCTACATCCAGCAGTGGTCAAAAATGATAAATTTTACATGAAAAGTTCAACTTTTTAAGTTTGTAAAAAAAATTGGTTGTTGATTTCGACACTGTGAATTAAATTAGAAAGTTCAATATGTTTTTAAAGGTTTTACAAAAAGTTATGACAGCCTACCGGTAAATTTAGTCACATAAGGATTTTTCCGAAAATATCCAGATTTTCAATAATAAAAATTTTGATCTTTAAAAATATATATCGACCATTCCATGAAAGAACGCCCGAAAAAAGGTATTTTTTTACCTGATGGCTTTCAATTTCGATAAAAAATTTTATAAATAAACTCCATTAAGCCTTTTATCAATTTCAGTTTTGTGAAATTGCAAAAACTCGCGATTTTATTTCGCTTTTTAATTTTCTCAAAAACGAAAAAAATTTCAAAAGTATGTAACTTTGAATAGCAATATCTCTGGGATGAATTTGTGAATTTTAATGATTTAAACGGCCTTAAAATTTCGCATATGGCAGCTTTACGACTAACATTTTAAAAATAAGAAAGATTTTTTTAAAAATGCATTTTAATGCAATTGCATTTTTCAAATGCATTTTTCTTTTAATACGCTATTTAAATTTTTTAATTTTTTAGCATAAATGAAAATATTTGAATCTTTACATTAAAATAAAAGTGTCAAATTTTTGGGACGCGAAAATCTTATATGCGTAATCCAATTTTTATAAAAACTTGTTCCAAATTTTTCATATAAAAATAAAATTATTTCTTGTTTTTGGAATTTTCTTCAAAATTTGTACAAAAGTTAACAATATATAAAAAGTATGCAATTTTAAATATTCATATCTTTTGAAGTTATTCATGGATTTCTGTAATTTAAAAAGTATTTAAAAGGCCATTGTATATTTTTTGTGTAATTTAGTCAGCATTTTAAAAACCACCTCTTCGATCCATAATATTTTAAAAATATAAATGCAGTTTTTAGATGCATTTTTGTTAGTTGCGAATTTGTTAAATTTTAATTTTTCAAAAGTGTATTTAAAAATGCTTTGTTTATTATAACTTTAAACAATAATTAGTCTGATACATAAAGTTTTACTATTTTAAACGATTTTTTTTTTTAAATATCACAATACATTTTTTTAACAAAATACGTAAAGCTACTCATAATACCAGAAAAATATAATTTTTATATGAAAATATAATACATGTGTGCGTCCCAAAAATTTGAGATTTTTATTTTAATGTAAAGATTCCAAACTTTTTATTTATGTTAAAAAATTTAAAAATTTGAATAGCATATTCAAAGAAAAATGCAATTGAATTAAAATGCATTTTTGAAAAATATTTTTTATTTATAAAATATTTATGTTTAGGCCGACATAATTACAATTCAAACGCCGTTTAAATTACAAATTTCTGCAAAGCCTTCCCAAAAATATTTGTATTTAAAATTGTATACTTTTGATATTTTTTAGGTTTTTTTCAAAAGTGGAAAAGCGAAATAATATCGCGAATTTTCTGAATTTCTCGAATCTGAAAACGGAAATCTATATAGACATCCATAGACCTTTTACGTGCAAAATTTTATAAAAATCGAAGAACACTTGGTAAATTTTTTAGCGTTCTTTCATGGAATGGACGATATTCAAATTGTATATATTTGTCTGATCTTTACATTTATCAATTTTTCATTGTTTTAATACCTATGAGCGTTTAGAAAATATTCTGGTTCAAATTTATGAAATATGTCCAGTAAACATAATTTGCCTTTGTTTTATTTTAATGAAGACAGAATTTCCTTTAAAATAATATATAACATGACTATTTTGAATATATTTCGCTTCTAGTAAAACAATTTCAAATAAGCAAAACTTCAAAAAATTTTAAAATCTTCATATGTCCTTCTATTATTGATAATGCAGTGGGATAAGACAAAGCGGTAAGGCCGTATCAAAAAAACATGAAAAAAAGATTTTACAATTTATAACGCTTTGCTAATTTCAGGCTTATTACCATTTATTTTATTTTTGGCCCCACTGTGCAGTGTTTGTGCCACATTTTACTAAATAATATACATAAATTAACAAAATAGTTATAACAGATGTGATTGTGTATTTCACTTATTCACTTATTCATTTATTTGACAAAGTACTTCTTGTTGTTAACTTTGAGTCTACATTAGACAAATTTTTATCAAGACAAACGTCAAAATTTTATCAAGATAAAGATTTGTCTAATGTAGACTGAATTTGTTAGTATTATTGCAGTGTTAAAAGAAAATTGTCAACGCTCGAGCTCTGACAACGTTGTCTTGATAATGCTTGGTAAAAGACGCCATCTTGATTGTTGTTGGTACTTTTTATATGGTTTATTATGACATACGTTTTCCCCTATAATTGATAGAGATAAAAAATTATCTGCAACTCAAACAAAAAATTGACGTTTGTCTTGATACAAATTTCTCTAATGTAGACTCAAAGTAATGGTGTGGAATATCAGTGTTGACAAAACATTATTTTGATAACAGCATTATCCTGAGCGAAAAAGAAAAAAAAAAAAAAAATACCAGTAAAAACTTTGCTTTCCTGGTAAGCTAGCAGGTATAATTGGAAACAAAAATAAACTACTTATTTTTTGTTACTTTTGTTCCAGTTATCCACGAATTCATGTAGTTATTTTTAGACTCTAGGGATATTCAAAAATATGTACCTAAACGAAAATAAAAAAAAAAAAAAAAAACGAAAAAACTATTAGTTAATTTTTTAAGTGACAAAAATTTGTTTTAGCATAAAATACTGTTGAGTACTTATTTAAGTAATGTAGAGAAGGCAAATAATAATGACGCCTCATTACCAAGAAACTACTTTAATAAGTAGTTGTCATTATCGAAAACCAAAAAGTTTTTGCTGGAATATTATTCTTTAACCTTCTTCATACAATTGTCACATTCGTAACAAATATGGTCTGGCCAGACCAGTGCTGTAATTTTATGTATTTTAAAGGAAATTTTGGTAATTTTTCTATATAATTACATTTGTATAACTATATTCTAGCATCATTACTGCATTGTTTTGCAAGATATAACATTTTCCCATCGATACACTTCATGTTCTTCCCCTTGTTTTAGGTCTAAAATGCATACAATTTTCCTTTTCAAATATTTGAGTGTTTATCGGTATTATTGTCATACTACAAAATGTGAATGAATAGGTGGGAAGTCATAAAATAATATGTGTAAACTGATGAGAACTCAGTTTAAAAGGTCTTAATAAAATAATATACAATATAAAAAGAACGGATAACATCGTGAAACTACATAATTTTCTATATAAAATATAACTGGTCCAGCTAGACCATATTTGGTACGAATGTGATATGTACACCAATTTATTCATATAACTATTAGGGTGATCGATTATTCGACTTTTTGGAGAAACCGGTTTTGGAATAGTTCGAATAGTTGGTATTTTGAAAAAACCGGTTGCACTTTTTTAAATTCAGAAAAAACCGGTTAACCGGTGCACCAAATTCGGGGAAGTGTCTTCTTTTCTAAACCTGTGGAATTGTGGGCCAATACTTTGTTCAATTATGGACCGATCTTTATGAAATTCGGAACACAGATTTTAACTTATATGGAACTTACATGTGTAAAAAAAAATTCTTACTACATTTAAGGGATTTATGATCGTTAAACCCCTTTTCCGGAAGGATATTTGCATGGCGCTAGTTTAAATAATGGAACGATCATAACCAATTTCAACACGCTTTGTTCTTAGACTATAAGAAACCTGTGTGCCAAATTTCAAATTTAATACATATTCAGAATTATGACCTGTATTTTAATTAATTATTTTTTTTATGAACAGACAGACGGACGGACGAACATCATCAAATCGACTTAAAGACGATTGGTACAAATTAAGGCGGGTCTTAAACCAATATTTTTGGGTGTTACAAAGCATATAAACGAACGAATAATATAATATAAAAATTTTAAGAAAATAATCATCAAAACAAACAAAACAGAAACCATGGGTTAATATGATAAGAGCCAGAATCAATTTTATTGAAACTATTCTGTAGGAGAAACTTTTTTAAAACAAAATCTTTGAAAAATGAAGAAAATATTGAATAAAAAAAAGACTAAAACATTCAAATGTGTAAAAATATTACAGGTGTTACAGTTGAAGTAATTATTACTAATTTATTTATTTAATATTACAATAATTAATTTCGTTTTAACCTTAAACTATATTTTTAAAACATTACAAATAATACTCTAAAAAATATTCATAAATTTCGATTCAAATATCAGTATTTAGTACATGTTTTTTGAAATAAAAAGCTAATTTTAAAACCGGTTTTTTGTGTTTAAAAAAAACCGGTCTATTCGACATTCGAAAAATTAACATTTTGAAAAAACCGACAGCACATTGACAGAAAAAACCGGTTGGAAAACCGTATCGATCACCCTAGTAACTATCCTTGTGTTAGCTTCATCGTTCTGGTTTTTTCACAGATTGTTAGAAAATAAAATTGTAGGAGGGTACATGAAATTTCAAGTCTCTAGCTTAATTAGAAATACATAAAACCAACTTTTAAATCTGCAATTTTAAGACGAAGGGTTAATAAATAAAACTTCAATCAAATGACTTAAGAATTTATAAATTGTTACCTTTCTTATTATTCTGCGTCTTAATTGTTTTATCTACATAAATATAAGCTAAATATGATATTTTAAAACCTGTTTAAAACCATAAACATTAACATTAACTTGTTAAGAAAGCAAGTGTCCAAATTCCAGCTTTTGAGTATTTCTTTTAATTCAGTGTATTCATTACTGCTGGTCGAGTTCTCCTGTGTGAATAAATATATAGGTATTTATATATTTTTATAATTCGAAAGTCTATACTTTCTGATTTATTTAATTTTCAATTATTAACTTATTATTATTTTTTTTTATTATTATTAAAGCCAATTTTATTAAAAACGCGTCATTTCTTGTTAAGCGATAAATACAAACTGGATTGTTTTCGTTTTACTATATTTCCCGTTCGGAAGCAATAAATGAGTTTAAATATTTGTACATTTTTGGATTCTCCCAAGCAAGGCAAAAAAAACAATGCTAAATTATCTTTATATAATTTTACGAAATATTTCATTGAATCAAATACTTGTTCGTTGAGTAATGTTTCATCTCTATTAAATCATAGTATAAGTACACTGAATCAACGAATTGTACGTTGAGTCACTATTTATACTCTACACCACACTGAACCAAAAAGGTACATAAATACAATTAAAAAGTTCATTGTTACAATGAATTTGTCCACTAATTTTGACCCTATGTACAGGTTCATTGAAACAATGAATTGTCATACATTAATATTATAATTCAATGTACAAGTTCATTGATTAAATTTATTCTTACATTGAATCAATGAACATGTTTATTAAATAAAATAAATAATTTCAGTGAACAGTACATTGGTTTCAATGAACTCTTATTTTGTCCCAATGAAACTATTCATTAAAAATGTATTATAATAATAGGCGTGTTCTGTATTTCTGGTTTTTATTTTATTTTATATTAAATGATTAAATTATATGATACTGAGTTAATAAAAGCAAACGTTAAATATAAAAATATTACATTTCACTAAAAAAATTAAATAAACAAAATGCTGTTACAGATGTGATCGTGTTTGCTTTGTCATTTATAATAATATAGTAATTTCTGTTGTCCTCTATATTGCTCAATGATGGTATGGAATATCCATTTAGATGTCACATTAATATAACTACAGCATTATCCTTAACAAAGAAAGTTTATAAATAAAATTTTTAAAATTCGTTCAATTGCTTAAAATATTTGAACTAGTTACCTTTAAATCTTTTTGGTCTATAGAAATTTCCTTATTTTGACGATCACCAGATGTTGCATTCAAATCTTGATCAGTCTGTAATATATTTTTATTAAGAATTCAATTAAAATATTTCATATATTTATGTATACTTACGAATCGAATCCTCTTGATTTTGAAATCGCAATATTTTTTGAAACCCTGGTGTTTGAGGCTAATAACACATTCTTCTGCATCTTAGTGTTTTTATCTACATAAATATAAATGAAATGTAATATTTAAAACTGTTTAAAATCATAAATATTATTAAACTTACGTGTTATGAAGGCAAGTCTCCAAATTCCTTCTTTTGGGTAATTAATTTAATTTGGTGTATTCAATTATGCTGTTCGACTTCTCCTTTGCGAATAAATTATAATTATGTATTTTAATAATTCGATTTATCTTATTTAGTTTTTAATTATTTTCGTTTTTAATATAACACTAATTTTTTTACTTTTGGCTTTTGTTTAAAACGCGTAATTTCTTGTTAAAAGATAAAAGAAAACTGAGTTGTATTTGTTTTCATTTTACTTTATTTCCCGTTAGAAATCATTTATTTTGATATAATTGAATGAAATTTATCATTCGCTCAATGCTTTTGTTCATTGTGTAATGCTTCTTCTTAATTAAATCAATGTATTAGTACATTGAATAAATTAATTCAATGAACTAATATATTAAATCAATTAACTGATTTACCTATTGTAATAAGAAATAAATTTAATGAATGGTTTCAATGTAATGTTCATAATAGCGTTAATAATTTCATTGAATATTTTCATTGAAGCAATGAATTTGTACATTAAGTTAATAAATTTTTGGAAAAAAAATTAATGTACTTCATTCATTGAAGTTACTTTTTTCAGTGCACCATGTGTCTGTGCTAATGTCTGTAACATTCAAAAATATTGGTCTAGGACCCAGATTAATTTATACCAATCGGATTAGAATCATTTTCTGATTCGATTTAACGATGTCCGTCCGTCTGACCGTCTGTCCGTCCATGTAATCAAACTATTGGTCGCAATTTTGAAACTAATTAAATGAAATTTTTCACACGTGTTTCTAATAGTTCCAGACATATTGAAATTGGTTATTATCGGTCCATTATTTCACCAAGCCCCCATACAAATGTCCTCTAGGAAAAGAGATTTTACGATCATAAATCCCCTAAATATAGCAATGTTTTAATGAAATTTGGCACATATAAGTTGCATATAAGTTTAAATCCGAGTGCCGAATTTCATGATCGGTTCATAATTGACTATAGCTCTTATATAAACCCCTCTTCAGAATATTACTTTAACGAGCATAAATCCTATTAAAATATTAGTATCAAGTTAATATTGGATACAGATTAGTTTTTTATAAACATAAATGATAGTGCCAAATTTTACGAATATCATTCCATAATTTACCATAGCCTTCATATAAGGCCCATTTTCGGGAATTACCCAAAAGTGAATAAATTCATATAAATTTTAGTATCGACATAATTAATATGCTGTTTTCATATGTTTTATTTTACACTTAATACAAATATCGATTCACAATTGACCACAGACCCCTCCTTGAGTTTTTATGCACACATTTGTATAGGTTATCAAATGGTCGGACTTTACCGACTATTATTACGTTTATACGCACGGTTATTGCAAATAATAATAACATGCAAATAATTAACTCACTGTTTATACGCAAATTGCACAAAGAAATATAATTTCCTTTTTATTGTGCCAGATGGGAAAAATACTACTCTGGTCATAGAAAATTCGATGAACGTAAAAGGAAGTGGCAACGCTGTACGCTTTATTTGCAATTAGTTTCACTAATCATGATTAGTTTTCGTGAGTTACTAACTCCCAAATAAAATATTAACTTACCGTTTATACGGCAAAATGTTCATATCGCAATATTTTTAATTGGGAGTAAGAGGTACGTATAAACGTAATATATATCTTTCTTTCTCGTTTTATATATACTATACTTTTGAATCAATGAACTAATACGTTATATGAAATAATTGATTTACTTATTCTATTAAGAAATAAATTTAACGAATGGTTTCAATGTACTATTCATAAGAGCATTGATTTTTTCATTGAATTTTAATTAATTAATTAATATTTTTTTTTTTTTTTTTTGATTTAGATGGATTTGTTCGTTGAATTAATGAATTCTTGGAAAAAATCAACGAAATTCATTCAGTGTACTTCATTCATTGAAATTACTTTTTTAGTGTAGGTTAGGGGTTGGGGAAATTTCTAATAAATTTAATATTTTCTAACCGATTTTAACTATCTTTATCTTGTTTGATAGATACCTCTGTCTACATTACGATTCCTTTACATTCAACTGCAAAAAACCTTATAAAATAACAACATTCTCTAAAAAATGTCGAAAAATTCCAAATTTTTTTATATAAATGTACTTTACAAACTTTAGGGACGATGTAGGACGTGTTCGCGACATTATATTACTGTAATATTTTGCAAACTATGTTTTTACATCAAAAGGAATAACTCTAGGGGAAGTTAAGGTTGATATTAGAAAGCCGGCTTTTTTGGAGCAGTTTAATTTACGATGATACGACAAACGTTGTGTGTGTGTATTATTTCAGTGCACAGAAAAAAATATTTTAAATTATTTTTTAATAAAATTATTAACTAACTTTATACTAGAATTTAATTATATTATTTGTTAATATAATTAATTTTCTAATTGGATTATAATTTTGTTTCTTATTAAATTAACAGCTGTTAATAAAATATGAAGAAAAATTAAAGAAATCAAAATATAGAAATAAAATAAATTTAAGTCAATTTCCAACAATTTTCAGCTCATTATATCAATTTATGGAAAAGAAGTAATAATAAATTCAATTATTATTATCATTTTGATGAGCAAAATCAATTAAAAATTAATATAAGAAATTTCGTAATTGAAGTCAATTTTTACTTTTTTTCTGTGTAATTTTTTTTTTTATTTTTTGTGAAATACATATCAATGGAAAATCATATATTTTTAAATAAATAAAAATATTTCTAACTGAAAATATAAAAAATATTACTAAAAAAAATTGAAATTTTATTGTCAGATTCGCAGATTTTATGAACTTTTTTAGAAATTTTTTATAAAATTTCACATTTTTTTTTTTAAGAACGAACAGCTTAAAGAAAATTTTAACTATTCTTTTTTTTAACAAAATCCAACAAATCATCGAGAACTAGAGTCAATTCAAAAACAATGGATCAGAGGTTTAGTAATTATTAAAACTACATACGAATTGAATGAGAAACTCCCTGCAGCAGAATCAATGTTTTCTTGAGTTATTATTAAATAAAATTACATAATAACACACTGCTTCGAAAAATACTAAAAATTTATTAATAAAAACGTATTTATTGTTTCATATTACATTCAATTAAATCTTTTTTAACTGGTTTATTGATTACCATGGAATGTTTGCTGGGCATTCGGTTGTAAATATGTATTTTGTTGAAAAATTAGATCACGAAATTTTTTATAACCCTCTCCATTTGATTGCTTTACTTCATGTGCCTTTTCGGATAATTTATTCTCAATAAGGTTTTGAAATTCTTGTTGCTTTTGTTGAGCTTGTTGGAAAGTTTGTATTTGTTGTTGTAGCTGTTCTATTAATTGTAATTGTTGTTTTAGTAAATTTTCATTTTTCAACATTATTTCCATTTGTAGATTTTCTTTACATTCTTTTAAATCATTTTCTTTAATTTGTTGTAATTGTTCCTTTAGTTGTGGTTCTAAATCCAAATGTTTGTTTAATTCTTGCTGCAGATTCTGTAGTTTTTTTATTTCTATTAATAAATTTTCTTTAAGTTGTTGTTGGCTTTTTATTTCTTGCTGAAATTTTTGTAATTTTGTTTCCATATCATGAATTTTTTGATTTTCTATCATATTCTGAGGATGATCTTCACATATGAAACCAGTTTTACCAGTACATTTGTAATTAGCCCATTTCATATTTTTAGATAAGCCAATTTGAATGCAATAAGTTTCATCATGATCATTGTTAAATTTTGGAAAATCTGTATACCAGAAGTTAAAATTAGTTTGTTGTCCAGTTGCTATCCATATAAATTTATTAGAATCAACGTTTTTATATGCAATGCCACCAATCCACAAGAAAGTCCTTCCAAAATTATTTAATATTAGTGTATTTACTTCCTCCGCTTTTGTACTGCTGTCAATTGAGACCAAAGTCATATTCCTTTCCCAACATTCTCTAAGAGCATCTAACCAAGGATACTGGAATAAGGAAATTTTAAATTAATACTTAATTAATTGATAGTTAATTAATATGATATTCTTAAGTAACCTTTTGTTCATTCTCTATATAATATTGTTTATTGTTGGCTGTTGTATAGATTTTTCCAGCACTATAAATGGAATTTATTTTTAAAATTAATAAAACCACAATTATTTGATAGGAATTAAGCGAGAAATAGTGCATTTTTAGTTGTGTTTTTGTTAACAACAATATATGCAATAAGATTTTATGCATCGGGTTTCAGTTATTTATACCAGTTATAGCCAAAACCTGCGTATATGAAGTGCGGTCACAAATATATTTTTTATTTTAAACATTCCACAGTGAAGCCTATCCGCTCATTTACCATACAATTCAAAAATTTTAATCTAAAAGCCACCTTCAATCGGCTTAGAATCGATTTCATAATGTCAATATATAATTTTGTTGATCTCGGCTTTAACATTTTTGAATTTAAGAATGAATATTAAAAAACTTTTTCAAAATTGACAAATTTTGGATAGGGCTTTGAGGGAAACCGTTCACCAGAGCGCCTCCGCTTTTGTTTTGCACGAATTTACGTTAAGATTTTTTTTTGAAATTATTACAAAAATTCTATAGTCCGGAACACAAAAAAAAAAAAAAAAAGAAAATAAATATTTATATATATCATCCATTCCATGAGAGATTTATAAAAAATGCCAATTTTTTTACGAAGGGTCATCCGATTTTGTTCATATTTGGTACGCATATTTTTTTAATTTTGAAAAATTCGCGAATTTATTCGCTATTTTGATTTTTCGAAAAGTCAAAAAAATCGTAAAAGTGTCTAACTTTAAACACCAATATCTCTAAAAGTTGTTAGCGGATTTTAATGATTTAAATTGCATATTTAAGAAGAATATGTCCATTATAAATGTAGTCATTTAAAAATAATGTTATAATTTAAAAATGCGTTCATAATGCAAATGCAATTTTAGGATGCATTTTTGAAAAATGTCTACCCTTTCGATTTTAATTTTTTTTTAATATGTTAAAAAGCAATATCTTTACTATAAAATGCAAAATAACTGTTTTGGGACAATAAAATCTACTATTTTTAATATTTAAAAAAAAAAAAAATTTCATAAATTTTTTCATACAAAAATTTAAATTTTTCAAAAAATTTTGATTTTTAACTTTTTTGGTTATACTCTTTTAATAATATGTAGCTTTAAATGTTTATAACTCCTTAAGTAGACGTCGGATTTTATTGATTTAAAAACTAGTATAAAAACTAGTATAAAGTTTATTACTATAAATATTGTAAATTATATTGTATGAATCAAATATAGTTTTTTTGCTAATGATGCACTCACGAAAAGAATGCAATTTTCGGATGCATTTTTAAGAAATTTCTACCCTTTTGATTTTAAATATTTTTTGCTTAATATTGAAGAGAAATATGTTCATTATATAAAACATTAGCACTTAATCTTGGACAAATTATTTTTTTTTTACCGCAAATAACAAATTATGAAATATTATAATTAAAATTAATTTTAAAATAAACTCACAAAAATCAAAAAATACAAAAATTTTAAAAAAATAAAAATTTGTATGAAAAAATTTGAAGAAATATTTAAACAAAATTTTAAAATAGTGAACCATTTTGTCCCAGAACAATTTATATTGTAATTTTTACCAAACATAATAATGTTTTTTATATCAGAAGAAGAAAAAAATTGAGAGGGTATAAATTTTTCAAAAATGCATATTAAAATTGCATTTGCATTATGAATGCATTTTTAAATGATAATATTATTTTTAAATTACTACATTTATAGTGGACATATTCTTCTTAAATATGCAATTTAAATCATTAAAATCCGTTAACAACTTTTAGAGATATTGGTGTTTAAAGTTAGACACTTTTGCGATTTTTTTGACTTTTCGAAAAATCAAAATAGCGAATAAATTCGCGAATTTTTTAAAATTCAAAAAAAAAAAAAAAAATATAAATTGAGGCATTTGCATTATGAATGCATTTTTAAATGATAATATTATTTTTAAATTACTACATTTATAGTGGACATATTCTTCTTAAATATGCAATTTAAATCATTAAAATCCGTTAACAACTTTTAGAGATATTGGTGTTTAAAGTTAGACACTTTTGCGATTTTTTTGACTTTTCGAAAAATCAAATAAATTCGTGAATTTTTTAAAATTCAAAAAAAAAAAAAAAAAAAAAAAAAAATATATAAATTGAGGTATTTAAATTGCTCCATAGGGTATGCGTATACCAAATATTATTAAAATCGGAAGACATACAAAATATTCTTGGGCGTTCTTTCATGGAATGGACGATATATATGGGCAATTCTCTTTTAACCTTTGCCTTTATGAAACCGACATTCAACCTCAAATATTTTTTTAAATTCTGACTTTTTTCAACAACTTTTGATGCAATTATGTTAACAACACTTGGTGTTGTAACAGAAAAAAAAATCAAGGCCTAAAATGGTTCCATGTGGTGCCGCCAAAAATTCCAAAAAAAATTTTTAAAACTAACAAGTTTTTTTTTATTTCTTTTTATTGCTGTCTAATGTCCAATTCTTCTAATGTAGACTATAAACACTTGTAGAAAAGGAATAGCATAGATTTAATTAGCGTGCAATTAACCAGAGTCAAATTGCGTTGTGCAAAAGTCGAGAAACCAAATTTTGAACAATTTTGCAGTTTTTTCAATTGGGATTTTAAGCCGTTTCGGATGTTTCAACTTCAGATTTACAAGGACTACCTACATGAACATTTTTTCTATATTCTATAGTCTAAAATTAATTTTTGGCGAATTTTTAAAAAAATTACATACCCGAGATGATGGAGGTCTACCCTCTACCCCCGTGACCCGCTACCATGTGAAATTTTATTTTGATATCTCCAACGGTTCACAAGTCACAGAATTATTTCCAAAAAAAAAAAAAAAAATTGGGACCACTGTGCGATGTATGTCCCACCATGTAAACATTTTAATCAAACAACAGGTCGAAATTTTGAGAATTTTTTAATGAAATTTTGTACACATGTCTTATATATTTCAAGGACGAATTCCATTGAAATTAATTATAATCGGCCCATTATTTTATCTAGTTTCCATACAAATTACCTGCTGTATAAGGGTAATATATGCCTTGATTGTAGCAATAATTAATTCAAATATTGACATACATTAGTTTTATATAGGTAAAAATCTGAATGTTATATTTATTATTTATTATAAATTTACATATTTTATTTAAAATATGTATAGGATTTGTTTTTTTTATTTTATTAAAAATAGTAAATATTTATGTAATAACCTAATTCAACGACGAAGCCTATTGAAATTTGTTGTGATCGGTTTATTATTTCACCTAGCCCCCAAATAAATGTCCGTACGGAGTAGTGGTTTAACGATCATAAATGCCTTAAATATAGAAATATTTTAATACAATTTGGTAAAGTGAAGTTTTAATCTTCGTGTGTTAATCTTCTTGCAAAAATTTCATTAATATCGGTCCATAATTTTTTTTTTATTTTTTATTTTATTTATTTATTTTGTCTATGGAAACTATTCCTTACAGACAAGTATTTAACGGACACCCTGTGTTTCTAGTTTTTAGCCCATAACTTTTATGTTTATTAACCGATTTTGCCCATTTTATATAAGACAAATATCTGTTCGTCTCCCTACGTTGCCCCGTTCGAGCTCTATACTGCTTTCAACAGACGGAAATACGGACAAACGGACAGACGGACGGACATAGCTAGATCGACTCAGAATCTAACCAGGACCCAGAAAATATATACTTTGTGGGGTCTTAGATGATTCCTTCGACATGTTACACACGGAATGACAAAATCAATATACCCCCCATCTTTTTGATGGTGGGTATAATAAATGCGTTTTTAAATAAGACAATATTTATGTTTTTTCTGACTTTTTTTTTTTGGGCATTCAGCCTTTTCTAACCTTTTTTAAAGTCTAATTTAGTTTCTTTTTTTCTCAAGTCCTGGCAACACTGGTAGTAATTTACAAAAACTATCTGTTTTGAATTTTTTTTTTTTATTACATACCCTTGACCAACTCTGCCCCCTAGGGATCTGTGCTCCACTAAATGAACTCAAATACATCTTAGATATTTTCATGTAAAATTTTATTTCAAAACATTCCAACGGTTCACAAGTTACATTGTTATTTCAAAAAAATGCGTTTTGGAACCATTGTGCATCAATAGTTATGCATACATTTTCATATAATATGAGAAAGGTGCATTTTCTAATCAATTTTGGCTTAAATATATTTTATTTATTATTTTGAAAAATTTGTAAAATAAATTTACGATATTTTTGATTTCCTTCTTTTTCATTTGTTGACTCTGACACATAATCTTTCTTTACTTTTTCTTGGTTTTGTTTCTCCAAAATATTTTGACATTATTGATGTTTTTGTTGGGTCTGATTAAAATTTTCTCTGAGTTTTTGTTGCTCTTCATTGTATTGTAAATTTTGTTCAAAAAGGTTTTTTTGTAATATATTTTTCTCGCTTATTGCCTCTTGTAATTTTCCTACGGATTGTTGCAACTCCCTCTTAAGAGTTTGCACCAAATCTTTTTCTTCTTTCAATTCTTGTTGTAATTTCTTTTCCACTTCTTTGTAATTTTTTTCTATGCTACGTTGAGGATGCTCTTCACATATAAAACCACTTTTAAAATCACAAGTGTAATCAGCCCACTTCATATTTGAAGACCAACCAATTTGAATGCAATATTGCATAGAACGTCTAAAATTTGGTTCTCCATCATCCCATAATGTATAACTGAATGGTGATCCTGTTGCAATCCATTTATATTTATGAGAATTTGGATAATGAGATCCAATGCCACCGGTCCACAATAAAATGTTTTCACCGAAAGTTTTACGTACTAAATTATTTATTTCATTCGTTTTAGCATACGTTTCGATTGAGACTAAAGTCATGTTCATTTCCAAACATTCATTGAGGGCATCAAACCATGTGTACTAGAGTTTATGAAAATTTATAGTTAAAAACTGAACGATAAATGGATCGAAAATCTTTAACATACCTGTTGATCATTTTCTATATAATATTGTTTATTATTGGTTGTATTGTAGAATTTACCATCAGAATGGATTTCTTTAATTTTATAATCAAAAAAAATCACAATTATTTGATACAAAAACAACGATTTAAAGCGCATTTTTATTTATGTTGTTTCCTTCCTTCAAGTTATAGCAAAAATTAAATGTTATGTTGTGCATAAGCCAAGCCAAAGGGTATGACAATTAAAAAATATATTTTAAGCTAATTTTCAAAGTCGTAGTCATAGAGTAACACATAGAGACGAAATTCTCGATTGACAATTGTTTACAATTGTCAATCGAGAATTTGTTGTTTTGGCAACAACAAAATGTATTTGA
This sequence comes from Protophormia terraenovae, assembly GCA_951394005.1. Classification (NCBI taxonomy): domain Eukaryota; kingdom Metazoa; phylum Arthropoda; class Insecta; order Diptera; family Calliphoridae; genus Protophormia; species Protophormia terraenovae. The sequence goes on from OX596074.1 coordinate 87,950,832, forward strand.
TTACATGTATTTTGTTGTTGCATGAGTTAGGTTTTTGACAACCGACTTAGGTTTTTGACAATTAGTTTCGTCTCTTGTTACTCTTTGGTCGTAGTAGTTTACAGCATAGAAAACAACTAGAACTCCAACTTGCTCATTAAAAACCTAACTCAATTGTCAAAAAAACCTAACTCTTTGTATGTGTTAGTAAAATTTCCTACAGAACAAATTTATACGTGTGAAGAGAGTAATTTTTTGTTTCTGAGCGAATGAAAAGAGTTGGACTTCTAGTTGTTTTCTATGGTTTACAGTTTTTTATATTTATTTTACTTTTTTTCTGTTTAATTTGATATTGTTTCCTTATCACAATAAAACCACGAAGTTTTTTTCTTACTTCTTCAACATTTTATAAATTAATATTTAGCTTTAAGAACCATTTATTTATAGGAATAACGGAATAACGTTCTTTATAAGAAAAAAATTTAAGGAAATCAAATTAAAATTGTATTTTACGCTATTTTTGCAAATAATTTTGTAACTTGTGAAGACAAGGTTTTTTTCGAGTTAATTTGGACGAGCAGAGATTCCTAGCGTTGTTATTTAAAAAAAATAAATCGCCAAAAATTCATTTACGATTTGACAGAAAAATAAATAAATTTTTCACTTCATTTTAGTTTCATTCTTTACGCTTTTTTGTTAACTTGTAGTCTTAATGTTGACACTAATTTGTTTACAAAAATTCACCAGGTTTATAAAAAATCCTAAATAGTATTGCTGCAAATATTATAAAAGAACTCCCAATTTTTTGTTTCAAAATACCCCAGATCTCAGTTGAAGTAAAACTTGCTTTTAAAATGTATTTTTTTTATTAAATTGATCGCCTTATTTTTGTCATAGACGTGGTGTAAAAAATATATTTTGGTTGCTTTGCGAACATATGTATGTCGAGAATAAAAAAATAAATAAATAAATAAAAACCAAGGACCGGAAACATTTTTTATTTTGTTTTTTACAAAAAAATATTTTCATTGAAGTTAAAAATTATTTTATAACATACTTAAACAAAAAATATAAAAAAAGGTTTTTTTAAAAAAAAAATGCTTTTCTTCAAGTACAAAATAATAAAGTTCTCAAAAAAAATTTTTCCAAAGAAAACAAAACACAAAAAAAAAACTTTTTTTTTTTTTTTTTTGTACAATAATTTTTCATTTCAAAGTCAAACATTTATGGAATTGAAAATAAAATATCGATAATAAATGTAAATTTTTAAGACAAATAATGAAAAATTTATTATTCAAATGATGTTTTTCATCTTTATCAAATGTTTTCATCACAAACTAAGATAAATTCCTATGAATGTTTGTATGGAGTATTTTATCTGATAACGATGTTCTCATCTGAAATGAAAATTTATTTCATTCTAAGGTACTGCTTCTCAAAAGTTTGGTTCATATTTCTGCCAAAGGAACAATATGAAAATATGGTATCGCAAGAAAGGACTTTGGGGCTCTCATTTAATGACGTAACAAAAATTTAAGACCAAGTCCAAATAAGTCCAAAATTTTGCAATTTTTCAAAAAAAATTTAAAAATTTGAATTTTTTACAAAAATACTTAAAAAATTGGGACCAAAATAATACAATGTAATCCTATAGCAGTTATACCGAAACGAGTTTTTCTGTTTTTATACACTACACCACCATAGGTGGTTGCGGTATTATTTGTTTGTGCAGAAATTGTAACGCAGAGAAAGAATCTTTGGACCCACACCTTAAAGTACACAGTTCGACTCAGAATCACTTTCTGAGTCGATTTAACGATGTCCGTCCGTCTGGTCGGCTTTCTTGCTGGCTGTCCATATAAAGCTTATGCGCAAAGTACAGGGCGCAATTTGAAGATAATTTGATGAAATTTGGTACATATGCTTTCTTTAACACAAGGCCGAAGCAAAATTTTGGACTTATTTGGATTATTTCGCGGCCACCCTAATGTATACCATTTAAAACTTTGTTTTTTTTTTTTCGATAATCCGCAGCGACTTTGGTCATTTATTTATTATATTCAAAGTCCAATAATGATTACTAAGCAACTATCAATGAAAACTTAAAATTTTATGTTTTTTGTTCGTAATTTCTGGTCTCTGAAAATAATACATATTTTTTTTTATCAATTAAAAATAATACATATTATTTTTGTATCAATATACAACTCGTTATATAAATATAATTTTCACAATAGTTTTGACACATCTTATGAGTTAAGAAAGAATAAAATATTGTTTTTAACATCTTTAGGGTTTAGTGAATAATCAATAAAATTATAATATGTATTAAACTCATTGCACATTTTTCTTAAAGGATCGGCATTGGCATAATTAGCTCTATAGAATTGAACTGCTAATGGTACGAAATAACGAGTAGGGCGTCGTGGAATTAAAAACTGGATATTATTTATTAAAAAACCAGAACTTACATTACCATTAATTATATTCAGCATAAAAGTTATATTGAGCATAGTTTTACGGCTTTTCAAAGTAGGCGGCTTTATAAGGGCAAGTCTAGAAGTATATGGTGGCATATTTAATGGGTTGAAGTGAAGACTTCGAAGGCAAAACAGAAGACTGATTCGATGAGATTAATGTATTTATGATAGATAGGATCCCATATTATAGATCCATACTCCAGAATAGGTCTTACAAGTGATGTGAACAAAGCTTTTGTCACGTAAAGGTAGTTGAACTCCTTTGCCCAGCGTTTAACAAAACCAAGAACTCCTGTAGCTTTATTTACAATAATCGTGATATGTGAAATAAAATTATGTTTAGAATCCAACAAAATTCCGAGGTCTAAAATAGTGTCAACTCTTTCTAGTTGATAGCCTCCTAGGACATAATTTATCGGTAATCTACATTTTCTTACAAAACACATATATTTAAATTTTTTAAGGTTAAGTGCCATTAGATTTATGTTACACCAGTTGTAAAAAGAATTTAAGTCTACTTGAAGATAATGATAATGATCTATATGTTGATAACTTAGAAATACTTTCACGTCATCTGCATACATTAAAATATTTGAATAATGAATTATTTGTGGCAAATCATTTACAAACAAGGAAAAAAGTAGTAGTCCAAGGTGGCTTCCTTGTGGTACTCCTGACAGAACGTTTATACATCTAGAGCATGAATTTTTGTAACGCACAGTTTGTTTTCTATTAGTTAAATCTGAGTGTATCCACTTTATACTACGATCAGTAAATCCCATTAAATAAAGTTTTCTTTGCTAAAGTCAGTGTAAATTACATCTGTCTGTTTTTGTTGGAGGAATGCATGATTTACATTAGTTGTGAGTTGAAGATTTGTAATAGTAGAACATCTTTTACGGAAACCATGTTGATAACTTGATAATAAGTTTTCTACTTGAAAACACAGTTGATCAGTGATGATTTTTTCAAATAATTTAGGTATTGTACTCAATTTTGCAATACCACGATAATTTGCAATATCAGATTTATTTCCAGATTTATACAATGGAAAAATGTAGGAATCCTTCCATATATCAGAAAAATTGCCATGCTCAATCGAATTATTAAATAAAAGTGTTAAAGGACTAGCCAAAGCTTCGGCGCAATTGATAAGAATGCAACTTGGAATAATATCTGGGCCAGAATTAAATGAAAATTTCAGCTTTTTTTTTTAACTCTGAACATAACGTAAAAGTATCTATACTTATATACACAGAAAAAAGTAAAAATGGACTTCAATTACGAAATTTGTAATATTAATTAATTTTTAATTGATTTTGCTCCAATCATAAAAATGATAATATTAATAACTAGAATAATTGATATTATTATTACTTTTTTTCCTTAAATAGATGCAATGAGCTGAAAATTGTTGAAAATTTACTTACATTCATTTTATTTCTGTACTTTTATAGACAAATATTTAATTTTTCTTTATATTTTATTAACACCTGTCACTTTATTAAAAAACAAAACTGAAAACCAATTAGAAAATTAATTATATGAATAAATCATATAATTAAATTCCAATATAAAGTTAATTAATAATTTTATTAAAAAATTATTTGAAATATTTTTTTCTGTGTAGTATAGATACTGAGTGATTCATGTTAATGTTGAATGGATAATTTACAGAGTCAACATACAATGTATCTGAATATGTAGTATAGAAGAAATCTGCAAACATGTTGCTAATAATATCATCACAACTCGATTCATTCTGATGAAATTTCATAGCAGAAGGGAAGCCAGTAACAAATTTGTAAAAAGAGTTTGGATCACGTTTAAAATTTACTTTCATCTTATTCAAATAATTAGTATAACATGATTTGTTGATTGAGGTATATTCAGCACGACTAACCGAGTACTTTAAGTAATCATAGTGAGAGCCAGATTTTTAAATTTTTTATACCATTTGTTCTTATTGTTTTTTGCATACGACAACAGTTTGTTATTCCATGGTGGACCAGAACTTGGTTTAACATTACGTTTCGGAACACATAAGTCCAAAAGTTCATACATTTTATTATAGAATAAAATGGACATCTATTAAACATCAGCAGAAGACGATAAAAATGTTCTCCAATTAATACTTTTTATGAAGTAATTTAACATGTCATAATTAGCATGTTTAAAAGAAAAGATTTTACAATGCTTTAAAGATGAAGGTTTAACAGTTGAAGTTTGAATAGATAATTGAAGTTTAGAATTGGGAATAATATTTCATTTTGGTGAATCGTTCGTTATCGGTCAGTACGACTGACTGAAATATTTCTTTCTTTTCTTTCATCTTTCATTTACTGAAATATGAATGAAATAGAAACGAATGAAAGATGCTTTTTTTCTTTCATCTTTCTTTTTCTGAAGTATGTATGAAATAGAAATCAAAGAAAGGTTCCAACTTGTCTTTCATTTACTGATGTAGGAATGAAACGGAAAGTAATGAAATATGTTTTTTTTTTCTTTTTTTGTGAAACAACAATGTCTAATGAATGGTTAACCATTTTTTTTTACAGTAGCGAGCATAAAAAATGCAACGCTAGGCTACATGTTTTTCGATCGCATTGATTAGGGTTAGAACGTCATTAAATTAGCCAATTCTGTTGTGATTTTATTCTTTGCGGTCTTAGCCAACTATTGTATGTCAGTTTGTTCCAAATTGTTACGCATACGAACAGTTAATAATTTTTTTTTTTTAAAGTTGTAAATTTAAGGGAGCAAAAAAAAAATGCAACTCCTAAAAAATCATCGAATTTTTTTAAATTTTGATAAAAATAATTATTGAAAAATGCTGAAAACTATGATTTGGTAGTATTACCACTAATTACTACCAATACATATAAATTTAAGGTAATTTTAACTACAAAGGATATTAATAATATTAAAAAAAACACTATTTTCTTACCTTAAGAATTTTCGAATATTTTTGAATAACATTCTGATAATGGCAGTGAAATAATATTAATATGTAGTTCTAATATGAAGATTCTTTAAAATTATCTTAAAGAAACAATATTGAAACGATCATGCCTGTAACAATTGATACAAGTCATTTAACAGTAGATATTTTATATTATCTGAATAACCACATTTGGCCATTCAAGCTACTATTTCCAGCAATCGTTGATTTAATAATGTAAATATGGTAACTGGATATCCTTCTAACAAAACACATATTATTTACTTATATAAAACTACCACCTTTACTTTTAGAGGCAGGTCCTTTATTATTTTTACGAGTACTGTATAATGGAAATAAGAGCCTATTACGATAACTTGAATTAATTTGACTCTAAACCCATATATTTCAATTTTAGACGATCTAGGTAGACATACTTACTTAAATATCAATTTCCAATAGTAAACAAGTCCAATAGTCCAATAATCACGAAGGATGCACTTTTAATGTTTCAACATATGAAGAGTTCAAAATAGGTATATTTCTTAACTGTTTTGCCTTGTGTTAGAATTTCTTCCAGGACCAAAATCAAGGGATATTTGAACATTATAGTGATACCGGGAATGTCGATGTCATATTATTGCGAAAAAAAAAAATATTTAAAGCTGTTGATTCCATCTCAATAACGATCGAAAGTGGTTGCGTTATTTCGGTCGAAAGGACATACTCAATTATAAATTATGAAGTTAAGCTAAACTATCATAAATATTTGATCGCTTATTTATAGAAAATGTTTGTTGGTTTTAAAACAACTAACAAAATAAATAATAATTCGAAAAATATCAATCTGTATTGAAAAATGTCCAAAACAATTCAGAAAAGTATCAAAATTTAATATAATTGGAATTTATTGCTATTATTTATATTATTTGTAGATTTCATGTATCTTAGACAATATGCAACGATAGAAAATCATGTTTTTTAACAACACTATAGTTTCCAACCATTTCCAATCAAAATTTTTTATCAAAATTTTAAAAATCATGTTTATTTGTTTAGAGTTGGATTTTTTTTTGCTCGCTCACATTTTCAACTGCTCTTACTAAACGTTCAATAATTTTCGTTACGCACAAAAATGTTCAACAAAATTATATGCAACAGGTATCTATTACAACAAATACTAAAATCACATTAGTACTGTTACATTAGGAATTGCTATAAGAAAAATATATGCGTACAAAGATCATATCACATAGCGTTGCATTTTTAATGCTCGCTACTGTAGTTATTTCGAACATACCACATTTGTGTATTATTTACATTTTTTTTTTGCCGGATGAATTCACATATTTACATCAGCTGAAAAAAAAATATGAAATATGAAAGAAATGTGAAAAGTGAAACATAAACATGAAAGATTGTGAAGTATTTCATATCTTTCATTTAACTGAATCGTTCAATTGAAATATTTCTTTCATGAACGACACAACTCTATTGAAGTTCAATCGTTGGATGATGGGAATCCTCAGGAGTTGTTAAAGGGGATGAGCAGGTTATAAAGCAATCGGTCACATCGTTGATAAAAATTAAATCCAATAATCTAGAATTAGAATTGAAAACTCCGTTGACTTGAAGGAGATTTAAGTCATATAATACATTAAAAAATTCATCGTGATTAGGATTCGATTTAGTTTTGACAAAATTATTAAGCAGTGAGATCGAAAAAATCTTAACACACATTTTGCCTCATAACTTTTTTCGGAATCAATATTCAAATTTTTTTTTTTTTGATCTAGTTATCATGGAAAAATACTTCAGTTATTATTTTTAATAACAACCATGTTAATTTGTCCTTATTTTCATCAAAATAAGTGACGAAAATGATTTACGTCCTACAAGTTATTAAAAAATTTCAAAAAATCCAAATAGGTCTTACAAATAATTGACCACAGAATTAAATGTCGTCCGTAAAATCGTTTCTAATGTTATTAAACAGTATCAGGAGAATTTGACTATTGATGTGAAACCTAGTTCGGTAAGAAAAAAGAACCACATGATATTGGGAAGGCAAGAAAATTGAAGGCATATTGAAAGGAACTCCAAACACATCTGGTAGAAAATCAGCTCAGTTTTCTCAGTGCTTCGACTATTTGGTGCGAAAATTTAAAGCTAATGGGAAAGTTGATAACATATAAAGTTAAAAAAATTTCAAACTGGAATTCTGCAAAAAAAAAATTACAAGCCAAAAATAGGACTTGGAATTTAAAACCAAATTTCATACAAAAATACTCAAGCTGTATAATTGACGAAGAAACGTAGGTGCTGGCAGAATCTTCGCAGCTTGTGTCTCAAAAATGTTTATTGGTAATGCTCGAAGCAATGTTGGAGATAAGTTTAAGACCCAAAAGCAGCAAAAATTTCTTACAAAATTCATGGTATGACAAGCTTTTTGCAGTTGCGGCAAAACAGGAAAGTCATTTCATACATTCGGATATATAAATACCAAAATATGCATAAAGGAATATATGCAAAAAAGACTTCTTCTTTTCTTAAGAAAGCACAACGTGTCCACATATTTTTGGATCCATTTGGTATCATGTCACTACGGTAAGAAAGCTCTGATCAAATCAATAACATAGTTTTAGTACCAAGAGAGGTAAATTTTCAAAATTGTCCATAGCTTAGAGCAGTGGAGAGATATTGAGCTCTTGTGAAAAGTGAATTCAAGAGCACAAAAAAGGTGTCTCAAAATAACGAAGATTTTAACAGAAGATGTGGACACTGTTCCAAAAAAGTGACTGAAGCAACTATCAAATCTCCAAAGAAAGGGTTTTCAAAAATGGTCCACAATTTTATAATTAGTGGCTAGAACCATAAAAATTATATATTTGTGTGATCTGTGCTAAATTATCAAATGATTAAAAAAAATAATAAAAACTCTAAGATCAACCGTTTCCGAGTTATTGAATATTATGTATGTTAAGAATTTTTCGATCTCACTCCTTATATATATATATATATATATATATATATATATATATATATATATATATATATATATATATAAGTCGCTTTTGTGATATGGTGATTATGGTGCAAACTCGTTAATTTACTTTTTTTGTAAAGAGATAAAGAACAAAATTATAAAATGAATAAAGGTAGTTCGCAATTTTTATTAAGTCCAAAACTAAACAATTTTTAACTTGAAAATTGGTTCTACAGAAGATATTAACTCCTTCTATTTTCACTGTAGCATTTTTTTTTATCATATTTTTATTATTTTTGGTTACATACATATATAAAATTTTATCTTTTTGCAAAATTATTTTTGTGATTTAATGATATCCATTGAATGTATGTTGAGCATTCGGTTGAAGGTATGTATTCTGATAAAACTGGAAATATAAATTACGATATTTTTTATATTCCTCGCCGTTTGATTGCATTATATCATGAATTTTTTTTGGTATATCTTTTTGTATTTCTTTTTGTATTTGTTCCCCTAATTGTTGTTGTGGTTTTAACCAATTTTCTTGCAAACTTTTGTCCAACTTTATTTCCATTTGTTGATTTTCTTTACATTCTTTCAAATTGCTTTCTTTAATTTGTTGTAATTCCTCTTTTAGCTGTTGTTCTAATTCGTTTTGCTCCTTTAGTTTCTGTTGAAGATTCTGTCGTTCTTTTGTTTCCTTTTGAAAATTCTCCTTTAGTTGTTCATGATCTTTTAACTTTTGCTGAAATTCTAGTAATTTCTTTTCCATTTCTTGAGTTTTTATATTTGCCATAGTAGTCAGGGGATGCTCTTCACAGATGAAGCCAACTTTATCTACACATTCGTAAGTAGCCCATTTCATTGAGGTAAAGCCAATTTGGATACAATATTCATTAATATTATCAAAATTTGGATAACCATCATGCCAAAAAGTATAATTTAGTTGTTGTCCTGTTGTAATCCATAATTGTTTATTGGAACTTGGATAATGAGATGTAATACCGCCAACCCAGAAATAAGTTCTTCCAAATGTATCTAACACCAGTTTATTTATTTTCTCCGATTCTTCAGACGTTTCAATTGAAGCCAAACTCATGTTCAATTTCAAACATTCACTTAAAGCATCAAACCAGGTATACTAGAGTATTAAAATTTTATATTGAAATTTAGTTCTGTAAAAAACTTTTGAATAAAAAAATAATTAACTAACCTTTTGTTCATTCTCTATATAATATTGTTTGTTGTTCTCGGCTGTATAGATCTTTCCAGTGGTATAGACTTTATTTATTTTAAAAATTAATAAAATCAACATTATTTGATACGAAAAAAGCGAAGTCAAGCGCATTTTAATGTTGTTTCTTGCAGTTTTCCAGATGAAATGAATTCTGATTTTGTTGTGGGTAGTGTTATTAATACATATTTTAATGTAGATAATATATAAGTTCGAATGAATAATATGTGACATAAAAAATTATTGATAAAACATTAATGAAAAGCGACTTATCATCTAGAATGCAAAAAGTCCTAACTAATGTTCAAATAATTTTGTTGGCGAAAAAGAAATCTCCCAAAAATATACAAGTTAGCCAAATTCTATTTAATGCTCACCTTAACTCATTAAGATACGCAAATATATCCAGCAGATATATCTTTACAAAATAAACTTCCTTTCTCATATTTTATGTATTTAAAGTAAGAAAAAAAAAAAAAATAAAAATTAAAACATAGCACAGTGTTCCATTAAAAAAATTAAATGGAAATAAATTTCCGAACGGCTAGTCCAATTTCAGCGTAATTTCACAGAGTAATAGTAATGGTGTAGGCAAGTTTTGAGCTTGGAACATATAGACAGGGCACAGTGTCACATTTGACAGTTTTAGAACGACAAAAATCTAGTTTAGGATATATTGGTCTGAAATTGCATATTCTGTTACTAGATAAGGCCGTAAACATTCCCACTAAAAATGGGCGGGAAGAATCACTGCCACTCCCATATTGAAAAAAATTACTTTATTTGTACACAGAAAAAATTATTACGGTCTTTTTTTCAATTAACATAGTTGCTTAATTTTCCATCGAAATTTAATAAATTTATTCAAGTAAAAATGAAATAAAAATAAAATTTAACTATACTTTTATATCCTTTATACATTTTTAATTAATCCAATCAACTACTTGATTGATTTAATTAATTTATTAATTGGGAATTTTTTTCTGTTTTGTATTTTTTACAGTTTTTAGTAATTAATATAATCATTTTGGTGAGAGGTGCAAATTTAAACAAGTTTTTAATTGAATGAATTATTTTCTGTGTATGAATTTCGGACATATCTTTGTAAATTTCATTAAAATAAAAGACATTTTAAAAGTAGACGTGGCAAGATCTAATCACAACAATCTTAGTGTATCATTTTCATAACAAATTTTCAGCTATTACCTTCAAATGCTTAAACAATTCTTAAAAAATTTCTTATATGAGGTACCGTACATTTTTTCTAATATTTTAAAAGATCGCAAAAAGTCGCAGCCAATATCCTCAAATATAATTTTATAGATGTTCTTTTATAGAACAATCGTATTTTTAGATTGGAACTCTTTGGAACTTTTTAATTCCACATAATTTTGTTTTTACTTATATACAACTTACTTGTGCTAAATATTAACATAATACTAACATTTGTATGGGATTTATGCACGTTAGTGATTTTCGGGAGAGGAATTTATATGGGAGCTATGGTCAGTTATAAACCGATCTTCATGAAATTTGGCAGACGGATTTTTGTTGATATAAAACTTATTTGTACTAAATTTCATTAAAATATTCATATTTTTAAGGCATCTTTATGTGTTAAAACTCTATTCCGGGAGGACATTTGTATGGAGGCTAGGTGAAATAATAGGCCGATCATAACCAAATTCAATAGGCTTGATCCTTGTGTTGCGATCTTGCGACCTGTACTTTGCGCACAAGCTTTACATGGACAGCCAGCCAGCCGACCAGACGGACGGACGGACATCGTTAAATCGACTCAGAAAGTGATTCTGAGTCGAACGGTATACTTTAAGGTGGGGGTCCGAAGATTTTTTCTCTGCGTTACAACTTCTGCACAAACACATAATACCCCAACCACCTTTGGTGGTGTAGGGTATGATTAAAATATTTTTAAAAGTTGCAACTTTGAAAATCCATAATTCGCGCTATGGACACTTTCCAATATTTCAAGTATTTTTTCCATAATATATTACATGTTAACTAATAAATGCGAAAAGAATTACTTCAATTAATATGCTTTTATTTTCGTTTTTTTGTCGTTCTAATTTGGATAAATGTGACACTGTGCGGGGGCGGGTCCAAAAAGTTTTAAATTTGGATACTTCGGGTATGAACATCTTTAAAAACAATGCTGATTACTTATATCTGAATCGATTTTAAAGATTTTTACAATAAAGAGTTTGAAAGAGATCTATAAAAAATATCGTCGTGTACATACCACTTTTAGTTAATGAGATATTGGGCTTAAAAGATTTTGATCTACCTTGGTGAAATTTTCTTTATAGCGGGTCTAAAATTATCTGATATTTTTTATTTTATTAACAATAAATAGCAAAATTATGTAACAATTATGTAACAAAATAACGTACAGACCCTCAGCAGCGGAGCTAAAGAGGCTCAAAGTTGGGTACCTCTGACATACAAATTTTTAATCGCTTGCCAAAGTTTTGTTTCTCGTCCAATTTCAAATATTTTTATACATTTTTGTAGGCACTGACAAGACCTATAAAAAATATGCTTGCATGTCCTATCTATCTCTTATAGTTTTTGAGTTATTTTTAAGTACCTCTATTTTGCATGTTCTTGGTCCAGTTTTTTTTATATATATCCTAGTGTTTCCCACCGGTTTCATTTGTTTCTTCTTTAGCTAATTAAAGAACAAAATTATCTATTGAATAAAAAAATTTGAAGTCGATATCTTAATTGAGTCCAAAAAAAAAAAAAATAAAATTGCAAAAATGACGACTTTTTGTGTTTTTTTGGCCGAAAAAGTATCTACACTTTTTTTCTCTAAAATTAAATTTTCTTTAACAACACAATTTTATACTTTTCTTTCCATGACTTAATAGACTTTAAAGTGGCATAGTTTCGGTTTTGTAAAAGATATTGATTTAATTTTTTTGTATAACGAAGAATTATGTCAGCTAAGCAATATAATTTAGATGAAAAAAATCGAGTTTATATTTTTTCTGATTTTTGAAATTAAAGTAAAATTTTTGAAAAAAAGTCGTTTTTTGAGAAACTATAAATATTTTATCTGTAATAAAATCTTTGTTATTAAAGATATTTTAACGAAATTTTCGGTGGATGTAGACTTTATTGTATAAAATGAGAAAGTTGAAAAAACGTTTAAGATTTTCGTATAAGGAATCCCACAATTCCCAAAAAAAAAAAAACGCCGAAAATTCCAAAAATGGGTTTTTTTCAAATTTTCGGCTATAAAATCCACATTTTTCCGAAGTTCCGTAGATTTTTATTGAAAACTTTTAACAACATATTACATATTTTAAACTGCATTCCGTTTGCCGAATCGTGCTTTGGGATTTGAGAAAATGTAGACTAAAGTCAAAGCTTTCATATAAAATGGGTCGAATTCGGGAGGGTGTATACCTTGGCCATTTAAGTTATTTGGCTCGTTTTTTATTTTAAAGTCATTTCTGTGAAGATACCTTTCAGAAATGTATAAAATTATTATATGTTATTAAAGAACATTTAATTTTAGAGAAAAAAAAGTGTAGATAATTTTTCGGGCAAAAAACACAAAAAGTCGTCATTTTTGCAATTTTCAAATTCAATATCGTTTATTTTTGGATTCAATAAAGATATCGAGTTCAAATTTTTTGTATGTTCTTTAATTAACTAAAGAAAAAAACAAATGAAACCGGTGGGAAACACTACACTACATATATGAAAAAAACTGGACCAAGAACATGCAAAATTGAGGTACTTTAAAAAAAACTATAAGAGATAGATAGGACATGCAAGCATATTTTTTATAGATCTTGTCAGTGCCTACAAAAATGTATAAAAATATTTGAAATTGGACGAGAAACAAAAAATTTGGCGAGCGATTAAAAAATTTGTATGTCAGAGGTACCCAACTTTGAGCCTCTTTAGCTCCGCTCCTGACGGTCCCCCTTCCAAACTTAACATTGTGCACTCCTCTGCTACGCTTACACCAAATTTCATGCAAATCTAATCAGCCTATCAGAAGTTACAGATTTATTTCCAAAAAATTTCGATTCTGCCCCACTGTGTACTCGAGCCAAAAAGGAGTCTCTTTTGATTTATGATTTTTGAAGAGCTATTTTTTGATGTACAAATTTTAAGTATTTACAAAAATTTATTGAAAGTATTTTTTATGAGCTCATATTGAAAAAAATAAATAAGGAGTGAGATCGAAAAAATCTTAACATATATAATATTCAATAACTTGGAAACGGTTGATCTTAGAGTTTTCATTATTTTTTTTATCATTTGATAATTTAGCACAGATCACAGAAATATATAATTTTTATGGTTCTAACCACTAATTATAAAATTGTGGACCATTTTTGAAAACCCTTTCTTTGGAGATTTGATAGTTGCTTCAGTCACTTTTTTGGAACAGTGCACATCTTGTTAAAATCTTCGGTATTTCGGGACACCATTTTTGTGCCCTTCAATTCACTTTTCACAAGAGCTCAATATCTCTCCACTGGTCTAAGCTATGGACAATTTTGAAAATTGAGAGGTTGGTACTAAAACTATGTTATTGATTTGGTACCACTCCAGAGCTTTCTTGCCGTAGTGACATGATAACAAATGGGTCCAAAAACATGTGGACACGTTGTGCTTTCTGAAGAAAAGAAGAAGTATTTTTTGCAAATATTCCTTTATGCATATTTTGGTATTTATAGATCCGAATGTATGAAATGAAAAAAAAAAAAAAACTTGTCATACCATGAATTTTGTAAGAAATTTTTGCTGCTTTTGGGTCTTAAAATTATCTCCAACATTGCTTCGAGCAAATTTGAGACACAAGCTGCGAAGATTCTGCCAGCACCTACGTTTCTTCGTCACTTATACAGCTTGAGTATTTTTGTATGAAATTTGGTTTTAAATTCCGAGTCCTATTTTTGGCTTGTAATTTTTTTGCAGAATTCGAATTTGGAATTTTTTGAACTTTATATGTTATCAACTTTCCCATTAGCTTTAAATTTTCGCACCAAATAGTCGAAGCACTGAGAAAACTGAGTTGATTTTCTACCAGATGTGTTTGGAGTTCCTTTCAATATGCCTTCAATTTTCTGGCCTTCCCAATATCATGTGGTCCTTTTTTCTTACCGAACTAGGTTTCACATCAATACTCAAATTCTCCTCATACTGTTTAATAACATTAGAAACGGTTTTACGGACGACATTTAATTCTGTGGTCAATTATTTGTAAGACCTATTTGGATTTTTTGAAATTTTTTAATAACTTGTAGACGTAAATCTTTTTCGTCACTTATTTTGATGAAAATAAGGACAAATTAACATGGTTGTTATTAAAACTAATAACTGAAGTATTTTTCCATGATAACTAGATCAAAAAAAATTTTGAATATTGATTCCGAAAAAAGTTATGAGGCGAAATATATGTTAAGATTTTTTCTATCTCACTTCTTAAATTTTATAAACAAAATTTAACTTTAGAGTGATTCCATATCAGAACGGATAAAAAACAGACATTTTCGAATTTGATATCTCCGATATCAATGAAACTCACTATAGATATTACGTATTGCAAATGTTGCTCAAATCACAAACTTTCTGAGTTAAGACTCAGAAATTGTTTCCACAACTGTGGAAACAATTTATTTCACTTTTTATAACGTTTCTAAATATCATACTTTCTCGCCAAACATACCAATGATTGCAGAAATTTTTGAACATTTTCTAAGTGATGTTAAATTTTTCGGACAGATTTTTCTTAAATTCTCTTTAAATTGTTTTCACTTTTATGTAATTATATTTTTTAACTAAGGAATATACCATCCTTTAACAATTTCCATTCCTTCTTCTAAACTATAATGACGATGTACCATTTTAAACCTTCATTTAAATGTCATCTTGGCTCTTTAAGTTAAGCGTAAATAATTGACTTTTTTAAAGCTGTGTAAATACCCTGCGGGAAATTGGTAGCAATTGGTGCAATAGTACCGGTCCCTCAGTACCAGTTGAGTACCAATTGACACCTAGCAGTCATCAAAGTTCTAGTTGAGAACCATTTTAACCAGTGAGAACTAATGTTTAGCTTGTTAAATGAGCAATTAGCAACTCGCGCTCAATAACAATCTGTACCTGAGTGATAAGCGTGTAAGACTATAAAATACGAGATAAATAAATGTAACCTGGGTTCGATTCGGGGTGCTGCCATCGACATTAACAAAAAAATATTAAATGAAAATATTTAAAAAATATACAAAAATAAAACAATTTCCAATTTGTTTTTCCAAAGTTGTTTTATATTTATTAATACTGATATGCCCTTTTGGGTTAGTTCTGTGACCTGTCCCAAAATTGATTAAAAAGGGTGAATTTCTCTCTCTTAGGTCAACGCCATGTTAAAGTGACAGGTGCAGCTCATACATAGTGTTAGAACTAGAACCGGTCCCTATCATTTTGGACCAATCGAGTGACATATTTTGTGTTAGTTCTTTTCCCTCTAGGGTAATTATGAAGTATAAAAAATGTGTGTAAATACTTTTGAATTAAAAAATGCGTATGAGATTTTCTTTCTATATCAGAAATAAATACTGCGACTTTTTCAGAATTTAGCTCAATCTACTCTAAACATTTCAGGCTTTACAACAAAAAAGATCTTTTTCAAAATATTTTATAATAACAAAAATATTTGACTTCTTTTCAAGATTTTTGAATAATTTTAAAACGTATAAATATATATGACTATGACTGTATATTTAAAATAATTAAGACAAAAAGGGCTATCTACCATAACTTCGCGAATAATGGAGTTAAAAGATTTATTTTTCAGTGTGAGGTTTAGTAGATGTAATATTAATAACTCGTAGAAGAACGGATTGCAAAATGTTGAAAAATGAGGGAAATATACAGTTTTTATGTTCTCCTGAACAATGATGCTTTGCATGAGGCCCGTTTTGAATATAAGCCTTCGATATAATTTAGCTCAATCTACTCTAAACATTTCAGGCTTTACAACAAAAAAGATCTTTTTCAAAATATTTTATAATAACAAAAATATTTGACTTCTTTTCAAGATTTTTGAATAATTTTAAAAGGTGTAAATATATATGACTATGACTGTATATTTAAAATAATTAATAATGTACATGGTAGATCTCTAGTTTTTACCTCATATATATATATATATATATATATATATATATATATATATATATATATATATATATATATATATATATATATATATATATATATATATATATATATATATATATATATATATATATATATATACAGTGGTGGCCACGAATTTAAGACACGACATGTAACGAACTAAGTTGTGATAATTATTACAACCCTGCAATATAAAATTAGATTTTGTTAATTTTTCAGTGTACCCTGTAATGTTAAGATCAATTACCGTTATTTGGTTTTGTTTGTGTATACATTTTGTTGCTGTTTTTATTATATTTTCGTAAAAACGTGCTTTTGAAGCTGGTCACGAATTTAAAACATATAAGAAATATTTGGTTTTTAAGTGATTTTTTGGTGTTTTTTGAAGCTAAAAGGTAAGTAATGAATGTTTTATTCCATTTAATGTTAGAATACATCAAAATATTTAGTTAGAAATGGCCAGAGGTACTTGGAGTTCGGATGCCGAGCGAAAATTGATCCAACAAATGAATACTGATGGAAAAACAGTAATGGAAATTTCCAAGCTACTAAAATGTTCCAGATCCAAGATTTACAATGCACTGGAACACATCAAGCAACATGGCACTACCAAAAATGTCAAACAGCACCCTAGAGCCCGAAAAACTACACCCAGGGAGGATAGCTTAATTTATAAATCAGCTGCTAAAGATCCTTTCAAGAGCTCAAGTAAAATTAAAAATGAGATTTCATCGGATTTTGGTATTAATATATCGTCCAGGACAATAAGAAGACGTCTGAATGAGAAGAACTTACGTGGGTGTATTGCACAACGTAAACCACTTGTGTCAAAAAAAAATATTAAATCCCGACTAGCGTTTTCAAGAGAAAATCTCAATAAGCCGATGACATTTTGGAAAAATATACTTTGGAGCGACGAGTCGAAGTTTTGTCGCTTTGGTTCTGATGGAAAACAGTACGTATGGCGTCCTCCAAACCTGGAGCATCACCCAAAGTACACCCTTAAAACGGTTAAGCATGGTGGTGGAAATGTCATGGTGTGGGCAGCATTTTCCTGGCATGGTGTAGGTCCCATTCAGAAGATTATCAATAAAATGGACCAGCATATTTACAAAAACATACTGACAAGCATCATGATACCATTCGCTGAAGACAACATGCCTCTAATGTGGAAATTTATGCATGATAATGACCCTAAGCACACTTCACGCCTAGTGAAGAGTTGCTTAGAGGAAAATAATATCACAGTTCTGAAATGGCCAGCTCAATCCCCGGATCTCAATCCAATTGAGAACTTGTGGAATGATGTTGAGGAGCATGTACGAGCAGTAAAGCCAAAAAATTTGACTGATTTATGGGAAGAAATTCAAAAGGCTTGGTATGCCATTCCAAAGGAGCGCTGTATGGCCTTAGTTGAAAGTTTACCCAGGAGATGCGCTGCTGTGATTCAAAATAAAGGATTTCCCACCAAATACTAATATTGTTTTATGAAGCTGAGCTTTACTTTTGTGAATTAACTTTTATTTTGCCTATGTCCTAAATTCATGACCAGGCTTAAACTTGTATTAATCTGTATAATATGTAAATAAAAATTGGAAACTAAATATAGGTAACAAACTATTGTTGATTTTTTTTCATAACATTACTAGGATCTTTAAAAAATAACATGGATCTAAAATTTGTTCGATAAGATGTAAAAATTATCAGAAATATATAAGTGAAATGTCGTGTCTTAAATTCGTGGCCACCACTGTATATATATATATATATATATATATATATATATATATATATATATATATATATATATATATATATTGATAATGAAACCCTTCTCTATATTTCTGCCAAATTTCAAGCTGGAGCCTCTTTTGGTTTAAGAGTTATGAAGCAGAATACGCTCTTTTTTTGTATGTAAAATTTAAAATATTTACAAAAATTATTTTGAAATTAGTTTTTTCTATGAGCACATATTTAAAAAAATAAAATTTTATATTCAAAATTTGATTTCAGTTTATATTTTGTTACATAACTTCTAAACGAAAGAAGTGTCCAACACGAAATTTTACACAAGTATAAAGAAGAGTTGTATTAATATTATGTAGTTCATTTAGCATTTTAAAGATATCGTTTTCGGGGATATATCGGTTTATTTTTTGTAAGTCTTATTTTGACCTTTGAACTTTCAAACTAAATTAACTCACTGTATATTATTTTAAAGGTAATAT
This sequence comes from Protophormia terraenovae, assembly GCA_951394005.1. Taxonomy (NCBI): domain Eukaryota; kingdom Metazoa; phylum Arthropoda; class Insecta; order Diptera; family Calliphoridae; genus Protophormia; species Protophormia terraenovae. The sequence goes on from OX596074.1 coordinate 87,969,868, forward strand.
CTATGTTTTCAAAATTACTCTAAAATTAACATTTTATTTTCTATAGCTTAGGAGTTATTAATACTTAATTGGATTTTATTTTTGTCCATAACTTCTAAATGAAATAAGGCTCCAATTTATGGAAATTTTATATCCATATTGAGAAAATTTATGTCAACAATATATAATTTTTTAAGAATTTTAAAAATACCGGTTTTCGAGATATAATAATTTTAATTTTTTTATGTTCAACTTTGACCTTTGTACTTTTGATATAAAAAACTTTGTATGTATCGTTATGAAGGTAATATCTTTGCCTTTAATATGAGGTAAAAACTAGAGATCTACCATGTACATTTAAGAAGTTATTAAAAGTTAAATAAATATTAATTTATAAAGTTTTTAACATTTTTCCGTTTTTTAAACCGTCAGATTTCCGGACCGGTGAAAAATATGGGTCTGAAATTTCTAGTTTTCGGAAACACTTCCAATGGTCAATGCTTATAGTGAATTTCATTGAAATCGGAGATGTCAAATCCGATTGCTGTCCGTTTTGACATGGAATTACTCCATGTGGAATACATACAGTAGAAACGAATAACCTCATATAACTATTATAAACCAATGTTACCGGAATGATTGAATTTTAAAAAATGAATGACTGAATCAATGTTGTCAATAAAAAAATTTCCATAAATTGACTTTTTCGAACTACCCCCTAAAAAGTTTGTCAGATGAATGACTCAATGTAACCACTAAAAGTCCATCTTTTAGTCCTTGGGTGCCAATACACTTCCTCCTAGGACATTCCCATGTTAAAGTGACTAGTCACGTAGTTAGTAAAGTGACTAGTGTTGCCCTAATGTAGTCAGTCAATAAACTGGTTTCGGACAGTCACCATAGACTGTAGGGTAGGAGTGTATTTTGCCAAAGAAATATTTTTGACAAAAATCTTGAAGAAAATTTGTTGACTCGAAGAAAAATTCTATTGAAGAAAAAATCTGTTAATTTAACATTTTTTTTCGTTAAAATTCCACGAAAAATTTTCGTCAATATTACCTACTAAATTTGGCTCAGTGTAGGTTGACCGGTTATAAATATCTTTCCTGTATGTATTTTAAATTTAAAGTTTGTTGTTATTTATTTTTTGCTTATCGTAATAAAACCACAATATTTTTATTATGTAAATTTATTGCGATTAAATTCCGTACATTAAAATTATGCACAATACTTTGGTCAAGTACAGTTTTGTGGACTTTTGATAAAAAAAAGCGTAATTTGAATTTTAAAATTCTTCAGTAGATCTAAAAAAACTGATTCGAAATTTTACAAATATTATGAAAAAGTAAATTTTTGGTAAGCTATATCTTTTAAGCTATGAACAGTAAAAGGAACTATTCATAGCCAAGATTGATATAAACGATGCGTCTTTAGTGTTACTTTTATGATTAAATAATCTTTAAATAATCTTACTTTGACTTAATAGTATGTTTACCCAAAATACCACAAACATAGACATAATCTTGATAAGAAGCGATTTTAAAATACAGAGAATACTTTGGCGTAATTTTTTACTAATATCTATAAATCTGAAAAGTATCAAAATAACAAATAAAACAATTAAAAATTTAACTAAAAATTAAAATCTCTCTTAAGTTATTGCATGTATGTACATTAGAGTATCCCGAGAATAGCGTTTTTCGAGATTTCGATGTAGGAACACCCCTCAAACGATGCTTAAAAATTAGCTGAATATGGGAAAAATATTAAAAACATTTTTTAAATTGATCTTCAGTTCCCTACCAGCGATTGAATGTCACGAGTCTAGAACATTTCGTCCAAAAAATAGTATTGAGTTTAGACACTCTAATGTACATATTTAATTTAATATTGACAACGTTTTTATTATATTATAATTTTTCTATAATTTAAATATTGCTGGGCATTCGTTTAAAAATATCTATGCATTTTGTCGAAAATGGAAAACTAGGTCATGATATTTTTTATATTTCTCTTCATTTGCTTTTTTGTGTATACAATTCTCAATAACACTTAGATAATTTTGTAGCTTTTCAAGAGATTGTTGGAAAGTTTGCATCTGTTCTTCCAAATGTTCCAAATGTAGTTGTTGTTTTGCCCAATTTTCATTTTTCGACTTTATTTCCGCTTGTAAATTTTCTTTACAAACTTTTAAATCGTTTTCTTTAATTTGTTTTAATTGTTCCTTTAGTTGTTGTATTAATTTCCGTTTCGTGAATATATTGATTTTCAATAAGATTCCGAGGATACTCTTCACACATGAAACCAGCTTTAACAGAACATTTGTAATTAGCCCATTTCATCAATGGGTACATGCCAATTTGGATGCAATAATCTATATCATAAGCAACATTAAAATTTGGAAAGCTATCTTGCCAAAAAGTAAAATTTATATGATTATTGGTTGCTATCAAAATAAATTCAATAGTACTGATGCCTCCAGTCCACAAGTAAGTTTTTCCAAAAGTATTTGATATTAGGGTATTTATTTCCTCCGATTTTTTACTGGTTTCGATTGAAACCAAAGTCATATTCCTTTCCCAACATTTGTCGATAGCATCTATCCAAGTGTACTTAAATAGCGAAATATTAAATTAATAATTGACAATTATTAGTCTTATATTCTAGACAAACCTTTTGTTCATTATCTATATAATATTTTTTATTGTTGGCTGTTGTATAGATTTTACCTACACTATAAATAGAATTTATTTTAAAAATTATTACAACCACAATAATTTGATAGGAATAAAGCGAGAAATACCGCATTTTTAAATGAGTTTTTGTTAAAAACTTTATACGAATTAAGAATTTTTGAACAAAGTTCCAATTATTTATACCAGCGTAGTGGAAACCTGCAAATAAGTATTTAATGTTGTTAAATTCTAAATTTAATTTGTGGTTAAGTTGAATGTTTTTCGAGAAACGAACACAGAGAAAACAGTTTCGTTGTGGCAACCGAATTTATTGCCAAGTGAAAATTCGGTTATAATAACCATATAAATAGGCATTTGTAACTGTTAAAAAAAAAACTAATTCGGTTGTTATAACTTCATAGTATATATTTGTACATTATTAAAAAAAAAATCTTTAAAAATGCATACGTGTTTTATTATAATTTAACCGTTTTATAAATAAAATTATACAAAATACTTATTAACGAGTGAGGTCGAAAAATCTTAACACACATTTTGCCTCATAACTTTTTTCGGAATCAATATTCAAAAATTTTTTTTGATCTAGTTATCATGGAAAAATACTTAAAAATACTTCAGTTATTATTTTTAATAACAACAATGTTAATTTGTCCTTATTTTCATCAAAATAAGTGACGAAAAAGATTTACGTCCTACAAGTTATTAAAAAATTTAAAAAAATCCAAATAGGTCTTACAAATAATTGGCCACAGAATTAAATGTCGTCCGTAAAACCGTTTCTAATGTTATTAAACAGTATCAGGAGAATTTGACTATCGATGTAAAACCTGTTTCGGTAAGAAAAAAGGACCACATGATATTGAGAAGGCCAGAAAATTGAAGGCATATTGAAAGGAACTCCAAACACATCTGGTAGAAAATCAGCTAAGTTTTCTCAGTGCTCCGACTATTTGGTGCAAAAATTTAAAGCTAATGGGAAAGTTGATAACATATAAAGTTCAAAAAATTTCAAACTGGAATTCTGCAAAAAAAATTACAAGCCAAAAATAGGACTCGGAATTTAAAACCAAATTTCATACAAAAATACTCAAGCTGTATAATTGACGAAGAAATGTAGGTGCTGGCATAATCTTCGCAGCTTGTATCTCAAAAATTTTGATTGCTAATGCTCGAAGCAATGTTTGAGATAAGTTTAAGACCCAAAAGCAGCAAAAATTTCTTACCAAATTCATGGTATGACAAGCTTTTTGCAGTTGCGGCAAAACAGGAAAGTCATTTGATACAATCGGATCTATAAATACCAAAATATGCATAAAGGAATTTTTGAAAAAAAGACTTCTTCTTTTCTTAAGAAAGCACAACGTGTCCACATATTTTTGGACCCATTTGGTATCATGAGTATTACTACGGTAAGAAAGCTCTGGAGTGGTACCAAATCAATAACATAGTTTTAGTACTAAGAGAGGTCAATTTTCAAAATTGTCTATAGCTTAGACCAGTGGAGAGATATTGAGCTCTTGTGAAAGGTGTCCCAAAATACCGAAGATTTTAACAGAAGATGTGCACACTGTTCCAAAAAAGTGACTGAAGCAACTATCATATCTCCAAAGAAAGGGTTTTCAAAAATGGTCCAAAATTTTATAATTAGTGGTAAGAACTTTAAAAATTATATATTTCTGTGATCTGTGCTAAATTATCAAATGATTAAAAAAATAATGAAAACTCTAAGATCAACCGTTTCCAAGTTATTGAATATTATATATGTTAAGATTTTTTCGATCTCACTCCTTAATATATGCTTAAAAGTATTAAAAATATAGTTATCTTATATATAAATATTTAATTAGCCCTTTTCAGTGGAACAGACCAAACTAAAGTTTTTTATTGACGCAACACTGATGATCCTTTTTTCCCGATTTTCTTTTGCCAAAAAAGTGGTTACATACTTTTTCTGTTATATATATTTTTTTTTTTAAACCTATACAATATTTATATTTTTCTGAAAGATAACTAAATACGAAATACTGTAAAGGAAAAAAAAGCTTTTAAAAATCGATTTTTGCGAGAACCAGGGTTTCCCAAATTTGACCTATTTTTCCAACTAATTTCGAATTTTCGCCTTAATTTCTCAAATCGCAAAGCTGGAATCAAAAAAAGTTATACTTTTTTTAGTCTAAAGTGTTTTTAATTTTTTTCGCAATAGAAAGGATTTTTGTAAACGAATCTAAAAAGTGGCTTAAAATTAAGCAAATTGGAAAAAGTCTTCAAAAAACTTTCGTATTGTAAGAATTTTTATATATATTTGAAAAGAAGACACTTATTTTTGTCCGCCAGCGTATTTTTCCATAAGTAATTGTGAATAAAATCGTATGGCTTATTTCATTTGTAGTACAGTAGGGCCTCGATTATCCGTGACTCGATTAACCGGCAACGTCGGTTATCAGGGAAAGAAAATTTTTAATTGTTTTCTTTTTTTTCATCCATTTAATTTTTATTGCATCAATTATCCGGAATTCTAAGCATAATTTTTTCGATTGTTTTTTAACAATCAAACACAATGTAAATAAAACAAAAAAGGGAATTCCCTCGTTTGAATAAGATGAGTCAGAGCTTTACCATGCTATCCAAGTTTACTGCATTCATGAAAAGCTAGTTAACGAAAATATGAATTTGAAAAATGAGAAACAAACGTAGAATGAAAACCTTATGTATTGTTCACTGTTTTTTTCCAAAATTATTATTTTTCCTTATATTATTTAAACATTTATATTAAATCCCTTTTAAAAATACTACTCAAAATTTTTACTCCATTAACCGGGAAAATTTATTATCCAGAATGCATCCGGTCCCGACCATAACGGATAATCGAGGTCTGACTATATTAACATTTTTATGAGACTTATGCACGTTAAAGTGATTTTCGGAAAAAGGGTTTATATGGGAGCTATAGTCAATTATGGGCCTTATTTATGCCAAATTTCATTAACATGTTTCTATTTTTATGGTATTTATTAGTGTTAAAACTGTATTCCGGGAGGACATTTGTATGGAGTACAGGTGAAATAATATGCCGATCATGACCAAAATCGTCTTTGTGCAAAAAAAGTCATATGTACCAAATTTTATGATATTATCTTCCAAATTGCGACCTTTACTTTGCGTACAAGCTTAACATTGACAGCCAGCCAGCCGACCAGACGGATGGACGGACAAGGTTAAATCGACTCAGAAAGTGATTCTGAGTCGAACGGTTTACTTTAAGGTGGGGGTCGAAAGATTTTTTCTTTGCGTTAGAAAATTCGCACAAACACATAATACTTCAACCACCTATGGTGGCATCAAAAGCTATTTAAAAAGATCTGAAGTTAAAAAATATAAGGTTGAATGTCGGTTTCATAAAGGTAAATGTAAAATGGGAATTGACCATATATTTTATTTTATTTAACTTTTATATTAACCGATTATGCACATTTCAATCATCACGTGAGAGAAAAATCCAAATTTCACCCCCCTAAGTGACCCGCCCCGAGTCCTATCCAGCTTTGAACAGAATGACGGACAGACATATGTATGTAGGTGGACTCAGAATCTTGCTAGGACCAAGAATATATTTCTATACATTATGGGGTCTTAGAATAATATTTCGTTATGTTATACATGAAATAAAAAACCTATTACACTCCCCCATCTATTTTAATGGTGAATATAAAAATGTGGCTCAATTTTTAGCAAGTACTACTAAGCTAAAACACTTTCTTTTTGTATCTCTATTAGTTTAGGAGATATAAGGTTACCGTTTTTACCCCTTTTTACATCCTAAATATTCGAATTTCCTGGATCTATTCGGTAGGAGACAAATCTATATTCCATATTTCTAGCTTTAACTGTTTGGGCTGTGCGATTATCAATCACCAAGTAAGTCAGTCAGTCAATAACTCAGTGAGGTTACTTTTTTATATACTTTTTATATAGAAGATGAATCTTGCAGCAACGATATTTTGAATTTTGTAAGAAATCTGTTAAATATTTTAAAAAAATTAGGGGTTATATTAAACCTGAATATCTCTTAAACTAAAAGAGATAATAATACATTAGAGTGTCTCGTAGAGAAGAATTTTGTAGAAAGACCTCTCAAACGATGCGTCAAAATTAGCTTTATATGAAAAAAAAAAAAAAATTCTAAAATTGATTTTCAGTTCCCTACCAGAGGTATCAACAAATTTTGTAATTTTAAGCCAATTATGAAAAAAATTATGCAAAAATTTTGGTCCATAAAGCTCCCATAAAAACCCCCCTTCCGAAAATCGTTAAAGTGCATAAATCCCATACGAATCTTTAGTATCAAGTTAATATTCGACACAAAAAAGTTTTATGTAAGTAGAAACAACATTGCAAAAACTTATGAGAATCGGTTCATAATTTCCTATAGCTCCAATATATACCCACTTCCGGAAATCGCCCTATAATGCATAAAATCATCTAGATGTTATTATTAACGCATTATTCTGTACTTGCATACTTTATTTTAGATTTAGTAAAAGTGTTGGTCTACAGGTCTAATATAAATCCACTTCCCGAATTTTTATGCTCAACGCAATGGTGTAGGGTATCATATAGTCGGTCTTGGACGACTATATCTTCTTTTCTCGTGTTTCTTGAAAATGGAAAATAAATTTATAGTTCTGTTCTCTTCTCTAAATATTAAAAATGTGTATTGTAATAAGTACTGTTGATAAATAATAATTTTCCAAAAAAAATTTTCTTCAAAATTCCTTTAAAAGTCTTTTAGCGAAACAAAATCCCACGGCAAAAATTGTTAAAAAATTTTTTTTCCATAACAAGTTTAAAATTACGAATTTTTAATCGCTGGTAGGAACTGAAGACCAATTTTAAATATTTTTTAAATATTTTTTTCCTATTAAGCAAATTTTTAAGCATCGTTTGAGGGTCTTGATACATCGAAATCTTAAAAAATGCTTTCCTCAGGACACTCTGCTACACATGTAAGCGTATTTTTGTAGAGACTATCTATATATAATATTATAAATGATTACTAGCGATTAAAAAAAATAAAAATAAAAATAAACCGAGATGGCCAACTTTAGAAGGCGAAATCTCGAAATCCCTAGAAATCTGTACTCCAAATCAGCTCAGAAACACCTCACCTCTTGTAATGTAACGTTTTATTGAGATATCTTCAACGGTTCACAAATTACATAAATATTTGCAAAAAAGTTATTTTGGAACCACTGTGCAGTATGTGCTTGAAATTGAGTTCATATTTATGTTGGCTTCGGTATATTAATTAGTATATGCGTATGTATTTTTTTCGTATTTAAGTGTGTAACTACAATAAAGTGTAAAAACCCCCAAAAAATGTTTTTGAATATTTCATATTGCCGATGACTTTAGCCAAAGAAACATCTTAAAAATGGGCTTTGCTTCGCTTTATACATTCCAAATAATTGTGCTCTTAATAATTTGTAAAATAAATACAATCCGTGCTGGTAAAATCTACAAAACAGAAAATAATAAAGAATATTATATAGACAATAGTCAATCGGTTAGTTTGTTTAAGATTAATAATTTATCCAATATTAATAAAAATTTTTTATGTTGCAGTTTAATTGGTTTGATGCCTTGAATGGATGTTTAAAAGTGAATATGACCTTGGTCTCAATCGAGACAACTTCGAAATCGGAGGAAATAAATACGTTAGTATTAAAAACTTTTGGAAGGGTAAACTTGTGGATTGGTGGGGTTATATCCAAAAACCCCAGTTTTTACAAATATTTATGGATAACCACGGGAAAACAAATAACTTCAACCTTTTGGCACGAGAGTTATCCAAAATTTAGTACCAGTGATGAATACTGTTTGCAAATTGGTTTTACCGCAAATATGAAATGGGCTAATATCAAATGTACAAGTCAAGCTGGTTTTATCTGTGAGGAACATCCTCAAAATATAATAGAGAAACAATATAAACAAGAAATGGAAAATAAATTAAAGGTATTTCAGCAAGAATTAGAAGACTTTAAAGAAAATATAACAACAACAATAAAAGAGCGAGAAAATCTGCAACAGGAACTAAAGAAACAAAAGGAATTAGAACAACAACAATATCAGTTAATACAAGAACTAAAGGAGAAAATAAAAAAGAAGGAAGAAAATGAATTAAAAGAATGCAAAGAACCAAACCAACAAACTGAAATAAATTGGAAACGTAATATACAGGATGAAGAATGGCTAAAACAACAATTACAATTAAGCGAACAGTTACAAAAACAAACACAATATATTGAACAGACCCTGCAAAAACAACGAGAATATAAAAATCTTATTGAGAAAAAAGTACAAGGGAAATTATTTGCTGTAGTTGAACCAAATGGAGAGGAAAATAAAAAATATCGTGATATAATTTTCCAGTTTCAACGTAATATATATTTTCAACCAAATAGCCAACAAACATCAAATGGAATTCACTAAATCAATTAATATTAGGGAATAATTTCAAATACATGTCAAATAATATTATATTAATATTTGTAAATAAGAATGAAGAATTCGGGTTTTATCATAATAAATTCTATGTAAAGCAAGTTTAAGTGCTATATTCTTACATACCCTTCACCCTAGTTGGGATGAAATATGAAAAATTAATATATGTCAAAGCTAAACAACAACACTCAGTGGTTCCAAAACGATTTTTTTTTTTTTTTTTTAAATAATTCTGTAACTTTAGAACTACTGGATTTATTTTAATGAAATTTCACATGGACAATTCTAAGATGTATTTCAATTGATTTTGAGGAGCACAGCTCCGTCTGGGAGACGGGGGGCGTACCTCCAAAGTTGGTCACCTCGGGTATGAAAATTTTTTAAAAAATCGCCAAAATTTAATTTATGATTTGATTGAAAAAACATTTCGCACATAAATAGTCCTTATAATTCTCTACAAAAAATACCCTTACATGTGTGGGTTATCTTTTTTGCTTTAAGAGATATTTGGACCGAAATCAAATTATGACCCATTTTTGGACATTTTTTTTTAGTTTCTTAACTTGGCAGGCTCAATTTGAGTCCTAAAATTTTTCTAAAATATACTCTGAATTCTGTATAAAATTCTAAATGATTTTCGTGCAAGAATCTTATACCTATGTGCTTTAGATAAAAAGTTATAGAAAATTTGAAAAAAATTTGATTTTTAGTGATTTTTTTCAAAAAGTTGTTAACATTTTTTCACTTCAATGTTAACTACTTTTAAGAGAAAAGATGCCCTCGTATTTGCATGTAAAACAAATACGAGGGCAGTCTCCCCGTTAGCCCTATCAGAATTTCGTTGATTTTAATTTTAATTTTTTTTTTTAGTTTTTTTTTATCTTATTGGTATTTTAAATTATATTTGGAAAATTAAAATTAACGAAATTCTGATAGGTCTAGCGGGCAGACTGTTACCTCAACTGCCCTAGGATTTGCTTTACATGTATTTATGTTAAGCATTATTTTAGGAACATAAAAAAAAAATTATGGTTCAGAGGAAAATAATGGATTTTAAAGTGAAAAAATTTGAAAAAAAAAAAAAAAAAAAAAAAAAAAATCAAAATTTTTTTTCAAATTTTCTATTTCAAAATAATATAGCATATAATTCTCGCACGAAAATTATTTAGAATTTTATACAGAATCCAAACAATATAATAAAAAAAAAACATGTCCAAAAATGGGTCACAATTTTACTTCGGTCCAAATATCTCATAAAGTAAAAGTGATATTCCACACATGTAAGCGTATTTTTTGTAGAGAATTATAAGGACTATCTATTAAATTAAATTTTGGCGATTTAAAAAAAAAAAAAAATTATACCCGAGGTGACCAACCTTGGAGGTTCACTCCCCGTCCCCCAGACCCGCTAAGAATCTGTGCTCCTCCAAATTGGACACCTCAGGATTTTTCATGCGAAATGTCAATAAAATATATCCAGTAGTTCTAAAGTTATAGAATTATTTAAAAAAAAAATTCGTTTTAGGACCACTGTGTTAATATTGATGTCAAATGAAATCATTTTATTTGCTTAATACTAAAACTCATATTGCGATAAAATATTTTAAGGACTTACAATTATATGGATCAAAAATTATGTTCTTAACCTCAAAAATCAACCCTACATATTTCGCATTACTATTCAAATTTTGAAATAAGGACTGCGCACGAAAAAAATCCGTGCATGCTTTTGGGCTTATAACTTTTGATATGTTAAAAAATAAATAATACTGTTAACTGGTTTACATTTGTCATTATGCTCACTAGCAGTGTGTTGAATTTCATGGTAATAGCAAAACTAGTTTTTCTTAAAATGGAAATTTAACAAAAATCATCTAAACACATAATTAAAATTTTTAATGAAATCTTATATCGGTCATATAAAACAATTGCTAGAAAGGCAGTCGTGTCATAAAATACAGTTTCATGGGTCATAATATCATACAAAGAAGTCATGGTCACTGAATGGAAACCTGGTAGTGGAAGAAAAATGGTATATTCAGGCTGTATGGCTCAGACAAATTAGAAAAGATTTTGAGAGAAAATCCCCTAATCTCTGGAAGAAAAGTGTCACAAAAAATTAATTGCTTTGAATTTTTATCAGAAAATTTTAAAGAAAATCTAGCCTGAAAACGTATAAAGTAAGAAAAAAATCCTATTAGAAACGTAAGCGAGAATTTGGAGGAAAAAATAACGTGAACGTAATTTCGGCGAATTTTTTTCATAATTATATTTAGTGTATAATAGACGATGAAGCATTAGTACAGGCTGACGTTTTTCAACTTCCTGGCCAGGAATTTTATGTTGCAGATGCTGAGGGACTAATGAAGAAAAATGTCGTGTATCAAAGAAATCAAAATTCCCAAGAATGTTTTGATTTGGAAAGCCATATGCATATGCGAAAAAAAAAAACACTTCATTCTTAAAAAATAGTTCTATTAACATAGAAATATACGTGAATCAGTGCCTTTGAAAAATATTTCTTCCTTTCCTAAGAAAATACAGTGTACGCGCTGTTTTCTGGCCTGTTCCCGCTTCTTCTCATTATAACAAAAAAACAATGGAGTGGTAACAAAGAAGTTGTAAGTGTTTGTACCAAAAGAGACAATACATACAATTTTTCGCAACTCCGTAAAATTGAAACAATTTCTTTGTTACAACTCCATTGTTTTTATACCCTACACCACCAAAGGTGGTTGGGGTATTATGTGTTTGTGCAGAAGTTGTAACTCAGAGAAAAAATCTTCCGACCCCCACCTTAAAGTATACCGTTCGACTCAGAATCACTTTCTGAGTCGATTTAACGATATCCGTCCGTCCGTCTGGTCGGCTGGCTGGCTGGCTGTCTGTCCATGTAAAGCTTGTGCGCAAAGTACAGGTCGCAATTTTGAAGATAATTTGATGAAATTTGGTACATATGCTTTGTTCAACACAAGGACGAAGCTTATTGAATTTGGTTATGATCGGCCCATTATTTCACCTAGCCCCCATACAAATGTCCTCCCGGAATAGAGTTTTAACACTTACAGATGCCTTAAAAATAGGAATATTTTAATGAAATTTAGTTCAAATAAGTTTTATATCAGCAAAAATCCGTCTGCCAAATTTCATGAAGATCGGTCCATAACTGACCATAGCTCCCATACAAACTCCTCTCCCGAAAATCACTAACGTGCATAAATCCCATACAAATGTTAGTATTATGTTAATATTTAACACAAGTAAGTTGTACATATGTGTAAAAATAAAATTATGTGGATTGAAATGGTGTAGGGTATCATATAGTCGGGCTTGACCGACTATATCTTCTTCTCTCGTTTTGTTATAATGAGAAGAAAAAATGGTTTAAAGGACATTAAAAGCACAGCATAAAAAACAGAGTTTAAAAATAAGTGAATCTATTCGAACGAAAAAGTGACCGAAACACAATTAAACCTTTAATGGGAGTAATTCTGGAAAACATCAGATATTTCCTTAAAAACCAACAGGAAATAATTTATACTTTTATGTTTAGAACTTGAACATAACAATCATTAATAAAAATATCACTTTCAAAAAAATTCACCCATTGGTTTAATTTCTATAAGCAGATTTGCATGTACGAATTTTTTCGTGTGCAGTACTTAATAAATAATAAAGAAACAAGTTAAAAATTTTGCTAAAATTCATTTTTAAAAAAAATTAAAATCGCTCTTTTTGTAAGGAATATTATTATAAGTACTAATGTTTAAACCACTCTATTTGCTAAACTAAAACCGATATTCAGTTAATTTTTTTAACAAATGATCCCAAGATATGTCTTTTATTACTCATAATTTTGTAAAATTTTAAACCAATATTTTTATTTTGCTATTTACGAAATTGTGCAAAAAATAGATTTAAATTTGTTTCTTTTCAGTGTATTTCGGTAAATACTAAAGATTCTGTAGTTCTATAAAATTGCGTTATTTTGATTTTAATAAAGCCAAAGCTATATTTTTAAGATTTTTTTTTAAGTTTTAAATTCAAACCTCCATAACTTTTGAGCGCATATGGATTATTTAGTTACTATTATACCTACTATCAAAAAGATGGGGGTATATTGATTTTGTCATTCCGTGTGTAACATGTTGAAGGAATTATTTAAGACCCCACAAAGTATATATGGTTAGATTCTGAGTCGATCTAGCTATGTCCGTCCGTCTGTCTATCTGTTGAAACCAGGATATGGCTCGAACGGTGCGATGTAGGGGGACGAAATTTGGCACAAATGTTTATCTTATATAAGGTTTGTTTAGGATTGAAAATGGAAAAAATCGGTTAATAAATAAAAAAAAAAAAATTATAGGCTAAAAACTAGAAAGACAAGGTGTTCGTTTTATACTTTTCTGCTGATATTTCTTCAACAAAAGCATGTACGACAACGAAATTTTGTACGTATAGTTTGGGGATCGATATAAACTCGGAAATTAATAAAAGGCGTGGTCCGCCCACTTTGCCATCCACCTCCCATATAACGTAACATTTTAATAAGTTGATGGTGGGTATATAGATTCGGCCGAGCCGAATGTAACATTCGCGCTTGTTTTTATACCACATTGTTTATTTATAAAAGTAGATATCACCTTAAAATTATATTAAAAATTATTAATTTCATTATAAAATATTTAAATTAATTTGGTATATTAACTGTTTTATTGGTTTCCGCTGGATTTTGGTTGGCCATTTGTGTTTGTATGTATGTATTATGTTGAAGCTGGAAAACTATATTACGATATTTATTATTGTCCTCTTCATTTGATTTTATTATATCAAATATTTTTTCTTGCACTTTATTCTCAATAATAGTTTGATGTTCTTGTGGCATTTGCACAGACAGTTGCAAAGTTTGTGTCTGATTTTGTAGCTGTTCTCCTAATTGTAATGTTTGTTTTAACCAATCTTCATCCTGTGTATTACGTTTCCATTTTATTTCTGTTTTTATATTTTCCTTACATTCTTTCAAATCGTTTTCTTTGATTTGTTGTAATTGCTTCTTCAATTCCTCTTCAATCTCCCTTTGTTTTTTTAGTTCCTTCTTCAGATTTTGTTGTTCTTTTATTTCTGTTGTCAAAATTCCATTCAGTTGTTTTTGATTTTCTAATTCTTGTTGCAATTCTAGATATTTCTTTTCAATTTCTTCAATCTTTTGTTTTCCTATAACATTTCGAGGATTTTCTTCACATATGAAACCAAATTTACTTATACAGTTGTAATTGGCCCATTTCATATTTGAAGTAAAACCATATAGGAGACAATATTCATTATTGCTGCTACTAAATTGTGGATAACTATCATGCCAATAGGTCGAAGTTATTTGTTGTCCAGTTGTTATCCATAGAAATTTATTAGAAACAGGATGTCGAGATGCAATGCCACCAATCCACAGATAAATTCTTCCAAAAATACTTAATACTAGAGTATTTATTTCTTCAGATTTTGAAGTTGTCTCGATTGAAACCAAAGTCATATTCATCTTTATACATCCGTTAAAGGCATCAAACCAATTGTACTGGAATAAAGAAATTTTAAATAGTTGTCTTCAAATGATTCCAAATTATGAACAAACCGTCTGATCATTTTCTATATAATATTGTTTATTATTGGCTGTTGTATAGATTTTACCAGTCGAAAAGATTTCATTTATTTTAAAAATTAATAATATTAAAATTATTGAATATGAATGAAGTGAAACAAGACGCATTTTTAGATTGTTTTTTGTTCAAAGTTTTCTTTAAAATTAAAATGATTTTGAATTTGTTTTCTATTAAATATATTTAACT
Organism: Protophormia terraenovae; assembly: GCA_951394005.1. Classification (NCBI taxonomy): domain Eukaryota; kingdom Metazoa; phylum Arthropoda; class Insecta; order Diptera; family Calliphoridae; genus Protophormia; species Protophormia terraenovae. The sequence continues at coordinate 87,984,884 of OX596074.1, forward strand.
GCACATATTTCCTGATGTTCTAAGAGGAAATTATATAACAAAATTAAATTAGTAATTTATAACATGTAGTTGACAGAAATGTAAAGAAACTTAATAAGTAATTTTTAAGCATCCAAAGAAAATAGTGCCATATTATAATATTAAAGCAAGCGTTTGAAATTGTAGATAAACCATATTTCTTTGGTGAAATGGTATTGTAAAATTATGATACAACTTGATTCTTAACATACCGATTTTCAGTGAAATTTTAATTTATTTAAGGACATTTGTATTTTTTATTAACGATATATAAATTATCGTAATTACACAAGGGCTACGAAATAATTTTAAAAGCGTTTTTTTAACGATTAATTTATTTTGTAAGGGCAAAATAAATGTTTCTGATGATTAATAAATGATTCATTTGTTAATTTCAATTAATGTTAAAATGCATTTTCTACTTATGGCATACTGCACAGTGGGGTAGAATATAATTGTTTTGTGTTAAGATATCTGCATAAAATTTGGCGCTAATAAGTTTTTCAGTTAATTTGGTGGAACGCAAATACCTAGCGGGTCAGGGAGTGGTGCACGCAGAGAAATAATATTTCGCAATATATTTGCCCCAACAATATTATTTTCATTCGCTACAATATATTGTCATTGTAAACATTGTTGAATATATTTTATTTGAGAAACAATTTTGTTGTAGCAATTATACTTTTGTTCTCAATTCACAATTATATTGTTGGCACAACATTATAAGCAATATGTTTAAATTAGAATTACGTAATTTTTGTTTAAATTCTATGTGCAAAATATTTATTTTCAATACCTAAATATATTATTGTGTTAGTAATTTTTAAATTGCAAGAAAATTTTTGTTTTGCATTGGTAACAATATACATAATTAGTACTTGCTGATTTTTATTCAGTTTAGTGTGCTTCTTGTATAGAGTTAGTTATCTGTCGGCGTGTTAAAAATATATTAGAAAATATACTGAATGTATATTTAAAAAAGTGAATTATTAAAAATAAATTATTTTAATTAAAATTAAAATAGAAATAAATATTTTACATAAGTGTTTCAGATGGTGAAAATATTTGAAATGCATAATATGCAAAGAAAACTACACAATAGGTTACCTTCGGAGGGCTAAAAATAAAGAAAATAATTAGCAAACTTAACAACAAACAAAATTTAAATTAAATTTTTAAATAAATGTGATGTCGAGTGATTTTGAAATCACACATGTTGCACAATTTATTGCAGTCCAAGATTTTGTATTGGACATAAAGTTTTCTAGTAAGTAAAGTAAAACACAATTTTTTAAATAAAGTAGTTATGCCAACTTTACAAAAGTTTTTGGTCTCTTACTAAATTATAGATTCCACGCAGAGTACTACAACTTCAACAATATCAGAGTCTTCCGGTGATTTAAGCCAATCAATTCGTACAAATTGGTGTACTATCGAAAATTTAGAATCTGGGTAATAATACAAATAAAACAATGTTTGTGCGAAAATTAAAATGTCTTTACAATATTTTTATTGTTATTCAACCATAGTATTGTGGTTTACATGAATGAAGTAAATATGCAACAAAAATATGGTTGTGATTCAACCATATTTTTTGGAAGTAATAACACTTGTAACGTGTAGTTACAAATATTAAACCACCAACATATTAACATATTGTAACTACTGTAGTAGTTACAATACATATGATAATTTATGATTCTCATTTAGTTTATGTTAATTTAAACATAAATAGTCATGATTACGAAAACACAGGGGAGCAAGAACCGAAGTACCGATCTTGTTATACTTTGATCTTAGGGAACAAAGTATCACCAGACACAACCGAAGTTCTTTCTTCCGAACCGTAGCCGAATCCGTAGTTAGCCGACCGAGAGCCGAAGAATTTATCTCGTCGGATTGTAGTAGAACCGTAGTTAGCCGATTGAGAGCTGAAAATTTGTATCTCATCGGATTGTATTTTGAAGGCCGAACCTTGTAGTTAGCCGACCGAGAGCCGAAGAATTTATTTCGTCGGATCGTATTTAGTACCATAGTTAACCAATTGAGAGCTGAAGAATTTATCTCATCGGATTATATTTAGTTTGTAAAATAGCTCATACGATCTTAGTTAGTCGACAGAGAGCCGAAGCATTTATCTCGTCGGATTGTAATTAGTAGTGCATACGATCTTAGTTAGTCGACAGAGAGCCGAAGAATTTATCTCGTCGGATTGTATTTAGAAGTGCGTACGATCCTAGTTAGCCGACAGAGAGCCGAAGCATTTATCTCGTCGGATTTATTTCGTAAACTAGTTCATACTATCTTAGTTAGCCGATCGAAAGCAGAAGCATTTATCTCGTCGGATTGTATTTTAGAGACGAAACCCGTAGTTAGCCGATTGAGAGTTGAAGAATTTGTCTCGTCGGATTTAATCTTGTTAACCAACCTAAGAACTAAATTGCCAACCCTATTCTTTCCCCTCATAGATAGGTATCATTTCGTCGTTGTTCTTGTCACAAGGAAGCTCTGTGGTAACAATCAAAGGAAGCAGACCTTTGAAGAAACTGGACAGACTGAGTATACCCCAGCTGGAAACAACACTGCATTATACACTGGTCAACAAAAGAATCCTCCCCCATAGACGAATAGTTGACCATGATGTATTTTGATGTGCTAAACACGAATCTGCTTTTAGTTTTTTTTCCATCAGGTCTGGATTTTTTTTTACGCGTGTCTAATATTTCGCCCATAGTAAGGCCTTTAATTTAGTATATTTCCTCATAATTCAAGAACGGTGTGTACGATTGACATAAGTGATACACCAAAAGATGCATACTAAAAATATCTTCAAATCACTTAAACATAATTTTTTTTATGTGCACAATAGTTTCGAAGTTATTTTGAAATAAGTGCCAAAAAAAAAAAAAAAAAAAAAATTATTTTCATGCAAAATTTTAAATTTTTTTGTTACTAAAATTTATTTTAATAATTGAAAACATCAAAAACATCACATTTTATCATCTTTATTTTAAAGCTGGTAATGCTGCGAACAAAATAAGTTGTATATCTTCAAAATTGACGCACAAATCTTGATTTTATTCACAGTTAAGTAAAAATACACATGTTACATACAATTGAGTAGAAATACATTGGTGGGCAAAAAAAAAAAAATAATAATAAAAAATTTATTTTATCTTGAAACAAAAATAGGTGGACTAGATGGATTTTGACGAGTTAAACAAGAATCTGCATTCACTTTTTTTCTATCACGTACTGATTTTTTTAAGTGCATAACTAATATCATCACCTTATTCAGCGGTTACACTATAAAATTCGAGAATGGTTTGTCAAATTTAGACTATAACTCAAGAACCGTTTTCACGATTTTGATAAATGATACATCAAAAGATGCATACGAAAATTGTTTTCAAGGTATGTCAACAATATTTTTGGATGAAAATTTTCACGATTTAAAAAAGACAAAATTTAATTTTTCGCTACTAATTACTGAATAACTACGAAAATATTAACTGAATAAAAAAATTATGTAAATTCAGCTCAAAGACAATTTAGATCACTATCTACTGGAGTTTAATTTATCTTAATTGAACAAACAGTTCTCGAGTTATACAAGTGTGACTGCATGAAGGCGGGGTCATAGTAGTCAAGCCCATAATAAAAAATCAATACGTGATGGAAAAAAAGTAAAAGCTGATTCTTATTTAGCGCATGAAATTCCATCTAATCCACCTATAATTATTTTATTTTTTTTTTTTATTTAAGAAAAAATTTTTTTTTCCAACTATGCATGGTATCCTAACTTAACTCTGAATCCAATCAAGATTTGTGCATCAATTTATGATACGTGGCTTTATTTACTCGTAGTTTTGCCAGCTTTGAAATAAAGATGATAAATTGAAACATTTTTGATGTTTTCACTTTTAAAAAGAAGTTTTAGAAAAAAAAGTAATCTTGAATTTAGCATGAAAAAATTTTGTTCAGACACTTATTTCGAAATATCTGCAAAAGTATTGAGCGGATAAAAATTTGTTAGTAGAACGACTTAAAGCCAATTTTATTCCACATATATTGGTGTACTATTTATATAAATCGTGCATACCGTTCTCGACCTGATGGCAGAAAACTGAAAGCAGATTCGAGTTTAGCATGCGGAATTCCATCTAGTCCACATATTTTTTTTTTTTTTGAAGGAGCACGAAAAAATTTTTTTTGTTGTCCAGTGTAATTAAAAACTTTCAAAAAAGTTTAAAATATGCTTTGTTCGACTTTTGAAGTGGGGAAACTCTTGTTTTTTACAAGCTCTTGATCGTTTTTTTTTTTCTTTTTTTGCTGGAATATGATACATACACAGAAAAAAATGTTTGAAATAATTTTTTAATAAAATTATTAATTAACTTTATATTGGAATTTAATTATATGATATATTAATATAATTAATTCTCTAATTGGTTTACAGTTTTGTTTTTTAATAAATTGACAGCTGTTCATAAAATATAAAGAAAAATTAAATATTTGTCTATACAAGTACAGAAATAAAATAAATTTTCAAAAATTTTCAGCTCATTGCTTCTATTTAAGGAAAAGAAGTAATAATAATATAAATTATTCTAGTTATTAGTATTATTATTTTGATGATTGGAGCAAAATCAATTAAAAATTAATTAATATTACAAATTTCGTAATTGAAGTCCATTTTTACTTTTTTCTGTGTATATCAAAAGATCAGAAAATTTATTATTTTTTTTCCTCTTTTTTCTATTGTAACTTCGAAAAAACCAATTAAAAATGGTAGAGATATTAAAAAAAAACTGTTTAAACACGATGTCCAATCCTATATAAGTTAATCAGTTCATAAACAGTGAAGTTATTGCTAAATCTTCTTTTATTTTTTATTATTCAATTTACTATTAAAATATTAGTCATTTCACTTCAATCAATCAGCCGCATTCCTCACCTCTTCTGAATATAGTAATATTTGGTACAGATATTACACTGGTCAAACTTAAGACTGATTCAAAAATTTTATCAGATAATTTCAAAAAGTGATTACTACAAAGTTGTATATACAATATATTTTCCAAAGTATTATTGATATAATATTTATAGAGGTGACATATAAAAGGTATCAAAATTACCTTTAATATGATCAGAGCAAGTTTTTCAAGCTTTTCGCTTGGAAAGTAAGCATTTGCTTATTTTAAAAGAATTTCACAAAAATGCTTGTTTTTTAAATCTTTTTGCATAAATTTGCATATAATGGATACAAAAGTTAGTTTTCTTAACAAAAACGCAATATTTTAGTGATTTTTTTTTTTTTTTTTGTAGTTCAATCTAATGATTTCTAAAATGACTATTTTGAGTACGTTGTTAAAATTATAAAGAAAAAAATTCAGACGCGTTAAATATGATTTTTAAAATTAATATATTTTTATTTTTATAAAAATCGAAATCTATCAGAGATTGAAAATTAAAAAATGCATATTAAGGCATGTTTTTTACATATCAATGTATATTGATGCTTTTTTGCATATTTCTGTGCATATTATTCAATTTTTCGAGCTTTTTCAAGCGCATATTTTAATTTTTTTCATGCATATTTAAACTTGCCCTGAATATGATGTATAAAATGACTTTTTTCTCAACATTAAAATGGTCCATAACGCGAGGATAAATATCTCAAAAACTAGTCTTTTTAAAATTTTAAAAATATATATGCTAATGGTGAAAATGTTTTCTATATCCGTGGTAAGTGGTATTCCTCGACTCGCAATATTTTATGAATTATTACAAAAATATTTATTTTAATTTGTATTGTTTTGTTTATAATAAAACAGAAAAATCGCCAATTGCTTCCAAAAATCATCCGAATGTAATGAAATTCGGCATGAAATGACGCTAGTAACATAAATGTCAAAAATAAGATAAATTGTCTTTTTAAAAATACGAATATCTACCAGAATTTACTTTATAAGGTTAATTGAGGCGTATAGTTAACCCTTTCAGTATTTTTAAAAAATTGTCTCTACAAATTACTTTTTCTTTTGGGTAAAAAATTCTTCGTTTATTTTTACTAAAAACTTAAAAAATGTTGATAGGTGTAAATTTTTAAAAATTTTTAAAAATTTTTAAAAATGTTTCTTCTTTCTAGGACCGTTTTTGTGTTTTTTGATTTTACCTAAAAAAAAAATCAAAATACACAGGTTCTTTCTTTAAATTGATTACGGATTATTACTACTACAGCCAACAAATATAAAAAGTGAAAAAAGGGTTAAAGGTAATGAAATTACATTTAAGTTGATACCTGAAACATGTTTTTATGAAGAATTGCAGTGGTTGATAATTCGCGAATTTAACTACGCGGATCTCCTAAAAAGTGAACTCGTGAAAAATATATACGTAGAGGAGCTATTCTGAATGTTCTCTGTAAGTATCGTGCTGGTACTCTTAATAGTTTCAGAGTTATTATCAGAGTCGCATCGAATAAAGCGAGAAAATTCATGCTTGAAATTTGTTTATACCCTACACCACAGGTAATTGGAGTATTATGCATTTGTGCTGATGTTTGTAACGCATAAAAAAAGTTATCCAACACCCACCTTAATCAGAATCACTTTTTAAATAGATCTAACGATGTTCATCCATCCGTAGGTCTGGCTGGACGGCTGGCTGTCAATGTAAACCTTGTGCACAAAGTACAGGGCGCAATTTTGAAGATAATTCAATGAAATTTGGCACGTGGGACTTTTTTGATACAAGAATGAAACCTTGTATCATCTAGCCCTCATACAAATGTCCCCCCGTAATAGAGTTACTATTCATTTTGGTCGATGTACAATCCTTTATAAGCTAATCGGTTCATAAGCAGTGAAGTTATTGCTAGGTATTCCTTTATTTATTAAATACCCGATTCTCTTATAATTGTTGTTTTCATTGGTACTGAAAAACTACAATAAAATAAGGCATATGTAGGGTAAGTGCACCTAATGTCGGCATGTATCAGTAGTCGGCATTTTTAAATTTAAACTGAAATAATTAACAACAGCGAATACTAATTATTGATGTAAGATCAATTTTGCCATGAAAATATATTTATATTTTTAGTGCAAATGTTTAAAATATACTAATAGTAGCAGTTTTTTTTTTGGCAATTTCCTCCGTTCTTAAACAACACATTTTTGATATCAGTTTTTAGAAAAAAAATTAAAGAAAAGTTTTTTTCAAAAATGATATTAATTATAATAATTCAAGTTGTATTTTAACAAAAAATTATTCAGAAGATAGACAACAATTGAAACCTTATGTTAAATGTGTAAAATTTTGCTTAAAGAATTCCATTTCATGGTTTGGTGGCTGCTGATCTTAGGAACCAAAAAATTTATAGTATTGTTTAGTCGGCATGTCATGTTAATTAAGAGATAATAATGTAAGTAGTTCTTCAGACCTAAATTTTTCTTGCTAATACATTTAGACCCTATTATTAGAAATACGATAAACTATAAAATCTATCAAGTATTTTGTTCTATTCTTTTATTTTTAAGGCATTTACATACAAAATGTTTCAATAAATTTCATGCCGACTATTGAATCATCACATGCCGAACACTGGAAAAATATGCCGACTGTAGATACAAATGCTGTTTTTTTATAAAATGCAATAAAATGGCCAATTAAACATTTACTTCTTTACAAAAATTTAACAAAATCTGAAAGAGTACCCTTTAATAAAGTGTTACATTTGCTCGTTATCCAAAAATCATGACCACGTTTGGAAATATTAAACTTGAAAGTCAGAAAAAAAATTAAACTGCCGACCACCGGTACACTTACCCTATGTTTTCTCTTTTTAATTTTTAGAAGAACTCGGATTTTTTTTTAAATTTTTTATTGAAAAGGTGAATTAAGTTGCAATACTCAAAAGTGCCTTAAAAATAAGAATATTTTAATGAAATTCGGTGAAGAGAATTGAATCTTTGAATATTTGTACCAAATTTCATGAAAATCGGTCTAAAATTGATCATAGCTCCCATATAAACCCTTCTTCCGAAAATCACTTTAGTATAAAGTTAATATTCGACATAAATAAGTTATATATAAGTATAAATCATTGTACAAAATTTTATAAAGATCGGTCCCTAATTTACCATAGCCTACTTCCGAAATCGCCTAAAAGTGTTTAAAATCATATAAATGTTAGTAAGTACACGCAAAGATAAAATATGGTTCTAGTGACCATAAACTAAGAGCAACATATTATGATTGTAATATATGATCACAGGTAACAATAAGTATATTTGTACGTAATCATTATTATGATCCCATTTTATAATTTATAAGAAAGGTTTATAACCTTTTCTTAAATATTGCTTTCAATTTCATTATGTTTTTATCATTTAATAATCCTATATTATCATATATATATATATAAACTAATTTCATCATATATAATCCCATTTTATCATACATATAATTGCATTTTATCATATATATGAACTAATTTCATCATATGTATAATCCCATTTTATTATATATCGTCCATTCCATGAAAGAACGCCCAAAAATATACCAAGTGTCCTCCGATTTTTATAAAATTTTACATGTATATGGTCTATGGGTTTTTATATAGATTTCCGTTTTCAGATTCAATAAATTCAGAAAATTCGTGATTTTATTTCGCTTCTTCACTTTCGAAAAAACCTAAAAAATCTCCAAAGTATACAACTTTAAATACAAATATTTTCGGGAAGGCTTTGCGGAAATTTATGATTTAAATGGCGTTTGAATTGTAATTATATCAGCTTAAACATGAATATTTTACAAATAAAAAATACTTTTTAAAAATTCATTTTAATGCAATTGCATTTTTTTAAATGCATTTTTCATTAAATATGCTATTAAATTTTTTTAATTTTTTTTTACATATTTGGAAAGCATAAAATCTTTACATTAAATTAAAGATCTCAAATTTTTGAGACGCATGCATGTACTGTGCACAATTTCGCTTCTTCTTCAACTAGTTTAAATTTTTTCATATAAAAATATATTTTTCTGGAATTATGAGTAGCTTTACGTATTTTGTTTAAAAAAATGTATTGTGTTATTTTTTAAAAATTCGTTAAAAATAGTAAAACTTTATGTATCAGACTAATTATTATGTTAAGTTATAATAAACAAAGCATTTTTAAATAAACTTTTGAAAAATCAAAATCTAATAAATTCGCAACTAACAAAAATGCATCTAATATTATGGATCGAAGAAGTGATTTTTTATACAAATTTTAAAGAAAATTCCAAAAAACAAGAAAAAAAAAAAAAAATAATAATAATTTTTGTATGAAAAATTGGGAATATGTTTTTGTAAAAATTGGATTATGCATATAAGATTTTTGCGTCCCAAAAATGTTACACTTTTATTTTAATGTATAGATTCCAAACTTTTTAATTATGTTAAAAAAATTAAAAAAATTGAATAGCATATTTAAAGAAAAATGCAATTGCATTAAAATGCATTTTTAAAAAATCCTTCTTATTTTTAAAATGTTCGTCGTAAAGCCGTCATATGCAGGGTTGTCAGATTTTTTTGGGCCTCTGTCGCCAAATTGTTAATCAGAAATCGCCAAAATTAAATTTTATATATTTTTTTAAGAAAAACGAAAAACAACTAAAATATTTAGTGTTTCAAATTTTATATAATTTAAAATGTAAATTCAGCATCAATAAAGTAAATAATAATTTCAGTAGCTAATAACAATTGAATAAAAAAAAAAAATTATTAATAATAATACACTTTTCTCAATTTTAGGTCAACAATTTTAAAAATTTATTAAAATTTATTATATTTTTTAACAGAATCATTCTAAAGTTATATAATTATCCTTTTAAACTTATAAATTGTTTCGAAGAATTAATTTATTCATGAACGTTTTCTTTTCATTATGGCCCATAAAATCTTAATATTCATATTTGAAAGATGATGGAAAACAAATTACCAAACATTTATTGAAGATATTTATAAATTAAGGATCTTTATTTTGTTAGTCGGCAATTTTTCTTCCTGCAATTCGTAGACGAGAGAGGTAAAGTGAATGAAAATATTTAGTATTCCCTTCTCTTCGCTCTCTCCTACGAACTCAGAATTCAGCAGGAAAAATTGCTGTTTGAGAAAATACGTACGTTGAATTTCAAGTTTGAATAAAAATAAATATTAATTTGAGAAAAGGTGATACTTTCTCAATTTCATATCATATGTTATTCCTAAATAATTCTTAATAAAAAAATAAATAAATACTTAAAGATAAAAATTAATGGCATACTCTCAATTTGATATCGAATGCTTTTGTTAAATCAGGCTATATTTAAGAAAATAATAAAAATATTTCATTTCAATTATAAATTATAAATTAAAGATAAAACCTTTCAGTGGTATTAAAAAAAAAAAAAAATTAGGTTTGATAATGAGTTACTAACTTTTTCTTATGGAAATTTACATACAAAAAAGTTAGTAACTCGTTATCAAACATATATTAGTTTTTTTTTCTTTTTTTGTTAATTTAAAAATGGATTTTAAAATTGTTAATAAATGTCTTACAATAGTTTTAGAATTTTTACTCCGTATTTTTTGCAACTTCATTTTATAAATATGGAGAAATTAATATACATATGTGTGTTATCTGTTTAAAGAAATACTTTTAATTTTATATTCAAGCAAAAGGTCTTAGCGACCACCCAAAAATCTTTATACGGACCCCTATTTGAGAAAGGCCGTTTTGGATAGAAAAATACTAAAAATAGACATTGGCTAGTAAGAAAACAAAACGAAATGCGAATACCTATTTAAAAAAATTTTAAAAATTAGCCAAATAAATCACCACCTTGTTAAAAATTGCCAAAAAATTCGCCATGTCGCAAAACGAAAAATTCAGTAGCCGAAAGAAATTAAAAATCACCACGTTTGGCGAAAAATCGCCACATCTGACAGCCCTGGCCATATGTGAAATTCAAAGGCAGTTTAAATCATTAAAATTCACAGAGCCTTCTCAGAGATATTGCTATTCAAAGTTACATACTCTTGAAATCTTTTTGGTTTTTGAGAAAGTAAAAAAGCGAAATAAAATCGCGAGTTTTTGCAATTTCGCGAAACTGAAAACTTAAATTGATAACAGGCTTAATGGAGTTTATGTATAAAAATTTTTATCCAAATTGAAAGCCATCAAGTAAAAAAATACCTTTTTTCGGGCGTTCTTTCATGGAATGGACGATATATAATCTCATGTTTTCATATTTATATTAATTTGTATCACGATATGTGGTATATTTACATACTGAATATAAACAAATCTTGTAAATTTATATTGGTTCATATCTAAACTAAATGAGAATTAATATACTAACAAACTACTGGACTGACAAATAAAAATGTGTATTCAATAGTTATTAAAAGCAAATACAAATATTATCCAGCAAAAACTTTGCTTTCCTGGTAAGCTAGCAGGTATAATTGGAAATAAAAATAAACTACTTATTTTTTGTCTCAATAACTAGTTATTTTTGTTCGAGTTGTCCATGAATTCTAGTAGTTATTTTTAGACTCTAGTGATACTAAAAAATATGTACCTAAATAAAAATAAAAATAAAAATCGAAAAAATTTGCCGTCAGTAAATTTTGAACTTGGGACCCTATAAACTAGTCGTTTTTAAAGACTAACGTCTTACTCAGTACACCATCTCGCACTTAATATTCAAATCTAAAAAACTTGTTTTAGCATAAAATATATTTTTAAAACATTTTGTTAAAAGAACGAATAGCATCAGAATGGGGTTGAACCGGCAACCTTCTGATTGCTAATCCTGCGCTCTAGACAACTGATCCATGTGATTGTAACTTACTCTGCAATTATACTATTGAGTACTTATTTATGTAATGTAGAGAAGGCAAATAATAATGACTCCTACTTTCCAGGAAAGTACTTTAATAAGTAGTCGTCATTACCGAAAACCAAAAAGTTTTTGCTGGGTAGTGCTACGAAAATATAACTCACCAAAAATTTATCTTTCCATATCATTTGTTGATTTTTTATAAATAATTTTTTAGTTCTCCTAAAAATTTTTAAAAATTGTTTTAAGTCCTTAGAACATTTTCCCTTTTAATTTTTAGTTTTTATTATAGCAACATAATTTTATAAATATTTTCTTTTATATTGTGTTTTTGTTTTATAAAATTTTAATTAAATTTCCATTTGATTATTTTTTTTTTTTTGTACTCATATTACTTATGTATAATGCAGTCTAACAAATGTTTAAGTTATTTTTGTATAAATTTGTCTAGAGCTTTGGGAATTTATACAACTAAAAATCTTTTTTTGTTATGATTTTGCTTATCATGTCGATAAATTTTTTTTTTGTGAAATAACCAAATTAAATTAAAATTTTCTTAAGAAAAAAAAAAAAAAAAAAATCATAAATATTTTAAAATGTGGGAGTTATGTATGTAAATGTAAGCATTAAAATAAATCTATGATTTAAAAAAAATATTTTTAGTATATTTTTTTTTTCTTTCATCTTAATATAATTTGACTTGCTGAACAGAAATTTGTTTTCAGCTTTTTTCTCAAAACTCAAAACTCAGTTATGGCCCCGTTTTTTCCTTATATGTATAGCCCAATATGCCCAACCGATTTAGCAAGATTTTTCTGTAGTTATGTTTTTAAAAATAAAATTATGTATCGATTAAGAAAAATCTTTAGTGCGATAATCGAATCGTTAAAAATTGTAAACAGCAAAATTGTCGATTTCGTTATTCTATAACATTTTAACGACACTTAAATGGAAAAAAATTTTGTGTTGTCAATGTATTGATAACAACTTAAAAGACTTCTAGGGGCTATGAATGTCAAGTAAGAGACTTGGCTAGTATTTCGTTTTATTAACTCCATGCCGTGGTTATAAAACATGATTGACTTATTTCCTCTATCTGTTATCTAGAAAATTATATATATATATATATATATATATATATATATATATATATATATATATATATATATATATATATATATATATATATATATATATATATATGTAAAATTGTTTTTAATATTTTTCCCATATTCAGCTAATTTTTACGTATCGTTTGAGGGGTGTTCCTACAAAATTTTTGTCTACGGGACACTCTAATATATATATATATATATATATATATATATATATATATATATATATATATATATATATATATATATATATATATAATTTTCTAGATAACAGATAGAGGAAATAAGTCAATCATGTTTTATAACCACGGCATATATATATATATTAGAGTGTCCCGTAGACAAAAATTTTGTAGGAACACCCCTCAAACGATACGTAAAAATTAGCTGAATATGGGAAAAATATTAAAAACAATTTTTTAATTTATCTTCAGTTCCCTACCACCGATTGAATGTCACGGGTCTAGAATATTTCTTCAAAAAAATAGTATTGAGTTTAGTCTTGAAATGGGTATCAAAAAAATTCGTAATTTTAAGCCAATTATAGAAAAAATATGTTAAAAATTTTTCGCAAAAATTTTGGTCCATAATCCGTGATGTACTAAAATCATCATGCAAAAAAAAAAAAAAAAAAATCGATATTTTTCTTAAAAAAATAGATAAGAGTTTTATAATTTTGTTCCTTTTAAGGCTAAAATTTAAAAAAATTGCATTGTAGTAAGAATTTTGATAATATGTAATTTTCCAGATTTTTAAAAAAAATTGTTCATCAAAATACCTTAAAAAGTCTTCTAGCGAACGAAAATCCCATTGGAAAAATTTTTAAATTTTTTTTTCTATAACCAGCATAAAAATACGATTTTTTTGATACCCATTTCGATTAAAAAATCTAAACTTTTTTTTGACCAAAATGTATGGGACCCATGATTTTAAAATCGCTGGTAGGGAATTGAAGACCAATTTTAAAATTTCTTTTAATATTTTTCCCATATTCAGCTAATTTTTATGCATCGTTTGATGGGTGTTCCTACTAGAGCCCTGCAAACTGTGTCTTATAAGGCTGTACAAGCCACTTGATATTTTTCAAGTGTTGTTATCAGTGTGTGTGCGGAGTAATAAATACTGTTCTGCAGGCACTTAAAACCATACAAATACTGCGTGTGTACTTCAACTTTATGAACAAATCATGAGTGTGCTATGATAGCGACCAAACAAGCCTCTCAAAGGCTTGTATACAAAAATACAAGCCTTTTGACCACTTGTTTGCTTCAATAAGGAAAAAAATTGTGTTTTCTTTTTTATTAAAATTATATGTGTGTGTGTGTATAAAGTAATTTCGTAAGTAAAACAATCGTTTAAAAGTATTGTTTATAAACTTATTGTTATTTACGATCAAATTAATTATTAATGTTACTAGTTATAACAATTTAAAGAAACATGCATTAAGTTTTATTAGTAAACAGATTTTATTAAATATTTAAAGTTTTTTACAAGGTTTTTTATATTATTACTTAAAACAAATATATACTTAATTACTTATATACTACTTTCTTATACATATGTATATAAATACTTAAACTATATTACAGATAATAATGTTGTCTGTATTCATGTGAAGAAACATAATCTGTGAAAAGATGGTTGAGTTGGAGGAAAGATTCGTTCTTTTATAGCATATATGAAATATATTAGGTAATAATATTATAATTTTATTTATAAACTCATTTTTACATTAGGTAATAATATGTATAAGCCTTTTCTAAAAATAACTTTAGTCCAATAAAAACAGGTATATTTCTTAGTGTAAAAAATTTATTTAAAACAGCAAGAATTTGGCAATAAAATCTGTAGAAGCACCTAAATAGATCAATAAGAAACAGGTACATATGTTCTGCACTGTAAAAAATGTAAATTTATTTTTTATAAAACCACGAATTGAGTTCGCTTACAATCAGGTAAAACAGCATCCTTTACTTGATTATATATTGAAATTAAATGCAATAAAATCTATCATAATATAAATAAGTACAATTTTAAAATTTTTTATAAACATACAATTAATTATAGGACTAACTTTATTTAAAATATAAATAAATACTAAAGATAAAAATTTTCTAACTTACATATGTAACTGACAGTTTCAAATGTCAACTTTAATTTTTTTACTTTTTTAACTCTTAATAAAGAGTATTTTTTAATAACTTTATGAATTCACCCTTTTACATTTATTTAGAAAATAAGAACCAACAATAAAATATAGACATACTGTATATATGTGTGTGTATGCAAGAATATTTATAAACAACCACTTTTTACACATTATGAAGATTTTTTGCCACACACAGCAACTACGTATTACAAAAAAACAAACAAATCATTAAGCCCACTTGAAATCTTTAAATCATTTCTCAACGTCTTGTATGATTTGCTTTTTTTTGCCACACCACTTGCACCACTTGTTTACGATAAATGATTTGAACGCACGGATTTGCAGTCGCTCATACACAGTACACACTTGCTTTGCTTCGGGCAGCGAACAGTACGAACAGTATTTATTGTTGTTTTTGCACATGTTGGCTATGAAACACACACTTGAAATTCAAGTGTGTTTGCTTTTCAAATCATCTTGCGCAGGAGACTAGTTCCTACATCGAAATCTCGAAAAATCCTATTCTCTACCATTACCATTGTGTACATCAAAATTCGGACAGGGGTCTTTTATTAGACTTGGGTCCAATTGAGAACCAATATTCTTATTAGGTGTAAAATAAAACATGCAAATACAGAATATAACGTCGATACTAACATTTATAAGAATTTAGATATTTTTGGGTGACTCCCGAAAAAGGACCTTATATGGGAGCTACGATAAATTATGGATCGATCTTCGTAAAATTTGGCACTATCATTTACAATTATATAAAACATATTTTTGTCGAATATTAACTTGATATTAACATTATAATGGGATTTATGCCCTTTAAAGGGATTTTCGGAAGAGGAGTTTATATGAGAGCTATGGTTAATTATGGACCAATCTTCCTGAAGTTCGGCACACACATTTAAACTTATAAGAAATATGTGCAAAATTTCTTTAAAATATTGCTATATTTAATGGATTTATGATCGTTAAACCCTTTTCCGGGAGGACATTTGTATGGGGACTAGGTGAAATAATGGACCGATCATAACCAGTTTCAATAGGGTTCGTCCTTGACCTAATAAAAGATCGTGCGCGAAATTTCATTGACTTATCTTTAAAATTGCGACATGTAGTTTGATTACAAGGTTTACATAGACAGACAGACGGTCAGACGGACGGACGGACGGACGGACGGACGGACATCGTTAAATCGACTCAGGAAGTGATGAAGTAATTTTGAGTCGATACTTTAAGCAGCACAAACGCATAATACCCCAAACACCTATGGTGGTATAGGGTATAAATAGACCAAGAACTTGTAAATTTGAGGTAGTTAAAAATTTTAATAACAAATAACTGAAAAAATATAAGAGATTAATAACACAATTAAACATATTTTGTATAGATTTTATCGAAGACCAGAGTACCAATAGCTTAGCTCATCCCCTTACAAAACTTAAAATTTTAAACTACTCTGATACGGCTAACCGATTAGAAGTTACACATTTATTTCTAAAAAATTTCGATTCTACCCCACTGTGCAATATAGAACTTATGTGTAGTTTTATCTTCAATTTGTTTTTTAAATTAAATAAATGAGTAAAAATATATAAAATAAAATAACATACATACTTACATATTTTAAAACAAATATTTGATAACATTTCAAATCTAAATAATTTTAGTTTATTTTAAACTAAGTAAAATTGCAGTAAAATAAATATTTTTATGTATATAAAAGTAAGTGAAGATAAATATGAGCACCAACTTATTTTGCAAATTAAATTTTATAAGTACATATTTTAAAATTTATTATCAGTAAAAAATTAAATGTAATTTAATTGCTTTTTAAAATTGTCCTTTAAGTTGTTTAGTTTTTAATATCATACTAAAACATTTAATTTGTTAAAATTTTTCTAAATCAGTTCTACTATAAAGCAAAAGTTTCACTTTAGTTTATTTTATGCGTTCTTAGCACAATCTCAATATTCTGTTTTGGTTGTTTTGTTTTTTTTTTTGTTTTCCTAACCGCAACACGTTTAAAAAATATTCTTTTATCATTATTATGCCCTGAATGTTAAATATCTTTTTTATATTTCATTATTTTAATATTGTTGTTTATATTTCTCTTATCTCACCCCTCTTTTGTGTTCTTTAAGCAGCATGTGTTTCTTAGATTTTATGTTCCTTCTATTACATCCGTTTGGACTATTATTATTTCCACATTTTCTGTAAATTCCATAAACATGATATGATTTGTAATTTAACCTTTTGTACAAAAATTTCATCCTGAACAGCTTGTTGCATTTGCAGCAATGGGTTGTGAAGGTTAGTAAATAGAAGTATTTGTTATAGCTGTGGATGTAAGTAAATGTTTGCGGTTGTATCAGCATTAAAGTATAAAATTCATGTAATCATATGATTCCCTTTTTAATGCAACTAACAATATGAACACATAGACAGACAAATAATATAAATACCTAATATTTACTCGATTACTAACAATTTTTTTAGAATACATATTAGCTAATAACATTAATGTTTAATGTTTGTTTAGAGAATCACATTCAGAGTCGATTTAACTATGTCTGTCCGTCAGTCCTTCCCTCTGGTCGGCTAAAGGGTTGGCAGTATAATTTTATTTTAAATTTTCTTAATTTTTTAAAATGTATCACAGGGTACTTTATACAAAATTATTAAATAGTCAAAAACTGAAATTTCAGTATAATTATTGTAAATCTACTGTAAAAGATAAATTATGAATTTACGTCAGACGCTGATTCAAGGGTAGGAAAAAAGGAAATTTCCCTCTCTAAAAAGAAAACTCTTAATGAATAATATGTACTAAATAATAAAATATAAGTCAAGTAAATCATTCTATTTTCCTCCCCCAAAAAGCTTGGGCTGGATCAGCGCCTGATTTAAGTATCATTTTCCTTTATCTCATCAAAGTCTTAATAAAATTAAAGAAATAATTAACATCGAAAGCGATCTTAATGTAAAAGTTACTAAATCTTATATTCTTTGAAACACTAGGTAGTCAACCTTGATAACATATAGCTCTTCTTGTATTATAACAAAATTATTATAAGATCGCAATAGTTGTTCATAAAGCTTAGTTATCTTCTACAATATATCTATTTGTTGCAATAGGAATAGAAAATATATATCAAATCTCTTTAATATTTAAGTTTCCAATGATTTGCTCATATGTACATACACCCAGAGAAATATCAATCACATACGTGTTTAAAACAATACCATTCTGTGTCAATAGTGAATCTACACCGTATGTGTTTAAATTAAACACTGCGTGTTCAATTCTTATTGAAAATCGATACCTAATTGGCACCAAGTTGAAACCATTTCGGTATCAAATTGTTAAATTACATATGTTTTCTATTAAATTTGTTAACGAAAGGTATTAAAAAGCTGTTACCGTAAGTTACCAATGTGAGCACAATCGTTGTTGATTTTGAATCGAATTTTTTCCCTTAGTGTATATTTGTTAATTTTGGTTTAAGGTTACTGCTTATGAATGTGTATGTAATTGTAAACAATACCTAATGTGTATGCGTTTTTATTTATACAGGAGGGAATATGTGTGCATTTTACTCTTGGCCTCTAATTATATTTCCGTTTCAGTTCCCTTATCGCATTGCTGCACAGTGGGGTTAAACGCAAATTTTTGGAAATAAATCTGTATCTCCTAAACTTCTTCTCGGATCAAATATAAATGTATGGAAGAGTTGTAGAGGAGGAGCTAAGCCTTCAGAAAAATTATCTCGTAGTCACCTTGTGATAACACGAGATAAGCTACAGGGTGTCAAAGTTGACCACCTTGAGTATGTAAAATTAAAAAAAAATTCGTTACTTATACAAATGAAGTCCGATCTTAAAGATTTTTGTATTTCTGTAAAGTGCTTGGAAAGATAAAGTTATCTCTTACAGTTAAAAAGATATTTAGACTTGAATTTTTGATTTTTTGCCTCGACTTTCTTTCGTTTTTCGGGAATAAGTCCTGAGGTATATAAGTATATGAGATAAAAATTAAAAAAAAAAAAAATTGTATTTGCTATATATTTCAAAATAATATGCTGAAAGAAATTTTGGAATATCTCAATGCGTCTAGACGCGAAAAATATTCAAAGTCAGCTCTCTGAAATTGGTATGAAAAATGGCTATTTTTTACAAAAATATAGTACAATTCTTTCACTTTTTTCTCAAAGTTCCGTTAAAGAAAAAAACTTTTTCTTTACATATTTCAAAAGATAAGACTTCATAAATGATTATTAAAGAAATTTTGAATTAATTTATATTTGCACCCTACATTAGGCATTGGTCGAAAATGATAAATTTTGGAAAAAGTTTAAATTTTTAACGATTAATAAAAAAATGTCACGCAAGCTTTTTTTAATTTATTGACTATATTTTATCAAAAAATAGATTTAGACGATTTGACACTTTCTGCTTCCCGCCTGGCCAAAAACGAATGCGGGAGAGCAGATTTCATGAAAAAAGTAAATTTTTTAAACGACTTTTTTTAATTGCATAAGAAAGCATATTAGCATAACATTTTTGCCATTATTTCATATGTAATATATAAAATTTATATCGATCTTTCAATACTGCAAAAATCATTAAAAAAGCTTTACAAATAAATTTTTGGCAATTTTTCAAAATTAAAAAATATAAAAAAGATATAAAAACCAAAAAAAAAAAAAAAAAAAAAAAAATGTTTTGTAAAGCAAAACTCCGCCTTTTTTCCTAAAACTAATAAAATATTACAAGTATATAAAAATAGACTTATTTATCAATTCATTGATGTATAATATGTGTATATAGATTGTTTCAAAAGCATTATATCATGGTCTCAAATCTGACAACTTAGGTCAACTCTCATCAAATTCGTTGTTTTATAATATTTCCATATATGCGTATACGTAACACACAATTGTATTGGCGCGTTTTGGTTGTTGAACGATATAATACTCGTAATACTAGCTTATATTTATTAAATATGGTTTATTTTTGAAAAATTGCCAAAAATTTATTTGTAAAGCTTTTTTAATGATTTTTGCAGGAGTGGAAGATCGATATATATTTTATACATTACATAAGAAATAATGGCGAAAATACTATGCTAATATGCCTTTTTATGCAATTAAAAAAAGTCATTTAAATAATTGTCTTTTTTCATGAAATCTGCTCTCCTGCATTCGTTTTTCGCCGGGCGGCAAGCAGTTTTAATGCAAACCGTTCTTAATCCATTTTTTGATAAAGTATCGTCAATAAATTTAAAAAAGCTCGAGTGACATTTTTTTTATTAATCGATAAATTTCTTCGTTTTTTCAAAATTCGCCATTTTCAACCAATGCCTGATGTGCAAATATAAATCAGCTCAAAATTTCTTTATTAAACATTTATGAAACCTTATCTTTTGAAATATGTATAAAGAAAAAATGTTTTTCTTTAAAGGAACTTTGAGAAAAAAGTGAACAAATTTTACTATATTTTTGTAAAAAATAGCAATTTTTCACACTAATTTCGGAGTGCGGACTTTGAATATTTTTCACATCTAAACGAACTGAGATAATCCAAAAATTCTTTCAGCGTATTATTTCGGATTATATACAAAATTACAGAATATTAAAAAAATTACCTCATATACGTCAGGACTTATTCCCGAAAATCGAGGCAAAAAATAAAAATTCAAAAGTCAACTCAAAATATCTTTTTAACCGTAAGAGATAACTTAGACGAATAAGCTTATAGCTTTATCTTGCCAAGCCCTTTACAGAAATCGGACTTCATTTGTAGAAGTTAAAATTTTTTAAAACTTTTACATACTGGAGGTAGTCAATTTTGACAGCCTATAGCTTATCTCGTGTTATCACAGCGTGACTACAGCATAATTTTTCTGATGGCTTGGGTCCTCCTCTACAACTTTTCCATAAATTTTATTTTGATCCGAGCAGCAGTTTAGGAGATACATATTTATTACGAAGAAATTTGCGTTTGAACCCACTGTGTGCTGGCTATTAAAGCAACCAACTGCATCCCTTATTCTTCTTTGTAATTTTGTTATTAGTTGAAACCCTTCTAGTTTATTTATCTATACCCGCCTGACCAGAGATTCGGAAATTGTGAATGTTGGCTAAAAACGAAGAAATGTTCGAAAAAATATATAAAATTATTTTAAACTATTAATACTATAAGCGAACCTTCGAGTACGAAAGATTTGCTGGCACAAAGTGAGTCTAAGAAGCTCATATCATCAGTAAAAGTCGTTCTTGAGTGTGTTGTTAGAGAAACGTTCAAAGATGTTATCATTGTCGAATTTTGTGGTCAGCTGGCTATGCAAGTGTGATGTGTTTTATAAGTATGTGTGAGTGTTAACTAAGTTCACATTAGGCTTATATTTGACGATATTTGGAAAAATTTGATTTGCCTAATGTAAACAATAAATATTTTTAAGAACCAAACAAGAAAACAGCTGCTTTTTGTCAAAGTAAAATATAAACCTTAAGTAAAAAATGTAGAAATGTGAACACGAGATGAAAAATTTTATTTTTGTTTGATGCTTGAGTTGAAAAATGTATTTATTTTATGTACATAAACATAAAGAATTAAATAATTTATAAAATCCATTTTTATAAATAAAGCTTTTTTTTTTTTTATTAAATATTTAACACTTTCACTTTATGTAAAATAAAAACGTTGATAAATGTTCACAGAAAAAAGTATTTCGAATTTCAAATATTTAATACAAATATTTTGTATCAAATATTTGCTTAATTTGAATGCAACTAATTCAGATATAGTTGTTTTTGTAAACAGTAATATCAGGGGATGTTTAAAATACTTGATGTAAGAGAAAATGAATTAAAACAAAATATTTTTCTATTGACTTCAATAAATTAAAAAAAAAAAAACTTTTTTGAGTAATGAGCTCCATATTAGTTTTTAAAATAATAATAATTCTCATTAAAGTCTTCTTAAATTCCCTTCAAAAAATCTACTTACCTACATACATATCGTAGGTGCTCTGACGAAAAATCCTTAGTGTAAAAAATTTTTTTTATTGGATAATTTTATTATATTTTAAAATATTTTGATTAGTTTCAATATTACACAGACAAAATTATTACCGTCTTTTTTACAATTAACTCAGTTGTTTAATTTTGCATCAAAATTTAATAAATATGTTCAAGAAAAAATAAAAATAAAAAATAAATTTTGGTATGATTTTCTTTCCTATACACATTTTTAATTCATTCAATCATCTACTTGATTGATTTAATTAATTTATTAATTGGGAATTTTTTTCTGTTTTGTATTTTTTATAGTTTTTAGTAATTGATATAATCATTTTGGTGAGAGGTGCAAATTTAAACAATTTTATAATTGAATGAATTATTTTCATATATATTTGTTAATTGGTGACTTTTTTCTGTGTATCAAATATAATATGTAATTTTGTATGTCTCAAGTATAAAAAATATACACTCCCCGAAATATTTATAAGACCAAAATGGTTTTTTATCATTCTATGGAACTAGAAGTGCAATCCCAGAAATATTTGACACACATATGAAGACAAGTAAGGTAGTTTTTTTAAATGTAAAAAAAGTTGGTTCTGTTACTCCTGTGCAGAAGCAACGGGACTTTTACTTGTCACGAACTATTTTAAATATTTAAATAAATGGAATATGTTTTCAAAATTTTTAAATTCTTTGTTCGTATTATTAATAAAGGTTGTACCGAGTTAGATCAGAGTTAATTTTTGGCACAGTGGGACAAATATATTTTTGTGATATAATCAATAAAATGTAAAAAATAAGCCCAAAGGGTCAATTAAGTTATTTTTTTCTTTGTATATTAAAAAACATTATGGGGAAAGTGCTGTTTATTGCTGTTCTTATAATTTTGGACTAGATTTGTATCCTAATATGTAAAACAAATGTATTTTTCTAGGAAAAAAATCTATTTACCGCCTTAGATTTTTGAGATATAGAATGTCTTGTTCAGAATTAATCAGAATCAGAAACTTATCTTCATATGTTCATAGAAATATAAAAAAACTATTTTGGTCTTATAAATATTTTGGGGAGTGTATTTTTGTTTAAAAACGCATAGGACTTTTCGTTAGCGCATCAGCGATATAAACATGCACACATATGTATTTATGTTATTTTGTCCTTAGCATGTAATTTTCTATTTTATACTTAAATTGCCAGTCTAATTAGCTTTTAATAGGAACTAATACTCCAGTGAGTGATATGTGATTTCATAAAAAAAAAAATAATAAAAATTCAAAAGAATCCATGACATTCAGTTGCAAACATGAGTTGTAAATTATTTTTTATGAAAGAGTATAATGATGCTACATACACATTTAACGAAAGTAAATCATTTAAAATTGTTTTTAAGTAAAAAAACAGTTGTTTAAATGTTCTTATTTAAATATTATGAATAAAACGTGTAATTGGTTTTTAGTTTCTTTTAATTAAATATATAAATTTCTCATTAAAAAATAATAAAAATAATAATAAAAATAATAATAAAAATAATAATAATAACTTTTAATTTGTTTCCACTTTTGATGAAATTTCTTTTCTCAGTACATTTACAATTATGTTTTAAGTCTTTTAATGAAAAATTCATATCCCATTTCGGCTTAAGTTATTCATTTAACGATGGAAGTAATACTTATAATTTTTAATCCGGGATCCAGGGAGTTCGAACTTTTTTCCTGCTATTCAGAGAAATTCAAAAGGCCGGGAAATTGCTATCCTTAGTGGCGATACACTGAAGGACAAAGAAAAAAAATGTTCGTCTTTAATAAAAAAAATAGGTGGATTAGATGGAAACAGGCATGCTAAACAAAAATCTGTTTTCAATTTTTTCTCTCGCGTAATGATTTTCTTTTATGGGCATGACTACAAGACTCCGCCTTTAGGCAGTCACACTTGTATAACTCTGGAACGGTCTGTCCAATAGATATAATTTAGATCAAATTATCTTTGAGTTATATTTACACAGAAAAAATTATTACCGTCTTTTTTTTCAATTAACTCAGTTGTTTAATTTTGCAGCAAAATTTAATAAATATATTCAAGAAAAAATAAAATAAAAATAAATTTTGGTATGATTTTAATATTTTTAATTCATTCAATCATCTACTTGATTGATTTAATTAATTTATTAATTGGGAATTTTTTTCTGTTTTGTATTTTTTATAGTTTTTAGTAATTGATATAATCATTTTGGTGAGAGGTGCAAATTTAAACAAGTTTATAATTGAATGAATTATTTTCATATATATTTGTTAATTGTAGACTTTTTTCTGTGTATATAAATTTTTGGTCAGCTAATGTTTCCGTAAATATATGCAATTTAATAGCGAAGAATCTAAGAAAAAAATTATGAAGAATCGGGAAAATTTTTGTCTTTACTTCTGAAATTATTAAGCGAATAAAAAAATGTAGATCTGACTTGAGGACAATTTAAAACCTGTATCTTTTGTTTATCATTTATCAAAATCGTACGGTTCTTGAGTAATAGCTTTAATTGGACAAACCATTCTTGAGTTTTACTAATGTGACCTGAATAAGGTGATTATTAGGGGGCGGATTTTTATGCAAAAACATGTTTTTTCTGGAGCATTTAAAAACTATATTATATTGTTATCTATCAGAATCAGACTATTTAATCGAAAATTGATATTTTGGCATATTTTTCTCAATAATGCATATTTTTAATTCTTTTAATTTTTTATAAAAGGTATTTTAGAATTTATTAACTTCCATTTAGCGGTTATTATCAAGCAAGTTATTAAGTAGGGGAAGTTTAAGTCCTAAAAATTATGAGTTGAATGATAACGACTTTAAAGCGATAAAAAACGTTAAACGAGTATTAACATCAAGAAATGTTAAATCTAATCTTTCATTTTTCTGTTCCAACTACTGATTTCCATGTGATACTATTACTGAATTAAAGAAAATCGATTATTTTCAGTTCAATTGATAGTGCTATTGAAACAAATCGTAGCTGTGTAAGCTGCGGAGCCCTATAGCTGAAAAAATTTAATTAAAATTGTAAGCTGTTACTTAAAATAATAAGAGAGTTGAGAATATTCAATAATTCAATAATGACCTCATGTCCTGAACTATAGTTATTCTTTTATTCAAATACGCTCCTATAACATCTCTGACGTTGGAGGATTATTTTATATATATAAAAAAGTTTTCGAAAAAATAGAAATAGAAAAAATAGAAATGTATTACGTTTGGGTATAAAAATGTTTTTACACCCACCATCAAAAAGATGGGGGATATATTGATTTTGTCATTCCGTGTGTAACATGTCGAAGGAATCATTTAAGACCCCACAAAGTATATATTTTTTGGGTCCTACTTAGCTTCTGAATCGATCTAGCTATGTCCGTCCGTCTGTTGAAAGCAGGATAGGGCTTGAACGGGACAACGTAGGGGTACGAAATTTCACGCAAATATTTGTCTTATATAAGGTTTGTTTGAGATTGATTTGAGATTGAAAGTGGGCAAAATCAGTTAATAAACAAAAAAGTTATGGGCTAAGAACTAGAAACACAGGGTGTCAAGAATAAATGTTCAAAAAAGTTAAGAAAAAGCTCAATTTTAAAAAAGTACAATGAAGAAGCATTGATTTTTTTTTTTTTTTTTTGTTTAATATAGCCTTGACTTTTAAACATAAAAAATGTTATATATTACTTAGCTTTTTGTTTTTTCTCATAGAATAAATAATTAAAAAAAATAAATGTATATTTTTAAAATTTTTTGGTTAGACCCTCGCAGCTGTGAGGATCATGACAGGGATAAAACTGTTTTCCACCTTCTTTTCGAATGTCCAGCATTGAACTCATCTAAACAATTTGGTTGTTTGTTCCGTATGAGCAATATAATATCAATCAATCATACGTACTGGTTATCATAAGAAAACCAAAACAAAAAGCTTAACCCTATGGTACATACCCAAAAATATTAATGTCAGTCAATACCCGTGGTACCCGGGTACCATAGAGTATTTTTTGTTGATTTTATTCAAAAAGTATGTAATTTTATACAAATTATTTATTACGACCATTTAATTGGCCCCAGTTCTTAAAGTAAATCGATCAAATCATGTAGAAAGACATGTTTGAGTATTTAAGCGATGTCCGTCCGTCTGTCTTGTAGTCCATAATAAACTTTTAATGAAGCTACAAATTACAGTTTTTGAAATAATTGTATGAATTTTGTCTTTATATGATGCATACACATACTCTGTTAAAATTAGTTTATAATGGTTACCTATTACAATTAAGTCCCCATACAATTTTTCTCTAGAATCGGTTTCTGACGTCCATAAACTTTTTTAGTATTGCATAATTTAGTACATATAAAAGTTTTATGGACGTTAGAAACCCTATTTAATTTTATAAAATAATTTTTATTAACGTAAAAACTAATCTATAACATTTTTATCAGGTTCCCACCTCAAAAATCCATAGTTCCCATATGTGGCCCATTATTACGTTCCTTAGCACGAATATAGGAAATAATTTCAATATCTTGAGCACTTGCATGATATTTTGGATTAAAAGTGGTGAACATTACTACATGATATTGAGAAACTGAAAGGAATTCACAAAAACCAAAGTCAATGCGGTGAAAGATGTAAAAACGGCTAAAATGTGCGCTTTCATTGTCATATTCATAAATACTGGCTCAAAACAGCGATAATTCGAAAATTTTTAAACTTGTCACATATTATCCTTTATAACTTTTTTTGAAGCTCCTAAATAACTTGGAAATATCAAAAAAATCTTATTTCTGAAACTAGTTTTCCTTCAAATCCTAATGGAGACACTACTTATGGTTTGGTAATTTTGACTGTCATGGACATGCTTATTTCCTAGTTTAAACAAAAGATTTTTAAAATTTTAACTTTAAATGAATAAAAAGACAATAAAAATAAGATTTTCAATAAGAAATAGTAAAAAAACAAGTATTATTTGTGGTGCAAAATATAGAAATTACAGGGGGGTACCCGCGTACCATGGGTAGGTATCAATTTTAAAGACATTTTACATATAGACCAAGTTAATAAAATTTAGATTTTTTATGTTTTTATGATGTATAAACACCTTAATCACGACGATCTGAAGTTTCGTGGCTATATCTTTATTAATAAAGAAATGTGAGCACTTTAAAGTTAAAAATGGTACCCGGGTACCCGGGTATGTACCGTAGGATTAATAGCTTAAATCAAATCAAAATGCAGCAACATTTGCTAATATTACTATTGTCATCATTTAAAATATTTAAAATTTAATTACATTTATAGTTCCATCACATGACATTAAAACCCATTCATATGCTATCTAAACCCATTGGCATTTAGATTTATTTAACTGCGAATCCATAAAAAAAAGACTTTTGTTTAAAACCAATCCTTCTATCACATTGACGGGCACATCAATTAGTGTTACATGCTGATAATTAAATTATCTTTCCAATGACTCCTGATAGCGTTCAATGAGCTAATGTGTACACATGTTCTTACACATATATATATTTGTATGCATATGCCAACGTCAATTTATTTGCATTGACCATTCTGTTTAGGTCTGTATATTATTTTTCGGCCTATTTCCTGCAAAGGTCTAAGCAGCGTATAATTATCCTAAATTACATCACGTTTTTGTTTATGTTATAGACTTTTTCAGTGTTTTACTATTTGTCTACTTGCTTAAGTACTTGCAAAAGTAGCACATTACAAAAAAAAAAAGAAAAAAAAAAACAAAAAAAAAAAAAAAAGGATGAATGCAATTTCCATGATATCAACCTGCTTGATATTTGCAAATGAATTAAGCGACATTAACGTGGATATTATTATCGCGAAATGAAGGCAGCCAGATGCTGGCAATGCGTTAATATGTTGTAATTTGTTGTTTTTCGTCTGTCTTGAGGGCGTCATTATGTTTAGTATTTTAATGGTTGTTTTGTTATGTAGTTAAAAAATTGGAACGATTTTTTAATGGATGGCACAATTAAAAAACCTAGAAGAGTAGGCCAAATGATACCCTACACCATTGTCTATGTGTACCAAAATTTGAGAAGGGGCCAATTGTGGACTGATATTTGTATTAAGTGTTTTATTATACTAATGCAGAATATTTCATCGATACTAACATTCGCATGTATTTACGTGATTTCTGAAATTGGGTCTTATATTAGACCCAATTTCAGACCACAAACAACTTAAGTAGTTGTGTGTAGTCCCTTTTTTAAAAATAACATAAAAGCCGAATAAAGCTTGAGCTTAATGTTCTTCAGAAAATCGAATTAGGGGTCACCGAAAGTCAAAAGTTCATCCGAAAAAGCATTAATCCAAAGAATTAAAGTTAATGAAATTATTTTTAATTTTGTTTACGATTTCAATAAAATTTTTTATTTTATGTTATATTTCACGTTTTTTTTTTTTTTCTTTTTTAAGAGCACATGATCAATTTGAGGCCCGAAATTATCGGCAAAACATTTTAACATATTGAACTCAAAAAGTCATGAATTTAACATTAAATTATCGTTGGAGGGAAGTACTTAGTGGTGGAAAATCCATGGTTGTCATTGGTAGGATGTTCTTCTTTTATACTTTTTGTAAAGTACAAAACAAAAATTCTGTTTTAGTCTTATTAAAAGTTAATAAAAATGCTTTAAAATTTGTAAAATATTATTATTATTTTTTTAAGTAATTATTAAGAACTTCCAAAAAAGTTCAAATTATGCACTTAGTTCTACTTTGAAGTGGTAAAAATTTTCATTTTTAAAGCTCTTGATCGTTATTTTGTCTTAATTATTTTTAATGTCTGTTATAAAATGTTCATATAGCCCGTTTTGTTTATTGGAAATTAAAGAAGTAAAACATAATATTTTTGGAAAAGAAAAAATTGACAATATGTTAAATTTATGATATCATACCAATCAGGAGATTAAAAAAAAGCGAAATTTTTAATCGTTAGAAACTTTAAATAACTGGAATGATTACTAAAAGGACGAAAATGTGTTCAAAATTAAAATTATAAATTAAATTTTGAAAAAAATTCCATGCGAAAAAAAATGCAAAAAAAAAAAAAAAAAAAATTTGCAATAAAAATTTTGAACCAATTAAAATTGTATTAAATTGCATACCAACAACTCAAAAATTATTAAAATCTTTAAATACGATGTATATTGCACTTTTTATTTAATTATTATTTTTTTAAGAAACTGCTTTTGGTATCTAAGATATTTTGCTTGTAATCACCAATTTAATTAAATTTTGTTCATTCCTGTCTAAAAATCTATGGTATAGTTTTCCCACTTAGCTTCATAGAATGTTGATAGGTATACTCGCGTATGGTATTTAAGCAACAAAAAAAGGTTAAAAATCTAACTTCAATGGCTTTTTTCTTCAGACTGTATTGAGATAACAAAATTTTTGTTAGATATGTTAAGACTCTAATTCAAAACGTTTAAAAAAAGTTTACAATATGTTAAATTCTCATTATTTATCAAGTTTTATTTTTACATTTCGTTGAAAATCAAACAAAAACTTGCAGGTAGGCCGTTTTGCTTTAAAAAAAATATACTGTTTGTAGATAGCCCAAAAACAGAATTAACATTTGACTCCAAAATTAACACCATATATAAAAAACAGAAAACTGAAGAGTCTGACGCAAAAAAAAAAAAAAAAAAAAAATCTAAATTTGCATGAGGACCAATTTGAATATAAGCCCCCGATACATTTCTATATGGCATATTCAGCGGTTTCCAAAGATAAGAACTATTCCAATTACTTTTTTAATTGTATCAATTATTCAATTAATCAAAATTAAATTTTCTAATAATTTTTACTAGAAATAAAACAATTTATCAGTATTAACTTTTTTAATGTATCAATTAATTTTAATAAATAATACTAATAAAATAATTGAATATGTATTACACTTAATTGAAATTGGATTTTAGATTTATATATAAAATTTGAATTTAATTTGTTAGAACACATTGATTTAAAGTAATTTTTATAATTATAAAAATATTTATGCCCCTATTCTTTATCTCGATTTTACGTTCCGTCTGCAGACGAGAAATAGTCACAAATTCTATTCTCTAAGTCGAAACAATTTTTTCGTTTGAGTTACGTGGTTTAGGTTTATGATGGTCGTTGATATCAAAATATTAAAAATAATATGAACCTAAAAAAATGTAAATTTTTTTTTTTTTTTTTCTAGAATTTTACTTTTTTAATATGTTAATTCTGTTTAATAAAAAAGACAATTCAAAAACAAAGAAAATAAAATTAAAAACAATTTTAATGAAATTTGTTAAATAAAATTTTAAAATTTTGCAAATTTGTTGTTATTATAGGTTTGTTTAGTGTACTGCGAAAAAGGCTTTTCTTCTCCAGACGTGTGGAATGTTTTTTACAGGCAAAATTGTATTTTGAGTAGCATTTTAATTTGTAAAAAAATCATACACAAACATAGAAAAAATTATATTTTAAATAACTACTGCCCAAGCATCCATTCCATATATCAAAAGAAAAAAAAAAATTATACCCACCATCAAAAAGATGGGGGTATATTGATTTTGTCATTCCGTGTGTAACATGTCGAAGAAATCATTTAAGACCCCTTAAAGCATATATTTTCTGGGTTCTGGCTAGATTCTGAGTCGATTTAGCTATGTCCGTCCGTCTGTCCGTCTGTTGAAAGCAGGATAGGACTCGAACGGGACAACGCACAGTGATTCGTTCTCATATTACGACTGGACAAAAATAGAAGGAGTTATTCCAGACTTATGAAATTTTGTATACTATTATATATACTAGTTGGCAAATTTTGTTGAATTTGGACAAATAACATATAAATTATGGAAAAATATATATTTTTGTAATAATATAAATATTATTAAGGAATACTAGACTATACGAGTTATAAATAATAGATATTACTCATACGCACGGTTGTACATGAAAGACATACAAATATTTCTGACAAAGTTATATTGGAGTGAAAACAGTTTTTAAATGATTATTCCTCTTTAATGAAATTAAAATAAACTAAATTTAGATTTCCTATCTACAGATAAGACCGTGAGTTAAAAAATGTGAAATTAAAATTACCCAGCAAAAACTTAGCTTCTATTTTTAAAATCAACAGCTTCCTGTATGCATTACATTGTAGCCTTATTCGCCACTCGCAGCATTACTTAATACTACCTCAATAACTGGTATTTATTAAATATGAAAGTAATTTGATTTTTAAGTGGATCAGTTGTCTAGAGCGCCTAACTAAAAAAACGTGTTTTTAAAATTTAAGAGAGTTCAACTCCCACTCAAGGTAAACGCATTTTTTTATAAATTGTGTTTATTTATTTCTCTATATGAAAACTACTTTTTAGCGCACAAAAATATAAGGCGATTGTGGTGCAGCGAGTAAGACTGCAGACTAACAAACACAACCAGTATGTTGATGCGTGGGTTCAAATCTCAACCGAGCCAAATGTTTTTTTTTGTGCGTAAAAAAACAGCATCCAAAACAGCTCTTTTGGAACCCAAAAATTAACTTATTTAATTTTGGACATCTCGAACAAAATTCATCAGTTATAGCACCAAAAATGGAAGCAGTTTTTCATACCAACTTCGCTTAAAAATCACGTTATTTGGTAAGCGAAGTTTTTGCTGGGTATTTAATGAATTTTTACATTCATTTGTACTAGAATTATTTTACTGAAAATTGTAATTTTTCGTTCCTAAATAAATATGAAATACACAAATTTTGAGCAAAAAGTGGTTCCCTTCTTTATTGGTTACTATTAAGGATAAAAGGGAAAATTAAATAGAATAAAAAAGTTTAAAAACTATGCACTAATCTTCCTTATATGTTTAATCAAACTTTGTCAATTTTATATTTTTAACACAAAATAAAGTCATATATAAAATTTATGAAAATATTTAGATTTTAATAGAAATTAAGTACTAACGTTTTATTTTGTTAAAACTTGTGTTATGCTGAGCTTAAATACATAAAAAAATGTTGAAGGAAATTTAAAAATCCTTTCAAATTTATTTTTTTTTTTTATTGTTTACTTCAAAAATATTTTAATAAAAAATGTTATTTTTCCCTTCTATAAAATATTTTATTATATAAATTATAAGCAAAAGGTGGTTGCGTTTTTCGCTGTTTTAAAAATATCAGATATCAAGCTGTAGTATCAGCTTTAAAAAATTAAAATCCATGAACTAATCTCCTAGAAATAGTTTTTCAAATTTAATAAATTTTTTTTATTTTTCCTGTAAATTCAGTTTTAATGAAATCCAAATTTCCAAACAAAATTTTATTAATAACACTGGTCGACCAAAAAAATTTTTTGTTGAGCATCTTCAAAAAAAAAAAAAAAAAAATATGTAGACTAGATGCAATTTTGCATGCTAAACTCGAATCCGCTTTCAGTTTTTTTCATCACGTCAGAATTTTTTTTTATGGGCGTGTCTAATATTGTGCCCTAAATATGCAGATTACTCGAGTATATTTCACTATTACTTGAGAACGGTATGCACGATTTATATATATGATATACCACGATATGCGGAATAAAATTGGCTTTAAATTGCTCTACCATCAAATTTTTATCCGCTCAATAGTTAATGAGATATTTCGAAAAAAGTGTCGGAACAAATTTTTTTAATGCAAAATTCAAGACTTCTTTTTTTTACTAAAACTTTTTTTAAAAAGTGAAAGCATCAAGAATATTTAAGTTTATCACCTTTATTTCAAAGTTGGCAAAATTGCGAGTAAATAAAGCCACGTATCATAAAAATTGATGCACAAATCTTGATTGGATTCACAGTTAAGTTTGGATACCCATGCATACCTATAGCTAAGTGGAAATACACTAGTAGGCAAAAAAAAAAAATTTTTTTTTCGTCTTAAATAAAAAAATAGGCAGATTAGATGTACGTGTTAAATGAGATTCAGCTTTTACTTTTTTTCTATCACGCATTGATTTTTTTATGAATACTATGACCCCGCCTTTAGGCAGTCACACTTGTGTAACTCGAGAACAGTTTGTCCAATTAAGATAAATTAAACTCAAATATATAGCGACCTAAATTATCTCCTTGCTGAATTTATATTATTTTTTTGTCCAGTTAATATTTCTGTAGTTATTCGGTAATTAGTATCGAAAATTTTTAAATTTATTTTTTTGAAAAGTGGTGATAATTTTGATCCATAACTCCGAATTTCTTCAGCGAATGAAAAATATTGTTGACACACCTCGAGGAAAAATTTTGTATGCATTTTTTGATGTATCACTTATCAAAATCGTGTAAAGGGTTCTTGAATTTTATTGTGTGATCGCTGAATAAGGTGATGATATTAGTCATGCCCATAAAAAGAAATCAGTTTGTGATAGAAAAAAAGTAAATGCAGATTCTAGTTTATCTCGTCAAAATCCATCTAGTCCACCTATTTTTGTTTCAACGAAAAATAAATAAAAAACATTTTTTAGTAACAAAAAAATCTAAAGTTTTGCATGAAAATGATTTTTTTCGGGCACATAAAAAAATTAAGTTTGGGGAATTGAAGATATTTTTGTCCGTATCTTTTGGTGTATCACTTTGATCAATCGTACACACCGTTCTTGAGTTATGAGGAAATATACTAGAGTAATGGCCTTACTATGGGCGAAATATTAGACACGCCCATAAAAGAAATCCAGACCTGATGGAAAAAAAACTAAAAGCAGATTCGTGTTTAGCACATCGAAATACATCAAGTCCAACTATTCGTCTATGGGGGAGGATTTTTTTGTTGACCAGTGTAATTTAAGAAAAAATCAAAAAGATAAAATGTATTGTTTTTAGGTGAAGTTAGAAATTTACGTTTTCAAAAGAAATAACAAAAAAAAAAAAAAAAAAACTGTTGAAATATATTTTTACCAATTCTTTTCAATACACACATATATGCTATATATCTGCTGATATTGGCGCCCTCTACTGGCATGATTATGTTTTCTAAAAATATGCGACATACATTTTTAAAAAGCTTATATTATTAGCTATAAGAAAAATGCAAAATTTCATAAGATTATTACTTTTGTATATTTGCCAATGAAACGAATTACTGTGCAACGTAGGAGGACGATATTTGGCATAAATATTTATCTTATACAAGGTTTGTTTGGGATTAAAAATGGGCAAAATCGGCTAAAAACTAGAAACACAGGATGTCCGTTCAATACTTTTCTGCTGATATCTCTTAAAATGCATGTTTGACAACAAAGTTTTGTATAAATATTATGAGGTTCGATATAAACTTGAAAATTAAAAATGGGCGTCGTCCGCCCACTTTGCCGCCCATCTCCCATATAACGAAAAATTTTAAAAAGTTGATGGTGGGTATATTGATTCGGTCGAGCCGAGTATAACATTTGCGCTTGTTTTTATTTAAAAAAAAATGTAATGAAACTCTTTAACATTCAGGATTGTTGCGCTGATCGTGCTCGTACTTTAATTCTTTATTGAATTAATTTATGAATAATTACACTAAATTTTTATTTTTTTCGAGAGTAAAATTTGTTATTTTTATTATTTTGCAGAGTAAAATTTGTAGTTTTTATAAATCAATACATTTTACAAACATATGTGTTTCTTGGTTTGGATTATATTTTTTTGAAATTCGCAATAATTTTGGGAGATTATTCCACAACATTCTTGCACAAATCACTATATTTCACCTTTTGAAAGTATTTTTAACATAAAATTACGGGTGTTAGGATTACAGTTTTTGCATTTTCTAATGTTTTTTGTTTTTGCTGTAAGAAATGAAAAAGTGTGGCTACAGCCTTTTGTGACGATATGTAAAACTGTACGATTACGTTTATTCTTTTTCTCCTATTGTTGAATTGTTAATTAACACCTTTAAATATTTTTGTGATAGAGAAATCAAAAAAAAAAAATAACTGACCGAGAAATCTCGTGCCTCAGAATCAGTGTTTTCCTGTATAATTTTTATGATTACAGCTACCATATTATGTTTATAGTAATCAAACATTTGTTTCTGCAACCAAATCATTTTTAAAGCAAGCATTACACATTTTTATTGTAATCATTTATTTTATGTTTTACTATCCAATTTTAGAATTGGTTACCACATTTATATAAATTATTCCAATGACCATAAAGTCATGAGAAGGACATAGATTTTCCCATAAACTCCGTCTAAGATGTGATCGAAATTGCCCCTTAGCTTATTTGTCCTATTTGGAGAAAGAATGAATATTTAATAGGGTCTTAAATAAAAATACTGAAAATTTTAAATTTACCCTATCCCTCACTTTAATGACACATTTTAAAACTTTTTATTTGTGTTTTTTTTTAAGAATTGTGATGCTGAATTGTGATGCTGATTAACAATGAAAAAAAAATTATCTGTAAAATAACATAGTTTGGCGGAAATGTCTGTAACGAGCAACTTTATGATTTAACTCTACGGTGGGTTTATAGATTTTTGGTTAGTTAAACTTGCTTGTTGATGTTCATTTTTATTTTTTTTTTATTCTGGCGAATAAAAGGCTTATGTTTTTAGTTTCCGGCAAAAAGTTTATTTTTTATTTTTTCGGTTTGTTTACAAGAATAGGAAAAAAAAACTTTTTTTTAGCACTAAATAAACATTTGTACAACTATAAAATATAAAATTAGAGCAAACTTACATTTTGGGATTCTAAAACTAAAAACAGAAAGAGAGAGAGAGTAAATATAAAAATCATTTTAAGCTGCATAATTAAAGAAAAGTATTACAAAAAAAAAAAAAAAGATTAAATTTAATATTCCATAACCTTGGAAATTTATTAACTGTAACTTAAAAATATTTTATAATATTTAGTTCTTTTTTTCCACATAACGAAAGCAATAATAAGAATTAAAGTTTTATTATTAAAAAAGTTCGCTTTTTAATACCAAATAATTTAAGTTTTTATGGGGGGCTATTAGGCATAATAAGTTAATAAATTTTTAATAAATATTGTTTGTGTTTTACACAAAATTAATTCCTAATATTAAGGCTTTAAAAAGAATTGGGATACACATATTAGTGTTTACAAAATCTGTTATGTTTTTGTATTTTTTGCAATAAAAACTAATTTATCAGTTGCCTCTTAATATCTCCATGAATTTTAATAAAATTACTACAAAATAATTCCTTTTGAAAACTAACAACACAAAGTATATAAAAAAAAAACTTCAAAGAAATGATTACATATAATATCCATAACAATCAGAACTTATTTTCAAAAACCACAACTTAATTTAAATAATGAGTTTCTTAGTTCTTTTTCAAGCTTAAAATAAACTTTCACATATATTATGACTATTCATTTGTAATTTCTATAAATGTTGTAAGTTGTTTTATTTATTTGCTTTTTCTTCAAAAGAATGCAAATTTTATTTTATTATCTTTCTTCTTCATTCAAACCATTTACATTTTTGTCTTCCTTTTTTGGCAAATGTCACACAAAAAATGCAAATAATGAATTTTTTTCTCGTCCTAAGTTTTTACTATTTATACCCTACACCACCATAGGTGGTTGGGGTATTATGCTTTTGTGCTAATGTTTGTAATGCACAGAAAAAATTTTCGGATCCCCATCTTAAATCGACTCAGAATCACTTTCTGAATCGATCAAACGATGTCTGTCCGTCCGTCTTGCTATCTGTCTGTTCCTGAAAACCTTGTGAACAAAGTACAGGTCGCAATTTTATCTTGATGAAATTTGGCACGAGTAATTATTTTGCTACAAGGACCGATTATAA
This sequence comes from Protophormia terraenovae, assembly GCA_951394005.1. Lineage (NCBI taxonomy): Eukaryota > Metazoa > Arthropoda > Insecta > Diptera > Calliphoridae > Protophormia > Protophormia terraenovae. The sequence goes on from OX596074.1 coordinate 88,021,916, forward strand.
CCTATTGAAATTTGTTATAAACGGTCCATTATTTCACCTAGCCCCCATACAAATGTTCTCCCGGAATAGATGTTTAACGGTCATATATGCCTTAAATATAGCAATATTCTACTGAAATTCTGTGTTTTGCATAAATGTCAATCTTTGTGATAAATTTCATCAAGATCGATCCATAATTGACCATAGTTCCTGTATAAATCCCTCTTCCGAAAATCACTTTAACGTGCATAAATCCCATAAAAATTTCAATATCAAGTTAATATTCGACACAAATAAGTTTCATTAAAACAGTAATCACAGTGCCAGGTATGAGGTTTGGTTCATAATTTATAATAGCTTCCATTTAAACCCATTTTCGGGAATCACCCTAAAGCGCATAAAAGCATATTAAAGTTATTATTAACGTAATATTCTGTTTCTTATATTTTATTTTACATTTAGTAAAAATATCGATCCATAATTGGCTACAGGTCAAATATATGACCCCTATCCGAATTTTGATGCACATACATGATGGTGTAGGGTGTCATATGGTCGGCCTTGGCCGACTATATCTTTCTATCTCTTGTTTTTTTTTAGTTCTAAATAAATCTAATAAACTTATGGTGACACCAAAATAAAGAAATATTTTTGCTTATTTTTAGTCTTTTGTTGCTGTTGTAGTTAAACCAAAACGACCATGATGAGTATGATGATGGCAAATAGGAAACACATGTCATGCCTAACACCAGGAAGAAATAACAAAAAAATTATATACAAAGGAAACATGAAAAAGGTTCTGGGATTTTTTTTCTTATTCACTGAATTTACATTTATTTATAAAGTTTTTTTTTTTTCTTTCAAGATGGTTATTTTGTGTTACGTTTAATACTGGCAATATATGTAAAAGGTTTTCTCTTGGAAGATTTAAATGAAATGTCTGCAATTATGTTTCTTAATATGTATAAAAAGAATGTAAGTAAAATGGTCAAGAGCTGGATGAAAAGGCATTTAATAGTGTGGTAGGATTAGAGCAGGGATAAGTTTTTAAGTTTGAGTTTAAAGGATTGGACACCTTAGACTGTATAATGGATTAAAATATTTATTAGATTATACATAAGGCTATAGACTAAACTATAGAAAAGTATAATTTATTACTTAGAAAATACTATAGTAAAAACAGATTAGGCTATAAATTAGGGTATAGAATAGACTGTATAGTAGAGTGTCCCGTAGACAAAGATTTTGTAAGAACACCCCTCAAACGATGAGTAAAAATTAGCTGAATATGGGAAAAATATTAAAAAAATTTTAAAATTGATATTCAGTAACCTACCTGCGATTGAATGTCACGGGTCTAGAACATTTCGTTCAAAAAATAGTATTGAGTTTAGTGTTGAAATGGGTATCAAAAAATTCATAATTTTAAGAAATTATAGAAAAAAATTTTGGTCCATAAACCGTCATTTTAGTACATGCAAAAAAAAATTCTTATTAAAAAAATAGATAAGAATTTTATAATTTTGTTCTTTTTAAGGCTAAAATTTTAAAAAATTGATATGTAATTTTCCAGATAAAAAAAAAAAAAGCTTCATCAAAATACCTTAAAAAGTCTTTTAACAAACGAAAATCCCATTGGAAAAATTTTTAAAATATTTTTTCCATAACCAGCATAAAATTACGAATTTTTTGATACCCAATTCGATTAAAAAATCGAAACTTTTTTTTGACCAAAATGTATGGGAACCATGATTTTAAAATCGCTGGTAGGGAACTGAAGACCAATTTTAAATTTTTTTTTTTATATTTTTCCCATATTCAGCTAATTTTTACGCATCGTTTGAGGGGTTTTCCTACATCGAAATCTCGAAAAACGCTATTCTCGGGACATACTACTTAAAACTAGATTATAAAATATACTACACAATACAATACACAGAGCAAAGTAAAAAATAATTTCAATCATCAAAATGATTATATCTCTTCAAAATAATTATATCAATTGCCAATTAATGTAAATAATTAAAAGTAAAATTTTTTCCCAATTAAACACTTTTAGAATTTTAATTAAAACAATTATTGAAAATGATACAAACTTTAAACAATGCAGTAATTGAATGACTCAAAAAATTATTTGATCGAAAATTATTATTTTAATAGAATCAATTAACTTGATAATTGAATGAAACATCATTTTAATTGAAAAATTCATATAAAATATATGAGTTTTAATGTTTTAATGTTTTCTTTACTTAATCAAACACAGAAAAAAGTAAAAATGGACTTCAATTACGAAATTTGTAATATTAATTAATTTTTAATTGATTTAGCTCCAATCATCAAAATGATAATATTAATAACTAGAATAGCTGATATTATTATTACTTCTTTTCCTTAAATAGATGCAATGAGCTGAAAATTTTGGAAAATTGACTTAAATTTATTTTATTTCTGTACTTTTATAGACAAATATTTAATTTTTCTTTATATTTTATTAACAGCTGTCAATTTATTAAAAAACAAAATTGAAAACCAATTAGAAAATTAATTATATTAATAAATCATATAATTAAATTCCAATATAAAATTAATTAATAATTTTATTAAAAAGTATTTGAAATATTTTTTTCTGTGAATGTTTTTTTATACCCTACACCACCATAGGTGGTTGGGGTATTATGTGTTTGTGCTGATGTTTGTAACGCATAGAATGAGTTATCCAACACCCACCTTAAAGTATACCAATCGACTCAGAATAACATTTTAAATCGATCTAACGATGACCGTCCGTCTGGCTGGACGGCTGGCTGTCCATGTAAACCTTGTGCACAAAGTACAGGTCGCAATTATGATACTTTTATGATACAAGAACGAAGCCTATTGAAATTGGTTATGATCGGTCCATTATTTCACCTACCCCCAATACAAATGTCCCCCCGGAATAGAGTTTTCTCACTTAAAAATGCCTTAATATTAAGAATATTTTAATGAAATTCGGTCCAAAGAAGTTTTGTGTAAGTACCAATCTTTGTACCAAAATTTATGAAAATCGGTCCACGATTGACCATATCTCCCATATAAACCCCCTTCTGAAAATCACTTTAACGTGCATGAATCACATACGAAGGATAGTATCAATTTAATATTCAACTCAAATAAGTTTTATATAAGTAGAAACTACATTGCTAAAATTTATGAGAATCGGTCCATAATTTACCATATCTCCCATATAAACCCACTTTCGGAAATTGCCCTATAATGCATAAAATCATCAATATATTATTATTAACCCATTATTCTGTACTTGCATACTTTATTTTATATTTAATAAAAGTGTTGGTCTACAGCTCTAATATAAATTCTCTTCCCGAATTTGTGTGCTCATACGCAATGGTGTAGGGTATCATATAGTCAGTCTTGACCCACTATAGTTTCTCTCTCATTTCTGTATATAGAATGAACTATATATAGAAAAAAATCTCAGAAAAAGGTCCACATAACATTGGGAAGGCTAAGAAAATTTACAGCATATTGAAAAGAGCGCCAAACACATCTGGTAGAAAAGTGGCCCGGTTAGCTCAGTGCTCTGACATACAAAGTCCAAAAGGTTCTGGAATAGGAATGCTGCAAAAAATTTAGAAGAAAAGAATAGGGCACGGAAATTAAAATCAAATTTCATAAAAAAATACTCATGTTGTATAATGTACTGGCAGGTTCCTCGCAGCTTTTGTGTCAAAATTTTTATATTGCTAATGTTCGAGAAATTGTTAAAGATAAGTTTAGTACCCAAAATCAGACACAATTTCCTAAAAAAATTCTAGGTATGGCAAGCTTAATGCAGTTGTTACAGTGGGCTCTATAAATATCGATATATACATCAACGAATGTTTCCAAAAATGTCTTTTTCCTTTTATAAAAGAGAGAGCAATATGTCCATATATTTTTAGTCCGATTTGGCATAATGTTACTACGGCAAGAAAGCCTTGGAGTGGTATCAAATAATAACATAGTTTTTGTACCAAGAGAGGTCATTCCTCCAAATTGTCATACTATTTTATAGAAGAAATTATAGGTTAAATAATATATTATTAACTAGACTATGACATATATTAGAGAATATACCGTATATATATTTTTTTCAGGTCTATGTATATGACCATTGCCAAAGCATTTATCTTATTAGATTTTGTAGTAAAAATCTGCACTTAGCAGGATTGTATTTAGTATTTATCTTAGCACATAAACTCATTTTAAGCCGATATAGAGCCGAATAATTTATTTCAAATTTTTGTATTTTAAATCCAAAAAACAATAGATATCTTAACGAGAACCGAAGTATTTATCTCATCAGATTGTAATCAGTAGCTTTTATTTCTTATTAAATTCTAGTTAGTCGACTGAGAGCTATAGAATTTATCTCATCGAATTCCATCGCAATGGTTAGTCTATAGAAAGTATTTAGTAACACAGTTATTCCTGTAGACGTAGACACCCGACTGATAGAAGTATTAGTTTCGTCGAAATTTATTCATTAGCTTGGGAATTGCTATTAATTACCCAGCAAAAAATGTTTTGGTACTGGTAAGCGGTACAAAATTATTCATGTCTGCCGATAGCACATCATTGATGCGCATTTGAGTAAGCGATTGACTTTCTTCTCCCAATTTTTATTTACGATTTGAAACAAAAATTTTCAACCTGGCTGAAACTGACTTAAATCCTTAATAAGTTTTGTGGTAATGATATTTTAAGCAAATTGGTTACTGATCTGAACTCATAAGGCTGGAAACTAATAAAGTGCAAAATTTTAGCGCAATAGTTTTCTTTTTCTAACCATGATTGTTGTTCAAAGTTGAAGAATATAGAAAAACTGATAAAAACTACTTAAGTTTTTACCATTCCTCCACAATTTTTGTTCGCGCGTTTATACTGTTTGATCTTACTCTATCATAAGGAAACTAAGCGGACTTTGTACATAAATTCCGCACCATATTTGATGTTGTGCAGACTTTCAAAAAATAAATACAGGGAAGTAAAGTTATGATGACAAAATTTTTTGGTTTTAACAATTTTTCAGTTTTTTGGGCGCGGTCTGTACGCCCCTCAACCGAATACAAAAATTGGGATAGGGATTGATACATGTTGTAATTGTGCGTATTTTGCGTTATATCCCGTTGTTGTGCCCAAAATGTTCAACGTAGTAAATAGTCTCAAAGTTTGGAAAACAAGTGCGAAAATGTTTCAAAAATTCAGTTTTCCGCAAAGCACATTCACATTTTCATATGGAATTGCTTGGATTACTGCGTGAACTAAGTTTTTGTTAATTTTACATAACAAAATCGGAGGAGCATTAAAAATAAATTTAATACAAAAATTTTTTGAACTTTTTGAAAATTATGCCAAAATTGTACTTTTTGTTTTTGTATTTTTATATAGAAAATTGCAATTTAGATAATCATTAGATACATGGATATAAAAGTGGCGATAAATATAATTGATTGAGATCATAAATTTAAGTTAAATGTCGTTGATAATTGAAAACTTAACACTTTTGCTAAGGCACATCGTGTGGACAGCATGAAATTGACTATAATTGACGTAATTAGTAGGTGCTTGTTATGCTTAATAAAAAATTCGGAGGCGCATCAAAAAATTTTGAGAGATAAAAATTTTATGGACCAAAAAATATTTAAAAAAGTATCACAATATTAAAAAGCATTTCTATGTAATAAACTCTAACAAAATATATTTTGTTAGAGTCGATCCAAATTTTTCACAAAATTTTTTAAAATCGCGATTTTTATTGAAAAGAAAAATTTTAAAATTTTTACTAGGAAACCCTAAAATATGCTGCACTAATACCATCAAACATAGAAAATATCATAAATTTTATTTAAATAACTCAGTAGGTTTTGATATTATATGTAATTTTGACCAGAATTTTACATAAACTTCTAGTTTGTAAAAATGTTTATATGTTCAACTTTAAACCGCCATAACTTTCACGCCCCTCACATGAAATGATTAACGCAAACTGATTCTACATGCATTTGAGTCACTTTATATGTATACAAAGGATTTTAATGTGCCCTTAAAAAAAATAAAAAATAAATTTTTAAAAATATATGTTAATGATGAAAATGTTTTCTATAACCGTGGAAAGTGGTATTCTGGGACTCGCCATATTTTAGAAGTTATTACAACAAATGTCATAATAAATACGAAATATTTATCTCAATTTGAGTTGTTTTGTTTGTAATAAAATAGAAAAATCGCCAATTTCTTCCAAAAATCATCCGACTTTAACAAAATTCGGCAAGAATATTAATATTGACGCTCGAAACGCAAATACCGAGTTTCAGTTTGATTACCGCTATAGTTCGCGAATTGTAATATCGCAAAAATGAGGAAAATTGTCTTTTTTAAAATACAAATATCTTCCAAAAAATATTTACGTTATAACGTTCATTAAGGCAATTATTTAAAGGTAATGAAATTACCTTTAAAATGATACCTGAAACATGTTTTTATATTGAATTGTATTGGTGGATAATTCGCGAATTAAATTTCGCGGTCGCGTATTTCTAAAAGTGGTATTTTTAAATTCGTGAAAAATATATATGTAGAGGATGGAACCATTTTGAATGTTCTCTGTAAGTATTGTGATGGGACTCTCAATAGTTTCTGAGTAATTAAAAAAAATCCCTGGGTTACGCCTGCTGTGGTGAACTTAGGAAGTCTCCTTCTTTAAGGATAAATTTCTGTTGAGTTAAATAGCTTGTATGTATTTGTGGGTAAATTTACTCTTATTTTATATAACACGCTTTCGTGCCATACGTTGTCAAAAGCTTGAGAAACGTCAATGAAGAGAGCAGAACAAAATTTTTTTTCTTCAAAAGCCTTGGATATAACATTAACAAGTCTATGTGTTTGTGCAATAGTGCTATGTTTTCTTCTAAAACCAATGAAAATTATGATTCGGAATACAATAAGTTTGATTCATTATCAGGTTCAACTTGTTCATTAATAGCTTCTCGAACAGCTTTGATATATTTGATAACAGGCTGATGGGTATATACGATTCTACTTTATTGTAATCTTTTCCTGACTTAGGTATCATAGTAATCAACGAAACGTTCAATTCTGGTGGATAGTATTAAAGGCATAATATAGAGGAGGTCTGCTTAAAACAGGTCTTTTTAGGTTTTTTGTAGCTCGCCATAATGAGTAATTTGAATACGGGGTTGCGTCTAGATTTTCCAAATATTTAGTAAGTGATTCAGTTCTTCGATACTCTAGAAGCTTATTAAGGCGTTTTTGGCATTCTCGTAGCTTCGACTTGAGTTGAGGGGATCTATGAAGTTGCCACTCGAACTCTTCTTTTTTCAGTCAAGAGCCGTTCGACATCAAAAGAACAACAGTTCTGTTCTTTAATTAGCTAAAGAAAAAACTAATAAAATCTGAACTGGACCAAGAATTTGCAAAATTTAGTTACTTTAAATTTTAAAAACAAATAACTCGAAAATTATAAGAGATAAAGAATGTATAAAAATATTTGAAATCGGACAAGAAACAAAAATTTGGCAACCGACCAAAATTGTTTATGTCAAAGGTACCTTACTTCAAGCCCCCTTAGCTCCGCCCCTGAGGGGTCTGTTGGATCACCTAGCCGATTAGAAGTTACAGATTTATTTCCAAAAATTTTCGATTCTACACCACTGTGCACAATATAATTTGTATTTAAGTTTCGTTCAATAAAACTTCGTTTCTTAATATCACATCAACGAACATCGCCTTAAAGACAACATACAAAAATATATCTTGCTACAAAATTTCTATAACCCAAAATATTAAAACCTTAAACTTTGACTTTACTACTTTCCCTTTTGTCATTTGTCAATTAACATTTTGTGTTTATGCATCACTGCGCTCGAGTAAAAAAAAGGATGCTAAACTAAAAGATTTTTACAAGTTTAAGGAACTTCTAAATATCTTTTTTATGTTTATGGGGTTAGAAAAGTTTTATGTGGTTCTAAAACATTTAGAATATTCTTCAAGAACTTTAATTTGTTTATTGGTCATTTAGCATTCGCATTATTATCAAAAAAATATTTTATAAATGCTGTTATCGTATATAGAAAGAAAATGGACAAAGTTTTTGATGTACTTTGATTTCTTTAATTTTTTATTTTCAACACTGCTGTTTCTCCCGGCAGATTCAAATATTTATTTTTTTATATTATTTATAAACTTAAGATAAATTGTTCTAATAATTTAAATAAGTCACCAATATATCACAAAACTAATTTTATAAAAAATCTCTAGCTATTTTACAATTTCCAACCACCAGCCAATTCACTTTTTAAATAGTTAATATTTAGGGTTAAATGAAAGTATTTCATTGAACGTAAATTTAAAATCAATGTTATAACCGTTAAAAATTATTTTGCCAGAATAGAAATATTTTATGGTACAAATTTTACGTATAAATACATAAATATATATGATTTTTACCATCATGGATATTTACTGCAACACACACATATGTAAAATGTAATCATAAAATAAAATTCAAATCATAACGAGTATAAGTAAGGAAGTTGTTGATTTAAATGATAAATAAAAATGTATACGTTCATACCATGGCACAACCATTTTAAATAAGGTAACCTTATAAGATCAGCTGATTATTTTTTGCTCGTTGTTTCAAAGCAGACTATCTTGTCAAAATTTGTTTACGTTTGTTTCCAAGAAAAGTAAATAACTTTATAATACAATTCCTGTGTTATAATACTAAAATATATTTGTGTTGTTATTAATAAACTATTTTTTGTTACATTTCGTGTGTTTTGTGTTATAAAAAGCAAAAAGAAATAAAGATAATATACAAATTTTATACAAACACATTAATATTTTATATAATTGTGCATTTGAGAGCTTTAATAATTCGAAGTAACTTGGATTGTTTAATGATAAAAATTGCGTTACAAATATAAAAAGACGAATATAAGTTTATTTACTTTTCTCAAATATATTTAAATTTTTAGAACGAAAAATATAATAAAGCAAGAAGCGCAATAAAATGTTTACAAACAAAAATCAGTTGTTTTTGACGTTGTGTTACACTGACAGAGTTACGTTGTTGTAGTTGTTGCCGTTTTGCATATACCTTATAATACTTGTGCCATGGTTCATACATTCCTTTAAATGTAAAACTCAACAAATGTCTATCCGTCTGTCTGTCTGTCTGTCTGTCTGTCTTCTTTTCCTTTAGTTAACCAAGCGCGTAAAATATTTTGATTTATGTTAAACATTAAGGAAAAGAAATAAATATGTATCGACAATCGAATAAATAAATGAAAGTAGAAAAATAAAAATCAAAAAAGAAATTTTATTTAAAAGTATTTCAGTAATGTTTGAAAACATTTTTGTTAAACATCCAAATGTTGTGGAAAAATATAAAAGAATGAGATTGGTTCCAAAATAATAAATCTTAAAAAAAAAATGTAAATATATACAGTTAGGGACAAAACTATTTGTACACCTCATATATTTTCAACAGATCCGCTGTTTTTATACTTGCTTACAATGTATTGTACTGTGGAATGTTGCAAATTTACTAAATTACTTATATTCCGGAGAGATTTTCCTTTTTTATGTTCATCAATAATTAAATTTTTAATATCCAAACTCAACTCTTTTCGCTTTCCCTTTTTTGATGTGCTTATTATTCAAAACGTTAAAACCAACTTCTTATTTTGTAAAATAAAACTCGATTAACGAAGAAAATATAACGGTATTTAAAAAAATCATCATACAAGAGTCCAACGTACAAATAATTGTACAAAGTACTGATGTACAAATACTTTTGTCCCAAAGATTTTTACTTAAATTGTACTTTTTTTTAACAATGTGTTATATATTAATTTATTTTTTATCAAATAATTCAATAAAAATGGACCTGAATTAAAACTACATATAATAATTTTTTATTCTTTATAAATTATTGAAGATATACGAAATGCATGGGTGTACAAATAGTTTTGTCCCTAACTGTATATAGAGAATTTCATTTATTAATGCTAAAGAATACAATTTTATATAAATTCAAATAAAATTTATGCTGTAATTAATATCAAGTATATGGCAGGATATAAAGAAAGAGAATTTGATTGATGATGATTTACTTTTAGGGTGCAAGGCTTATTTTTAAAATCTAAATGTTATGTCTTGTTGTTATTAATTTCCTAAAAAAATGTGGAGGAAAAAACAAGTAGGTGGATAAGTAAAGATGAAAATAATTTATTTGAGAACGAGTTTGTATAAATCGAATGTATATATATAATATCACTGGTCAACAAAAAAATCCTCCCCCATAGACGAAGAGTTGGACTTGATGTATTTTGATGTGCTAAACACGAAACTGCTCTCAGTTTTTTTCCATCAGTTCTGAATTTTTTTTATGGACGTATGGACGTTTATGGACGTAATATTTCGCCCATAGTAAGGCCATTACTCTAGTATATTTCGTCATAACTCAAGAACGGTGATACACCAAAAGATGCGGACTAAATATATCTTTAAATTCCCCAAACTAAATTTGTTTTATCTGCTCAATAGTTTCGGAGTTATTTTGAAATAAGTGTCCGAAAAAAATCATTTTCATGCAAAATTTTAGATTTTTTTGTTACTAAAATTTCTTTTAATAAACCAAAACGTCTAAAATGATACAGTTTATCATCTTAATCTTAAAGTTGGTAATACTGCGAATAAAATAAGGTATGTATCTTCAAATTGATGCATAAATATTGATTTTATTCACAGTTAAGTAAAAATACCCACGTTACATACAATTGAGTAGAAATTAGGGTGATCGATACGGTTTTCCAACCGGTTTTTAAACCGGTTTTTTCTGTGAATGTGCTGTCGGTTTTTTCAAAATGTTAATTTTTCGAATGTCGAATAGACCGGTTTTTTTAAACACAAAAAACCGGTTTTAAAAATGGCTTTTTATTTCAAAAAACATGTACTAAATACTGATATTTGAATCAAATTTATGAATATTTTTTAGAGTATTATTTGTAATGTTTTAAAAATATAGTTTAAGGTTAAAACGAAATTAAATATTGTAATATTAAATAAATAAATTAGTAATAATTACTTCAATTGTAACACCTGTAATATTTTTACACTTAATTTGAATGTTTTAGTCTTTTTTTATTCAATATTTTCTTCATTTTTCAAAGATTTTGTTTTAAAAAAGTTTCTCCTACAGAATAGTTTCAGTAAAATTTATTCTGGCTCTTATCATATTATCCCATGGTTTCCGTTTTGTTTGTTTTGATGATTATTTTCTTAAAATTTTTATATTATATTATTCGTTCGTTCATATGCTTTGTAACACCCAAAAATATTGGTTTATGACCCACCATAATTTGTACCTATCGTCTTTAAGTCGATTTGATGATGTTCGTCCGTCCGTCTGTCTGTTCATAAAAAAATAATTAATTAATTAATTAATTAATTAAAATACAGGTCACAATTTTGAACATATATTAAATTTGAAATTTGGCACACAGGTTTCTTATAGTCTAAGAACGAAGCGTGTTGAAATTGGTTATGTTCGTTCCATTATTTAAACTAGCGCCATGCAAATATTCTCCAGGAAAAGAGGTTTAACGATCATAAATCCCTTAAATGTAGTGGAATTTTTTTTACACATGTAAGTTCCATATAAGTTAAAATCTGTGTTACGAATTTCATGAAGATCGGTCCATAATTGAACACAATTGCACAGGTTTAGAAAAGAAGACACTTCCCCGCATTTGGTGCACATAATTGAGTAGGGTATTGTCGGACTTGACCGACTATTTCTTTCTCGTTCTTATTGGATTAATAGTTATTTCCAAAAATAATTATGTGTAATATATTTTAACTTGAACATCATAATATTTATTGATTTTTCTTTAAGAAATGTAGTCTTTTGGTAGAAATATTAACTTCTGCAAAAGAAAAAACCGGTTAACCGGTTTTTTCTGAATTTAAAAAAGTGCAACCGGTTTTTTCAAAATACCAACTATTCGAACTATTTGAAAACCGGTTTCTCCAAAAAGTCGAATAATCGATCACCCTAGTAGAAATACAGTGGTGGCCAAAAAAATTTTTGTTTTATTTTTTCTTGAAATAAAAGTAGGTGGACTAGGTGGATTTTGACGAGTTAAACAAGAATACAGAATACAGATTCACTTTTTTTCTATCGGGTACTGATTTTTTTTTTTTATGTGCATGAATACACTATAAAATTCGAGAATGGTTTGTCGAACTTAGGCTATAACTCAAGAAGCCTTTACACGATTTTGATAAGTGATACATCTAAAGATGCATGCAAAAATTGTCTTCAAGATATGTCAACAATTATTTTTATTTGCTCAAGAATTTGAGAGTTATGGATCAAAATTTTCACCACTTTTCAAAAAAATAAATTTTAAAATTTTCGGTACTAATTACCAAATAACTACGAATATATTAACTGGACAAAAAATTATATAAATTTAGCTCAAAGACGATTTAGGTCGCTATGTATTAAAGCTCAATTTATCTTAATTGGACAAACTGTTCTCGAGTTATACAAGTATGACTGCCTAAAAGCGTGGTCATAGTAGTCGTGCCCATAAAAAATATCAATGTGTGATAGAAAAAAATTAAAAACTAATTCTTATTTAGCACGTTCAATTCCATCTATCCACCTATATTTTTATTTAAGACGAAAAAAATTTTTTTTTTTTGCTCACTAGTTTATTTCCACTTAGCTATAGGTATGCATGGGTATCCAAACTTAACTGTGAATCCAATCAAAATTTGTGCATCAATTTTTATGATACGTGGCTTTATTTATTCGCAGTTTTGCCAGCTTTGAGATAAAGGTGATAAACTTAAATATTCTTGATGCTTTCACTTAAAAAAAAAAAAAAGATTTAGCAAAAAAAAAGAAATCTTGAAAATTGTTTTTCCGACACTTTTTTCGAAATATCTCCTAAACTATTGAGCGGAAAAAAACTAAATTAAAGCCAATGTTATTCCACATATTTTGGTGTACCATTTATATAAATCGTGCATAGCGTTCTAGAGTTATAGTGAAATATACTCGAGTAATCGGCTTATTTAGGGCGCAATATTAGACACGCCCATAAAAAAAATTCCGATCTGATGAGAAAAAACTGAAAGCAGATTCGAGTTTAGCATGCGGAATTTCATCTAGCCTACATATATATATATATTTTTTTTTTTTAAGGAGCTCAAAAAAATGTTTTTTTGTCGACCAGTGTATTTAGTGTAATCCATAATATAATTTACAGTCTAATCCATCTACAATCTAACTTAATCTATATACTAATCTTTAAACTTATCAAGTGTGTAATCTGATCTCTAGTCTGGTATATACACAGAAAAAATTATTACCGTCTTTTTTTCAATTAATTCAGTTGTTTAATTTTGCAGCAAAATTTAATAAATATATTCAAGAAAAAATAAAATAAAAATAAATTTTGGTATGATTTTAATATTTTTAATTCATTCAATCATCTACTTGATTGATTTAATTAATTTATTAATTGGGAATTTTTTTCTGTTTTGTATTTTTTATAGTTTTTAGTAATTGATATAATCATTTTGGTGAGAGGTGCAAATTTAAAGTTTATAATTGAATGAATTATTTTCATATATATTTGTTAATTGGTGACTTTTTTCTGTGTAGCCTACACTATTGTGTAGTTTATATACTAGTATAAGTTAATTAATTAATTGATTTTTTTTAATTAGTTAATTAACTAAATTATATTATTTAATTTTATTAAATTTTAGTTGAACTGAATAAAAAATTTATTCAAATTAAATAATTTTTTCTATTTTTTTTAAATTTTATTCAATTTTACAAAATTTTGTCAATTTTAAAATGCTGTTTGAGCCTTTGTAGGAAAATTTAATACAAGTTACTATCATCAAAAATAAAACAATTAAGAAATTTTAAACACTTTAATAATATTTGTTGTGTAAAAAAATATAATTCATATTACAAATATACATATATAAAACAAATGTAATAAGTAAAGTTAATTCTTGTAAAAGAGTAAAACTAAATTCAAATTAGGTATCTAATTAATTAATATAAAAATATACAATAAAGAATATTTTAATTAAGTTTAGTTTAAAATTATACTGGTCTCCTTAACGACTTAAAGCCAATTTTATTCCGCATACTTTGGAGTATCATTTATATAAATCGTGCATACCGTTCTCCAGTTATAGTGAAATATACACGAGTAATCGGCTTATTTAAGGCGCAATATTAAAACCGCCCATAAAAAATATCTCGACCTGATGGAAGAAAACTGAAAGCAGGTTCGAGTTTAGCTTGAGGAAATCCATCTAGTCTATATATATTTTCTTTTTTTTTTTTGAAGGAGAATGAACAAATTTTTTTTGTCGACCAGTGTTATATGTAATTTTATGATGAAGGGTCTAATACGTTTTCAATAAGATAAAAAAAAAAACCAAATAAACTACTGAAATATAAAAAAAAAAGATATTTAAGAAATAAGAAATTATGTTATTTTATAATTATGTTGTAATATATTACCTTCAGGTTTCATATTTTGTAACAAAAGTTTGCTTGCTGGATCCTTGATATGATCATTAATTAAGAAGATGATATTTTACACATTTTTTAGCTTTTCAAAGGAAATTTTTGTCGTACAGTTGTCCATAATTCAAAACAGTTTCTTAAAATGATGACTAATTTAATTTGTTTATATTTGCTAACGAAATGATTTATAAAATATTTAAAAGCACCTTAAATATTAAAAACTTAAAACGTTTAACATTGTTGTGAAAAATATGAAAAAGTCTTCCAAATGTTCATACGTTTAACAGTATTTTAGTTCTATGGTTGCATTTTGCGCCACCCATGGGTTCGCACATAAATTAACATTTTTTGCAGGATAATTATTTTTTGATCAAAACTAGTTTGTTCTTGAAGTTTATCTGATTTTACACAAATTTACTCTAATTTTTCACTATTTTTATTTATTCGAGTATTTATATTTGTATAAAAAAATTAAATAAAATTTAAATTTATTAACACAAAAACACGTGTACAAGCTTTATTATTTTTTAACTGATTATCGTTCAACTGATCTTCAATATGCGTTTTCTGTATTGAAGAAATTTCTTCAGCTGTACATATGTTTCTTCAATTTTGCTAAAGAAAAATGGTTAAATTAACGAAATTTCGTCAAATTGAAGAATTTTATTCAATTTGACTAAAATGAGTTAGTCGATAATAACGAATTTTTTTCAATTCTATACGTCTTTAGTAAATTTGAAGAATATTATTCAATTTGAATAAAATAAAATGGTTAATTTTAACAAAATTTCTTTAATTTTACATGCTTTTAATAAAATTCACTAAATTGTTTAATCATATTGAAGAATTTTTATTTATTTTTATTACTATGTTTTATTTCAATTTATTTAAAGTAAATTAATTTATGTATTAGTATATTTTATAAAATTTTCTATACATATATCGTTCATATACATAACTAAAAAAAAAAAAAAAAAAACCTAAAAAAAAATGAAATTGAAAAAAGATTCGGCTGTGCCGAATCTTTGATACCCTTCACCATATTACCATCTTACCGTCTTATCGACATCATATTACCATATTACCGACAATTAATAAAATTTTCGCCTTAACGTATGCTTGCATATTTTCTAAATCTAAATTTTTTTCAAACTACGAAAATTTGAATATGAAAAAAAAACAATCATAACAGGCTTTGCTTTTAAAAAAGAAACAACAACAATTCCATATATATTTATTTTTGTATGTACAAACCAAGAATGATAAACTAAAGATTACGCCTTGCGCATGATTTACCGTTTGATGACGTAGTTGTTCCATTTTAAGGGTTGACATATCTGTTTCGTATATAAAAATATACAATTTCCATTGAAAAATGTATGTATTATGTGAGAGTTGGTAATCTTGCAATCAAAATTATATTGACAATTTCAAAAAAATATTGTAACAGTTTTCGAAAAATATAACGAAATTTGTTTAAAATTTACTGCAAAACATCATAAAAAAAAAATTACATTGCAAATAAATTAGGTGAGTTAACATAAAAAAGCCCCAATATAAAAAAAATCTAAACAAAATTTTCATAAAGAATATAAACATGAAGTGTGCAGTGGGCAAGTTTAAGCAGAGTAATAGCAAAAAAACAAGTAAGAAATTGTGAAAAAAATTGTGCGTGTTTTTAATTAAGTATTTAAAATTCTTTGCATCCTTTTACAATTTTCCGAAGGATGTAATACAAAGATAGAAATGGATAAAATTTTGTAACCGTTTGAAAACCGTTAATGTCCAAAAAAAAAATTTGTGCTTTACATTTTAAACAAGAGGATTTTGAAAGAAATTTGAGTTGGGTAAGTTATCACAAATTTAATTTCTGTAGGTTATTTCTTCATGAATATGAAAAGGATTTAGTAATCGCCGTGAACTAAAATTAAAACCGGGGGCTGTTCCTATCAAGAGGAGGTATTACAAGCAGAAAGTAATGAAATCGAGATAGAAACCCTGCAATACGACGGTTTGGAAAATTTGACCGGATATATTTGCCACAAATTAAAAAATGAAAACCCAAATCTTGCTGTTAATCCTCAAACTGATTCCAATTTCACATGGGTTAATCACCTAAGCGAAGGTGGGTTAAGTAAGCCATCGAAATCATTAATGGAAACGCTAAAAAAATGTGACGCTATTTTTTTGAAATTAAATGTTGAAAAATTGATGCTTACGATTGGTTATATCCAAAAACATTTGTTGGAAGCAAAGGACGTTGAAGGAAATGAAGATGTGAAGAAACTATTTTTTAGATGTAGAATGCTTTTTAGAATTAGGTTACTAAATGCCGAAATTTCTCAAAATATCAATAAAAGAAAAAGGAAGTTTAATAAAATAACAACATAATGTAATAAACAAAACAAATATTGTCGTATTATTAATTAAATTTATAATAAACAGATTTGTAGAAAAAAATATAAATTGTCCCACTGTTATTTTTACATATTAAAATAATAGTTTGACATCTGAAAATTTTTAACCAATAAGAACACAGGTTACGTGACGTCACAGTTCCAACATGCGCAGAAAGTTTAAATTGTGTTTGCTTGATGGCGTAATCTTTAGTTTATCATTCTTGTGTACAAACTGACTGAATACACAAAGAACAACAACAACACTGTTATTCATTATATTACTGCTGTTGATAACTAAACTACTTGTCTATACAAAAAACAAAAAACGTCACTAATAGTCATTACAATGCTTAATATACATGTTTGTGTATGTATTTATGTATATTCTTAACAGATATGTTTTAGTTTTTAAAAATAAACAACTACAATTCCATATCTATTTATTTTTGTACAGACTGCATATACAAAGAACAACAACAACAACACTGTTATTCATCATATTACTGCTGTTGATAACTAAACTACTTGTCTATACAAAAAACAAAAAACGTCACTAATAGTCATTACAATGCTTAATATACATGTTTGTTGGTGTATTTATATTCTTAACAGATTTGTTTTTGGGCCATAACTCTGTTGATTATGAACGAATTTGGTTTATTAAAAAAACCGAAATTTTATAAAAATATTTATGACTGATCTATATAAAAATAAAAATCTATAGCTTGAACAAGGGCTTCAAAAATAAAAAATTCGTTTTCCCCGATATCTCAGTTATTACTGAACCGATTTATTTAATTTTTTCAGAACAAAAATTCAGAAAATAATTTTCGAGCCCCCTTTAAAAATTCGAAGTCCCTGGTATATGCAGAGGCTTCAGAAACTAAAAAACCGGTTCTAAAAACCGGTTTTTAAAGCATATCTCCACCATTTATAAACCGATCTTCCTGATTCAAAAAACTGAAATTTTATAAAAATATTTGTGACCGATCTGTATAAAAATAAAAATCTATAGCTTAAACCAAGGGTTCAAAAAATAAAAAATGCGTTTTGTCCGATATCTCAGTTATTACTGAACCGATTTATTTTATTTTTTCAGAACAAAAATTCAGAAAAAAATGTCCGAGAATTCTTTGTAAAAACGAAGTCCGTAGTGTATACAGAGGCTTCAGAAACTGGAAAACCGGTTCAAAAAACCGGTTTTTTGAACATATCTCCGCATTGTATGAACCTATCTTGCTGAATTCCAATAGCAAAATTCTCGAAAGCATTTCCGATCGTTTGACATCCATATTATATATGTCAGTTATCGGTGGGCTTCATAAACGCCATTTCAACCGACACACGGACGGACGGACGGACATGGTCCAATCGTCATCGCTTCTTACAAGGATTCCGAAAATATAAACTTTTTTGCTCTCCGACGAAAATTGTGGAAATTACAAACGGAATGACAAACTTATATATACCCTTTACACCTGTGGTGAAGGGTATAATTATACAATTATAAGAATATATTTTTATACATTATCAAAAGCTATAATTGTATTTATTTATTAATCTTAGCATAAAAGATATCCTAAAAAGTAGTACAAACTGATTTTGGGGAATATTCTTTAATTCTACATGCCTTTAGTAAATTTGAAAATATGTATTCAAAATGAAAAATTTTATTCAATTTAAATAAAATAATTTATTTAATTTCTTAAAATATATATGTTTTCAAATAATTTACAAATTTTTAGCCAAATGGAAGAATTTTATTGAAATTGTCTACAAAATATTTAGACAATTTCATTAGTTAAACTAACACAACGGTTCTCAAATGGGGGTCCGCACAAGGGGTCCGTAAGGACATTCGGGTAGCGAAGCGATTCTCAAAAATATTCTTTGACAAACAATTTTGTAATGTATATAAGTACATATTAGTTGGAAGTTTAAATAATAATTGCAATGTAAGTAAAGGAAGGTATCATTACACAAAACATGTCCAAATTAAAGACAAAAGTAAAGAAATTTTTTTTTCTCTAAATTGAGAATCAATGAGCACTAGCTGCATGAAGCAATGGGGGAACCCAGCAAAAATAAATGGAAATAATTTTTGAGAAAGCACTTTTTCATTACTTCCAAAGTATCAAATAGTATATGTTTTCTTCTTCTTAAAAAGTTATTTAAATAGCATCCGCAGATATTATTAAAGAGCGATTCAAATGAAGTTTACTGTTCCAAACATTGATGAACGGTTTCTGTTATCGCCAATATTTACCTTGTTGACCATAAAAAAATTATGTCAATTTTCAAAAAAAAAAATAATACAAACTACACTTGTTTCTCTTCGAAGGAAATAACTCCATAGAAGCAATTTAAATTATATTCCTAGCACGGATTAAAAACAACACCACAAAAATAAATTTTTCATGACATCGTCAACATGACTTCCTACTAAATGAATAGACGTCAATAAAGAGAACATCCTCCAATGACAAGCCTATGTTAAATTCATTGGAAATGATCCGAATTTGCACTACTTCTGGATCACAAGTTCAGGATTTTATTGACTTCTTTGATGTTCTTTTTTTTTGCTGGGGACCCAAGCATCGAATGAAAATATTATGATTGATAAAGGCAACAATGATAGCACAAAGAAAAAGAGGCTGACCCGTGAAACAATATATGTACAGAAATCTTTTACTTTTGGTAAATATATTATGCCAAGAAACTTTTTAGTCTTTTTAATGCTCTTTCCAAATTTGAACTGCAAAATAAACTCCTCTTGAATAAGATTATTAAAATTTGCTTTAGTTTTATTTCGCAGAGAAGTTTTCGGGCTATAAAAATAAATTTTGCTAAAGGACTTTAAATATGCAAAACCCCTTTCAATATGAATATCAATAAAATACCAGATTAAGTTCAAAAAGAATCATGAGTCAATTTGAATTTTTAATCTACACATTTAAATCAATTTTGCTGAAATATAGCAAAGTTTATCCGCTTGTTGGCTCCGATACTTTAAAAGTAAAACAATTTTCATCAACATACATTTTTTTTCATGTGGAACTATGTTTTTCGTTCCTTTGTCCGTCAAAACAAAGATTCGATATTTTGTAGAAGTAAAGAATGAAATTAGATATGCGTTATACGAAAAAGTATCTTAATATTAAAGATCACATAAAGCAAAAACAATGTCGCAATTATTAAATTTTTTTATTATTTTAACTTTATAACATTTTATTAACATTTTAACGTTTTTTTTTTTTTTTTAAACTAATCAAATTTGTAGTAGGTCGTGCTTCCATTGCAATGTCAAAAGGGGGTCGCAAAGCAAGATCTTGTGCGAACCCCTAAACTAAAAGATAATTTATTCAAATTGACTTCTTTTTGGGACGTTAGATTGAATAAAATTGTGTGTTGTTTTACCTACTGCTAACTGTTCAAGTTGCTGCCAATTTAACTAAGCTTTCGTTGATTTAACAGATTTTTCGTCAATTTTTTAACGAAATTTTATTCAAATGAACATATTTTACCAAAAAATATTTTTGAAAAAATTTTGTTGTTGATTTGAAGAAAATTTTTTGATTCAAAGAAAAATTCTATTGATTTGAAGAAAAAAGTCTGTTAAATGAAATATTTTTTTGTTAAAATTCTACAAAATTTTTTCGTTAATATTAACTACTATATTTGGTTCAGTATAGTCAAGTCTAGTCTTAAGACTATGATCTGGCCTATTCCATGGAATTTTTTATAGTTTAGTCCACAGTATTGTCTGTAGTGTTACTTTAGTAATATATAAGTCTCTTTTATATTACAGTATTACTGCACAGAAAAAAATATTTCAAATAATTTTTTTAATAAAATTATTAATTAACTTTATATTGGAATTTAATTATATGATTTATTAATATAATTAATTTTCTAATTGGTTTTCAGTTTTGTTTTTTAATAAATTGACAGCTGTTAATAAAATATAAAGAAAAGTTAAATATTTGTATATGAAAGTACAGAAATAAAATAAATTTAAGTGAATTTTCAAAAATTTTCAGCTCATTGCATCTATTTAAGGAAAAGAGGTAATAATAATATCAATTATTCTAGTTATTAATATTATCATTTTGATGATTGGAGCAAAATCAATTAAAAATCAATTAATATTACAAATTTCTTAATTGAAGTCCATTTTTACTTTTTTCTGTGTGTGGTATGATTTTCCTTTCTATTTGTAAGCTAGCTTAGCAAAACAATTTTATCAATTATATTACTTTTCAATTGTCCAAATTATTCCAAAAGAAATAATGTTAATAAAGCTGCAGCCAAATACTAAAAAGAAACATTGTAATCGTGTTCATGGTTTCTTGAGATTTCATAATAATGTAGAAAATCATTTTTAAATGAACTTGTATGTAAAATAATTTCTTTTACATAACGAATATAGATATTTTTATATCCTTGTAAAACAGATGCTGGTAGTGTTTTCTGTTATTTTATAAATAAAACCGAAAAACAACAAAAACATCACATAATGATGAGAAATTCAATAATTTTGTTTTCATGTCATGAGATAAACAGAGTAAAATACACTTTTAGCCTTTTCTATTTGTACCAGTTTGAGTGCAAGTTGTGTTTTTCCAAAGATTTTTTTTTCTGTCATTTTTGTAAATGATGTTAAAGAGAATAAGTATTATTTTATTGTGGTCGACTTTTGTAGATTGTCAAGGAAAGTTTAAGTAGGCCAATTGTTATAAAAAACTATGACGTCATTTTATATATTTTTTTATTTTTTGTTTATCTTTTACAAACAAGGAGAGTGTCAAAATTATAAATGTTTAGCTGAAATCATTTTACTGATTTGTAATAGTGTAGAATATTCTTTAGTTTCTTCTTTAATCTGTTCTATAGTCTATAACATAGTATATTTTGCAGTTTATACTATAGTCTAATCTATAGTCTATTCTATAGTTTGTTCCATAGTCTATTCTATAGTCCATTCCATAGTATTTTCTGTTTTTAATTCTACTTTATATTCTAGAGTTTATTTTAATGCATATTAATTTTAAAATTTAGTCTATAGATCATTCTACAATCTACTCTTTAGTAGTCTAATCTGTAGGTTACACTATAGTCTATTCTATAGTTTACTCTATAGTTTAGTCTTTAGTCAATTCTATAGACTATTCTGTAGATTTTACCAAAGTATATTCTATAGTTATTGTCTATTGTATAATCTATTATATAGACTATTCCATAGACTAGGGGTTCCCACCTCTCCATGCTTCCGTACCTCTTTAAATTTTTTTTTTCGCGGACCCGCGGTAATAGAAATAAAAAATAGTAAAAATTCAAAAGGTATTTATTTTTAATAAACGCAATTTTATTTGAAATTATGAGAACCAAATGTCTTTTTACTATTTTTTTTTTTTTTAACATTGAGAGACATTTTTGATAAAGCACATCTTATTTACTTCATTTTCCATATCCAAACGTGATCTAAATTTGAATTTTATAAACTTTGAGGAAGAAAAACTAGGTTCACATAAATATGTAGATAGAAATTAAAAAAAAAAAAAAAAAATTAAAGCTTAATCCTCAACCAACGTGTAAACGTAGTAATAATTTTACCAAAATATTGAACCAACAAAGTAAGCTTTGGCACAGGAACTTTTTTGTAGTTCTACTGATTTTTCTTGAAAATAATTATGTATTTCAGCACTAGCAATATTGAATAGATTACGAAGTAAACTGGTTTGAAACTTTTGTTTCAAGCTCCGAAAAATATGGAGAAAATACACCGTTAAGTGACTTCAAGTGTAGTATACTTTTCATGTGTTCTTTTTATATTCAACATTGCGTTTGTCATTCCGTGTGTAACATATCGAAATATTAATCGAAGAATATGTATTATGGGTTCTGGTAATATTCTGAGTTGATTTAGCCATGTCCGTCTGTCTGTAGAAAATAGGATATAGCTTGGAGCGTACTATTTATGGAGATGAAATTTTACTCAAATATTCATCTTATTAAAGTTATGGGCCAAGAAACACAGAGTGTCCGTTGTAATATGAGTTCATACTTTCTTTACATATTATGGGTTCTGGTAATATTCTGAGTTGATTTAGCCATGTCCGTCTGTCTGTAGAAAATAGGATATAGCTTGGAGCGTACTATTTATGGAGATGAAATTTTACTCAAATATTCATCTTATTAAAGTTATGGGCCAAGAAACACAGAGTGTCCGTTGTAATATGAGTTCATACTTTCTTTACATATAAAACTTAAAAATTTTTATTTTGAAAGGCATTACTTTTCATAAAATTTACAGCATTGTTTGAACATAATTTTGAAATGTATCAGATACTATTAAATAAAGCAGCAAGTACTTATATGTTGATAACCTGATTGCGTAATATGTATGTATATCATGTACAATAATTATATTCTGTCTCGCGGAGCAACTGGAATGTTGCTACTGACCACGGATCCCCATTTGGGAAATCATGCTATAGACTATTCTATAAACTATACATTAAAATATTCTATAGTCTATTCAATAGACTATTCTATATACTATTTAATAGTCTATTCTACAGATTATTCTGTAATATATCCTATGATATCTATTCTATGCTCTGTTCTATAGATTGTTCTATTCTATACTCAATTCTAAAATATATTTTATAGTCTATTTTATGTTGTATTCAGCTATTCAATATGTAGATAATTCTATAGACCCGTTTAATTATAGACTGTTTTTTGGTCCATTCTACAGTCCATTCAAAAATATATTCTATAGTCTATTATGCAGTCTATTCTATAGTTTGTTCTATATTAAATTCTGTAGTCCATTGCATGGTCTATTCTATAGTCCCTTCTTTAGTATAATGTTTGTAATGTGGTGTTATTTAGTTTGTAATATATTTTATAGTATATTCAGTAGTCTTGTATAGTCCATTGAATAACATATTCTTTAGTTTATAGACTAGTACAAAGTCTTATCGATAATTTAGCCAGTAATTTAGTGTTAAGTGTAGTCTAGTCTATAATCTACTTAAATGTTCAGGTCTCTAGTCTAGTCTACTATATTTATAGTCGAGCATAGTTTTAATCTCTGTTGCTTTATCTAGTTTATAATTTAATACTTTTTTTTTAAAAAAAAGATTAAAAAAGAGTTCGCATTTTTCTATTATATTTCGTATACTGTGATCTGTTTTGACCCAATAAATTTTAATTTCCTTATTATATTAATATATAGTATATTTTTGTTTTCTTTTATCTTTATTGTGCATGTGATACAAAAAGTAAGTTTATAAAATAAAAAAAAAACCTTTAGGCGCCTTTAATATTTCGCTTTCGATAGCTTTAAATAGTTCAGTTATATTTTATGTTGTTGTTGTTGAACATACATTTTATAAGATTTTGGCCATATTTCTGTGGCATTTGTACTTGAGAGAATTTACTACCAAAGGAAACAAGCAGAAGATGCTGCTGTTTTTATATAAAGCATGATAATGTTCTTATTATTGACCATGTTTTGGGTTTTAACTTAAGACGACTTTTATGGTACGTATAACAATGTATATAAATTGTACATATTTACCCTACAGTTTTAATAAATATAATCTCCAATTTTTTGACAGTGCTTTTCAAAGTTTATAATTTGACTTTAATAATTCCTTGGTAATTCAGAACATAAGTATATAGACAATTGTAATTAAGAATATAGTATTCAGATATATATTAATCGGCCTTTTTTTTTATCAATAATCTTCTTCCCAAGTAAACTAATCTTTGCAACTTAGCTAATAAAATTATTAACTCATAGATAGTTCCCCGAACTGTAGGAATGTGCTATATAAACATTTATGTAGTTACGTGTATAAGAATTTTTCCTGCTGTTGTTGGATTTTATTTTATAAGTACATATTTTAAATTTATGTTAAACCAAAAATCATGTCTGTGCTCTTGTAAATGATACTACTACTCTAGTGCTCCATATAAATATATTTAGGAACAACCTGCCAGTTAGCCAGCCTGCCTGTTTGTTTATATATTTAATTCTTGGATTTTGTCCAAATACATTTTGAGTATTTCTCTCATAGAAAATTTATTTGAGAGTATATTTAAGAGCGCAGACTCCTTAAATATGAGTGAATTTATTTTGGACCACGTGCAAGTGTTCATTTTTAAGCTTCAAAACTAGAGAAAGAGTAGTTAAGAGCAGGAAATAGAGTTCATTTTGTGTTCACCTTTTTTTTTAAACTGCACTATTTATTTGTTGTTAACTAGTGTTGTTGTTATTTGAAGAAAGTATTTTGTTAGTTGCCGCATTTGTTGCAAAATACACACACGTATTTAGTAGATTTGCTGCAGCAATTTTATTAAAATAATGCAGTATGATAAAAAAATATATACAAATTATTTATATTTTTATTATTTTTTTTATTTTTTTATTAGATGGGAACCTATACTAAGTAAATTTGTGTTAAGAAAATTGAAAATTAAATTATTCTTTGTTATAATAAGTAATTGCACTATGGAATATATAAAATATTAAATATTTATAATAAAATATTTTGTTTAGTCTAAAGGCGATGTAGATGCAGCCAAGCAGATAATTTATTTTCCTTTAAATCTAGTAGGAATTTTTTCTTTGGAATATTTATATTTATTTACTATTATCTTTTTTCAATGTTCAATACATAGAAAAGCTATTAGCAAATATACATTTCGGAAATTCTTCAAACTCGTTTACTTTTAATGTTAAAAAAAAATTTCGAAAATTTTTAAATGGCACATCAACGATATTTAGTACCAATATTCCTTGGATCTAGTGGAACACAGATCTGTTCGCGTGAATGACTTTTAACGAACGGCATCAATGTTATGTCGGTTTAAGGTTAAAATTTATAAAAAAAAATTGCCAAAATTCTATTTATAGTCCTAAATCAAAAATGATTTCATTTATGTACTCTACAATGCTGTATCTAAAATACAAATTAAAAATATCGCGATAAGTTAAGTATGTGTGGATATATTAGCGATTTAACAATTATTAAACCCTCTTATAAAATTTGCAAAATTCAGTTTTTAGTGATGAAGTGTTGTTCATTCATATTCATCCATTTATTGCAAAATTCATAATTTTTTCTTAAATAAGTCATAAGCCATTTATATTCATTTTTTAATTGCACCTACTCAAATCTTTAAAGTTGCTTTAAATGAAAAATCTTACTTTTTTCGAACGCCATATTGATATCGATATATGGTATTAAAGCAGGTACAGATTGACATATATCATCGCCAATTTTGATTAGCGCATTGGGTGTGCCTCGACGATTAATGTTAAACTAAAAACATTGTGTTCTTAGCCCATGAAAACCGTTGATGAATATTTTTAGTGAAATTATATGTTGTGCGTAAGTAGAATTTTACACAGGAACTTATTTCAGTTTAAAATTGATTTATAACACCAACATCCACTATAACAATATATGCAAAATTGCTGAATTCTTTAAAATAGCTATACATGTTTAGCAAATTAATATTTTAGAACGCCACAATGATTTTTAAATGTCATTTGGAAACCTTCTTTGATAACGCTATACTCTAGCTTTACTGAAATAACGTTGCGAGTGTGTCTCGCGAAAAAGGCACCTCTTGGAGCCATTCACGTTTTTTTCTCTCCAAGTTTGGGTACCTCTTTCAGCATTTCTGTTGAGGGCACATTAACGAGATATATGTCAAATGATGCACAAATTCAAGAGCTATTGGGATCTTCTTTGAATTTTGAAATATCCGAAACGGCGTAAAACCCCAGTGAAAAAACTGCAAAATTTTAAAATTTTTTACCAATTTTGCACTGGTTGACACTGGTTGATTGCACGCTAATTAAATCCATGCTGGTCTTTTTCTACAAGTGTTTATAGTCTACATTAGAAGAATTGGGCATTTATGCTAAAATCCGCGACTTCAGCAATAAAAATAAATAAAAAAAAAAATTTTTAGTTTTTTTGGAAAAAAAAATTTTTACTTTGTGTGCTTGCCGGCACCACATGAAACCGTTTCAGGTTTTGAATTTTTTTTCTGTTACAGCAAAAAGTGTTGTTAACATAATTGCACCAAAAGTTGTTTTAAAAAGTCAAAATTTTAAAAAAAATATTTGAGGATGAAGGTCGGTTTCATAAAGGCAAACTTAAAAAGAGAATTGCCTATATATAGATGGAGAAATATATACAAAACCTACATAAGACGAAATTAAAAAATTAACATTTTTACTACAATTAAATGCATTATGGGATGTTAAAACTATATTTGTTAAACCTGTATTTCGATTTCTAAAAATTTTGGGTACAGATTTTAAAAAATGTCTATATTATCTTAAGTATGAAATAACTGAAATTTTAAAACTTTCATACTTACACAGAGAATACAGTTTCGTTGTGGCAACCGAATTTTTAGCCGAATTTTTGGCAACCGAATTTTTAATTCATTTGCAATAATTGAATTATTCGATACTACCTATTACTTTTAAAAAATAATTCGGTTACTATATCTAATAATTTTTCCAATATACATTAGACTGATTAAATTTTTTTTTTTTTTTTTTTTTGTTTTTTTTTATTAGAATTTTACTAAAAAAAATGCTTATTACAATAAGAAATACATATACATATATAAATTACCATTGCAAAATTAAAGGATTCATGGAATTTTCTGGATTTTACTTTGAACATTGGAACCATGCAGCAATTTATCGACCAATCATTGTCTGCTACAGCTATCAGCAACGAAATATGTAATTGACGTTTTAAAGATTTTATTCTTGTAAAAGTATTTTATAATGAAGACGACAACTTTATTGACATAAACCAAAAAACGATGTTGACAATTATCTGCAAATAGTTAAAAGCCATAAGGTAAATTTCTTACAAAGATCTTTGAGAGATCAAACATTTCTTACCGTAATTGAGACTCTTTAATAATCACAGATTTTCGAAATCAGCGGGCAATAATTACCACAGAGGAAACAGACTCTTTCTCACTTATATTTGGATTTCCCAACACGATCAACTTTTCTTAAATGTTTGATACACGAACATCTTAACTATTAATATATTAACCGGAATACTTCCATGGATTTCTTACATCTGTTGCACAAAAAAACAAAAGTGGATTTGTATTACGAAATAAAATGACACTTTTTTATGTGCATAGACACATGTAAAATCTTCAATTGGCCACTAAATGACGAGTTGGTATTTAAGATTCATGGGTATTCAAAAGATATGTATTCAAAAGAATTTATACATGCGCGCCGTTGTTCTTAATCTTCCTAATTGTTATCTTATATTTTCCGGCATTCGAATCTTCAATAGGAATAATGATTTATTTATTTTATTTTTATTTTAAAGAATTTTTAAAATTATGAAACATTATTTCTAATTTCTATTTTGTGAATAATTTATTTAACAAATGTCAAAATAATTTTATTAAATATTCGGTTGCAACACCCGAATTTATATTTTTTATACCTCAACTGAATTTTGTAGTTGCTTTTATGGAACAAATGATTATAACCATCAATAATAAAATTAAAATTCAGTTCTGTTTTTAAATTTATTTTAATTAATTTTATAAATTCACATATTGGTTAAGCTAACTAAGTTTACTTTTTTAGGAATCGTCAATTAATTATAGTTATGTTTATAATATCCTCAATTTAAAAAATCTGTTATATATACATATTTTCAATAATTATAATAAAATATTAGCTATATTTATAAAAATGTTATTATTGCAACTGTTATCCAACTAATTTGTTTTCTGTGTGTATCATATAAACAATTAATCGATTTTGTTATAACTTTTGTTATTAAGAAATTATTCTTTCTAAAGTTATTTATTCTGAAATACCTAACTGAACACGGACAACGCTATAGTGCACCATTGTTTAAAACCTATTTTAAGTGTCTTGTATTGCCAAAGATTGTTTTAAAATTAGGAAAAGTGTTAATGGCTTTTTGAAGATCTCACAAAATAAGTAAAAAATCCTAAATTTTAAATCAATTGCGTAAAGTCTCGCGGAAATACAGGCATTTAAAACTAAAAAATGCAAAAAACTGAGTTGAAACTTTTGAGGATTTTTTAATTCATTTTAATTTTGCACTTTCAATTTACGACTTTTTGATTTAAACCTAGACTTAGGAATGACTTAGAATATTCAATTGCCGGATAATAAGTATCCGTTTTACTATTCGTTATTCGGTGATAAAAATAAAGTGATTACTTATAGTTTAATGTATGTCTCGTTGATATCAGGAAATCAGACAATGGATAGGAACTTCACAAACTTTCATATAATTGGAGTAAATAGTTACAAGAAACGTAATTTATATCAGCTACAGCGTACAGTGGGGTAAAACGCAAATTGTTTAGTAATAAATCTGTATGTCCTAAACTACTAGTCGAATTAAATTGAAATGTATGGAACAGTTGTAGAGGAGGACCTAAGCTTTCAGAAAAATCATCTTGTAGTCACCCTGTGATAAGATAAAAGTTTAAAAAAATCTTAACTTCTACAAGTTAAGTCCGATTTTAAAGATTTTTCTGTAAAGTGCTTGGCAAGATAAAGAAAAAATAGGCTTACCCATTTATGTAGAACGGAAGCTTGAAAACTAATATATATATATATATATATATATATATATATATATATATATATATATATATATATATATATAAGCCCATATAAAGCATGTAAACGAAAAAAATTTTACATTTTCAAATGTTAATATTCAAATATCTACATAGGGTATAAAACTAGGGACTCCAAAGAATACACATATGCTTATTATTTTTGTTTCAAATTATCAGTCACTGAATAAATATTAAAATTGTAAAAATTCAGAAAAAAAAAAAAAAAATTTTTTTGGACACTTTTTTCACACCATTTTTTAAGAATTTTTGTAAATTTCATAAAACATATAATAAATTTTCACAATTTTCGTACATTTTACATGTTTTTGTGACACTATGTCAACATTGGATGTAAAATTTGTTAACTGGTTTTGATCCTTATTAATTTTTTATGACACCCATATTCAGTGTGTTTTACGGTTTCTTATCATAACCTTTTTCCCGATTTACTTTTCGATGCCAAATCTAGCCGGAGTGTTAATCAACACATTATTTACGAGTAGTATTTTAGTTGATAGATTATGACATTGTCCTTTCTCTGATGTATCATTTACCGAAATTATCATTGTTAAACTAGGTTTTTTTTTTTTTTTTTTTTACTTGAAATTGGTTGATCAGTGTTCAAAAAAATTTGCTCAAAATGAATTTTGTGTTATTTTCCAAATTTTTAAGATTATGAATTAACAGTTTTGATTTAATAATAAAAGTGGTAAAGTAAAAAATTTTGCTTTATATTTCTAAGCAAATAGTATATTTTCATTGTATTTAAAAAAAATATATATTTTTAAAACTTTTTTTAAAAAAGTAAATTTTTCGGACACACTAGTTGGAACACGATGCATTTTAAGCGGGTTGAATAGTGCTCATTCTTACTAAAATTTTATGTAGAATTGATGTATAAAAGAAATTTTTTTATAAATCAATTGGATTCGTCTCTGCGAAAAATGGCGCTCAAAATGTGCGTTTTTAGCCGAAGATATGCAGGGCTTCCCCTGTTGGAATTTTAAAAAACAAAATACGCCATTATTTTTACTGATGAAAAAACCTTCTAAAAAAAACCGATTAAAATTGTAAGTAAAATTATTACATATATATATTTTTATACCCTACACCACCAAAGGTGGTTGGGGTATTATGTGTTTGTGCAGAAGTTGTAACGCAGAGAAAAAATCTTCGGACCCCCACCTTAAAGTATACCGTTCGACTCAGAATCACTTTCTGAGTCGATTTAACGATGTCCGTCCGTCCGTCTGGTAGGCTGGCTGGCTGTCCATGTAAAGCTTGTGCGCAAAGTACAGGCCGCAATTTTGAAGATAATTTGATGAAATTTGGTACATATGCTTTTTTCAACACAAGGACGAAGCCTATTGAATTTGGTTATGATCGGCCCATTATTTCACCTAGCCCCCATACAAATGTCCTCCCGGAATAGAGTTTTAACTCTTAAGGATGCTTTAAAAATAGGAATATTTTAATGAAATTTAGTACAAATAAAAAATTTAGTACAACAAAAATCCGTCTGCCAAATTTCATGAAGATTGGTCCATAACTGACCATAGCTTCCATACAAACTCCTCTCCCGAAAATCACTAACGTGCATAAATCCCATACAAATGTTAGTATTATGTTAATATTTAACACAAGTAAGTTGTACAAATGTGTAAAAAAAATATGTGGATCGAAATGGTGTAGGGTATCATATAGTCGGGCTTGACCGACTATATCTTCTTCTCTAGTTTTAAATAACTATTTGAGCCTATTTACATTGGGGATTATCGCAGCATTTTTGAATGATATTTTGTTTTGAAGTTGCTTCAAAATCCCTTCTGCATTTACACATATAAATTTGAATTGTGAAATTTAAAAAAAAAAAAATGTTTGACAAAAAACAACAAATCGGAAAAAATTAAAATAAATTTGAAAAAATTTCATTCAATTTTTAGCTTTGCGACGACATGTAACTTTTCTTACCCCGCTTGCTTCTCTACACCTCTTGCCTACAAACTTAAAAGTTGCAGCGATTTTTTCCAGGGAAAATTCCCAATGTAAATGAGCTCTTTATAATAACAAAATAAAATTATTTATTAAATTATTAAAGCTTCAAATACACAGAAAACATTTTTACATAAATAGTATGAATCCTTTTTCATTGCTTTCAATACATAATAATTATAAAAAGTTGAGTACATTGTATGTATTTATTTCATTAGTAATAAAATTTTAAAAAATCAAGAAGGCATAAAGAAAATAATATAATATTTTCATTTATATTTTTATTTCATGTGAAAATGTTTGAAATTTTGTTAAAGAAATTTTTTATGATTTTCAACTTTGAAGAAACATTATTTTAGCCTTTATTTTTAAGTAGTAGATTAAATAAAACCATGAAGCGATTAATAATTTTATGTTCTTATACAAAAACGCTAATAAAAATCATAACAAATTAAGTCATGTTCACCTTCATTACATGTATGTAAAATTTTATACTAATAATGAAAAAGTTTTGGGAATAAATTTGTATGTAAAATTCATACAGTTTATGTAAAAATTCGTTCCAGATATGTAAAAATGTTTTCTGTGTATTTTGTTTTTCGTTTTCATTATAATATACAAGAAATGACATGTTTTGTAACGTATTTTGTGTTTTATTATACCCACCATCAAAAAGATGGGGGGTATATGGATTTTGTCAATCCGTGTGTAACATGTCTAAGACCCCACAAAGTATATATTTTCTGGGTCCTGGTTAGATTCTGAGTCGATCTAGCTATGTCCGTCCGTCTGTCCTTATATAAGGACAAACGGACTTTCAATCCCAAACAAACCTTATATAAGGTTTGTTTGGGCAAAATCGGTTATGGGCTAAAAACTAGAAACACAGTGTGTCCGTTTCATACTTTTCTGCTGATATTTCTTAAACAAAAGCATGTACGACAACGACAACGTTTCATAATTTTCTGCTGATATTTCTTCAACAAAAGCATGTACGACAACGAAATTTTGTATGTATATTTCGGGAATCGACATAAACTCGGAAACCAAAAATGGGCGTGGTCCGCCCACCTCACATATAAGGTGAAAATCGACGAAATCGAAAAAATAGGCATAGTCCGCCCACTTTACCGCCCCCTTTCATATAACGTAAAATTTGAAAAAGTTGATGGTGGGTATATAGATTCTAACGGGCCGAATATAACATTCGCGCTTGTTATTTTTAAATTTCTTATAAAATAAATTAAAAAGAAATAATAATATCTATAAATAACAATCAGGTATGTCACAGACATTTTTCGGTGAAAATTTTTGTATAGTCGAATTCGTAACGTTTTCATTTTCTTCAGCTCAAATACGTTTTCATAAATTCGAAAAATATTAAAAATGCTTTTTTTTTTTTAGGGAAAATTTGGTATTTCTGGATTAAAATCAATTGATTAATGAAAATAAAGTATTTAAAAGAAGAATTGAACATAAAAAATATATTTCAAATTAAATTTAAATATTTTGTGTGTACACTTAACAAAAATGTGCTTTTTGTCTCTTTACAGTTAATTTAAAAGTAATATCCATTGTTTGTTTACATCAATTTTTAAAGGTTTCTTACATTTAAATGCGATAAAAATATCAATTCAACTACTATTTTTACGTGGATTGAAAATGAATTTTTTTTCGTTTTTCGTTTTCTGTAGAAGGATTTCAATTTCACTTTCGTAAGAATTTGTGTTCTGTGACATACCTGAATATGTATAAATGCATTATTTAAATTAAATTCATTATTTAAAGGCATGATTCTTTAAAAGATTCACATAAAAAAGGAATGATATCATCACATCTATGATGTCTGAATAATGTGCACAATAAAGGCATGTATGAACCTAATACGTAGCGCAGCAAAGAGACCTACCAAGTGGGACATCACGAACAAAAATCATGCCTTCTTGAAGCAGGTTGGTAAGGGAGAGTTCTTTTATCTCTCCCTTACAAACCTGCATCTGGGTATGCAGCAATTTTTGCTGGGTATATAAGGAGTGCGATCGAAAAAAATCTTAACATGCGTTTTGCCTCATAACTTTCTTTCGGAGCAATTTTTTAATTTTCTTTTGATCTAGTTATCATTGGAAAATATATCAGTATTATTTTTGATGAAAATCATGTTGATTTGTTGTGAGTTTGACCAAAATGAGTGGAGAAAATGATGTACGTGCTATAAATTATTAAAAATTTTCAAAAAAATTAAAATTGGTTCTACAAATAATTGGCCAAAGAATTAATAGTCCGCTGTCAAACTGTTTCCAAGGTTATTAAACCGTATCAGGAGAATTCGACCATTGATAGGAAACATGGTTCGGGAAGAAAAAAAATCCACATGATATTGGGGAGGCCAAGAAAGTTTAAAGCATATTGAAAAGAACTCCAAACATATCTTGTAGAAAATATCCGATTAGCTCAGCGCTCTGACTATTTGGTGCGAAAAGTTAAAGCCAATGCAGAGTTAAGAACATATAAAGTCCAACAAGTTACAGACTGGAATACTGCAAAAAATTTGGAAGCCAAGAATAGTGCATGGAAATTAAAATCAAATTTCATACAGAAATACCCATGTTGTATAAAGAACGGAATAACGTATGTACTGGCAGATTTTTCCGAGTCAAAATTTTTATATTGCTGATGCTCATGGAAATGTTAAAGATAAATTTAGGACCAAACAGCTGACAAAATTTTCTTAAAAATTCGTGGTGAGGCAAGATTTATGCAGTTGCTGCAAAAGAAGCAAGTCATTTGTTACAGTGGGCTCTATAAATACCTAAAAATATATCAAAGACTGTTTGCAATAAAATCTTTTTTATTTCATAAGAGAGCACATTGTGTCCACATATTTTTGGTCTGATTTGGCATAATGTCACTACGTAAGAAAGCTCTGGAGCGGTACCAAAGCAATAACATAGTTTTTGTACCAAAGGAGGTCAATCTTCTAAATTGTCCGGAGCTAAGACCAGTGAATAGATATTGGACTTTTGTGAAAAGAGTATCGAAAAGGACAAAAGAATTGTCCCAAAATAAAAAAAATATTTTGAAAGATGGACAGACTGTTCCAAAAAAGTGAATAAAAGAACTATCAAATTTTTAATGGAAGGGTTATCAAAAAAGGTCTACAAATTCATAAGTAGTGAACAGAAGTTTAAAAGTTATACTTTTCTATGATCTGTAGTATATTATTGATTAAATAAAAAACAATCAAAACTCTAAGATCAACCGTTTCCAAGTTATTAAATTTTATATATTTTATATGTTAAGATTTTTTTGATCGCACTCCTTATTTACAGGATTTATAAAATATCAATAGGAAAATAAATGCCTTAAATTCTGGTTGAAATCTGGTTGAGGTCTATTTGGCCGAAAATTAAGTGTTTTACTGTAATTTTATTTCAATAACTACACTGAACCAAAAAGGTACATAAATACAATTAAAAAGTTCATTGTTACAATGAATTTGTGCACTAATTTTGACCCTATGTACAGGTTCATTGATACAATGAATTGTCATACATTAATATTATAATTCAATGTACAAGTTAATTGATTAAATTTATTCTTACATTGATTGATTCATTAAATAAAATAAATAATTTCAGTGAACAGTACATTGGTTTCAATGAACTCATATTTTGTCCTAATAAAAATGTAATAGGCGTGTTCTGTATTTCTGGTTTTTATTTCATTTTATATTAAATGATTAAATTATATGATATTGAGTTAATATAAGCAAAAATTAAATATTAATATAAAAATATTACATTTCACAAAAAAATTTAAATAAACAAAATGCATGTTACAGATGTGATCGTGTAATAGTAATTCCTGTTGTCCTCTATATTGCTCAATGATGGTATGGAATATCCATTTAGATGCCACATTAATATAACTACAGCATTATCCTTAACAAAGAAATTATAAACTTTTTTAAATTCGTTCAATTGCTTAAAATATTTGAACTAGTTACCTTTAAATCTTTTTGGTCTATAGAAATTTCCTTATTTTGACGATCACCGGATGTAGCATTCAAATCTTGATCAGTCTGTAATATATTTTTATTAAGAATTCAATTAAAATATTTCATATATTTATGTATACTTACGAATCGAATCCTCTTGATTTTGAAATCGCAATATTTTTTGAAACCCTGGTGTTTGAGGCTAATAACACATTCTTCTGCATCTTAGTATTTTTATCTACATAAATATAAATGAAATGTAATATTTAAAAACTGTAATCATAAACTTACGTGTTATGAAGGCAAGTCTCCAAATTCCTTCTTTTGGGTAATTAATTCAATTTGGTGTATTCAATTATGCTATTCTACTTCTCCTTATATTATATTTATGTATTTTAATATTTCAATTTATCTTATTTAGTTTTAAATTAATTTCGTTTTTAACCTAACACTATTTTTTTTACTTTTTGCTATTGTTTAAAACGCGTCATTTCTTGTTAAAAGATAAAAGAAAACTGAGTTGTATTTGTTTTCATTTTACTTTATTTCCCGTTAGAAATCATTTATTTTGATATAATTGAATGAAATGTATCATTGGTTCAATGCTTTTGTTCATTGTGTAATGTTTCTTCTTAATTAAATCAATGTATTAGTACATTCAATAAATTAATTCAATGAACTAATACATTAAATCAATTACCTGATTTACCTATTGTAATAAGAAATAAATTTAACGAATGGTTTCAATGTAATGTTCATAATAGCGTTAATAATTTCATTGAATATTTTCATTGAAGCAATGAATTTGTACATTAAGCTAATAAATTTATGGAAAAAAATTAATGAATTTGATTTAACGTACTTCATTCATTGAAATTACTTTTTTCAGTGTATTATGTTATCAAAAACTTGCATTTAAAATTAATTATTTACAAGGTTGGAAACCGAAACGAATAACGGTATCGGTATTCAATTTATATTTATTTCGGTAACGGTATCGATAATGGTATTTTAAATTATATCGGTATCGGTATACCGGTAACGAAACTAAAATACCGGTAAATACCGTTATTATTAAAAAACTAGTAAAACTTAAAAAAGTTTAATTTTTAAGTAATGTTTACTTGAATATAGCAAAAAAATATTAAATTACATATTTGCATATGAATATATTTCCTTAGAGAACTTCATATGATTTTTACAAATGCTTATTTTATGGCAACATTTAGGAATATTAAACTCGAATTTTTAAAGGCAAATTGGTATAATTTTTTGCAGTACAGTAAAGTCAAAAAATTGGACAAAATTTGTATTTACCACAGTTTTTTAATACAGACAAAAATCGTTCAATTAATTTTGGAAACATTTTTCAAAAAAAAAAAAAAAAGTAATTTTATTCTACAAATTGCAAAATGTGAATTTGCATAATGGCAAAAAATCCGTGAAGTAGCAAAAACAAAAAACAGAAAAGCGTAAAAAAATATATATATTTTTTATTTCATCACAAGTTAGCGCTACAAAAATATGGAAAATTCGTTTCGGATATCGTAGGAATACTCGTTTCAATCACCATAAAAATTAGTAAAGAAAATATGATTCCCCAAAGAGTTTATAGTTTGTATAACTGTTTAGGTAAGAGCAAGAGCTAATGTGTCAATTACAGCCGAGAAATTTTGTAGAGAAGTAATACTGCTACAACAAGAAAGTACTAATTATGTCCATAATTCCCCCTTATCCCATTTACTCACTAAAAATTTTAAAAGTTGCATGATCAAAACGACTCGCCATAATCATGGTTAAATGAGAGTGAGAAATTTAGATATAATTCAAACTTTGAAGTCGCTCAGAAGAAAATTTTCCCGGACTTTTCGATTTCTCGGGAGTTTAAGTTTTTTTTACTTGCTGCTTATTAGTGATGACATGATATTTATTTGAATTCATACCTTAGATTCATCCTATACAAGTAATTTAAAGAATAATAAATTATATAAATAGTTCCCAGCTGGATTTAGCATGTTATATTATATTCGTTAAAAAAAATCGATAATATATAATCGTTTGTTAAAAATCATGAAATTTTCTTTCGTTTAAGTGTTTTTAAAATTTCCGTGAATCACGGTCAAAATTCCCAGAAAGCATATCGTAAATCGAAATGCCCCTATCTTTTTTGTGTTCGCACTAAGACTTTTTATCAAAGTGAAGTCGCACTAGGTTTAAGGGATTTAAACATCTTTAAAAATATATTTATTGCAAACCATATAACCAAGAAACAAACAATAAAAGTCCTTCTTAAAATAAAGTTCTATAATTATTACATTAAATAAACCCTTATTGTTAAAAATAATTTTATCTTTCTTATTTTCTCAAGTAAATTATATGAGAAATTATTCTTAAAATATCATATGTTGAAAAAATATATTTTTAAAATACCGAAACTATATTACCGGTATATACCGTTACAAAGGGAAACGGTATTTGAATACCGGTATTTTTAACAAAATAATCATTTCGGTATCGGTATCAGTTACGGTAACTAACTTTAAACGGTATTTTATCGGTATCAGTATTTAGTGAGAACCAAAATCTGGATATTTTCGATATTTTAAAATGGAAAAGTTCCGCATTCAAAACTTGGAATTGGTAATTTTAATATAAATAGTCTGTTAATCCCATAT
Organism: Protophormia terraenovae; assembly: GCA_951394005.1. Classification (NCBI taxonomy): domain Eukaryota; kingdom Metazoa; phylum Arthropoda; class Insecta; order Diptera; family Calliphoridae; genus Protophormia; species Protophormia terraenovae. The sequence continues at coordinate 88,060,286 of OX596074.1, forward strand.
ATAAATTTTTGTACACCTGTAGCTCTTTATATTCAATATATACTTACTTACTTATCTTATTTAAGAATTATTAATGCCATATTTTAAACTGTTTTCTTTTAAATCTTTTTATTTGTTTTCATATATATTTAATTTATATTTTATTTATTTATCTTTTTATTGTATTTGTTAAAACATTTAATAAATATTCACTAATCATTATACATAAAATACAATTTATTACTTTTTTTATAATTATAATATGAATAAATACAAAAAATTATAATAAAATTTTAATAAAAATAAATAAAATAATAAAAAAAAAATTGGAACTAAAACCTTTATTTGTATTTGTGTTAAATAACTCCATGGGAGTAAATTTTTATTGATATTTTTAATGCTGATTAATTTTAACAAATTAATAAAAGAAATCACTATAAAATGTATAATTTAATTATATTAAATGAAAATAAAGTTATGATTTTTAATATATATTTTTTAATTATTATTAAATAAACATTGGTTTTTAATAACTTATTGTTTTTCTTTAGTTGTTGTTTTTATTTGTAATACAAATTAAAAGGACACAATTTTTACTTGCACTAATTAACATTTAAAATGGAGTTTTGTTTTTTTATTTTTTATTAAAAATCAACTTTTTTTTATTAATTTCTTTGTTTATAAATTTTGGTTTTATTAATTTCTGTTTTTAAAAACTACGGTAAAAATTTTTACTATTATTGTAAAATTTGTTTTATTTTTTTGTTATTTGTTTATAAATATTTTTGTTGTTGTTTTATTTAATGAAAGAGATCATTTTTTAAAAAAACTACGAAAAAAGATTATTTTTTTCTTTTATTATTTGTTTAAAAATTTATTTGCGTTCTTTTCTATTTTGTTGCTATATTTGTTAAAATTATTATTTTTAATTTAAAATGTGGCACCTTTTTTCAATTGTTTTTATATAAGTTTTATAGAATTGTTTTTGTTTTTTTTTTTTACTTAATCTGACAAAATGAATTTAAGATTTAGAAGAGAGTTTTTGACACATTTAAAGCTTTATTTTAAAAGTTTTTGAACTTTAAAGCTACTGATTTTATTTATACAAGATTTGGCAAAAAAAAGAGGGGCTGAGATTAATTTTTAAATCCTGTTTTTAGGTAAATAAAATCAGGGCTGCCAGATACTTTTTTTCGTCAACCCCAAGTTTTTAAAAAAATTTCCCCAAAAAACCCCCAAAAAGAAAATAAACACGATTTTTAATTCAAAACAATTCAATTTAATTGTTTTTTAAAAATATTTTTATTTTGTTTTTAAAAGGATCATTTTTGGATGAGTATTTAGACATATGTAAGTACATTCATATGTACTTCAAAAATACGTAATATCATCAGATCGTTAGCATATTAAGAACTGCCTGTGCAAGTTATTTATAGTAGAATGTATCTGTAGCATCTTTGAAATTATATACTTTTGGTTAAAATTCTAATAAATTAGATGGAAAATCATTATCAAAATATTCGTATCATTTAGTAAAAGGAAGTTTTTTCAATTGAGTCTCAAAAATATCAATTGGAATATATTGGTCTATAAATTTAATCAACACATTTTGTATCACACAGAATTTTGGCTGCGTATTGTTTTAATACATTTTTTCTCTTTATAAAAATACTTGTAAAGTTTAAATATTTTTAAATTTTCAGTTAATCGATTCACCATTTCAAAAATCAATTTTTTAAAATACTGCAAACAGTTCTGCTTTAAAGTTATAGTGTCTTCACTTACCAATATGCATTTTAGCAGCTCGTTCTCAAATTCTGAGCCAAAATCAATTGCATTGATTGTCGTTTTAAATCTTTTTTATTTGATAATAAGGTCACTTTTCATATAGAATACCAAGAAGTATTTTTTTTTAAAATTAGCTAACTTGTAGGAGGCGGGAGCTTCTTCAATTGGTTAAAGCAAACCTTTAAAAATTTTTAAAAAGTGCAAATATATGAATGATATCATAAAATGAATGAGACATTTATCTAGGCCAGATTAAACCAATTTAAACTATTGCTAAAATTACACAGATTTTTTCCAATTCAAAAGATGCTAATATATCAAAAATTCCTAAAAAAAATCCCCAGTATAATTTTAATATCCCCAACCTTTTCTGCATCAAAATATACTCAAATTTGGGGTTAAAACCCCAAATCTGGCAGCCCTGAATAAAACTTACAAACAGGGTGAGAGACTGTGTCAAAATGTAGGCCTCGGCTATTAAAATATTATAAAAGTTTAATTTTTAAAAATAAAAAAAAATATGTTTGTTTGAACTTGAAAGTTTAGGAAAAAATAGGAAGTTTTTAAAAAGCTCTTAAAAGCTTAAAATAAACATATATAAAAAGTTTAAAAAACTTATGAAAGATTCAAAATCACTCAAAAGTTTTAAGGAAACAAATGAACGTTTTATGAAGCTTATGAAAGTTTTATGAAACTTATGAAAATTTTGTAAAAGTAAAGTTTTATAGGGTAACTTTTTTTCTTACTTTAAAGATCTCAGCTTACAAATGCGAACGTAGTTTTTGAAGGACAAATAGATATAACACCTCAGTAAAGTATGTTGTTTCAGATTTACTAAGACTTTTGCTTAATATGCCCAATTAATATATTTTATAAAATACTTCGAATTAACATGTAGTCGTCATGTATTTCCCAATATTCGGCATATCAAGATCCAATAGACGGCATGGCATTTTTTATTAATGAAATAAAAAGTCACTGCACTTAAAATCGTTTTTTTTTTATGTTCATTATTCTATAAAATGAGGATAAATTTAATTTTTCATAATACTTCTGTTTACTCAAACATATTATGAAGGAAAAATATATATTTAAATTAAGTACAGCATTCAGTTTTCCAAGACCAATATTTAAAGTTATAAAGGACAAACCAAATTACAGAGGTCTTTAATATTGATATCAGTAATTATGTGGACCTATATATATGACCAAATGACTTAAAAAATGTCATCAATATAGATAATTTGACCATCAAAAGGAAACAATACTTTTACATCGATCTAGGTTTCAGCAAAGACTATTTTTAAAGCATTAATTTTGTCACAGTTTTGCAAATATTTGCCTATGATGTATTAAAAAGTTCTCTAGAAGACCGAAATGATTAATATTTTTTCATAACAAGTTAAAAAATTACGAATGTTTGAAATATTCTTGAGAAATAAAATGTGAAGCATTTTTGCCAAATATACAACACATGTGAATTTCATTCGTTGGTATAAAAATTGATGTAATTTAAGTATTTAGTAGGCAGCATATCTATTTTTGCAACGGTATACTTTTGTAGTACTTATGGCATTAGAATTTAAATAAAATGAAAACCATGAGCTTTGATATAAATATTGTCAAACAACTTTACAAGCCCCAAAATAGAATGCTCTTTCGAGACCTCTTGGTCTATTAGTTTTAATAAAATAATAACTAGAAGCTGATGCCGACTTTAGGATTCATGGAAAATATCAAATTCGCCTCTAGTCGGAAGTATATACCGACTAAAGGAATATATGAAAAATTTTTGTTCCTAAAGTCAGCAACCACTAAAATATGAAATGCAATCATTTTTCACTACGATGTACACATTTAAAACATTATTTGAATAGATATCTACTCTCAGCATACATTTTTTATAACATATAAAGTAAATTATTATGATTAATTGCCTTTTTAAAATTGGTCTATACACTAATTTTTTCTAAAAAAAAAAAGCTATCCAAAATGTAACAGATTGAGGAAAAATGTTACAGAAGTACTCATCTTAGCATAATTTAATCATTAGAACTAAAAATAAGAATACAGTGAACTCGCGGTAATGTGAACATCCAATATAATGAACTATCCACTAATGTGAACACTCAGTTTTTTATATGGGCGCTCTAAATAGTGAACAATTTTTTTTTTTTTTTAATTTTTGGGGATTTTTTAATTTGTAGAAGCATTTATTTTTAATGTTGGGAATCTCCGAATTAATAAATACCATAGTATGCCATTATTTTAAAGGTATTTATTGCTAGTCGCTTTATGTAACTTGTTGCGGAAGGTTCGTGAATTTATTTTTAAAATTAGTAATGTCTAAAAACAGTCGAAAGTTTTTATCCTTAAATGAAAAATGCGAAATTTTGGAATATTTAAAAAAAGGATCGAGTGTTACAGTGTTAAGTAAAAAGTTGCAAAATCAACGAAATGTTCAATAAAAAATAAAAAAGACAATATTTTAAAATGTGTGAACAATACGTTTTATGGACCCGGAAAACGCAAAACATTACGATATTCAGAGCTTCCAAAAATGGAAAAATCGCTCTATAAGTGGTTTATTTGCATGCGGAATAAAAACCTCCCTGTAAGTGGGTTGATGTTGAAAGAGAAAGCCAAACAAATTCATAAAAACATAAGTGAAAACGGAAATGACTTCAATGCTAGCGATGGGTGGCTACAAAAATTTAAAAAGAGATACGGAATTCGGCTCCTTCAGATAAGCGGTGAAAAACTTTCTGCGCAATCTCAGTTCGTAAATCCTTTTAAAATTAAATTGGAAGCAAAGATAGAAGATTTGGGTTTATCCAATGATCAGTTGTATAATGCCAATGAGTCTGGTCTATATTGGAAACTTCTCCCACAAAAGACATATGTATGTAACGTCATTGGAGAAAAGCGCTCCAGGTGCAAAAATGGAAAAGCAAACGATAACATTTTTATGCTGTGCAAATGCGTCAGGATCTCATAAAATAAAACTTTTAGTAATAGGAAAATCGAAAAATTATCGCAGTTTTAAAAATTTGATCTGTCCCGTAAACTACAGAAATTCGAAGTCTGATTGGATGACTTCTTCCATTTTTAAAGAATGGTTTCACAACTGTTTTGTGCCAGAGGTAAGTAAACATGTAAAAATAGTTCAATTGGGATTCTTACTGTTTTATTTTTCATTAAGGTGACAGATTTTTTAACGAGGAAAGGACTACCAGTAAAAGCTTTACTCCTAATAGATAATGCCCCATCCCATCCACCAGAATCCGACCTTAAAACCGAGGATGGTTCCATAGAAGCTATATTCATGCCTCCAAATGTAACGGCTCTGATCCAGCCAATGGATCAAAATGCAATTAGAATCACCAAACTTCATTAAAGGAACAGTCTTCTGGCAACAATTATTGCAAAAGAGAGGGATTTGCATGAATCGATGAAAAAAATCACACTTAAAGAAGGAGTTTCTATTCTAGAGGCATCCTGGAACCGAGTTGGTAAAGAAACTTTATCTAACTGTTGGAAAAATATTTTGAATATGGTAAATGATGAAGACGATCCTGAATTTAATGTTCCTTTGAGCGTTTTAAAAGAAAAGTGGCAATCAGAGGTTAGATCTTTAGAAAATACTGCTGCAGATCTTCTACAGACATTGTGCCCTCAGGAAGTATTTACTGCTGTAAACATTAGAGATTGGATCAATAATCCTTGTGAGGACGTCACGCCATTTGATGAAAATGATTTAATTGAAGAGTCCGACGAAGATGACGACTGTGTTATTGAAGCGCCTGAAAACAACGTTAAAGCCAAAGAAGCTGTCGAAATTTTTAACAAAGCTGTCCAATGGGCTGAATTTCAAATGGTCGATCAAACTGACATTAAAGTATTGAAAAAAAAAAAAACAGGGAATTGGCGGTAAATAAGCTGGTCGAACAAAAGAAAAAACAAAAAATAATAACCGATTATTTCCATATTTAATTATATATGTATGTACCTATCTTTTTTCATTGTAAATTTTATTTATTTTTTTGTCGTAATATTTTGTTTGTTTTTTATGTACATGCTACGTATGTACTCTTTATGAAATGGATTTTTAAAAAGTTTTTATGTTCCAAATAAATTACAAAAAGTTTTTTTTTAGTAATCTTTGCATTTTCATTCCTTGCAGAAATGATTTTTAGAAAGAATAACTTATTAATATATATATATATATAAAAATCACAATCGAAAATGTGAACAAATTCGAAAATATGAACTACCCCGACATTAATTAGTTCACATTATCGAGAGTTCACTGTATGTAAACAGTGTAAAATTGATCTCGTGGTAATATTTGACAATCGCTATTCTTATTTATTTATGTTTAAATTAAAAATGCCGACTACTGGTACATGCCGAACTTAGGTGCACTTACCCTATAACGTATAAAAGATTTATGAAACTTTAGAAGTTGTATGAAACTTATAAAGGTGTTATAAAATTTATGAAAGGTCGAAAAAAAATATAAAACATGAAAAAAAAAAAAACTTTTTTTAATTATACCTATTAGTTTAAAGAAAATGTAATTTTGTAAATGATTAAAAGTATACTAGAAAGGTTTTCAATTTTTTTTAAGAGAAACATTTTAAAAGTTTTTAGAAGTTTATAGACATTTAAAAAAATTTTGGTATTTTCAAAACTTATAAAAAAATTTAATTAACTTTTGAAAATTTTAAAAAACATTCAATAAAATGTTGATAGTTTTAATATGTTTTTAAAAGCTTTAAGTTTAAAATAAAAAAGTTTAAAGCTTTAATTTTGGCACATTGTTCTCTCTATTAAATTATGTATCTGTATTCCAAACACCCCCTCTTTTTATCACTTTTCCAAATCCCTACCGTCTTCTTCTCTTTCTCTCTCCCTCTACAGTATACAACATGATCTCTCTATTTTTTTCTCCGTTTTACTCGGCATTTCCTGCAAGGCCATTTCCACATGTTTACGTGCCAGCCAAGATTGTTTTTGTAAACGATTTATAACAATACGATAAGCTCCTATAATATCACTACGCGGAGCATTCTGTGAAGCCAATTGCAACATTTCACTTGTAATGCCCAACTCCTCTAAAATTTGTCTAGCCTCCGCCTCTAGAGGCTGTAGTTGGCTCAAATCATCAGTGGGTGTGGGAAACATTATAAAATGACCATTTTCGGCATCATAATTTTTGAAAAGTGGACAATCTGCCGCCAAAACAGCATTCCATTGAGACTTATGATGACTTAGAGTACCATTCGTTAATTGTTTTTCCTTTTCCGTAGTCTCCATGGGACCCACCTTTTTCTTGAGCGTACCACAGAGGAAAGATCTTTTGGGTGTATTATTTTTTGACTGTTCCTTTATAAGCTCCAGAGGTATATCATTTGCTGTCAACTCTATAGGTTGCAGAAAGTTATCAACAAAAAAGCCATCTGTGCGTTTGGTATTCATATTAATGGGTGGTTTATTGGTCAGTTCCATATAACGTTCGCGCAAAGAATATTGTTTACGCATGCGTCGCGATTTGGAACGCACCCAAAAGCCAGAACGTTTAACCGGTTTTGTGCGTAAATTAATTTCGTGTTGCATTAAGTCGTTGCTTAATTTTGGATGGGTTACAAATTGGCTATTGAGCATATCATCGATGGTGGGTCTACGTGCAGGGATATGGATTAATATGCGTTCTGTAATAAATAAACAAAAAATTAAAAAAAAATATAAATACATAAATGAAAGTAAGTATTGACTTAAAGTAGTTAAAGTTAAAGTAATAATTATGTAATTAATTTTACTTACGTATTAGTCTTATACATGGCAGACTTAGTTGTCCCGGCAATAAATAGTCTCCTTTTAAGATGGCTGCCTTTAGGCCGGGTATTGTTGGTGCTCGAAATGGCATATTTCCAACCACCATAAAATAAAGCAAAATACCTAAAGCCCACACATCCACTGGTGCCCCAATATAATGATCATCAGAAAATAGTTCGGGTGCTGCATATGGAGGTGAACCACAAAATGTATCAAGTTTTTGATTGGCACCTAGAAGTAAATAAATATTTTCTTATTGGAACTTCTGGGAGAGAAAAATATTGTAAATGAGGAAAGAGTAAGTGTACTTATAAATGTTCTGTTCTAGTTCCTACCAAAACCTAAGGGAAGCTTGATCTTTTTTTCGTGTTAGGAACTTTCTGGATTACTGCAAGTGGCATTCAAATACTATATGTGCTGCGGTATAGATTCTTCTATGAAAGCTTTCCATTGGTTTGGGTTTGTTAATTGCTTATATCACTAACTTTTTTTGAAAAATACCATACACATCTGCTCAAGATAATAGATACACCTTATAGGATAATATCAAAGTGACGATAACTTTGTAAAATTCTTCAGAAATGCTTCGGATTTTGTTTCCTTGTAATTAATTTGATCTGACAATACTATTTCAATAAAAAATATGGCAAGTAAATTGATTTACATATACGTTTTCAATTTAATTGCCAAAAAATGTTTGCTCAAAATAATCGATACGGTTAGTTAATTAGTATAAGTATTAAGTCAAATTCTATTGAATTTTTATATTGTTTTGATATAATACGATAGAACAGTGCATTTAGGAAAATGGGAAGGAACAATCATTGTACCAATTAAGAGAGAAATAAGGTTCAAAACAAGGGAAAACTGGAAATGTGAAATATGAACTAGGAAGATATCTATATTTTGTCTAAAATGCCTTATATAAAAAACAAACGATAGAAACTTGTATTAGTCCTTAGAAAAATAATCCCAGAAACGGAAAAGAGGATTACTGTATTGGCAAAAAGGGACTACTTCATTTCTTTGAAGACTATTTCCGCTACAATTTTTAATGAAGTAGATCCGCAAACAGTCTTGTGCAAAACAAATTTCCGGAAAAAATTTCCAGAAAAGTTCCAATAATGCGTATACAAAATTTTAAGATACTTTAAAACTTTAGTCCGAATGCAAACGCAAAAAAAAAAAATGGTCAGACATATTATTTTCTGTTGAAATAGAAGATATTTGATTGGAAACGATTATCAAAATAAGTGGCCGCCGCCCCAAAGTGGGGTCAAACGCAAATTTTTTTGTAATAAATCTGTATCTCCAAAACTACTGCTCGGATTAAATTGAAATGTATGAAAGAGTTGTAGAGGAGCACTTAAGCTTTCAGAAAAATGATATTGTAGTCACCCTATGATAACACAAGATAAGCTACAGGGTGTCAAAATTTACTACCTCGTAACTTCTACAAATGAAGTCCGATTTTAAAGATTTTTATATTTCTGTAAAGTGCTAGGCAAAATAAAGAAAAAATAAGCCTACTCGCCTTAGTTACAGTTAAAAAGATATTTAAAGTTGAATTTTGATTTTTTGCCTCGAATTTCTTTCATTTTTCGGGAATAAGTCCTAAGGTATATGAGGTAAAGATTTTTTAAAAATATTTTGTAATTTGTTATATATGTTAAAATAATATACTAATATAAATAAAAATATTCAAAGTCAGCTCTCTGAAATTGGTATGAAAAATAAAAATTTATACAAAATTATAGTACAATTCTTTAAATTTTTCTCAAAATTCCGTTAAAGAAAAAAATTTTCTCTTTGTATATTCAAAAGATATGGCTTAATTTGTACCTCATATACCTCAGGACTTATTCCCGAAAAACGATAGATAGTCGAGGAAAAAATTCAAAATTCAACTGTAAATATCTTTTTAACTGTAAGAGATAACTTAGGCGAATAAGCTCATTTTATCTTGCCAATCATTTTACAGAAATATAAAAATCTTTAAAATCGGACTTCAAAAATTTTGCGTTTGAATTATAGAGTAAAACATAAAAAAATATGGACTCCATTGCACAGAGGGTCAGAATCAATTTTTTTTTGGAAATAAATCTGTAACTTCTGATCGGCTGGATGAATTTGCATGAAATTATATATGCGAAGCAGAGGAGTGTGCAATGTTAATTTTGGAAGGAGGAACATACATACCCCTCAGGGCGAAGCTAAAGGTGCTCAAAGTTGGGTACCTCTGACATACAAATTTTTTAATCGCTAGTCAAATTTTTGTTTCTCGTCCAATTTCAAATATTTTTATACATTATTGTATGCAATGATTTATCTCTTATAGTTTTTGAGTTATTTGCATTTGAATTTTTAAGTACCTCAATTTTGCATGTTATTGGTCTAGTTTTTTTCTAATATTTCATAGTGTTTCCGACTGATTTTATTTATTTTTTCTTTAACTAATTAAAGAACAAAATTATCTATTCAATTAAAGAAATTTGAAGTCGATATCTTTACCGAGTGCAAAAATAAACGATTTTGAATTTGAAAATTGCAAAAATGACGATTGCGACTTTTTGTGTTTTTTTTTTTTTTTTTTTTTTTTTTTGCCGAAAAAGTTTCTACACTCTTTTATCTCTAAAATACAATTTTATTCAACAACATATACATTTTTCTGAAAGGTATCTTCACAGAGAAGACTATGAAATAAAAAATAAGCTCAATAAATCAAACGGTAAAGGTACACACCCTCCCGAATTTGGCCTATTTTATATGAAAGTCTTGAATTTAGTCTATATTTTCTCAAATTCCAAAGCACGACTCGGCAAACGGAATGCAGTTTAAGAATCTATAGTGTATTGTTAAAAGTTTTCAATCAAAATCTACGGGACTTCGGAAAAATGTGGATTTTATGGCAGAAAATGCGAAAAAACCCATTTTTGGGATTTTCGGAGTTTTTTTGGGAATTGTGGTATTCCTTTTACAAAAATCTTAAAGATCTTTTCACTTTCTCATTTTATATGATAAAGCCTACATCCATCGAAAATTTCGTTAAGATATCTTTAATAACAAAGATTTTATTACAGATACAATATTTATAGTTCCTCAAAAAACCAATTTTTTACAAAAATATTATTTTAACTGCAAATATCAGAAAAAGTATAAACTCGATTTTTTTCATCTAAATTACATTGCTTAGCTGACATAAGTCTTCTGTAACCGGTCAGAAGTTCAATTCTGGCCCACTGTGCATTGGAAACATGTTGATGTCTGATATGTACAGACGAATGCTGAAAGAGTACCAAAATAAGGATGGATGTACGGGTATTAGTCATTCCTTAACATTCCAAAACATCATTTGTAAGTGAAATTGAAAGCACTATACATAAAATTGAGAAAATTCCAAATTAGATTGAGATTTTCAGTTTAATACTGAGAAAATTCCTATTAAAATTAATAATTTCAATATGATATGATATTGAGAAATTTCCAAATAAAATTGAGATATAAAAATTCTATCATATTGGGTATTATAAGTAAAATATATATAATACAATTTATAAATAATTATTAATAAGTATAAAACTTTCTTATTGATTCACTGACATATTTTTAAGCGTCAATTGTTTCCGCCAAGAATACATGCTTCTGCTCAACGATATTGGAAAGATTTACCATTGATAATTTTATTCTTGATTTCACCCTGCTTTTAACTTTGAGCCAAATGAAATCCATAACTTTAAGCAGCGGTGAATAAGGATCATTATTAACAATATCGTCCGAAATGCATGCAATATTTAATTTAATTTTCTCAAAATTAGGATATAAAAGTATAATCTTATTTAAAATTTAAAAAATCTCCAATTTGATTTGTATTTTTCCAACTTTCATATGGAATTTTCTTAATATCAAGTAGAAATTCTAAATTTCATTTGGAATTTTCCCAATACTAAATTGAAAATTTAATTTACATTTGGAATTTTCTCAATATTAACTTTAAATTCTTAAATTCATTTGAAATTTTCTCAATATTAACCCATTAATGCCCACTGTTACGTATATGTAACGCGACAATGTCTAAGTTTAAAACTATATTGTAAAAAACGGAATAATATAAACTTAAATTTTGTTATGAATTGTGTAATTTAATATTCGTCCTGCATCCTCAAATGGTTTTTTCTTCACTTTCTCTTTTGTGATAAAAAGTGATTTTGTAAAGTTCATTATTTGAAAGCTTGCAAAAATTCGATTTTAACAGCAGGAGGTTTGCAAAAAGGCTTATTATTTACGTTCAACATATTTTAATGAAACAATTTCTTTGTTACTAAAAGAAAATACATTAAATTTGTTAAAGTATATAAGGTGTGTCCGATAAAAATTAGAAAGTGGAAAAAGAAAGTGTTACGTATATGTAACACTGGGTCATTCTCAGTACTTTTTGGCCCCTTCTAGTTTCAATACAAAAAGGACTAAATGACAAAATTTTTTTAAATTAAATATACTATCTGAGCACTAAATATGATTAATTGTTTAAACAAGTGATTGCAGCACCGTTCTCGTTTATTATTAGCAGTTTGATAAATATTATGGGTATTAATAAGTAGGGGGCCTACGGAAAATTTCGCCCTAGGCACTATACACGCATTCAGTCAGATTTATTTTTGAATATCTTTATTCTTGTGCCTCATATCTGTATGAAAACGCAGATCATGAGGACGTTGCGATCCTACATCAAGCAGAGGAAGGCATTTCCGGTAACCGGAAGTAGTATGAATTTAGAAATAAAATTAAGTGATGAATTAGTATAAGTATTGTAAAACTTCTTTAATATATTAATTTAATTGTGTCTTTTTTTAAAAGAATTAGCATTTTTTTGGTTTTGCTTATATAGCCCATGAGATTTATATAGAAAGTACAAGGTTCAAAAATTATTGAGTAATGCCCACTGTTACGTATATGTAACGGCTAATAACTTCCTTACTAAACCAAATATAAAAAATTTTTCTTTTAAGTGTATCTATTATTATGAGCACCAAAAATGCTTATACAGTATTGTAATTATGAAACTAACGTCTAATCCAAGGCAAATTTATTTATCAGGTAAAGTCAGTTAATCAGCTGATTTTTTTTTACTTTGTTTTGGATATTACATCTGACAAACTTTGTTTACGTTTACCAGAGAACAAAGCGGACCGGCAGCCAGTCGCCGTATAATTTTTCTAGCCGTCACCGCCGCTGACTCATACCGGCTAGAAAGGCTGAACAAAATACATATAAAAATTTACTTAAAATTGCATATGTTAAACGGAAATATTAGTTTTTAGTAATATACATAAGAAATGTACTTAATTTATGTAATATAATACAAAAAACACTTTGAGCTGACAAATAAGCTGCCGCCGATATGACTTAGTGCAGATGTGTATATACACATACATCTATCTTTATGATTTAGTTTAAACTTATTATCGTTTATTCCATGAAAAACGCCCAAAAATATTTTCTATGTTCTCCGATTTTGCTAATATTTGACATTCACATACCCTTCGGAACCATTTAAATATCCCAATTTTTATCTTTTATTTTTTAATTTTATACAAATTCTCGAATTTACTTACGATTTTCACTTTCCGAAAATCTTTATATCTAAATCAATATCTCTATAAGTTGTGAAAGCATTTTAATGATTTTAATTGCATAGAGAAAATGAATATGTCTTCTCTAAGTGTAGTAATTTGAGAATAATACTTTTGTTTAAAAATACATTCAAAATGTAAAGGCATGTATTGATGTATTTTAGAAAATTTTCTACCCTTTCAATTTTTTTTTCTCCCTCAGATATTAAAAAAATTATAATGTTTACTAAAAAATTTAATATAATTTACAATCCGTTAACAACTTATGGAGATATTGATCTTTAAAGTTACACACTTTTCCATTTTTTTTTTTTACTTTTCGGAAAGTAAAAGTTGTGAATAAATTCGCAATTTTTTTAAATACAAAAAATAAAAGTGGAGGTATTTAAATTGTTCCATATTTTATATACGTACCAAAAATGAACAAATTCGGAGGAGCCTCCAAAAAAATTGTCACTTTCTATAAATCTCTCGTGGAATCAACGATTTTTATTTCATCATTAAATCACAGGCACATCTTTTCTGCACACTTAAACTGATACGTATATAAATCGACTATAAAATTTATGTACATAAAAGATTCTTCTTTTAATTTTTGGCATACATAATATTAAAATTATTATATTTGGACTTCCTCCACAACAGCACAACAAAAGGAGGTTAAAAACAAATAGAAAAATTCCACAAGAAAGTGATAAATAAAGACTTCTTTTTACTCACCATTAATTAATTGTGTGCTAAAACCAAAGTCAGCCAGTTTCAAACGATCCTCTGATAGCAGTAATACATTCTCAGCCTTAATGTCACGATGTACGTAACCCAAACTGTGCTGTTTATATGGAAATTTAAATAAAAAACAGCAATAACATCAGCAGTCAGGCAGCAAGAGCAAACAACACCAACAACAATAAAATAAACAAATTAATAAACACTTTATGGTATAGTAGATATACAAACATAAATAGCTATATATGTATATATGTTTGTACACACAGTAGAATCTCTATATAGAAAAAAACTGCGCTTGTGTATGTTAGCTTGAAATGGCAACATATTTTAGCTTCATCATTTATATGCAAACATCAGCTTGTAGCGACAACATTCAAGAGAAATTTCCCATTCACACAGCCACTCACACACTCATACTTACCATGTGTTTCACAGCCAATAACAATTGTTTGAATAGTGGTGCGGCATGTATTTCACGTAATGGACCGCCTTGGGTGATGTGATTATATAACTCACCGCCACGTATCCATTCGGTAACTAGATAAACACGGCCCAACGTTTCGACTACTTCAAAAAGCCTGTTGGGATATAGAAAACAAAAAACCATAAACAAAAATAGAAACAGAGCAGAACATAGGAATGGATTGAATAAAAAAAATGAGGCTGTAATAAATAAAACCAACACATATGTATGCATAAATACCCACACGTGCGCTACTACAGAGATGTTGGATAAATATATTTAGTTACACGTACATATGTACGTGTATTAGGGTATCACAATTTATATGACAAAAAAATCTATGATCAATATCTATATGTAACTTTAGATGATTTAGACTAAATATGACTTATATTTAGTCTAAGGCTAGCTTTTGATGAATTAAAATAAAGAATAACAAATTTACTATTTTTTGTATTGCTTCCCGATTTAAGTTTTTAAAATAACATTTCCGACATTTATTTAAAACTGTTGGAAATTGCAACATACTAAACATTTATTTTAAACCATCCTAATTTGCATATGGAGCATTTCCTGCGAGATATTTAAAACATGTTTGAGTTTGCTGTGGCAAAAAGCAAACAGGATATTACTAAATATTGTTCTGACAATGTGTGTGTGGGTATTTATATGCGAATATGTATGCGTGTATACTAAACGAACAGTTTTATTTAGACTTACAGTAGAGGGCAAAATACAAGAGTCGACAAACTATACTAAGGAGCACGTACGAAAGAAATAGGGCATAAAATTATGTATATTACACTACGTCCAGACTAGCCTTTTTCTTGTTCGCACAAGAACAAAACGTCGGCAGCGCAACTCACACAATTTTTTTCGTTTTCTTTTGAGTGGGCAGAACATTGGTCGAACAAATCATAATTTTTTGTTTGCCGTCAGTGTTGCTTTGATACTTTTACATGTAGCGCTTGTTCTTCCGCATAAAAAATTACGTTTAATGGCAGACATCGTTGCTCAAACAATTGTGCGAACAAAGGTGTGCGAACATGAACAAAACATGAACAAGTTGGTTCCACACTATCCAAATGCATGTGCGCACAACATTTTGTTCAATGTGCGAACAAGAAAAAGTCTAGAATAGAACGCAAATTACATAAAAGTTGATTATATTCAAATTTGAATTTTAAAGAAAAATTCATATTTTATTAGTTTTTAATAAAACGTTTGATATTTTTTGGAACACTTTTTATAAGAGCTCTGATTGTGCTATCGGTTGCTTTTTGTTGGAATGTGTCAATTTTTCTTTAACTCTATTTTATTTTTTAACAAGATTTAAGTGTCCTTTAGTTATTTTTTTCACTAAGGAAAGTTAGCGTAATCAGGCCAAAGACATGATGATACTCTGTGCATTTTGTGACTGAAATTTTTTCTAAAAGCAATACAGGAATAATTCTGAGTTAGTGGAGCCATTAATTATAAATTAATTGCTTCATTCTCTTCATGTAAAAATAACTTAACACACTAAAGACTTTCTTCCTACTTTTGATTTTTTACACGATAGAATTCCTGATAAGTAGTATATCATCTCTTATATATAATTTTTATAATTTTGAATGCATCTCAATAATTTTCGTCCTCTTATTGGCCTACATGTTCCTTTTTTTTGTCGTTCCTACTAGTATTTTTAAACTTTTCTAAAAAAAAAATTGTAGCAGTTTAGTCTCTTGCCTTCCTGCGAACTAGAACTGAACTTGACTAGAACTAAACTAGATTTGAGAAAAAAATTGAAAAAAATATAGCGCACTGTAAAATAAAAAAAATAATTAATTTGAAAGAAATTTCAAGTTCACTTTATTCGATGTGATTTTTTTTTAATAACTCAGAAACTATTGAGAGTTCCATCACGATACTTACAGAGAACATTCATAATGGTTCCATCCACTACATATATTTTTCACGAATTTAAAAATACCACTTTTTGAAATACGCGACCGCGAAATTTAATTCGCGAATTATTCACCAATAAAATTCAACACAAAAACATGTTTCAGGTATCATTTTAAAGGTAATTTTCTTTAAATATTTACCTTAATGAACGTTGTAACGAAAATACTTTGGAAGATATTTGTATTTTTAAAAAGACAATTTTCCTCATTTTTGAGATATTATAAATCGCGAACTATCGCGATAATCAAACTTAAACTCGGCATTTGCGTTACCAGCGTCAATATTAATATTCTTGCCAAATTTTATTACATTCGGATGATTTTGGGAAGAAATTGTCGATTTTTCTATTTTATTACAAACAAAACAATACAAATTGCAATAAATATTTCGTATTTATTATGACATTTTTTGTAATAACTCCTAAAATATTGCGAGTGCCAGAATGCCACTTTCACCGGTCATAGAAAACATTTTCATCATTAATATATATTTTTTTTTTAATTTTTAAAAAGACCACTTTTCGAGATATTTACCCGGGAACAAAAAATCGCGAGATATGGACCATTTTGATGTTGAGAAAAAAGCAAGGTCTTAATTATTACAATTTTTATGTCGAATTTCTTAAATTGTAACTATTAAATGCAATTTTTATTTTTTTTCTTATTGATAATTATTTTCTTTCAATTAATATATTTTTTTCGAAAAAATAATAATTATGATTGATAAAAATAATATATATTATTTATAATAGTTATTTTTTAATTTTTTATTTAAAAATCATTTTTTAATAGTTATTGAAAAATATAATCCATAATAGTTAAAATTATATATAATTTTTAAATTCAAGCATATTTTATTTGGGTATTTTTTATTTGAAATTTGATAAAAACAACATACGTATATTCAATTAGATTTCTAATATCATGGGAGGCTTGAGATGATGAGATAGCAATGATATTTGCAATTAATTATTATAAAAAATTATTATTATAATTGTTATTAAATATATATCGAAGAATAATAATTATTTTAATTAATTTTTAAAATATTAGTTAAAAAATAATAGTTATGAGTTACTTATATTTATATATTTTTCAATAATTATTAAAAATCAATTTTTTGTAATAACTCTTAAAAAGTGCCAATTTTTTGGATTTCGAAAATTATGATAATAATTATTTTGGGTCCTTGGAAAAAAGTCATGTTACACGTCATATTAAAGGTAATTTTGATACCTTTAATATGACATCTCACTGAATCTTATATATTTAATACTTCGAAAGATATTTGTAATTTTGTGTATGTAACTTTGTACATATTTTGAGCTATTTTGCACTTTCAAACCGCGATATTTAGCGAACCACTTGATGAAAATATCTGAAATTCTGAATTAATCTTAGTTTTGACAACAACAATAATTGTACCAAATTTTATCAAATTCGGAAGAGGTGAGAAAATCAGCTAGTTGATTTTAAATTGAATGACTCTAAAGTAGCAAAAAGTGAAAATTTCAAGTGGGATTTTTGTTAGTTTTTATAAAACAATAATTGTTTTTTTAAACAGGTGGATTAAGTTCAAATAGTGGACTATATTCTAAAATAAAATTTTTTTGGATATATGTTGTATAATTATTTTTAATAATTTTGCAAAAATAACCCTAAAAATGGGGTATTTTCGAGATATATGTAGAGTTTAAAAGAGTTATTGGGTATAATTGGGTAAACATTTTTATATAATGATAAATTATAAGATCTTAACTTGTGTAATATAGAAAAACGTGTGGCCAATATTTGCCTAAACGAAAAATATTTAATTTTATATTAAAATAAACCAGTTGAAATTATGCAAAAACCACAATATATTACACTACCAGCCTCTAATCCTCTAATCTACTTTTTTTGAATTGACTCTAGTTCTGGCGATAAATCACGATTTGTAAAATTAAGGAGGTTGCACTATATATTTAAGCATATCTCGAATTGTCTTATTTAGTTCAAAAAAATATCAAAAAATTCAAATTAAAATTATCTTCAAGTCGTTCTTACATAACTTTTTAACACAGTCAACAGTTATGGAGATATTAAGCCCACCTTCTAAGAAAAAATTAAATTTTATACAAAATTTCAAGAAAATTTTTTTTGAAGAAATCACAAAAAATGGACAGTGTTAAAACATCAAATTTTTATTCTTTATTCATTGAGCTACATTTATTGCAAATAAAACAAGACATATTTCAATAAAATCAGTGCCTAAGTTTTGATTTTATTCACATATTAGTCAAAATACTCATTTACAAGTTATATAGAAAAATTAAAAATAAAAAAGCGCGAATGTTATATCCGGCTTGGCCGAATCTATATACCCACCATCAACTTTTTAAAATTTTAAAGTGGGAGATGGGTGGTAAAGTGGGTGGACCACGCCCATTTTTTGTTTCCGAGTTTATATTGGTCCTTGAACTATTTGTAAAAAATTTCGATGACATTTCACCCTATATGGGAGGTGGGCGGCAAAGTGGGCGGACCACGCCCATTTTTGTTTTCCAAGTTTACATCGACTCTCGAACTATTCGTACAAAAATTTCGTTGTCGTAAAAAGCTACAACGGACACCCTGTGATTCTAGTTTTTAGCCCATAACTTTTAGGTTTATACCATATACATAATACCATACAAACCTTATATAGGATAAATATTTGAGTCAAATTTTGTCCCTCTACGTTGCCCCGTTCGAGCCCTATCTTGTTTTCAACAGACAGACGGACAGACGGACGGACATAACTAGATCGACTCAGAATCGAATCAGGACCCAGAGAATATATACTTTATGGGGTCCTTAAAGGAGAGTGTAGCTGGAGCAGAAGCGGTGCGACAATGGCCCAAAGTTGACCACCTCGTGAGTGAAAAACATATCGGGGCTTTTAACTTTTACAAATAGAAAACAATTTTATAAAATTGCCTCGTGAGACTAACTTTACCGCAAAACTTTTAAGAACTAAGAACTATCTAATTTAATTTGCAGAAGTATCGAAATCAACAATAAATTTTTTTTACAGACTAAAAAATTTTAACTTTTAATCCAAATTTGACTATTTTTGAAGATTGTTGGATGTAGGGTGAACGTTCAGAACTTTTCAAAATTACACTTGCACATTTTCCTTATATTCATTCTTTCAAAGAATGGCAAAAAATATTATTCTGGAAGCCTAACTCCTCTTCTATCGATGTTCCAAGTTTCGTCTAAATCGGTTCAGTGGTTTCAAAGATCCAGACTTATTACCATTTATTTTGCATTTGGCCCCACTGTAGAATATAACTAGAACTAGAACTATTTGAACACAATTTCGTTGAAGTTTAACCTTATATGGGAGGTGGGCGGACCACGCCCATTTTTGGTTTCCAAGTTTATATCGACCCTCAAACTATTTATTAAAAATTTCGTTGTCTTACATGCTTTTGTTTAAGAGATATCAGCAGAAAAGTATGAAATGAAGCTACAACGGACACCCTGTGTTTCTAGTTGTTAGACCATAATTTTTTCGTTTATTAACCGTTTCGTTTATTGCCCATTTTCAATACCAAACAAACCTTATATAAGATAAATATTTGTGCCAAATTTCGTCCCCCTACATTGTCCCGTTCGAGCCCTAACCTGCTTTCAACAGACGGGCAGACGGACGGACATAGCTAGATCGACTCAGAATCTAACCAGGACCCAGAAAATATATACTTTGCGGGGTCTTAAATGATTCCTTCGAAATGTTACACATGGAATGACAAAATCAATATACCCCCCATCTTTTTGATGGTGGGTATAAAAAACAAAAAAATGATTTTTGTAACTTGTAAGTGAGTATTTTCACTAATTTGTGAATAAAATCAAAACTTATTCATTGATTTTAACAAAACATGTCTTGTTTTATTTACTAAAAATTTATCTCCGTGAGCAAATAATAAAAATTTTATTTTTTGTCACTTTCCAATTTTTATGACTTAAAAAAAAAAAAATTCTTGAAATTTTGTTTAAAATTTAATTTTTTTCTCAAAAGGTGGGCTTAATATCTCCATAACCAGTTACCGTGTTAAAAAGTAATGTAAGAAAGACTTGAAGATAATTTTAATTGGTATTTTTTGATATTTTTTTGAAAAAAATCAGACAAGTCGTTTTTGAGATATGCTTCAATAAATAGTGCAACGTCCTTAATTTTACAAATCGCGATTTATCGCGAGAACTAGAGTCAATTCAAAAAAAGTGAATTAGAGGCTTAGTACATATTAATGCCGTATATCCGAATTAACTGAGAAACCCCGTGCCGCAGAATCAGTGTTTCCCTGTGTTATAATTTAATTAGAACACAACTCGTACAGGGCTAATATTGATCTACATTCCCACTTAACTGTATTCGATATTTATAAGCATAAAAGTTATCATTTCTTTTGAAATTTCAAAAGCAAAATCTAAAATTTTGTCCACTACTGTATTAACATTATCTAAGTACATACAAATATACATATGTATGTTAAAAAAAAAAAAAAAAAAAAAAAAAAAAAAAAACATACCTTAAAATATTAGGATGATGAACACATTCAAGTGTAGCAATTTCACTTGAAAGCATACGCAATGCTTTAGCATCCAAACCAGCACGGTCAACTACTTTGATGGCCACTTTGTCTGAAAATAAATTTATTTTTAGTATTATTTTTTTGTGGTTTCATTTGTGGTGGGAATAAAAAAAATTAAAAGGATGTTAGAAAAAAAGTAAAAAGGGCACAAGTTAATATTTTTTGGTAAGAATATTCAAGTCAAATGCTAAAGTTGACTAAATAGAATGTTTGTTAATTTTTAGTGAAAAAATGTGCTTAAGAAATTACCTCTGGTTAGCTGGTGTACAGCTAATTTGACTTTGGAAAAATTCCCACGTCCTATATCGCCACAAAATCTGTAGAGTCCTATGCGTCGGCCAACGGTTACCTAAAAATATTTAGTGTTAGCAATATTTTTAGTAATAGAGACATTTAAAGTTAGTTAGAAATTGAAATAAAAATTTCACTAATATTTTTAATAAAACTAAAATTTAAAAGAAAGCTTAACTTTTTGGACAATTTGTTTTTTGTTTTGTACAATATATTTTACTCTTCCAGTGTCTTCTTTAATTTAGTCAACATAAAATATTTGTTGTAATTTTTTTCCATTTATATTTATTTCTTGTGTATAACCTTAGTAATTGATTTGTTAATATTGAAGTCAAAGTAAACATACATTTAAATGTCTTTGTCAATATTAATATTATCAAACACTAATGCCTTTTCGTATTTCCTTCTTGTCAATATTTCTGCTACCTTGACAATTAACTCACCCACACAAAAACCACAAATAGTTTACTTTACATGTTCTATTATAGCAGTTACTTCCCTTCTGTCAATATACTTTGACAATTAACTTTGCCATTGAAAACCACAAGATTTTTCCAAGAAAATATTACAAAACTTGAAACTAATAATTTTTTATCTAAAACAACACAAAAGATTTATTGATTGTTATTTACACATACAAACATATGTAGCTAATGTATTAGTGTGTGTAAGATATGTACATAAAATTGTTTAATATATTTGTGTTTAAGTATTCGTAAGTAATGAATAAATAAATTAAATGTAATGCTCTATTTATACTTAAATTGATATGAATTTGTCTGATTGTCATTTGAATATTTATGTTTTGTAAATGAATAAAAATGTTCAATAATTAAAATGTCATGTATTCACAATAATATTTACTCATATTATATGGCATATGTATGTATATAATATGTATTTATTTATAATTGTATTCATCTGTCTGTCAAAAATTAAATTGTTTATCGTATTTAATGCAGCAGTAGTATAAAACTATATCAGTGTTGCATTAAATGGTCTAGGAAAATTCTATAAATATTTCATGTATTGAAAAGTATTGACCAGAAAAATGTGGCATAGTTTTAGGCTGGTTACAAATTGTACTATTTTCTGCAGATTTTTTGTTATTAACACACAAAGTACAAGAGAATACTGTTAATAATTTAAATAACAATGATGTAATGTTTTCCATATATGTATGTATTTCGTCTTGATTATATACATATGTATGTATGTAACAAATAAATGTATTATTTTAAATTATTAATTAAACACAATGCTTTAAGTAATAATAGTCTCGTCAATTTGTTGTAAATGATTTATTTATATCCATCATAAGACATACCTAAAGCCAGATAACAGAAACATAATTTAAATATTGGTAATTTATACATACACTGCCGCTCATCTGAATACGACATAAATGTTATTCAGATTTTCCGGCAAAGAATACTAAGAATAGAAAATGTGTCAATTTCGTACAACAACAACATTTCTCTCTCAAAATTCATAATAGTATTTAAAGTTTTTACAATTTCAGTTTGATGTTAATATTAATGTCCTTCATTTAGAGTAAACAAAGAATTTTTAAATATTGCTTTTATAAATTTATTAAAGGTAATTTTCATTTCTTAAAAAATTATGATTTTTTTTTAGTTCATCAGAATACGACATTTTTCTATCTATTTTATTTTGTAACAAAGTAACAACTGAAAAGTATGTTTTTAATGATTTTAATAAAAATTCAACTAGTTTGTTTTGAATTCCTAGAAAATGGGAAGAAAAAAAGCGTTGTGAAACGAGGAAATTGGCAAAATCAAAGCCTATAAGGAATGTGGACTAAATATTAGCCAAATAGTAAATAAAATTGATCAAACTCGTTGTTTGGTCAGTAATTATCTTTGTAATCCATACAATTATGGAAAAAATATGAAAGGAGGTACCTATACTGTTCTTTCGGCTGCAGATAGAAGAGCAATTATCAGAAGTGCTGCAAACTCCTAAGACTCTGCTGCAAAAATTAAAGAAAAAACTGACAAGCTTAGCAACAGTAAAGCGTGTAATACAAAAAGCTACTAATCTTAAACGATTAAAAATTAACAATATACCCATCATCAACTTTTTCAAATTTTACGTTATATGGGAGGGGGCGGTAAAGTGGGCAGTAAATTGGGCGGATCACGCCCATTTTTGTTTCCGAGTTTACATTGGTCCTTTAACTATTTGAACACAATTTCGTTGATTTTCACCTTACATGGGAGGTGGGTTTCCGAGTTTATATCGATCCCCAAACTATACGTACAAAATTTCGTTGTCGTACATGCTTTTGTTGAAGAAATATCAGCAGAAAAGTATAAAACGGACACCCTGTGTTTCTAGTTTTTAGCCCATTTTTGATTATTAACTGATTTTGCCCATTTTCAATCCCAAACAAACGTTATATAAGACAAATATTTATGTCAAATTTCGTCCCCCTACGTTGTCCCGTTCGAGCCCTATCCTGCTTTCAACAGACGGACAGACGGACGGACATAGCTAGATCGACTCAGAATCTAACCAGGACCCAGAAAATATATACTTTGTGGGGCCTTAGATGATTCTTTCGACATGTTACACACGGAATGACAAAATCAATAAACCACCAATAAAATATCTTTTTGATGGTGGCTATAAAAAGAAGTCACCCCATAATCTATCTCGAAAAGAAACAAGACTATTATTTAGCCGGCATCATGATATGGGAAAAACAATGGTAGTATTTTCCGATGAAAAAAAAAATCAATTTTGGCTACAGTTATTATTTTTACGATTTGCGAAAAGAAGAAATTTATTTAGAGCGTCATCATAGCTGTGCTGGAAGTGTGATGGTAGGTTCACTTTCTTATTATTGAACAAGCAATTTACAAGATTTTACCTCAAAAATGAACACGAATTCGTATATTACTGTTCTGGAAAAAGAATTTCCAGATTTTTCAAATATCTTTAGCTCTATATCATGGATATATCAAATGTGGTTAAAATCTGGATTAGAAAACAAAATGTGACATTACTTGATTGGCCGCCATACTCCCCGGATTTAAATATAATGGAAAATGTATGGGGATGGTTACCTCGTAAAGTGCATGAATCTGGGAAAAAATATTAAACAAAATCCGACCTAATTGAAGCCATTAACAAAGCGTGGAGTACGATTTCTTTGGATTACATAAAAAGCCTTTATGACTCAATTCCAAACCGCATTTTTGAGGTTATCTCTAATAAAAGAGGACTTATAGTTTATTTAATTATTAGATTTATAGTTTATTTAATTTTAATTTAATATCTTGTCAATTCTTTGAGACGTTATATCGCTAATATTATATTAAAATTAAATACCTATAAAATAAGAAATTAAATTTTAAATTGTGTACACAAAAAAAATGATTACCTTATATTTTTTTAATTAACACAGCACTATGGTCCCAAACAATAATTCTGTATGGAATTTTGTCACAATATAGATAAACTTGTTCTAAAAACAGGGAATTAAAAAACTCTCAAATTTTTGTACCAAAACTCAAAATCCCAGTCCGGGAAACATTTGTTTCAATAATGTACTTAGTCAATATTGTTTGTATGTTTAACCAACATATGGGGATATTTCCAAAAAAAAAAAAAAACTTTTTTAAAATTGACAAGACTTGGATAATGCTTGTGTAGAAAAAGTTGCTGAAGCATTTACGTAAAGATTTCTTTTGAAAAATTCTGTAGTGCGGAACAAAAAAAAAAAAATTATTGTAGAAGTGAAAGAATATTACCACCTTTTTGAAAAATAAACCAAAAAATTCTACGTACGAGTATTTATCGGTTAGATATATTAGTAATATTATTTAGAATTTTGTAAGAAATCAATTTGTTATTTTCAAAATATTTTAGGCCCCAAATTATTGCCCCCAAATTTAAAGAACAAAAATGAGTATATAAATGCATATAATTGACCCTCTAGCTCTTAATGGGTTAATTATGTGTTATATTCAATAGCAGTAAGATAGACCATTCCTATGATACATTAAAACCTAATATATTTTGAAAAATTTTCGAAATATATAAAATTACATGTTTGAAAAAAAGAAAATATGATAAAAAAAATGTTAGTAAAATCTTAATATTCTGCGACTGAAAAGTGACATAATAATTATTTAAATGAATATTCATGTTCGTGGTAAGCCTTTATTATAATTTAAAGTTAATTTTCTTATAACTAAAATTTTGATAATGTTATTGAAAGAAATACATAATTTTAGAGGTGTTTTGAAAATGGTCTAGCTCACGTAAATCTTAACATTGAGATGTAATATTTTGGGAATCATATAAGAACATACTAGTCTTCATTTCTAGAGGGGTACATTTGCAGCTTTTTTTCGTGTGGCACTTAAATGTACATACATTACAAAACTAGAAAAATAATAAAAAATAAATTTTACATGCAAAGACCTTTGTACACTTAATAATATAAGAAAATCGTTTGAAAATGTACCGTTATTAACAATATTAAATCTTATTATTTAGTAGGATTAAATCTACTTTTTACAAATTAGAAAATGTAATAACTTGTTTTAATTTTCTTATTTTATTTAGGGGATTTCTTATTTGAAATACATATTCAAAATTTAACTTAAATTGATAATTAGTAAGAAAATACTACTACAAAATTTCCCTTTAAAAGCAAATAATGATGACAAATCTAAAATACCCCTATAAAAATTTTCACAATCAACTGGGCGAGACTTGTTATATGTTTTTCAATTATTTTAACTTGTTTTTCAGCTTGTATTTTTACTAAAAGGATAATTGATTTGACCACAACACCAAAACAAACTACGGCAATTTCTAAGAAAATAAAAATAAAAAAAAGGCTTGATGACTTAACACAAATAGCAGAAAAGTGAAAAAAACCACAAAAAAAAAAAAACACTAGCAAAATCTAAATAAAATTGCACACAAAACACTTAAGAAAACAAAGGAAAAAGACATTAAAAAATAAAACTGCTAAACCTTGAACTACAACTTTAAGAGATGGGGGGGGGGGGGGGGGGCAACCGCAATAGTACAAGAAATGAATACAAATAAAAATCTATAGTAAATAAATGTAGAGAAAAAATAATAAAATGTTTACCTCGTGTCCGCATCTTGGATCGCATTGCAGAGCTTTGGTAAGCCGCTGATAAGGCGGTGTTGTATTGGCACACTTTGGCACTGACGCTGGCTCTGGAAAATCACCGTGGGTATCCACGACTGCGATTTGTTTTATAATGATGGTTTTTAGATGAATTTAAAAACAATATTGTTTTTAATCTTTTTTTTTAATTTTTGCTGTTGTTTTATTTTTATTTGTTTAACTTTTCTTCTTTTTTATTTAGTTTTATTGTTTGAAGCATTTAAAAATACAAAAATTGCACAAATTTATTATGAATTTGTTTATGTTTGCATATGTTTGCTTGTTGATTTCCGTTTTCCTGTTATATATACGCCTTAAGGTAGACTCTGATAAATTTAAATGTTTTCTCTCTTATTTTTGCCGTTATAATTACACTCTTGTGTTTTGTTTTACTCGTACACATACACATATACATACATTATATACTCCTCTCACTTTTAAGAACTTGCTTGTACAAACATATTTTTGGTTTTTGTTGTTGTTATCTTGTTATTTTTTATATTTTTTTTGTTTTTATATTTGTTTTTGTGTATTTGTTTTTATTTACTTTACACCAACAAGGTGTTGGCTGGTTTTTATTACTTTTTTGTTGTTGTTTGTTCCTGCTGTTGTTGTCAATACTGCTTTATGTCTTCATTTTTTCATGGATTTTTTTTTTTTTTGCTTTTTATTTGTTTTTGTTTTATAGTCTTCCTTTTAATGGCCCTGCAAAGAGATACAAAAAATTACACAATTTTTTTACAAATAAAGTTATTAAAGTCTTTTTTTTTTTTTTCTCTATAAATTGCTTGTTATCCTTAATCTCTAGTTTTTCATAAATCCTCTATTAAATTTATTACATGTCATATAAAGTTATTAGGATTTAAATCTTAAGGGGTAGATGGAAGCTAAAATTTGTTGAAAATTGTAACGTAGAATTAGAACTTTGTTGTAATAGATATGGGGGAGAGCATACGTTTTTATTATTATTATATTATTTTTTTTTTTATATTTAAAATAATAGAAAGATTTTTAAAATTTTTTGTGCAAAAAGAAAAAATTAGCAATTTTAGCCAAAAATTTTAAAGAAGTACTAGTAAAAATGAGACAAAAAAGAATATGAATGAAAAAAATCACAAAATGTTTTTTTTTTTTTAATTTTTAAAAAAATATTTTTTATATTTTTAAAAATAATTAAAAAAAATAAGACCAGGATAAATTTTGAAAAAAAAGTAGCTACAAATTTTCCAAATATTCAACCTTTTCCATAAAAGTAATAATTATCAAAAAAAAAAAAAAGACGAAAAGTTGGACTTGATGGATTTTGATGTGCTAAACTCGAATCTGCTTTCAGTTTTTTTCAATCAGTTCTGCATTCATTTTTAGGGCGTGTCTAATATTTCGCCTATAATAAAGTCATTACTTTAGCATATTTCACCATAACTTAAGAACGGTGTACAGCGTCCCATTAAAAAAATGAAATGGAAATAAATCTGTAATTTCCGAACAGCTGATCCGATTTCAATGAAATTTCATATAGCGATAGAAGAAGTTTTGGCGAGCTTAAGCTTAGATCATATAGACCTACCGGAGGCGGGTCCACAAGGTCACAAAGTTGGACACTTCGGGTAAGAACATTTTTAAAAACAATCCTTATTTGTTATATCTGAATCGATTTCAAAGATTTTTACATGGAAGTATTCTACTGGAAGAGATATACATATACAGTATTTATATTTTTCTGAAAGATAACATTATAGAAAATTGTGTGAAGGAAAAAGTTGTAAAACTTTATTTCTAAGGGAATCAGGGTCTCCCAAATTCGACATTTTTTTCATAAATTTTAAGCAAAATAAAAATTTTTCAAAAGAATACAAATTAAAAAATTATCAGTCGCATCAATTTCCAAAAAAATACCAACGTAAAAGTTTTCTAAAAAGTTTTTAAAAATACAAATTTTCAAAAAAAGATTTTTGAAAAAGCACAATTTTTCTTTAAAAATTAGTATTTCTTTATCATTTTCCGAAAAACGTTTACCATTTTTTAAAAAACAACCGTTTTATGAAAAAAAAAGTCCAAAAAATTTCACCTTATATGGGAGTTGGGCGGTAATGTGGACTGAGCATTAGTTTCCAAGGACTGATTTTTAGTTTCCGAGTTTATATAGACCTTTTAACTATTTGTACTAAATTTCGTTGCTAGATTGTCTTAGGATTTCGGGAAAAAATTTGACTTTATGGGGCCTTAGATGAATATTTTGTTACAAAGGGAATGACAAATTTAATATACCCCCATCTTTTTGGATGGTAAATATAAAAACAATTTTTCAAAAAATTTGTCTATTTAAAAAAGGAAATAAATTTTCAACAAAATCCACTATGGTTTCATTGAAAAATACTCGTTTATTCCCAAAATTAAATTTAATATTTTCATATTAAATTGAATTTTGACCAAAAAAAAAAAAAAAAGTATTCGGTGAAAATATAGTGGAATAGTTAAAATTTTTAAAAAATATTTCATTTTTATATAATCAATTTTTTATGAAAATTTTAATTTTCTATATTAAAATATCATTTCTACAAGTTTTTTTTTTTTTCTTTTTTTGTATGTCAAATTAGCGTTTACAAAGAAAAACATTTTTTTAATTTTACTTGTGTCCTTACACCTTAAGGATATGCTTGCTTTATGACTATTTCATCAGCCCACTTAGCTTAAATATTCTTCCTTATTTATGACTACTATATAAAAAATGTTGTTAATACTACATGTGCACTAGAAAAAAAAAAAATTACACACCTACTCACATATTTAAACTCACTAATACATCTACCATGTAAGAATAATAAAATTACGTTTATAATCTCCCATTAGTGTTTAATTTATGGATAAGTACAAAAAGAAAAAAAGATTCTTGTATAAATAGCATTTAATTATTCATAATTTTTGCAGCATATAAAATATTAAAAGTCAGGTAAAATATTTAAGTGGCATTATATCATACAATTAAGCTTCATCCAAGGAAAACTCAAAATATTCATTATAAAAGTATTTATTAGCAAAAGCCTTACAAAAGCATATTACTATCACATACTCAAGTGTTACTTTGTAATTTATTATAATTAAGATATATTAAAACAAATACTTCAAGTATTATATTTATCTTAATAAATATTTGTAATTAATTTTATTTAAAATTAATTTCCCCTTAAAAAAGATAAGAAAAATAAAAAATTCTTCTGTAAATTTAAGCAACCTTTTCATTATAAATATTAATTTTCATAAATCTGATTGACACCTACTATTTGATATCTGCCCGTAGATTAACTATAAATATTCACACATTTTTTTATCATTTTAGCGTTAATGATTACAAACTGCATTTGAGAATCGAGCTCTCAAAATTAAATCGTAATTAAAATTATATTATTGTAGATGAAAAATTTCTAGGAAATAAATATTAATTTATGAACTTAGATAAGGAAAAAAATATAAATTTGTATAATGTTTTTAATAAAATTTTCCAAGAATTGTGAGTTTCAAAGTTTCAATGCTTGAATGTTTTTATTTTCAATGGGGATTTTTATTTGCGCATATTATATGTAATTGCGACTAATTACACAAAGCTATAGTAAAAAGTACTTAATTTTGTTTAGAATTCAATAAAACGCAATAAAATAATAATAAAAAAAATATAAAATATAAATTTAATAAAAAAGTGAATTAAAGACATAGTACTTATAAATACCGTATATCCAAATTTACTGAGAAACCCCGTGCCGCAGAAATTTTGTTTCATTTTTTATTTAATTATAAAAATATTTGAAATCATTTTAAAGTTTTTATTAATAATTTAATTGAAATTTTATCAAAGATATTTTTTTCTGTATGTGTATAAAAAACCAGTCATATTCTCAACCTTTGATGAATTACACGGTACTTATAAGTACTAAGCCTCTAATCCACTTTTTTTAATTGACTCTAGTTTTCGCGATAAATCGCGATTTGTAAAGTTAAGGAGGTTGCACTATATATTGAAAGTTACTTGTCTGATTTTATAAAAAAAATATGAAAAAAAAGAAAAAAATCCAGGTTAAATTACCTTCAAGTCTTTCTTACATTACGTTTTAACACGGTCAACTGTTGGAGATATTAAACTTATTTTCTGAAAAAAAATTTAAATTTAATAAAAAACATTTTTTCAAAAAATCATAACAACTGAAAAGTGTCAAAAACTCAAATTTTTTACTTTTAATCATAAAGATAAATTTGTTGCAAATAAAAAAAGTTAGGGTAGACGGGGGAGCATTCGTCACTTTTTTGTTTTTTGAATTGCTGTATTTTCAAAACGGTTCTAGATATCAATAAACTTTCTTTAGTTATAAAAACTTTGATATGTTGGCTTATATTTAAGCCCATTTAATCCTGACTATCTTTATGTTAAGTTAATTTTTATAGAGATGGTGTAGATTCGCCAAGTGATGGGGGCAGAATCGTTTTCCTATATATGATGGTTTTTTACTTTATTTTAACACAACATTTGAAAAAACAAAAATAGAGTCTAAATGTACAGTGAAAGATCTAGAGATAGTAGAATAAGCTAAATCGGCCTACCAGTAGTTTGGCGAATGTACCCCAGGAGGAGTATTGCGCACAAGTGATAATTTTTTTCACACTTTAAAGGAATTTATTAAAACACATGTTGTCAAATCTTGTTCATTACTATCATGTTTCTAATATAGAAAAAATTGTTTAATCAATTTCAAAAAATATGAGAGTGCTCACATAAAGAACCCACAGTGAAATATTTAGAAGAGTATTGAAAACACAGCAAATCACGTCTACCTTCGAAAAAATGTACATTGAAAATTTCAAAATTTGACAGATGAAAGATCTTTCATATATGGAAATAAAATAAATTAAAAACACAAAAAAATTTACTTCGTTTTCAAGATATTTGGCAAAAATTAATGTGCCCCTATGTCGAATGCTCCCTCTTCTACCCTACATAGAAAAATTAAAAAAATCACAAACTCATTATCCTCCCCGTAGATTATGTGTTTGTGCTGATGTTTGTAACACCCAAAAATATTTGTAGACGATTTAACGATGTCCGTCCGTCTGACCGCCTATTCGTCAATGTAAACCTTGTAATCAAACTACAGCTAGCAATTTTGAAAACAAATTATTGAAACTTTCATACAATTTAAGGAAACTGTTAAGAAAATTGTTCTATTTTCCTCCCCCAAAAGCTTGAGCTGGATCCGCGCCCGAACACAAATAAGTTTTATATAAAAGTAAATTATAGTGCCAAATTTTACAAAGATCAGTCCATAATTTCACCTAGCTCGCATATAAGGCCCGCTTTCGAGATTCACCCAGAAATTAATAAATTCATACAAATGTTTGTATCGACGTAATATTCTGAATTTGTATGTTTAATTTTACACTTAATACAAATA
Source organism: Protophormia terraenovae (assembly GCA_951394005.1). Classification (NCBI taxonomy): domain Eukaryota; kingdom Metazoa; phylum Arthropoda; class Insecta; order Diptera; family Calliphoridae; genus Protophormia; species Protophormia terraenovae. Next base: position 88,092,189 of record OX596074.1, read on the forward strand.
TCGGTCCACAATCGGCTACAGGTCCAGAAAAAAAAAAAAAAAGAATTTGGATGCATGAGTTGAGTTATGAGTTACTTTATACTAAGACTTACAAAAAATAAACCATTATATCCCCGAAAAAGATATCTTTAAAAAGCTAAAAAAAATAACATAATATTAATACAACTCTTCTTTATTCTTGTGCAAAATTTCCTTTAGTTTAGAAGTTATGTAACAAAATATAAACTGAAGTAAAATTTTGTATATAAAATTTTGTTTTTTTTTCATACACACCATCAAAATGATGGGGGGTATATTGATTTTGTCATTCCGTGTGTAACACGTTGAAAAATTCATCTAAAATATATATTTTCTGGGTCCTGGTTAGATTCTGAGGCGATCTAGCTATGTCCATTCGTCTGTCCGTCTGTATTATCTCAAAGGATAAGGCTCGAACGGGAAACCTAGGGAGCTGAAATTTGGCTCAAATATTTGTCTTACATAAGGTTTGTTTGGTATTGAAAATTAGCAAAATGGGTTAATAAACAAAAAAGTTATGGGCAAAATACTAGAAACACAGGGTGTCCGTTGTAGCTTCATTTCATACTTTTCTGCTGATATCTCTTAAACAAAAGCATGTACGGTAACGAAGCTTTGAGCCAATAGTCGATATAAACTTGGAAACCAAAAATGGGCGTAGTCCGTTCTCTTTACCGCCCACCTCCCATATAAGGTGAAAATCAACGAAATATTTTACAATAGTTCAAGGACCGCCCATCATATTCTTGGACCAAGAAGAGTCTTTACTCAGAAAGTTTGTGATTTAAGCAACATTTGCAATAGGTAATACGAGGTCGGATCAATATTTCCGCGACTTTTCGAACTTCCCTCGTAGTTATATGAAATGCAACACTGTTCTCATCAGGTACCACCTGTTAATAGACAACTGTAAAATTTTGAGCAAGTGTCGTCATTTACTTTGCATTTAACAGCTGTTCAAAACATACAACCTCGTGTATTTTTCATTAAACATTATTTTTTGCGAAAAAAATCGTCAATCAAACCAAGAAAAAGCACGATAAATATTATGGGGACTCTGCACCATCGATTTCAATGGTAAAAAAGTGGTTTACTGACTTTCGTTGTGGTCGCACAAGTACAAATGACGTTGAACGTTCTGGACGGACAAATGAGGTCAGTACACCCGAAAATGTCGAAAAAATCCACGATATGGTGTCGGCCAACCGAAGAGTAAAAGTGCGTGAGATTTTTGATGCCATAGACATTTCATATGGCAGTGTGGTATCGATTTTAAATAATCAGCTTGGTTTAAGAAAGTTGTCTTCAAGATGGGTGCCGCGTTTGCTCTCAATTAACCATAAATGTAAACGTGTGACAACTGCAAAGGATTGTTTGGAGTTGTTTAACCGCAATCCGAAAGAGTTTTTGCGGCGTTTTGTAACTGTGGATGAAACATGGATCCATTACTGTTCTCCGGAGACCAAGCAGCAGTCTAAACAATGGGTTTCTCCGGGTGAACCTGTTGCCATCACCAAAAAGTCACGGACTTATTGATCCACCCTCGTATGTTTTATGTTTTTTTTTTTTCAGCTTTATTTAAATAATTTATGTTAATCTAAATTTGTGCAGTTCTCAGCAAATTTTCTATTTAAAATATTATGTAATCAAATCTTTTGTCATTCAACATAATCATATAAACAAATAAAAAAAATTTAAATAACATTAATTTGCTCATTCTCGCTAATTTTGACAAACAATATAAAGCATTCTTAAACTTATAAAAATTGATTGATTAACGTGCCACAACTCATTAGCAGCTAAATAGGGTAAGATTAAAAATAGAAGAAAAACTAAAGTTTTAATGAAATCCTTATTATTACTTGTATTTTATTTCCCAAAACAATTAGATGAGGATAGCGAAGAAAACCCACAGAAATGAAGCAGCAAATTTAATAATTGACATAACTACTGTTTGTTCTATTTGTGTAAGTTGTTTCTTCAATTTTATTTCTCGATTTTTTGTTTTGTAAAAATCTTTCCGCAATTCAATAAATCTTTGATAAAACTTAAATGAAATAAAGAAGCAACTATAAAATTAAATAAAAGAAAAATTATCAACTACATTTAAGAGTTTTAGACGGCTACTAAGAGTATTTATTGTATTTATATGGACTCGCTATCAGGAATTAAAAAGAATGTAAAAGAATGACCAAAGTGGTATTGCTGGCAATTGAAAGAAATATCTATAAGAATCTCTAGAGTACTTAAAGAATTAACAAACAAATATAAAAAATTAGAAGAAATAAAGATATAAAATATGTACGTACTGCACCATAAATAAATAACTTGTACAATAAACTAAGTACTCGTACGAGCAGTTGAGTAAATACAAAAATAAGTAAGGATTTCTTGTGTATAAGAATTAAAAGCAAGATTATATGGAAAATAAATGTTAAAATATGAAATTTAAACTGAAGCTTTAAGCGTGAATTAGTTGGTTGTTTATGTGACGTTTCCTCCCGCAAAGTAAACAACTGATCGTTTATATTGCATGTATTGTAATGCTAACAATTATAAAAACTTCACGGTGATGTGATGTGATGTCTGATTCTGTTGAAAACAGAATTTTCTTGCGTTGTTCCGTGACAGCTGTTAGCAGTGTTGCCAAACAATAACTTTTTTCTTACAAATAAACAATTGCTTAACGAAATAAAAAGGAAAAACCACTAAATAAACAAAGAAATAAATGAACAAAAATAATAAAATGCTCAAACAATTAAGTAGATAAATATTTGGCATGTTTAATTAATTTTGGATAATTGCACAAAATTCTTCCCGTAAATAAACGGAACATCAACATCACATAAACAACCAACTAACCCGGCCTTTAGTTACAATTGAAAAATACTTAACTGAGTTTCAAAATCACAAATAATAAGTACATTAAAAAAAGAACTAGTTAGCAAACCCTTAGGCTTAATATCTTCATAACTTTTGAACGTATTAAAAAAAAAAAAATAATGTAAGAAAGACTTTAATATAATTTGAAAGTGAGTTTCTTCATATTTTATTTATTTATTTATTTATTTATTTATTTATTTATTTATTTATTTATTTATTTATTTATTTATTTATTTATTTATTTATTTATTTATTTATTTATTTATTTATTTATTTATTTATTTATTTTTTTCTTAATAGAATCAGTTAAGGCGTTTTTAAAATATGCTTCAATATATTGTGCGATTTATCACGAGTATTAGTCAATTCATAAAAAGTGGATTATATTATTAATACATGTATCCGAATTGACTGAGAAACCCAGTTCCCTGTGTTATCTTTCAGATGTATTTACCTAATTTTTTGCTTACTTAACATTTCCGTAGTTATTTGGTAATTAGTAGCGAAAAAATTAAAACAAAAAATCGGGAAAATGTTTATTCTTAACTCTGAAATCATTGTGCGAAAAAAAAATAATGTGGATTTGACTTGAAGATAATTTTCTGCATCTGCATTTTCTGTCTGCATATTTAGATGTATCATTTGTTAATATCGCACAAATGGTTCTTGAGTTATAGTCTAAATTGGACAAACCATTCTCGAATTTTACTAGTGTGACCACTGAATAAGGTGATTATATTAATCATGACAATAAAAAAAATCTGTACGTGATAGAATAAAGTGGAAGCTAATTCTTGTTTAGCTCATCAAAATCCAATTATTTTTCTCTAAAGAATGTTCAAATGAGTAAACGGACGCACAGTGGTTCCAAAACGCTTCTTTGTAAATAATTCTGTAACTTTTAAACCGTTAGAGATATCTCAATAAAATTTCACATGGACAGGTGAAGTGTTTTTGAGTTTGAAATTGGCCATCTCATAATATATTCAAATTTTTTTTTTTTTAAATTGCCAAAAATTCATTTATGATATAACAGAAATGAAATTAGTCCTTGTAAATCTCTACAAAAAATATGCTTACATGCGTAGGTTATTTCCTTTAGTTTAGGAAATATTCAGGTCGAAATACATTTTTAGCCTCGTTTTTTTATTTTTATTTTTTTTAACTTGGCGGGCTTAATATTGCCCCTAAACAATAATTAAGTTTTAAGCAAAAACATAAACTTTTAACACAAGTATTTGGTATCTAAGAAAATTAGAATATTATTAAGATTAATGATTTATAAAAAAAAGTTAGTGGAATGTAACTTGATTACAGAATTTCTCGAATTTTTTAAACATAAATTTAATATTTAAACTTTAATAAAATTTAAACGAATAGTGACATTTTATTGAAATTTGAGTACAATATGTACAAAGTTGCTCTAAAATTAGAAAATTAAAAATATTCCCACTTTTTTATATAAAAATACCCAATCCGTATAAAACGTGTTAAAAAATTTACTTTTTTCATTGAAATGGTCGTTATAAGGGGCCTCCGCCAGAAAATACTTATTGATGTTTACCTTACATATAGATAAATAATTATATATAATTAAAATAATTTTAAGTCGATTTGCAATTTGAAAACTTAACAAAAAAAAGAAAGACAAATTTTTAAAAATTTACAAAATTTGTATATGACTCGTGGGAAGACCTTTGCTCCAAACTTCTCCAGATTTACTTTACATATATTTGTATTAATATTTCTTTTGAAAACATTAAAAAAAATGATAAAGCCCAGAACAAAAAACAAATTTTATCGGTGAATAAATATTGTCACCTTTTTGGAAAAAAAAAAAAAAAAACAAAAAAAAAAATATATGTAAAATTTTTTTTAATGTTCCTACTTCAGATGAATATAACTTATTAACGGATTCATATATTTATATAATTCTTGCAATAATATTATTTACAATTTTGTAAGGAATCTGGTGAGTATTTAAAAAAACTTGGGAGCAATATTAAGCCCGCCATTTGGGGCTAAAAATGAGGTAAAAATTTAAAAAGAAAGATAACCTACATGTTAGCATATTTTTATGTAGAGATTTACAAGGACTATCTATATATACAATTTTTTTTTGTGCCATATCGTAAATGAATTTTTGGCTTTTTTTTCAAAAAAATTACATACCCGAGATGACCAACTTTGGAGGGCCACCCACTACCCCCCTGACCCGTCCTGTACTCTTCCAAGTTAACTCGAAACCATGTGAAAACTCACCTCTGTGTGAAAACTCACCATGTGAAATTTTATTGAGATATCTCCAACGGTTCAAAAGTTACAGAATTAAAAAAAAAAGTTTTGAAACCACTGTAGAACAGTGTCAAAGATCCGAAACTTTATGAATTTAAATCTTAATTTTTCTCTAAGAAAAATACTTCCACGTGATATAGTTGTAAAAGTGGACAGCTTGCAAAAATGCAATCTAGTGCGAAACTATGCAAATTGATAATAAATATGTGATAAAATCAACTTCTAAGGATCTCAAGTAGCAGATTTATCATACATTTGACAAATAACAAATGAAGCAAACGACACACTTAATAAACTTTTTTATTCCTGGTAAAATTTTAGTATAACTCAGGCATTCTAAATCTGTTATATGTACTTTGAAATCCAAATTTATTTTTAAATTTCTGGGAAATAGTCATGATTTCCTAACATTATTAAAAAAAAACTGTTCTTTCTGCTTATTTAAAAAGATCATTTTATCCAATTTATTTCTTTAGTTTATAAGATTTGCTTTTATACAAATATTAATTTGCAATAAATTCTTAAATTTTATTAACATATCTAAAGTGTAAAAATATGTGCCACAAGATTTAAATCAACACACTCACACTTACAACAATCATGACGCCAAAAAGCCCGGAAGAAATTATATTAAGAAAAACACAATTTTCTTATTAAATTTGTAGCAAGAACTTGGGAAATATTGTATACCAGCTAAATGTTTATGGGATAGTGTGAGGTTGCTAGCACAACCACTGTAAAACGGAAACGGAAATAGAGACTAAAGTGCAAATGTATATTAAAGTTTTTCGATGAGGGAGGGCAGGGTAACCTAAACAGGTACAGATAAAAGTATTTTGTTAGTAAATAAAATAAACAAACATCCAACAAATGCTTTCATATATATTTTAAGTATAAAATGATTTTCTTATCTTAAATATGACACGTACATTTGTTTTCCTTCTACCGTACAAATTATTGTTATTTGTGTTAAAAAAAGAAATTTTCTCTACTTTGTCAGAGCTTATTTATTTACTTTAACTACCACATTTGCACTTACATACTCATACACTTTTGTAATATTACTAGAAATGTGTTACTAAAATAGCGTTAAAATGACACATTTTTCCACTTAATTCTTTTTTTATTTTTTCTAAAAGTTTAACAAAAAATTAAAAAAAAGATACAAAACTTTAACATGAGGAATTGTTGAATTTCATAAGACGATTAAAAATTTGAAATGAAACAAATACGTCTGAGAACAACTTTCAAAATACTACAACCATAAGTGTGAAGATGCTTAAGGTTATTACGTCTTAAAAATATAAAATTTTAAGTATTTTTTTTTTTTTTAACACAGATCATGTAATTGCAAAAAAAATCTATGTTTTAATACCTTCAGCATTTAAAAAACAGGACAGAAAAGTACTTTTGCTCATACCAAAATATATAATGGTGTAAACCTACTACATATTTATTGAAAAATATCTAACGGTTTATCATTTAAAAGAATTAATGACTAACAGTGATCGCCTTTCTCTTCTCATTAAAAAATGAGTATATAAGTGTTGAAGTAAAAATTTACTACTGATATTAATTTCTAAAAAAATTACAAGCATTTATGGAAAATGTTCGATATTGGCGACATATTCTCGAAGACTATAATGATATGATTTCCTTATTAAAAAATACAAATTTACAAAATTTTAATTTGACAAAAAACAAATTAAAAAATTAAATAAGGAGTGCAATCGAAAAAAATTGAATACACTTTTTGCCTCATAACTTTTTTCGGATGCAATATTTAAATTTTTTTTTTTTTTTTTTATCTAGTTATCATTGAAAAATATGTCAGTTCTTATTTTAATGACAACAATGTTGATTTATTGTCAGTTTGATCAAAATCAGTGACAAAAAAGAAGTGTGCGCTACAAATTATTAAAAAATTTCAAAAGATCCAAACTGGTACTACAAATAATTAGCCAAAATGACTGCCGTCAAACTGTTTCCAATGCTATTAAACAGTATCAGGAGAATTTGACCATTGATAGGAAACCTGGTTCTGGAAGAAAAAAAAGGTCCACATGATATTGGGAAGGCCAGAAAATTGAAAGCATATTGAAAAGAACTCCAAACACATCTGGTAGAAAAGTAGTCCGGTTAGATCATGCTCTGATTATTTGGTACAAAAAGTTAAAGCTAATATGGAGTTGAGAACATATAAAGTCCAAAAAGTTTCAGAAAGGAATGCTGCAAAAAATTTAGAAGCCAAGAATAGGGCACGGAAATTAAAAACAAATTTCATACAAAAATACTAATTTTGTATAATGGGCAATGAAACGTATGTGTTGGAAGAATTTTCGCAGCTTCTGTTGCAAAATTTTTATGTTGTTATTATCTCGAGGGAATGTTAAAGATAAGTTTAGGACCCAAAAGCAGACAAAATTTCCTAAAAAATTCCTCGTATGACAAGCTTTATGAAGTTGCGACAAAACAAGGAATTCAATTGTTGCAGTCAGCTCTATAAATATCGAAATATTCATCAAAGGATTCTTCCTTTCATAAGAAAGCACAATGTGACCACACATTTTTGGCCCGATTTGACATCATGTCACTACGGTAAAAAAGCTTTGGAGTGGTACCAAAACAATAACATAGTTTTTGTAGCACAAAAAAGGTGTCCCAAAACACCGAAGATTTTAAAAGAAGATGTGCACATTGGTCCTAAAAAGTGAGTTAAGCAACTATCAAATCTCTAACGGAAGGGTTACCAAAAATTGTACAGAAGATCATAAGTAGTGGTTAGAACTATAAAAGTTATATATTTCTGTGATCTGTAATATAATATCAATTAAATAAAACAATAATGAAATCTCTGAGATCAACCATTTCCAAATTATTGAATTTTATATATTTAAGATTTTTTCGAACGCACTCCTTAATATGTCAATTAAGAGGATCATAACAAGTTAATAGATAAAGATCAAAAATGGAAGTTTTTCTTATTCAAAAAGCTGGGTATTCGGCAGTGTTGCAAATTCAATAGAATTTATGGTATTAATACTTGAAATATCATAACCATACTAACGGCTTGTTAGATTTGCATACAATTTTATACAGGCATATCAGAGGAGTGTACAATTTTAATTTTGGTAGTGGACCCTCATGCTCTTCAGGAGTGGAGCTATTAGGGCTCAAAATAAGGCACCTCTGACATTGAACATTTTTCATCGCTTGGCAAATTTTTGTTTTGTACGATTCAAATGTTTTTACATCTTCTTAAAGCTCTCGACAAGGCCTATGAAAAATATGCTTGCATATGTTATACTATATTTCCTATAGTTTTCAAGTTATTTGAATTTGAAATTTCAACTATCGCCAATTTTCACCAAAACTTGGTGCAGTTTTTTTAAAAGTATGTAGTATTTTTATCTGATTTTCTTAAGTTTAAATTACCTAAAAAAAGAATTATCTATCGAATGAAAAAAAAAAACTAAAAGTCGATATCTCTCCTGAGTCCCAAAATAAATGACTTTTAAATTGAAAGTTACAAAAATTATGATTTTTTGTGTGTTTTTTGGCAAAAAAAAAGTGTTTACACTCTTTTTTCTCAAAAACAAAATTTTATTTAAGAACATATAATAATTTTATACTTTTCTAAAAGGTATCTTCTCGGAGTTGATTTTAGAATTAAGAGAGAGCCGAAATTCCCAACAAGTCATTTTGATTTTAACCTATATGTTCTAAAATCCCAAAGACTAGTTCCGCAAAGCTATTTCAAAATGTCTAATGTGTTCCAAAGAGTTGCCAATGGCTTTTTCCAAAAATTAAAAAATAATAATTTTCGGGATTTTCGTTGGTTTTTTTGGGAATTGTGGGATTTCCTTTTTTTGACATATAATCTGACAAATTATATTCTTAATTTTTTCAAATAAATTTCTTTATTTAGCTGATATAATTCTTAATTATTTACAAAATCGAAACTGCCCACTGTGCACTATAATGTTCAGAATATATTGACTCTAGTTGCGTTCGCGTACAAGTGTTAGTTGTGTTAAAAATCTTGCAAGTAAGAGCAAGACACGCAAACAAAAGCTGACAGTTTATTATAGAGAACTTAATGAAAGCTTCTGGATGTTTTTCTTCTATCAACATTCATCAATTAATGAAACGACTTTAAATTTAATACTATAACAACTTATTTATTTTATTTATGAAAAGTCATAATCAATTATGATCTGATGTTTCTTCGAGACTCGAGATGTTTAAACAGTATATGCTAACCTTCGTTTTCAATTCATTTTTCATTCATTTTCTGTATAAAATTCTTAAGGTGTATTAGGATTAGTCAAATATTTTACCAAAATGAAATAACCACAACCAAAAATATTTTTTTATCTTTTCCATTTTAATGGAAAAATATTTTTTACTATCATAAATCATAGCTGACATTTTACCGAATCTTGTTTGACGCTGTTTTTTCTTACAAAAAATTTGCAAGATCAAACAACGGTAAACAATTTTTGTAGAATTAGTCACCCAAATTTGGTAAAAAGTGAAAATAGCAAAAAAGCAAGTCACTTGTTACAGTAAAAAAGATGGGGGTATATTGATTTCGTCATTCCGTGTGTAACATGTCGAAGGAATCACAAAGTATATATTTTCTGGGTCCTGGTTAGATTCTGAGTCGACCTAGCTATGTCCGTCCGTCTGTCCGCCTGTTGAAAGCAGGATAGGGCTCGAACGGGACAACGTAGGGGGACGAAATTTGGCACAAATATATATCTTATATAAGGTTTGTTTGCTATTAAAAATGGGCAAAATCGGTTCATAAAAACAAAAAAGTTATGGGCTAAAAACTAGAAACTCAGGGTGTCTATTTCATACTTTTCTGCTAATATCTCTTAAACAGAAGTATGTACGATAACGAAATTTTGTATAAATAGTTTGGGGGTCGATATAAAATCGGAAACCAAAAATAGGCGTGGTCCGCCCACTTTACCGCCCACCTCCCATATAAGGTGAAACATCAACGAAATTGTGTTCAAATAGTTCAAGGACCAATGTAGACTCGGAAACAAAAAATGGGCGTGTTCCGCCCACTTTACCGCCCACCTCCCATATAACGTAAAATTTAAAAAATTTTATGGTGGGTATATAAGGAGTGCGACCGAAAAAATCTTAACATATATAAAATTCAATAATTTGGAAACGGTTGATCTTAGAGTTTTGTGTGTTTTTTATTCAATTGATAACATACTACAGATCACAGAAAAGAATAACTTTTATACTTCTGTCCACTACTTATGAACTCGTAGACCTTTTTTGATAACCTTTCCTTTAGAGATTTGATAGTTGTTTCAGTAATTTTTTGGTACAGTCTGCCCATCTGCTTTTAAAATCTTTGATATTTTTGGACAATTCTTTTGTCCTCTTCTATTTTCTTTTCACAAAAGTCCAATATCTCTTCACTGGTCTAAGCTCCGAACAATTTAGAAGATTGAACTCTCTTGGTACAAAAACTATGCTCTTGCTTTGGTACCACTCCAGAGCTTTCTTACATAGTGGCATGATGCCAAATCGGGCCAAAAATATGTGGGCACATTGTGCTCTCTTATAAAAAGAAAAAGATTTTTTTGCAAACATTCTTTGATGTATTTTTATTGTAACAAGTGACTTGCTTTTTTGCCGCAACTGCATAAATTTTGCCTCACCACGAATTCTTTAGGAAATTTCGTCAACTTTTCTATCCTAAACTTATCTTCAACATTTCTTTGAGCATTAGCAATATAAAAATTTTAACTCGAAAGCTGCGAAAAAATCTGCCGGTACATACGTTACATCGTTCTTTATACAACATGAGTATTTTTGTATGAAATTTGATTTTAATTTCCATGCTTGGCTTCTAAATTTTTTGCAGCATTCCAGTCTGGAACTTTTTGGACTTTACATGTTCTTAACTCCACATTAGCTTTAACTTTTCGCACCAAATAGTCAGAGCACTGAGCTAATCGGGATGCTTTTCTACAAGATGTTTTTGGAGTTCTTTTCAATATGCTTTCAATTTTCTTGGCCTCCCCAATATCATGTGGACCTTTTTTCTTCCCGAACAATGTTTCCTAGCAATGATCGAATTCTCCTGATATGGTTTAATAACCTTGGAAACAGTTTGACAGTGGACATTTAATTCTTTGAGCAATTATTTGTAGGACCAAATTGAATTTTTTGGAATTTTTTTAATAATTTATAACACGTACATCATTTTCGCCACTCATTTTGATCAAACTCACAACAAATCAACATGGTTGTCATTAAAAATAATAACTGACATATTTTTCAATGATAACTAGATCAAAAAAAATTTTAAATATTGCTTCGGAAAAAAGTTATGAGACAAAACGAGTCTTAAGATTTTTTCGATCGCACTCCTTAGATTCGGCCGAGCCGCAAAAAAACGTAACTCCATGCTAACGAAAGCGTAGAAGGTACAGAAACCCAAAATTATTCCAATTCGTTCGACTTGCTTTCGTTCGACATAGAGAAACAGGCTATAAAATTTTCAAATTTATTTCTTATAAAACATTTAATATAAAAAGGAGAATCCATTTTCTTTATCCTTGTCAAATTAAGTTTTAAAATTATAAAATATTATTTGAATTTTACATCATAATTTTTTAAAGGGACGTTTGTATTTTTGTTTAATTTTTGTGATCGAAAAACGACCTTTAATTACGTGTTGTAATTTAGGTTTATATTCGGTTTTTTTACAAAATACAGTTTTTTTAATAAACTCCCGAATTATGGTGCCACCTTTAGATTCTAAACATCCTACGAAGATGTTTGAACATTGTTTTCAGGCTAATTTTTTAAAAAAACTAAAATTAAAACATATTAAAAAATTGTTATGAAAGGAACTATTTAAAATATTTTTTTACTCGAATTATTCGATTAATTAGGAATTTTAAGATACATGTACATGGGACCGACTAAATTCGATTGGCTAAAAATTTGGTTGCCACAACGAATCTGTTTTCTCTGTGTAAGTTAAAAAAATACAAATCATAATAAATTGAATCTTCTTGTATGTATTAAAATTTTATACTTTTCGGTGTAATATTTCAAGTAGTTAGAGTTACTATCTTCCCATTAAATTTTTCATCATCTAGTCATAAAAATTTCTAGTGTATTTTGTAACTTTTTTCCACTGTTTTACTTTCTACTTAATAATATTTTATTTAGAATTTCTCTCCCGTGCTTTTTTACAACTGTGGAAAAACGTGTCATTATATTTGCTACTATATTTGTATCTATTTTTATTTGTCTTTCTGTTGTTTGAAAAGTTTAGGCATTTTATTGGCCTTTTTTTCTATGTTGTTGGTAGAGAGAGAAATGTTAAAGTCATCAAGTAAATGGACTCACGTTTATATTGTGTTTGGATTGTAAGTAATGAAACTAAAAAATTAGTTTGCAGGAGAAAAAATTAAAGGCCTAGTCTTACCTTTACAGAAAATTAAATTTAAATTAAATTTGTGTGTATGTATGTATGTATGTATGTATGTATGTATGTATGTATGTATGTATGTATGTATGTATGTATGTATGTATGTATGTATGTATGTATGTATGTATGTATGTATGTATGTATGTATGTATGTATGTATGTATGTATGTATGTTTTGATATGAGTTCAATGTTCAAATTTGTTTATAAAAAAGCATTTGTTTCTAAAGTACTCACAAAAAAATATTTATCAAAAATTTCAAATAACTTTTTAATGGTATTTTACAGAATCCTCATAACCTGATTCGACAATCCGAGCTAAATATATAAATTTATTTAGAATATAAAATTTCATAATTTTCCTTTGATATTTTTCTTTTAGCCAAAATACAGCCAACAAGATGCTTATTTTATGAGAAGAAAAGATTAGAAATTATAATGAAAAATAATTTATTAGAAAATTAAAAAGTACCATGAAAACAAATTCTAAAGCTTAAGAAAAAACACGTGTTTAAGGCTGCATGCAAAGAAATAATAATAGTGTTAATATTGACAGCATAGGATGGTGAAATAAAATGTAGCATATTTGAAGGCTGTTATGGTTTAAGGAAAATATAAAATAAGTATTTACCTACGTAAGTAAAAAAGTTTTAATTTATGAATATTTTAAGTTGCAGCCACTTAACAAGTACACAATTTATATATTGTAATCATTTAGAGCATTAATAAATAAATTTCATAAAATAATAAAAGCATACTTTAGGGGCAGTTAGCATTTAATAATAGTAACTTCTTAAAAGTGAGATTTAAGAAGTTACTAATTAACTTTTAATAACAAAAATTCATTATTAATAGCTAGAACGTATATAGGACAGTATTTCAAAATTGAAACTAATTTGCATAAAATAATCCCTATTTAAATATATAAATGTAAAATAGAGTATAAACTCGATAATCCAGAAAATTGTTTGCAGACCTCAATCCGTATTATCGAATTATCCGGATTAAAGAAATTTTTTGCTGGCACACAATTTTTAAAAAATGTAATAAAATTTATCATTTATTTAATATATGAAACATTTAAAGTATTAAGACTAAATTTTTCGTCTAAAACCACAATATTTTAAAATTTCCAAAGATTTTTAATTTTGCTAAAAAAAAGTCAACATTTTTTACTGACAAAATTAGAAATAATAATTAACTGAAAATTAATGAATTCAACTGCAATAAATTTTTACATCATAATTATACCCCACACCACCATAGGTGGGGAGGGTATTATGCGTATGTGCTGATGTTTGTAACACCCAAAAATATTGGTCTAAGATCCACCTTTATTTATACCAATCGGCTTAGAATCACTGTCTGAGTCGATTTAACGATGTCCGTCCGTCTGTCCGTCTGACCGTCTATCCGTCCATGTAAACCTTGTAATCAAATTACAGGTCGCAATTTTGAACCAAAATTAATGAAGTTTGGCACACAGGTTTACAGTCGAGGGACAAAGCCTATTGAAATTGGTTATAATCGGTCCATTATTTCACCTAGCCCCCATACAAATGTCCTTCCGGAAAAGGGTTTAACGATCATAAATCCCTCAAATATAAATCCCTCATATTTAGAAAGATCGGTCCATAATTTACCATAGCTCCCATATAAACCCCATAAATCCCATTAAAATGTTAGTATCAAGTTAATATTCGACACAAATAAGATTTATATAAACATAAATGATAGTGCCAAATTTTACAAAGATCGGTCCATAATTTACCATAGCTCTCATATAAGGCCCTCTCTCGGGAATCACACAAATGTGAATAAATTCATATAAATGTTATGCATCGACATAATATTCTGTATTCGTATTTTTTTATTTTATATTTAATATGAATATCAGTCCACATTTGGCTCCAAGTCTAATAAAAGACCCCTCCCCGAGTTATAATGGACACAATTGTGGAGGGTATCATATGGTCGGGCTTGACCGACTATAACTTTTTCTCTTGTTTTTATTATATTTTTAAAGCGACAGTTAAATTTAAATAAAAATATTACTTTTATATTAAATCCGGATTACAGAGTTGCAATCAATCCGGATTATAGAGTATGTAATGAGTTAGCAAATGTCGTCCAGATTACCAAAAAATCCGGATTATTGAGTTTATACTGTAATTTATAAGAATTACAAAATTAAATTCAGGAAAAAAGGAAAAAAGATCTAATTAATATTTTAAAAATTTATTATAGAAGAAATCATTTTAAAAATCAGTTTATAAAATATATTTTAAATTCTTGTTTACTTAGTTTTCGAAATATAACTTCCCTTAGCATTAAATTATTTTTATTTTTTTTTTTTTTTTTTTAACTCAATTTATAACCATAAAATTTAAATGTTTTGACATTAATTTTCTTTTGGTGGTTAAACAATTTTCCATCATTTATATGGATTTTTAAACATTAAAAAAAAAAAAAACGTTTAACAGAAGAAACAAAAAAATAAATAAAATGTTGCCTTCATTACCTCTACTAAATGAAAATGATATGGCATCAAGTTGAAACCTTTAAACTGAAATAGTAAAACAAAAATAAAGGGCTCAAACAAACAAAAAAAAAAAAAAATGGAAAGTAAGAAAATTTTCAAACTCTTGCTTTTAGTGGAACACACAAAAAACACATACACACAAGAAATAAGAATAAAATTTAAAATATGTTACCAAACTTCAAGTTTTGTGGCATCTCTCATAAAATAACAACTACATCAATATCAACAACTAAAAAACAACTTTCTATAACCTAAGAAAAAAAAAATGGATAAAAATTTGTGGCTTTAAGAAATTTTTTCTGCTTTTTATACCCTACACCACCATAGGTGGGGAGGGTATTATGCGTTTGTGCTGATGTTTGTAACACCCAAAAATATTGGTCTAAGACCCACCTTAATTTATACCAATCGGCTTAGAATCACTTTCTGAGTCGATTTAGCGATGTCCGTCCGTCCGTCCGTTCGTCTGTCCGTCTGACCGTCTGTCCGTCCATGTAAACCTTGTAATCAAACTACAGGTCGCAATTTTGCACCAAAATTTATGAAATTTGGTACACAGCATTTTTTTGGTCCAGGGACGAAGCCTATTGAATCTTTAGCATTCTAAAATATTTTTTGGCAGAATAGCAATTTTCGTCCGTCCGTCTGTCTATACAAATGGTTTAAATGGCTCGAAAATGGCACTTAATTCAGGGAAAGGCTATATCACTAATATTTATAATTAGTTTTTATATTGATCGGGAAGTAAAAAACTTATATATTTTTGGAATTTTAAGACTTTTCTAAAGAATTCTAATGAATGTCCTTCCGTCCGTCTGTTTATTAATTTTTATAAACTTGACAATTCAAAATCGTTTATTTTTAGACTCAATAAAGATATCGACTTCAAATTTTCTTTATTCGACAGACAATTTCGTTTTTAATAAACTGCAAAAAAATATGATAAAATCGTTTGAAAATGTTGGGATATATATGGAAAAGACTTGACCAACACCTTCCAAAGTTGAGATTTTTGAAATTTCAAATTAATATATTTCGGAAAATATATATATACATGCAAGCATGTTTTCTAAGGAATTTATCAAGGACTTTAAGTTGATAAAAAAATCTTGGAAATAGGGTAAGGAACAAAAATTCCCTAGAGGTTAAACATTTTCTATGACATTAGTACCCTATTTTGAACTCCTATAGCACCGCTCCTGAAAAGTATATGGAATCCTTTTTCTAAACTTAAAATATTGCTGTCCTTTGTGAAATTTCATGTAAATTTAACCAGCCGATTAGAAGTTACAGATTTATTTCGATTCTGCCCCGTGTCCCGATCAACTCGGAAGCACCTCAGCTCTGACCACATGAAATTTTATTTCAATATCTCCAACGCACAACGTGCGATTCAAAAAATAAAATGTCAAAACTCATTCAAACGTGCACATACCCGAAAGAAGCACTTCTTCTTAAGGAAGATGGAGATCAGAAATATATCGCTAAAATTATGTAAAACTAGTTTCCCATTCATAATTTTCAAATGACTAAGTTGCCTTTACAAAGTCCTGATTTAAATTCAATGGAAAATTTGTATGACTGATAACACAGGTCAACAAAATCACAAAAAAGTTTTATATCTCGAATAATCCAGCAAAATTATTATTCCTTAGGCTTTATATAGTGTAGAAAGTCAAATGAAAATTTTTCCATCACGTCACATTTTTAACCCATTGATGATCAAAGAAAATTTGCTTCCTTGAAGAGTTTTTAGGCTATAAAATTTTCCAGGTAATAGTTAGAGGAAATTAGTCACACATGTTTTATAGGCAAGACATGGGGCTACAAAAATGTAGTACTAGTCAACTTGTCACACATAGCCCCTAACACTGGGTCTCCACGAAATATTTTTATATCATAATATTTAACAGAGAGTGTCAAATCCGCTCTCTGAGAGAATTATCTCACGTGTAGACTAAAATAGTGATAAGATTTTTCTACACAACTATCTTATAAGATTTACTCTCAAAAAAACACACATATACGAAAGTTTGTGTGTGTGAATGTGTATTTTTAAAAATACTTAAAAACAATGTTTTTTTGTAAAATTGTATTATTTTAATGGTTATTCTACATTCTGAAACATATTTTCATTAAAATTGTGCTAAAAAATTTAGAATTTCTTAAATAAAAATTACATGTTTACTCTGTGACTGAATGAAAATAATGAAATATTATGAGATTTATTAGAATACATTTTCCCCTTGTTTAAGATTTAACATAATATAAAGAAAATGTTTACTCTCTTCTGCCGGCGTTATCTTACATATTATATCAACGTGAAGACAGTATGTAAAAGTCGTTAAAGTTGTAAAAATCAAGAATTTCTCAATTAACACTTATAAAACCATTGAAAAACGAGAGAAGAAGATATAGTCGGTCAAGCCCGACCATATGATACCCTACACCATTGTCTATGTGTACCAAAATTCGGGAAGGGGCCAAGTGTGGACCGATACTTGTATTAAGTGTAAAATAAAACATACTAATACAGAATATTACATAGATACTAATATTCACATGTATTTATGCACTTTTGGGTGATTCCTGAAATTGGGTATGATATGGGAGCTAATGTAAATTATGAACCGATCTTCATAAAATTTTGCAATGTCATTTATACTTATAAAAAACTTATTTGTGTTCAGTATTGTGTTAATACTAAAATTTTTATGGGATTTATGCACGTTAAAGTGATTTTCGGCAGAATGGTTCATATGGGAGCTATGGTCAATTATGGACCAATCTTCTCTTATATAAAACTTATTTGTGCAAAATTTCCAATTTTCAAGGTATTTATTGGTGTTAAATTTCTATTCCGGGAGGACATTTGTATGCGGGCCAGGTGAAATAATTGGCCGATCATGACCAAATTCAATATGATTCGTCCTTGTGCAAAAAAGTCATATGTACCAAATTTCATCAAATTATCTTCAAAATTGCGACCTGTACTTTGCGCACAAGCTTTACAGCCAGTCAACCATCTATGCACAGAGGGCCAGGGAGATCGATTTTTGGCCAAAACTCCTTATCGTTGTCGGATATTGTAAAAAAAATCATATTTCAAGGTTATTGGACTTGCTGATTCCAAAAATGAACTAAAAAATATAAAATTCAAAATGACGGAACCAAAATGGCTGCCAAAATTTTTTAAAAAATTTCAGATCTAGGTAAAATTTTGTGTATAGGCAGTTTTAGAGTTACTTAATTTGAAATCTGAATTTGAAAAACAAAATGGCGGACTCAACATGTTTCTTTATATTATGTTAATTTCTTCAAAAATATATTTTTTTTTTATAATCGATAAATGTGTCAAAAACCAAATACAATAAAACTGAAATATGTTTTCTATAAAATTATCAAAAATATTAAAAAATGTAAATTGGTGGAGTATCTTTTTAAAATTAAGTTTTCTGTTTGTTTTTGTTGTTACGGAATTTAAGAGCATACATAAAAATCAAGTAAGAAAGCTATAGTCAGTCTATCCCGACGATATAACACCCTACACCATTACTTTTGTACATTAAAATTATTTCCGAAATTTTCGGATGTGGACCTAATAAGAAATTAGTTTTCATGGTATATTACCATGATACTGTAATTTTTGTTCGATTTTGGGAATTAAAGTTATTTTCGAAAGTGGACTTTATATAGGAGCTATGCCTAATTGTGGACCGATCTTCCTGATATTTTGCACTCCGATTTAATATTGCATATAACTTATTTGTAGTGAATTTTATTGAAATAGTGATATAAACAAAGCATTTCTATGCGTTAAAACCCTATTCGAGGGGTATTTATATGGGAGCTAGTTGAAATAATTGACGAATCATGACCTATTTCCGTATTGTTTTTCTTCTTTTAAATGGAGATAGAAAATTAAATGAATCTATAATTATACGAAAGTATCCATTTTTGTGTAAATACACTGGATAATTATTTATTTGAAAAAATATCTAAATGTTTTCATTAAATTTATTATATTTTGATATCTAGGAACAATATTATAAATTGGTGCGATATGGTCATTTATCATTTGGAGCAAGTTTGGGCAACTTTTTTCAAAAACTAACATTCCATTAGATATAAAAATAGAAAAAAATTGTTTTTATCGGACTGAGGATTTGTGTGGATTTCTTTGGAAGAAGGTTAATATCAGAAAAATTTTAACTTATATGATTAAAATTTAAAAAAAATATACTATATGTAAATAATTTAAATAGTTGCCGATTTTGATGTTAATTGATGCGAAAAAAAATTTCAGCTTTCATCATAAACATATGTAGCAAAAACCAAAAAAATGGTCCTTCAATAAAAATAATTTCCAACAACTTTTTTAACTTTAGATCAGAAGGAAATGGTGTAGATGGATAACAAAAAAAATTTCGGAAAACATACTTTTAAATATTCCTAACAATTTGCCATATTCATTATTTTCAAATTCTTAAAAACGACTTATGGCCAAAAATCTATCTCTCTGGCCCTCTGTGCTATGGTGGTGTAGGGTATAATGAGGGATAAGGAGAAATTTGTATTTGATATAACTAATACAAGACCGCAGATTTCAAAAATAGTAACATTTTTAAAATCGAATTGACGGAAAATGCGTAGACACCAAAAGTTTAAAAAAAATGAAATTCAAGTTTAAATTATAAACCTAACAAAAAATTAGAAAAAATTTATATCTTGAATAATTTTTGTTTAATTCTTACTCCTAAGACTAAATGTAGTGAAAAAACACTTTTAGCCTATTGATGACCAAATAAAATATGTACCTCTAAGAAATTTTTAGGCTATATAATTTTCTGGGTAATAGATAGAGCAAATTATGGATCCGTATTTTATAGAGAAAGAATAATGCAACAAAAGTGTAGAATATGTCATGTCTCTAACATGCCCTCTATGGCACCTAAAAGTCTTTAAAATTGCAAAGTACAGAAAAAATAGGAAAAATGAGCAAGGAACCATGGGAGCTTTTACACTAAAACGCTGTTACTGAGAAATTATATCAACGCATATAGAACCCTACTTTGGTGACAGACTATTACGGTAAACATTAAAAAACAGTACATTCTTAAATCCTAATTTAAGAAAAAAATAACCGTATATTTATCAATGAAGTTAAAAATAAAAAAAAAATTATATATTTTAAAATTGTGACGTCATGGAAATATTTTATTTAACCTTCTGCACTAGATTTAGTCTAAGGAGTTTAAATTAGGCCGAAGTATTCACAATATATTTTTCTTATAATTTTTTGTTAACTCTGTTATTTAAATTGGTATTTTTATTATTATTATTTTTTTTTCATATTTTTGATGGCTACGCATTTTCTGTAAGTGAGCTTTTAAAAATTTTTCCATTTTTTAGATCTACGATCTTTTGTTTATTATACCAATTACACATTTTCCCTCTACACCCACTTCTTACCCATCATTTTTCAATGATTTTATGAGGGTTAATAGAGAATTCCTTTATTTCTAGGGGCTATGTGTGACAAGTTAGAGACTTGACTATTACTACATTTTTGTAGCTTCATGTCTTGGCTATAAAACATGAGTAACTACTTAAATCTGCTTTACCTATTACTTGAACAATTTTATAACCTAAAAACTCATCATTGAACCATATTTTCTTTGGTCCTCAATGGGTTAAAAATGTGAGGTGAAATCAAAATCGTGATTGGGATGACTATACCTACAATATCTGAAACATGATTTTCAAGATAATTTTTTAGTGTTGACCTGTGTAATCAGTGAATGATCACTAACCAGCTTAGATGATGTTTAGAGTAAAAAAGTAAAAGACAAAAATACCGATGCAAACAACAAGGAACTTAGTGAAAAAATAAATATTTAAAATAATAAAGAAAATAACATACGTGCACAATTGGAAGAGTCGAATAGTGTTGTTTTTTGGAAATAAATGCAGAAAATTTAGGTTTTATGTAATTTTTTTATATCCCCAAATATACATCAAGATATTAAAAGAGACCTAAAATTTTATTTAGCCACTGTATGTGTCAGTGGCATCTGTTTTTTCTGCATCGGAATTAAACGTTTTTTTTTTTTTTAATTTTTTAATAATGTGTCAGTTTTCAACATCTAATATTTGCAAATCAATATCTAAAAAAAATCTTAAAATCTTTTAAAATATGTCACTTAATGTCCAACACTTTTTTCTCCCACAATAAAACTATATTTCATAGAAATTTACTCAAGCGTTACAACTTTCATGCCGAACACATAATATAATCTTACCGTATGTCAAAAAGGATGTAAAGACATTAATGATAAGAACCCATACACCCATACACTCATACAAAACTTCACATAACATTATCCCTAAAAGTAACAAAAATTTAAATGTATTTTAAGCTCTCCTGTAGAAGAAAAAAAAGGAAGGGAAAAAAACAGAAAGGTAACTAAAACGATTAGTATCAGGATGAAAATAAATGAGAGGAGTCTGCCTTTTTTTACACATCGTTGGTGTTAAAAATTACATTTATTCACATTTCTTTTACATTTGTATCCATTTAAAAGTTAAAATAATCAAATAAAAAAATTATCATAATATATAACCTTAAAAAATATTTTTTGGAATAATAAGTATGATAATTGTGTAAATGTGTGTCAGTCATACCGAGTTAAGTGATAATGCGTGTAGGTTACAAATGGCTTAACTGGGTAAAAGTAGCTTGTATTTTTACTTTTTTTTTATATAATTTTTTGTAAAACATTAGCGAAGCATAAAAAAAGATTTGGGATTTATACAGCTTAAAAGGGTTTTAATAATATTATCACAGCTCACATAAAAACAGGAAAAAAAGGTTGAGTTTTCTTTTTCTATTAGTTTATTTTCTCTGTTATTTGTTTGCAGAAAAGAAAAAAAGTAAACAGGTGTTAAGTTAAATCAAATGAATAAATTATATTTTTTTTGTTATATTTTTTCTAAGATAAACAAAAAAAATCTCCTTAAAATATGCCAAGATTCTTGTGTTTGTAAGTTGCCTAAAGATAGGCACTACTTCCAAGTATATAAAGTATGTTATACAAATATAAACTTTATTTTTGCCTTAAAGTAGGCAGTATAAAGAATTTTCTACTTTTTTCTAATATAAAGTTATAAACACTTTGAATTATTGCAAAATTTAAAAGAATTTTTAATCATGACCTTTAGGCAAATTAAAAAAAAAAAAACAGACATAGACATTGAATAAAATTTTATAATTAAATTTATTTTCTTAAAATATAGTTTCAATAACTTTTAGTATATTTTATGCCTTTAATGGCAATAAAGATTTAAATTAAGAACAAATAGCACTTTAGGTAAAGAATAGTTATTAATATGAAACCATCAATTGGAAAAGAAGTTACACTGACAGAAAATATATTTATATTTCTTTATTAAAAAAAAAAATAAATAAATAAATAAATAAATAAATAAATAAATAAAAGCAATTAAGAAAAAGAACTATATCATTAAAAAGACTATATGATATTATAAAAAACCCTAATAAAAATTAACAATAAGACCACATATTAATGATTTTAAACAAATATTAAAGATTTTTTAAATTAAATATTAAACATTTATTTCTATTATTTAAAAATTCCTAAAATTTACACTTGAGGTTAGTGTTACCTAAAAAATTATATTATTAATGCCAAACTATAGAAATTTAATAAATTTCCATTAATATATAAATAAATGAAAAAAAGTAATCCGCCTTAAAATGTGCAATTGATTGAATTCTAAATAATTTTTGTTTTTTCTTGAATACAAAAAATAATGTTTTACTACGATAACGTAATGTACTTGTGCAATGTTTTTAAAAACTCATACATTGCTCGGGTATTTAGTTTTACTTTTTTTTTTTTTTTTGCTTTTGCTTTTAAGCCAATAATCCTCGTGGTAAATAGTTCATTAGCAAAGAAAATTATACTATGTGTATAATTAAATGCCTAATGCCATGACTTTTAGCGTAAACAAATAGACTATATAACATTATTGGAATTATATAGTCAAAGAATCACAAGAATATAAACAAATCCCAGCCGAAAAGTTAGCCGCCGCACGTTGGCGTAAAATATATCAAAAGTGGCGCTTAATTGAATTTTAAAATGTAAAGTTATGTAATAAAGTTGGGTACCAAATTAAAATAGACAAAATTGTGTATCTATATCAATTAAAATCTTTAAGCTTTGTGTTGTTTTGTTTTCTTATAAGGAGCTGTCAAAGTTAAGAATTTTTGTACATTTTTGAAAAATAGTAAAAAAAATTAAATTTTCATCAGATTTCAGTGTATTTATTTTAAATAAAAAGTATTTTAAGGTAAAAATTTTAAATTAAACTATCAACTTCAGATGTTTAAGTGTAATTTTCTTCAAGTATTTGTAAATTATATTTTGTCTTAATATTTTTCTTATTTTTTTGAAAATTATCCTAAAATACACTAATTTTCAACTTTCATGGAAGGCAACTTAAAATGTTACAGGATGTTTGTTGAGAAAATTGTAGTTTGAAAAAAAATCGTGCGCATATAAAGCCCGATTTGAAATTTTTTTTTTTTTTTTTTGTTTGTTTTTAAACTCTTCTTTGCTTTATCAAACATTAAACAGTGTGGAAGAATCGAAATAAATCTGTAACTTCTAATCGGCTGGTTAGATTTGCATGATTTTAATTTCACATAAGCGTAGCAGAGGACAATAGTATTTTGAGTATAGAAGCGGGATCCAATATTCAAATCAGGAGCGGAACTATACAGGTTCAAAATAGAGTACTAGTGTCATGGAAAATGTTTAAACACTAGCAAATTTTTGTTCCTACCCGATTTCCAAAATTTTTATATCACCTTAAATAATGATAAATCCTTTAGGAAACATGATTGCATGTACTACTTATATATATACTTTTCGAGTTATATACGTTCAAAATTTCAAAAATCTCAATTTTACAAAATCTTGGTTATGCAAATTTTTAGTCATTATCTTTATTGAGTCAAAAGTTAAACGATTTTGAATTGGAAAGTTTGCAAAAATTAACAAACAGACGGACAAATGGACGGACATTAGAATTCTTTCAAAAAAATCTTAAAATTCGAAAAATATTTTTTTTCTACTTTTTGATTAATATGAAAACCAAATGAAGGTATTCAAATTTTGATATCACCTTTCCCTGAATTAAGTGGAATTTTCGACACATTTAACACAAATGTATAGACGGACGGACAGACATTGCCATGCTGCCAAAAAATATTTTAGAATTCCAAAAATGCATTCGTTTATTAACTAATAAATATCACATTTTCTTGAATTAAGCGTCATTTTCGTCCCATTTAACACAAATGTATAGACGGACATTCAGCCAAAAACATCTTATAAATCTAAAAATAATTTTTTTTTACTTACTAATAAATAGAAAAGTTAAACGTGATCATTAAAGTGTTTATACCACCCTTCTTTGAATAATGCATAATTTTCGACCCATTTAACTCTAATGCATAGACGGACGGACAGAAAAAAAAATCTTAAAATTCTAAAACTGAATTTTTTAACCTAATAATCAATAAAAAAGTAAAACGCGATCATTAAAATATTGATATCACCTTTCCCTGAATTAAGCGCCATTTTCGACCCCTTTTACCCTAATGTGCGCCGCCGAATTTGTTTAATTTGCGCCGCCGCCGCTGACTAAAAAACGCTGCGCCGCCGATGTGAGCTAAAAAATTTAGTATATTTTTATTTTTTACTTTTAGATTATTTAAATGTAAAATTTTGCAAAAAATGAAATAGTTTTGTAAAACAATAGTTTTTTCTCTTTCAAATGATACCATAGTTTTTTTTTAAGTTTCTATCTGCTGCATAGCTATGGAACATTAAACATAAAAATATCTTCTTATAAAAAAAAAATTTGTGATCTACTGTACATCAAAGAATGTTTGCAAAAAAGGCTTCTTTCATAAGAGAGCACAATGTGTCCACACATTTTTGACCCAATTTGGCATTATATCACTACGGTAAGATAGCTCTGGAGTGGTACAAAAGCAATAACATAGTTTTTGTACCAAGAGAAGTCAATTCTCCAAATAGTTTGGAGCTAAGACCATATAAGAAACCTGTGTACCAAATTTCATTAATTTTGGTTCAAAATTACGACCTGTAGTTTGATTACAAGGTTTACATGGACGGACAGACGAACGGACGGACATCGTCAAATCGATTCAGAAAGTGATTCTAAGCCGATTGGTATAAATTAAGGTGGGTCTTAGACCAATATTTTTGGGTATTACAAACATCAGCACAAACTCATAATACCCTCCCCACCTATGGTGGTGTAGTGTATAAAAATAAAAGGCAAATCTATCTATCTCTTTCATTCTTATATAAATTTAATGTAAACTTATGTGATTCATTTTGCAACAACGGCAACACTGACAGAGAGGGAGAGTGAGAAAATGAGAGATTTTGAGAATTCGTTGTGAAATTAAAATAGATTTTAATTTCCAGCGGATTCCGCTGTGTTGTTTTAGTTGTCAAATCTTCATATACAAAAAAAAATAATCCGCTAGGTTGTGTTTGGGCTCTAAGACAGAGTTAGTTTTTTTTGACAGTTGAGTTAGGTTTTTTGTGAGCAAGTTGGAGTTATAGTTGTTTTCTATATTATTAACCACTTTTGAAGCGGATAATTAAAAGTGATTAAGAATTGGTTATGTACGAGAATATTAAAAAGAAATATCGATTAACATCTACAAAAAGTGAAGTTTAAATCGGCAGATTGAGTGCAGCACACCAATTTAAACATCAAATTCAAGTCAAACAATAAACTCTTGTATAGTCTGCTGTAATAAAATGAAGTAGTAGATTAAAAACTGTCTATCTATTCTAGAAGTAGCCATATATATTTTCGTACATATTACAATATCGCTCCTTATATTAGGAAATAATGAAAATAAACCTATTCCTTGTTAAATTAGTTACTCGCTTGAATTGAAATATTTTCTTTAATAAAATAAGTCATTCAATCAAACAAATTAATTCTTTTTAAATCTCAAACTTTGTGATTATTTTTAATTACAATGATTTTCAATTCCCTTTTCCAATAATATTTAATCAAACACAAGTAAAGTGAGACAATTTTCTAACTGACATTTAAATTACACACATTCCACAGGTTTGTTACAGGTAATTAAATTAATTCAATAAGTAGTTGACAGCCGGCAATATTCAAGATAATAATGAAAAGCTAAGCAAACGAATTTGTTTGTTGACAAACAAATGCTAAATAAAATTCATTTCCTTCATTTGTAAATTTAATACCTTTTGATGGCATGTGGCAAATGACAAAAAAAAAAAAAAAAAGTAGAAGAATTATAAAACTAATCTCTACTATTTTTTCTTTCTTCGTTTTTTTTCTTTCTACAAAATACATAAATTTAATTGCATGTTTTATTCAATAGTCTTTAAACGTGTTTCTCTTGTATTTCCATTTTAGAAAAAAAATCTCTTATTTATGTTTGAATTGGAAATTCTGAGTAAATATAGCAATGGGCACGTTTAAGTTTTAGAAAGAAGGAGGGAGTGAAGGAGTTAATTTAGTTGGAATATATTTTGTGTTAGAGTTTTGACATGATTTTGTTTAAATGACATTTTAGTTCGAAGAATCTCTAGCAAAATAACAATGGAAGTGGAAAATTTTTCATTTTTATTAATATTCTTAGGAAATTTAATAAATCAAGTAATATTTAGACGTTAAAGGTTTAACTATAAAAAGTGGCGGGGGAGGTTATTTTAATTCAAAAATATAAAATTTTAAAGAAAAGTTGTATAATAAAGTTAAGGAAAGCTAAATTTAGTACAACTTTTTTACGATTATATATAAGGTTAGTAAATATCATTGCTAGGGTTTTATAGTTTGAACAAAAAGTCGACTTTATGATTTTTCGACTTTTTTTAATTTTTAAGTAGTCGATTTTCCGACTTTTCCAATTCCAAAATAGTATATTTTTCGACTTTTTTTAAATTTGGAATAGTCGACTCTTCCCAAATTTTTCGACTTTTTCCGAGTATTTTAAACTTTTGGATCATTTTCGATTTTTTCCGACTATTTTCGACTCTTATCTATTTTTTGTTATCTATATATATAAAAGAGTAACGTGACTGACTGACTGACTGAATGACTGACTGACTGATTCATAATCCCACAGCCTAAACGCCTAAAGCTAGATAGACGAAATTTGGAACGTAGGTAGGTCTCCCTCCACATAGATCGACTAAGACGAGATTTTTGGAAATTCGGATGTTTAGGGGGTAAAAAAGGGTAAAAACTGTATTTTGGTACTTTTTTGGCATCATATGTATCTTTGAAACCAATAAACATACAGATAAAATTTACATCGTATTCATAACTTATCAAAAAATGACATATACAAATTTGGTACTTTTTAGAAATTCGAACGTTTAAGGGGTAAAAATCGTACCTATTTTTGGTACTTTTTTCATAAAACATTTTTTTATATTTATTGACATAACCATATGCGTATTTTAATATGGGATATCACTACAATTTAGAAATTCATTGGAATACAATTTTTGATACTTCGATGGGTAAAAAAAGTAATATAAAGAGGTAAAAGCGGGAAAATATATTTTATTCTCTTTTATTCTCATAACTCAATAATGAATTTTCAATTATATTAAACTTAGAAACATGAAATTAAATAAATGTAGTCCTATATGGATAAGAATTCACAAGAGTGGAATTTGAGGTACTTAAAGATACATGGTCCTGTGGGTAAGAATTCTAGAGGAGGGACTTTGTGGAACTTTTTTGTTCTTCTAATAATACTTCTTGAACGTTCTGTAATATTCATCATAGAAACATTAAATTGAAGATGTAAGGTCCTAAGTGAATCAGAATCCTTAAAAGGGATTTTGTGGTACTTTTTCTTTATTCTAGTATACTTTTTCGTAATTGTAATATTTATTTTTCGTTATTCTAAACCAAAAGCATAGAAATAAATTTAAAATATTATATTTTTTTTTTTTTATCAGAAATATATCAAACATGCCTTTTGTACTTTTCGAATATCCTATTATTTTACTTTTATTTTTGGTACTTTTTTAAGTAAAATATTTAAAAAGTTTATTTTTGTTAATTCCGACACAACACCATTATTAAAAATATTCCCATGGGAGTTAAGAATCTTAGTTTAAATTTTTTATATAAGGAGTGAGATCGAAAAATTCTTAACATACATAATATTCAATAACTTGGAAACGGTTGATCTTAGAGTTTTCATTATTTTTTTAATCATTTGATAATTTAGCACAGATCACAGATCACAGAAATATATGATGATTCTAATAACTAGTTATAAAATTGTGGACCATTTTTGAAAACCCTTTCTTTCGACATTTGATAGTTGGTTCAGACACTGGAACAGTGTGCACATCTTCTGTTAAAATCTTCGGTATTTTGAGACACCTTTTTTGTACTTTTGAATTCAACTTTATGTTATTGATTTGGTACCACTCCAGAGCTTTCTTACCGCAGTGACATGATACCAAATGTGTTCAAAAATATGATGACACGTTGTGCTTTCTTAAGAAAAGAAGAAGTCTTTTTTGCAAGTATTCATTTATGCATATTTTGGTATTTATAGATCCGAATGTATCAAATGACTTTCCTGTTTTGCAGCAACTGCAAAAAGCTTGTCATACCATGAATTTTATAAGAAATGTTTGCTGCTTTTGGGTCTTAAACTTATCTCCAACATTGCTTTGAGCATTAGCAATAAACATTTGTGAGACACAAGCTGCGAAGATTGTGCCAGCACCTACGTTTCTTCGTCAATTATACAGATTGAGTATTTTTGTATGAAATTTGGTTTTAAATTCCGAGTCCTATTTTTGGCTTGTATTTTTTTATTTTTTTTTATTTTTTTTTTTTTTTTTTGCAGAATTCCAGTTTGGAATTTTTTGAACTTTATATATTATCAACTTTCCCATTAGCTTTAAATTTTCGCACCAAATAATCGAAGCACTGAGAAAACTGAGCTGATTTTCTACCAGATGTGTTTGGAGTACTTTTCAATATGCCATCAATTTTCTGGCCTTCCCAATATCATGTGGTCCTTTTTTCTTACCGAACTAGGTTTCACATCAATAGTCAAATTCTCCTGATACTGTTTAATAACATTAGAAACGGTTTTACGGACGACATTTAATTCTGTGGTCAATTATTTGTAAGACCTATTTAGATTTTTTGTAATTTTTTAATAACTTGTAGGACGTAAATCTTTTTCGTCACTTATTTTGATGAAAATGATTACAAATTAACATGGTTGTTATTAAAAATAATAACTGAAGTATTTTTCCATGATAACTAGATAAAAAAAAATTTGAATATTGATTCCGAAAAAAGTTATGAGGCAAAATGTATGTTAAGAATTTTTCGATCTCACTCCTTAGTATGTTTTTTATAAAAAAGTTCCGCTAACGAAGTTGCGGATTTACAGCTCGTTTATCTTATAAAAACTTAAAAAATATAAAATGAATACAACGCAATCAAATATATTGACTAACTAACATACATATCTATCTAATGAAAGTGCTGATTACACACAAAAATATGCATTTACTATACGATCAGTTTGATGATGTATAAATATATAAATAAAAGCTGCTAAGAAACTATTCCTTTTAAATAGAATAATTTTTTAAACTTTTTCCTACTATTTCCGACTATTTTCGACATTTGGCATCAAGAAAGTCGGTTTATCGACAATTTTCAAATAAAAATGTCGATTTCGACTTTTTAGAAAAAAAAAATTTATTTAATTTTACGCTACTTTATTTTCTTATAATTGTTGTCCTGACATTAATGCGAAAGGCTAATACTGGCTTAAAATAAAAACTATTTTTTGTATTTTTTGTCAAAGGAACTACATGAAAATCTAGTATCGTAAGGCGTATATAAAGGCATAAGTAACTAACAGTCCTAATTTCCAAATTTTTCCTTTTAAATTATATTAATAATTTACGACATTTGGAAGAATGTGGATAGAAACATAAAGTTCTTTGCTTAAAGAAATGATGTAGATACTTTAATCGATTTAAATCGTTATAATTGAAAACTATTTAAGGTTAAAAATAATTTTTTGGAATGACAGCCAGAATGTTCTGTGG
This sequence comes from Protophormia terraenovae, assembly GCA_951394005.1. Taxonomy (NCBI): domain Eukaryota; kingdom Metazoa; phylum Arthropoda; class Insecta; order Diptera; family Calliphoridae; genus Protophormia; species Protophormia terraenovae. The sequence continues at coordinate 88,122,636 of OX596074.1, forward strand.
TAAATTGTGTATTATGTAGGATTAGCTTCTTCAAAAAATTATATTCTGATCAATTATAATAAAGATTTTTAATTTTGGTGGTGTAGAAAACATATAATTAGGGGGCGGATTTATATGAAAATGCATGTTTTTTGGAGCATTTAAAAATTATCTTATGTTGTTATATATCCGAATCAGACATTTTACTAAAAAATGGCATCGATTTGTTAATGCATATTTTTGCATATTTTGTTAAAAATGCATATTTTACTTAATAATGCATATTTTTATTGCATATATATATTTTTTTAGTTTTTAAGAATTGTTTGTTACAATTTTATTTTTATATTTATCATTTTGAGGTAAAATGTAAGCACCCGAAAACTTTTTATTTTTATTTTTCAATCAATATAAATATTTTTACTGTTCAAAAAATATTTTTTCATTTGTTTGAGAAAAATATGTGAGGGATTTTTATTTTTTAATATAAATATTCATCATGATGAAAATAATAAATATCTTTAAAAATAAATATCAGTATGAAAAAAATTTCAAATGATTTATTCATACTTTTGTTTTGTTTCAAAAATATTTTTTTATTCAATAAAATTGTTGTTGTTTAAAATTTTTTTATCCGATGAAAAAAGTTGAAAATAATTTTATACTTCCGTTATAAATATCGCAAAATTTCATTTACATTTATTTCGATTATCATGAAAAAAATTAAACTATTGATGAAAATAAAAAAAAAAAAAATATGATGAATTTTTTTTTTTTATTTTTTGAACATTAAGGATTGTTTTTCGATTGAAAAAATAAAATAAAAAGATTGTTTAAAAAAAAAAAAAATTAAATTAAAGTTGCAAGCTGTTATTAAAAAAAATAAAGGAATTGAGAAAATGAAAAAAATTTCAGAATCAATTACTTTACGTTCAGATGATGATTCGTGTTTAGAAGAATACTCTTCTTCTGAATTACAATTATTGAAATATGTTCCTATCACTTCTGTTTATGTTGAAAGATCAGTTTCTAAGTATAAAAATTTTTTAAGCCAAAATAGACAATCATTTGCATTTGACAACATAGTAAAAAAATCTGAAGGAGTAAAAATTTAAAAAAGTACAAATAATTAGTATTGATCTTTTAAAACATAACTTTAACTTTTAAAAATACAAAATGTATTGCATTTCTTAGCTTAAGATAGAATGATTTTTGTTTTTTCTTATAGAATAACTTATTTTTATACCCTTCACCACAGGTGTAAAGGGTATATATAAGTTTGTCAATACGTTTATAATTTCTATAATATTCATCTAAGACCCCAAAAAGTATATATATTCTGGATCCTTATTGATAGGGGAGTCGATATAAAGATGTCCGTCTGACCGTCTGTCCGTCTGTCTGTTGAAATCAGTTTTTAGAAAGCCCCAGTTATCGGATATATATGTTTTATACATCAAATTATAGGAAATATTCCTTAGAAAATCGCTAATAAAAATGAGCAAAATCGGTTGCTAAATAACTAAGATATCGGAAAAAACCGAAGATACTTCCAAAAAATCGTATTTTTTGTCGGCTTCTCTAGGCTCCTATACAAGCTAGCGACTTCGTTTTTGCACGAAAAATTCAAAATTTTTCTTAAAATCGGTCCACTATATCCCAGATATCGGTCAAAACACATTTTTAGACTTTTTGAAGCTCATATATATATTATACAAAATTTCGGTTTTTATAATCAACCAAATTCGTCCATAAACAACCGAGTTATGGGCCAAAAACTAAACAAAAATTTTAATAATATAAATACACAGAAAAAAAATATTTATATTAAGCATTGTTGTTTTTTGTTTTGTTTTTTTTTTTTTTTTTTTTTTTTTTTTTTTTTTTTGTATGGGCAAGTAGTTTATTAACAACAACAGTAATATAATGATTAACATTGTTATTCTTGTTATTGTTTATATATGCAATCAGATTGTAAATGCAGTCAGTTTCTATATATGTACATACATACATACATACATTGTACTCTAGATGTCAAAAATGCATTTAACACGGCAAATTGGGAGAATATAGTCAATGCTCTTGTACGAATAAATGTTCCAGCTTATCTTGTGGCAATAATAAAGGAATACTTCCGACAAAGAGTTCTTATATATGAAACAGACAAGGAAATGAAGGAATATAATGTCACAGGCGGAGTACCACAAGGATCGGTGCTTTGGGTCTATCGTTAGCTGAGCATAAGACGGAAGCGGTATTGATATCCAGTCGTAGAACGATGGAATATATAAATCTTCAAGTTGGGGACTGTGAAATAGGTACAAAGGATTGTCTCAAATACCTGGGTGTGGTGATAGATAATCGTTTATCATTTAAACACCACCTAAATTACGTGAGAGATAAAGCCATAGGTATATGTACAGAGCTGTGCAGGGTAATGCCGAATACACGAGGTCCAAAATATTTAAGAAGGAAAGTGTTAGCTGGGGTTGTCAAGAGTGTAATTCTCTATGCTGCTCCAATATGGGCAGAATCCACCAGGCTAAGGACCTACAGCGGTAAAATTAGATCTGCTTACAGACTAGCAGCACTGCGAGTATCTTCTGAATATAGAACTGTATCGGATGAAGCAGCCTTTGTAATTGCTGCCATGTTACCAATCGATATATTGGCAAGAGATGCCAAATATGAATTCGAAGCACGGTCCACACTGGAAAATGGTAGAGATGTTAGTGTTATTAGAAGAGACAGTATGGCGGAGTGGCAAATGAAATGGTCATCATCTTCGAAAGGTAGATGGACATATAAGCTTATCCCAAATGTAGAAGTATGGTGTGCAAGACGGCATGGTTATCTGAGTTACTACCTGACCCAATTCCTTAGTGGACACGGTTGTTTCCGCTCATATCTATACCGCTTTGGACTTAATAGCTCTCAATATTGTCCGCGTTGCGTAGAGGATGAAGAGGATTCGAATCATGTGTTTTTTGTGTGTCCACGTTTTGAATCTGAGAGAACGAACTTGGAAAGGCAAGTATTTAGATTTATAAATGTGAAAATATGAAAGCATACGTTAAGGCGAAAATTTTATTATTTGTCGGTAAGATGGTATTATGATGTCGGTAAGATGGTAAGATGGTATTATAGTAATAAGTTAATACGGTGAAGGGTATCAAAGATCTTTTTTCAATTTCATTTTATTTTTATATAATACATATTAAAAAAATAAATGCATATTTTTTAATTTCTAAGGGTATATTTTGAATTTTTATGTGCATTTTATAGACGCATATTTTCCAAAAATAAATACATAAAAATCCGCCACCTATATATAATTTTTGTGTACCTAAAAAAAAGTCTGGAATCCTCTTAATTTAATTTGATTTTTTTTTTACATTTTCTTTTAACCTTTTTCCTAATTGTCATTCTATTTAGCCACAAATTAAATTTATTTCTTTTATACAATTTCTTGTAAAAAAAAAAATTAACAATTTTATTTTGTTAATTTGTTATTATATTTCTTTACGTTCTACATACATATGTTTCTTTTAACACTTAATAAAAACTTTGATTATTTCTTTTTTAAACAAATAAAAACACACATATTACAAAGAAAAAGTATAACAATATAAAATCCCTCAAAAAGCTACAAAAACAATTTAAACACAAATTCATATACTTAAAAAGTATGCAATTGTCTTAGAACTAATGAAAAAGTATAATAATATGGAATAAACACATTTTCTTTTATTTTTATAATGGATGTTGAAAAGTTGTTACATTTTATGTTGGGCGCATATTGTATCTAAATCATTAATTTAAAAAATTAGTACAAACTTTTTTTGTTTTACAGTGGTTTTGCTTCTTTCTTATATTTATTATTGTTATTATGTTTATAAATACACAAGTATTTGTGTCAGTTTGTTTGTCCGTCATTCACACATTCATTTTCTGTCTGTAACAAGTCTTTAACTTTATCTGCTTTTGTTTATCAACACTTCACAAATTACAAGACACTCATTACAGAAACACAAACATACATAAATACAAAACAACGACCATCTAAATACTTAAACAACAATTGTCGCAACAACAGCAGCAACAAAAACAACGACTGCAAATAACAAAAATGTAATAACAATAACACTGACAATGGCAGCTATAATAACGACAATATTTAACAGTAGCAACAACAACAATAGCGGCAAACTTTTAACATGGAAGGCTGAAGAGAAGAAAATTCCAAATAAAACTGTTACATTTCATTTATAATAAAATGGTGGTGGTGTTGTTGGGTGTTTCTCTTATAAAACAAAACTAAGTACATAAATTAAATAACAACAACATAAGCAAAAGAAACGAGTGTTTGTTAAAAAAAAACGAAGTGTCTTATAAGAAGAGCTCAAATTCAGAAAAACTAAAACTTTTCTTTTTTTCGTCGCTAATTATTTATGTGTTTAAAATATATAAAAGAAAAAACACTCCCACATCTTTGTTTATTCTTTAACAATTCCATTTAAATTTCAAAGGATTTATTTCTTTGTTTATGTTTGACAAAAATAAACAAAAGATAATTCTATTATTAGTTGACATAATTGTTATTTTAAAAGCAAGAGTTTGTGTTATAAAAATATATTACATGTTGCATATTTTTAGGAGTGTTGCGTAAAAAATTTTCAGATAAAGTGTTTACAAAAAAATAACAATAAAACGTACCACATTTTGATATTTTTTATATCGTGTATGTGTACCTAAGTTAAGTGCCAGTAGTTGGTATTTTCTTAATTAAAAAAAAAATATTTGAAATTCCCATTGCGGTTTATTACCACCGGACAGTGTTTGTCCCATAGACAAAAAATAAAAATTAAAAAATTTTCCAAATTGTGTTGATATACAGGTTTTTAGAAAGGTAACAATATAGCTCTTATAATTGAAAACGATTTTTTTATTTATTTTTATTTTTTCTGTTCTCTGAATTTAGAACTGTTTTTGGAAAAAAAAAAAATTTTTTCAAAAATTCATTTTTTAATGAAATGTATTTCAAATTAAAACTATTTTTATTTTTAATATTTAGTATATAAATTTTACTGCTCAAATTTACACATATTTTTTTATTTAGAACCTAAAAATTTATTAAATTTGATGAAGGATGTAAAAAAATTATAAGAAACTATAATTTTTTACGTAATTTATACATTCACAGAAAAAAGTAAAAATGGACTTCAATTACGAAATTTGTAATATTAATTAATTTTTAATTGATTTTGCTCCAATCATCAAAATGATAATGTTAATAACTAGAATAATTGATATTATTATTACTTGTTTTCCTTAAATAGATGCAATGAGCTGAAAATTTTTGAAAATTTACTTAAATTTATATTATTTCTGTACTTTTATAGACAAATACTTAATTTTTCTTTATATTTTATTAACAGCTGTCAATTTATTAAACAACAAAACTGAAAACCAATTAAAAAATTAATTATATTAATAAATCATATAATTAAATTCCAATATAAAGTTAATTAAAAATTTTATTAAAAAATTATTTGAAATATTTTTTTCTGTGTTTATTTTTCTATGAAACTTGTAAATGAGTATTTTGACAAATTTATTAATAAAAGCAAAACTTATGCAATGATTTTAATAAAATATATCTTATTTTACTTGCAACAAATTTATCTTTACGATTAAGGAATAAACATTTTAATTTTTTATACTTCCAAATTTGTATGATTTTTTGAAAAATTTTCTTTTTGCAATTTTTTATAAAATTAATTTTTTTTTTTTTTCAGAAAATGGGCTTAATATCTCCAAATTTGATGGCCGTATTAAAAAGTAATGTAAGAAATACTTGAAGACACTTTTAATTAAAATTTTTTGATACTTTTTTTAATAAAATCAGACAAGCAGTATTCGAGATATGCTTCAATATGTAGTGCAACCTCCTTAATTTTACAAATAGCTATTTATCGCGAGAATTAGAATCAATTCGAAAAACGTGGATTTGTGGATTAATTATTGCTCATATCAGGATATATGGGAGTAGGTGTGTTCTTGCTCCGATTTTTTTTTTTTTTTTTCAAACTTTGTATATATTTACTCTATGTTTCAATTTTCTCTATGTTTCAATTTTCTGCAACCCACACTCTATGTTTAAAAAATTAAGATGAGTATTTTAGCCAGAAATGGGTTTTTCCCATTTCAGTATATATGGGAAGTAGGGGTGTTCTTGTTCTGATTCAAATAAAAATTGTCAGACTCATAAATAATCTATATATTAATTGTTGGCACAAGTTGTGATTATGTTAAGAGCGGTATTTTAGAAAAAAAGTTGGTTTATAACTTCAGAACATGTATGGAAGGTAGTCGTGTCCTTATATCGACTTTTAACATACTTTTTTTTATCGGAATAGTGTAAATATTCTCCTGGGGAGCGAAATCGCTATAGACAAATTTGTAAATCACTTTTCCCATAACATCACAAAATGAGCGATTTTTCGAAACAAATTTCGAAAATTTTCTTTGGCCAAAATGTACTAGAATAGATCGCTGCTATGGAACTGAAGATTAATTTCTTTCTGTTAAATCATAAATTATTTTTTTTTTTTAAATAACACTCTCGAGATGACCAACTTTGGAGTTCTACCCAGTTTCCCCTGACCCGCTCAAAATTTGGGCTCCTCCAAATCAACTCGAACACACCTCATCTCTGGTCAGGTAAAATTTTATTGAGATATTTCTAACGGTTCCAAATAAAGCGTTTTGGAACCACTATTGAACGGCAGGTCTATTAAATTTCAAACAGTGATAAAAGGAGGGTTTAAAATTTTAACCGGGAGGGTCAACAGGGTGCCACTCGGATCGACTAAAATCTTAGTGTTGCGAAAACGCATATATGGTAATTTCGGCTTCTTCTTTCCGAAAAAGTATTTTTATGCTATTAAACCATTCTTGAGGTAAATAACTAAAAATTTTAGCTTAAAAAATTTTCAAAATATTTTTCAAACTAATTTCCGGGGCCAAAAATGGTACGATTTCTGAAATTTTATAGACCCTGTAATGTGGAACCATTATTATCTAAGCGTTCAAATCATCTGAATTTGTTATCACAATCATAAAAACAAAATTTTGTGACAAATTTCTTAAACTTATCTCAACGGAATCGGATAGTGGTCGAAAATGGGTTAATATGTGTTATTGTAAATGTAACACAATGAGTTAGGAACCAATCCGTACACTAAAGTCTTGGAGTCTCGATGCCTATTTCCATGAAAGAATTTAATTTAAATTTGTGGCAATTGCATTAATGGACCGGTTCCTCAGTACTAGTTGAGTACAAATTGACACCTAACTCGTCACCAAAGTTCCAATTAAGAACCAGTTGACACAAACACACTCACTATTTATCAGTTGAGAGTCAATTTATTACATGCTTGTTAAGTGTGCAATTAGCAACTCGTGCGCAATAACAATCAGCGGCTGAGTGGTTAGCGTTGAAGACTGTAAAACATAACAGACGTTAGATGAACATGGGTTCGATTCGGGGTGCCGCCATTGACATTAACGAAAAATTACAAAATATAAGTAAACATAATTTAATAAATAATAAAAATAATAATAAATAAAAAAAAAATGTTTAAAAAGTAAACAATTACCGACTTTCTATCAAATTTTTATTATATTAATCAACCCTGAACCAGTCCTCTTGGACCAGTCCTGTGTCATGTCCCAAGGGGCTAATTAGCCACCTCCAATGACAATCCCATGTAAAAGTGACGGGTTCCTTTCATATAAAGTTCTGAAACTGGGACCGGTCACTAGTCCTGAGAACCTGTCTCGTGACTAGTTTTGAACCGGTTCGCTTTACTCTAGGGTACTTCTAAAAGGATAAAAAAATAAAATTTTCATCATTGAAAAGCCTTAAAATTCAAAGAAAATACACAATTCATATAATTTTCACTAACCATTAAAAAATAAAGGCAGCGATTTTAATAGAAATAAATTCGAAAAAGATGAAGTAAACCTCAAAAGATTTCAGAAGTAAACCATTTGTTGCAAATATTGTATTTTTTGAGCTTATATACACTTTTTCATTCGAATCAGAATTATAAATTATATATGAACATAAATAAAATAGTATTCCATTATGCTTAAACATTTATTCACTTAACGTTCTTTCCAGTTAAATTGGAACTTTCCAAAGGTCATATGTAAAAAATTTTACCTTTATCACTGCTATTTTCTATTTTAATGGCAAATACATTGACACTTACCTGTAAAGAGAAATAAAATAAAAACTTGATTAATAATTTATAAACAAATATATTTATATGAATTTCACAAAGGAATTTAAAAGTAAGTTTTTCTTAAAGGTTAAAAGTTAAATTAGAATTTTCAGAAAATAAATCCTAAAGGAACGTTGTTTTATATTAAATATTTATTGAAGTATTTATTAATCTTATAATTTATAAAACAAAATTCTATCTAAATTAAACAGGTATGTAAGTTAAATATACAATTTTTATTGCGTCAAAAAATCAAGTTTTTGCTTCTTATGGTCATATATTAGCTTTGCAATAAAACTACAGATTTCATAAATGAAAGTAAGTCTGAGTTCACTCACAGCAATTTTTTTCTTGCTGAAATTGTTCTTTTCTTTGCACACACAAATTTTATTTCGGCAATTTTTGTCTTATTTAATTTCATTTGTTTTTGTTTTAAAGTACAAAAGAGCAAACAAAACGAATTTTGGAGTTCATATTTTTTCCCTCTTTCCCCAATGAACTAAAAATTTCAGAAAAAAAAATTACCTTGTGTGAACGCCGACTTAGAGGAAATATTAACTTGAGGCTATTTTTCGTTCTTTATAAAGTTCCTATTGGGTATTAAGTAGTTAAATTTTTGAACAAATATTTTAAAAGTGTAAGTGTACCGGTAGTCGTCAGTTTAACTTTTTTTCTTACTTTAAAGTTCTCAGCTTACAAATGCGAACGTAGTTTTTGAGGGATAAATATATACTACACCTCAGTAAAGGATGTTGTTTCAGATTTACCAAGACTTTTGCTAAAAAAAAAGAAAAAAATATTGCTAAATATGCGCAATTAATATATTTCTTAAAAAACTTCGAATTAACATGTAGTCGGCATGTATTTCCCCATATTCAGCATATCATGATCCAATAGTCGGCATGGCATTTTTTATTAATGAAATAAAAAGTTACTGCACTTAAAATCGTTTTTTTATGTTCATTATTCTATAAAATGGGGATAAATTTAATTTTTCATAATACTTCTGTTTACTCAAACATATTATGAATGAAAAATATAATTAAGTACAGCATTCCGTTTTTCAAGACCAATATTTAAAGTTATAAAGGACAAACCAAATTATATAAGTCTTTAATATTGATATCAATATTGAGATTATTTGGACCTATATTTGTGGCCAAATGACTTAAAAAAGTCACCAATATAGATAATTTGACCATCAAAGGGAAACGATTTCGGTTTACAAGAGAATTTTTTAGGATTTCGGACGAAAAATTTGTTTACAATACTTTTAGGTCGATCTAAGTTTCAGCAAAAAATATTTTTAAAGCATTAATTTTGTCACAGTTTTGGAAATATTTGCCTACACGCAAAGAAAAAATATGGTTCCGTTTTTGTAATACTGAATATATTTAAAACAAAGCACATTTATATGTAATTTTTATTTATTTATTTATTTATTGAGAATATTGAAAAAAAATTTTCAGGTATAAAAATTGATTAATTTTTAATTATAAAATTATAAGTTATTAATAGTTTTTTATATAATATTTATACTTTACATATTAATTTTTAATATATATTTACATATTCATTGTTTAAATATTATTTACATATTATATTTTATTATATTTACATAAGAATTTAAATCAACAATTTTATGTTTTCTTTGGTAATGCAAATGTAGCCAATAAAATTTGATTATAATGATTTAATAGATATTAAAAAATAAAAATCCTCATTATCCTGCTGAAAGGCTTGAAAATCCATGGTTTGAAAGCCTTTGACCGTAAAGATAGTAAGATTCATTAGAGCAATATATGTGGTTTATATGACCAAGTAATGGAACGTCATCTTCATACATTTCAATATGGAAAACCATTCCTGCATATCACAGAACACGACATATTTTTCATTTATTTTTTTATTTTGTGGTTTTATTTCACATTTTTTTTAATTTTTTAAACTTAGAACACAAATAAATAGAACACTTTTCTAAAAACACACAGCTATACCGTTTGCCTTCTAACAACCTACTGAACTTATACACAAAAATGTGTATTCAATAGTTATGCAGAAAATAAATATGATTAACGATAAAAATACAATAGTTGTGTGAAATCAAATTAAAGTCCAAAACAAATATTTTATATTTGAGAAAAACATAAACATTTTCAAATACAAACATTCAACAGTTGTGCAAAACAAAATATGACTTAAAATCAAATAAAAATATTAGCTAAATGATTGTAGAATTAACTAAATTTGTAAAATTAAATTAATGATTATAGAATTAATTAAATAATTGTAGAATTGACTAAATGATTGTATTTATTCATAAATATAATTTCATATAAAGATATTTAAATACATATTATAATTCAGTGAATCATATTAAAATTTTGATTGTGGGTAATCATTAAATGATTAAACAGAATCATAAACGTTGCTATGATGATCACAGTATATTTAAATCAACGAGAAAACGGCTATATAATCATTGAATAGTTGTGGTGATCATGCTGTAACCATGTTTTTTCTCTGCGTGTATGATTTATTAAAAAGTTCTCTAGAAAACCGAAATGATTAATATTTTTTCAAAACAAGTTAAAAATTACGAATGTTTGAAATCATTCTTGAGAAATAAAATGTGAAGAATTTTTGTCAAATATACAAGAGTAGTGAATTTTATTCGTTGATATGAAAATTAATATAATTTAAGTATTTTTCAGTAGGCAGCATATCTATTTTTGCAACGGCATACTTTTGTAGTACTTATGGCATTAGAATTTAAATAAATTGAAAACCACACGCAAAGTACATTCATCATACTGAATAAAAACAAAACTTGTCAATTTATATTTGTTCATATCTAAACTAAATGAGAATTAATATACTAACAAACTACTGGACTCACAGAAAAAAATATTTCAAATAATTTTTTAATAAAATTATTAATTAACTTTATATTGGAATTTAATTATGTGATTTATTAATACAATTAATTTTCTAATTGGTTTTCAGTTTTGTTTTTTAATAAATTGACAGCTGTTAATAAAATATAGAGAAAAATTAAATATTAGTCTATAAAAGTACAGAAATAAAATAAATTTAAGTAAATTTTCAAAAATGTTCAGCTCTTTGCATCTATTTAAGGAAAAGAAGTAATAATAATATAAATTATTCTAGTTATTAATATTACCATTTTGATGATTGGAGCAAAATCAATTAAAAATTAATTAATATTACAAATTTCGTAATTGAAGTCCATTTTTACTTTTTTCTGTGCTGATACACAAAAATGTGTATTCAATAGTTATTAAAAGCAAATAAAAATATTATCTTAATGGTTGTAGAATTAACCAAATTTGTAAAATTATCTGAATGGTTGTATAATTAACTGAATAGTTGTAGAATTGACTAAATGTTTGGATTTTTCATAAATATGGTTTCATACAAAAATATTTAAATACATATTATAATTGCAGTCAACCATATTAAAATTTGATCATAAACTTTGCTACCATGAACGCGGTATTATTCAAATCAATGAAAAACGACTATACAAACATTGAATAGTTGTAGTGATCATGCTGTAACCATGTTTTTTCTCTGCATGCATGAGCTTTGATATAAATATTGTCAAAAAGCTTTACATACCCCAAAATAGCATGCTATTTCGAGACTTCTTGGTCTACTAATTTTAATAAAATAATAACTAGAAGCTGATGCCGACTTTAGGATTCATGGAAAATATCGAAGTCGCCTGTAGTCGGAAGTCTATGCCGACTAAAGGAATATATGAACAATTTTTGTTCCTAAAGTCGGCAACCACTAAAATATGAAATGCAATAATTTTCCATTACGATTTCCACATTCAAAACATTATTTGAATAGATATCTACTCTCAGGATACATTGTTTATAAAACACAACGTTAATATTATTGCTAATTGCCTTTTTTGAAATTGGTCTATACACTAATATTTTTCTAAAAAAAAAGATATCCAAAACGTGTTGCTACAGATTGAGGAAAAATGCTACAGAAGTACTCGTCTTAGCATAATTTAATCATTAGAACTAAAAATAAGAATATGTTAACAATATAAATTTGATCTTATGGTAATATTTGACAATCGCTATTCTTATTTATTTATGTTTAAATTAAAAAATGCCGACTACTGGTACATGCCGAACTTAGGTGCACTTACCCTATACTATTAATTTCTTTTCTATTTTACCCTAATTGAAATTCCTCTAAAAATTTAATTATATTTTGTTACAATTAGTCTTTGGCAATTATACACTGCACATTAAATGTAATTATTGTTATTTCGTTTTATTTAAAAAAGTGTAAATTTATGAGCTTTTTCGTCTATTTTTGTTATTATAAGTCTAGCAAATTATTTCCACTTTATAATAACATATATAACTTATATTAACTACTATCCAAAAAAATCAAGACGAAAATGCTACTATAAATATTTTTTAGGGCCAATGTTTTACCTATAACCGTTGTGTGGTCTGGCCAGACCAAGAGGATAACTTAGTGCACATAACGTTACCAGTCATCCTAGGGTTAAAAGTAATTATTGTTAAGTATACATATATACACATACACCAATAATGTCTATAACAAAATAAGTGAGAATGTTATATGAACAAAATTGTACTATATGAACAAAATTACATTGGCACATACATACACTTTTGTAAAAGATATCGCACATTGGGGTCCAACGCAAAATGTTTGGTAATAAATCTATATCTCCTAAACTACTGGTCGATTCGAATTTAAGTGTATGAAAGAATTGTAGACGACAACCTAAGCTTTTAGAAAAATTATCTTGTAGTCATCCTTTGATATTCTGAGATAAGATATAGGGTGTTAAGAATAGTACTAAATTTCTATAAAAATTTAGTAATTCTTCATACTTATTTCAGAGTGCTGCGTTTAAAAACTTTTCAAGGCTAGACTAATTGAAATAATCAATAAAATTGTTCAGCATATTATTTGGTAATGTATAAAAAATAACCGAATATCTTTAAAAAATTTTCCCTCATATACCGCAGAACATATTCCCATAAAACTAAATAAAGTCGAGGCAAAAATCAAAAATTAAAAAAAAACGTAAATATCCATAACTAAAGTTTTTAAACTTTTAAATACTCGAGGTAGACAATTTTGACACTCTGTAGCTAATATTATGTTATCACAGGGTGACTACAAGCTAATTTTTCTGAAAGCTCAGGCCCTACTCTACAACTATTCCATACATTTCAATTCAATTCGAACTATAGTTTTTATTACCAAAATTTTTGAAATATTACATCCAACACCCTGTGCGTCTAGTATTTGATCCATAACCTTTTTGTTTTGAATCGATTTTGCCCATTTTCTATAACAAAATAAAAACCTTATATATGATAAATATTTGAGCAAAATTTCGTCCACCTAGGTGATCTGCCTCGATCCCTATTATTCTTTTAACAGACACGCAGGCGGACGGACGGATAGACATTCCTATATCTACTTCGAATCTTACGAGAACTCGGAATATACATACATATATGCTTTATGGGATCTAAGAAAATTTTTTCGATATGTTACACACAGAGTGACGAACCCATATATTTGCACCCATGGATGGTAGGCGTAAAAACATAATTATTTTTTTTATATTTATTTTTATATTTATTAGTATAAGATGCATCATGTTTGTTGTTTACCGCATACCGAAGTATATGAATAATGTTTGTGTGACAAAATTTCTAACAAGTGGCACAAGGTCGTTTGCGAGTGAGAGCAAATAGAAAATACATTGAACTGAAAATATTGAAAAATAAAAAACATGAAACACTTTTAGAAATTGCATGCTGGCAGGCAAATGGCACTGAGACAAGCAGCCAACCAGGCCTATAAATAAAAATGTATATATATATATATGCAGACATTAATTTATGCAAAAATACTTTGTTATAAATTGTTTTTTTTTAATGTTGCAATTAAAAGGCAACAATAGAAAAATATTATTTAGAAAAGTAATGCGGTGATTTTAAAAAGATTTTTGTACAAAAAATTTAAAATCTAGCTCTTTAAATTATTTAATTTGTATATAAATGAAATAAAATAAGAAAATTATTTTTCCGTCTACTTTGCTACCAAAAACTCAGTTTTAACTGAAAAAGGCATTGTCGAAAGTGTAGCCTTGCAGGGTTAAATAGTGTCATTATGAAATGTTTGTGTATTAAAGGACTATTTATACACTTCGCCACCATAGTTGGTTGGGGTATTATGCGTTTGTGCTGATGTTTGTAACGTATAGAAAAAACCATCAGACCACCGCCTTAAAGTATACCATTCGACTCAGAATCACTTCCTGAGTCGATTTATCTTCTATTAGGTATTGAAACTGGTTATAATCGGTCCATTATTTCACCTAGCACCCATACAAATGTCCTCCCGGAAAAGGGTTTAACAATCATAAATCCATTACATAAAGCAATATTTTAATGAAATTTGGAAAGTTCCATATAAGTCTAAATCAATGAATTTCAGAAAAATCGGTCCATAATTGACCATAGCTCCCATATAAGAGTCTTTTTCGGGAATCACCTAAAAGTGAATAAATTCATATAAATGTTAGTATAGACGTAATATTCTGTATTCGTATGTTTTCTTTTACACTTAATATCGGTCCAAGTTTAATAAAAGACCCCTGCCCAAATTTTGATGTACACAATGGTGTAGGGTATCATATGGTCGGGCTTGACCGACTATATCGTCCTCTCTCGTTTTTCTTGCAAAATTGTATATTATATGGCGATTCAAAACATATCTATGAATATACTTTAAAATGTCGCAAATTAACAGCCGTATTCAAAGAAACTTAACACTGCTTTGCTAACCACTGCACAGTGGGACAGAATCGAAATTTTTTGGAAATAAATCTGTAACTTCTGATCGGCTGGTTAGATTTGCATGAAATATGTGTAGCAGAGCAGTGTACAATGTTAAGTTTGGAAGGGAGACCGTACATACCTCTCAGGGGCGGAATTAAAAGGGCTCAAAGTAGGGTACCTCTGACATACATATTTTTTAATCGCTTGACAAATTTTTGTTTCTAGTCCAATTTCAAATATTTTTATACATTATTGTAGGCACTGATAAGACCTACAAAAAACCTATTTATCTTTTATAGTTTTTGAGTTATTTGCATTTGAATTTTTAAGTACCTCAATTTTGCATGTTCTTGGTACAGTTTTCTCATATATATCTTAGTGCATTTGTTTTTTCTTTAACTAATTAAAGAACAAAATTATCTAAATAAAATAAACGATTTTGAATTTGAAAATTGCAAAAATGACGACTCTTTGTGTTTTTTTTTTTTTACCGAAAAAGTATCTACACTCTTTTTTCTCTAAAATAAAATTTTCATTAACAACATATAATAGTTTTATACTTTTCTGAAGGGTATCTTTACAGAGAAGACTTTAAAATAAAAATCAAGCCCAATAACTCAATTGATCAAGGTACACACCCTCCCGAATATTTTCTCAAATCCCAAAGCACGAATCGGCAAACGGAATGCAGTTTAAAAATCTGTAATATGTTATTAAAAGTTTTCAATCAAAATCTACGGGACTTCGGCATGTCAACCCAATGTTCGCCACAATCGCATATGTTTAACATTTTCATTGCTTTTTGTTACCACGTAACTCCAATAATACTTTAATATATACACGTCTTAGATTAAGATGTAATTAATCTATCATATCAACCTCGGGTTAAAATTTACGCATTTTAACAGAACAAATTATTAAAATAGGTAAATTTTATCAAAATTTCAACAAAAATTATGTAAATAAAACAAAATATGAAATAGTGATGCTGATTTTATCACCGAATATTCGTTATTCGGATACATATAATTACATTCAACAAAAATTAAATCAAAATATTTCTTTTATACATAAGTATTAGATTACCCATGAATACAACATTTTTGATTTTACTTGCTCCACCGGCAGTTTCTGGTAGATGGGGCTAAAAAAGTAATATGTGTGCAAAAATTGGGTCGATCGGTCGTAAACCGGCCAGTCGACTTTGACCTTTGTCCTAAAACAAGACTTAAAAGTAACTAATATCTTTATTGCGCTATAACTCTTTAATTTAACATTTTCCGATAAAATACTTATAAACTTTTTTATTCAAAATAAAATGAAGAAATTTTTGACATATAATTTGTTAGCCTACCATGACTTGTGATGTTATAAGCAGTGTTCCCAGTTTAGCCTTTTTAAGGCTAAATCTAGCCTTTTTATTTTGCTTTTAGCCTCAAAATTTTCGTTTTAGCTTTTAGCCTTTTTTCTAGCTTTTTTTTATTCTTAACATAGCCTCAAAAAGGCTAAAAATTTACTCATTTTATTTCTACAGAATCATCAATTTAAGCATTTTTGTGTATTAGTTCGCACAAAAAATCGACATTATTTATATTTAACGAAAATTTTCGCTTGTGGCGCCTCATTCTACGAAAATTTTATAAGTATTTTTTAACAAACTTTGTTACCTACAAAAACTATTTATGTTATATTTACAAATTCAGTAAAATATCTTTAAGAAATACCAAAATCTAATGAGAAATGCGTTTTTAAATAAAACAATATATTAGCTTTTTTTCTGGCTTTATTTTTTGGGACATTTAGCCTTTTCTGACTTTTTTTAATGTCTAATTTAGCTTCTTTTTTTCTCAACTCCTGGCTACACTGGTTATAAGCAATCAAATTAAAAATTTTTGTATGAACCTCTTTTTATAAAGGCCCTGGTTTTAATATGGGCCTAGCCTGCTAGAAACGGTTTTTAATATTTTGTAGAGCAGGATTTGTAATTTTTATAAATCGATACGTTTTATCACATTTGCTCAATATATTATGGTAGATGCACCAAAATCCTAATTTGGGGTACCAATGTTTTACTTATAATACAAATATTGGCACTAAATGTAGGATGTAGCATGAAATTTTGAATCATTACAGAGAGTATTTTTAAATTGCTATCAAATTAAACAGTCACTCGAAATTTAGGTGTTGCCGATTAACCAAAAATTATAAAACTTGACATGTTAATATTTTTACATATAAACCACTTTTTTATTTCTTCTGCCTTAAAAATCGGCGAAATATATTAAAAAAAAACTTTTTTTTTATTAACAGCTCGCAAATAGGTAAATAATTACGTATAATATTAATAACAATTTTCATTATTACTCGCAAAAATTTTAAATTTAAATGATGTTAAGGAATTTCTAAATGTAGAATGGAATGTAATTAGTTTATAATACCTTGTATTTAAGTAAATATTTAAATACCATGCATGTACTTCTTGATAAATACATTGGAACTGAGATTAAAAAAAAAAAAAAAAAAAAACAACAACACTGTTATTCATTATATTACTGCTGTTGCTAACTAAACTACTTGTCTTATAGGCAAAAACGTCACTAATAGTCATTACAATGCTTAATATACATGTTTGTGTATGTATTTATGTATATTCTTAACAGTTTTTAAAAATAAACAACTACAATTCCATATCTATTTATTTTTGTACAGACTGCATATACAAAGAACAACAACAACAACACTGTTATTCATCATATTACTGCTGTTGATAACTAAACTACTTGTCTATACAAAAAACAAAAAAACGTCACTAATAGTCATTACAATGCTTAATATACATGTTTGTTGGTGTATTTATATTCTTAACAGATTTGTTTTTGGGCCATAACTCTGTTGATTATGAACGAATTTGGTTTATTAAAAAAAACGAAATTTTATAAAAATATTTATGACTGATCTATATAAAAATAAAAATCTATAGCTTGAACAAGGGCTTCAAAAATAAAAAATTCGTTTTCCCCGATATCTCAGTTATTACTGAACCGATTTATTTCATTTTTTCAGAACAAAAATTCAGAAAATAATTTTCGAGCCCCCTTTAAAAATTCGAAGTCCCTGGTATATGCAGAGGTTTCAGAAACTAAAAAACCGGTTCTAAAAACCGGTTTTTAAAGCATATCTCCACCATTTATAAACCGATCTTCCTGATTAAAAAAACCGAAATTTTATAAAAATATTTGTGACCGATCTGTATAAAAATAAAAATCTATAGCTTAAACCAAGGCTTCAAAAAATAAAAAATGCGTTTTGTCCGATATCTCAGTTATTACTGAACCGATTTATTTCATTTTTTCAGAACAAAAATTCAGAAAAAAATGTCCGAGAATTCTTTGTAAAAACGAAGTCCGTAGTGTATACAGAGGCTTCAGAAACTGGAAAACCGGTTCAAAAAACCGGTTTTTTGAACATATCTCCGCATTGTATGAACCTATCTTGCTGAATTCCAATAGCAAAATTCTCAAAAGCATTTCCGATCGTTTGACATACATATTATATATGTCAGTTATCGGTGGGCTTCATAAACGCCATTTCAACCGACACACGGACGGACGGACATGGTCCAATCGTCATCGCTTCTTACAAGGATTCCGAAAATATAAACTTTTTTGCTTTCCGACGAAAATTGTGGAAATTACAAACGGAATGACAAACTTATATATACCCTTTACACCTGTGGTGAAGGGTATAAAAATTTGTATCTTTTTGTTGTTGTTGTTGTTTATATGTAAAAATATTAACATGTCAAGTTTTATAATTTTTGGTTAATCGGCAACACCTAAATTTCGAGTGACTGTTTAATTCGATAGCAATTTAAAAATACTCTCTGTAGTGATTTAAAATTTCATGCTACACCCTACATTTAGTACCAATATTTGTATTATAAGTAAAAAATTGGTATCCCAAATTACGATTTTGGTGCATCTACCATAATATATTGAGCAAATGTGATAAAACGTATCGATTTATAAAAATTACAAATTCTGCTCTACAAAATATTAAAAACCGTTTCTAGCAGGCTAGGCCCATATTAAAACCAGGGCCTTTTTAAAAAAAGTTCATACAAAAAATTTTAGTTTGATTGCTTATAACATCACAAGTCATGGTAGGCTAAAAAATTATATGTCAAAAATTTCTTCATTTTATTCTGAATAAAAAAGCTTATATAATATTTTATCGGAAAATGTTAAATTAAATAGTAATAGAGCAATAAATATATTAGTTACTTTTAAGCCTTGTTTTAGGACAAAGGTCAAATTTTTGCACACATATTACTTTTTTAGCCCCATCTATCAGAAACTGCCGGTAGAGCAAGTAAAATCAAAACTTTTGTAAAATCGATACATTTTATGGGTAATCTAATAAGTATATTTACGTAAGCAAAATAAAGTTTTTTTTCCAAAATAAAAAAAAAAAAAAACTTATTTATCATCAAAAACATACTAGAACATCAAAAATAATAATAGAATAAAACAATTAACGAATAATTTATTCTTACTAATAACAACACTGACAATAAGAATTTCTTAATAAATACATTAAGAGGCAAATTGTGTATTAGCTAGTATGTGTATTAAACATAAATTAATACATTTTTTTTTTTTGAATACGGCGATAATTCTTTAACAAAGTAATGAGTAAAATTTGTCTTTATTTTCTTCATTCTGAGCTAAGCATCAGTAGTTAAAACCATAAAAGTGACACACATAAATATTTCAATCTTAAAGCATATTAAAAATTTTAAATAAAAGAAATAGTTATTTTCTACAAACTAACTGAGTGGGTGTCGTTTTAGTATGCAAAAGATTTTAAATGGAAAAAATATTCCAACATATCTGCTAAAGTGTCACTAGTTTACAGAAGCAAAAAAAGATGAAAACAAAATAGAAAGATTATTTTTCTTTTTCTACTTTATGGAAGACGTGTAAAGAAATGCATAAAATTTTACATTTTCTAATACTTCTTTTTCGCATTTGCATTCAAATTCAACTAACAATGTTGCACATTCTTTTAAAAACAGCACGAATCCAAAGAATCCAACAGTTCTTGAGACTGATCACGAAGAAATATATTGTAATTTGACAATTTTTTTGGGGGGACATTAATGTAAATTTTTATTTTAATTTAAGACTGAAAGGCTACGCTTATTTTTATTACGAAAAGGCTACTTTTTCGAATCGACGACGGTGAATTTAAAAAAGTTTTAATGCACAATATAATCTTAAAAAATTTTCAAAATCAAACTTTTTGAATTATTAGCCTTGCAGGGTGAAGCTTAGAACATGCTTAACGAAGTCAATTTAAGCTATAGCAGACTGTATATAATTTATCTATATATATAAAAGAGTAACGTTACTGACTGACTGACTGCCTGACTGACTGATTCATCATCCCACAGCCCAAACGGCTGAAGCTAGAGAGACGAAATTTGGAAAGTAGGTAGGTCTCCCTCCAAATAGATCCATTAAGACGGGATTTTTAAAAATTCAAATGTTTAGGGGGTAAAAACGGGTAAAATCGGTAACCTTATAACTCGCAAACTAATAATGATACAAAAAAAGTTGAATAGTTATTGTTATTCATTTAAAAAATAATTGGACAGGTGTCTGGTACTTTTTTGAAAGTCGGCCGTTTTAGGGAGAAAATGAGTAAAAACTGTATTTTGGTACTTTTTTGGCACCATATGTATCTTTGAAACCAATCAACATACAGATAAAATTTATGTCGTATTCATAAATTATTAAAAAATGAGAAATACAAATTTGGTACCTTTTAGAAATACAAACGTTTAAGGGGTAAAAATCTTACCAATTTTTGGTACTTTTTTCATAAAAAATTTTTTTATATTTATTGACATAACCATATGCGTATTTTAATATGGGATCTCACTATAATTTAGAAACTCACTGGGATACAATTTTTGATACTTCTATGGGTGAAAAAAAGTACCAAAAAAGGGGTAAAGGCGGGATATTACATTTTATTCAAACTTAATAATGAATTTTCAATTACATTAAACATAGAAACATGAAATTAAGAAAATGTAGATAAGAATTCACAAGAGTGCAATTTGTGGTACTTAAAGATACATGGTCTGTGGGTAAGAATTCAAGAGGATGAACTTTGTGGTACTTTTTTCTTCTTCTATTGGTACTTTTTTTGCATTTTCTGTAATATTTAACCTAGAAACATGAAATTAAATACGGATGGTCCGATGTTGGAAAGAATTCACAAGGGGGGACTTTGTGGTACTTTTTCGTTCTTCTAATGGTACTTTTTGAATTTTTCTATAAATATGAACCTGGAAACATGAAATTAAGGATATGTGGTCCTAAGTGAATGTGAATCCATATGGAGGTGGTACTTTTTTGTTCCTCCAATGGTACTTTTTTAATTTTCTATAATTGTGAACCTGGAAACATGAAATTAAGAACATGTGGTGCTAAGTGAATGAAGAGAGGACTTTGTGGTACTTTTTTATTCTTCTAATGGTACTTTTTTAACTTTTTATAATATTTAAAGTAGGAACATGAAATTAAATATGCATGGTCCTATGTGAGAAAGAATTCACAAGAGGTGTCTTTGTGGTACTTATTTTGTTCTTCTAATGGTACTTTTTGAATTTTATATAATTATGAATCTAGAAACATGAAATTAAAGATATGTGGTCTTAAATGAATCCATAAGAAGGGACCTTGTGGTATCTTTTTTCGTTTTTTTAATAGAACTTCTTGAATGTTCTGCAATTTTTATCCTTAGAAACATAAAATTGAAGATGTAAGGTCATAAGTGAATCAGAAACCTTAAAATGGCTTTTGTGGTTCTTTTTCTTTATTCTAATATACTTTTTCGTAATTCAGATATTTATTTTTCGTTATTCTAAGATTAGAAACCTGAAATTAAAGTGAAATTGTTATTTATGGATGACATAACACCATTATTAAAAATGTTCCCAAGGGAGTTAAGAATCTTAGTTTAAGTTTAATATATAGTATGGTTTTTATAAAAAAATTCCGCTAACGAAGTTGCAGGTTTGCAGCTCGTACTATATATGAATTTTGTAATTGACTACCTTTTAGATTATTTTGGGACACTATGGCAACAAAATTTAACATTAGTATCAAATGACCCTAATGGTACTTAAAAAAAAAAAAAATATTAAGCAACCATTTATTACTGAAAAATACTGTCAAAATAAAGCTAGTCCTCTACTACCAGAACTGTAGGATTGTTTTAGTCAATTTGGATTTCATGATGGTAACAACAAAATATGTCTACTTATACATTCTACTAAATGGAAGCTGCAATTGAAAATGAAATGAAACTTGACTAATAAATGACACGGACAGGATTATTGCTGATGACACCATAAAATGCCACCAAACGTTTTCTTCATTTTTTTTTTTTTTTTCTCTTACCAATTTCAAAATTAAATTGGTTCCTATTGAGTGTTTCCTTTACGATATGTAATGGCACAGTGCTATTTGACATGTAGTTGCAAAGTGATTTTTAATTAAATATTCGTAGCACTTGTATTTTGAAAACTTTTGAAGTGGAATTTTTTAGATAGCACGTAAATATGTAGAGGAAAGAAGTGCAAAATATTTTAAATACTTTGATATATGTATTAGAGTGTTCAAGAAACTGTATTTTTTTCGATTCCGATTAGGAAGACCACTGAAACCACGAGAAAACTTTTTAGTATATTTAAAGAAATGCAAAATATTTTAAATACTTTGATATATGTATTAGAGTGTTCAAGAAACTGTTTTTTTTCGATTCCGATTAAGAAGACCACTGAAACCACGAGAAAACTTTTTAGTATATTTAAAATAAAATTTTGGAAACTTTTTTTATGATCATAATTACTACAAACCAACTTTCAAACTTTTTTAATTAATTTCGAATAAAACAAGGGCTTATTTGTTAAAATCGAAAAGAAGCTGTTAAAGTTACAATTACGATACATACATACATACATACATCTTTCATACAAAATGTTGCGTGTATTACATATGAAGTAAGTGTCTTTCAAAATGTGTGAAGATTTAAAAATTTTCTTCGATTTTAACAAATGGGATTTTGTTTTATACATGTCGAGGGCTTATATTCAAAATGGGCCATATGCAGATTTTCAAACAATTTTGTTTTGCGTCAGACTTTATTTCGCAATTGAAGTCCATTTTTACTTTTTTCTGTTTAGGCAAAAATAAAAATTGATTCAATTATTTTTTTAAAAGCTAGTAAAGAAGTTATAAGCTTGTATTAAACCCGCATCATATACATATATATTTGTAGAAACAATGATTGGTGATGTCCTCCCGGAATAGAGTTTTAACACTTATAGATGCCTTAAAAATAGTAATATTTTAATGAAATTTAGCACAAATAAGTTTTATATAAGCACAACGTTTGCCGAATTTCATGAAGATCGGTCCATAACTGACCATAGCTCCCATATAGGGCGTCATATGGTCGGGCTTGACCGACTATATCTTCTTCTCTCGTTTAAGTATTATAAGATAAATTTGAGGTGGTAAAAAGTAGCATAAATAATATTTTCCATTTATTATTTATCTGTTCTATTATATGTAAAAAAAAAACTGAAAACATTTTAGCTCAAATATTTATCTTATATAAGGTTTGTTTGGTACTGAAAATGGGCAAAATTGATTAACAAACAAAAAAGTTATTGGATAAATACTAGAAACACAAGGTTTCCGTTATAACTTCAGTTCATACTTTTCTACTGATATCTCTTAAACAAAAGAAGTCAACGAAATTTTGTACTAAATAATTAGATGTATTTTTATATTTTTAACAGACAAATCCCCAGAATTATGAAAAAAATGTATCTATCTAAATCAATTATAACAAATATAGGCCCACATATACTCAGACAGTCAGCGTTACCGTTGAGAATTTTTAAAAAGTGTCCAAAAAAGGGGATTTCAAAATAAAAAGTCGCCAAAAAAGGGGATTTTTTTAAAAAAAGGGGCCAACTACTTTAAAACCTAAAAAACTCCTTAAAATTTTTTTTATTTGATACCAACAAATTATTGTGTTTTAAGAAAAACTACAAAATTCAGTTTTATTAACAACAAAATAATTTATTATTATTTTACAACAATTTTTATTATTGCAAAAATAAAGATTTATTCACAAAAATATTTAGCACACAATCCTCTTTTAATTAGTTAAACTCCTGTACTTTTGTAGGAGTTCTTCACTCGTACTCTAGACTTTCAAATTTAGGATGGAACGCATGAATTCACAAGTATTGTCGTAAGTATGTTAGATAAACTATTTCTTGTTTTTGATAATTTAGTAAAAACAAAAAACAAGTTGCCGAGAGAGATTGCTCTTAGGAACGTAAAAATTTAAATTAGGATATAAGTATTCATCGAATCTTTTTTTTATTTTTACAATTCAGTCCAAAAAATTTGGTATATGATGATAAACTTTATTATTATTTTTAATTACTAACAGTTTCAGTTCATTTATAAATACTCCGCGGTTTTTTATATCACTATACTGTAAGACAGTTCCAAAATTATTAATTTATTTGTTGAAATTAATATATAATGGGTCGATATATTTCAAACAACTTAGTTTATCGTAATTTAGCACATAGTCTTAAAAAGTCGCCATTTAGTCGCCATTTAAAAAAGGGGCCAAAAAATGGCCAGGTGGTTGAAAAAGGGGCAAATGGCGACTAAAGTCGCCAAACGGTAACGCTGCAGACAGTTCTTAAATTGTGAAAATAAATTGTATTTATTTTCATTTAGCTAATTTCAGTAAAACTAGAAACTGATGGACTAAGTCTTTCTAAAATAAAAAATCACAACTACATAACCTACTTTCAAAATGTTTGTCTTAAATTTTGTACTCATTTTTTAGTTTCGAAACATATGTATGGTTTATATTTGATTCCATGCATACATTTTATCCAAACATTTTTATTCCTGGATTTTTCAATATGTGTATAACAGTGCAACAAAATTTTGTAAATCTGGGATAACTATTTCCATTTTTCCGATTTGTATATGGAAACAAATTACTTTACGATGCCAAGATGTTAGAGTCACCAACCACCGATAAAATTATTCGTCAACAACCTATGTTAGTTGTTGTTTGAATTTTGATTTTAATAGACTGATATTTTTTCCATAACTAAAAATATACAAATTTTTAAAGTAAATATGTTTGCTCTTTTCTATACATATGATGTATGGACGCATAATATTGCTTTATTAACCAATTTACACCTATTTATATAAACATAATTTTAAATGTCCGCCAATTTCACTGAAAAAATTACTCTAAAGGCAAGATTTGATGAAATTTATAATATTTCATTGAATTTTAGGTCCGTTAGTAGAATGAAACATAAACTTCAGAAT
This sequence comes from Protophormia terraenovae, assembly GCA_951394005.1. NCBI lineage: Eukaryota > Metazoa > Arthropoda > Insecta > Diptera > Calliphoridae > Protophormia > Protophormia terraenovae. The sequence continues at coordinate 88,148,250 of OX596074.1, forward strand.
AGAAAGAAAACATAACAATTTTATGAAATATTTACTAATATTGCCAAAGTTTGTATTATCTTGTCAGATTTAATACATCAAACTAAGAACAAGTAAAATGGCGTATATCCATCGTTTTAATAATAAGATGATCCTTTTTGATGTGATTTTGTAAATAATTTCACAACATTTATTAGGAAAAACAAGCAAGCAACATTCAGTAGGTCAAATCCAATCAATCGATACCCTACCCTATGCATTTTTAATATTTTCGGTGAAGGTCTTTTATGGGATCTATGGTCAGTTTTCAACCGATCTTCATGAATTTTGGCACATTGATTTTTATAAATTTTTACTAATTTTCTATAAAAATGTATGGATATAAGCCGTTATTTCATTTTAAGCTATTTTCAACCGAACAATTTGGTTAGAAAACGATTATGTTTTATGATTTTATGATGTTTTTCTTGCTAAATTTTCTATATCGTTTATACACCCTTATACGGGTTAATGCCTTATATGTATATATTTTATGTGTATGTTGAAGTCTATGTCTCATGTCATTCCTACTGCTAATTATCTTCACTCTAACAATTCCTTGATGTACATTTTTCCAATATACATAAACACATATATTCATATGCATGTACATTTGCAAGTACAGTAAATATCATTTATTTACTTCAATATTAAACATGACTGACAAGTTACCATAGCAAAAACTTGTGAATTTTTCTTTTTTTTTGTTCATTGCTACTTTTTTTTTATATAAAATCAGTTACAATGTGTGTTGTCATAAATTTGTCAGTTAGACTGGAAAAATATTTTGCATGTTGTGAATGAACATGTTAGTGCAGGAGTAAATTTTGTTGAATTTCTATCGGAAATAGAAAAATTATGTACTACCCAGCAAACTAATACAAAACCTTAAAAACAGAAATCTGTAACTTTTTTCAATCCTCCAAAAATGTATGTATGTATATCAGAAAGGTTTTTTTTTTACAGAAAAACATAATTTTTTCAATATATAAAGCTTAAATTATGCAGTATACAATTTTTTTAAAAGCTTACACGCAGAAAAAAAAACATTTTTCAATATGGTTGCCCATACAATATTATTTTCGTGGCAAAGAAATTTTTCCATCGCAAACATTCTTATTGTTGAATATATATTTTATTTTAAAAACAATTTTGTTGTAGCAATTATACATTTGTTCTCAATTCACAATTATATTGTTGGCACAACATGTTAAGCAATATATTTAAATTAGAACCACATTATTGTTGTTAAAATTCCATGTGCAAAATAATTATTTCAATACCTGAATATATTATTGTATTTGTAATTTCGAATTGACAACAAAATTTTTGTTTTGTATTGGCAACAATATACAGTATTAGTACTTGACAATAAGTATACTTGCTGATTTTTATTCAGTTTGGTGTGCATCTTGCATAGAGCTAGTTATCTGTCGGCAAGTTAAAATTGCATTGGAAAATATACTGAATGCATATTTAAAAAAGTGAATTATTTAAAATAAATTATTTTCATTAAAATGAAACTAGAAATAAATAAGTGTTTCGGATAGTGAAAATATTTTAAATGGATAATATACAAAGAAAACTACATAATAAGTTATCTTCGGAGTGCTAAAAAAAAGGTGTCACCTTGTGCGACTATTCAAGAAATTTCTTAGGTTTCATCATTCACCGGTGATGAATCTATCTTTTTATACCAAAGTGATTTATTTTATATAACCAAATTATAATTAATTTGAAAAAAAAACTACCATATAATAAATTAATTGGCTTTTATTTATTTTTAAGCATAATAATTGTTTGTCGACAGTATAAGTATTCTTATTGTGATTCAACCATATTACTGCTGTATATATGAATCATGTACATATGCAACAAAAATATGGTTGCAAATCAACAATATTTTTATTGTGATTCAACCATATTATTATTGTATACATGAATGAAGTATATATACAACAGAAATATCGTTGCAGATCAACAATATTATTATTGTGATTTAACCATATTATTGCTGTATACATGAATAAAATGCATATTGAACAAAAATATGGTTGCAGATCAACAATATTATATTATACTTGAATCAAGTACATATACAACAAAAATATGGTTGCAGATCAAGAATATTTTTAATGTGATTTAACCATATTATTGCTGTATACATGAATGAAGTACATGTACAACAAAAAATATGGTTGTCGATCAACAATATTTTTATTATGATTTAACCATATTATTGTGCTACATCTAACCAGTATTCGATTATGGTTTCTATTCACCATATTTTTTCTTTGCCACTTATGACATCAAAAAGTTCGAAGTTACGACCGATAATTGCAGTATTTATTATCTAGAATTGGTAGTTTTAATTATATGCAACAGATTTGAGTCGGTTTGTTATCAGTGCGTACAGTTTTTGTGTAACATTAAGCGAAATGTGTTCCTACTGCATTTTTAGGGCCTTATTCCTATTTTAACCGACATACAGGCCCAAACCATGAAACTGCCACCAACATGCTTTACAGTTACTTTTAAGTTTTCTTGTTTCAGCTCGGTATTCAGTTTTCGCCACAAACAGGACATAGTATCTGAGCCAAATATATAGAACTTTAACTCATTAACAAAAAATAATCGAATTCCAAAACGATGGATCCTTGGAAACAAGTTCCTTGGCAAAGTTGAGCATGCAGCACTTTTTGCTTAATTTGTTAAAAGTCTTCTTTCCTGAAACTTCCTTCAAAATAGGGTTGATGCAATACATTGTAGAAAGTTTTGATACAACATTGTTTTCCCAAGTCAACTTGAACTCCAGATGTCGGTTTTGGTGCTAAGAACATTATGTTGGCTTCTGTTTTCCTTAAAATAAATCTCAGTAACGATTGTTAAAAAGATTATTCGGTACACTGCCTTTATTGTTCAGCAGATTTTCATGAAAAAAACCTCATAATGATTTCTTGTACCATAAGAGCATATATTTAACCATTTGAGTTATTTCTCGTTGCGAGTGACCGTTATAAAATGGTTTATAACCAATACTCCTTTCTAAACCTAAATTTACATTTACACTGTAATTGACGCATTAACCAACAAAATCAAATAAAAAACAGTATGCTGGATATTTCCAGAAGTAGATAGAAAAAATAAAGTCCACTGGACAATGCTACATTGAAGCACTTTTCCAAAGAGAAGTGGCTTCATAAAATAAACTGTGAGCTCAAAAATTTAATATATTATTAAATGTTTAAATGCTTTTTTTCTTTCAAATGATACCATATTTTCTTTAAAGTTTCTATCTGCTGCATTAAATACAAAAAAAAAAGTCACCAATTTACAAATATATATGAAAATTTGAATTTGAATTCATTTAATTATAAATTTGTTTAAATTTGCACCTCTCACCAATATAATTATATCAATTACTAAAAACTTAAAAAGAAAATTAAAAACAGAAAAATATTTCCAATTAATAAATTAATTAAAAAAATCAAGTAGATGATTGAATGAATTAAAAATGTGTATAGGAAATAAAATTATACTAAAATTTATTTTCATTTTATTTTTACTTGAATATATTTATTAAATTTTGATGCAAAATTAAACAACTGAGTTAATTGCAAAAAGACGGTAGTAATTTTTTCTGTGCATGAAAATATGTTCTACATAAAATAAGCTGTGAGCCACTGTACGTACATTAGAGTGTCCCGTAGACAAAAATTTTGTAGGAAGACCCCTCAATCGATGGGTAAAAAATAGCTTAATATGGAAAAATTATTAAAAAAATTTTTAAAATTGATCTTCAGTTCCCTACCAGTGCACTATGGCTTCACCGACCACTTTTCTTGGCCAAATCTAATTTTGGTAACATTTTCTATTTGTGTTTTAATTATCGTAGTTTTGTAGCAAACACTCCAAAACGCCAAAAAATTAAGTCTTTTACTACTTTTACTATTTTGTCTTCATAATGCAACAGGTCAAAGTCCAGTTTCTTAACCAAATTTAAAATATGTATAAAAGAGGTGCCCTTTTTCAACGGTTTTCAATACTTTATAATTAATGAGTACAACAATTTTTTAAATAAGTTTATTATGGAAAATAGATCTTAGGATAAGTACTTTTATAATTGAATATGAAATCAGTTAAAACTTGTTGTCTTCTTAGAAAAATACAGTTTGTTTTACAAAACCCAAAATGAAATTGGATTCGTAAGAAATTTTACATTTCATTCGACCTGCAAGTTTTTGGTGAAAATTGGTAAAGAAAAACTCAATGCAAATAAATAAACATATATCTGGGCTATATTTTCCATATTGTCTCGTTTTGCGATTTTTTGCGATTTTCGAGAAAATCCATCTTTTCCGTATAAGTTAGCGTTGGAAATTCTTATCATTTACAAGGTTTCACCAATGAATAAAAATGCCAAGTTTAAAAAATAAAATAGCAGATATTACTAAAATATAGTTGTGTATCAAAATTAATGCTGCTAAAGAAAATGCACGCCTTTGGGTTGAGTTATAAATGAAATATTCTAAAATTTCCTTTGTAATAACTTTACTTCTGACACATAAAAAGTGTAAAAATAATTAAATTTTTGAAATACAAAATAAATACATTAAATTGTTTTAAGTTTCACCCAAATCATATTTCAAACAAGACAGCCTGTTTTTTCCATTTTGATAATTTTGGCCAAGAAAAGTGGTCATTGAAACCATAGTGCAGCGATAGAGCTAAAAATAGAGTTTTGACATTATCAAAATTAAAACAACGCGATTTTATAGAATTTCTAAGGTACTTTCAGCACAAATTATAAGAGAATTTTCAATATTTATCGAAATACACTGAAAAGAATTAATTTTAAAATTCTACCCTCTAAATTTAAATTCAACTCAGTTTTTTTTACATTTTTTGGTTTTAAATGCCTGTATTTTCATGAGATTTTACGCGAATGATGTAAAATTTATGATTTCTTAGTTATTTTGTAAGATATATAAAAAGCCAAGCAATTTCAACATTTTTTGAAATTCCTCATAATATATTTTTTTCTTATTTAAAACTTATGCCTCTTTAATACATTTTTGTAAACATTTTTAAACATTAACGGCCTGTCCCACGACTTCGAAGGAAAAATTCATTTCGACTATTTATGTAGAAAAGAACAAATAAATTAAAAATTTTGTTTTTGTTTCTCAAACATTTTTTCAAATCGAATTTTTCATTCGACATCGTGGATTAGGCCGCAATATTTTTTGCTGGGTTTAATTTTGTTTGATAATGTCAAAGTAGACGTTGGTGTTATTACTGTTAGTTTGTTTGGGTGGCATTTATTTTTATGCAAATGTCATACTGTTGCCAGTGCAATATTTGTTGTTTGAATTAACTGCCTTCTATACGAGACAAATAAACAAATCGATAAATTATAATGGAAAAACAAGTAAATGTGTTAAAAATAGAGATCAACATTTTGGTACTATATTTAAAAGAAGATTACGTACTTATTTCAAACTTAAAAACATTTTAAAAATTTTTAAACCTCTTATAAAGGGTTAATATCCTTGAAGATTTTTTAAGCAATGCTCTCGCAAATGAAAAACTCATTTATTATAAGTTTTAAGAAAATATTTTTAATAATTATTCTACAGCTCTAATTTTACTAAATAAATATTAATTTTATTCGCAGTTAACTGAAGATAGTTATCTCTAATTACGATTCCTTTATTGGAATTGCAAAAAAAAATAAAAAATTTATGTTAGCAAAATTTTTCAAAAAACTATTAAAAAGTCGAAATTTTCCCACATAAATGCAGAGTGCAAACTTCATGGTCGATGGTGCACATGTTAGCGACATCAAATCATTCTACTATTTTGCACACTATATTTTTACATAAAGATGAACAATCCTAGGAGGATTTACGGTCAAAATTCGACAGTCGGCTTTTTTGAGCAATCTTATATTCATACGTACACTCAAAAAATTATGTAAGTAAATTTAACAGAAATATCAATAAAAACAATTATAAACTCATTTAAAAAGCGGATTGCTTACATTTCATTTTAATTAAATGAAAATTTCAATTATTTTTGAATGCAAATTTTTTAACCTACAAAATCATTAAAAATTACTGATTTTTATGTTATTTTAAATAACATTATTTAACTTACCAAAACAGTAATAACTACTGTTTTTTTTAATTATTTTGAACTATAAAAAATTACCTACCAAAATAGTCAAAACTACTGTTTTAATATTAGTTAAAATGGAAAAAATTTTGTATATTTGTTTGTGCATTTATATTTTATACAAATAGAAGTTATTTTAAATGATATAGCGAAATATATCAAATACAATTTACATGTTAATAATTTTAACAATTGATTATATATTTATTACTATTATAGTACTTATTACTAAGAACAAGGATCTTAAAAATATTGTTCTTTTTTCTTTGTTATTTTTTTTTTTCCTTGTTATAAATACGTTTAACTTTGGCGGCCGATGATTTCAGCGCAACTTCTTATTAGTTTTATTATCTATAGAAATTTGAAAAGTAAAAAGTTAGCAAATGTTTAGAATAACGTTTTTATACTTAGGTCTTACCAAATCTTGAAAAAATGATTTTCTGAAGTTAGTTAATTTTTGAACATGTAAAAAAAGTTAAAAAAATAATTTCTCTGATAAATAAGTGAATATTCATTATTTTTTAACTTAAAGGAAAACTTTTTACATAAACTACAATCAGTAAATGTAGAAATGTTTTGAGTGTAATAGTATAGCGCTTGCCTGGCATAGCTTTCTTACATGTTTTATTTTAAATAAACTAACAACCCAACAAACCAAATGATATTGTAATGATATCATAACGATATCATTTCGGTGATAAAGAAGCTCGAGAATGATATCATTTATAATTCTAAAATGATATAGGTTGCTTTCTAAAAGGTACACTAGAAAATGAGATTATAATTTTTGAAAATAATGATATTAGTAATGATATCGTTAAATTTAAGCAGCGCGATAATTTAGCAATATATTGCAGAATATATACATACATATCTGCTAAGATTGGGTCAATATATAATATTCTAAATGTTTTATCAAAAATTAATAAAATAACCATAATAAACTAAAGTTCATCCTGCTCCAAACCATTTTATATGTAAAAATACAATTTCCATATTATGCATAACATACATAAAATATTCTTCTAATAAAAATATTTCAATTTAATTTTATTTTCCTGAAAAAGTTTGAAGTTTTTTTCTAAGGAAAAAATAATTTCGATATTTTATCATATAATTTAAAATTATGATATCATTAATGATACTGTATCGTTTCTTGGTTTGTTGGGAAACTGCTTAGTGGAAACAAATTTATTCGCCACGAACTGTAAACCCGCTACTTCGTTAGCGGAAATTTTTTACAAAAGTCTCACTATATAACACATTTAAACTAAGATTCTTAACTCCCGTGGGAACATTTTTAATAATGGTGTTGTGTCGGAATTAACAACAATAAACTTTTAAATATTTTACTTAAAAAAGTACCAAAAATTACAATAAGAAAAAATGGGCAAAAGGTACGTTTGATATATTTCTGATAAAAAGGATAAACAATAACGAAAAAGTATATTAGAATAAAGAAAAGGACCATTAGAAGAATAAAAAAGTACCACAAAGTACCCTCTTATGGATTCTCATTCATTTAGGACCACATATCCTTAATTTTATGTTACTAGGTACATAATTATAGACGAGAAAAAAGGGTATAGTCGGTCAAGACCGACCATATAATACCCTACACCATTATGTATGATCATAAAAATTCGGGAAGACCTATATTAGACCAATACTTTTACTAAATATACAAATACAGAATAACGCGTCAGTACTAACATCTACTTGATTTTATGCACTTTAGGATGATTCTCGGAAGTGGGTTTATATGGGAGCTATGGACATTTGTATGGGGGGTACGCGAAATAATGGACTGATCATAACCAATTTCAGTTGGCTTGGTCCTTGTATCATAAAAGTCCCACATGCCAAATTTCATTCAATTATCTTCAAAATTTCGACCTGTACTTTGTGCACAAGGTTTACATGGACAGCCAGTCAACCAGCCAGCCGCCCAGCCTGCCAGACGGACGGACATCGTTAAATCGATTTAAAATGTGATTCTGAGTCGATTGGTATACTTTAAGGTGGGTGTTGGATAACTCATTCTTACCCACTGGACTACATTAAAAATTTTATAAATTGGATTTGAATAAAATAAAATTTCCCGCTCTTACCCTCTTTATGGTACTTTTTTCACTCATCGAAGTATCAAAAATTGTAATCCAATGAATTTCTAAGTTGTAATGATATAAAATATTTTATGAAAAAAGTATCAAAAATAGGTACGATTTTTACCCCTTAAACGTTCGAATTTCTAAATAGTACCCAATTTGTATTTCTCATTTTTTGATAAGTTATGAATACGACATCAATTTTATCTGTATGTTGATTGGTTTCAAAGATACATATGGTGCCAAAAAAAGTACCAAAATACAGCTTTTACCCGTTTTCTCCCTAAACGGCCAATTTTCAAAAAAGTACCAAACACCTGTCCAATTATTTTTTAAATGAATAACGATAACTATTCAACATTATTAGTTTGCGAGTTATAAGGTTACCGATTTTACCCGTTTTTACCCTTTTTTACCCCCTTAACATTCGAATTTCCAAAAATCCCGTCTTAGTGGATCTGTATGGAGGGAGACTTGCCTACGTTCCAAAAATTCCTGGAATTTTGGCCCACATAAATATTAAGAGTAACTTTTGATATGTAAATGTAAAATGTAAGAAAATAAAATATCCATTGGCGTTTTATTGGTAGGGAGATGGATTACGTCCACCTATATTGTGGGGGTATTACATTCGCCTATAATACCTCTTTTCTTTTCAGATGTTCTGGAGGTCGATGGGGTAAAGGATGGAACAAAGTGTTCCAGAGGTAGATGGGGTACACAGGAGGAAAAGCATTCAGGTCAGGGCCAGGTGGTGGGTTTGATCTTAAATGGCACGCTAGCCATTTAAGGATTTAAGGAGAATAAAAACACAACAGGAAGAAGTAACAGCAGAAAGCAGCAGGGAGAAAGATCGAAGTGAATACGTCAATGCTTACATCGTCACAGCTGAGCAGGCGAGTAGCAGAACTGACGAATCATGGAGGTGGTAGCGAGCAAAGGCAGGAGTAGAGTGAAGAAGCAGGGAGAAATACACAGGAGTGTATTAGTAGCAAAGAAGCAAAGGTGAGATTTAAATACAGCAAGACAGAAGGGGACAACAAGAAGCCACATAAACATAAACTCACACACAGATCACGAAACTGTTAAAGCAGCGTACATCAAGACAACAGAAAAGCAAGGTTCGATGCAACAACCGCTTCCGGTTAACAAAAAAATAAATAAAGACTAAAAGAGCAGTGTTAGAAAAAAAAAAAATAATAATAAGTGGTTGAATTGATTACATCAATACAACGTAAGGTATACTGATTTCCAATCAGTAAGATTAAAGTCTTCAACAAGGTTTACAATCTAGTTGAAGTGACAGGAAATACACACTGCTCAGGGCCAAGTGGTAGAATATTTTATTGGAAGTTTTCACTCAGAAAATACAAGGACCAGGAAAATATGGGATTACATCCAAGATCTAAGAAATAATAGGAGATATTAAGTAGGAGGTGTAGAACCGGCAAGGCAACACAGAAGCTTCACGTAGAGCAGAACAGTTCTCAATAAAGAAGCTTTCAATAAAAGTGGCTCAATAAATAATATAAAACTATAAAGAAGAAAAATACGAAATAAACAAGAAAGTATAAAACTTAAACAGTGTATTTATTTATGTAAGAAACTTGGACGCGACTGAGTTTTACCCCAACTGTAAACCCGGATAACCGGAGGTTCCTTACAATATAGATAATTGACTGCCAATTAAACTAGGAATATTAGACAATAATGTGACCCAATGACTGCAATAAAGAAGTTGCTTCGAGGCTATTATACTGATTAGAGAGATCAACTCTGTTTTCCAACCGGTTTTTTCACCTAGCCGCCATAAAAATAACCTCCCGGAAAAGGGGTTAATGATCATAAATACCTTAAATGTAGCAAGAATTTTTGCACATATCAGTTCCATATAAGTTTAAATCTGTGTGCCGAATTTTATTTCGAAGATCGGTCCATAATTGACAATTTATGGGAGCATAAATTCATATAATGTTAGTATCGACGTAATATTGTGTACTCGGTTATTTAATTATATATTTAGTTTAAGTATCGAAACACAATTCAACAGATCTAGAAAAAAATGACCACTCGCCGAATTTTGATGCACACGATGGTGTAGGTTATTGTCGGGCTTGACCGACTACATCTTTCTTTCTGGTTCTTAATGGGTTATTTCCAAGAATAATCATGTTTAATTCATTTTAACTTAAACATTATAAGATTTATTGATTTTTTTAGAATATACTCTTTTGATAGAAAAATTAACTTCTACAAAAAAAAAACGGTTTTTTCTGAATTTAAAAAAGTGCAACCGGTTTTTTCAAAATACCAACTATTTGAACTATTTGAAAACCGGTTTCTCCAAAAAGTCGAATAATCGATCACCCTAATACTGATCACAAAGTAAATACTTATAAATATAGAACTTCTTAACCAATTCTCCCTCTTTGTTTTAATATTGGATCGATAGAGGAAAATTGTGTAAGATTTTACAACTTACGAAATTACTTCCAAAATAAAATGATTTGAAAACACTGCGTGATTGGTATAAGGTATTTAGATTCAGCAGAGCTGAATATAGTATTCTCATTCACACAATTTTCGTCTCACCCTTACTGTTTAAAAAAAAAAAATAATGAAAAAAGTTTTAGAAGAAAACAAAAGCAACAACAAAAAAAAAAAGTTAAAATTAAAAATAAAACAACGAAATAAAAGAAAACAAGTATAACAAATAATAATAAATGCGGCAATAAGATAATTGCCATAAAATAATAACTTTTTTAAATTTGTTTCTAAATACCGCGTTAATAACGAATACATGTTTACATAACAAAAAAAAGAAGAAAAAGTTTAGATAAAACGAAAAAGTTTAAATTGCTAGATATGGATATTTCTCACACAACAAACATGACATTTTAACAGCTGAGCTTGAGAAAGTTTATTTTTATTTATTATATATTATTATTTGTTTATATTCAGCGAATTAGGCTAGGAATTTTATTTAAATTGGTTTATAACGAATGTATAGATGTATATAATTAAAATGAAATGAATAGACATAATTTTAATTTTATTTGATTTCCTTAAATAGACACAGAAAAAATAAAATCAAGTAAATAATTCATTCAATTAAGAGGTTTTTTAAATTTTCACCTCTCACCAAAATGATTATATCAATTACTAAAAACTTTAAAAAATAAAAACAAGACAAAAATTTCCAATTAAAACAAGCGCAAATATTCGGCCCGGTCGAATCTATATACCCACCATCAACCTTTTCACATTTTAAGTTATATGAGAGAAGGAGGTAAAGTGGGCGGTAAAGTGAGCAGTAAAGTGGGCCACGCCCATTTTTTGTTTCCGAGTTTGCATTAGTCCTTGAACTATTTGAACACAATTTCATTGATTTAAACCTTATATGGGAGGTGGGCGGTAAAGTGGGCGGACCACGCCCATTTTTGGCTTGCGAGTTGATATCGATCCCCAAACTATATGTACAAAATTTCGCTATCGTACATGCTTTTGTTGCAGAAATATCAGCAGAAAAGTATAAAACGGATACCCTGTGTTTCTAGTCTTTAGCCCATAACTTTTTTGTTTGTGAACCGATTTTGCCCATTTTCAATCCCAAACAAACCTTATATAAGACAAATATTTGTGCCAAATTTCGTCTCTCTACGTTGCTTCGTTCGAGCGCTATCCTGCTTTCAACAGACGAACAGACGGACGGACGGACATAGCTAGATCGACTCAGAATCTAACCAGGACCCAGAATATATATACTTTGTGGGGTCTTAGATGATTCCTTCAACATGTTACACATGGAATGACAAAATCAATATACCCCCCATCTTTTTGATGGTGGGTATAAAAATAATTAAATCAACTAAGTGGATTGAATAAAATTTTACTTAAATTGTATTCTTTTTTTAAATTTCTTTAAATATATTTATTAAATTTTGATGCTAAACGGACATTTTAATTTATAGAATTTTGGATAAGTTATATTTTTTGCAATAACTACACAGCACAGTGGTGCAGAATTTTTGTATATAAATCTGTAAATCTGTATAATACATAAAATTGCACATAGGCATAGTAGAGGTGTGTTCAATTTAATGATTACAAGGGGGATTTCTGCTGCGCTTAGCCAATTAAAAGTTACCGATTTATTTCCAAAAATTTTATGTATTCAGAAATCACTGTCGGAAAAGACAATTTTTCATTCAAATTTGAAGAATTTGTTTTCATGAATATTTTTTGAGAAATGAAAACGCCAAAAAAGTGCAGTTTTTAATCCTTCATTCGAAGCAGATAATCCATATACAGTGCTGTGCAAAATAATATACTTATTTTTATTTGGTAAATATTTTCCATTATGAATGATATTTAAATTTATTTTTTATTTATTTAAGAACTGTACTAAAAGATACACAATCCACAAATCTTTTTGTTTTTTTATGACTTTATTTAAATAAAAAATAAAAAAAAAAAAATAATAATTTTCCTATGATTCAAAATAATAGACTTATTCAATATTTCTTAAACAAATATATCGACCATTCCAGGAAAGAACGACAGAAAAAGTATATTTTTGTACTTGATGGCTTTTAATTTCGATAAAAATTTTTATACATAAACTCCATTAAGCCTTTTATCAATTTCAGTTTTCAGTTTTGTGAAATTACAAAAATTCGCGATTTAATTTCGCTTTTTAATTGTCTCAAAAACCAAAAAAACTCAAAAGTATGTAACTTTGAATAGCAATATCTCTGGAAAGACTTTGTGAATTTTAATGATTTAAACGGCCTTAAAATTTCGCATATGGCGGCTTTACGACGAACATTTTAAAAATAAAAAAGATTTTTTAAAAATGCATTTTAATGCAATTGCATTTTTCAAATGCATTTTTCTTTAAATATGCTATTAAAATTTATTATTTTTTTAACATAAATGAAAAGTTAGGAATCTTTACATTAAAATAAAACTGTCAAATTTTTGGGACGCGAAAATCTTATATGCATAATCCAATTTTTATAAAAACATGTTTCAAATTTTTCATATAAAATTAAATTTTTTTCTTGTTTTTGAAATTTTCTTTAAAATTTGTATAAAAGTTAACAAAATATAAAAAGTATGCAATTTTAAATATTCATATCTCTTGAAGTTATTGATGGATTTTTGTAATTTAAAAAGTATTTAAAATGTCATTGTATATTTTTTATGTAATTTAGTCAGCATTTCAAAAACCACGTCTTCGATCCATAATATTTTAAAAATATAAATGCAATTTATAGATGCATTTTTTTAGTTGCGAATTTATTAAATTTTAATTTTTCAAAAGTTTATTTAAAAATGCTTTGTTTATTATAACTTAAAACAATAAATAGTTTGATACATAAAGTTTTACTATTTTTCAGGATTTTTTAAAAAATAACACAATAAATTTTTTTTAACAAAATACGTAAAGATACTCATAATACCAGAAAAATATAATTTTTATATGAAAAAATTTAAACTAGTTGAACAAGAGGGGAAATTATGCACAGTACATGTGTGCGTCCCAAAAATTTGAGATTTTCATTTTAATGTAAAGATTCCAAACTTTTCATTTATGTTAAAAAATTAAAAAAATTGAATAGCATATTTAAAGAAAAATGCATTTAAAAAATGCAATTGCATTAAAATGCATTTTTAAAAAATATTTTTTATTTATAAAATATTCATGTTTATGCCAACATAATTACAATTCAAACGCCGTTTAAATCACAAATTTCTGCAAAGCCTTTCCAGAAATATTTGTATTTAAAGTTGTATACTTTTGAGATTTTTTCAAAAGTGAAAAAGCGAAATAAAATCGCGAATTTTCTGAATTTAGGGAATCTGAAAACGGAAATATTTATAGACACCCATAGACCTTATACGAATAAAATTTTATAAAAATCGGAGGATACTTGGTATATTTTTGGGCGTTCTTTCATGGAATGGACGATATATTTTTTTCATTAAAGATTAAAACAAATTAAATTTTCTACTAATATTGAATATTATAATAATATGCCAAGTTAATTCAATAACCGGAATGACCGCCATATTTATTTATTGGATTTAGATCCGGTGACTGTGAAGGCCATTCTAAAACAGATACATTATTAGCACTCAGCCAAGATTTAACAAATTTTGAGAAGTGCTTAGGATCATTGTTCTGTTGTAAAGTCCATTCTGGTGGCATATTGTTCTCCACATAGGGTAGCATAATATCCTTCAAAATATCATGGTACATTTCTTGGTTCATTATTTTTGTGTTCTAATAAAGAGGGCCAACACCATGCCAACAAAATTCACCCCACACCATTATACTTCCTCCGCCGTGTTTTACAATATTTTTTTGTATAACTATCATCTAGTTCCTTTCCATTTGGTCATCTAACATTTCTGCGACTATCTGACCCGAACAAGCTTAAAAATGGTAACTTCCTGGCGATTCTACTTGGCAAACCTTTCTCTAAAAGTGTTCGTCGGACTGTTGAAGCACTAATTATGTTACCTATTTCTTCAGAAACGGCTTTTGAAGATAGAAATGGCTGCTTCTTCACTAGAAGAGCTATCTGTGAATCCGTGGTAGCGGTTATTTTGCAACGTGTTTCTTTTGATGGCTTCCACTTGATCGTGTTTTTTACGAAATGATGAGACTTTCCAAGCAATTCCGCAATAAAATCAAGTGTTTTTACTTGGTCACGTAATTATTTCACTATTCGCCTTTCTTAAGGAGTGCTATGTACATTACGACCCATCATTTCGTAATGATGTGAATAACTTGGAAACGGTTGATTTAGAGTTTTTTTTTAGAGTTGAGTTTAGAGTTTTCATTCTTTTTTTATTTAATTGATAATTTAGTACAGATCACAGAAAAATATAACTTTTCTAACCACTACTTATGAACTTGTGTACCATTTTTTGGTAACCCTTCCGTTAGAGATTTCATATGTTATTGTTTTTTTTTTTTTTTACTACTCCAGAGCTTTCTTACCATAGTAACATGATACCAAATCGGTCAAAAAATGTGTAGACACGTTGTGCTCTCTTTTAAAAAGAAGAAGTATTTTTTTGCAAATATTATTTGATGTATATTTTGGTATTTATAGGGCCGTATGTAACAAATGACTTTCTGGTTTGCTGCAATAGCAAAAAGCTTGTTATAGCTGGAATTTTTTAGCAAATTTTTTCTGCTCTTGGTTTCTAAACTTATCTTTAACATAGCCTCGAGCATTTACAATATAAAAGTTTTGCCACAGAAGCTGCGAAAATACTGCCAGCACATACGTTTCTTCGTCAATTATACAACATGAGTATTTTTGTATGAAATTTGGCTTTAATTTCCGTGACCTATTCTTGGCTTCTAATTTATTTACAGCATTCATGTTTTAATCTTTTTGGACTTTATATATTATCAACTATGCATTAGCTTTAAATTTTCGCACCAAATAGTCAAAGCACTGAGCTAACAGGGCTGCTTTTCTACCAGATGTGTTTGGAGTTCCTTTCAATATGCTTTCAATTTTCTGTTCTTCCCAATATCATGTGGACCTTTTTTTTCTTTCCGAACCAGGTTTTCTATCAATGGTCAAATTCTCCTGATACTGTTTAATAACATTGGAAACAGTTTGACGGCAGAAATTTAATTCTGTGGCCAATTATTTGTAGGACATATTTGGATTTTTTTTTTTAATTTTTTAATAATTTGTAGCAGGTACATCTTTTTGTCACTCATTTTGATCAAAATCACGACAAATCATCATGGTTGTTATTAAAAATAATATCTGAAGTATTTTTCAATGATAACTAGATAAAAAGAAATTTTTAACATTGCTTCCGAAAAAAGTTATGAGGCAAAACGTATGTTAAGATTTTTTCGATCGCACTCCTTATAAGGACTGCGCACGAAAAAATCCGTGCATGCAAATCTGCTTATAGAAACTAAAGCAATGGGCGATTTTTTTTAAATTATATTTTTATTAAGAACGAGCTGTAAACCCGCAACTTCGTTAGCGGAAATTTTTTATAAAAACCATACTATATATTAAATTTAAACTAAGATTCTTAACTCCCTTGGGAACATTTTTAATAATGGTGTTATGTCATCCATAAATAACAATTTCTCTTTAATTTCAGGTTTCTAATCTTAGAATAACGATAAAAGACTATCAGAATTACGAAAAAGTATATTAGAATAAAGAAAAAGTACCACAAAAACCATTTTAAGGTTTCTAATTCACTTAGGACCTTACATATTAAATTTTATGTTTCTAAGGATAAAAATTGCAGAACATTTAAGAAGTTCTATTAAGAATACGAAAAAAGATAACAAAAAGTCCCTTCTTATGAATTCATTTAGGACCACATATCTTTAATTTCATGTTTCTAGATTCATAATTATACAAAATTCAAAAAGTACCATTAGAAGAGCAAAATAAGTACCAAAAAGACCCCTCTTGTGAATTCTTTCTCTCATAGGACCATGCATATTTAATTTCATGTTTCTACTTTAAATATTATAAAAAGTTAAAAAAGTACCATTAGAAGAACAAAAAAGTACCACAAAGTCCTCTCTTAGGGATTCTCATTCGCTTAGCACCACATGTTCTTAATTTCATGTTTCCAGGTTCACAATTATAGAAAATTAAAAAAGTACCCTAGGAAGAACAAAAAAGTACCACAAAGTCCCTTCATATGGATTCACATTCACTTAGCACCACATATACTTAATTTCATGTATCTACACTAAGGGAAAAAATTCGATTAAAAATCAACAACGGTTGTGCTCACTTGGTAATTTACGGTAACAGCTTTTTAATACCTTTCGTTAACAAATTTAATAGAAAATATATGTAATTTAACAATTGATACCGAAATGGTTTCAACTTGGTGCCAATTAGGTATCGATTGTCAATAAGAATTGAACACGCAGTGTTTAATTTAAACACATACGGTGTAGATTCACTATTGACACAGAATGGTATCGTTTTCAACACGTATGTGATTGATATTTCTCTGGGTGTAGGTGCATATTTATTGAAAATTCAAAAAGTACCATTAGAAGAACAAAAAAGTACACAAAAACCTCTCTTATGGATTCTTGTTCATTTAAGACCACATATCTTTAATTTCATGTTTATGAGTTAAATATTATAGAAAATTCAAAAAGTACCATTAGAAGAATAAAAAGGTACCACAAAGTCCCCTCTAATGAATTCTCATTCATTTAAGGCCAAATATCTTTAATTTTACGTTTCTATGTTAAATATTATAGAAAATTCAAATGTATGTTGATTGGTTTCAAAGATACATATGGTGTCAAAAAAGTACCAAAATACAGTTTTTACCCGTTTTCTCCCTAAAACGGCCGACTTTCAAAAAAGTACCAGACACCTGTCCAATTATTTTTTTAATGAATAACGATAACTATTCAACTTTTTTTGTATTATTATTAGTTTGCGAGTTATAAGGTTACCGATTTTACCCGTTTTTACCCTTTTTTACCCCCTAAACATTCGAATTTCCAAAAAATCCCGTCTTAGTGGATCTATATGGAGGAAGACCTACTTACGTTCCGAATTTCGTCTCTCTAGCTTCAGCCGTTTGGGCTGTGGGATGATGAATCAGTCAGTCAGTCAGTAACGTTACTCTTTTATATATATAGATAGATAAAGGAATAAAAGAAAGAACAAATTATTTTCTGTTGGTTTTTAAGGAAATATCTGATATTTTCCAGAATTCTCCCAACTTAAGGTTTTATTGTGTTTTGATCACTTTTTTGCTCAAATAAGTCCACTTATTTTTAAACTCCGCTTCACATTAAGCTGAGCTTTTAATGTTTTTTTTTTTTTTTTTACTAGAGCCCAATATCATTCAATTGCTCGGAGTTCCGGACAATTTGATGGATTAGCATCTTTCAATAAAAACACTAACAATTTCTTTATTACCACTCCATTATTTTGTAATGAAAAAAGTGTATGCACTGTATTTTCTTATTTTCTTTTCCAAAGGCTCTCGTTCACATATATTTTTGTGTTACTGGAACTATTTTTTATGAATGAAGTGTTTCTTTTCCGCATATGCATATGGTTTCGCAAAACAAAACCTTTCTGGAGAATATCATCTGCAACATAGAAATCCTGGCCAGGAAGTTGAAAAAAGTAAGCCTGTACAAACGTTTCATCGTCTATTATATACTAATCATAATTATGAAAAAATTCGTCTGAAGAAATTTCACATTATTTTTTTACCTCCAAATTATTGTTTTGCGTTTCTATTAAGATTTGTTTGTCTTTATACGTCTTCAGGCTAGATTTCCTTTCAACGTTTCTGATAAAGATTTAAAGCAATTAATTTTTTGTGACACTTTTATTCCAGATATGAGGGGATGTTCTCTGAAAATCCTTTCGATTTTGTCTGAGTCCTACAGCCTGAAGAAACAATTTTTCTTCCACTAACAGGTTTCCATTCAGTTACCATGTTAAAGGCTATATTAAATCGCGATTGGATGTCACGCCTACAAACCACTTTTAAAAAAAGGAATTTTTTCTATTTATCACGATACTACAGAAGCGATTTTCATGAAATTTTTCACATGTATAGATTTATTGCCCCTTTCCAAAAATATATCTTTGTTGTTCGCCACGCCCAAAACACGCCGATATTTGAGATATCTTTACACTCAAACTACCAAGCCAATTAACACAAAACTGGGTGCGGACACAGTATATATTATTAGTAATGATATAAGCTATGATAGGACTTCATAATATGCCACACCCACATTTTACATATACTTTAAAAAAAAAGTAATCTTCTAATTTATCACGTTACTTCTGAAGCGATTTGCATGAAATTTCGCACATATGTAGAACGTTCCCCACGTTTAATATACATCAAATAATATTTAAAAAAGTAATTTTCTCAATTTATCACGTTAATAACACAGGTCAACAAAATCGCAAAAAAGTTTAGGTTTTATAACCTAAAAACTCCTTGATTTTTACAAATTTAATGACTTCTAGGGGCTATGTGTGACAAGTTAGAGTCTTAACCAGTACTATTGCTATAAAACATGAGTAACCTATTACCTGAAAATTTTATAACCTTTTATTTTTCGATCTTTGCAGGGAGAGTGGTGCTTCCCATACAAAGTAAATATTCATTATGGTATATCTAAAGAACTAATATAGCGAAAATTCTCAAACTTTGTGTGACCATCAGGCTTATCATATCGCATTGATAAAATGGAAATATCTCGGATAAGTCTAGGGGGAGAGATAGCCCCTATACAAAGAAAATATTAATTTTCTCATATCTAAAGGAGTATTACAGTGAAAGCCTTAGCAGTAATTTTCATATCAAATTTCGAATAGGGCGGATAGGTCTAAGGGAAATAGTAAATATTTGCTATCGCCTAAAAAAGGTAGCGAAGCACATCGGGAAAAGCTAGTATTATGAATAAAATAAGTTTTAAAAAAATAGCTTCTCAAATAAAGTCCGATTTCAACGGTATTAATATTTCTGTAAAGCTCTTGGCAAGATAAATAAAAATAAGCTTGCTCACGTAGTTTAAAACGTATTTACACTTGACTTTTTGCCTTGAATTTCGTCTTTCGTAAATAAGTCCTGGAGTATATGAAGAACAAAATTCTTTAAAATATTTTATAATTTTTAATATATTCCGAAATAATATGTTGTAGAAATTTTTGGATTACATCGTAAAAAATGTTCAGTCAGCACTTTTAGTATGAAAAATTGCTATTTTTGTACAAAAATATATTATAATATAATATTAGATTATGTATTAAAAAATAATAAAGTGTGGATCAATAGATATAGATATAAACTCAAATTAATAGAAGAAAAAATTCAAAAACTGAAATTGTGTCTTAAATATTCAACATAGTTTTGCTGTTCATTTAAATGCGTATATACTTTTTAAAAAGGATGATTTCTTGACTTTCTAATACAGCTTTAACAATTTTATTTGGTCAACTGATATTCTAGAAATAAAATTTTATAACCGCGAAGTCCGAAAAAGCTATCCTTCGGATATAGCTACCGATTTGAAATGTATATTTAAAATTATAAAAATGGTGTAATAATCTACTGACTCTTATCTATAAACTACACTATATTATATTCAAATATTTTTATTTATTGTAAACAAAATTTTTTAAAAATACTATAAAATCCCTCAGGTGCAAAATTGAGTACATGTGAGTTGTTTTCGTTTTGTCGGATTTTTTCGTAGATCTTGATGCTTTTATTTTTCGTAGATCTTGATGCTTTTAAATTATTTTATTAAATACTAAACATAAAATAAATTTAAAAAACATTTTTGGATTTGCTTTATTATTTTTTTTTTTATGCAACGACATGTGCACAAATTACAAGCATGTACTCATTTGTGCTACCTACTATAACTCTATTGTTTATAAACCGATTTGGTTAGTTCAAAAAATATTTGTAACAGATTTATTCAAAAACAAATTCCGAAGTTTTATATAGAATCCTCATAATGTTCGAAAATGCCTGATATCTCAGATTCAAATGGACTGATTGCGTTTATTCCGTCAGCAAAAAAAAAAAAAAAAAAGAAATCTTAATTTGTTCACAGAAAATTCGATTTTATTTTAGATTTTTTTTTTCGCTGACGGAATAAACTCAATCGGTCCATTTTAATCTGAGATATGGTCCCAAATGCAACTAAGAATCCTCATAAAGTCCGAAAATGCCGATTGAGTTTATTCCGTCAGCAAAAAAAAAAAAAAAAATTACAAATATTCGAATTTTCTATGAACAAATTAAGTTTCTAGCTTATACAGAGGCTTCAAAATGTTGAAAAAACAAATTTGGTGTAGCTTAAGATTTGCCAATAACTCGGTTGTTTATGGACCGATTTTAGAAAAATATTTATGACCAATCTATACAAGAACGAAACTCGTAGCTTATATAGGACCTTAAAAAGTCTAAAAATGCGATTTGGCTGATATCTCGGATACTAATGGACCAATTCTGAATTTTTCTCGCAAAAACGAAGTCGCTAGCTTGTATAGGATATCTCGGTTATTTATGAACCGATTTTGCTCATTATTATTAACATTCTTCTAAAGAATATTTCCTACAATTTGATGTATACAAAATATATATCCGATAACTGGGGCTTTCTAAAAACTAATTTCAATAGATCCAGAATATATATACTTTTTGGGGTCTTAGATGAATATTGTAGAAATTAAAAACGGAATGACAAACGTATATAAGTGTTCAGATAAATGTTTCATATATTTGATGCTACTGTTCTTTATCTCCTCACGAATTGTAGGAATATTGAGATCCTTGTGGATGTTGCTATTTTTGACGTACCATGGTGCACCTGTTATTACTCGTAGGAGTTTCGACTGTCTTCTCTGTAATTTTTCAACGTTTGATGAGGATGCTGTTCCCCAGAGCTGTATGCTATATAACCATATAGGTTTTATTACTGCTTTATATAACAGTACTTTATAGTCCAAGTCTAGGGCTGACTTTGGACAAATTAACCAATGAATTTGAGCAGATTTTAGTTTTATTTGAGTAACTTTGGATTCTATATGACATCTCCATGTTAAACGACGGTCTAGGTGAATAGCAAGATATCTTACTTTGTCCTGTTCAGGTATTTGGACATTGCTTATTCGAATGGAAGGACAACTTTCCCTGCGTAAGGTAAATGTTATATGGACACATTTTGAAGCATTCACATTGATCTTCCATTTATATAGCTATTTTTCCAGTTTAGTGATATGGGATTGGAGTTTTTAGGATGCAATCACAGGATTTGTATGCATACTTACAAAAGCAGTATCATCTGCAAAAGTTGATGTATGAGTCATAGGGCTAGTGGTCATATCTGCCGTATATAGTATATAAAGAAGAGGCATATGGGAGATTCATATGCAATAGGGCATTTCATATTGTTTTAGTTGCGTTTTTTCCTTAATAAGAGATTCAACATTTGAGCAACATTTCAGGATATCTGTGAAAATATTAACTGCAGATTGTATTTCGTTTTCGCTTTTCAGTGGAATATTTTGTGGTAAGTGGGAGCTTAAGTACATTTTGTATTTTAACCAGTTTGTTTTCTTGTTTGGGAATCAAGAGCTTTGCGTTTCAAGGTGGCTTGGACTATTAATTAATGTCAGGATCGTTGGTGAATGATTTGACGAAAGATCACTGACATACATTAGCGTTTTATATTTCGGGTTATGGCAAAGTCAATAAGATCAGGAATCTTATTGATGTCTGCAGGCCAGTAAGTGGGTTGACCACTAGATATGGAATCTAGTTTGTTAAACGACATTGCCTCGAATAGTTGCCTACCCCTGTGTGTGCTTAGCATTATAATCTCCCGCTGCTATAAATTTTGGGCCTAAGGTGGAAAAATAATCAAGTAACTGGTCTTGTTTAATATTATATTTTGGAGGACAATATACTGAAGAAAATGTTGTTTTATTATCAGGTATATTTATTGAAGTAGCTTGGATGTGTTCCGTTTTGTATTCTGGCATTGGAAAGTGCTTTATATCATTACGGATTAAAATTGCAGTACCACCACATGCCCTTCCACTTGAATTATTTGTGTCGTAGGTGTAATAGACATTTACTCTGAAACAATTCTTTGTGTGTAAAGTGAGTTTCGGGTCAGAGACTTTACGCGCCGCCGCCGTTTTCATCGGCTCAAAATCAGCCGCCGAAATTTTTTAAATTTTATTCAAATTAAACAAAAAAACTTATCTTATTCGAGGAAGTGAATGCAGTGGCTCCATATATACAATGTAGCATATCTCAGCCGAAAATTTAGCCGCCGCCGAATTAGTTTAATTTGCGCCGCAGCCGCCGAAAATTTTGCCTCGGCTTGTTTCTCTTTGATTTTGCATTAATTGTTGCAACATATTTTGCTTGTTCGTCATGAAGGTATTCATGGTTTGAATTATATTCTCAATAGAGCTTTGAGAATTCGTATTGGGAATTACAGAACCCTCTTTTAATGCGTGTGCATATGAAAATAATGGAACATTATTTTAATTACTGAATTTTGTTTGGGTAACTGATCCAATTCTTTGTGTTTGCTTGGGAGTTGCTGAACCCTTGTTATGTGTTTTTTGAAATGATAGAACCTCACTTTCTTTGCTTGATTTCTTTTGGCTAGTTGAATATTTTTGACCGTATGGGCATACGATAGTTGTTGATAGCTTTTATTCACATCATCTCTATATTGTGCACTAGAGGTGGGCAAGCTTGGGAAATTAGAATCCTGATATTGAGCATATACAGGTCTTCTTGCTTTTGATGTGTCCTTAATTTGTATGTACACAGGACAACTGAGCATATAAAAAAATTATGTTAGGAAGGCTTGAAGACATTCGCATCTTTTGGTGTATGATGAAATATTCTCGTGCAAAGGCCTCATTATGGGCGAAATGTTATACACGCCCATAGAAAAAATCCAGACCTGATGGAAAAAACTGAAAGCAGATTCGTGTTTAGCACATTGAACTCCATATAGACTATCTGTGATTAAAAGAGGATCTTTTTCCCCCACCAGTGCTATTTATTCCTATTTTTGCTATTCAATTCGAAATCTAACAATTGTTTAAAGTATAATGCTTGAGTATATATTAATCCTTTTCTGCATATGTCTAAGGTCAAATATATGAATATTTTAAATATTTTGTACATTTCTAACATATTGCTGGGATATTATGTTTTTATACCCTAAACCACCATAGGTGGTTGGGTTATTATGCGTTTGTACTGATGTTTGTAACGCATAGAAAAAGTTATCCAACACCCACCTTAAAGTATATCAATCGACTCAGAATCATTTTTTAAATCGATCTAACGATGTCCGTCTGGCTGGCTGGACGGCTGTCCATGTAAACCTTGTGCACAAAGTACAGGTCGCAATTTTGAAGATAATTGAATGAAATTTGTCAGGTAGGACTTTTTTGACACAAGGACGAACCTATTGAATTTGGTTGTGATCGGTTCATTATTTCACCAAGTCTCTATACAAATGTCCCCCCGGAATTTAGATTTAACACTAAAAAATGCCTTAAAAATATAAGTATTTTAATGAAGTGCGCCGCAAAGAAGTTTTGTACAAGTATAAATCTTTGTTCCAAATTTCAAGAAAATCGGTCCACAATTGACTATAACTCCCATATAAATCCCTCTTCCGAAAATCACTTTAATGTACGTAAATCCCATACGAATGTTAGTATCAAGTTAATATTTGACACAAGTGTGTCTTATATAAGTAGAAACAACACTGTCAAGTTTTATGAGAATCGGTTCATAATTTACCATAGCTCCCATATAAACCCTCTTCTGGGAATCGCCCTAAAGTGCATAAATTCATATAAATGTTAGTACTGACGCATTATTCTGTATTTATATATTTTATTTTACATTTAGTAAAAGTTTGGCCAAAGGTTTAATATAAGTCCTCTTCCCGAATTTTGATGGTCATACATAATGGTGTATGGTATCATATGGTCGGTCTTAACCGACTATATCTTTTTTTTTTTCGTTTTATCATTAATTTTAAACTTATTTATAAACATTTTGGTAGGTTAACAAGAAAACCTAACAAAATAATAACTTAATTACCAATGAAAACAAAAACATAAACAAATTATAAAAGAAAACTTTTTCTTTAAAATTAATAAACTTTGCTGATAACTAAAAAGTTCATAAATATTTAATTTCAATTGTTTTATAGTACAACAAATAAACCACAGGAAAATCTTTTATAAATTCTTACTCAATGTCCCCAAATTATACACAAACGTTTCAAAGCTCTTCAGTTACGAACTACTATACAACGACTTTAAAAATGTTAAACATTTTATATAGACCACGTTTACCCAATGGCAAACATGTACCCTTAAATTGGTTCCTTAAATTGTATCGTTGGACCAACATTATCTGTTGGCCTTTAGAGGATAATGTACCACGTTGGTGTCATCTGATGGATCGTTTCTTATGGTTCTTGGGTTTTATGTCTTTTACTATACACAATGATGCCGAGTTGCGTTACTTACGTGTGTATATCAGTAATTTGGATGAAATGCTAACGGGTGTGCCCACATATCTGGTGTTGATCGAATTACATTTGCGTGCTTTTTCTTTGGGCTTGCGAAAGCATGATTTTAAGAAATTGTTAAAGAAATTTTATGGTGAAATTTATATAGAAGAGTAAGTAGAAAAAGTGTGATTTGTCTGTATAGCAGTTTGGAAAAAAATAAGGAAAAATTTAACTTAATTATCTTCGAGTTTTAGATCATGAAAATGTTAAATTCTATTTATATCTCTTTAAAAAAATTATTAATAAAATTTCCCTGCTTTCTTCTCTCTTATACAGATCAACAAATTCCCAACTTTTCAAAAAAATCGAGCGACAAATGTGGCCAATTTCAACATTTTCTATATTCTATTTCTGTGCCCTGGCCTCCTACATGTTAACGGAGCTCTATATCCTCGTGTCTAACAACAAAGAATTTCTGTATAAAATGATATTTCCTATGGATATCAAGCATATTGCTTATCTCTACTATCCTCTGTCAATGAGCAGCATATGGGTGGGTATCATAGTCACCACCATGATGTTTGGTGAGGGCAACACTTTGGGTCTATTAATATTTCATCTAAATGGTCGTTATATAATGATGCGTGAAAGTTTCAATAAAAAAGTGGAGGCAATTTTGAAAAGTGATTTAAATAGCAAACTAGTGGAAAGATATGAATCTGTGCTAAGGGAGACCTTAAAGGAGAATTTGAAATTAAATAAATTTGCCCGTGAAATACAAGAGGAATTTTCATTTCGTATATTTGTAATGTTTTCCTTTAGTGCCATATCTTTGTGTGCTTTGGGTTTTAAAGTTTATACGGTATTAGAAATTAACTAAGACTGTTATAATTTAATAATTATTACTATTTTTTTTCTTGATAGAGTCCGGTTAAAAGCATTGCTTATGTTTTCTGGGCTATAGGTAAAATTCAAGAAATCTTATCCTTTGGTGAATTGGGTTCCACTATTATAAATACGGTATGAATTTTTTTCCGTGATTACTTTTAAATTATGTATTTAATGTTTTCTGTTTACCCTTAGACCGATCAACTGAGTTCCATGTATTATGAGTCTCAATGGGAAAAGATAATAGAACGCTCCTCAAATACAGCCGATAATATTAAGCTTTTGAAGTTTGTTAATTTGGCCATTTGTACAAATCGCAATCCTTTTCATTTTACTGGCTTGAATTTCTTTAATGTTTCTTTGGGTTCTGTAGTGGCGGTAAGTTTATGATGTTAAATTACTATATAATTAATTACTATATACTAAATAATTTGGTGGCAAATAAAATTTGTTTTTTTTTTTTTTTTCTTTAAAAAAGAAAAGTAAGTTTTTTTTTTTTTTTTGTTATATGACATGACCAAATCATTTAGTTTATTTTATTTTTTTATTTTAAATTTTAACATTTTTCTGTTTCTAGATTTTACAAGGAGCTGGTTCATATTTTACCTTCTTGATTTCATTACGTTAAGAAATTTGGTAAAAATATGCCTTAGAAATAGGAAATTTTCCCTGGGGATTAAGATAGTGTGATTAATTAGCAAGGTTTGGTAGAAATATCTATGGAATGTGAGATAAATTATTAAGCTAATAATACAGAGCAAAATAAAACTCAAAGTCAGTTTAATGATTATCTTTATTTATTAGAACCTGAGTTGGGGGTAGCGCACTAAATTTGCAGTTTCCACTAACTAATTTTGTACTATAGTACAAAATTTTTAACTACAATCTTTACTTTTTAGTGTTGAGTTGAAAAATATCAGCCACACTAAGCATAGTGGTAGTGAAAAAAAAATTTCCACTAAAATTAATGATAGTTAAAATTTTTTCAGCTCAAGCCTAGTGCAACATTTTTTTTTTTTTTTTCTTCACTAAATACTTTAGAAAACAATCCTCCACTAATGTTAGTGGAACTTGGAAATTGTTCACTAAACTGAAAGATGACCTAATGTTTTTTAAACTTTTTTCACTAAATACAAATTAAAGACTAATTCCTATTTACAAAAGCCAATTTTAAATTTAAAATGTATTTTAAAACATATATTGTATACAAATATAGTCTCTTAAATCACAGAAAAAAATATCAACTGTTATTAAGTAATTAAAAAGTATTTGTTGGAATACTATTGAAAATGTTAACAATGTTATTATTTAACATAGTTGTAAATTATCATATCTACAATTTGTCTCAGTTGATTTTCAACTATTTCTGTTGTTAAAATTTTAATTGATATTTGTAACTGAAAAAATGTCTCAAAAATAATATTATAAAATTCTTAGAAAATATTTCGAAACATTAATATGGATAAAATAAAAATATAAAAAGAGCAAATGAATTAAAGAAAAATAGATTTAATAATATTAATCGCCGTTGAACTGAATTCAACATTCAGAAATGGTAAGTTTTTAAAATTTTGTGTTTATTGCAGAAATTTTAGCATAAAATTTAATATTTTATTCATTTAAAATTTTTCTCTTAAAGCTTGGATCTATGAACTAATCCCTTAAAATGTTGAGCAGTTATTCTTTGGAACTTAGCCGTTGCATAATTGGGGTAATTATATAAAAACTTCAATTCCAATTAATAAAACTAATAGAAATCTTACTGCAGGATAGGTCCATGGATGTGACGTTATTGGAGGATCATTTGAAAGAAAAATAATTGGTCGATATAACACAAATGCATCGTTATAAAGAAGTTTTTAAACACCAATATTAACATATATTAATTCTAATAATTTTTAACATAATATAAAAAACAATGTTAATAAATGTATTCCTCTAGTTAAATGGTCCAAAATTGTTTTTTTCTTAATATTCAATAATTAAAATGGTTTTTATATATACATACATATGTATGTCTATGAAAAACATTATTAAATAACAACGACACAATTGTTTAATAGGACAAACGCAAAGTTAAAGTATCAGCAATTGATGTTTAAAAAAATTATTATTTAATATTACAATTTCGTTGTTAAAAAAAATACTTAAGTATTAACAATTTAAATCAACAAAAATAGTTTTTATATTTACAAAAATGGTTGTTGGTGCCTTTTTAATTAAAAAAATTATTGTATTGACGAATTTGGTAATTAATAGCACAATTAATTTGTCGTAATTTTTTTCTGTGAATATTCGAATTTCCAAAAATCCCTTCGTAGTGGATATATTTTTCGGGATACCAACATACGGTCTAAATTTTATCTCTCTAACTGTAGATGTTCGGGTTGTGGAATGATGAATTAGTCAATAATGTTACTCGTTTATACAGCTGTGTGCAAGAAAATAGTAGCACTACAACATACTTTGTAGTTGCTGTTGCTGCTCAATGCCTAGACAAAGGATTCAAAAACAATTTGTTTATATGAAAGTCTTAAACAGGCACAATAATTATAAGAAAAATTACTTTTATATTTCTATGCTTCTTCGGAAGTTACCGTTATTTTACCTATAGTAGCAAAATTATAAACATTGGCAAATAGTATTACTATTTTATTATTTTTGATCCTTTTGGTTTTTAAGTAAATTATATAGCCGTGTACTGTACATACAGTGAAATTTTGCTTTTAAAAAATTTTAAATTTGGTGGCGGCGAGCATTGTATTCCTAGCACCAGTATCTTATTGGTAAAAATACTTTCTGAAAGTAAAACATACTAATTTCTCCAAAAGTTTTGTGGAATGTTCTACCGCAGTTATTGAAAATTAAAAAAAAAAAATTAATCCAAACCAATAAACACGAACTCGCATGTAAAAAAATCGTCTAAGTGACTTTACGCGTAAAAAGCGAATGGTTAACCCAAACACATTTGTGACATCCACTAAGGCAAAAGAGAACTTAGAGCTGAAAGTTGATGCGTCAACTATTTTTTGACATCTCCAAAAACAAAATCTGTAAGCAAAATTCCAAAGGGAAGGCCCATTACTAAACTACAGACAGGTATGCAATCGCCTTTATTTCACGATACTTTACTCCGACTGGCCGCAAACGAAATGGCGCACATTCTCTACACAAATGCGTCCAAAGTAGTTCTTTTTGGTGTATATGGGACGCATGGGATAAGAATATATCTGACGTGACCAAATAACAAATAATATGATACAAAATATATTCAAGTCCATCGAGCACTATGTTGGGAAAAACAACATTTGGGGATGTTCTTCATATCAAGGTCCATAGTTTGGATAAGAGGTAACATGGATGCCCCAATGTATGTGGACATAGTAAGAACAGTCATGTTGTCTTATTCAGAGAAGAATATGCCACTCAAATGGGTGTTTTAGCAGGAAAATGTTCCTAAGAAACGAGTAAATTGTCAAAAAACAAAAAAAAAAATGGTTTTCCGAAAGTAAAAGGGATGTTTTTGAGTGATCGACTCAGTCTCCATATCTGATCTACATTGAAAATCTTTGGGGAGATGTCAAAGATACTCTTTTTTAAAA
This sequence comes from Protophormia terraenovae, assembly GCA_951394005.1. NCBI lineage: Eukaryota > Metazoa > Arthropoda > Insecta > Diptera > Calliphoridae > Protophormia > Protophormia terraenovae. The sequence continues at coordinate 88,178,138 of OX596074.1, forward strand.
GAAATCGGGAAATTTACAGGAATTGTGGTCAGCTTGGAAAAATATTTCCATTGCGAGGACCAGGGTTTATTAGTGGACTCAGTGCCCGCTGTTGCGCCGCTCAAAGGACCAATAAGGGCTATTACACAAAATATTAATGTGTACAAACAAAATATGCCAAAAAAAGAAAAACTTAATCAGGCAGTTTTATTCTTACAGGTATTTCTAATCGATGCTACTATTATTTTGCACAACTAATTTCTTGTGTATAATTTCTTCTGTATTCTTTTTGAGTATTTTATCTGAATTACGATGTTTAATTTTAAGATTTACTTATTTTTTATAAAATTTGGGAAATATATAATAAAATCCATCAAAAAAATTTCCTGAAATCAAAAAAACATCTTCATTTTATTGAATGTAAAAATGCAACATATGGCGCTACTATTATTTTGCACACAGCTGTATATGGATGGCTCAATGTACAGAAATACGCTTATAAGATCTCCAAAACACACTAAAAGAAATTTTAAATTATGTAGTGTTGTTCTAAAACAATTAAAAATTTGTTAATTACCATCATAGCTTTCTAAAATTAGTTCAGTGAGTTGTGATTGATTGGAAAAATTTCATGTTTATGTTTAGTGAGAAAAAAAAATTATATTTATGTTTAGTGAAAAAATTTAATTTGCAGCTTATGTGTGTAGTGACTGTTTAGATTTTACACTATTAAGTGTAGTGCTAATTTGTGCAAATTTAGTTATAGTGAAAAAATTTCAATATCACTAAAATTTGTTAGTGGTAGTGAAGAAATGTTTCACTATAACTATAGTGATGGCAAATAGTTAAAAATCAAATTTTTTTCACTATTGTGCGATTTAGTAAAAAACCGAATGCACTCACAATTTAGTGTTCCACCCCCAACTCTGATTAGAACATATTCATCTCCAACTTCGTGCAGAGTATATTATTTTGATGCAAATAAATATAATAGTGAAATAGGTCTAACTAGACCCAAATAATTTGAATGCATTAATTGACATACGAAGAGAGACAAACATTTTTGAAAATTATTGAAAACGAATTTAATTATATTGCATTTCTAAAGTTTGTTTTAAGATTTTAACAATTTAACTGATCAAAACCCCAAAATTTGTTTTTTTTTTCGCGTTGTGAAAAAAAGAACGTTATTAAGTAACGGAACCTAGAACAGGACTGTTGTTGAAGACAAATATAATACAAAGTATGTTTTTGGTGAGAAGTTAAATTTTAAATAGTTGTAACTTTTTTGATTACAGCAAGATCTTTATGATTTTGTTTTTATTTTAAAGATTGATGTGTTATCTATCGCAGAAAGTAATAATAATTTAAAAAAGTTTATCAACAAAAAAATCTTGGGGATTTTTCCGTCTTCAACTTTTGTGTCATTTTTATACCCTACACCATAATAGGTGGTTGGGGTATTATGCGTTTGTGCTGATGTTTGTAACGCATAGAAAAAGTTATCCAACACTCACCTTAAATTATACCAATCGACTCAGAATCACTTTTTAAATCGATCTAACGATGTCCGTCTGGCTGGCTGACTGGACAGCTGGCTGGCTGTCCATGTAAATATTGTGCACAAAGTACATGTCGCAATTTTGAAGATATTTCAATGAAATTTGGCACGAGAGACTTTTATTATATAAGGACGAAGCCTATTGAAATTGGTTGTGATCGGTTCATTATTTCACCTAGCCCCCGTATGCCATAAAAATAAGAATATTTTACTGAAATTTGGTGAAAAGAAATTTTGTATAAGTATCAATCATCGTACCAAATTTCATGAAAATCAGTCAAAAATTTACCATAGCTCCCATATAAACCCCTCTTCCGAAAATCACTCTAACGTGCATAAATCCCAAACAAATATTAATATAAAGTTAATATTCGACATAAATAACTTGCATATAAGTATAATTCCTTGTACCAAATTTTATAAAGATCGGTTCATAATTTACCATAGCTCCCATATAAGGCCTACTTCGGAAATCACCTAAAAGTGCATAAAACCATATAAACGTTGTTGTTAACGTAATATTATGTATTCGTATATTTCATTTTACATTTACTATAAGTATCGGTCCACAATTAGCCACAGGCGTAATATAAGACCCCTCCCTAAGTTTGCACATATACAATGGTCGGAGTTGACCAACTATATCTTTTTTCTCGTTTTATATTAATTTTTATTGAACAAAAACTAAAGCACAAAGTCCCGTTATCTAAATGGCACTTTTATAATTGTTTATAGGTGGTCTTCCAAATCAGTAATACAATTTTGCTTCAATATGCTCCTTTTCAATTCACAAAGCAATTACTGATCATGTGCCAACATATTTCTTGCCAAAAAATTGTTGATGATTGGTTGCTTGCATTAAAGAACAAGAAAAGTTTGAGCATTTTTGAGTTTACTTCTGGAAATATTCCCAGGAAAAAAAGAACTGAAAAAGTCATGAATTTAACATTATGTTGTCATTGAAAGAAAGTACTTAGTGGTGAAAAAGAGCTGCAGAAGTTCTTTTTTTATCACATGGTTGTCATTGGTAGGATGTTCTTCTTTTATACTTCTTGTTCATTGCTTTTGAAGTACTTCTCTTAAAACTATGTTTATAAAACTTTTTAATAATAATTTTGCTTTAACCTTATTAAAAGATAATAAAAATGCTTTAAAATTTGTTAAATTTTTATTTTCAATGAAATTATTAACCTTTTTTTCCGCTAAAAATTCATTTATTTTCACTTTTTTGGAAGTAATTATAAGGAACATCCAAAAAGTTCAAAATATGCACCTGGTTCCACTTTTGAAGTAGTGACTGTTCTTTTTCGGAAGCACTTGATCGTTTTTTGCTGGATTAGTACAATTTCAATTAAAAATGTTGATATTGAATCAAAAAAATCATTTTCAAACAAAATAGTTAATAAAATTCAAAATAGATGTTAACGAGAGGAATAAAGCCTCAGTTTTTACATAAAGAAATTGGTTGGTTAAAGAGATTGATTTATCAATGTAGGTTACCTCCTTCGCTAAACACTTGTGACAGGCCCAGTAAACATTTCAAAAGCTTTTCAGTTGTATCAAGATAAGGATAATCTAGGGATCTTCTATAAACTACTAATCCCTATCAGGTACTGATGACAGCCGAAATACAATTTCATTCGGCAGAAAAACGTGCATCTCCTGCAATTGTTGGTGAACTTATTACTAGTATTATATCGAGTCCTAACCGTGATTCGGTAGTGCCGAATACAAAACATTATAGGAGAAACATTTTTGTGATTATTTAATATTGTTATATATGAGGAAAATATCAATTACGACAAATTTGATTAAGCTATAAATCTAAATATATTGATGAAATATTGACAGAAAATGTAAATGATTTTGAGTTTTAGATTTTCGTCATTAAAGCTCGATATGCCCGCTCCGCTACATAGAATTTTATTACACGGAAAATATATCATCGAATAATGTATTGTTCCAATTGGTAAATTATACGAAGAAAAGCAGGAGGCAAGAAATTAGGATTGTAAAAACTTTTGCGAACATTTTGTAAGAAAAATATCTAGAGGGGACTCCAATACATATTTGGTTCATAGATTTTTAATATTATCAATCTCATTAATTTGGAGCATACGATAATCACCACAAACTAAGAGGTCAAATTTAACAATTTTTTTTTTCTGATAAAAAGACGTATATATCAGATTAATTAAGATTTGTGCAGAAGTCATATTACTTTTCATTTATCATTTAAAAATACAAACATGAACATTCTTAACAAAATTTCATTAAGTTATATGAAAAGTAGGCGTGGCAGTTGTCCGATTACGCTCAATGTCATACCTGCAATAACACGCCGTATAAAAAATAAATAGCATTGGAATGCGATTGACATGCCTTGTAGGTCCTAAATAAGGCATTCTGAAAACCCCCTTTAGCCTTTCTTTTTCCAGCTGGGAATTTAATTAAAAAATATATATTTATCAGTTGAATTTTTTTTTTATAAAAAAGTGGACATGACAAATACTATTCTTATCCATTCTTCTTATAAATATTAAAAAAGTCATGTGATTGCTATATGCCAATTTTTAATTCTTTATGATTAATTTTGACCTTTTTACATCTATATTGGTTAGTGGGAAAATGTTAAAAAAATTGTATTAAAACTTTTTTATTAGCTCTTTTTTAAACACTAATTTGTTTTATTTAAGAATTTTTACTTAAACTTGCATATAAATAAATTTTTCTCAAATTTTTAAATTTTTGTAAAAATGTCAAAAGTAACAGCCAAACAACTTAAGTAAGTACTTACCATTTAAATTATGAAAATTACACTTCCAACCAAAATAAATTATCCTGTAAAAGAAGGAAAAGGAAAGTATAAAAATAAAATTAAATTGTTAATAAAATTTTAGTTAGTACAAACACATGTAAACATATCATTGTATTTGCACATACTTAGAGACAAAAATAATGCAGTAAATGATTCAAATTTTTTATAAATTTAAAGTAAATATTTAAAAGGCAAGAACTGTTTGTTGGCTGCCACACATATGGTTTCATTTTAACAATACAATAATAAAAAAATACTATAAAAAAAGAACCATAAAAAGTTTGCCAAAAACAGTTTTTTCAACAATCACTTTAACGGTATACTTATGTATGCATATGTGTTGATGGTTTCCACAATGATATACTGAATTTTAATATTATTTCCCTGTAAAGCGGAGGACTAGTGATTTACATAGCGAAAAGCAGTCACTTTTAATGATGTGAATAGTCACTTGGTCCTCACATAGATTACATACATAGATACTAATTTCAACAGTTCTAGTAGTATTAAATATTGTAATCTACAATAAACGTTATTTTGGATAGCGACTTTCTTAATGCATGCTAAATAGTCAATATGGAATACGTTAATGTCCAATATTCCTGATAGTAAAATTGTTACTTTGTCCCTCGATCGAGGATTTATTTAAAATCCTGCCAAAAAACTACAGGGTTAAGTTAAGTATGTTTATATTCATGCATGAATGCATGAGTGTGTAAAGGAAATGGCTGCCATAATTGTAAATGTTTCACACATTATACCGCGTGGTTCCTGCTTGATGTTTTTTTGAGGAACGTATCATACGATGGTGTTGGTGATTGTGGCATTGCGGTATTAATGGTGGGGCAAAGTTTGGAGGAGTGAATAAATTAAATGGAAGGCGGAATAAACCACATATTGATATTAGAAGAATACAAATGAAAATAAATAAAGAGGAATATTTATGCAAGTTTAAAGCAAATGTGATTTAAATTATACAAATATGTATATCGTTTTAAATATTTAGTTAAACTTAACATGGTTCAAAAAACAAATTTAAGATTTTTGAAATGAAAATAATTTAGTTCTTTTTATTTATGGTACCTAAAGACTATTTTAAAAGTATTTTTAAGCTAAACTGTTTTTCCGTTTTTTAATTTTTCGCAAATAATTGATTTTATTTTAAAACAAACATATCTTTATATTCAATTAACCACAAAATCACTCAATATTAGTGTTTTTATATTCCTTCTTTTGAGGCATATTAACATTTTATCAAGCTAATGATTCAAGCCTGACCAGGTCCAGTTCTACATTTTATTAACATCCATAATAATACGAAGATGTTAAATTTAGACATGTTCTAAGTAGTTTGTATCATAGTAATCATTATAATTTTGCTTATCGGTATCATATATTCATATAATGAAATGATTTACAGTGGTTTCCCGGTTTAACGAATGATATATTGTCAAGCCAATTCGTAAAATCGAAAAATTCGATAAATCGCGAATATATTTTACTAACAAAATATACTTTAAAATAGTAATAGTAAGTCTACATTTTACTATTTAACGTTAAAACACAATTTAGTTATCTTGTAACAACAAAAGTGAAAAAAATAATTAAAATACAAAATTAGCAAAATTAAAATTCTTAAAAAACAAAATTCGAATAACAGTTTTTTTTTTTTTTTTTTTGAAAAATTACAAGGAATTTACTATGGTTGTTAAATACTAGAGAGAAGGTCTTTGCAACTGTTATGAACTGTTTTTAATTGTTAATTTAATGGATGCTTTAAGCGAATTTTTCAGCATAAACGCTTCACATATGTATGGAGGTACGTGATAAAATGACATAGCACAAAATACAAACAAAAGCATATTTATAAAGTAAATAAATAACAGCTTTGTAACGTATTTTTACTTTTTTTACTGTTTTTTATTTAGAAAATAGTTATGAAATGAAAAAATATTGTCCAAACAAAAATCTCTAATTCTCTTCCTTTTGCAAAAAGGAGAGAAGTACTACTCTTTCAATAGGATTTACTTTCTCTTATTTTTATAGATTTCAAATTACATTTTTTGGAAAAATTCGTTAAATCGAGTACTAAAATATATAAATTATTCGTAATATAAGGTACTCAATGTTAAAAATTTAGACGTACGTTACGCTACATTCAGAGTAGCCTATTTCTTGTTCGCACAAGAACAAAACGTCGGCAGAGCAACACATACAATTTTGTTCATTTTGTTTTCAGTGTGCAGAACATTTGTCGAACAAATCATAATTTTTTGATTGCCGTCTGTGTCGCTTCGATACTTTTACATGCAGCGCCTCTTCTTCCGCGTACAAAATGACGTTTGATGGCAGATATAGTTGCTCGAACAATTGTGCGAACAACGGTGTGCGAACAAGAACAAAACATGAACAACTTGGGTCCACTCTATCCAAATGCATGTGCGCACAACATTTTTTCAATGTGCGATCATGAAAAAGGCTCGTGTGGACCGCAAATTAAATCGCGAATTCGTTAAACTGAGTATTCGTTAAATAGGGAAACCACTGTATTTATTTTTTGTATTGTAACTCACTTTCAAATTAATTGCAGTGTTGTCTTAATAGAAAATTTATTCAAACATTTTGCACGTAATTTGAATCAATTCGTCATAGCGGTTTGCTTAAATTATAATTGTACAATCAGTACCAACACTTTACATTACAGCTTCCACAGAATGTTTTGGAAAGGTTTCCGAATTTTCGCGTATTAACAATTGAGGACAAACGAACATAAGTATTTGTCGCCATTGCTTCCATTTAATTTTTCAAATAGATTAATTTTTACAACTATTTCACGTGAATGAGGAGCAATTGCTAAATGTTTTGGCTGCCAGCCAGTGTTGCAAGTAGTCTTATTTAAAAATCCCTACACTAATTCAAAAAACGCTTTTTTTTTCCTACACCACAAAAGAAAAATTATTCCTTAAAAAAAATTATGCCTTACACCAAAAAAAAAAAAAAAATACTTAATAAAATTTCGTATTTTACATTCGTCTTATTTAAAATATTGTGATTTATTTAATTAACAGATTCACTCTGAACCAGGGTTGGGGGGTAATCATTACATTAGGTAATATATTACATGCACAATTACAATTAACCAGTAATTTGTAATTGGAATTTTCAATTACAATTACAGGTTAATTGTAATTGAAATTTTAAATTACAATAACATGTAATTGTAACTGAAAAGTTCTAATTACAATTACAAGTAATTGTAATTCAAAATTCCAATTACTAATTAACTACGAAATGTATGTTTTAAAAAAAAAAATAGTGATTGTATGGCGTTAAAAATGTACAAAATTACCGGAAACCAAAATCATATGTTGAATTTTTTGAATAGCATTTCGATAAAATTTAATTTTAAAGGATTTAAAAAGTGTAATTAAATACCATTATTTCCAATTACATTGTAATTGTAATTTGAAATTTTCAATTAAAATTACTGTAATTGTAATTGAAAAAATATCAATTACAATTACTTGAATTTGTAATTGAAAATATGCAATTACAATTACAATTATATGGTAAAGTAATTTAATTGTAAAAGTAATCATTAACCCCCAACCCTGCTTTGAACTCTATTACTGGTAGAAAAATAAATGTTTGTGACCTGTGTTTATCTAGTTTAAAAAATAATGTATTGTTGGAAGTATCATTTGTGATGGCATTTTTTAAGTGTTATACCCATAGTTTCGTTGACTGCAACTTTTGGGATTCGATAGGATTCGGTCCAATTCTTGTTTTGTTTATTAATTTGTAAAATGTCCAAAATTATCTGCCCGTTCTTGCCCAAATGCACCCTTTGTGAATAAAGTACAGCAGGTCACTATCTTAGATATATCTTAATGAAATTTCTCACTACTAATTATTTTGATACAAAAACAAAGACTATTGAAATTGGTTATTTCACCTAGCTCTCATACAAATGTTCTCTCGGAATAGTGGTTTAACGCTCATAAAAGCCTTACGCAAATATTTTAATGAAACTCGTCAAAAACATGTTTTGTTATTTACTAGCTTTTCCCGGTGCGCTTCACTACCCCATTTTAGGCGATAGCAAATAATTACTACTCCCCCTGGACCTATCCACTCTATTCGAAATTTGATATGAAAATTACTGCTAAAACTTTTTAAGACTTTTACTCTTATGCTCCTATATATATGAGAAAATTAATATTTTCTTTGTATAGGGGCTGTCTCCCCCCCTGGACATATTCGTGATATTTCCATTTTATCAATGGAATATGATATGCTTGATGTTCAAACGAAATTTGAGGACTTTCACTATATTAGTTCTTTAGATATACCATAATGAATATTTACTTTGTATGGGAAGCACCACTCTCCCTGCACCGATCGAAAAATAAAATATCATTTTCACACATAGGATGATGCTGTGAAAAGTTTAAGCAAATCAGTTAGGCCTTTTGAAAGTTTTAAGAAGTGGGCGTAACATCCAAAGTTTTAAAAATATATTTTTTTTATAAATACAATGAAAATATAATATTTGCTTTAAAAAATGGCGCAAAAATAACACTGGTCACAAAAAAATCCTTCCCCATAGACGACTATTGGACTTTATGTGTTTTGATGTGCTAAACACGAATCTGCTTTCAGTTTTTTTCCATCAGGTCTGGATTTTTTTTATGGGCGTGTCTAATATTTCGCCCATAGTAAGGCTCTAGTATATTTCCTCATAACTCAAAAACGGGATGTACGATTGATCAAAGTGATAGACCAAAATATCTTCAAATTCCCCAAACTTAATTTTTTTATGTGCTCAATAGTTTCGGAGTTATTTTGAAATGAGTGCCCGAAAAAAATAATTTTCATGCAAAATTTTAGATTTTTTTGTTACTAAAATTTCTTTTAATAAGTGAAAGCATATTCATATTTATCTTAAAGCTGGTAATGCTGCGAATAAAATAAGGCATGTATATTCAAAATCGATGCATAAAACTTGATTTTATTCACAGTTAAGTAAAAATACCCATGTTACATAAAATTGAGTAGAAATATAGTGGTGGTCAAACATTTTTTTTTTTTTTTTACTTTTTCTTGAAACAAAAATAGATGGACTAGGTGGATTCTGACGAGTTAAACAAGAATGTGCATTCGCTTTTATTTTCTATCGGGTACTGATTTTTTTTTTGTGCATGACTAATATCATCACCTTATTCAGCGGTCACACTATAAAATTCGAGAATGGTTTGTCAAACTTAGGCTATAACTAAAGAACCCTTTACACGATTTTGGTAAGTGATGCATCAAAAGATGCATACGAAAATTGTCTTCAACAATATTTTTCATTCGCGCAAAAATTTCAGAGTTATGGATCAAAATTTTCATCACTTTTCAAAAAAATAAATTTTAAAATTTTCGGTACTAATTACCAAATAACTACGGAAATATTAACTGAACAAAAAATTATATAAATTCAGTTCAAAGAAAAATTAGGATGCTATATACTAAAGTTCAATTTATCTTAATTGGACAAACTGTTCTCGAGTTATATAAATGTGACTGCCTAAAGGCGGGGTTATAGTAGGCATGCCCATAAGAAAAAATCAATGCGTGATAGAAAAAAAGTAAAAGCTGATTCTTATTTAGCACGTTGAATTACATCCAATCCACCTATTTTTTTTTTATTTAAGACGAAAAAAAAAAAAAATTTCCCCACTAGTGTATTTCCAATTAGCTATAGGTATGCATGGGTATCCTAACTTAACTGTGAATCCAATCAAGACTTGTACATCAATTTTTATGATACGTGGCTTTATTTACTCGTAGTTTTGCCAGCTTTGAGATAAAGGTGATAAACTTAAATATTTTTGATGTTTTCACTTTTAAAAACAAGTTTTAGTAAAAAAAAAGAAATATTGAATTTTGCATGAAAACATTTTTTCCGACATTTTTTTCGAAATATCTCCTAAACTATTGAGCGGATTAAAATTTGATAGTAGAGTGATTTAAAGCTAATTTTATTCCGCATATCTTGGTATAAATCGTGCATACCGTTTTCAAGTAATAGTGAAATATACTCAAGTAATCGGCATATTTAGGGCACAATATTAGACACGCCCATAAAAAAATCCCGACCTGATGGAAAAAACTGAAAGCAGATTCGAGTTTAGCTTGCGGAATTCCATCTAGTCTACATATTTTTTTTTTTTTTGATGGAGCTCGAAAAAAAATTTTCTGTCGACCAGTGTTATTGGCATAAATTAAAAATTTGTCACTCTTTTCCTACATCTGAAACTTACCAAGAAAATAATCCCTACAGAAAGGTAAATTTCTCTACGTTTGGCAACACTGCTACCAGCAAAAGCAAAATCGACAAAAGGAAATATAAAAATCGACCAACAAATTCCCACACAAATTTGGGTCATATTTCATATGAATAATAACATGAAGCTTTGCAGTGATTTTTTGTCATTTTTGGGGTGTTATTATTTTTTTTTTTTTTATATTTTGGGCGATTTTTTACTCTTATTTATTTTTTAATTTTTACAACATGCATTAGAAAGTGAATTAAAAAGTCATCCTTTCCAAAAAAAAGTTTGATTTGGAGAAGTGGGGGTTTGAACTACACCAGAGATGAAAACCCCTGCGCACAGTGTCCCATTCAAAAATTGTAATGGAAATAAATTTGGAATTTCCGAACAGCTGGTCCTATTTCAATAAAATTCACATAGTAATAGTAGAGGTTTAGGAGAAATTAAGAGCGACATATGCAAAGACAGCTTCTATTGAAAAGTTGGATTTATAAGAAAAAGTCTTATGGTTCCGTCAATAACTGAGAAACTATTTATCAGATTTTATCCTGTTTAATCATTAATGTGCATTTCATTTTGTTTTAACATTAAATAAATCATTTTTATGACATTTAAATTAAAAATTTCTTATTAAAATTTTCTATTGGAAATGAAAAGAAAATCCGTGGCACACGTAATTCGCAACAATTTTTAACGAAAAACCACAATTTTTATTTAAATTTTTGTTTTGAAATTTTACACTTTTTCGCTGCATTAGAGTCACGTGCCGTTTACACATGATACATTTTGTGGTCTTTTATTTAATAATGCCACATGAAAATGCACCAAATGAAAGCATTAAGTTGGTTTTTAGTTTTCAGACTATTAAAAGAGTGAAAGCATTGCATGTGGGATTTATAATAGGGATGATATGAGAAATAAAATAATAATAGCTTAGAAATCTTTAGCAAAAGCTAGTGCAGAGAACAACAATTAACCCTTTATTAAAGGAAAATTTGTACTAAACTCACCATGCAAATATGTTGTCAATAAATGGGCTAATTTTCCAAAGCGATATTAGTTTCAGGAACTTGAATTATAACATATTTTTGCTAGAAGATTATAAAACAAAAGTAATTAAAGAATTCATTACATTCCCTCGCTGATTTTAATAATAAAAACTTTGCGGTTTAGTTTATCAACAAAGTGCAAATTCAGTTTATGGTCCACACAGAATTATAATACAGCCAAAATAACAACAACATATCCATAAAATAGTAATAACAACGAAAATGTATTCAAACGTATTACATGAACATTGAAAATTTTTATAGTAAAGTATTCCTTCCTACACCGACATGCATTTTTAAAATTATCATAAATATTTAAAGTTAAAATAAAACCCTAACCAACGACTAAAATGACAAAATGAAAACGAAATTAATGACCTTTGGTATAAATACATATTCTATTCTATACAAATGTTTTACACCACATCGAAAAAATAAGGGAAGGAAAAAATGAGCAACAAACGAAATGTAAATGTTATAAATATTTTTTTAGGTTAAGTACAATTTTGCGGTTCGTGTCAAATATTATTTGAGCTTAATATCTTTTTCTGTTTTTTTTTTTTTTTTTTTTATTTTTTAACTTTAGTTTGAAAAGTTTTATAAAATGTTAAGTGAGCCCTTAAAATACATATGTATATAAGGAAAATTTTGATGTGTTAATATACGACTTACAAATAAACTATGGTAAACATTCAGCCTTTTACTTAATCAATCATTTCATGACAAATATGAAAATTTCTTCTAAATATTTGAAATCTGTTTGTTTTCATTTTAAAATAAAAATATGATAATTCTATTTGAAATATTTACACAAACTGACCCCTTTTCTGACTTTAAAATTAATTATTCAAAAGTGTCACATTACCTCTAAGAATTTTTAACATTCTATTATTGCCAGCGCTATAATAAATATACATCACCTATCAAAATGACAAATAAACTGCGCTACTAACAATATTAGTACACACATTTTTAAAATAACTAAATGCTGGTGATTTGTTGTGAATTTGAAAAGTTTCACTAAAAAGGAAATACATTTTTTTTTTTTTTTATGATTAGTTTTTATTGAATCTTTCTTTTTCAGAAATTTACAATAAGTACTAAAATCTTAACCTAAACTTAAATTAATGTTGATATTGCCACTGCAAAATCCAACGTAGAGTTTTTATTAATAATAAAATTTGTTAATGCAGAAATATTGTGTTTTTTAATCAAATAAAATAAATACATTTACATCATCCAAAATTCTTGAAAAATTATTTTCATCGTTTCAGGAAATGTACATGGTTGAACAAACTTAACATAATATAAAGAAATGTTTGATGTATTTAGTATTTAAAGGAAATAAATACGTATGTATATTAGGATGCACCAAAATCTACCAATTGTGGGTAACTCCCCCTAAAATTGTTCATTGGGTTGCAAAAACATACTGTGTGAAATATTAGTGAAATCGGATATGGTTAACCCGTGCCGCATCCTGAAGTTTGTAGGGTACGTTTGTATGGGAAAAATTTTATTTTTGCAGTTTTTAGAAAAATTTTGCTATTAAATACTTTACCAGTATGTTAAATATTTATAATCTATACATAATTATTTATAAAATAACATATAAAAAGAGAAAATATATTAAAAAATGTTAAAGTTATTACAAATTCCCCAGATCATTAATGTGTTTTAGAACACTTGTGTATGGAAGGTACAGTGAAATTTTTAATTTTTTGATAAATGTTTAAATATAAAGAGCTATTTTTAATTCAATTTAAACCATAATTACTGAAAAATTATTTCCGTTTCGGCAGGATAATCCAAACACCTTTCATGCTCAGTTAAAAAATGTTTACATTTTTGAAGACTGTTTCAAAACTTCATTTTCAAACTTTAAAAAAGTTTGTTAAACAAATTTGGACACCATGGAAAATAACTTGTACTAATAAGCCGTACCTTCGATTTGAATTCTGCGGCTCCCCACAAAAAGAACCGACATATCTCGGGAAATACATTCTGAAGTTTTTAAAAAAATTTTACTATCCTAGCCTTTAAAATACGGAGGTCAAAGGTCAAAATCAGAAAAAATTAAAATGTTTAAGGAAAATAAAATGAAAAATTAATTATTTTTGCATGGATTTCGATAAAATTAAAAAAAATATATAATAAAATAAAATATAAGGCTATATAATAGCAAAAGGGGTAAATTTATCACTCAACTGAGCCTGGGGACAGCTTTTTTCAAAAGTCCCTTTAAACAAGTTTGGAATCGTAAGTTGCCTTGTTGTCTATGTTTGACGGTACCAAAGAAGAGTTTGTGGACTATAATAAGAAAACATCAGAATTGGAATACGTATTTTCTGTGCCGCTACACACTTCATCAGCATTCGTGGTGTCTTATCCAATTCAGTTTCTTTGAAACCTAAACACCCTATTTACAAATATGTTCAAAGAAAATTTTATTGATTAATATCTTGAACAAATAAAATGACCATTATCTTATTGTTGTTGTTTTTCAGTACCCATAAAAACAACAACAATAAGCCATTAACTCTGGAAGGGATTCAATATTTTTACCCTTCTGAGGGCTTCGTAAGTCGAAACGACTAAAACTAACTTTTATTCAATATATTTCAAGACGTATCATTAAAATAAAAAATAAATCAACTGGTTTTTGTTGTATTCATTTAAATAAAATAACAGCAAAAGTTCTTAAATACTTTTCGTTGTTTTAAAAATATTAAGTAAAAACTTAAAAGACCTCAATATTTCTACTTTTTCAGAGATGGTGTTACATAAGTACCTTTTGTGTTAGTTATATAAAAAATTTGGAACAGGAAACATACGTTTCTTTAAAAGCATGCATTCTATAATTATTATAACCAAAAACGAGAGAAGAAGATATAGTCAAGCCGACTATATGATACCCTACACCATTTCGATCCACATAATTTTGTTTTTACTTATATACAACTTACTTGTGTTAAATATTAATATAATACTAGCATTTGTATGGGATTATGCACATTAGTGATTTTCAGGAGAGGAGTTTATATCGGAGCTTATGGTCAGTTATGGACCGATTTGCATGAAATTCGGCACACGGATTTTTGCTTATATAAAACTTATTGGAGCTAAATTTCATTAAAATATTCCTATTTTTAAGGCATCTATTAGTGTTAAAACTATTCCGGGAGGACATTTGTATGGGGGCTAGGTGCAATAATAGGACGATCATAATAGGCTTCGTCCTTGTGTTGAAAAAAGCATATGTACCAAATTTCATCAAATTATCTTCAAAATTGCGTCCTGTACTTTGCGCACAAGCTTTACATGGACAGCCAACCAGCCAGCCGACCAGACGGACGGATTGACATTGTTAAATCGACTCAGAAAGTGATTCTGAGTCGAACGGTTACTTTAAGGTACGGGTCCGAAGATCTTTTCTCTGCGTTACAACTTCTGCACAAACACATAATACCCCAACCACCTATGGTGATATAGGGTACAAAAAGAGTTTAAAAACGAGAAAAAAAGTGATGGTCGGTCAAGCCCGACCATATGATCATTGTCTACGTATACCAAAATTCGGGTAGTGGCAAAAAAGTGTAAAAACATACTAATACAAAATATTATATCGATACTAACATTCACATGTATTTATGCACTTTTGGATGATTCCCGAAATTGGGCCTTATATTGGAGCTATAGTAAATTATGGACCGATCTTCATTAAATTTTGCACTGTCATTTATACTTATCAAAAATTAATGTGTGTCGAATATTAAGTTGACATTTTCATGGGATTTATGCACGTTAAAGTGATTTTCGGAAGAAGGGTTTATATGGGAGCTATGGTAATTATGGACCATAATTACCATAGCTCACGAAATTTGGCATTTAGTTTTATACTTTTATAAAACTTATTTGTGGCAAATTTCATTAAAATATTTATATTTTTAGGGTATTTTTGAGTGTTAAAACTCTATTCCGGGAGGACATTTGTATGGGGGCCAGGTGAAATAATGGACCGATCATGACCAAATTCAATGGACTTCCTCCATGTGCAAAAAAAATCATATATACCAAATTTCATAAGATTATCTTCCAAATTGCGACCTGTACTTTGCGCACAAGCTTTAGTGATTCTGAGTCGAACGGTATACTTTAAGGTGGGGAGATTCTTTGTCTGCGTTACAATATTTGCACAAACACCCCCAATAATCCAACCACCTATGGTGGTGTAGGGTAAAATAAATGTTTTTGCATACTCTGTGCATGTTTCAAATTTGTATTTTTTAAAGTATGACTTAGTAGAAGCTGCAAACCTTATTTTTCTTTTTCTACAATTTACTATTTATTGTTATAAATTTACCTTAAGATAGGAAATTTTTATGATGCTTGGTCGTTATATTGGGAGTGGAACACTGTTGATAAGACATTTGTTGCTAAACTGGATCCTTATCCAGTTTTTAAGGAAATTTAAAAAAAAAATGTTTTTTAATTGCTTCTAATATATTTTTTTAATCAACTACACTGGTCGACAAAAAAATAAAAAAATTCGTGCTCCTTCAAAAAAAATAAAAAATAAATAAAAAATATATGGACTAGATGGAATTCCGCATGCTAAACTCGAATCTGCTTTCAGTTTTCTCCCATCAGGTCGAGATTTTTTTTATGGGCGTGTCTAATATTGCGTCCTAAATAAGCCTATTACCCGAGTATATTTCACTATAACTCGAGAACGGTATGCACGAATTATATAAATAATACACCAAAATATGTGGAATAAAATTGGCTTTAAGTCGTTCTACTAACAAATTTTTATCCGCTCAATAATTTAGGAGATTTTTCGAAATATATGTCCGCTAAATTCAAGATTTCTTTTTTTACTAAAACTTCTTTTTAAAAGTGATAACAACAAAAATTTTTTTAGTTTATCATCTTTATCTCAAAGCTGGCAAAACTACGAGTAAATAAAGCCACGTATCATACAAATTGATGCACAAATAATGATAAAATCAAGATTTGTGCATAAGTTTTGAAGATACATATTTTATTCGTAGCATTACCAGCTTTAAAATAAAGATTATAAACTGAAACATTTTTGATGTTTTCATTTATTAAAAGAAATTTTAGTAACAAAAAAATCTAAAAATTTGGAAAAAGTATTTTTATGTACACTTATTTCAAAATAACTTCAAAACCATTGAGCACATAGAAAAATTAAATTGAAGAGATTTGAAGGTATTTTTAGTCCGCATCTTTTGGTGTATCACTTATGTCAATCGTACTTACCGTTCTTGAGTTATGAGGAAATATACTAGAGTAATGGCCTTACTATGGGCGAAATATTACTATTCGTCTTTGGTGGAGGATTTTTTTGTCGACCAGTGCTATTAATATAATTAATGTTTGTTTGGTGCAGAAAATGTAGAGCAGCACCGGTAAGTCTTGCGTTAATATGATATTTTACTGCATATTTGTCGAAAATATCAATCGCGTCCTTAGGTTTTATTATAGAACTCATAAGATGAAATCGATCTGTAATCGTTAGTACTTTATAATATGGCTTTATTCAGTCTTCAGTATGGCTTTTCCTCAATATCATTGTGTAATGTGACAAAAAAAAAATATGCTTATGTGTTGCTAAAATTATTTCTGGAAATCACATTGTATTTATTTTTCTCCAAAAAATATATTTCACATTATAAGAACAAATATTAAATACACTGCATTACTATATTTACTAAATTACTGTATCGCTAAAAGTTCAAAAAGTCACACTAAGTGCTTCGTTAGTCGTTTCGACTAACAACAAGGTTGCTCAAAATACTAACTTCCAGACTGCTCACAGCAACATACGTCTGGACAATTCAAGATCTTATTTACGGCATTATAGCAAATATTATAGCAAAATTCCCGAAGTTTTGGTTTTAGTAAGACTGATTTCTCGAGAGCTTTACAAAGTAAATTAATAAATATACCACTAAAAATAAATACTTTACTTGCATAAATAAAAATGAATATTTTATTCTTAATTAAAAATTAAACTTTTTTTATTTCCTTAACCTGCACTAGCAATCTTTTCCTCATAACAACACAAATCTCTGACGGCAACAACCTATAACTACTAATTTAATTAACTTCATAGTCTTTTGCAATTATAAAACAATATTCTGACATTCTAATAAATAGTATAAGAAGATTCCTAAATTTAACCATTTTCAAATATTTTAAGAAAACAAATGTGCAACATACAAGCATTCAATTGAAATATACCAAATATTTACATTGTACATATATTACATGTGTATATATATATATGTAAATGTAAATATATAATAATTTACATACATTATTTACTTGACATATGTATTTGTGTGTACCAACCAATCAACCAGCCATCCGTTTACCTATTTGGACCTCAATACAAAAAAAATTGAAACACATTTGTACTGCAAGAATAACTTTTGAAAAAAGAAAAAAGTTTAAACTTTTTCCTTATTACTTTTGTCTTTTGTTGTACTTTTTGGCAAATGTTTAAAAAGGGAAGAAATATTGCAGACTGTCACAGAAGAAACTTTACACTTCATTGACGATACCAACAGAAGTGGGTGTCCGAATTAAAGTTTTTGAAATGTGGAAATGTGAGTTATTTTGCCGCTTCCACTTCCTTTTGTTTTTATTAAAATTTCACTACTTAATAGGTGGAGTTTGAACAGAAACTTCATTTATTGAAAATAACTAAGACAAAAGTAAGAGTTTTACAGAAACTTTTTTATGATGCTACTACTAAAAAATACTTGAATTTTTCATACAAGTAGTAATTTAATTTTATATTCAGTCAAATGAATTTTTGGCGAACTTTTTAAATAATTTCGTACACAATGTGACCAACTTTGGAAGTCTACACTCTACCCCCATGATTCGCTAGGAATCTGTGCTCATCCAAACCAACTCAAAAGTAACTGCGCTCTGACTATGTAAAATTTCATTTAGATATCTCCGACGCCTCATAAAATACAGAATTATTTCCAAAAAAAAAAAACCGATTTGGGACCACTGTCCTATTGAAATGTGAAATTACATTATTCCAAATAACAAAATTCGTCTTTCAGTGATATCAAGTTGTTATTATACTTTCCCCAAAATTAAATACTAAAATCTCATGAAACTTAGTTTTTCTTTCCTCTCTGAATACCCCTAATAAATAGTTGCTTATGTACATAACTGCAATGTTTTTTATCTATTTTTTGTCGCCTGAAATCTATTTGCCAACAAACAAAACACTTTTTCCACATTCATATCAAAAAAAAAAAATGAATAAGTTGCACAAAAGAATATTGAAATTGGAAAAACAAGAAACGAAATAGAAAAAAAAAATTACAAATATTTACAAAGATATTTGTAGTTGTCACACGAAAAGAACAACACATGCATTCAATTCAATATGAAAGAAACTTAACAATAAGCAAAAAACATATTTGAACATATAAAATATTTATTTTACTTCTAGACGATGAGACAGATATAGATATTATTTATGTATGTATTTGTTTGCAACATTGGATATTAAATAAAAATTTATATTGGCAAATTTAGGAAGTGCTATTATTGGGAAAATATCATTATTTTTTTAGAGAAATAAATTTAATCCAATATTATGGACTTAAAATTAACTAAAATCAAATATTTATACTATAATTTAGGTATAGATGAGACGGTAGACAACAATAAAGAAAAAAAAAAAAAAAGAAAAACAAATTTGATTAAAAAAATATTTTGAGAAAACTAGATTATAGATCAAACTTTAGACTACAACAGTGTACTGTAGTGTAGACTATGGATAAGACTTATAGTCTAAGCGCTTTTAAATAACTTTAATATAATAATATTTATAATCTGCTTTCTATAACAAAGTATTCAATGCAAAAAATTCCATTGAGAATTCCTCTTATATTAAGTTTCTCTATAAATTACATAGCAATTATCAATATTGACTCATATCAATTTCATATAATTTTCACTTATTTGTGGATATTTTAAATTTAATATTATTGCAGCTTTATTATAAATTAAGTTTTAAGTTACATCAAATATAAAATGGAAAAAAAAAATAAAATTGTTAAAATATATAAAGTTCATTCTTGTATGCACAACATTGCTGTAGACATGTGAGCAAATTACATGAAGCGTAAACAATAATTGATTATGAATATTACAAATAAGTATGATTTCTATTTCATATATTTCAGGTTAATTTATTCTTTACACTTGATTTTCAATAGGTAACATTTGTAAATGAAAATGAAAAAAAAAGTTTGCATGTTGTGAATCATTTAATTCATTTATTTTTTCTTTTTCTTTAGAGAACTAAAGGTTATAAAAGATTGTCATAGGTTTTTTATAAATAAATTGATTGGTTTACTTATACAAGAAAATACAATAGCGTTTTACCAATCTGTCTACCTTGAAATTCAGAATTAAGTTTATTCTATAGTTAGACTATAGCAATATATTACATTGTCTATATATATATATATATATATATATATATATATATATATATATATATATATATATATATATATATATATATATATATATATATATATATATATATAAGAAAATAGTCTAGTCAATCCAGACTATAGTTTACACTTCTACATGCCAGATAATAATCTATAGTCTATAACCAATAATATAGTTAAGTCAACCTATAGTATATTATACAGTCCATACAATAGTCTAATCTAAAATCCAGACTGTAATCCATACTATAGTACAGTCTATAGTTTAGTCAAAGATCCAGCCTGTATTCTAGACTATAGTCTAATCAATAATCCAGACTATAGTATAATCTATTGTCCAGACAATAGTCTAACTTATAGTCCAGACTATAGTATAGTCCAGATTATACTATAATCTATAGTCCAGACTTTACTATAGTCAATAGTCTAGTCTATAGTGCAGACGATAGTATAGTCTATAATCCAGACTAAAGTATAGTCTATAGTCCAGACTATAGTATAGTCTATAGTCCAGATTATAGTATAGTCTATAGTCCAGACTATAGTATAGTCTTTAGTGCAGACTATAGTATAGTCTATAGTCCAGACTATAGTATAGTCTATAGTCCAGACTATAGTATAGTCTATAGTCCAGACTATAGTATAGTCTATAGTCCTGACTATAGTATAGTCTATAGTTCAGACTATAGTATAGTCTATAGTCCAGACTATAGTATAGTCCATAGTCTAGACTATAGTATAGTCTATAGTCTAGACTATAGTATAGTCTATAGTCTAGGCTATAGTATAGTCTATAGTCCTGACTATAGTATTGTCCAGACTATGGTATAGTCTATAGTCCAGTCTATAGTATAGTCTATAGTCCAGACTATAGTATAGTCTATAGTCCAGACTATAGTATAGTCTATAGTCTAGACTATAGTATAGTCTATAGTCTAGACTATAGTATAGTCTATAGTCTAGACTATAGTATAGTCTATAGTCTAGACTATAGTATAGTCTATAGTCCTGACTATAGTATTGTCCAGACTATGGTATAGTCTATAGTCCAGACTATAGTATAGTCTATAGTCCAGACTATAGTATAGTCTAGAGTCCAGACTATAGTATAGTCTATAGTCCAGACTATAGTATAGTCTGTAGTCCTGACTATAGTATAGTCTATAGTCCTGACTATAGTATAGTCTATACTCCTGACTATAGTATAGTCTATAGTCCTGACTATAGTATAGTCTATAGTCCTGACTATAGTATAGTCTATAGTCCAGACTATAGTATAGTCTATAGTCCTGACTATAATATAGTCTATAGTCCTGACTATAGTATAGTCTATAGTCCAGACTATAGTAGAGTCTATAGTAGAGTCTATAGTCCAGACTATAGTAGAGTCTATAGTCCAGACTATAGTATAGTCTATAGTCCAGACTATAGAATAGTCTATAGTCCAGACTATAGTATAGTCTATAGTTCAGACTATAGTATAGTCTATAGTCCAGACTATAGTGTAGTCTATAATCCTGACTATAGTATAGTCTATAGTCCTGACTATATTATAGTGCATAGTCCAGACTATAGTATAGTCTATAGTCCTGACTATAGTATAGTCTATAGTCCAGACTATAGTCCAGACTATAGTATAGCCAGACTATAGTATAGTCTATAGTCCTGACTAGAGTCTATAGTCCAGACTATAGTATAGTCTATAGTCCAGACTATAGTATAGTCTATAGTCCAGACTATAGTATAGTCTATAGTCCAGACTATAGTATAGTCTATAGTCCAGACTATAGTATAGTCTATAGTCCAGACTATAGTCCAGACTATAGTATAGTCTATAGTCCAGACTATAGTCCAGACTATAGTATAGTCTATAGTCCAGACTATAGTCCAGACTATAGTATAGTCTATAGTCCTGACTATATTATAGTCTATAGTCCAGACTATAGTATAGTCTATAGTCCTGACTATAGTATAGTATATAGTCCAGACTATAGTCCAGACTATAGTATAGTCTATAGTCCAGACTATAGTCCAGACTATAGTATAGTCTATAGTCCTGACTAGAGTCTATAGTCCAGACTATAGTATAGTCTATAGTCCAGACTATAGTATAGTCTATAGTCCAGACTATAGTATAGTCTATAGTCCAGACTATAGTATAGTCTATAGTCCAGACTATAGTATAGTCTATAGTCCAGACTATAGTATAGTCTATAGTCCAGACTATAGTATAGTCCAGACTATAGTATAGTCCAGACTATAGTATAGTCCAGACTATAGTATAGTCCAGACTATAGTATAGTCCAGACTATAGTATAGTCCAGACTATAGTATAGTCTATAGTCCAGACTATAGTAGAGTCTATAGTCCAGACTATAGTAGAGTCTATAGTCCAGACTTTAGTAGAATCTATTGTCCAGACTATAGCAGAGTCTATAGTCCAGACTAAAGTAGAGTCTATTGTCCAGAAAATCTTTGAAACATTTTTGGACATCTTTCCACTCCCTAATCAAAGTTAAAGATTTTAAGCAGAAAGAATCTGGTGGTAGAATCATTGTGAATGCGCTCTCTGACCGAAATGCAAAATCAGTTTTCGATAGAATTTGGAGAGCAAATTATGATTATAGCTAATCAAAATTTCTTAAAACCAAAATCATTTCATAAAATAAGGAAAAAAAGTCGCGTATCTCCGCTCCCTGATAGAAAAATCTGGCTACGGATTTGTAGGACGCATAGTTTTATGAATAAAACGATTTTTAGTTTTTTACGTAGTTTGGGCGCTCAGGAAAGAGAAAAATGTTTGGAAATTTTAAAATCTGATGAGTGAACAATGCTTAGGAAATGATATATATATATATATATATATATATATATATATATATATATATATATATATATATATATATATATATATATATATATATATATATATATATATATATATATATATATATATATTTTTTATATATATATTTACTTATCTCCTCTTCCTGATAGAAATTTTAAAATCTTGAAGTTGTCTGGAAGCTTCAGAAAACTCTAAAAAGGGGAAAAATTCTTCGGAAATTACATATAGATATTTCAAAATCTGCCTCCGTTAGGATTTGTGGGATGAATATGCCGAATATAGGCCGAAGTAAGCCGAAGTAAGAATTTACATTTTTACGTTGTCTGGAAGCTTCAGAAACCTTTAAAGAGGCTAAAATGCTTTAAAAAAAGACACATACATTTTCTTATATCCGCTCCCTGATAAAAATTTTAAAATCTGGCTCCGTTAGGATTTGTAAGACAAACATATGTATAATTAAGCCATGTTATAACTTTATACGTCGTTTGGGAGCTTCAAAAAGCTTCAGAAAGAGCAAAATGCTTAGCAAAATAATATATAGATAGATAAGTGATATCAGTCAGTTGGACTGAATGGTCTATTGGCTAAAAAACATTTTAGTGTATAGAAATGCAAACTTCTTTAAGATTTATAAAATTTCCTTTTTATCTTCAAAACGACATTTTTTCAACTTATCTTATTAATTACTTACCTCAAAAAGAAACTGCAACATAGATTTTCCGCAAAAAAAACCTAAAAACGAAATAAGAAACAAAAAAATAAATTTTTAATAAAAGACATAAATATTTACTTAAATATTAAATGTTAAAATGTTATAAATTGAATAAAGAAGAAGTCACTTATACTTATATAATAAAACATACATCTTTACTTCATAAATTTATCATTATTTTTTGACTGATAGCATCCAAGTACACAAAAGTATTCTCTTACATGATTTTCTTATTATTTTCTTACATTTTTGACAACAAACATTATATTCTTATCTTAATTAAAATTGATTCTCATGATACGAAAATCTAGAAAACACGTATGAGTAGAGAAGTAACATGAACAGCAAGTAAGAACAGTGTGGGATATAATTATATGATAATAATAACAAAAATGATTTTTTTTTTTTTTTTTTTTTTTTTTGTATTACACTATATTAATTATAAATTATAACAAAAGAATTCAAAGGTCTATTGTAAAGTAAGAAATCAAACTATAAATGTTCCTATAATTATTACGCAT
Organism: Protophormia terraenovae; assembly: GCA_951394005.1. Classification (NCBI taxonomy): domain Eukaryota; kingdom Metazoa; phylum Arthropoda; class Insecta; order Diptera; family Calliphoridae; genus Protophormia; species Protophormia terraenovae. The sequence goes on from OX596074.1 coordinate 88,202,468, forward strand.
AATGTTTAAACAAAAAATTTCTAATATCTGCAAAAGAAAGTTAAGTGTGTATGTATTCTTCTAAAACACACAAAAAACTGACAATTGAAATTTTTCTTATCTTTAAAAAAAATATAAAAATGATATAAAATGAATTGTAATGAACAGATTTCCTAAAAGCAATAAAAGTAGAATTATTAAAACATGAACATGTTAAACAAATTTTAAGAAATTCAAGTAACTTCTATCAAAAATGTTCAAACATTTTTGTTATAATTACAAAAATCTTCTACAATACACTCATAAAACAACAACAAATATAAACGATTTTTTTTCTTGTTTTTGCCAAATTAGTAACAGAAAATTATGAAGAAAAATCAAAATAATAATGTAAATGTATTTTTAATAATTTCCTGCAAATGAAACACGAGAAGTCTTATGTACCTTTATATTTTTTGTTTCTTTAATTTCATTTACGATTTAATATGAAATAAACATTAATTCTCAAAGAATTTTGATGGCGTTTGTAAATCTACATTACTCCACCTGCCAATAATAAAAACTATACTAAGCCACATTTATAGCAATTTTTCTCTCAAATCCATAATTTAATAAATCTAGACAAAAATATCCCAAAAAAAATAAAAATATAACACAAAAAAGAAATAAAGTATAAAAATATATTAATGACAGTTTTCCTATTAACTTTTAACACACAATACTTGAATAATAAATAAACAAGAAATCATAAACACTTGAAAATAAATTTATGAATGAATATGAGAATGGGTGTAAAAAAATAGAACTAAAACTAAATTAAATAAATATTATTGCACGCAATGCTGTTATTAAAATAGTCGTTAATATTTGTACAAATAAGAGAATAAAAATATATATTTTCTATATATGCAAAGAGATCATAATCATAAATAAATCACAAATTATATAACAGGAAATTTAAGTGGCAAATTGTAGTAAAATTTAAGAAATTAATATTTTTAGAAAGTGGTCAAGAGTTAATTGTTATACATAAATACTAGGGTGATCGACGCGGTTTTCCAACCGGTTTTAAACCCGGTTTTTTCAGTCAAAGTGCTGTCGGTTTTTTCAAAATGTTCATTTTTCGAATGTGGAATAGACCGGTTTTTTTTAACACAAAAAACCGGGTTTAAAAATAGCATTTTATTTCAGAAAACATGTACTAAATAGTGATATTTGAATCGAAATTTAGAAATAATTTTTTAAATATTCATAAAGTCTGATTTCTTATGTTTTAAAAATATAGTTTAAGTCTAAATTGGAATTTATTCTGTAATATTAAACAAATAAATAAATACCTAACAATTATCCTGTATGAATTTTTTAATCTATTGTAATATCTGTAATATTTTTACACCCAATTTAATTTTTTATGATCCAATATTTCCTTTATTTTTTAAAGGTGTTGTGTTAAAAAAGTTTCTATAGCTATATTTTGAAATTTTTTATCAGGAAGCGGATATAAGAGGATTTATGTGTCTTTTTCTACAAATTTTTTCACTTTCTAGAGCTTTCTAAAGCTTCCAGAAGACGTAGAAAATTAAAATTCGGCTTACTTATAACCCTATTCGTCCTACAAATCCTAACCGAGCCAGATTGTGAAATCTCTATTAGGAGCGAAAACACGTGGATCTATATATATGGATTTATATATATCATTCCTAAGCGTTGTTTTCTCTCCAGAGCTTTCTGAATCTCCCAGACGATATAAGAAACTAAAAATCGGCTTACTTATAAAACTATTCATTCTACAAATTCTAACGGAGCCAGATGTTTCTATCAGGGACCGAAAAGTCTGTTTTGGTATTAAGAACTTTTGATTTGCTATACTTATTATTTGCTCTCCAAATCCTTTCAAAAACTGATTCTGTATTTCGGCCAGATAGCGCACTTACGACGATTTTTTTATTTTGAAAGGTTTACGAATTTAAAACTTTAATCAATATTATCCCAATAAATTCTAACGGCTTCAAATAATTGACTTCGATTAGAAAGTGGAAGGTGTCCATATGTTGTTCATATTTTTTTTTTTTTTTTCTTTTAATTATCGGATTTGTTTGTGCATATAATATTATTTTTTCCTGGCATTTTCAGGCTTATACGCTTGTATTTAATAAATTTTAACTTGATTATTATAAGAATTATTGATTTTTTTAAAGAAATGTAGCCTTTTGATATAAATATTAACTTCTGCAAAAAACCGGTTAACCGGTTTTTTCTGAATTTCAAAAAGAGCAACCGGTTTTTTTTAAATACCAACTATTCGAACTATTCGAAAACCGGTTTCTCGAAAAAGTCGAATAATCGATCACCCTAATAACAAATTATAAAAAATTAATGATTTTGTTAATACAAAAAAACTGAAGTAAATGTTGCTTTTAGGAAAAATAAATAACGGATTATTCGAAGAATAAGATTAATTAATAGTTGAATTCATTTTCCTTCTTGCAGAAAGAATACTTCATTTAAAACCAAAATAGTTAGCTTTAAAATTTTATTTTCAGTTTTATTTCACTTATGGCAACACTGGTTCTTTAATTTAGATTTACTTAATAGTAGAGTTCTAAGCTTTTAAATCCTTAAGTCAGCTTCATGCAGAGAAAAAGCATGGTTGCACTATTATTACTGCAATAATACTATGTTTGCAGAAACATTCAAAAACGAATTATAGTTACTTTCAATAATAATGTGTTCATGTTCATAATACTTTTGCTAAAATTTTAATATTGTATATACTATTTTTTATTATTATTTTTTTTTTTTTTTGGTAAAAAATGAAATAAATCGGTTCATAATAACTGAGATATCGAGCAAAACGCATTTTTTATTTTTTGAAGCCGGTCATATATTTATATATTTTTATAAAATTTCGGTTTTTTGAATAAACCAAATTCGTTTATAATCAACAAAGTTATCATCCAAAAACTGAAACAAATCTGTTAAGAACATAAATACACTCACAAACATGTATATTAAGCATTGTAAAGACTATTAGCGACGTTTTTGTTTTTATACCCTACACCACCATAGGTGGTTGGGGTATTATGCGTTTGTGCTGATGTTTGTAACGCACAGAAAAAATTATCGGACCCCCACCTTAAAGTATACCGTGACTCAGAATCACTTTCTGAGTCGATTTAACGATGTCCCTCCGTCCGTCCGTCTGGCTGTCCATGTAAACATTGTGAACAAAGTACAGGTCGCATTTTTAAAGATATCTTGATGAAATTTGGAACAAAAAATTATTTTGACACAAGGACGAAGCCTATTGAAATTGGTTATAATCGGTCCATTATTTCACCTAGCCCCCATACAAATGTCCTCCCGGAATAGGGGTTTAACGATCATAAATGCCTTAAATATAGCAATATTTCAATGAAACTCGGTACAAAGTGTCAATCTTTGTACTAAATTTCATCAAGATCGATCCATAATTGACCAAAGCTCCCATATAAACCCCTCTTCCGAAAATCACTTTAACGTGCCTAAATCCTATACAAATGTTAGTATCAAGTTAATATTTGACATCAAGTTAATAATTGGCCACTGGTCACATTTTTAGCTCATACACAATGGTGTAGGGTATCATATGGTCGGTCTTGACCGACTATAGTTTCTCTCTCGATTTGTATAGGCAAGTAGTTTAGTTAGCAACAGCAGTAATATAATGAATAACAGTGTTGTTGTTGTTCTTTGTATATGCAGTCAGTTTGTATATACACATACAAAAATAAATAAATATGGAATTGTTGTTGTTGTTTATTTTTTAAAAACAAATGTTGCTATGATTGTTTTTTTTTTTTTCATATTAAAATTTTCGTAGTTTAAAAAAATGTAGATTTATAAATGTGAAATAATGAAAGCATACGTTAAGGCGAAAATTGAATTATTTATCGGTAAGATGGTGAAGGGTATCAACGATTCGGCACAGCCGAATCTTTTTTCAATTTCATTTTATCTATTAGTAGTGAATAATTTTTTATTCAATTAATATTTTACCCCACTGTTATGGGGTGTATATTAGGCTCAAATATTTCTCTCATATAAGGTGTATTTGGTGTTGAAAATGTATAAAATGACAATCGGTTAATAAACAAAAAAGTGCGTACTTCTCCACCGATATCTCTGAAACAAATGCACGACAACAGCATTTTGTACAAATAGTTCAAGGATTAATATAAACTCGGAAACTAAAAATATAAGGTGAAATTTTAAATTAGTGTTTCACAAAAAGTTGCAGACAAATTTCTTTTTTTTTTTCTGCTTTTATGGTTAACTCCATTTTTTAAGTTTGGTACTTTTTGGAAAATTTTTGTTTTACTTTAAAAATATTTACTAGATGCGAATAAACTATTTTTTCCAAAAATATAATTATTTTATAATAGTATTACCAAGTTGAAGGTTATAGAAAATTGTCGGCACAATTTTATGTTTCTTATACTAAATGCAACAAATTTTACCTTCAACTTAATTTACCCAAAAACTTCAAGTAATTAAATTTGAATAGGGTATAAACAAACATTGTTATTTGTATTGTTGTTTTCTCTGACATAATAGCTTAACTTTGAGCTTTAATTAAATACTCGTTTTACGTTTTTTCATTTATTCATTTTCTTTTAATTTCTTCCTCTAAAAAAATCGCATAATCAACAAAAGCTACGTAACCCCGAAAGAGCGTTCATTCGCTTGTCGACTGCTTTTGTTGAGATTACAACAAATGTTTGTTGATGTAGACGGAAAAAAATATAAAGAATAAAGAAAAACGGTTGAAAAAAACATCGTTGGTCTAGAAATGCTATTAAATTTGTACCCACTATTCACAGACGTACATACATACATATGTACATACTTACTGATGACAATCGCAAAACGGAAATTGTAACAGTTTTTTTCTATTTCTGTTACTGTTTTCGTTTCTTTTTTGATTTTATTTTTTTTTTTTTTTTGCATTTGAATTAACAAAATACAATAAGAGTTGAAAATTTAATAACAAATAAACAAAAAACGAACAATAGTCATTTTTACTAGACACGCATTAAAGATAAATAATCAACAGAAAAGCTAAAAAAATATGAGTCTTAGCGCAAAAAAGAATCAACTAAAACCATGAAAAAACTTTAAATCTAAAGCGAAGAAAAGTGAACAACCAAATAAAATGGAAATTAAAATAAAATGTGAATTTTAGATTAAGATAATAAAAATGTAAGAAATACATGTAATAAAAAAATACAATAAAAAGTTTACAAGCTATAAAAAGATTTAACTATAGCAAGTTAATTATAGAAGACTAGAGCAGAAACTAATTAAAGTGATAAAGACGACTGTGTCAAACAATCTATAAACTAAAATTAGCAGTTACGCTAATAATACTAGAACCCTTCCCTGTAGAAACTACAAAATGAATATATTATTTTATTATAATTTTTGTAAATGATGAATATTTTTTCGAACTTTTTTTTTATGAATTAATCATTTTTGAATTTTTATTCAAGCTCAAATTCGTTATTGTAATAGTTTTTCTAGAATACAGAAAATAATTTATTAGACACTAGCAGGATGGAATGCATTTTCTGATCCGCTACGATCTTCTTCAGCATCCATTGCGCCTTTTAGTGCTAATCGTAAAGATCTTTCATTTAACTCACACTTTTGAAGAATTAGAATACGTAACTTCATCACTTTACATATTCTAAATTTTTAAGTATTAAGTTTAAATAACTTTACAAAAGCTTTTTCTTATATTTATTGTATTCTTAATTATTACAATGTTGTTTTACTGCTCTAGCTAACCGTCGGTAAGCATAGTATGCAGATTTATATGTTGTTTGTTTTGTCTGTTACATTGTTGGTTCTAAATGAAAGATCTTTACGATTAGCACTAAAAGGCACATGGATGCTGACGAAGATCGTAGCGGATCAGAAAATGCATTCCATCCTGCTAGTGTCTAATAAATCTTTTTCTGTATTCTAGAAACATTATTACAATAATGAACTTGAGCCTGAATAAAAATACAATAATTATTATTTCATAAAAAAAGTTCGAAAAATATTCATCATTTACAAAAATTTTTCATTTCTACTATACTGAAAATTAAAATATTTCAAGGGGTCCCCGAAAAAACGAACATTTCTAAAAGGGTCCGTGAAGTAGGAAGAGCTGGGAACCCCTGCATTAGACTGCACCATAATTTATTAACTTTCGAATTTTGACCGTAACTCTCCCCAGAATTGTACTTTGGGTTGCAAAAACGTACTGTGTGAAATATTAGTGAAATCAAATAGCGATAACACCTGCTGCATCGGATCTGAAAAAGTTAGTCTTTTTGCAGTTTTTAGAGAAATTTTTCTATTAAACCAATTGTACCAAAATGTTAAAAATTATAATCTACACATAATTATTTATCTAATAAAATATAAAAAGAGAAAATTGATTAAGTAATATTAAAGTTCATACGAATTCCCCAGACCATCAATGTCTTTTAGAACACTTGTGTAGGGATTGTACAACAAAATGTTTAATTTTTGTATACATATGTATGTAAATGTTTAAATGAAAAGCTATTTTCAAGTCAATTTGAACCATAATTACTAATAAATACGTTTTTGTTTCTACAGGGAAATCCAAACACCTTTTCATGATCGCTTAAAAAATGTCTAAATTTTTTAAGACCGTTTCAAAACTCCATTTTCAAACTTTAAAAAAGTTTCTAGGGGAGTTACGGTCAAAAATCGAAAATTGGTAAATGTTGGTGCAGTCTAGTATACACACATGAATATTTTCTCTTAACTGTGAATAAAATCAAGATTTGTGCATCAATTTTAAAGATATGTACATGATATGATTTACTCATAGCATTACCATCTTTGAGATAAATTTTAGTAAACAAAATTTCAATTTTTCATGAAAAAATTTTTGCGAGCAATAATTTCGAAATTACTCCGAAACTATTGATCGAATAAAAATTATATTATATGCAGCGGCTTAAAGCCAGTTTTACTCCGTATATTTTGGTGTATCATTTAGTATATCATTTGTACATACCGTTCTTAAGTTATGATGAAATATACTATTATGGCAAAATACTAACACGAAGTAGGGCGAAAAAAAATGTTTTTTGCTGACCAGTGTTACTGAAAAGGGTAATATTTTTATTTAATTGTATGTCCTTCAAAATTTAAAGTCAGAAGACATTTTACATGACAGAGAAAAGTTGAGTATGCAGTTTTACCATATATGTTCTATAGTTTCATGTCAATCAGTGTTGCCATTTTAGCACTTTTAGTGCTAGATTTAGCATTTGAAGAGGCTAAAATGCACTGACAATTTATAAAAATATGCTAAATGCTTTTTAGCACTTTTTTACAGTAATTTTTATTTAAATACCTTTTGATTTTTTTAAAAATTTCTTAGTAAATTTCACGCTATTAGTTGTCAGTTTTAAAATATAAGCCCTATTTTTACTTTATTTCCCAATATTACCCTTAACTCTGAAGAAAAGATTTTTATGAGTTGTCATTTGAACTATATTTTACAAAAAATAAGGGCAATAAAAATATTAATTTTTCTTTACAAAACAATTTAGCTTGCCATTTGCTGCTGTAGAACAATTTAGCATAATTTTTTGGATGTTTTAGCACTTTACCAATTACATCTTCTGGCAACACTGATGTCAATATATGTTGCAGAAATTTATTCTAAGTCCTTTGCCGTAGCTACGAGCATTACATTACATATATTTACATGTATATTTATTTAAACTTACACTTACGAAGTCAAATAAAAAAACTATTTAAATTTGTACCTTGAAAACAGAACAGGTATGGATGTATATAGATATAAAAATAATATTTATTTAAACTCAAATTAACAATAACTTACATACGCGTGATGTCGATGTGTTTAGAGATTACACTAAGCAGGCAAATTATTATTATGGCAAAATAATAAATAAACATTAGAAGAAATATAATACAACTTAAAAACACCCTATGTTATAATTACATTATTTATATTTTTAATAAAAATATTTTCTGTTTAAAATCCAGGTCAAGAAATTGAGATTTTTCGGAGTTTTGTGTTTATTCTTCATAATGTTTCATAATCAAAATAAAATTTATTATATTGCTGTATTGAGTCATTCCATTTAAAAACAACCAGCTGATTTTCTCACCTCTTCCGAATTTGATAATATTCGGTACAATCATTATTACAAACAAAACAATACCAGTTGCAACAAATATTTCGTATTTATTATGACATTTGTTGTAATAGTTCGTAAAATATTGCGAGTCCCAGAATGTCACTTACCACGGTTATAGAAGACATTTTAAGCATTAACATATAATTTTTAAATGACCACTTTTCGAGATATTTACTTGCGAATGAAAAATCGTGAGATATGGACCATTTTGATGTTGAAAAAAAAATCATGTTATACGTCATAATAAGATAATTTTGATACCTTTAATATGACATCTGAATAAATCTTGTAACACAAATACTTTAAAAGATATTTGTAATTTTGTGTATACAACTTTGTACATATTTTGACCTATTTTACACTTTCAAACCGCGATATTTCGCGAACCACTTTATGAAGTTATCTGAAATTTTGAGTTAGTCTTAGTTTTGACAAGAATAATGATTGTACCAAATATCATTAAATTCGGAGAGGTAAAGATACAAATTTTAATTTTTCGTGTTGGTTTTAAATGGAATGACTCTATTTTTACTTAATTTGCATTGTATTTTTATGAAAAGTAAATAAATACATATATCGATATTATAACTGAAATTTTAATACAAAGTGCTCTAAGTTTTTTATATATCATCTTTTTAAGAATCGATTTTCAGAAATTTATTAAAAATCTAAAAAACTAATCAAAAATAATTATTTGCTAAAACTGTTTGCTAATGTTCTATGCCATTATTTGCAACTGTAGGGTACTTAGCTAAACAACTTTATTTAATATTATATTTTATTATCGCATTTAGTCTAGTTACGTTCCTTTTTTATGAAAGTGATATTTTTAGAAAAGTTATTGTTAGAATAAATAATGCAGAAAACAACAAACAATAAAACTTAATAAAATACAACCAGATAGTAGAGATAACAAAAATAGATGTGAAAAACTAATGCAAATGAAATAAAAAGAAAATTTTACTTTTTATAGAACATTTTTTAAAAACTTATTTCTCTAATTTTCTACTGTCACATTTGGCAATTTTAGAACAATAAAAATGCTGTTTTGAAGATATTGGTCTGAAATTGTATGTTCTGTTAGTAGATAAGACCATTAACATGCCTACTAAAAATGGGTGGGTAGAATCACTGCCACTCTTATACTAAAAAAAAAATTTATTTGTATGAATTTTGGACATATTTTTGTAAATTTTATTAAAATAAAGGATATTTTAAAAGTAGTCGTGGCTGTATCTAATCACAATGTTATAAGTGTAACACTTGTATAACAAATTTTCAGCCATTACCTAAAAATTTTCAAATAATTCTTGAAAAATTGGTAATATGAGTTACGACACATTTTCATTAATATTTTAAAAGTCGCAGCCAAAATTCTCAAATATAATTTCATAGATTTTATTTTATATAACATTCGTATTTTAAAATTGGAACTCTTTGGAACTTTTTAGATCCAGTCTATTGAAAACAGAATTTCGCAAAAAATATATTTTTTAATATTATGATTTCTTTTAAATAAATGAAATTAAAAAGAGATTCGGCTATTTTTCATTTTGTTTTTTTCTAAATAAAAAAAGCTACCGTTTTTGTCTGGGGTGTATAGAAGTACTGCAAGAATGGCTTAAGTACTATTTATATAAAAGTGAATATGTTTGTTAGTCTATCTATTTTAGAATTTTATTTCGATGATTTTATTTTATTTCAATACAATAGGGTAGCGAAGTGCAACAGTGGTGTTCTGATTAAGAACAATAAATTTTTTAAATATTTTAGTTACCACCCGAGAGGAAAGAGAACCGGTTCAAAGCTAGTCATGTGACAGGTCCTCAGACCTAGTGACCGGTTCCAGTTCCGGAACTTTATATGGGAGGAACCTGTCACTTTTATATGGAGTTGTCATTGAAGATGGCTAATTAGTCCCTTGAGATAGATCATAGGACAGGTTACAGGACATGTTCAGAGTCGATTAGTATAATAAAAATTTGAAGAAAAATTTTTACTTTTTAAACTCTTGTTTATTATTATTTTTGTTTTTTATTATATTATATTTATATTATTTTATAATTTTTCTTTAATTTCGATGGCGGCACCCCGAATCAAACCCACGTTCTTCTGACGTATATTTTATAGTCTTCGACGTTTTATAGTCTTCGACTCTCACCACTCAGCCACAGATTGTTATTACGCTCCAGTTACTAATTTCGCACTTAACATGCCTGTAAAATATTTATTCTCAACTGATATCTCTGGTCAAAAAAAAAAAAAAAAATAAAAAAAAAAATCCTCCCCCATAGATGAATAGTTATACTTGATGTATTTTGATGTGCTAAACACGAATCTGCTTTCAGTTTTTTTCCATCAGGTCTGGATTTTTTTTTTTATGGGCGTGTCTAATATTTCGCCCATAGTAAGGCCATTACTCTAATATGTTTCCTCATAACTCAAGAACGGTGAGTACGATTGACATAAGTGATACACCAAAAGATGCGTACTAAAAATATCTTCAAATCACTCAAATTTAATTTTTTTATGTGCTCAATACTTTCGGAGTTATTTTGAAAAAAGTGTCCGAAAAAAATCATTTTCATGCAAAATTTTAGATTTTTTTTTTGTTACTTAAATTTCTTTTAATAAGTGAAAGCTTTATCGTCTTTATCTTAAAGCTGGTAATGCTGCGAATAAAATAAGATCTGCATCCTCAAAATTGATGCAGAAATCTAAATTTTATTCACAGTTAAGTAAAAATACCCATGTTACATACAGTTGAGTAGAAATACAGTAATGGCCAAAAAAAATTTTTTTTTTTTATTTTTTCTTGAAACAAAAATAGGTGCACTAGGTGGATTTTGACGAGTTAAACAAGAATCTGCATTCGGGTACAGATTTTTTTTTTTTTTTTATGTGCATGACTAATATCATCACTTTATTCAGCGGTCACACTGTAAAAATCGGTTTGTTTGTCAAACTTAGGCTATAACTCAAGAATCCTTTACACAATTTTGATAAGTGGTACATCAAAAGATACATACGAAAATTGTCTTCAAGGTCAACAATATTTTTCATTCGCTTAATTTCAGAGTTATGGATCAAAATTTTCACCACTTTTCAAAAAAATAAATTTTAAAATTTTCGGTACTAATTACCGAATAACTAAGGAAATATTAACTGGACAAAAAATTATATAAATTCAGCTCAAAGACAATTTAGGTCGCTATATATTAAAGTTCAATTTATCTTAATTGGACAAACTGTTCTCGAGTTATACAAGTGTGACTGCTTAAAGGCGTGGTCATAGTAGTCATGCCCATAAAAAAAAATCAATGCGTGATAGAAAAAAAGTAAAAGCTGAATTCCATTTATTTAAAATGAAAAACAAAATTTTTTTTTTTTTGCCCACTAGTGTATTTCCACTTAGCTATAGGTATACATGGGTATCCAAACTTAACTGTGAATCCAATCAAGATTTGTGCATCAATTTTTATAATACGTGGCTTTATTTACTCGTAGTTTCGCCAGCTTTGAGATAAAGGTGATAAACTAAATATTTTTGATGTTTTCACTTAAAAAAAAAAAAAGGTTTAGTAAAAAAAGAAATCTTGAATTTAGCATGAAACAAATTTTTCGACACTTTTTTCTAAATATCTCTTAAACTATTGAGCGGATAGTAGAGCGATTTAATTTCATTCCGCATATCGTGGTATATCACTAATATAAATCGTGCATACCGTTCTCATGTAATAGTGAAATATACTCGAGTAATCGGTATATTTAGGGCACAATATTAGACACGCCCATAAAAAAAATCCCGAACTGATGGGAAAAAACTGAAAGCAGATTCGAGTTTATCATGCGGAATTGCATCTAGTCCACATATTTTTCTTTGAAGGAGCACGAACAAAAAGTTTTTTGACGACCAGTGTATTTAGTGAGTGTGGTGGTGTGAACTGGTTCTCAGCTGGTGTCAATTGGTACTAAACTGGTACTGAGGAACCGGTTCATTACTTCAATTGCCACAAATTTCCCGCTGTCTAGTTTCTTACATCTTTAAAGTGCGAAGGATTAAAAATTATTTCAATATATATCTCTTATTATATTTTAGTAGCGAAGATTGTGACTACTAGCGCTTGAGGATTCTCAACATATAACCATGTTTGAAAGTTAATTATTATTACAAAAGAATTCAAAGAGTAATATATATTATAATTACAAAAAATACCATCTTATGGATTCTCATTCATTTAGGACCAAATATCTTTAATTTCATAATTTTAGGTTAAAATTATTTTTACGAGAATGAAAAAGTACAACAAAGTCCTTTCTTTTGAATTCTCACTCATTTAGGACTACATGTACTTAAATTCATGTTTCAAGGTTTCATATAATAAAAAAAACATTATTTAATTTGAATAAAATTTAATTTCCCGATTTTATTCCATTTTTAGTACTTTTTATTCCCTCTGGAACAAAGATAGTATTCCAACGAATTTATAAATTGTACTGGGATCTAATGTTGAAATATTCATATGTAGAAAAGAAAAAATATTTTGTGAAAAAATACCAAAAACAGGTATGATTATTACTACTTAAACGTTCAAATTTCCAAAAATTTCCCAACATGTATTCGCAAGTTTGTGATAGGCTACTAGTTTGATGCACATTTCATTTCATGATTGCTGGATTAAAAAATAGATAGGATGTTGTTGTTGTTTTATATTTTCGCAAATTTACTTTTCATAGTATATTTTTTCTAAATTTATTTTTTATAGTAAATTTTTCTAAAATTGACTTTTCACGCAGTTTTTTTTTTAATTTATTTTAAAAATAAATTACAAATTTACTTTTTAAACAAAATTATTTAATTTTCTTTTTTTTTAAATCTACTATTTATAGGAAATAATTTAGGAAATTTAGTTTCTATTTTTATAGAATTCTGTTTAAAAATTCATCTTTTATGGCAAATTTACTCTAGTAGATTTTTTTTTTTTAAATTTAATTTTTATGCAAAATTTTTGGAAAATTTTCTTAATATCAAAATTTTTATCTTTTCTTCAAAAATTTGCAAACTTGAATTTTTACAAAATTTCTTTTTATTGCTATATTTTTATTGTCAACTGTAATTTAATATGCATACTTACACCTAATCTGTGATACATAAATAAAGAAAAAAAAAAAAAACAGATGCTTTATTTGAGTGAAGCAAATAAATAAATATTTATAAAAAAAAATAGAAAAATAAAATTATAGCAGCAGATAACAGACAATAATAAAATCAACAAATATTATGATTAATACTTAAACACACAGACAAATTCTAAAGTACACATTTATATATGGATGTATTCAAGTCTAATGTGATTGGGTGTATGAATTTTTTCTTTATAAATTAACTAATAAATGTGAATATAAATATAAATTTCTATATAAACTTACATAAGCTGTTAAAACCGTATGTCTTATTATGTGTGAACTTTATTATATATGACAAGATTTTAAATTTAACGATATTTTAAATGTTGCTAATTTACGTTAAAGGTGATTTACTCAACCAGAGTAAAAAAATAATTATGACAAAATTTTCACACTGGCAGAACATGTGAATGATTAATTAAGATTCTTAAAAAAATATTTTTAAAGCTTAATATAAAAAAGTGTTTATCACTTTCGATAAATTTACAAGTTACGTTGTCAACTTTGAACATTTGTAAATGTTTCTATTCCAATTATCAAGTATTTAGCTGCAAGTTTAGTGTGTGTTATATTATATTTTGTAAGTATTTAATACTTAAGCCATATACTTAATATTATAATAAAAGTAAAATAAAAGATAATAATTTATAATAAGTACTTAGTTTTATCATCTCCATAGTTTTATCTAATTATACATTTTACATAAACAATTACGTCTTACATGTAACTTTTGTTAGGCACTTTATATTAGAATATGTTTAGAAATTATCAAATCAGCCGTGACATTTTTGTTATAATTAACGTAATACAAATTGTCTTCAACTTAAACAAACGTTCTTAATTTCTTAGAATTCTATACAAATGAATCAATTACATTATGTAGTTATTGGAGGTTTTAATATTAAAATTAATTTTATTATAATGATAATATTACAAATAATGGAAACTTTTTAAATGCTTTTGCGTAAGCAAAGGTCAATACTGTTTGAGTGTTTTTGTTATTTTATTTGTTTTTTTATTTTAATTCAATTAATTAATAGCAGACTTTTTTATTACGAACTACAAACTATAAATAGTCTTGATTTAATAGCAGATAAATATGCATAAAAAGACTGATGAGGTGCTAAGCCATTAAAAATGCTTAAATAAATTTTTTTCATATTAAAATATGATAGTATGTTTTGTAAAAAAGATATTTAATTTCGTTCACAAAATTCTCAAATCATTGTTAACATTACCCGCAAATAATTCTTATATTATAGACAGACTAGACAAATATTTAACGAAAATACAGCTTTGCTGTTTCCGAATGTGCTCGAAACCAAAAATGACCCATTCCACATGGCAGATGATTGTTTTCCTTAAAGGGGTCTATCAGTAAATTACATCACTAGCTGCTATAACTATCACTGAGATAGAGCAACTTATCAAGTAGTCCGTCTGAGCAATTAAATTTACACTGTCCAAAATCCATCAAGCGTATGATGCATATTGTTTGCTCGCAGTGTGTTGGCAGTTGTTTAAATGTATCCTGACAGTAGATCAAAAATGTAAACCACCATCCCACAGAGGGCCAGAGAGATAGATTTTTGGCCATAAGTCGTTTTTAAGAATTTGAAAATAGCGAATATGGCAAATTATTAGGAACACTTAAAAGTATATTTTCCGAAATTTTTTTTGTTATTCATCTACACCATTTCCTTCTGTATCGATCCAAAGTTAAAAAAGTTGTTAAAAATTAATTTTATTGAAGGAACATTTTTTTGGTTTTTGCTACATATTTTTATGACAAAAGCTGAAATTTTTTTTCGCATCAATTGACATTTTAATCGGCAATTATAACAAAAATAACCCGAATTTAAATTATTTACATATAGTACATTTTTTTTTAAATTTTAATCAAATAAGTTAAAATTTTTTGGATATTAACCTTCTTCCAAAGAAATCCACACAAATCCTCAGTCCGATAAAAGCAATTTTTTTCTATTTTTATATCTAATGGAATGTTAGTTTTTGAAAAAAGTTGCCCAAACTTGCTCCAAATGATAAATGACCATATCGCACCAATTTATAATAGTGTTCCTTCATTTAAAAAATAACATACATTTTAAGAAAACATTTAGATATTTTTTCATACAAATAATTATCCAGTGTATTTACACAAAAATTGATACTTTCGATATAATTATAGATGCAGTTAATTTTCTATCTCTATTTCAAAGAAGAAAAACAATACGGAAATTGGTCATGATTCGTCAATTATTTCAACTAGCTCCCATACAAATACCCCACGAATAGGGTTTTAACGCATAGAAATGCCTTATTTATATCACTATTTCAATATAATTCAGTACAAATAAGTTTTATGCAATATTAAATCGGAGTGAAAAATATCAGGAAGATGAGTCCACAATTAGGCATAGCTCCCATATAAAGTCCACTTTCGAAAATCAATTTAACTCCCAAAATCTAACAAAAATTACAGCATCATGGTAATATTTGACACAAATAAATTTAAAATCAGTAAAAATCATATAAACTAATTTCTTATCAGGTCAATTTACGAAAATTTCGGAAATCATTTTAATGCACAAAAGTAATGGTGTAGGGTGTTATGTTGTCGGGATAGACCGACTATAGCTTTCTTGCTTGATTTTTATGTATGCTCTTAAATTCAATAACAACAAAAACAAACAGAAAACTTAATTTTAGAAAGATACGGTAACAAAAAAATTTTAGACGCCATATTGTTTCCGCCATTTTGCATTTTTTTTAATATTTTCGATAATTTTATAGAAAAGAAATTTCAAAGTTTTATTGTATTTGGTTTTCGACACTGGACTGCAAAGACTACCAAAGCAACGCAGCTTCTGCTTTGAACCAACCTATCTACATGTTTTGTTCGCGATGAACCGTCGACTAAAATGTTTAATGGATTCATCAAACGGTTTATCATACGGGAATCGTACGGAGAATGGGGAAGGGGGCCTTCAAAATCAGGAGTCTAGGACTAACGCCGTGGAGAGCACTGGACAAGATAACACTCCGTTATATTCTAGATGAAGCTATGAGAACATCGACTATTCCCACACACAGAAAACAGATTAGTTGAAAAATGGTTCTAGTACTATAATTTTAATAAGAATAACCAATATTTTATAATAATTACTGACAATTTGTAAAAGAAAACAATTTTTATATTCGTAATAGTTTAATTATGATTATACTGGAATTATAATTCCTATAAAAAAAATCAGAACCGAATTTTAGTTCTACGTATTGGTAGATTCAACCACTTGTTTTATTAATAAGAAATAAAAAAACTAAATTCGGGGTTTTGTAACCGAATATTTGATAAAATTATTTTTGACATCTTTTAAACATATATTTTTAAATATAAATTGGAAAGAAAACGTTTAAACTTTGTTTTTCTCCCAAAACATTTCGCTTTTAATACTTCCTTGCTCCAATGGTGTTCCGAAAACTTAAATGGTATAGCTATTGATTATTTTTAGATACATACTTACATAGGTCTGGATTGATATAAAACGATAGGAATTGCTTATTAAAGAGACTAGGAACAACTAGCTGGTGTAACGAATATGTAGATGGCCATAAACTAATTCTGTTATTAAGAAGACAGTCTGCTGTCATACTATTTATCGTTCTGAGATTGCCTTTGAAGTGTCAAAGTCTTCAAAAGCTGTGCTAAATGACTTTTGACTTTATTTATCATGAAACATAAAACAAATTTTTAAATGGGGAAAGATTTTATAGATCAGCATATAGTTAATTTGAGAGATATAGAAGCAAAACGGTGCTTGTGTTCCAATATACAAAAAGTTGTGTTAAGATTTAAACCCATTGTCAATTGCTAAGCTGTTAAAAAATTCAATAACTAATTGAATGTTTAAGAGATCTAAGTGGAGCAGAAAAAGGACGAGACTTTATCGTTTGTATTGATATTTCTTTTTTAAAATCGTATTACAATAAATAAATAAAAAATATAAAATAAAATGTCAAAGAAATAATTTTATATTTTTGTTGCTTTTTATTCACAATAAATTCATATCTAATTCCCAAACCTTTTACCGAATTATTTGTTCAAATCGGTTGCTTGTACCCTATTCATTCAATAATCATAATTAAATTATGTGATAGTACTTGGAACCGAAAAAATATTATTTATTTATTTTTTCTTATAATAATAAATGAAAAAATTGTTTAGCAAATTATTTCTTGTAATTATAATTTCGTAGATACAAAAACGAAATTATAATAAATTTTATTGCAATATATAACTTAAGACAAATTCACATAAGATTAATATATGATTTTTAAAAAATTTTGATTTGCCTAATGTAAACACTAAAAATTTAAATAAACCAAAAATTTAAATAAAACGTTCAATATGCCATTCATATTTTTTATTAAAACTTATTATGCTTTTTAAGGACAGCCCTGTTTTATAAATGATGTGAAATGGAAACAGGGTTGTTATTTTGTATAAATATAAATGAATTATAAAAATGTCAAAAATATATTTATTTTGAAATTAAGTTTCATTAATTTACATTTTGAATTGATAAGTTGCAAAATAATTGGAGTTTTTCATTTATTGTCTAAATATTTTACTTTATTGTAAAATGTTTACATATTTGTCTAAAATAAATAGCATTTTTAACTTATATGAAATAAAAATTAATACAAATCAACCAAAACAAAATAAAAAAATCAGATTTTCCTGTAAATTCATTAAATAATTGATGTCAAATAAATTTATGATGTTTGATCAAACAATTTTCATCTAATCTGAGCGGGCTTAAAATATGTTTTCCGTTTCATGTTTTTTACGATATTTGACAGTTGTTTCATCATTGCGCTTAGTGTGAAGAGGAAATCAACTATGAAATCGAAATTGCGGGAATACACGACTTAAGATTTTGTGTCAATTATTAGTCTAGTCTGAACTTAGCTTTACATGTAAATATGTTTGTTGGTATAAGCAATTCCTTTTTTTTGCCTTAACATGAAACACACAATATAAAGTAATCATTTAAATCGCTTTTGAATTGTAAGAAAAAGAGTTATTATTTTAATACCTATTATCACTTAACAATGTATTCAAATTGTTGTTACATTTGTAAACAAAGTATTAAGTGTGGCATATATACTAGCATATATATATTTATTTCTAAACCACATGTTTACATACGTTTTTATAAATCTGTATGTATGTCTTAAAACTAATAAATATTTTATATCATCAGAAATAGAAAACAAGCTCTCATTTAAAGTGGGTTCATAGTCAACTTCTTGTTTGGGGCTTCCCTATTGTACTTATTTCCTTGTTAACGTATGTATATTTAATATGTGTAAAAATGTATGTCATTCGCATAATGCATATTTTTTATTTATGTTGTGTGAACATTTACCCAAACCTCTATGTATGTACATATTCACTATTCGTATACCCCATATTTATACACATGTACATTAAACTGCTTCAAAAATAAGCCAATAAAAATTATCTATAAATTTGAAAATGCGCTTTTGAAAATAGGGAATTAAACTCTTTTTGTAATTTTGAAATTAAGGACTGCGCACGGAAAAATTATCGCACTTATTAAGGCTCATAACTTTAAGTGTAAGTAATGAAAGTTTGTACAGGTAACTTGTTTACATTTGGTGTTATTAGCAGCTAAATTTTGTTTTTTTTTTTTAATGCGAATTGAAGAAAAAAAAAACAAGCGAGAACCGAATTTTACGTTATATGGGAGGTAGGCGGTAAGGTCCCATTCACGTTCATTTTTGGTTTCCGAGTTAACATCGACCCTCGAACTATCTGTACAAAATTTCGTTGTCGTACATCAGAAAAGTATGAAATTAGTGTTTATAAACCGGTTAACCGAAAAACCGGTTTTTTCTTCTAATTTCGGTTTTTTGAGAACCGGTTAATTTGAAAAATTCAATTTCGGTTAACCGGTTTATTCGGTTTTTTTGTGTCGGTTAACCGGTTTTAAAAATTTGCTAAAAATATCAATAAATATACTTCTTTTGTTATTTGTTTCTGAATTTAAAATATAAGAAAATTTTTTGAAACAACTAGAAATACTTGTTGGTTGAGGTAACAAGTAGTCAGGTGATATATTTACTTGTTGGAAGTTCAATATATTTTAAAACTTTATGTATAATAAAATCAGATAGATAATTAAGCATTCCATTAAAAAAAAAAAATAATTCATGCAAATGCAATTTTCTAAAAGAAGAAAATAACATTACACCTACTAATGTATAGAACAAGAGAAAAAATAAGTTTTTATATAGGATAATAGGAAAAAAAGATTGACTTCAAAAGTAGGACTAAATAACTGCATAAAATGTACTTTTAAATTATTAATAATTCATCTTAAAATTAAAAACAAATCTCTCTTAGTAGAAAAAAGGTTAATTATTATTCAAATTTTATAAAGATATATATTAATTACATTTTTTTTTATAAAAATTGTATAACCATTTCTTTAAGATAAAAACTTCAAAAGCGGTGAACATAAATCATAATATAAAGTACATTTTCCTAAGTCTGAAGCTTCCTTTTTATTGAGATGCTTTAAAGTTTCGATAATTATACCCTATACCACCAAAGGTGGTTGGGGTATTATGTGTTTGTGCAGAAGTTATAACGCAGAGAAAAAATCTTCGGACCCCCACCTTAAAGTATACCGTTCGAGTCAGAATCACTTTCTGAGTCGATTTAACGATATCCGTCCTTCCGTCTGGTCGGCTGGCTGGCTGTCCATGTAAAGCTTGTGCGCAAAGTACAGGTCGCAATTTTGAATATAATTTGATGAAATTTGGTACAAATGCTTTTTTCAGCACAAGGACGAAGCCTATTGAAATTGGTTATAATTGGCCCATTATTTCACCTAGCCCCCATACAAATGTCCTCCCGGAATAGAGTTTTAACACTTATAGATGCCTTAAAAATAGGAATATTTTAATGAAATTCGGTACAAATAAGTTTTATATCAGCAAAAATCTGTCTGCCAAATTTCATGAAGTTCGGTCCATAACTGACCATAGCTCCCATATAAACTCTTCTCCCGAAAATCACAAACGTGCATAAATCCCATACAAATGTTACACAAGTAAGTTGTATACATATATTATGTGGATTGAAATGGTGTAGGGTATCATATAGTCGGGCTTGACCGACTATATCTTCTCTCGTTTTAATTTATTTTTAAATTAGAAAAATGGAAAAAAGCTTATATTAAAAAAAATAAAAAACTTTATAGAACAATTTTTAATCATTATAAAGCTTCAAAAACTGTGCTATTTTTTTTATAAACTATATTAACATTAGTCTAAAGGCTGGAAAAACGTATTATAAACTTTCGATGGAAATCAGTCGCTATTTATAAACCTATAAGCTAAAAAGCACTTTTTTAACCAAAAATATTTTTATTAATCTTCAATTTAGAGCAATTTTTAAAATGTCAATTAACCGGTTTAACCGGTTTTTAAGTAGACGGTTAACCGAAAAACCGGTTTTTAAATTTTATCCAATTTTCGGTTAACCGTCGAACCGGTTTTTTATAAACACTATATGAAATGAAGGACACCCTGTATTTCTAGTATTTGGCCCATAATTTGTTTATTAACCGATTTATCTCATTTTTAATATCAAACAAACCTTATATAAGATAAATATTTGAGCTAAATTTCGTCCCGTTCGAGCCCTATCTTGCTTTCAACAGACAGACAGACGGACGGACATAGCTAGATCGAATTAGAAACTAACCAGGACCCAGGAAATATATACTTTGATTTTTTTCGACATGTTACTCAAGGAATGACAAAATCAATATACCCTTTTTCTTTTTGATAAAAACTAAAGCGCTTCATTCAGGTTCATAATGTAAAGCTATATCCATTAAATAAAAAATTGCTGGAAATGCATGTGAGTAAATAAATACCGATTTATTTTATCAAAAGGTTTCTAACGCTACATATATTGGGGTAAAAGGGGTAGAAAATTACGATTAATTCAGCGAAAGGTGATATCAAAATTTTAATGATCACGTTTAATTTTTTTACTCAATATTATGTAAAAAAAATCAGTTTTAGAATTTTAGGATTTTTTTTTTTTTTTGCGGAATGGTAATGTTCGTCCGTCCGTGTATACATTAGAGTTAATTGTGTCGAAGGTTTTGCATAATTCAGGGAAAGGTGATATCAACACTTTAATGATCGCGTTAAATTTGCCCATTTATAAATAAATAAAAAAATGGGTCAAAATGTCGCTTAATTCAGAAAAAAGTGATATCCGAATTTTGATGATTTTTTAGCAGAATGGCAATGTCCGTCCGTCCATACATTTGGGTTAAATGGGTCGAAAATGGCACTTAATTCAGGGAAAGGTGATATCCTATACTTTAATATTTAGATTTAGTTTTTATAAAAAAAATAATTTAGTAAAAAATAATATATTTTTGGAATTTTAAGACTTTTTTTTAAATAATTCTAATGTCTGTCCTTCCGTCCGTCTTTCTATTTATTAATTTTTGCAAACTTGCCAATTCAAAATCGTTTATTTTTTGACTCAACAAAGTATCGACTTAAAATTTCCTTTTTCCGATTGATAATTTTGATCTCTAATAAATTAAAAACGAGAGAGAGTAGGGTATAATAATGTGATATAATAGGTTGAAAATGGTGGGATATATATGAAAAAGATTTGACCAAAATCTTGCAAATCTCGAAGAATATATAAGAGAAATAGTACATGCAATCATGTTTTCGAAAGGTTTCAAGGACTTTAAGTTGATATAAAAATCTTGGAAATCAGGTAAGGAACAAAAATTCGCTAGTGGTTAAACATTTTCTATGACATTAGTACCCCATTTTGAAACCCCATAGCTCCGTTCTTGAAGCGTATATGAGATCCTGCTTCTAAACTCAAAATGTCACTGCCATCTGCCACGCCTATGTGAAATAAAGCAAAGAAAATGTCTGCACTTAAACTGTTTTTTTTTTTTTTTTTTGTATGAAATCTACTAGTTTTAAAAAAAAAAAATAAATTCCCAACTCGGGCTATATATGCGCACGATTTTTTATTTTTTTCATAATATTAAAGTGGACAATATGTACTATTTTTCAGACAATTTTCAGAACAAACATCGTGTAACATTTTAAGTTGCATTCCATGAAAATTAGAAATTAGTTTATTTTAGGACAATTTTCAAAAAAATAACAAAAATATTAGGACAAAATAAAATTTACAAATACTTAAAGAAGAGTACACCTTAATACCTGAAGTTGATGATTCCATTTTAAATTTTTACTTTAAAAGACTTTATATTTAAAATAAATGCACTGAAAATTTATGAAAATTGAATTTTTTGCTCTTTTTCAAAAATGTTTAACACAACCTAGCTTAAAGATTTTAATTGATATTGATACATAATTTTGTCTATTTTCATTCGCTATCCAACTTTATTACATAAATTTAAAAAGTCAATTAATCACCACTTTTGACACATTTTACCCCAACGTGCGCTAATAAAAAGTGGAGTCAAATGAGAGGACAGAAATTGTTTTTTCAAAAATATTAATATTGTTCAGCAGGACGATAAAATGTACACGCTCTGCTACATTTCTCAACAGTTATAGTGAGAAATGTAGCAGATAAATATCTTGCAAAAGAAAAGTCAAAATTGTAAAAAAAAATTTAGATCTGGCAAGCCATTTAAAAACACTTCATTCATAACAAATCATCCCTGCGCTGACTAAATTACTTATGTAAAAATATTGAAATTTTTTTTTATTGCCGCATTTAGATCCCCTACTAGTCATTCATAAAACCACCAAAGCATTTGCCAATATCTTAACTGGTTTAGGATTTACAAAATAGTCTATTTAATACTATGTATAAAATAATACTAATATTAGGAGAAATTGTTGTTTTTTTTTTTTTTTTTTTTTTTTTTTTTGAAAATTTGTCTAAGTTCGTTAACAAATTATCGTTTAGTAGCATGTTTCAATTATCTTAGGAAGTTGAAACTTGACCAATATATTACTAATAATACCTTCTTCCATAGTTTAAACTTATATGTAAATAAACTTAAGAACTTACAAGAAGAAAAGCAAAAACGTATCTTAATAAAAATTGCCTCACAAAATTATCTATGTAATGTTTTCGTTGATTTTCTCCAAGATACACCAAAAATTTCATTATTTTTCATAATACGGATTAATTATGTTATAAAGCCTATTCATAAACGGAAAAATTTTGGAAACATTTTGCGAATCAACTAAAAAACAGCAAAATTAAACTGTTTTTTAGATTTCCTAAAAAGTTATTGAAAATTTTCAGTCAGCGCTGGGACGAAACGTCATTTTTAAGCGGCAAATAAGTGCCTTCAAAAAGATTCCTTCCTATCATTGGAAAACAATAAATTCAATTTTTTCTAGCCTAATCTTGCTTGTTATCATTACAAGAAAAAACGAATGAAACGAGCGGTATCGAACAAATTGAGCTGTTAAGTACTAAAGAAGGCCAGTACACTAAACTTTCCAGAACTCAGTCCATTTGACTTGGGTCATATAAAAAAAAAAAAAAACAAATATTTAAAAAGTTAATGCCCAGGAAAAATTGTATTAGTTCTATAACTAGTTCCAGAACACATGAAAATAGCCTGTACTTGTTCTACTTTGGCATTACGACCAATGATTTTTGTTTGAAATTGTCACCTCCAGAGCTAGTTCTGTGGAAGTGCTAGCTAGCCAGTACCCATTCTATGGAACGGTTCAAGAACTAGTTCTTTAATCAGTGATTTTTGTTCGAAATTGTCACATTCGGAACTAGTTCCATAGAAGCGTTAGGAACCGGTTTCAGAATCTGTTTTTTTATTTTTTATTTTATTTTTTTTTTTTTTTTTATTTATTAATTTTGTAAATACTCTATTTTTAATTTTTGAAATTTTTTATACAAGTATTTTAAACATTTCTAGGAAGTCATTCGAGAACCAGTAATTTGTTCTCAGACGTGATGTAGAAGTCATACAGAATTAGTTCTTAAGCACTAGTTCTCTAAAACATTCCTTAAAACGAATTTAGAATCTGAATAATGTTCTACTCCATTAGTGTCAGAATTGGTTGTGATATCACTAGTTCTGAGGATGTTATTAAAGAATCTGAAGTGGTTCTGATTACACCAGTTCTAGAACTAATGATTTTAGAACATGTTCTAAAATTTTTCCTAGGTGGTGAATCAAAATAAAATGAAGTTTTAAAAGTAGTGGAAACTCATTCAAAAAAAAAGTAACCGAAAACACAATAAAGCTCTTATTAATGTTATTATGTTAATGTTAATGTTAATGTTAATGTTATCAATTTCTCGGACGACGTAAAAAACTAAAAATCTACTTATTTAGAAAACTATTTATCCTGCAAATTCTAACAAAGCCAGATTTTTATATAGGTACTCCATTTTTTATTTTATGTAATATTTTGTAAAGTCTGTTTTGGTTTTAAAAAAAGTATTATTTTTATACTCATTATTTGCAACGAATATTAGGATTACGAATTTAATACTTTAATCAATATTATCCCATCATATTCTAACGACTTTAAGTAATTAACTTCGATTAGGGAGAGGAAAGGTGTCCAAATGTTGCTCATATATATATATATATATATATATATATATATATATATATATATATATATATATATATATATATATATATATATATATATATATATATATATATATATATATATATATATATATATATATATATATATATATATATATTTAAGATTTTCATTATATTATATTATTTTTCTTGGCATTGCACAGTGTCACATTTATCCAAATTAGAACGACAAAAATACGAAAATAAAAGCTTATTAATTAAAGTAATTATTTTCGCATTTATTAGTAAACATATCATATATTATGGAAAAAATACTTGAAGTATTGGAAAGTGTCCATAGCGCGAATTATTCATTTTCAAAATTGCAGCTTTTAAAAATATTTTAATTTTATTTACAATTTTTGTAAGGAAATATGTTAACTTTAACTTCTTATATCTCAGTAAATACTGCAGATATTGATATGATTTTTTTGGTATGTAATAATAAATGTATCCAAATTATTATATTATAATTTTCTATGTTGCAAAATCAATACTGAATATATTTACTTTTCATTTAAATGAAATCATAATATTAAAAAACATATTTTTTGGAAAATTCTATTTTTAATGGACTGGAATTAAAAAGTTCCAACGAGTTCCAATCTAAAAATACAATTGTTCTATAAAAAAACATCTATAAAATTATATTTGAGAATATTGGCTGCGACTTTTTGCGATCTTTTAAAATATTAGAATAAAACGTGCGGTACCTCATATTAGCAACTTTTCAAGAGTTAATTAAACACTTTAAGGTAATGCCTGAAAATTTGTTATGCAAATGTAACACTAAGATTGGTGTGATTAGATCTTGCCATGCCTACTTTTAAAATATACTTTATTTTAATAAAATTTACAAAAATATGTCCGATATTCATACAAATAATGTAATTTTTTCTGTATGGGAGTGGCAGAGATTCTTCCCGCCTATTTAAAGTACGGCCTTATCTACTAACAGAATATACAATTTCAGACCAATATCTCCTAAACTGGATTTTTGTCGTTCTAAAACTGTCAAATGTGACACTGTGCATTGCCAGGCTTAAAAGAGACAAGCGCGAATGTTATATTCGGCTCGGCCGAATCTATATACCCAACATTAATTTTTTTAAATTTTTCATTATATGGGAGATGGGCGGACCACGCTCATTTTTTATATTTTAAGTTTATATTTGTCCTTGAACTATTTGTAAAAAAATTCGTTGACGTTTCACCTTATATGGGAGGTGGGCGGTAAAGTGGGCGGACCACGCCCATTTTTTGTTTCTTAGTTTATATAGATATCGTATATGCTTTGGTTTAAGAGATATCAGCAGAAAAGTATGAAATTAAGCTACAACGGACACCCTCTGTTTCTGTTTTTAGCCCATAACTGTTTTTTTTTTATTAACAGATTTTGCCCATTTTCAATACCAAACAAACCTTATATAAGATAAATATTTGGACCACATTTTGTCGCCCTACGATGTCCCGTTCGAGCCCTATCCTGCTTTCAACAGACAGATAGACAGACAGACGGACGGACGGACATAGCTAGATCGACTCAGAATCGAACCAGAGCCCAGAAATATATATTTTGTGAGGTCTTAAATTATTATTTCGACATGTTATACACGGAATGACAAAATCAGTATACCCCCTATCTTTTTGATGGTGGGTGTAAAAATATCAATAATGGGTCAGCCTTTGGACTAATCTTTATAAGCTGAATTGTATGCAATAATATTTTCGTGAGCAGTCCTATTATGAAACCTACATTGAAAATCTAAAGTGGGAAATATCTTCAAAAAATCTTTTAATAATATTGACCAAATTTTTAATCTAAAGCTTTGAACCAAATAAAAATTCAAAGGGAAGTTTGAAGTCAAAATCCTAAGGTAATTTTTATTTTTCTGTAGCAGTCTAATGTACATATATTCGCTTTAGCATATTTTTATTTATTTGTTCGTTTCAGAATCTGGAAAAAAAAACAAAGTATGAGTACTCTCTCGTCGTAAGCCTTTGTGTAAATAAGTAAGTGTTTGTATGTCCGTGTTTGTTTGTAAATAATACTTTAATGTAGTTGTTTTGTTGGTTCTTTTGTTTTTATATTGACACACGTTTATTGTATTGTATACAATCAGTGATGAGCCCGGGATCCTATAGTTTTGCTGATAGCAATGTTTATCTTGTAAACCATTTACTAATATTTGCATGGCGAATGTTAGACTATATGCCACTACTTTACTATTTCCAAGTAATCTAATGTGTCGATAATAATTTAAAGTTTTTTATAGGTTACTAAACTATTTTCTTTTAATTAAAAAAAGCTATATTGCCTTAGTTTTGTAGAATAAAATCGACTGTACCATATATATCATCATCAAAATAAAACAATTTGATTTTTGCTTAAGAAAAATGTGATTTTTTTAATTAAAAGATTTCTATAGTTCTCACTTTCCCATCACTGTCACGATTTTTCTTTCTAAAAGAAACCACAAAAAAATATTTCAATCAAATATCAACAAAAAAAAAAAAAATATTCATTAAATACAACCAACCAGCATTATGAGATTGTGAACGAATGTGTAGGTAAATAAAGCTCTAAAAAAATGTGCTGATTTTTTCCTTTTATAACAAAGAAAACATATTTATATGTAACACTGTATGTATACTTGTGTTAAAGGTAAATACTCAGACGTAGTACATACACCTACATACATATGCATTTGTTTATATAACTACTGTAAATAAATAATATGTTTACCATTAAATAGTGCGTAAAAGAACAAAACAAATTTCTTTAAAACCAAATGGAATAAATACTCAAACTTACAACTCCAATCTCTTATATAAACAACTATAGACAGACAGAAATATTGAAATATAAATGTAGATCACTAGCACCAAAGGATAATCTCTTACACACATCCACACTAAAATAAATACACTCAGCTTGTACGTACTACGTAGCATAAGCATATGTACTTACGTATTTAGTTTAAATATACTCTAGGCTTTTAACATAAACTGCAATCGTATTTTAATTGAAGCGTAAATCGAATGAAAGTAAAAGCATTTTAGAAAGAAAGTAGTGGATTGCAAACAAATGAAAATAAGTTTTATAGGAAGAGAAAAGAAATAATGAAATTAATTGAATTCAATGATTCGTATGAATTAAATTGTTCGGGTATGATTTCTAGTATTAAGAAATAAAAGGCACTTACATGAAACAGGTAAAGATACTAAATTTCTAATATTTACCGGATCTATAAGGAGTTAACCAAATGATTTTCAATGAAAATATTTTTTTTTTATTATTATTTTTCCTGTATAATCGATATGTCTCTATACATCAGAAAAAAAAGAAAACAATTTCCGCGGGACGCTCTAGCTTACTTTCTACATACAGTTACGGACAAAAAATAGTGTCAAGTATAGTTAATTTAATTTTTTAAGTTTTCGACAAGATTTTATTAAAAACAATAAACCTTTGAGTGCGAAATCATTGTGAATATATTGAATAATTTACCTATACCATAAAAATATCCTTTAACATTATCCTAATAACGGTACATCGTCTCAAGTGTAAATAGTCCTTTTTCAGTGCGGACAAAAAAATTGGGTAATCAAAATTTAAAAAAAAAAAATAATAATAATAATTTTCTGAAAATTTACTTTTTTAAAATCTCGATAACGATATAAAAAATATAAAAATGATAACAGACAAGAATCATTGATGATCTCTAATTCCAATAACTATTCGTATCGAAAATGATCTATAGATTTGACACTTTGAAATATGGGTCAAATCGAAGATCCTCATAAAAGATAAATACTTTACACCATCATATGTGGTTGGGATATTATGCGTTTATGTTGAGGTTTGTAAAGCACAGACAAATAATCTTCGTACCTCCACATTAAAGTATATTTAAAATCACTTTCTGAGTTGATTTAGCGATGTCCGTCGGCTGGCTGTCTGTCCATATAAACCTTATTCCGGGGGACATTTGCATGGGGGCTAATTAATAATGGACCGATCAATATGCTTCGTTCTAGTGGCACTGAACCGATTTAGATGAAACTTGGAACATCGATAGAGGAGGAGTTAGGCTTTCAGAATATTGTAGGCTACGGTCTATAGTTGCAGCACGAACGCCGCTACAGTGGGCCAAAGTTGACAAAATCGAGGGTGAAAAATATATCGGGGCTTATAACTTTTACAAATATAAACCGATTTTAAACATATTTTACATTTTTGAATTCTCCTAAGCAAGACAAGGAAAAAAACATATATTTTTTTGTTATCTCAATTCGATAACAAGAAAAAATTGTTTAAGTCAAAATTTCAAAACAGGCCTCAAAAATTGCAATTTTTTGCCAAAAAAGTAACTATATAACTATTTAACTTTAAAAAAAAAAAAATAGTTAAAAAAGTTTAATATTTTTTGGCATTTTCTGAAAGATGGGACCTCATGAAAATGTGTAAGTGTAATTTTAATAAGTTCTGAACGATAACCTTATATCCACCAGTGGTCAAAAATGATCAATTTTGGATGAGAAGTTGAACTTCATGAGTGTGTAAAAAAAATTGATTGTTGATTATGGTACTTCTGCGAATTAAACTATATAGCTCAATATGTTCTTAAAGGTTTTGCAAAAATTTATGACAGCCTACCGGTAAACTTAGTCACACGATGCAATTTTCCGAAAATACCCATATTTTCAATAATAAAAATTTCGATCTTTAAAAATATATAGTAAAATTATATATATTTTTCTGATTTTCACAATTATCAATTCTCCATTAAATATTTTATATCATGTGCAAAAATTATGTTGATACATATAATCATTTAGAAAATATTTTGTCTCAAATTTTTTAAATATGTCCATGTAAACATAATTTGCATTTGTTCGCTTTGTTTCAAGAAAAGTGTGCTATAAATTTTAAAATAATGAAATTTATTATACATAGTTTTAAAGAAGACACAATTTCCTTTAAATTGATATATAATGTGACTATTTTTATATTTAAAAAAAAAATAGAGATTTAAAAGTTATAGGGCAAAATCGCAAAAGTCATGGCCAAAAATAAAAAAAATATTTTTTAAGTTAAATATCTTTTAAACCATACGAGATAGTTTAGAACAATAAGCATGTTTTTTTCTTGTCTTGCTTAGGAGAATCCAAAAATGTAAAAATGTTTAAAATCGGTTTATATTTATAAAAGTTATAAGCCCCAATATGCTTTTCAACTTTGAGGTGGCAACTTTGGCCCACTGTAGCAGCGTCCGTGCTGCAAATATAGACCCTAGCCCACAATATTCTGAAAGCCTATCTCCTACTCTATCGATGTTCCAAGTTTCATTTAAATCGGTTTAGTGGTTTCAAAGATCCAGACTTATTACCATTTATTTTGCTTTTGGCCCCACTGTGCACTGCATAATCAATAGTCAAAATCTTTAACGAAGAGTATTTTGATAGAAAAATTTTATTTTTTTAAATTTCTTATTTCTTGACTTTTTAGGCTTTCAGAAAAAAGGAACAACATGGACCCCAAATTAAGGTGACCCTGTTTAGAAAATTAAACAAAAAAAAAAAAACGAGGCCAAAAGTGTAAATATTAATTAAACTGAAAGAAATAACTTACACGTGTTTTTCTAGAGATTTACAACGACTAAGTTTAAGTAAAAGTTTTTACATTTAAGCCACAAATTAGTTTTTAGCGAATTAAAAAAAAAAAACACACACCATGTCAAATTTTATTAAACTTTATTTAATAAACATACCGTTTTTTATATGGTAAAATTTTTCGAACACCAAAACGTCGCACAGTGGACACAAACACAATTTTTTTGGTAATAAATCTGTATCTCCCAAACTACTGCTCTCGAGTATGTAAAAGTTCAAAAAATTGTAAAGTCCGATTTAAAAGATTTTTATGTTTCTGTAAAGTGCTTGGCAAGATAAAGAAAAGATTTGTTACTCGCCAAGTTATCTCTTAAAGTTAAAAATATATTTACTCGACTTTCTTTCGTTTTTCGGGAATCAGTACTTTGCTATAAATATTCCAAAATAATATGCAAAAAGAATTTTTGGATTATCTCAATTCGTCTATACGTGAAAAATATTCAAAGACAGTATTCTGAAATTAGTATGAAAAATATCAATTTTTTTAAAAAAATTCAGCATAATAATTTTTTTTTTTCACATATTTCTAAAGACAAATATTCATAAATCGTTAATATAGAAATTTTGAATTGATTTAGGCTTGCACCCTACATCCAGCGTTGGACGAAAATGGTAAATTTAAAAAAAAAGTTTCATTTTTATCGATTATTAAAAAAATGTCACGCGAGTTGTTTTTAATTTATTGACGATGTTTACTCAAGAAATATATTCAGATGAATTTAGCACTAAATTGTTTCCCACCCGGCCAAAAACGAATGCAGGAGTACAGATTTTATGAAAAAAGTTAAATTTTTAAACAACTTTTTTTAATAACATAGAAAACCATGTTAGCATAATATTTTCACTATTATTTGTCATGTAATGTAGAAACCAAATATCAGTCTTTTATTTCTGCAAAAATCATTCAAAAAGCCTTTACAAATCGATTTTTGGAAAATTTACAAAAATAAAAATTATAAAAAAGATATAAAAACCAAAAAAAAAAAGTTTTTTAAAGCAAAACTCTGTCTATTTTACAAAAACTTATAAAATATTACAAGAATATAAAAATAAACTTATTTACCAATTCACTGATGTATAATATGTACATATAGAACGTTTTAAAAACATTATATCATGGTCTCAAAGCTGACGACCATATGTGCGTATACGTAACACGCTTACTTTTGAAAAATTGCCAAAAATTGATTTGTAAAGTTTTTTAAATGATTTTTACAGGAGTGAAAGGTCGAATATATTTTATACATTACATAAGAAATAATGGCGAAAATATTATGCTAATATCCTTTTTTATGAAATTTAAAAAAGTCGTTTCAAAAATTCACCTTTTTCATAAAATCTGCACTACTGCATTCTAAGTTTAGTTCTAAATTCATCTCAATATAATTTTTGACTAAATATCATCAATAAATTAAAAAAAATTGCGTGGTATATTTTTTATTAATTGATAAAAATTAATTTTCTTTCTAAAATTAACTATTTTCGACCAACGCTGAATGTAGGGCGCAAGCCTACATCAATTCAAAATATCTATACAACCATTTATGAAGCCTTATCTTTGAATAATGTTAAGAAAAAATTTTTTTATTAACGGAACTTTGAATTTTTGTAAAAAATTGCCATTTTTTATACTAATTTCAGAATAATGACTTTGAATATTTTTCACGTATAGACGAATTGAGATAATCCAAAAATTCTGGAATATATAAAAAATTACAGAATATTTTTAAAAAAATTTTACCTCATATACCTCAGGACTTATTCCCGAAAAACGAAAGAAAGTCGAGGCAAAAAATCAAAAATTTAAGCGTAAATATATTTTTAACTGTAAGAGATAACTTAGGTGGGTAAGCTTGTTTTTATTTATCTTGCCAAGCACTACAGAAACATAAATGTTTTCAAAATCGGACTTCATTTGTAGAAGTTATGATTTTTTGATTTTTACATACTCGAGATTGACAACCTGTAGCTTATCTCGTGTTATCACAGGATAACTGCAATATGATTATTCCTAAAGCTAATGTCCTCCTCTACAACTCTTCCACACATTTCAATTTAATCCGAGCAGTAGTTTAGGAGATACAGATTTATTACCAAAAAAAAATTGCGCTGTTGGAAGAAAAAAAGCAAATTGATTTTAGTATATGAATTTTATTGAGTCAAGGATCCAATGAAAGCCAAGGCAATAATTCAAAGATGGAGTATGTATTTATTTGAAAATGTATTCGTAATGCAAATGCTGTTAAAAAGACATTTTTGAAAAACTTTTACTCTATCGGTTTTAATTTATTCAGAATTTAATTTAATCTCTGAAACCACTGAACCGATTTAGATGAAACTTGGAACATCGATAGACGATGAGTTAGGCTTTCAGGATATTGTTGGCTGGAGTATCTAACTGGAGCATGGACGGCGCTACAGTGGGTCAAAGTTGACCATATGTTTTCCACCATCTCGAGGGTGGAAAACATATCGGGGCTTATAACTTTTGCAAATATGAACCGATTTTAAATAATTGTACATGTTTTAATTCCCCTAAGCAAAGCAAAGAAAACCCATGCTTACTGTGTTAAATTATCTCTTATGATATTTGACTTCAAAAATTAAATTTCTCATTTTTTAACCTTAACTTTTTTTTCGATTTTGCCCATAACTTTTAAAATAAAATTTCAAAATTTTTTTAAAAAATACGTTAAAATTTTCTATAATTTTCTAAGTTAAGCTAAAAAAAAAAAAATTAGTTATCTCAATCTATAACAACAAAAAAATTTCAAAGTCAAAATATCAAAATAAATCTTAAAAATTACAATTTCCTGCCAAAAAAAAGTAACTTTGTATATTCATTTATTTTTTTTTTTTTAATTTTTGTTAACAAAGTTTAATATTTTTTGGCATTTTCTGAAAGAAATGCCAAACAAACTTTTTGAGTTTGTAAAAAAAATTATTGTTGATTTTGATACTTCTTTGAATTAAACTAGAAAGTTCAATATGTTTTTAAAGGTTTTGCAAAAAATTATGACAGCCTACCGGTAAATTTAGTTACACGAGGGAATTTTCAGAAAATATCCGTATTTTCAATAATAAAAATTTCGATCTTTAAATATATATATTAATATTGTATATATTTCTCTGATTTTTACATTTCTCAATTTTTCATTAAATATTTTATAACATGTGCAAAAGTTGTTTTGATACCTATAAGCGTTTAGAAAATATTCAGGTTCAAATTTATCAAATATGTCTCTGTAAACATAATTTGCATTTGTTTGTTTCCAATTTTTTCGATTCAAAACCAAGTGTGTAATTTATCAAAAATAGCTCTGTTTCTGTAATAGTCAGAAAAATATAATAAATTTTTGTTAATAATGCACAAAAAAAAAATATATTCAAATAAATTTTTAGTATTTTTATAATCTTATGAAAATTTCAGAAACCAAAAATAACTATTAAATTTTATTTCAAATTAAAAAAGTTGAGTACAAAATAAGAAATATTTT
Organism: Protophormia terraenovae; assembly: GCA_951394005.1. Taxonomy (NCBI): domain Eukaryota; kingdom Metazoa; phylum Arthropoda; class Insecta; order Diptera; family Calliphoridae; genus Protophormia; species Protophormia terraenovae. The sequence continues at coordinate 88,236,749 of OX596074.1, forward strand.
TTATATTATTTGATAACAGTTATTGTCGACAAAAATTTTTTCTATAGTTCTTTAACGTTTATTTTTTAAAAATATTTTTTTACGTTGCTTGATAACAGTTATTATTAAAATCAGGGATTAAAAAAAACTACTAAATTAGTAGAGAAATCGTTTCTGTTTCATAATTATAAATAAAATTTTTTAAATATAATCATTTTAATAATATTCAAATTTAAAATATCAAAATTTTTAATTTTTCATTTATGCTTTTAGCCAACAGAATAAGATAATTTTGCTAAAATTTTAAATTCAATTTAAGAATATTAGTTTTTTTAGCTTTTTCACATATTCAAATTGTAATTGTTTATAATTTCAAAGAAATGAAAATTTGAAAAATGAAAACTAAAAATTTATGAAAAATTAAATTTTTATTACTAAGAATTTTTAACTAAAATTTTATGAGAAATTTAACAAAATTTACTAAAAATACTAACGGAATTTCATTTTAAGTTTAAAAAATTAAAATAAAATTGTTTATTTCGAAAAGCTAATTCTTACAATTGTGTAAAATCATTAAAAATGAGCTTATTGACTACAAACCATATAAGAATCAAATTTAACTGCACTGATGACCGAATTTTCTGGTTAAAATGGTTGACTTTATTTTGTCTTTTGCCTTCTTTTGTGTTCTATTCGGAAAAAATATACAAATGAGTCAGATTTTTTTTTTTTTTTTTCTAGCTGTGTTGCCTTTAAAAAAATATGTTGCAAGTTAAACAAATTGGACTAAAAAATCAAACATATTTGTCTAGAAGAATTAATATTTAATATGTACTTGGTGCTTTATAATTAATATTGCACAAAATTTTTTGTATCCAAGATTTTATCAAGAATACGAAAATGAAGATTTCCCAAATATTTCAATTATCACTAAAAATCCAAAATTTTACCAAACATTTTAAATTTTACAAAAATATGAAATTTCAACAAAAAAATACAAAATCCAAATTTGCCCAAAAATTTGAAATTTCACCGAAATCAAAAATAATAAAATCCCATCCATATTCCGAAATCTTATCGAAAATTCCAGATGTCATAAAAAATCCAAAATTTCGCATAACCCATAAAAAAGCTTAGATAATTTAAAAGTAATTTTAGTCGGCAGTTATAGTTAAATATTTCTTTGACCACTATGTTCTTTTCAAGGCCAACTAATTTTAATAAAAATTCTTTATGAGGCAAAACTTGGAAACACTTTCGATAGTCACACTTAAAATGACATTCTTATGTATTTCATCAAACACTTTCCAACTGTTAAAGGAGCTTCTGTCTCTCAAAATACAGAGAAAAATCATACCAAAATTATCATAAAATTAATTAAAAGAAGTTTGACAAATATATTTAAAATCAGATAATGGATTTTACGACATTACGATTCCACGACAGATTTTACTAAAATCTGTATTCGTTCTAAAAAAGATTGCATATTAACATTAGTTTGGTTCCACTTCAGTTAATTTATTGTGAAAAATATATAAAATACATAAATATTTATTGTAATAACGTGTAAATAAATATTAATTTATTTAATTTTATTTATATATTTTATTAAATTTTTAAACATTTCTTTTTGGCAGCAAAAAAATTTAAGTTTAATTTTTAGTAATTTTAGTTTAAATTTTTTAGTAAAATAATCATTTCTCATAAAACTAAAATTTTCATTTTTCAAACTTTCTCATAAATTTAAAATTTTCATATATTCATTTCTTGGTAGTAAAAATTTATAAACTAAAAAATTTCTATATTAAAATTATTATTTTTATTTAATTTGAAATACAGTGAACTCGCGGTAATGTGAACATCCAATATAATGAACTATCCACTAATGTGAACACTCAGTTTTTTATATGGGCGCTCTAAATAGTGAACAATTTTTTTTTTAATTTTTGGGGATTTTTTAATTTGTAGAAGCATTTATTTTTAATGTTGGGAATCCCCGAATTAATAAATACCATAGTATGCCATTATTTTAAAGGTATTTAATGCTAGTCGCTTTATGTAACTTGTTGCGGTAGGTTCGTGAATTTATTTTTAAAATTAGTAATGTCTAAAAACAGTCGAAAGTTTTTATCCTTAAATGAAAAATGCGAAATTTTGGAATATTTAAAAAAAGGATCGAGTGTTACAGTGTTAAGTAAAAAGTATAAAGTTGCAAAATCAACGATATGTTCAATAAAAAATAAAAAAGAAAATACTTTAAAATGTGTGAACAATACGTTTTATGGACCCGGAAAACGCAAAACATTACGATCTTCAGAGCTTCCAAAAATGGAAAAATCGCTCTTTAAGTGGTTTATTTGCATGCGGAATAAAAACCTCCCTGTAAGTGGGTTGATTGCAATGTTGAAAGAGAAAGCCAAACAAATTCACAAAAACATAAGTGAAAACGGAAATGACTTCAATGCTAGCGATGGGTGGCTACAAAAATTTAAAAAGAGATACGGAATTCGGCTTCTTCAGATTCAGTAAATCCTTTTAAAATTAAATTGAAAGCAAAGATAGAAGATTTGGGTTTATCCAATGATCAGTTGTAGAATGCCGATGAGTCTGGTCTATATTGGAAACTTCTCCAGGTGCAAAAATGGAAAAGCAAAGGATAACATTTTTATGCTGTGCAAATGCGTCAGGATCTCATAAAATAAAACTTTTAGTAATAGGAAAATCGAAAAATCCTCGCAGTTTTAAAAATTTTATCTGTCCCGCAAACTACAGAAATTCAAAGTCTGCTTAGATGACTTCTTCCATTTTTAAAGAATGGTTTCACAACTGTTTTGTGCCAGAGGTAAGTAAACATGTAAAAATAGTTCAATTGGGATTCTTACTGTTTTATTTTTCATTAAGGTGACAGATTTTTTAACGAAGAAAGGATTACCAGTAAAAGCTTTACTCCTAATAGATAATGACCCATCCCATCCACCAGAATCCGACCTTAAATCCGAGGATGGTTCCATAGAAGCTATGTTCATGCCTCCAAATGTAACGGCTCTGATCCAGCCAATGGATCAAAATGCAATTAGAATCACCAAACTTCATTAAAGAAACAGTCTTCTGGCAGCAATTATTGCAAAAGAGGGGGATTTGCTTGAATCGATGAAAAAAATCACACTTAAAGAAGGAGTTTCTATTCTAGAGGCATCCTGGAACCGAGTTGGTGAAGAAACTTTATCTAACTGTTGGAAAAATATTTTGAATATGGTAAATGATGAAGACGATCCTGAATTTAATGTTCCTTTGAGCGTTTTAAAAGAAAAGTGGCAATCAGAGGTTAGATTTTTAGAAAATACTGCTGCAGATCTTCTACAGACATTGTGCCCTCAGGAAGTATTTACTGCTGTAAACATTAGAGATTGGATCAATAATCCTTGTGAGGACGTCACGCCATTTGATGAAAATGATTTAATTGAAGAGTCCGACGATGATGACGACTGTGTTATTGAAGCGCCTGAAAACAACATTAAAGCCAAAGAAGCTGTCGAAATTTTTAACAAAGCTGTCCAATGGGCTGAATTTCAAATGGTCGATCAAACTGACATTAAAGTATTGAAAAAAATCAGGGAATTGGCGGTAAATAAGCTGGTCGAACAAAAGAAAAAACAAAAAATAATAACCGATTATTTCCGTATTTAATTATATGTATATGTATGTACCTATCTTTTTTCATTGTAAATTGTATTTATTTTTTTGTCGTAATATTTTGTTTGTTTTTTATGTACATACTACGTATGTACTCTTTATAAAATGAATTTTTAAAAACTTTTTATGTTCCAAATAAATTACAAAAAGTTTCTTTAGTAATCTTTGCATTTTCATTCCTTGCAGAAATGATTTTTAGAAAGAATAACTTAGTAATATATATAAAAAAAATCACAATCGAAAATGTGAACAAATTCGAAAATATGAACTACCCCGACATTAATTAGTTCACATTATCGAGAGTTCACTGTATTTTATTTTTAAAAAAAACATTTTTAGTTCAATATAAGCGACAGTTAAATATGTTTTCATATTTGAAATAACTTTCCTTTTAAAAACAAAACTAAACATATTGCTGTTTAGTTTTTAATAATCAGAAAAATAGTTAATACATAATTTTAATCCCTGATTAAAATATATTTTTTCTATTGTTCATAATTTTTATTTTTAATATTTATTTTTTTCCGTTGCTTATAATTTTTATTTTTTAATATATATTTTTTACGTTGCTTAATAAACGTTAAAATATTTTTTTAGTTTGTTTTTAACTTAAATTTTACAAGAAGAAGGCCTTTCTTCAGAGGTGCAGGAGATTATTGTTGCATTACTCTGACGCTCACCTTGTAACAGTCTGAATTACTTCTCTTTTCGTTATTTTCATCAATTTAATTTTAATTTATATCCATCTACATTTAATCGGTTCAGCGTTTTTGGCGTAATTGCGTAACAAACAACTACAAATTTGATTTTATAATATTAATATGGATATATTAGTCACCAAAAGTGCAATCGGCCTATTTAGCATTTCAAAATTTCAACAAACGGTAAAAAGAACTAATTAAATAAAAATTAGTGTGCATAGTGTTCTATTTTGATAAATATGGCTTTTAATATGGCTAAGAAAAATGGGACTTTGGTGCATTCAAGTGTTATTAAATTTTAGAAAGGACCGGTTACGGTTTAAGTGTCGATTTGCAGTTAACTAAGGATCCTGATACATTTTACGCAATTGCCAAAAAGTCCGTTGTACATCGTAAAAATTGCATATGTGAAATTGAATGATTTTGATCTGTTGAATAAGAATTGGCTTTAATTTTTTTGCATAAATTTTTATATCGTTAACTAAAATGCAATAAGCCGTAACCTCTTGGGTTAGGTTTTTATTGTATTATAATGCACTGACCCAAACAACATCTACACAAAAAAATTTCATATTCATATCTTCAAAAATTACGTCAATAATCCATAGCCAAAAGGCCGTAACATCAATTCCATAAACGAAAAAGTTGTAAAATTTTAGAAAAAGTTGGTTTGAAGAATGTGAAAATATTGCAAAAAATCCCCTTATTCTTATACATCGATATGTAAATGTTTATATTATAACGGAGTTATTTATAAAAATGCAAAAATTAATAGCTGTTAAATTTAAAAAAAAAAAAACGAGAGAAAAAGATATAGTCGGTCAAGCCCGACCATATGATACCCTACACCATTGTGTACATTATAATTCGGGGAGGGGTCTTTTATTAGACTTGGAGTCAAATGTGGACCAATACTTATAAATGTAAAATAAAACATACGAATACAGAATATTACGTTGATGCTGACATTTATATGAATTTATTTATGAATTTGGGTGATTCCTGAAAGAGGGCCTTATATGGGAGCTATGGTAAATTATGGACCGATCTTTGTAAAATTTGGCACTATCATTTATGTTCATATAAAACTTATTTTTGTCGAATATTAATTTGATACTAACATTTTAATGGGATTTATGCCCGTAAAAGTGATTTTCTGAAAAGGGGTTTATATGGGAGCTATGGTTAATCATGGACCGATCTTTTTAAAAATCAGCACACTAATTTATACTTATATGAAACTTATATGTGCCAAATTTCGTTCAAATATTGCTATATTTAAGAGATTTATGATCGTTAAACCCTTTTCCGGGAGGACATTTGTATGGGAGCTAGGTGAAATAATGGACCGATCATAACCAATTTCAATAGGCTTCGTCCCTGGACTATAGCAAATCTGTGCACCAAATTTCATTAATTTTGGTTAAAAATTGCGACCTGTAGTTTGATTACAAGGTTTACTTTGACGGACGGACGGACATCGTTAAATCGACTCAGAAAGTGATTCTAAGCCGATTGGTATAAATTAAGGTGGGTCTTACACTAGTATTTTTGGGTGTTACAAACATCAGCACAAACGCATAATACCCTCCTCACCTATGGTGATGTAGGGTATAAAAAAATAATTTATAAGTAACGTAAAAAAATAATTTTTAAAATTAAACATTATTGAGCAATAGAAACAAATATTTTTTAGAAATAACTATTATTAGGTAACGTAAAAAATAAAAATCAAAAATAAAAATTATAAAAAACTGTAATTTTTTTAAAATAATTATAACTGTTAAGGAAGACGAAAATTTATATTTGTTAAAAATAACTGTTTCTTAGAGACGTAAATTTTTTTTATATTATTTAACAGTTATGACTTGACATAATCTTATAACTGTTATGTCTCTGGAAAACTTGTTTATAAAATGTTTAAAAACAGATATTAAATGCTCCACCACTGAATCTACTATATAATTATTCTAAAAATCTTCTTCCTATATGGTATAACATTGTTGTCTTTCTTTTTCTACAATCTTTGTCCTTGTTTTGATTTTTTATATATATTTAGAAAGGGGTATTTTTTTAACCACAATCTATAAAATATTGAACACATGTACAGTGTACAATGTATATACAAATGTTATTCAAAGGGTAGGAGTAACTGAATACAAGCAACAGCCATAATTTCCTATAATTGTTGTATAAAATATGAAATAATAAATGCACTCATATATCTATTATATAGTCAATATATCTATAAACAATAATGTCAAAGTGTAAGTGTTTTTTTTTTTTTTTTTTTTTTTTTTTGTGTAAATGTCTGTAGGTACATATATGAATATATAAAAATATCTAATTGTTTCAATATGTACAGCAGTAAGTATTCATACAATATATGTATGTACATAAACACAAACAACAAATATTGTTACAAAATCGATTATCATTCAATCAGTTTTAGTTATTTTTATACAAAAAGACAGATTTTTTTTATTTTTATTCAACATTATTTTTTTAGTGCTTTTTTTTATCACAATCAACACAAAAATCAATTGGAGCTATAAAAAAAAAAAAACAGTTGAACATTATTTTGTAGCAAAATATAAAATGATTGAATTACCCCTGCCTAACCGAATGACAGGGGGAAGATGTTGAAGTAAAAATATTATGAAAAAGGTTAAATCAATTAAATGTCAACATAAAAATTTCAGAAAAGTGTTTTTTTTTTTTTTTTTTGTTTTTTCATTTACTTTAATATTTAATTCGCTTATCGTTAAATGTTTATGTTTTCATTTTGATGTAAATATGAATAAATTTTATATTAAATTTAAATGATTCGACTATAAATTGAGATTTATTTCTATTTTATATTTATTTTAATGATTTATTTCTATATTTTCGAAAACATTTTCAATGATTTGAAATTTCAAAAGAATTTTTGTTTTTACAATAAGTATTATTTATTTATACGTTCATTCATTCATTGATTCATTCGATTTTGTCAATTTCTGTAAACAAGAAAATTAATCTATCACATTGTACAATCGTACAAATTTGAATTAATTGAATTGCTAATTTTGATCAAATTGATCTGAAGGTCATATTAAATTGTCATTTAGCTATTTGGCAATATGACGCATGTGAAGTGCAAAAAGAGAATAAAGAAGAAAGGAAAAAGATAGAATAATTTTATATAGAAGATATTCATTAGACATAAATTAATACAAAGTTCTTAGGAAAAATTTTAAATTTAAAACGTTTTGTCCATCTATGGAAATAAATATTTTAACATTGCTTAAAATTAACTTTGCTTTCTTAAAAGAAAATAAAAATAACGCTTTTATCACACAAAAAACAGAATTCAAACATTTTAGGTAAATATTAACATTTACATATAAAACGAGTAATATTTCATTTCCTGTTTAAACAAAAGAAAAAATATTTTCGTTGAACTGTTAAATTCATTAAATGGCCACAAGCAGCCTCTAACAAAAAACGCAAAATTGCAATAATTTCATTATTCTTTTGCTTTTTTTTTTTTTTTTTTTTTCTTATTAACTTTTTATGCTGATTTATCAAATATTTATACCCTACACCACCAAAGGTGGTTGGGTTATTATGCGTTTGTGCTGATATTTGTAATGCACAGAAAAAATATCCCAACACCCACCTTTATACCAATCGACTCAGAATCATTTTCTGAGTTGATTTAACGATGTCCGTCCGTCCGTCCGTCTGGCTGGTTGTCTGTCCATGTAAACCTTGTGCACAAAGAACAGGTCACAATTTTGAAGATAATTTGATGAAATTTAGCACATATGTTTATTTTTGCATAAAGACGAACGCTATTGAAATTGGTCACGATCGGTCCATTATTTCACCTCACCCCCATACAAATTCGTTTGCCAAATTTCATGAATTTCATGACCATAGCTCCCATATAAACCCCTCGACAGAAATGTTAATATTATGCTAATATTTAACACATATAAGCTTTATATAAGTAAAAACAAAATTATATGGATCGGAATGGTGTAGGGCATCATATGGTCGATCTTGACCTACTATACTTTTCTCGTTTTAAAAGTCTCTTTTTGGTCTTAAAAGAACAATGAATGTTTTATTAAATAAAATTCAGCAAAATAAGAAAAATAAAAATATAACTTGCGACTATTTACAACAAATCACCCGCTGTTTGTTGTAGTAAAAATTTAAAGCGTCACTCAATGATAAAGAAAACTAAAATATTTAATTCAAACTAACACTGGTAAATGTTTAGTCTTAAGGGGTAAAAGTTTTTTTTTTTTCGTTAGCAAAATTTAAAATATTTTATTATTAAAAAGTTTCAAAGCATTTTATAAAAATATAAAAATCTATAAAATCAGACTTGATTTGTAAAAGTTACCATTTTTTGAAACTTTTACATACTCGAGGCTGTCAACTTTGACCTCCTGTAGCTTATGTTGTATTATTACAGTGTGTCTGCAATATGATTTTCTGAAATCTTAGGTTCTCTTCTAAAACTTTCCCATACATTCATGCTATCAGTAGTTTAGAGAGATACAGATTTATTACCAAAAATTTTGCAAACATTTTTCTTCTGTGCGTAAAAAGCTCATAAGCCTTTAATTACAGGGAAACACACAATAGTTAGGTCAACAAAATCGAAAAAAGTTTTATATCAGGAATAATTCTGCAAAATTATTATTCCTTAGGCTTGATATAGTGCAGAAAGTCAAATGAAAATTTTCCATCACGTGACATTTTTAAACCATTGAGAACTAAAGAAAATTTGCTTCCTTGAGAAGTTTTAAGGTAATAAAAAACCAGGTAATAGGTAGAGAAAATATGTCACACTTGTTTTATAAGCAAGATATGGGATTACAAAAATGCAGTACTAGTCAAGACACCTTTTTAGTGTTGACCAGTATTACTAAGGCTCTAATCCACTTTTTATACCCACCATAAAAAAGATTTTGTCATTCCGTGTGTAACATGCCGAAAAAATCATTTAAGACCCCATAAAGAATATATTTTATGGGTCCTGGTTAGATTTTGAGTCGATCTAGCTATGATCATTAATCCGTCCATCTGTTGAAAGCAAGATAGGGCTCGAACGCTACAACGTAGGGAGACGAAATTTGGTTAAAATATTTATCTTATATAAGGTTTGTTTGGGATTGAATATGATAAAAATCGGTTAATAAACAAAAATGAGCTAAATACTAGAATCACAGGGTGTCCGTTGTAGCTTCATTTCATACTTTTCTGCTGATATCTCTTAAACAAAAGCATGTACGACAACGAAATTTTGTACAGATAGTTCACCGCCCACCTCTCATATAACGTAAAATTTTAAAAAGTTGATGGTGGGTATAAAGATTCGGCCGAGCCGAATATAACATTCTCACTTGTTTTGAATTGACTCTAGTTCTCGCGATAGATCGCGATTTATAAAATTAAGGAGTTTGAACTATATATTGAAGCATATCTCGAAAGATAAAGAAATAGTTTTGTGATTTTAAATTTATCATTGATTTCTTATTCGAATTTTTTGGTTATAATTATTTTTGAAAATTATTCAGGCTCGAGTTCAATTGTATTAATTAGAAGAATACATTGTAAAAGTTTATTGGACACTCTGCAGTATGGAATGCATTTTCTAGTCAGCCACGACCTCATCAGCACTCTTCAGTGTTCCACCGTGGTGTTCCCTGTAAACATCATCTATTTAACTCACAACTTTTTGGGAATTTTTCTATGTAACTTGTAAATGAGTATTTTCACTAATTGGTGAATAAAATCTAAACTTATACATTGATTTTAATGAAATATATCCTGTTTTATTTGCAACAAATTTACCTTTCTGATTAATGATTAAAAATTTGAATTTTTGACACTTTCGAATTTTAATGATTTTGTATGAGCATCAAAATTCGGGAAGGGGTCTTATATCACTAGGGATTCCAATTTCCCGGACTTTTTGATTTCCCGGGAAAGCGGGAAAAAATTTTCGACTTCCCGGGATCCCGGACTAAAAACTATAATTATTATTATTACTCACATTAGCTGGTCAACTGAGACCCAAATATAAATATAAATATAGATATAAATCTTTCCATTAGCAGATTTGAAACAGGATTGTAAATGTAGCGAAAATGAAATTCAAGTAATTGATTAATCTGAATAATTGAAAGAGTAATAATAATTATCAGTTTTATTTAAAACACAGAAAAATCAAAAAATAAATTCAATTAACAAATATGTTAGTAAATAATTTATTCAATTAACAGCTTTTTTAAATTCGCACCTCTCACCAAAATTGTAAAAACTGAAATACAGAAAAAAATTCTAGATTAAAAAATTAATTAAATCAATTGAATGAATTAAAAATTTAAATGAGTAAAAAAATATTACTGAAATTTGATTCTTACTTTAATATATTTATTAAGTTTTGAAGCAAAATTAAACAACTTTGTTAATTAACCATAAAACAATGTATTTATGACAGAAAATAGAGATGTCAGAAATTGACTAAAAAATATTTACTCAGACAATGATATCATTCAATAAAATTTTTAACTAGTTTCGTAAATCATTATAAAATTTAAATTTATTAAAAGTACACTAAAAAGAATTTAATAATTCTTAAAGAAGTGGCTGATGATCACTTTTTCGGAAACCCCTAGTTGTGATTCATACTTGAGTTCAAACGCTATTAAATTGTTTGTAGCTTCAATATCGTAATCCAATTTAAACGTAGCTTATATTTTGAAAATATTTTGACTAATTTTTTACAAATGATGACCTTATTCATATTTTAAGTTAGGTTTAAATTTAGCTTGAAAAAATTAACTTTGGACCAGTCAGTTTCAATTTCTTGTTTATTAATATTCCTAATAAAACATTTGATTTCATGTTATAGATCAGACCAGACGATCTCATACATAGCAGAGAATATTATCTGTAGCTTTCCAGTTGAAAATTATATGAATAATTAAGGATTTGTTGGACTCACTTTCTAATTCTTCTCTTAAATTTTAATGTTAATGTTTTGTCAAATTTCTATGAGACAAATTCCGCTTGTTGTCTATACTACTAACAACTTATAACGAATAGGTACATATTTAAAATGTCTAAAATTAATCAGTTTCCACTAGCTGTTTTTTAGTGCTAACATTTTATTAAGATGCTTAATTGAATAAATGCCACAAAGTCATCCCAAATAAACCGTTTTATATAGTGTACACAAAACATACTAATGGAATTGCCGTTAAGATTTAATTCCTAGCTGAATTTTTAGTTTAATTTTGTTTAAAAATGAATAAAATGTATACATTTTTGCTAAAATTCAAGTAGTCTTCTTCCATTTAAGTGCTTTTAAAATTCCGGGACATAAAAAATATTTAATTTCCCGGGAATCCCGGAACGGGAAATCCCGTGATCTAAATACGCAGTGTTGAATTTGGATACATACTGGGCAGATTAACTATTGACACAGAATGGTATCGTTTTCAACACGTATGTATATTAAAGTGCCTTGATTTGTATGGGGATAAAAAAAATTGAAAATGTACCCCCCTAAAATTAAAGTTTGATATATTTTAAACTGATTCACAAAATATTTTGGTTCAATTATTTAATTTACGTGAGCTGGACCATTTTTAAAATAACTCCAAAAATATGGTTTTCGATCGACCGTATACACAGTTTTTAACTTTTTGCCAAAAAAAAAATAACAACTTATGATAGAAATATGACGTCTAATACATATTGAGGAAAAAAAGTAATTTAAAATTTGTTTTCATTCTCTCGAAATTAATATTTTAGTAAAATTTTCAATGATTTTATTTTAAATTGTATTTTAGTAAAGTTTGAATATTTTTCATCGTAAGTTATATTTTAGCGCATCATTGGAAAGCTCTCATTCATTACTATTGATATATGCATTCATTTAACCCTGTAGTTGCACAAATAATATTTTGGGACTTCCGGTCCATAATTGGTTAAGTTAATTTTTATACCAAATAAATGGTTAGTTAAGGACATACATGTCCTCAAAAGCATAAATTTATCAAAAGCTGCGAATTTGTGTAACTTGGCGGATAAATTTAAAAAACTCCTTTTTATTCGATTATTGTAGCGGTTTTACATAACTTATTATGTTTTGCATAAATTTATCAATATTTAAGTGTAATGAGTTCCTCCATTCAATTTATTTGCAAAAATGCTAATTTAAGCTTTTGGGAACTAAATGCATAAAATTGACCTTCTAGCTCTTAATGGGTTAATTACGTGTTATCTTTAAAAGTAGCAGCATAGATCATTCCTATGGTACATTAAAACATAATATATTTTGAAAAATTTCCGAAATATATAAAATTACATGTTTGAAAAAAGAAAATATGATAAAATATGATAAAAAAAAATATGATAGTATGCATCTATTATAATTTGGAGTTAATTTTCTTATAACTAAAATTTTGATAATAATATTGAAATAAATACGTAATTTCAGAGGTGTTTTAAAAATGGTCCAGCTCACGTAAATCTTAACATTGTGATGTAATATTTTGGGAATCATATAAGAACGTAGTGGTCTTCATTTCTAGAGGGGTACATTTGCAATTTTTTTTTCGTGAGGCACTTTAATGTATATGGTCGTTTTTTCTCTGGGTGTAAGTAAATAGTTTCTGCCAATAAGAACACAATCATTTCTTTTTTAGTTCAGAAAAATAAACGGAAATTGTTAGATCGGCTGAGATCGAATAAAATGGTCATTATAAACTTTCATGATGATATTATTACGTACAATACAATAAAATGTATGTACATTTTATTAATTTCCTTAAAAAATGTAAGATGGGCGTCAAAGTGGATAAAACACGGCCACTAGTTATCAAGATTAACTCTCGTTTCAGATTTTTAATAAAAATGTTTGCAAAAAAAAAAAAAAAAATCAGAAATTAGTCTTTTCTTCTAAATGAAAATTGTTTTTTGTTTAGGCTTCAAAAAGGTAACATTGAGGCATAATTATCAAAATACAAATTTTTAATTAATTACTATGTGTCACACTGTGCTTTATGTTTAGTAATAAAAGATAAAAAAAAGAAAACAAAAATTTTAAATTAAAATGCCAAAAACGAAACAAAACAAGAGCAAAACTAAAAGCCAGTAAAGAAATAAAACGGAAGTCACACACAGATACTAGAGATAATTTTTCTGTTTTTTTTTCTTTGTTTATGATCATTGTTGTTGTTTTTGTTTCTTGTAGGTGCAAATAATAATAAAAAATACACAAGACGTCAATTTGAATAAATCAAATATGTATGTATTTTGTTACTATTTCTTCACTCAAGTTAGTTATAAATAAATGTTATAAATAGTTAAATAATTTATTTTTATTTATTTCTTATTTTTTTTTTTTTTTCTTTTCTTGTGGTTGTTACTGTTTGTTATTTTTAAATCTTTAATGTGTTTTATGTTGGGTGCTTTTATTTTTCTCTCTACAACAAATAAACAAATTAATTGTTAACAATTTATTTCACACAATTCAAAGTTGTTATATTGTTGTTGTTGGTATTTCATTTCATTTGATTTAATTTTTGTTTTTCTTTTTTTAATTTTATTGCTGCTTTTGTTTAATTCATTGTGATACACTTTGTGTAATTTATTTTATTTTTTTATATATTTTTTATGATTATGTGTGCTCTTGTTTTGTATTACGGTTTTTTTTTTATTTTTTTGTGTTTGTTGTTATTATTATTTTTTAAGTATCTCACAGATACTTAATAAGTGAGTGACAGTTATGCGAATGTGACAAATAATTGAAATTTATGGTCATTTACAGAAATATGTATGTACCTACATATAACTACACATAAAACCCTGCAGATCTGATAGAGGTCTGTAAAATCTCTCTTTAATATACAATATATTTGACCGAATACAAGTTGTATATATATTTTTAGATATATTACCTTTTCTAATGACAGAATAAGTGGCTCTAAGTAAAGGCTCCATTACTCTACCGTAAATGTAGCGAATCAGTTGACACGTTTTGCTTATGAGAGTTACATATGTGGGTATATTAACTCACAAACGTTAATGTAACCTAATAAAATATGGTCGCTCTACGTTTTTATACTACGTCCAGAGTAGCCTTTTTCTTGTTCGCACAAGAACAAAACATCGCACAGTGGTCCCAAAACGATTTTTTTAAAATTATTCTGTAACTTAAGAACTGCCGAATGAATTAAAATGAAATTTCGCATGGACAGTTCTGAGGTGTATTTCAATTGATTTGGAGGAGCACATGTTCTTAGGAGGTCCGAGAGACGGGGGGTAGACCTTGGTCAACTAGGGTTTGAAATTTTTTAAAAAATCGCCAAATTTCATTTATGATTTGATTGAAAAAAAATTTCCCACATAAATAGTCCTTATTCTCTACAAAAACTATGCTTACCATGTGTGGGATATCTTTTTAATTTTAAGAGATATTTGGACCGAAGTAAAATGTTATCCATTTTTTGATGTTTTTCTTTAGTTTTTTTTTTTTTTTTTTTAACTTGTAGGGCTCAATTTGAGTTCTAAATTTTCTAAAATATTCTCTGGATTCTGTACAAAATTCTAAATAAGCTTAGTGCAAGAATCATACACCTATGTGGTAAAGATAAAAAGTTACATTATATTATATTGAAATAGAAAATTTTAATTTTTTTTTTTATTTTTTTAAAAAAGGTGATAATATTTTTTCGCTTTAAAATCCATTATTTTCCTCTGGACCATTAATTTTTTTCACGTTTCTAAAAGAATACTTAACGTAAAAATATGTACAATAAATCCAAGGCCAGTTGGGGTAACAGTCTCCCTGCTAGCCCTATTAGAATTTCGTTAGTTTTTATTTTTTTTAGTTTTTTGTAGTAAAATATCAAAGCTGAAATTAAAAAAAATAAAAAAAAAAAGTACCTTGATTATATATCTACATATGTTCGCTAAACACACAAAAAATATTTAATAAGCCACACCTCTTATAAAGACAGGGTGACCTTTTTACTGAAAAAAGTAAATTTTTGAAGCAAGCTTTCACCGAACTGGAATTTTGGGTTTTTCGGAATAAAAAAGTGGGAATATATTTATACGCTTCTTTTAAGGACAACCCATTTTATATTATGCTAAAATTTTATAGCGATAGCTTAATTAATATAGATTTTATTTAAGTTCAAATATTAAATTTATTTTACAAAATAACACTAAACAAAAACATTTTTCGTTTTTTGATCAATTTAATGAAAAAGCTTGGTTCTAATGTTTTACTATTTATATATTATTATTTTTAAAGCAATAACCGTTCCAATGATACCAAATGTGTAAATAAATACTTTACACAATTGTTTAAAAACTAACAGAAACTTGACCCCCTTCAGCAAAATTTTTATATTTTCCTTCATTTCGATGGTAAATGTGTGCTGCAGCATTCTATATAAATAAGTGCACATCAGTTTAATGTGTTTTTATACCCACCATCAAAAAGATGGGGGGTATATTGATTTTGTCATTCCGTGTGTAACATGTCGAAGGAATCATCTAAGACCCCACAAAGTATATATATTCTGGGTCCTGGTTAGATTCTGAGTCGATCTAGCTATGTCCGTCCGTCTGTCCGTCGGTTGAAAGCAGGATAGGGCTCGAACGGAGCAACGTAGGGGAACGAAATTTGGTACAAATGTTTGTCTTGTATAAGGTTTGTTTGGGATTGAAAATGGGCAAAATCGGTTAATAAAGTTATGAGCTTTAAACTAGAAACACAGGGTGTCCATTTTACACTTTTCTGCCGATATTTCTGCAACAAAAGCATGTACGACAGCGAAATTTTGTATGTATAGTTTGGGGATCGATGTAAATTCGAAAATCAAAAATGGGCGTGGTCCGCCCACTTTACCGCCCACCTCCCATATAAGGTGAAAATCAACAAAATTGTTTTCAAATAGTTCAAAGACCAATGTAAACTCGGAAACAAAAAATGGGCGTGGTCCGCCCACTTTACCACCCTCTTCATTATAACGCAAAATTTGAAAAAGTTGATGGTGGGTATTTAGATTCGGCCGGGCCGAATATTTGCGCTTGTTTTTTTTTTTAATAATTTTATGTAACTTATGAACCGTTAAATATATTTCAATGAAATTTCACATAGTTATTGCTGAGGTATTTTCCAACTGTTTTGAAGGAGCACAAGATTCTAGCTGGTCGCTTTCCTATAAACTCACTTTAACATTCTCTTTACTTCTCTCACCTACGAAGTGACAATTGCGGCAAGACTAAATCTCCATAGAAAATCGCTGTAAGAAGTTTATTAATTCAACAATTTCTTTTGCAGTTTTCTTCATCAAAATATTTGTTAAAATAATTAAAATAAAAAAGTTTGTTATAAAAGAAAAAAATTTGTTTTGTTTTTGTCAATGCTTAAAATAAAAACCAATAAATTTTGCGATTTACTGGAAATATGTTTAATTAAAATCCTTGATGTTGATATGTACAAAACAACAACAAAGTACTTGCTACAATTATGTATTTTGTGGTAAAGTAATGGAGCCTAAATATCCGAAAATAGTTTAACTATTCAAACAGGCTACTAGGCTGTATCTTTAGAAACTACCTAAATACTAATAATTTCTTATCTAAATAATAATTTACTTACAAATAAGTATATTTAATAAACAATTAGCTCGTGTAAAACATACAGAACTGTCTGGTATGTTTCAAGTATTATATTAATTTGTGTATCTTTTAAATCTTTTTTTCAAGTATTCTTTGTTGTATTTAAGTACAATTGAACCCACTACTACTACAACAATATCATCATAATCATCATCTCATTATAATGAAGCATCATTATTATCATCGACATCAACATTGTCACCGTTATTGTCGTCATCACATAGTAACAGAATCACGATCTATTTATTTATTTATTTTACCACAAAATTAAAGTACTCGAATGTATTAAGAACTACAATAACAACAACAAAAAAAGAACAAAAACATAAACACAGAAAAAATGACCACAATGCCTATGAGTATACAGTTGGGTAAAGAAAGATAGCAGGGTTAAATTTTTGTTAAAAATTCTTTGTTTCAAAGATATTTAAATAAAATTAGAACCCAAGTCGTCTTTGACATTGAGAAAATAATAAAATTCATGTGTGTGGACTTTTGACAAAACAACTTGAGCACTTCAAATTACTTTTTGAAGTTTTGTCAAAAGGATTCTGGGACAACGTATATTTAATATATACAAAGCTGTTCAAAATCTCAGTCCTCCGTCAAAGGAATCAATAATACTTAGATTACATGGGTAGCTTTTCGCAAAAAAGTGCACTCGGATTAGGTATGCCAGATGGTTTGTATTCGATTAAATTTTCCAGCTTTTTCGATGATTGTTCAGTGTTCAGCTCAAGTTAAAGTCCAGATATATACGCATAATATTTTTTGAAAAACAAATCAAAATCAATAAAGAAGCTGTAAAAAACAATAATATGCAAAGTAGATACGAAAAACACACAATTGTGTCTAATAGTATTTTAATTCTAGTAATCAAGTTTTGAACTTTTAGAATCAATAAGTAAAATTGAAAGATACAGCAAAACCAAAAGTACCTTTTCATATCGTTTGGGCTATAATTTTTACAAAGAATTTTTGTCATATAATTACTCTTAAAAATTAATTAAAACCGTACCTCTTCAAAATTACTTAAGGACTGTTACTCTACTGTAAATGTAAACGGGACGTAAGTTGATGGTTACTTCCAAATGATTCTAAATAATTTGGAGTAGATAAGTAAAACCTTCATTCAGAATCTCTGTTATCCAGCCAGACATAAAATTGGCAACTTTTTTACGCTTCTTAAACACAGGAAGTTGCCAGCAAATAATTAGAAATGAAGTGGGTTTCATTAACTGGAAAAACGTCCACCTGTAGAAAAATTTCTGAATGCTTAAAGCTTTTTAACGTCCACTTTTATCCAATATGGATCAAAATGCTTAAGCCTAAGAAGTAGATAGCAAAAGAAGCTTTTTTTAGAGTCTGCGGGATTTCCAGGAATTATTGGAAGCATCAAGTCCCCAAGAGAAGATGTCAAGCACCTTTACTATAATAAAAATGGATATTATAGTACAAATGCAATAGTGGTAAATAAAAATGTATAAAAGCATCTTAAACTTTTTATATATTTGATCACAATATGGAAATAATGTATGTAGATGCTAGACATATAGGAGCCAATCATGACTCTTTTATAAGGGAACAAAGTGTTATGGAGCAAGTGCTGAAAAACAAGTTTGAAGATGGTGATAAAAACACCTGGATTCTTGGTATTAACCTTCTTCCAAAGAAATCCTCACGAACCCTCAGTCCGATAAAAACATTTTTTCTATTTGTATATCTAGTAGAATCAGCCTGATTATCAAATCCTCAACTTAATTGGATTAGAAACGAAATTCCAATCCAATTTCAACTTGAAATGGGTTTATGAAAACATAACAAAAAGAGTTTGTTAAAGGATTGATATTTCTGCTCTTAATTATATTGCTTTGAAATTCTCCTTATTAACTGGACACGAAAATATATAATTTTTTAAATCCAATTGTTGGATTTCATAAACCCAATTTATTTGTTTTGTTGAAAAAATGTAGTAAAACCAATCCGTGTTGGATTCTATAAACAGGCTGAATGAACAACTTAAAGCGTTGTTTTAAAATTCTCCTTATAAACTGGGGACGAACATATTTAAATTTTCAAATCCAATTATTGGATTTCATAAACAGATATCGAATGCATACACCCAATTTATTGGTTTTGTTGAAAAAATGTTGTAAAACCAATCCGTGTTGGATTCCATAAACAGGCTGAATGTTAGTTTTTGAAAAAAGTTGAACATAGTTGCTCCAAATGATAAATTGCGAAATCACTACTTTTTAGAGCCTATTTACATTGGGGATTATCGCAGCATTTTTTAATGATATTTTGTTTTGAAGTTGCTTCCAAATCCCTTCTGCATTTACACATATAAATTTGTATTGTGAAATTTTTTCAAAAATGTTTGACAAACAACAACAAATCATAAAAATTTAAAATAAATTTTAAAAAATTTCATGAAATTTTTTGGCTTTGCGACGTCTTGCAACTTTTCTTACCCCGCTTGCCTCTCTACACCTCTTGCCTACAAACGTAAAAGTTGCAGCGATTTTTTCCAGAGAAAATCCCCAATGTAAATGAGCCTTATAATAATAGATTTCAAAAAACCTCAATTTTAAGAAGACATTTAGATATTATTTCAAATAAATATTTATCCAGTGTATTTACTCAAAAATGGATATAATTTCGATATAATTATAGATGCAATAAATTTTCTATCTCTATTTAAAAGAAGTATCTCTATTTAAAAAAAGTAAAAAGTTTATTTTACCTCGCTCCCATACAAATACCCCACGAATTGGGTGTCAACGCTTAGAAATGCCTTATTTATATCACTATTTCAATAAAATTCAGTACAAATAAGTTTTATGCAATATTAAATCGGAGTACATAATATCAGAAAGATCGGTCCACAATTAGGCATAACTCTCATATAAAAAAATTAAATTTTTAAGGAATTAATATGACTTAAAGAAACATGTTAAGTCCGCCATTTTGTTTCTTTTAAATTCTGATTTCAGTTTAAAATTAAGTAACTTTAAAACTGCCTATACACAAAATTTTAGCTAGATCAGAAAATTTTTTTTTTAATTTTGGTTCCGCCATTTTGAATTTTTTATTTTTTAGTTAATTTTTATAAGCCTAATAACTTTGAAATATGAATTTTTTGCCATATCCGGCAACGATAAAGGGTTTTGGCCAAAAATTTATCTCCCTGACCCTGTGTACAATGCAGAAAAGCGCTATAAAAAAAAAAAAAAAAATATTTGAAAATAAATTATTTTGTAATATTTATATTTTCAATTGTTGTGTATTCTCAATATTTCTTAAATATTTATTTATAATTTCCAAGGCTTCTGTAATTCTTTTAACAGCTTCAGCTTGTACTTCGGCAGCAATAGCGGAACGTTTAACAGCTTCAACCTAGACTTCTGCAGCGTCAGCACACCTTTTTATACCCACCATCAAAAATATGGGAGGTATATCGATTTTGTCATTCCGTGTGTAACTTGTCGAAAAATCCATTTAAGACCCCATAGTGTATATTTTTTTGGGTCCTGGTTAGATTCTGAGACGATCGTCCATCCGTCTGTCCATCTGTCCGTCTGTTGAAAGCAGGATATGGTTCCAACAGGGGAACATAGGGAGACGAAATTTGGCTTAAACATTTATCTTATATAAGGTTTGTTTGGGATTGAAAATGTGCAAAATCGATTAATAAACAAAAAAGTTATGGACTAAATACTAGAAACACAGGGTGTTCGTTGTAGCTCCATTACATACCTTTCTGTTGATATCTCTTAAACAAAAGCATGTAAGATAACAAATTGTTCAAGGTTCAACATAAACTTGGAAACCGAAAATGGGCGTGGTCCACCCACTTTACCTCCCATATAACCAAAAATTTGACAAACTTGATGGTGGGTATATAGATTTGGCCGAGCCGTATATAACATTCGCGTTTGTTGTTGCATTAAATTGCTCTTTGGCTGAGACAGCAATTTATTCTGATATTTTAGTTTCGTAGCGAATTAGTATTACCTGTGCATTTGGTCCTGTGCATCCTTTTCATGATTATAAGCTTATTGATTTTTGAACTCGTCGATTATGCTCTTCTACTGAGTTTTGTACATGTCCTTGATCACTTTGTTCTTCGCATTGGTTTTGATTAGATTGTTTCGCTGCTTTTCACAATCATTATCTTGTGGTTGGTTTTTTTTGCACTGATTGTTGTTGAGTTGTCTTGTTTTGAGTTTGACTATTTAAATTGGTAACCACACTTTTTTTTTTGTTTTTTAACTGACGATTCAATCATTGATTGAAAAATTTTTTCAATATTTTTGTTCGAGTCGTTTTCTTTTTCAATCCCGTGCACATTTCCAGAATCAGCGGCTGAAGACAAAAATAAAATTCTATATATAATTTCTTCCAAAGACGATAAATTATTGAATCAGTTTCACTAAGACTTCTCTTATAGTCTGATATTTTTTACTTTGTTCAGGATTTCATTAAATAGTAAAATGCAACTTTAAATTAACAAAAATTAACTATTATTATACCCTTTTTATACTCCGCAATTTTGGGTCAATTTTTGCCATTGTTCCTCATTGGGAGCTTCGTAGCTCCAAAAATAGGATTTCCTCTTGCAAATTCGGGGTTACCTTCCATGTATTCTACTATTGCTTGAAGGTGTTGTATGTATAGTAGACTTCTTTAAGATAAAAGAAAATACCATTTCGTATCAATAATGTCAATGCATAAGGACTATTACATACCATTTGTTTTCCATTATTTCATGTAGTTTTTTTAATTATGAGTAAATTTTTATTTTTCAACTAATATTTTATTATAATTTTCTTTACTCGAAAGCAAAAACACAAGTGACTTATTTTGACGTTACATTCTTGGAAATGACTGTTCATTCGATATATAGGAACCAAAATGTATATTGGAAATGAATATTTGTTACGTTTTCGTTCGTATTGCTACCCAATAAGCACACAAATTTCAAAAGTTCAAGCCTTGGAAAATTTTGCTGGAGTGCGACATAAATTAAAATATTAAAATACTTTAAACATGAAATATTATTAAAAAAAAAAATAAAAATTTTCAAGTAAAATAAATTTGACTGGAATTTAAATTTCCTTTTCACTGGAGAATGCTATTGAATTAAAGTGTAGTACTATTTTAATTCAATGCTTGGTACAAGGCTTGAAATACATTTGGTTTCAACTTGAATTCCAGCAAAAATGCTTATTGGGTATTAACTTTTTTCGATATTAAGAAGTCAAAATTAGTTTTCTTTCGACAAGAATTCGAATGAATGATTTCGTTCGATATTGAGTAACTGGCTGTTAATATAAGTAAAAAATTAAATAAAAATTTTATTTTTTATTGACACTAAAATTTATTTTACTATTTTCCGTTTTTTTTCTTTTTGAAGTAGAAGTTTATTTTTGAGCATTTTTTTTTTTAATTTTTTTAATTAATTTAATTTCTTTTTTTTACTCGTTTTTCTAGTATTTCAAACGAACAAACCTATTATGTTGGTACTAACTTTTATGTACATGAGATTCAGTTTACAATAACGTCCGTATACCTAGCTTCCTTTAAAAATACCACAGTGTTATGACCCAAACTGGGTGGTTTAAAATCAGGGAACTAGTACAAATTACTACTTGGATTCCATGATAGTAAGACACTTAAAACTATCTTTATGATTTTACTTATAGTGGAAAGAAATTAACCTTAACAACACAATTTCTCCAGAGAAAACCACCTTGGTGCGTTTTTCCCTAAGTTTCAGCAAAAATTTATTTTCAACAAGATTCCAAGGGTTAAGATATCTTC
Organism: Protophormia terraenovae; assembly: GCA_951394005.1. NCBI lineage: Eukaryota > Metazoa > Arthropoda > Insecta > Diptera > Calliphoridae > Protophormia > Protophormia terraenovae. The sequence continues at coordinate 88,259,656 of OX596074.1, forward strand.
TAAGAGACACTATTGTCACAATATTACTTGCACTCACTATGACCAAAAAACAAATTATAATTGTTTTTCAATTTTAATTTGTTTTTTTTTATCTCCTAATTGGTGTGATATCATAAATTTAATATATTGTCTAATTAAAATGGGATCACAATAGGATCAGAAGTTATAACAGTTTATCTATAGCAGTTATTACAATTTTACTAACAAAATAATATCTTTTAGGTATTGTTTTATTTAAAATTTAGTACAAACATAAATAGTAAAGGATAAAAGTAATCAGTCTTGCTCAAGATCGACCATCTAATACCCTACATGCTGGGGTATTGATACTTAAGTGATTATCGGGAGAGGGTCTTACATGGAACCTATGATCAATTATGGATTGATTTTTCTGTTATTTATTGAATTAGTTTATACATATATAAAAATGAGATTTATCCGCACACAGTTTTAAATAATATTGACTCAAAAATCATATAAATAATGTATCCGTTAAACATTTATATTAATCTGAAATTGAAACTTTAAAAAAACTTGACATTTTTTAATTTTTTATTTTTTTTTTTTTAAAAAAGTGGCAATATTTATTCACTGATAAAAATTAGTTTTTTGTTCTGTGCTTCATAATTATTTAAATGTTTTCAAAAGAAATTTAAATTTAAATAAGTGTAAAGTTAATCAAGAGGAGCTTGGGGCAAAGATTTGCGCTAGCCCTATCCAAACTTTGTCAATTTGGAAAATTTTGTTTAATTCTGTTTGTTAAGTTCTCAAATTGCAATGCTGGGATCGACTAAAGATGATTTTAATTATAAGATGGCGATTAATTCAGTAAATGTGTGATATCCAAATTTTGATGATCATGTTCTATTTTTTCTATTTATTAGTAAAAAATGCATTTTTAAAATTGCAAAATATTTTTTGGCGGAATGGCAATGTCTCTCCGTCCGTCTATACATTTGGGTCAAATGGGTTAAAAACGGCACTTAATTCAGGGAAAGGTGATATCAATATTTTTGTATTTAGATTTAGTTTTAATATTGATCGAGAAGTCAAAAAATTATATATCTTTGGAATTTTAGGACTTTTTTAAAGAATTCTAATGTCTGTCCTTCCGTCCATCTGTTTATTAATTTTTACAAACTTGCCAATTCAAAATCGTTTATTTTTTGACTCGACAAATTCGTTCTTTAATAAAAAATAAAAAAAATATGATAAAATTGGTTAAAGATTTTTAGAAATACAGCGGGGGTCATAAATAATTTAACAAAGTAGTATCTTGAAATCAATTGGTTCTTTTTCAAGTTGTAGATCGAAAATATCAAAAGTAACATATAATTATAAATGTATAATGTATTGTTAGCAAAATAAACAGCAAAAGACTCCATTCAACACATTACTACTTAGTGAGTCTGGTTCTTTTTAAAGAAGTGAAAAAAAAAGTCAATGCTCCATAAATAAGTAAACAAGGTTTTTAAGGTTTAAATTTCATACAATTTCTATTGGTGACACATCTGGACTTTGTGTAGGTCACTCTGAAATGTTAATTATTTCCTTAGCTTTATATCTTGAGTCTGGTTCTTTTTAAAGAAGTGAAAAAAAAAATCAATGCTCCATAAATAAGTAAACAAGGTTTTTAAGGTTTAAATTTCATACAATTTCTATTGGTGACACATCTGGACTTTGTGTAGGTCACTCTGAAATGTTAATTATTTCCTTAGCTTTATATCTTGAATCAAATTCATCCTAATTTATAGGTGAATTTTCCTACTATACGATAAAATCCACAAAAATTAAGCAAAAACTTTTTGGAACTTTATACCTTTTAACAGATTAAGGTTAATCTTGGAATTTTTTTCACCTTTGTGGACCACTTTTTTTCATATTTTATAAATAGAAATATATTTCCAAACCATTAAGCCCTTTCCGCCGGACTTAAATATTAGTTTTCTATATTTAAAGGTTAAAGTTTAAACATTTTAGAGCTAAACGTACATATAGCCTACATAATATTTCATGCGAATCATAGGTTATTCAATCCATAGACTTATTTTATAAATTTTTCATATTTTTAGACATAATCTGCATAGAATTTCATCAAATTTTGGAGATTAATTATACTTATGTATAAAACTTTCCGTACAGCTAGACCATGTTTTCCGTCTTCATATATTTTTCTGTGAGTTGTAAATTCAGACCATAGTATTCGGACTTCCGGAATAAGTTTTGATAAAAATTTTGGACAAAAAGCATAGGATTTTAAAGCTAAATTGTTATTTATTCTTTTTGTAGTGATTCTTAGGCGTTCACGAGAGTTATTGCGGTCAACGCGTTCATTGTGTTTGAAGCATTTAACCATCTTGAGAATAAAGTGGCCGTTTTATTAATGATTTTTTATATATTTCTATATCTTTCACCTTTTTCGTATTGTATGATAGTTATACCTAGTTCTCCTAAACTTAATTGTGCAATATTTGCCATCCTTTAGGTCGAAATTATGTTTAAATTAGAGTTTTCTGATTTTATCAAATTTTCTAATATAATCGAAAAAGCGACTCTTTATTTCTCTCATAATGTAACAAATAACTTGTTGTGCTAAAATCATTTTGCAATCATAAACTTCACTTACTTCTAACAAAAAATTAAAGAAATTAAGCCAAGACTCGCCTGAAAACGACTTTTTTCAACTTTCTCTAGAAAGAAGCTTAAAGCGGAATAATATTTTAAAAATTTGTCATCAATGTAAAAGAAAACAAATTTACTTCATCAAAAACATGTAAATTTTTAAAAATGGACCGTTACATTTGCCTCTTTTTAAAGCGAAAAATAAATGATAAGTTTGTTTACTTATTTATGACACCCGCAGTATATGGAAAACACCTGACCAACACCTTGCAAAGTTCAGATTGTTGAAATTTCAAATGAATATATCTCTAATAATATATAAGAGAAATTCTAAAGGATTTATAAAAAAATTTAAGGTGAAATAAAAATCTTGGAAATCAGGTAAGAAACAACAATTCGCTAGTGGTTAATTTTCTATGACATTAGTATCATGTTTTGAACCCCCATAGCTCCGCTTCTGAAGCATATATGGTATCCTGGTTCTAAACTCAAAATGCTACTGTCCTCTGCTACGCCTATGTGAAATTTCATGTAAATCCAACTAGCCGATTAGAAGTTACAGATTTATTTCGATTCTGCCCCACTGCTTAATGTTTGATAAAGCATAGAAAATGTCTGTACTTAAGCTGTTTTTTGTATGAAATCTACTAGATTTTTTTTTTTTTTTTTTTTTCGAAAAAAAAATTAATTTCTCAAATCGGACTATATATGCGTACGATTTTTTTCATAGTATTAAAGTGGAAAATATTTACTATTTTTCAGTAAATTTTCAGAACAAACATCCTGTAACATTTTAAGTTGCATTCCATGAAAATTGAAAATTAGTGTATTTTAGGACAATTTTCAAAAAAATAACAAAAATATTAGGACAAAATATAATTTACAACGGTTCAAAAGTTACAGAATTATTAAAAAAAAAACGCGTTTTGGAACCACTGTGCTATGTTCATAAAAGTAAATCAAGCTTAAATTTTGCTTTTGGAAAAAGGAAAGAGAGAGTCCAACTTTAGTAGTTCATAGAATATGGACCATTAGCAATATGGAACAAGATAATACGCCACGAAGCGCATAGAGGAGTAAATTATATGTGATGAATTTTATCAAAATCGGAGATGGTAAAAATCCGAGTTCGATCGAAAGTTTTTGGAACTATCCAATAATTGAATACATATAAAGTGCAAAACATCAGGAAACTGTAAAAAATATTAGATTTTATTTATACTTACTTAAAATTTTTCTATGTTTTTAATGTTTACCCCAAAAAGTATGCACCGAATAATATATAAAATAAAATACTTGGTCTTTAAATAAATGAAAAACTTTATAAAATATTTAAAAAAAAAATCCGAATTTTTTAAAAATATAAGTATAAATAAAATCGAATATTTTTCAGTTTTTTCCAATTGAAAAAAAAAATTTTTGAGGGTGTATTGGAAATTTCAATTTGATTTATGATGTCCTCAAAAAGGCCTATAATGTACTCTATATTTTTTATAGATTTTTTTTTTTTTCACTGAGCAGTGTTATTTAAAAGTGTTTACACTTATTATAAATTACATAAAAAAAAAAAAAAAAAAACAATTTTCAAATACAAACCTTTGAAATATTTAATGTTATAATTGACTTGGTTGAAATCCGGATTCAATGGTTTAAGTTTCCAAATTGTTTTAATTTTATTTTTTATTATTATTTTACTATGAAATAAATTCACACAAAATCTTGATTTTATTTCAACAATTATTTTAATCTTTTGTTGCACTTCTATAATTTTTTACAAAACTGTCGAATTGACAGAAGCTCACACATTGGCATACACAACATCAACGGCGGCATCAGATTAAATATTTTTATTTAATATTATAGAAATTGAAGTATTAAGGCGAAAAAACATAAATAAAGCACAAAAAAAAAGAAGATAATATTTGTGGCACGAAAAAAATGCGGGTGTTAAAATAATAAAAATATTAAATTACCGTTATAATAAAAATACAATTTAAAAATCCAACTTAGATACTTCTTATATATTTGTTTCTTTTTAGTTTTAAATTTAATTAATATTTGTATTTTTTTACAAATTGGTTTTCAAATACACGTAAAAGTATGTAATTGATTTTTTATTTTAGACTTTAAAAACACAAACAAGTTGTATAATTCTTTATTTTATTTTTTCTTGATTTTATTTAACAACATGTAATTGAATTAAATTTAATTTTACATTTCTAATCTAACACATTTTTTTTTTTCTTGTTATTAAATAAATTTAGAAATTGCAAATAAATCAAAAAATTTTCATCATCACTTTATTATTTTTTTCTTTTTTTGCAAATTTTTTCTATCACTTTTTTTTATTTGTTTACCACAAATGTGTTTACATGTAATACAAATTATTTAAAGACCTTTTTCATGTCAAGCATTCAATCATAAAATAACTTCAAAACATAATGCAAATATTATGTTTTGAATATCGTTTTACTTTTTTGCTTTAATTTTCTTTTATTATTTATTTATTTATTTCAGAGGAAATCTTTAATTTTATTCTTTCATTTATATTTATTTATTCGTTCGTTGTTGTTTAAAAATTCATTTTATGGTTTCTTAGAATCACACGTTTACACTAACGAGACGACAACGTCTATTCACATGAAACGTTTCTGAACAACTGTTTGTTTTGTTTGGATGAAATTAAAATTCATTTTCATTTTACTTTCATACTGAGTGAATTACTTGCGATTCATTCATTTAATGTGCTCTGTTTATTTTTGTGCTGCTCTCGTTTGGTGGCGGCTAGAATGAATGGTGGAGTGAAGTGAATTGAGTGAAATGGTTTGTTATTGTTTTTGTCAAGCTAAAAAGCGTTGCCGGAATATTAAACTGGGGGATTGATGTAGAAATGTTGAGGTAGGCTTTTAAAAAGAAATAAATTGGTAACAATCTATTTATCTATTTTATTAAAGAAAAAAAACATTTTAAGAACTAAAAATAAAACAAGCGCGAATGTTATATTCGGCTCGACCGAATCTATATACCCACCATCAACTTTTTCAAATTTTACGTTATATGAGAGGTGGGCGGTAAAGTGGGCGGACCACGCCCATTTTTGTTTCCGAGTTTACATTGGTCCTTTAACTATTTGTACAAAATTTCGTTGTCATACATGTTTTTTTTAAGAGATATCAGCAGAAAAGTATGAAACGGACACCCTGTGTTTCTAGCTTTTAGCCCATAACTTTTTTGTTTATTAATCGATCCCAAACAAACCTTATATGAGATAAATATTTGTGCCAAATTTCGTCCTCCTACGTTGTCCTGTTCGAGCCCTATCCTGCTTTCAACAGACAGACAGACGTACGGACATAGCTAGATCGACTCAGAATCTAACCAGGATCCAGAAAATATATACTTTATGGGGTCTTAAATAATTCCGTCGACATGTTACACACGGAATGATGGTGGGTATAAAAATTCCAAAGCCAAATTTTAAAACAAATTAAAAAAAAAAAAAAAAAATTAAAAAAATTTTTATTACACAAAAAGGAAAAACAAAATTTATTCTATAAAAAGAATCAGTCAATGGCAACTAAATAGTGCATCGCATTTTGTATAATAATGTGGTTTTATCGTCGGCTGATGTAAGATAGTAGCCCCCAGGGTCTATATAAGCCGAATAACCGAACCGATCCTATTATAAGCCGAAGAACCGTAATATGCCTAATTGAAGAAGAAGTGATTGAAACCGATAGAATCCAATTCAGCATTTTGTATTTGAAATAAATATTCAATAATGATAATAATTAAGGACTGCGCACCAAAAAATCCGTGCATGCTCTTGGGCTTATAACTTTTGATGTGGTGAAAAATAAATAATTCTGTTAACTGGTTTACATTTGTCATTATGCTCACTAGCCATGTGCTAAGTTTCATAGTTATAGCAAAATTAGTTTTTCTTAAAATGGAAATTGAACAAAAAACACGAAAACACATAATGCTAGAGGGATTATGGCAGAAAAATTTCGTGTATCAAAGAAATCAAAATTCCCAAAAAAGTTTTTGATTTGGGAAGTCATATGCATACACAGGAATGAAGCACTTCATTCTTAAAAAAATGGTTGCATTAAGACGGAAATATACGTGAATGAGTGCCTTTGGAAAAGACTTCTCCCTTTCTTAATAAAATTCAGAGTATCTGCTGCTTTTTCGCCTGTTCCCGCTTTTTCTCATTACAACAAAACAATGGAGTTGTAACAGAGAAATTGTAAGAGTTTGTACCTATAGAGGCTAATTCATTAAATTGTCCGAAACTCCGTGCAATTGAAAGATATTGGACTCTAGTAAAAAATAATTTAAAGAACGTTAAAAGCTCAGTATAAAACAAAACGGAGTTTAAAAATAAGTGGATTTGTTCGAGCAAAAAAGTGTACAAAACATAATAAAACCCTTAATTAGAATAATTCTGGAAAAGATCATATATTTTCTTAAAAACCAACAGGAACTAATTTATTCTTTTATGTTTAGAGCTTGAATATAACAGTCATTAATAAAAATATCATTTTAAAAAAATTCGCCTACTGGTTTAGTTTCTATAAGCAGATTTGCATGCACGGATTTTTTCGTGCGCAGGCATTATTTTAACCTTCAAAAAGGGTAAATCAAATGTCTTGTGACTTAAGGTTTGTGGACCTGTAAAGCAGGATCGGTTCGGTTATTCAGCATATAACAGGCTAGGTTCAGTGTAGAATTAGAATCAGCGTTTACGTACGACTTCGACACTTTCGGCTGTCAGACAGGTTCGGGTTTACGGGGGAATTGGCTTCTGATTCATTTGGCAGTTTCGGGGATCGAAGATCGTATATATTTTTTTACCATACGTATAATGGTCAAGCTACTTCTCAAACTACTGTTACCATGCATTTCTACGGATTAATATTCTACTAAAACAGGCGACACGAAGTCACTCGTGAGAACAACTAACCGAAGTCAACTGTGAAATTTATTTGGCACTCAACCGAGGTCAAGTGTCTTGAAAAATTCGACTTAATTTTACTTTCGCAAAATATAGTCTGCTCTTCAATTATGTATAACAATTTCCGATACTTATATGGTGTGTTCTCTTAATTTGTTTTCTTAAACTTATTAATGTACAAACTGAATGAGAATTATATCAAGCAGACAACTAAACCAGTTATTATATGTGTGTATATATGGTATTTACAGTAGGGGTTTTCAATGCAATTACCTATTACTAATATGTTTTTCAATATTGTAGTATATAAATAACGAGAAGAAAGTGATAGTCGGTCAAGCCCGACCACCATGTGTACCAAAATTGGGGAAGGGGCCAATTGCGGACCGATACTTGTATAAAAGTTAAAAAAAAAAACGTACTAATACAGAATATTACATCGATACTAACATTGCACTTTTGGGTGATTCCCGAAATTGGGTCTTATATGGGAGCTACAGTAAGTTATGGACCGATCTTCATTAAATTTTTCACTGTCATTTATACTTATAAAAAGTTTATTTGTGTCGAATATTAAGTTGATACTAACATTTTTATGGAATTTATCGATCTTCACGAAATTTGATATTCAGATTTATACTTATATGAAACTTATTTGTGACAAATTTCATTAAAATATTAGTATTTTTAGGGTATTTATGAGTGTTAAAACTCTATTCCGGGGGAACATTTATGTATATGTGGAAACAATGGAAAATACACTAATTTATAAAATAAATTGATTAAGAAATATGTACGTGAAAATAGTAATGTTGAGTGTACTATTTTCACGTAACAATATTTTTAAAAGTTACTTGCACTTGTACTTTTTTTACCCATATGTTTACAACCGAATATCCGGGTATACTTTTCATCTTTGAAATATAATATTTTGAGTTTTTATTATCATATTAACTTGAAAATTCAGATATTCGCCAATAACATTGTTTACTTTAATATTAACAGGAAAAATTGTGAAACAAAAATTTTATAGCCAAGGTTTAAGGGTTTTTGAAGCACACTCCTTACATTTATGTACATTCAGCATACCCGGGTATGTAATTAACTTTTCAAACATAATATTTTGAGTCATAATTTGCATATTAAATTCATATATTCGTCAACACTGTTTACTGCATACTAGAGTGTCCCGTAGACAAAAATTTTATAGGAAGACCCCTCAAACGATGCGTAAAAATTAGCTTAATATGGGAAAAATATTAAAAAGAAATTTAAAATTCAGTTCCCTATCAGCGATTAAAAGTCACATTTCGTTCAAAAAATAGTATTGAGTTTTATCTTGAAATGGGTATCAAAAAATTCATAATTTTTAGCCAATTATAAAAAAAAAAAAATTAAAAATGTTTGCAAAAAAGTTGGTCCATAAACCGTCATTTTAGTATATCATGCAAAAAGAAAAAAAATTCAATATTTTTCTTAAAAAATTGGTAAGAATTTTATAATTTCGTTCCCTTTAATGCTAAAATATTAAAAATTGCATTGTAGTAAGTACTGTTAATAATATATAATTTTCCAAATTTTTCAAAATAATTGTTCATCAAATTGCCTTAAAAAGTTTTCGAGCGACACAAAATTTCATGGGAAACATTTTTTAAAATATTTTTTCCATAACCAGCATAAAATTACAAATTTTTAATACCCATTTCGATTAAAAAATCGAAACTTTTTTTCCAAAATGTATGGGACCCATGATTTTTCAATCGCTGGTAAAGAACTGAATACCAAATTTAAAAAGTTTTTAAATAATTTTTTCGTATTTAGCAAATTTTTACGCATCGTTTTAGGGGTCTTCCTACATCGAAAACTCGAAAATGGCTATCCTGGGGACACTCTACTTCTTACTCTAGTATGTATTAAATTTTTAAATAGCTTATTTCGACTTCAAGTTGTAGTATCGTCAGCTCTCCTTCTCTTCTAGTAAAAAAAAAAACTAATTTGTTTTACAAATCGCGATTTATCGTGAGAACTGGTGTCAATTAAAAACAGTGCATTAGAGGATTAGTTCTTATTAATATCGTGTATTCATATTGACTGAGAAACCCCGTGCTACAAAATGGTTTTTATACCCTACACCACCATAGGTGGATGGGTTATTATGCGTTTGTGCTGATGTTTGTAACGCACAGAAACAATATTCGGACCCCCACCTTAAATTATACCAATCGACTCAGAATCACTTTCTATATCAAGTTTCGTCCAAGTCATTATTATCTATCTTCTTCTATCTACATATATACATATATATTAAAATTAATGTGTGTTTGTTTGTATGTATGTATGTATGTATGTATGTATGTATGTATGTATGTATGTATGTATGTATGTATGTATGTTTGTTTGTTTGAAGTCTATAGCCGCCTAAACGGCTAAACCGATTTTCTTGAATTTTTCACAGTGTGTTCCTATATGCCTGGAAGGAAAAATAGGCTACTTTTTTTAAAAATTCCATGTGGGCGAGGTGCCACGCCCACTTACTAAATAACTATTAAAAGTAGTATATCTCGGAAATTGGTAATACTAGAGTCCTCAAATTTTGCACGAACAACTTTGACACCTATATGAACATTCTGGAAAAAATAAGCGAACTAGCAATAGGGGGTGTGGCACATCCCACGCCTAATATTGCTTGCCAATACCAAATGCCGTAAATTTAGGAAACTATTACTGTTACATTTCCCAAATTTTGTACAATAAACTTAAGTGTCAATGTGAACATTTTGTGCAAAAATGGGCGGAAAAGAAATAGTGGGCGTGTCATCTCTCATATAAAGTTAATACCAAAATTTTTATATCTTGGAAACTATAAAACTTAGAGAGCTCTAATTTTGTACGACTAGCATTAGCTTCAATATGAATATTTTGGACAAAAATCAGTACACTAGCAATAGTGGGCGTGGCACCTCCCATATAAAGAAAATATTAAATTATAATATCTGAGAAAATATAACAGTTAGAGTTCTAAAATTTTGTCGGAGCCACTTTGGTATCAATATTAATACTTAAGAAAAATATGGGCGGACTAGAAGTAGGGGGCATGGTACCTCCCATATGAATTAAATGCAAAAATTCGTATATCTGGAATACTATTGGAGTTGGAATGCTCAAATTTTGCACAAAGAATTTTGACATCCATGAAAACATTTGTCTAATAAATTAGCGGATTATGGGGGTATGCTCTCTCCCATAAAAATTAAATACAAAAATTAGTATATCTGGAGCATGAATTTTCAAATTTTGCACGGGAAACATCTATCTATCTATCTATACATATAAAAATTTTAATTACTAAATAAATATATTTTTGTAATCCTTTAATTACTATGTGTTTCATTTCGGGGGGTGGCGAAGCACACCGGGTATTAGCTAGTCATTTTTGTTATATCTTCCCGATCAATATCGGGAAGCAATAACTGCTATTACCAAAAAATTAAAAACATATTAGTGTTATGAAAAATTTTAAAACTTTCTGATTCATTTAATCAGAAAATTTTGTTCGTTTCATTTCTTGAATGGGACGCTGAATGTCGTTCGAAATTAACTGTTAGCATCTAGAATTTTAGTGAAAAGAAAAATAGAGATGACCTTCAAAATTCTGTGAGATTGTTATTTTTCAAAATACGAAAATATTCCAAATATTTTTAAGAGATATTTATATAGGTACCGTTTTCCCCTGGCATGTGGCATCATCATTGTCGTTTCTACATTTATTTTGCGCTTCGCATGAGTTCAACCACCCGCTAATGGTGAAAAATCAACATAAACAAACATCTTACAATATTTTGTTTGTGTTAACCAAACTAAAGAGAACATTTTCATTTAAAATTGAGTGAAAATAAAATGCATTTACTGATGAAAATTTTGAGTGAATTGTATTCATTATGAGAGTTCATTTCTACAGCATTTCACATCATTTGGGTGAGATAATATAGTTGGTTAGTTGGTTGGGGTACTTAAATACGTATTAAATAATGAAGATGTAAATGGGGAAACAAAGAAAAAAATAAATAAAATAATGCAATAAGAATGTCAGTTGCAAATGTTTTATAATATAATTTTTGGGTATTTTGTAACATTTAAATACTTAGGAAATATTTATGATATTTTTAGGATATTAAATTAAAAAAAATAAAATTTATTTAAAATTTAAGTAAAGGGTGAACTGAATAAATGCAAATAAAGAGAGCGATCGAAAAAATCTTAACACACGTTTTGCCTCATAACTTTTTTCCGAAGCAATATTTAAATTTGTTTTGATCTAGTTATCTTTGAAAAATATATTACTTATTATTTTTAATGACAACCATGTTGATATTTCGTGAGTTTGATCAAATTGAGTGACGAAAAAGATGTACATGCTATAAATTATTACAAAATATCAAAAAATCCAAATTGATCCTACAAATAATTGGTCTGCTGTCAAACTGTTTCCAAGGTTATTAAACAGTATCAGGGGAATTGATAGGAAACATGGTTCGGGAAGAAAAAAAGTCCACATGATATTGGGAAGGCCAAGAAAATTGAAAGCATATTAAAAAGAACTCCAAGCACATCTGGTAGAAAAGCATCCCGATTAGATCATTGCTTTGACTATTTGGTGCGAAAAATTAAAGCTAATGTGGAGTTAAGAACATGTAAAGTCCAAAAAGTTCCAGACCGGAATGCTGCAAAAAATTCAGAAGCCAAGAATAGGGCACGGAAATTAAAATCAAATTTCATACAAAAATACTCATGTTGTATAAAGAACAACGAAACGTATGTACTGGCAGATTTTTCTCAGCTTCCGGGTCAAAATTTGTATGTTGCTGATACTCGAGGATATTTTGTAGATAAGTTTAGGACCGAAAAGCTGACGAACTTATTTAAAGAATTTCTGGTTTGGCAAGATTTAAGCAATAGCGGCAAAAGAAGCAAGTAATTTGTTACAGTGGGCTCTATAAATATCAAAAAATCCCATTATATCGAGATGGATAGACTGTTGGAAGGGTTACCAAAAAAGGTCTACGAGATCGTAAGTAGTGGTTAGAAGTATAAAAGTTATACTTTTCTGTAATCAGTAGTATAATATCAATTAAATAAAAAACTATCAAAACCCTAAGATCAACCGTTTCCAAATTATTGAATTTTATATATGTTAAGATTTTTTCTTGATTCTAAGGTGAAGAATTAATCAATTTAAACTAATAATTTAATATACATATCCTGTGATAACACTATAAAATGTATCTTCAGATAGAAAAAAACTTTGAGACTTGTCGAAAAGCAATTCAATTTCAATTGGTAAACCTAAATCCACATAAATATGTTAGCGTGTATCTCAACATTATAAGCTCCTCAAAGACAGGATGTATTAGTTTATTTAAATATAATTTTTTTATAATTACAAATAAAAAAACAACTTTATTTTTATAAGGAAACACAGCTGTAATGGATTCTTTTAATAAGCTCCCAATTAATTTGAAATTCAAATATATTTAACAAAAGTAAATTCTCATTTCCTTTAATCACAAAAAAAAAAAAAAAAGATCCACCATTATATGTTCACCTGTCTGAGCTAAAACTTATTTACCATATCAATATTAAGTGTCAAATTAGCGCGTGTTTTCTAATATCTACATACATACATATGTATGTATGTACTTGTGTAAGTGTATAATAAAAATTATTTAACAAAGTTTTTCCCGAAACTAAAAACAAAATATAATTAATTACACAAATGTATCTTAAACTAATTTAGCAGTCATGCTGAGCCGCTTCAATATGAAAAGTGTTTTAACATGGGTATGGTCACTGGCCTATACAAAAACAATTTATCATTATGTTAAGTCAATTAAAAAAAAATCGCAATTACACAAACATCTCTATACACTAAACCAGACTCAAATTGAGGCAAACGCTATAGAATTTGCTTGTATTTATCAAATACATATTCTCTTACTTTCTTCTTCTTTTTCCTCTCTCTCTTTCTCTCAAACACATGCTTGTACAAAATACATGTGTTTTGTTTACTTACACTAATACTGTTAGTAACAACTACAAGTGCACTTGTTTATAGTTGTAAGGCAAATGTTTTGAAAAACAGTGGTACATATAAGTACATAATTTTAGAACATGTTAATTTTATTTCAACATAAATATGATAAATTCAATAAAGAATGTTATAAATAAAAATATTTTGCAATATGGTTGCACCAACAATATTATTTTCAACGCAATAATATATTGTCATTGAAAACATCGCTAGTGTTTAATATATTTTATTTAAAAAAAAAAAAAATTTGTTGCAGCAATTTTATTTTGCTTTTTTTTTTCTAAATTTTACAATTCTATTTTTGGCACAATATGTTAAGCAATATGTTAGAGTTGGAGTTAGAATCATTATTTTGACTAAACAACAAAATATTTGTTTTGTATGGACAACAATCTACATAATTTGTATTTGACACTAAGTATAATTATTGATTTTTATTAAGTTTAGTGTGCTATATCAACACTGCTTGTTACACAGGTCAACACTAAAAATGTATCTGGAAAATCATGTTGCAGATATTGTAGATACAGTCATCCCAATCATCAGGAATATTTCTTTTTTTGCATCAAGTCACAATTTTAACCCATTGAGGACCAAAGAAAATATGGTTCTATTATGAGTTTTTAAGTTATAAAATTTTCCAAGTAAGAGGTAGAGCCAAAACATGGGGCTATAAAAATATAGTACTAGTCAAGTCTCTAGCTTGTCACACATGGCTCCTAGAACTGTTTAAAGTTGTAAAAATAAAGAAACTCTATTAACCCTCATAAATCCATTGAAAAATGAGGAGTAAAGAGTGGGTGTAGAGGAACAATTTTTAGTTGGTATACTTTTTTTTAATTATTACTCATATTAAGAGGCAGCAATATTCTGTCACCAAAGTAGGATTCCATAAGCGTTGATATAATCTCCCATTAACTGCGTTTTGGTGTAAAAGCTCCCATTGTTCTTCGCTTATTTTCCTATTTGTTCAGTGCCTTTAGCAATTTTAAAGACTTTAAATTTTTTCACTACATTTAGTCTAAGGAGTAAGAAATAGCAAAATTATTCAAAATATAATTTTTAACCAGTTTTTTGTTAGATTTGTTATTTAAACTTAGATTTTTATTTTTTTTTTTTTTTAAACTTTTGAAATCGGCGGTCTTGTAAATTATATCAAATACAAATTTCCCCTATATACCCACTCCTTATTCCACATTTTTTCATGGTTTCATGAGGGTTAATTGAGAAATTATTGATTTCTAAAAATTTAAAGACTACTACATTTTTGTAGCCCCATGTCTTACCTATAAAACACGTGTGACTAATTTCCTCTAACTATTACATGGACAATTTTATAACCTAAAAACTTCTAAAGGAAGCAAATTTTCTTTGGTCCTCAATGGTATACAAATGTGAAGTGATGGAAAATATTCATTTGACTTTCTATACTATATCAAGCCTAAGGAATAATGATTTTGCAGAATTATTCGAGATATAAAACTTTTTTGCGATTTTGTAGACCTGTGTTGTTTGTCATCATGTTAAAAATATTTATATGGATAAATATACTGAATGTATACTCAGAATCACTTTCTGAGTCGATTTAACGATGTCCATTCTCCGTCTGGTTGGCTGTCTGTCCATGTAAACATTGTGAACAAAGTACATGTCGCAATTCTAAAGATATGTTCATGAAATTTGTCGCGAATAATTATTTTGACAAAAGGACGAATTTCAATCTTGTCAATCTTTGTGCCAAATTTCATCAAGATCGGTCCATAATTGACTATAGGTCCCATATAAATCCCCTCTTCAGAAAATCACTTTAACGTGCATAAATACCATACGAATGATAGTATCAAGTTAATATTCAACACAAATAAGTTTTATATAAGTAGAAACAACATTGGCAAAATTTATGAGAATCGGTCCATAATTTACCATAGCTCCCATATAAACCCACTTCCGGAAATCGCCTTAAGTATATAAAATCATATAGATGTTAGTATCAATGTATTGTTCTGTATTTTGTATAATTTATTTAACATTAAGTAAAGATATTGGCCTAAAATTGGCCACAGGTCTAATTTTTAGCTCATCAACGATGGTGTAGGGTATCATATGGTCGGTCTAAACCGACTATAGTCTCTATCTATCTATTTTTTTTTTTTTTTTTTTTTTTTTTTTCAAAGTTTCAACTTCAGATTAATATAACTTTTGATCGGATAGATGTATTTAAATGGTTCCTGCAGTAATATTATTTAAAATTTTGTAAAAATCATAGTGATTACTTTTAATAAACTTGAGGACCCAAATTTAGGCCCCGAAGTTTTAAAAAGATTCCAAAAATTAGGGTTAAATTTGACTCGAGCCAGATGTATTTTAAAATAAAAGAGATAACCTTCATTATTTTTCCAGATTTACAAGGACTACCCATATCTAAATTTTGCTTATATTTGAGTCATAAATGAATTTTAGGCGAAAAAAAATAATGTTCGTCAAAAAATCACATCTAAAATTGCATTTGCATTATGAATGCATTTTTAAATTATAATATTATTTTTAAATTGCTACATTAAAAGAGGATATATTCATCTTCCACATGCAGTTCAAATCATTAAAATCCGTTAACAACTTTTAGTTATTGATGTTTAAAGATACACACTTTCCCGATTTTTTTGACTTTTCGGAAAATCAAAATCGTGAATAAATTCGCAAATTTTTTAAAATTAAAAAAAATAAAAATGGAGATATTTAAATGGCTCCATAGATTATATGCGTATCAAATATTAACAAAATCTGATGACCCTCCGAAAAAGAATTGGCATTTTTTTATAAATCTTTGAGGAATGGACAATATTTAAAAAATATTATATATATATACATCTATTTTTGACCCACACTTTATTAAAAGGCATACTTTTTTTTAATACATAATCTAATTCTATACTTCATTGATAAAATCGGACGAGAAAATTGTATGTTTTGCTGTTAATTTAAATCCGTATATGTCTTTTAAAAAGGATAATTTCTTGTCTTTCTGATATGGTTTAAAAAATTTAATTTGATTTAAAATGTTATGTATAAAATACCAGTTGACAAGTATTTTATACATAACATTTTAAATCCGCGAAGTCCGGAAAATCGGTCTTTCGGATATAGCTCCCGATCTTAAAGGTATATTTAAAATTCTAAAAATGGTATAATAATCTACTGACCCATATTTATAATCTACACTATATTATATTTCAATATATTTTTATTGTTGTAAAAAATATTTTAAAAATACTATAAAATCCGTCAGGTGCAAAACTATGTACTCAGTTTTGCACCTGAGGGATTCCAACAAAACTATTTGTTTTCGTTTTGTTAGATTTTTTCTTAAAGCTTATTGCTTTTTGTTTTTAAATTATAAATTATTTTATTAAATACTAAACATAAAATAAATTAAAGAAAAAATTTTTGGATTTGCTTTATTATTTTAATTTTTGTGCTCCCCACTGTATATATATCTCAATTCGTCAAGAGAAGTTATTAGTGAGTATGAAGTATGGTGATTTTTTTACAAAAATATCTACTTCTGTTATTTTTATTATAAAATTTTACAAGTAAAGATATATTTTTACTTACATATGTAATCCAACGAATGTGGCTTTAGAAGCGTTTAAAAAAGAAATTCCGAGTTGATTAATAGTTGCACACTTCGTTCATCATTCGTCGAATATGGTGAAGAATAGAACTTTTCGACTAACAAAGGATTATGTAATAAAGACTCAATTCATATAAATTCTTTTAAATGTCTTTTACAATATCAGAATCGATGAATTCGATATTTCGAATGTATTTGTAGGCTGTTATAAAGGTTTTTCGGTAGAAATTCCACTCAAACCAGTTTTAGAAAATGTACCAACTACAATAGACGAATTTATGATTTTATTATTATTACTATTAATATTATTACCTTTTTAATCAAAATCCAAATCTTTTTGTATTCTAATCGCCCTCACAAACCACTGTGTATTCATATTAATGTAATTATAATTATAAGCTATAGGGAAAAGTAGCAAAACATTTCATACGAGGGGGTAAATTTCTATTTTAATTACATTTTGACAGGTTACAAAATTAAGTCATTTTAGTATTTTTAATAGTTATTCTATTGTGGTAATCTAACTAAAATAAACCCTAATGTTAATAAGTGGTTAAGCCCACTTGATTTTGATTTTAACTAAGTATTTTTATTATGTTACAGGAAAAGTTACACATGGAGTGATTTATTTGAGTTGTATACCTAAAAGTTGTAATTAATTGTAAGGTGTTTAGGAAAGTATTTAAAACATTAATTGAAAAATAAAATCATAAACACATTATTGTTCAAATGTAGAAGTACTTTTACAAAAAGAAAGGAAAGAAAAATTAATAAAAAAAAACATCCTTTTTTCCAATTTATAAATGGTGTAAAATTTGTAAGTATATAATAATTTGATAAATAAAATCCCTTACTAATCCTGCTGCTAATTGAATGGTTTTGTGAAAAATTACTCTTTAACCACTCGAGAGCGTATGATTAATATTTTTATATCTTCTTTATTATTCCACATACTCACATTATTTATTCAAACAATGACAAACATTTTGTTGCTGTTGATTTTATTTTTCGAAGAAATTTTAATTTTGAATATTTAAAAAATTGTTTTAAGATTTCAACTTATTAAAAAATTCCTTTTAATTTATTTTTACTGCTGCTACTGCTACTTTTCTTATGGAATGGAAAATTATGAAGAGCTTTGTTTATTCGTGTTTACACATGTCATGAATTTGGTGAGAATTTATTTTCATAATATGTCTGTGTGTGTTTTCATAACTCAAGGCGAACGTATTTCTGCTTTGGTAGACACCTCTTTAAACTTTTTTTTTTTGTTTTGTTTTTCTTAACACACATTTATTTTATATATGTATATATTATTCTTTCAGATGAACTTCTCTTTTTTTTTTTTTTTTTTTGAAGATGACATTTACACACAAAAACGTGTGCATAAAAATAAAATTATCTTAGCATTAAAAAATATATGTATGTATGTATGTGTATATATATATATATATATATATATATATATATATATATATATATATATATATATATATATATATATATATATATATATATATATATCGTCCATTCCATGAAAGAACGCCCAAAAATATACCAAGTGTCCTCCGATTTTTATAAAATTTTATACGTATAAGGTCTGTGGGTGTCTATAAATATTTCCGTTTTCATATTCGCTAAATTCAGAAAATTCGCGATTTTATTTCGCTTTTTCACTTTTGAAAAAATCTAAAAAATATCAAAAGTATACAACTTTAAATACAAATATTTCTGGGAAGGCTTTGCAGAAATTTGTGATTTAAGCGGCGTTTGAATTGTAATTATATTAGCTTAAACATGAATATTTTATAAATAAAAAATATTTTTTTAAAAATGCATTTTAATGCAATTGCATTTTTTAAATGCATTTTTCTTTAAATATGCTATTAAAATTTTTTAATTTTTTAACATAAATGAAAAGTTTGGAATCTTTACATTAAAATTAAAATCTCAAATTTTTGGGACGGACACATGTACTGTGCATAATTTCCCCTTTTCTTCAACTAGTTTAAATTTTTTCATATAAAAATTATATTTTTCTGGTATTATGAGTATTTTGTTAAAAAAAAATTATTGTGTTATATTTTAAAAAATCCTAAAAAATAGTAAAATTTTATGTATTAGACTATTTATTGTTTTAAGTTATAATAAACAAAGCATTTTTAAACACACGTTTGAAAAATTAAAATTTAACAAATTCGCAACTAACAAAAATGCATCTAAAAACTGCATTTATATTTTTAAAATATTATGGATCGAAGACGTGGTTTTTGAAATGCTGACTAAATTACACAAAAAATATACAACGGCCTTTTAAAAACTTTTTAAATTACAGAAATCCATCAATAACTTCAAGAGATATGAATATTTAAAATTGCATACTTTTTATATTTTGTTAACTTTTAAAAAAAATTTTAAAGAAAATTTCAAAAACAAGAAAAAATTTTAATTTTATATGAAAAATTTGAAACATGTTTTTATAAAAATTGGATTATGCATATAAGATTTTCGCGTCCCAAAAATTTGACACTTTTATTTTAATGTAAAGATTCCAAACTTTTCATTTATGTTAAAAAATTAAAAAATTTTAATAGCATATTTAAAGAAAAATTCATTTGAAAAATGCAATTGCATTAAAATGCATTTTTAAAAAATTTTTTTTATTATTAAAATGTTCGTCGTAAAGCCGCCATATGCGAAATTTTAAGGTCGTTTAAATCATTAAAATTCACAAAGTCTTTCCAAAGATATTGTTATTCAAAGTTACATACTTTTGAAATTTTTTTGGTTTTTGAGAAAACTAAAAAGCGAAATTAAATCGCGAGTTTTTGCAATTTCACAAAACTGAAAACTGAAATTGATAAAAGCCTTAATGGAGTTTATATATACAAATTTTTATCGAAATTGAAAGCTATCAAGTAAAAAAATATACTTTTTCGGGCGTTCTTTCCTGGAATGGTCGATATATATATATATATATATATATATTTAGCACTTTAAGCTAGGAACAGTAAAGTGTTGAAAAAAAGGTACTAGAAATACAGTGTCTCACATAAGTTAGTGAATTTTAATTTTTAATTAAAAAAATTAGTTATTTTTAGTTATAAAAGTAGGTAAATAAAAAATAATATTTTTTTTATGAATGGGATTTTTTTGCCTGAGTTGTCTTCTACCAAATGCTGCAAAAAGTAGCACAAAATATTGAATCGTTTCCGAGAAATTGAGAAAAATAACACGTGCAGTCATTTCAGGTACCTCACAAAAGTATTTGAATTTTTTAATTTTTTTATATTTGAAGATACTCAAAATACAAAAAGTCAAAAAAAGATATGTTTTTCATATTAATTGTTATAAAATAGAAATATAAATAGACTTTTTCATGTCTTCGAAAAATAATTTTTACTGCAAAAATTCCAAATATTGACATTCCAAGCGGAGTACGTAGTTTCATTATGTTGTTAAAAATTAAAAAATGTTCAACATTGAGCCTATTTTACTGAAGTATTGGTCCACATAATTTAACAAAACTTTCAAATTGTGTTTCTGTAGGTATTAGCTGTTATTAAATGGGAGATTTAGATACCGGCTACAAAAATACAGAGAAATTGGAGCCATAGTGTAAAACGCGACAAAAGGCATATTTTAAGATACATAACTATATGACTTTCAAGGTATACGGGAAACTATAAAAAGGTAAAAATACCCGAAAATGTTTACAATTCTGTAAATATTACTTATGTTGATGAAAATAGAGTTGAAAATTTTTCGCTCCAACATTTCTGGACTGCAAGTTATTGATCCTAAAATAATATGGCTAAGTAATTAGAAAAATAAACCCAAGTACAATTATGTCGGGGTGTATTTTGGAGCTTTATCATAAAGTCAGGTATTTTAGCCTTCAAATTTATAATTAGATATATATCGGGAAGATATTCCCCAACATTTTTAAATATATTTTTGATACGTAGGGTACCAAAATGGGCTTGATATTTAAGATATTCTATTTTTAGTGGTGCCATGCCTCATAATTATCGACTTGGACCCTTCGTATATGGGGTTTTAACAAAAAAAAACTCATAAGGAACTAAAACCTTATTATTTTTTTACTATAATGACAAAAAAATTATTGTTTTGGTCATTTATAGAGGAAAAATAGGCGTGTTCTTCCTAAATCAACCTTCTAAGTCCATTAAATATAAAATTGGACCAAAAATCCCCCAAAATTTTACTCCAAATTGGGGAAATAAATTAG
Organism: Protophormia terraenovae; assembly: GCA_951394005.1. NCBI lineage: Eukaryota > Metazoa > Arthropoda > Insecta > Diptera > Calliphoridae > Protophormia > Protophormia terraenovae. The sequence continues at coordinate 88,281,209 of OX596074.1, forward strand.
AAAACATTTAATTGTGATACCTATGACCTATTATTAATAAAAAATATATGAATTTCTCCAATTTGTATTTTGTTTGACATTTTTAAATACAAAGGTGATAAAAATTCAAATACTTTTGTGAGGTAAATTCGATGAATTTTCATACCCTTTCTGGAATAACTTGGATACAATGAAATATTTTTGATTGCAGTTTTTTGTATTATAAAGTTTACAAATAGACAAACACAATTTAGTTAATAAATCTAGAATTCATTTTTTAAAATCACGTAATTAAACCGTTTTAATTATTAATCAAAAAAATTCAAATACTTTAGTGAGACACTGTACATGAAATTTTGAACTGTAGAGGCTTTACTTTCAAAAATAGTTAAGGAAAGATTTTTCCAAGTCATTAAAATTTTATTACATTGATAAAGAAATATTATAAAAAATGCTTTCCACCTTTTAAAAGTCGTGTTAAAGCAGAATCTGCATTCTGCTTTTTCCTTTTATGTTCATTTATGGGCATGACTTATTTGATCCTATGATTAGGCTTTCTCACTAGTATAACTTGAAAACGGCTGGTCAAATTTAGATAATTAAAACTCCAATAGCTTTAATAATCTAAATTCCATAAAAGAAATGTTCGAAAAGAGAGAAAAACTTTACCTTCTTGGGAAATTTTTAGCTTTTCTCCATGTATTTTATGAAAAATTTACATATCACGAGCATCAATGCAATGATAACTTCTCCTGTTCCCTTTTCATTGAACTTGTAAAATTGCCAAAGGTTTTGTCTTTTTTTTTTTTAGAAATAATTTTAATATTTAGACTCAAATAAAATCTAAGCAAGTGAGGATATCTGAAATTTTAAAAAGATATAAAAAAGTTAATTTTAAAATCTGAGAATAATAAAAAAAATCACTTTATTTGTACGATAATACCCAAAATCCCTGTCCAGGAAAAACTGTTATAACAAAATTACATTTTTCGTGAAAATAATCCTCCAAACCACAGGGGGACCAAATGAGAATTGTTTTATAATAACCCTGCGGAAAATTTGTGGCAATTGTAGTAATGGACCGGTTCCTCAGTACCAGTTGAGTACCAATTGACACCTAACTCGTCACCAAAGTTCCAATTTGGAACCAGTTTACACAAACAAACTCACTATTTAACAGTTGAGAGCCAATTTATAACATGCTTGTTAAGTGCGCAATTCGCGCGCAATAACAATCAGTGGTTGAGTGAGCATCGAAGACTATAAAATATAACATACAGATGAACATGGGTTCGATTCGGGGTGCCGCCATCAACATTAACGAAAAATTACAAAATAAAAATAAACATAATTTTATAAAAATAATAATAAAAAAATGTTTAAAAAGTAAAAACAAATACCGAATTTTTATAAAATTTTTATTATATTAATCGTTACTGAACCTGTCCTCTTGGACCAGTCCTGTGACTTATACTGTGACCTGTCCCTAGGGGCTAATTAGCCACCTCCAATGACAACCCCATGTAAAAGTGACAGGTTTTTCTCATATAAAGTTCCGGAACTAGGACCGGTCACTAGCCCTGAGAACCTGTCACGTGACTAGTTTTGAACCGGTTCTCTTTACTCTAGGGAAATCTGTATCTCCTAAACTATTGTTTGGAATGAAATGTACAGAAGAATTGTAGGGAAGGACCTAAGATTTCTGAAAATCCATCTTGTCGTCACAAAGTAAGCTACAGGGTTTCAAATTTAACTATCTCGAGTATGTAAAAGTTTCAAAAAAATAGTATCTTCTACAAATTAAGTCCGATTTCAATCGGCCAAAAACGACTGCAGGAGTGCAGATTTTATGAAGTAAATTTTTTTAAATTTTATTTTATTTAGTTTATACTATATTACAGGTCATAGAAAAATATAACTTTTATAGTTCTAACCCCTACTTATGAACTCGTGAACCTTTTTTGGTAACCTTTCCATTAGAGATTTTATAGTTATTTTAGTAAATTTTTGGAAAATTTTGCCCATCTCCTTTTAAAATCTTTGGTATTTTAGAACACGCTTTTTGTTCTCTTCAATTATCTTTTCACAAGAGTCCAATATCTCTCCATTGGTCTTAGCTCCAAACGATTTGTAGGATTAACCTATCTTGGTACAAAAACTATGTTATTGTATTGGTACACCTCCACAGCTTTCTTACTGTAGTGACATGATGCCAAATCAGGCCAAAAATATGGGGATACATTATGCTCACTGTAACTAATGACATTCTTGAGCATTAGCAACATAAAAATTTTGATCCGGAAGCTGCGAAAAATATGCCAGATTCGTCGTCCATGATACATAAAAATGTATTTTAACTATTCTTGGTTTGTAAATTTTTTGTAACATTCCTGTCTGGAACTTTTTGGACTTTGTATGTTTTCAAGTCTGCATTGACTTTAACTTTTTGCACCAAATAGTGTGAGCACTGAGCTAACCGGGTGCATTTCTACAAGATGTGTTTTTAGCTCTTTTCAATACCCTTTTTTTCTTGCCACACCAGTTTCCTATCAATGGTCAAATTATCCTGATACTGTTTACTAGCATTGGAAAAGTTTGATCGCAGAGTGTCCCGAGAAAAGCCTTTTTCGAGTTTTCGATGTAGACCCCTCAAACAATGCGTAAAAATTTGCTTAATACGAAAAATTAATTTCATTTTTTTTTTTTTTTTTTAATTGGTGTTCAGTTCCCCACTAGCAATTGAAAAATCATGGGTCCCATACATTTAACCCAAAAAAAGTTTAGATTTTTTAGTCGAAATGGGTATCAAAAAATTCGTTGTTGTATGCCGGTTATGGAAAAAATATTTTAAAAATTTTTTCCATGAGTTTTTGTTTGTCTAGAAGGCTTTCTAAGGCATTTTAATAAACATTTTTAATTTGGAAAATTATATATTATCAACAGTACTTAAATTTTTAATGTTTTTGCCCTAAAGGGAAAAAAAATTATGAAATTCTTATCCATTTTTTAAGAGAAATATCGAAAAAATTTTTTTGCATGATATACTAAAATGACGCTTTATGGACCAACAAGTTTTTTAAAATATATTTTTTTTTTATAATAGGGTAAAAATACCAATTTTTTGATATCCATTTCAAGACAAAATTCATTACTATTTTTTGGAGGAAATATTCTAGACCCGTGACTTACAATCGCTGGTAAGGAACTGAAGATCAATTTTATTTTTTTTAATATTTTTCTCATATTAAGCCAATTTTTACACTTCGTTTGAGGGGTCTTCCTACAAAATTTTTGTTTATGGGACACTCTAAGGACTAATTTGGATTTTTTTTTTTAATTTTTATATCCACCATCAAGAAGATGGGGGGTATATCGATTTTGTCATTCCGTATGTAACATGTCGAAGGAATCATCTAAGACCCCACAAAATATATATTTTCTGGGTCCTGGTTTGATTCTGAGTCGATCTAGCTATGTCCGTCCGTCTGTCTGTCCGTCTGTTGAAAGCAGGATAGGGCTCGAACGGGACAACATAGGAAAACGAAAATTGGCACAAATATTTGTCTTACATAAGGTTTATTTGATGTTGAAAATGGGCAAAATCGGTTAATAAACAAAAAAAGTTATGGGCTAAAAACTAGAAACAGGGTGTCCGTTTTATACTTTTCTTCTGATATTTCTTCAACAAAAGCATGTACGACAACAAAATTTTTTATAAATAGTTCGGGGATCGATATAAACTCTGAAACCGAAAATGGGCGTGGTCCGCCCACTTTAATGCCCACTTTACCGCCCCCTCCTATATAACGTAAAATTTGAAAAAGTTGATGGTGGGTATATAGATTCGGCCGGGCCGAATATTCGCGCTTGTTAATAATTTTAGGACGTACTACTTTCTCGTCACTCATTTTGATCAAATTCACAGCAAATCAATAATAATAACTGACGTATTTTTCAAAAATAACTAGATCAGAAAAAGCAAAAGAATTAAATATTCCTTGTCAATAAATTAAAAAAAAAACTCGGGTGACATTCTGTTTATTTATCGATTAAAATTAAATTTCTTTCCAAAATGGACCAAAATATTTAGTTTCGACCTACGTTTAAATTTCTATGTTTAAAATTTCTTTGCAACAAAATCATAAATGAATTTTTTTAGAGGTCCACTACCAAAAATTAATTTACTACAGAAATCTACAAATTAACTAAATTAGAACTGAATTGATTGAGAAATACTGCGCCTTGGAAAATACTTTTTTAGATTTGTATTTTCATTTCCATTTCCAAAAAAAAAAAAAAAAAAAAACAAATCCTGCATATCCATTTTCTTAAGACTTTACTTTTGTATCCTACTTTAACATATTTCACTGTATTTCTTTAAATCGAAATTTTCGACAATTGTGGTATGGATTTAATTTATTTAACAAGGTAATGCTTCTAGAAGATTTAAAAAATAACAGCAAAAACTCAATATATTTATAGCACAAAGAATATATTTTTTATTTTGTTTTTTTTTTATTTTTCCACACTAAACTTTTTAATTAAAATTTTTTAACCAAATATAACTTAAGTGGTTCATATGTTAATACAACATACACAAACAAAGTATTAACAGCAGTTACAAATACATATACTTAAGTACACTTATACATGCATATAAATAAAAGGAATTCTTAAGATGTGAGTACAAAATCTTATTTTTTAGTTGTTAATGGAAAGTTAATTGAACAGAATTTAAACGATTATGAAACATAATTATTTATTTTTAAAAAGTAAAGTTATATTTAACGGCTACGAGGGTTAGGAGATAAATTCGAACAGCACAACGAAAAAGAACGATTATTACAAAAGAAAAGTTTGCATATTTAATAAAAATTTAATAAGTATAGGCAACCATTTATGTGGACGGATGGGCAGATATTATTAAATAAATAAATTTATAAAATCAATATTAGTCATTACTTGCTAACTCAGTAAAAATAAATAAAAAGTTCGCAAAAACAAACAATCAGTTATTCTGATGGAGGGACCGAGAGACAGACATCATTAGACAAATAAATTTATAAAATCTACATTAATCATCACTGGCTTATTTTTCATTTTATCTCAAAAAAGCATCACACTTTAAAATTATTTAATTTTATTTTTCTAATCTACATAAAATTACTATTATATAGAAAACACGTTTATTGAGTATACGTTATATTTAATTTAATTGACGGCAAATATAGTTTCAATATTCAATTATTTCATAACACATGAATATTCGTATTGAAAAATAGTTTTTTACACCAAAAAACAAAAAAAAAAAAAAAAAAACAAGCGCGAATGTTATATTCGGCTCGACTGAATCTAAATACCCACCATCAACATTTTCTATTTTGTTTCCGAGTTTACATTGGTCCTTGAACTATTTGAACACAATTTCGTTGAAGTTTCACTCTATATGGATCGTGGGCTGTAAAGTAGGTGGACCACGCCCATTTTTGGTTTCCAAGTTTATATCGACCTCCGAACTATTTATAAAAAATTTTGTTGTCGTACATGGTTTTGTTTATGAAATATTTGCAGAAAAGTATAAAATGGACACCCTTTGCTTCTAGTTTTTAGCCCATAACTTTTTTGTTTATTAATCGATTTTATCCATTTTCAATACCAATCAAACCTTGTATAAGATAAATATTCCTGCTAAATTTCGTCCTCCTACGTTGCCCCGTTCGAGCCCTATCCTGCTTTCAACAGACCGTCAGACAGATAGACAGACGGACGGACATAGCTAGACCGACTCAGAATCTAACCAGATTCCAGAAAATATATACTTTATGGGGTCTTAAATGATTCCTTCGACATGTTATATACGGAATGGTTTGTATATTTAATAAAAGTTCATAAGGACTGGATAGCAATACACGGGTAAAGGGGTCTAAAAAAAAAGAAACTAAACCAGTGGGCAAGTTTTTTTTAAAATTATATTATTACTAATGACTGTTCTGTTCAAGTTCTAAATATAAAAGAATAAATTAGTTCCTATTGGGTTTTAAGGAAATATCTGACCTTATCCAGAATTATTCTAATTAAAGGTTTTATTGTGTTTCGGACACTTTTTTGCTCGAATAAGTCCACTTATTCTTAAACTCCGTTTCATTTTATACAGAGCTTTTAATATCCTTTAAATTATTTTTTACTAGAGTCCAATATCTTTCAATTGCACGGAGTTTCGGACATTTTAATGGATAAACCTCTTTCGGTATAAACTCTTACAATCTATTTGTTACAACTCCATTGTTTTGTTGTTGTAATGAGAGGAAGCGGTAATAGGCCAGAAAACAGCGGATAAACTGTATTTTCTTAGGAAAGGGGGAAGTCTTTTCCAAAGGCACTCATTCACGTATATTTCTGTGTTAATGCAATAATTTTTTAAGAATGTAGTGCTACATTCCTGCTTATGCATATTACTTCCCAAATCAAAAACTTTCTTGGGAATTTTAATTTCTTTGATAATCGAAAATTTTTAGCCATAATCCCTCTAGCATCTGCGACATAGAATTTCTGGCTAGGAAGCTGAAAAAAGTCACCCTGTACGAACGTTTCATCGTCTACTATACAGAAATAAAATTTCTGAAAAAATTCGTCCGAAGTACTTTCATGTTATTTTTTACCTCCAAATTCTTGCTTGCGTTTCTATTAGGATTTTTTTTTTCTACTTTATAAGTCTTCAGGCTAGACATCCTATCAAATTTTCTGATAAAGATTCAAAGCAATTAACTTTTTGTGACACTTTTCTTCCAGAGATGAGGTAAATTTCTCTCAAAATCCTTTCTATTTTGACTGAGTCCTACAGCCTGAAGATACTATTTGTCTTCAATTACCAAGTTACCATTCAGTGATCATGACTTCTTTGTATAACATGATGACCCAAGAAACTGTATTTTGCGGCACAACAGCCTTCCTTGCAATTATTTTATATGACCAATGCAAGATTTCATGAAAAATTTTAAATATTTTTTTTTTTTTTTTTTTTTTTGTTAAACTTCCATTTTAAGAAAAACCAATTTCGCTATTACCATGAAACTTAGCACATAGCAAGTGGGCGTAATGGCAAATATAAACTAGTTAACAGAATTATTAATTTTTCACCACATTAAAAGTTATAAGCCCAAGAGCATGCACTGATTTTTTCGTGCGCAATCCTTTCTATATTGATCGAAAAATAGAAAATGTATTTCTGGAATAATTTTTTTTAGAAAATCCTAATGTCCGTCTTTTTTTTAATTTTTACAAACTTTCCAATGTGCAAACGTTTATTTTTTATTCAATAAAAAATATTGACATTATATTTTCTTGGTTCTATAGATAATTTTGTTCTTCAACTAAATGCATAAAACATAATAAAATCGGTTAAAAATGTTGGGCTATATATAGAAAAAAACTTGACCAAGATCTTCCAAAATTTAGATTTTTGAAATTTCAAATATTGAGCAAAAATAACTGAGCAAAAATTACATTCTTATTAATTTGGTTATAATCCTAAATTTTATCCGTTTTGAAGAAACAGTTTTGTTAATATTAAAATATTGAACACCAGTTAACATAATAACAAAAAATATTTTCCGTATTTCTTACAAAAAATAAACTCAAAATTTTGCGTGACAAAACTAATTGAACAAACTTTGAGCTTAATAGTCTGTGACAATCCATTTCCTTTGGATCACTTCAAAGAAACTTTAAGGCCTATATTGGGAATTAAACAAATAGACTGCTATATTATTAGCATTAGTATTGCTATTCAAGCTTCCAAAATGTCACAGGAGAGTCTATCTGAGCCTATAGCAACCACTTCCCCATTGCTCTTCTGATTTACTATTTTCAATATGACTTAAATAGTACTAAGATCATAAAACTATGTGGTCTTCTTCATAACGTTTACCACTTGCCGATGTTACCAAATTTTAATTAATTTTTAGATTTAGTTTGGATCTTTATCATATTCGAATATCCTAGTGGCCACTTATCTCCGGACTCTGAAAACATTACTTCCTGCAGAATTTTTCGCCATACCTTCTTATTTATTGTATCATTACTTTTAAGTACCAATCGTAGCCTTTGTCCCAAAAAGCATTCCAGGCCATTACATTACGCCACCATGCTTTTTAGTACCCTAAAAGTATAGAGAATGGACCACGCCCATTTTCGGTTTCCAAGTTTATATCGACCCCCGAACTATACATACAAAATTTCGCTGCCGTACATGCTTTTATTAAAGAAATATCAACAAAAAAATTATGAAACGGACACCCTGTGTTTCTAGTTTTTAGCCCATAACTTTTTTGTTTATTAATAGATTTTGCCCATTTTCAATACCAAACAAACAAACGTTTATTTTTTATTCAATAAAAAATATTGACATTATATTTTCTTGGTTCTATAGATAATTTTGTTCTTCAACTAAATGCATAAAACATAATAAAATCGCTTAAAAATGTTGGGCTATATATAGAAAAAACTTGATCAGATCTTCCAAAATTTAGATTTTTGAAATTTCAAATGCATATTTTTGACCAAAATTAACTGAACAAAAATTACATTCTTATTAATTTGGTTATAATCCTAAATTTTATCCGTTTTGAAGAAACATTTTTTTAATATTATAAGATAAATATTTGTACCAAATTTCGTCCCCCTATGTTGCTCCGTTCGAGCCCTATCCTGCTTTCAAAAGACAGACAGATGGACAGACGGACGGACATAGCTAGATCGACTCAGAATCTAACCAGGACCCAGAAAATATATACTTTGTAGGGTCTAAGATGATTCCTTAGACATGTTACACACGGAATGACAAAATCAATATACCCCCCATCTTTTTGATGGTGGGTATAAAAAGTTATTTACAAATTTCTTTCAGAAAAACATCAAATATGATTTCTAATACTGAATACTTTTGAGGAATGGTAATTTTTCTTTTATGTTTCGACAAAAACTTTATTAGGAGTTCGTTAATATAAAAATGCAACAATGTATATGTTTTTATCTAGAGCGGAAAATAATCTTTATAATAAATATTCTTTTAAAAAATAATATTACTATGCTCACATGAAGACAATCCTCCAAATATAAATTTTTTAATTTAATTTTGGTCGACGCTGTAACTCGAAAAATATCATATGCAAACATGTTTTTCAAAGCATTTATCAAAAGCTTTAAGGCGATATATAAAATTTTTAAGTCGGGTAAGGAACAAAAATTCCCTAGATGTTAAATATTTTAAAATGTCCTTAGTACTATATTTTGAGCCCCAATAGCTGAGCTCCTAAACTCTTCTCTGCTACACTTATATGAAATTTTATATAAATGCAACCAACTGATTAGAAGTTACAGTTTTATTTCTAAAAATTTTCGATTCTGCCTTACTGTCTAATATTTGATGAAGCAACACTAAACTAAAGCTATCTTTTTTATGAGAGCTACTGGAATTTTTATTTTCGAAAGCATTAAAATGGACAATTTGTACTATTTTTCAGTCAATTTTCAGAACAAACATCTTGTTGATAATTAATGTATTTTATTACAATTTTCAAAAAAATAACAAACATATTTGGAGGAAAAAAAAAACAAGCGAGAATGTTATATTCGGCTCGGCCGCCGAATCTATATACCCACCATCAACTTTTTCACATTTTACGTTATATGGGAGGTGGGCGGCAAAGTGAGCGGACCACGCCTATTTTTTGTTTCCGAATTTACATTAGTCCTTGAACTATTTGAACACAATTTCACCTTATATGGGAGGTGGGCGGTGAAGTGGGCGGACCACGTCCGAGTTTATATAGACCCCTAAACTGTGTATACAAAATTTCCTTGTCGTACATGCTTTTCTTCAAGAGATATCAGCAGAAAAGTATGAAACGGACACCCTGTGTTTCTAGTATCCTGCTTTCAACAGACGGACAGACGCACGGACATAGCTAGATCGACTCAGAATCTAACCAGGACCCAGAAAATATATACTTTGTGGGGTCTTAAATGATTCCTTCGACATGTTACACACGGAATGACAAAATCAATATACCCCCCACCTTTTTGATGGTGGGTATAAAAATAAAAAATAAATACTTGAAGAAAAGTACACTCAAGTTAATGGAAGTTGATGGCTTCATTTAAAATTTTTTACTTTAAAAGACTTTTTATTTAAAAAAAAAGTGCACTGAAAGTTTATGAAATTTTTTTGTTTTTACACTTTATTTCCAAAATGTAAAAAGATTGCTATTGATACATAATGTCTATTTTGATTCGGTACCCAACTTTATTACGAAAAATTAAATTTCAATAGTCTATTAATCGTCACTTTTGACACATTGGAGTAATGCACAGTGCTTTGTTCCATAGACAAAAATCAAAATAAGAAAATTTTTCAAATTGTGTTGAAATATACGTTTTTAGAAAGGTAACAATATAAGTAGCTCATATAATTTAAAAAGATGTTTTTTGGAAATACTAGAGGGTGCTAAATTCAGACAATTTAAAGCAAATAGTAATGAACCAAAAAGTTGGTTTTAAATTGTTTTAGGAAAAAATTTATTTTTTTTATCAAATGCGTCAAAGTTTTGTTTTTTCAACTTCAGTATATTTGTAAATTTTAACTATTATTATCTTTAAAACAATATTAAAAGCTAAAAAAATAAAAATGTTGGAACGGAAATCGGTCGAAATCAGGCAAATTAATAAGTTACTGTACAGAAAATGTGGGTGCAGAAAATAAAATAATATTTAAAAACGATAGGGGTTGGAGGATGTATTAAATAAAATATTGTCTGACCCATAAGAAAATCTATATCCAATGGCTATCGCAAATTTTGATACTGTTTGGTCCAATATTTTAGAAGATAATGCGTTTTTCACATTTCATAATATATAGGAGGTAAGCGTATTCTTTCTTCGATTTTTCCAAAACTTTGTATATATTTACCTTGAGTCTAAAGTAATATATGTGTCAAGTTTCAATTTTCTGCAACACCTAATTCTATTTTTTATAAAATTAAAAACTGTATATTAGCCAGAAATGCGTTCTTCTCATTTCAGGATATATGGGAGGAGTGTTCTTGTTCCGATTTAAATAAAAATTGGCAGACTCATAAATAATCCATATTTAACTGCGTGAATTCTGACCAGTAGAATACCACCAGTATTCACGCAGTAAATTTTTAATTTAAATAATTTTAAGATATATGGGTGGTGGGAGTGTCCTTGCTCCGATTAAAAAATAAATTGGAAGACTTATAAGCAATCTATTTTTAATTGCTGCCACAAATTTTGGTAAAGTTCACCCCAGGACCAGAGGTAGGCGTGTCCTTGCGACAATTTTTTCAAAATTATGTATTTATTCATTCTAAGCCTAAATTAATTTGCGTACCAAGTTTCAATTTGCTACGACAAATCCATCTATTGTTGTTCCATCTTTGTATGGGATCTAAGCACTGTGCAACGTGTAGACGGAAGGACAGATATCATTAAGTAAATAAAATTTAAAAATCTATATAATAATTTTTCTAATCTCCACAGAACTAAAATTTTATACAAAAACATTTAAATGTCTATACTTAATATTTAATTAAATTTCCCTGCGGGAAATTTGTAGCAATAAGCTTTCAGAAAAATCATTTCTTAATCACCCTGTGATAACACAAGATAAGCTACAGGGTGTCAAATTTGGCTACTTCGAGTATGTAAAAGTTTAACAAAATAGTAACTTCTACAAATGAAGTCCGATTTTAAAGATTTTTATATTTCTGTAAAGTGTTTGGCAAGATAAAGAAAAAATAAGCTTACTCGCCTAAGTTATCTTTCATAGTTAAAAAGATATTTACACTTGAATTTTTAATTTTTGATTTTTTGCCTCGATTTCCTTTCGTTTTTCGGGAATAAGTCCTGAGGTATATGAGGTAAAAATTTGTTAAAAATATTTCTTAATTTGCTATATATTTCAAAATAATATGCTGAAAGAGTTTTTGGATTATCTCAATTTGTCTAGACGTGAAAAATATTTAAAATCAGCACTCTAAAATTACTATGAAAAATTGCTATTTTTTACAAAAATGTAGTACAATTCTTTCACTTTTTTCTCAAAGTTGCGTTAAAGAAAAAATTTGTTCTCTATATATTTCAAAAGATAAAGCTTCATAAATGTTTAATAAAGAAATTTTGAATTAATTTATGATTACTCCCTACATCAGGCATTGGTCGAATATGGTAAATTTCGGAAAAATGCTAAATATTTATCGATTAATAATAAAAAATGTCGCGCGAGATTTTTTAAATTTATTGGCGACATTTTATTAAAAAACTAATTTAGAATGATTTGACACTAAACTGCTTCCCGCCCGGCCAAAAACGAATGCAGGAAAGCGGATTTCATTGAAAAGTCAATTATTTTAATGACTTTTTTTAATTGCATAAAAAAGCATATTAGCATAATATTTTCGCCATTATTTCCTACGTAGTGTATAAAATATATATTGGTCTTTCATTTCTGTAAAAATCATTTGAAAAGCTTTACAAATAAATTTTTGGCAATTTTTCAAAATTGAAAAATATAAAAAAGATATAAAAACCAAAAAAATATTGTTTTGTAAAGCAAAAAACTCCGTCTACTTTCCAAAAACTAATAAGATATTGCAAGAATATAGAAATAGACTTAATTACCAATTCATTGATGTATAATATGTATATATAGATCGTTTTAAAAGCATTATATCATGATCTCAAAACTGACAACTTAGGTCAACTCTTACCAAATTCATTGTTTTACAATATTTCCATATGTGCGTATACGTAACACACAACTGTATTGGAACGTTTTGGTTGTTGAAAGAGATAATATTCGTAATAATCGCTAAAAATTGATTTGTAAAGCTTTCTAAATAATTTTTACAGGAATGAATGATCAATATATGTTCTATACATTACATAAGAAATAATGGCGAAAATATTATGCTTTTTTTGCAATTAAAAAAAGTCGTTTAAAAAATGATTTTTTTTTCACGAAATCTGATCTCCTGCATTCGTTTTTGGCCGTGCGGGAAGCAGTTCAGTGTCAAATCGTTCCCAATTTGTTTTTTGATAAAATTTTAAAAAGAAGCTCGCGTGACATTTTTTTTTATTAATCGATACAAATTTAACATTTTTCCGAAATTCAACATTTTCGACCAATGCCTGATGTAGGGAGCAAACATAAATCAATTCAAAATGTCTTTATTAAACATTTATGAAGCCTTATCTTTCAAAATATATAGAGAACAACTTTTTTTTTTTAACGGAACTTTGAGAAAAAAGTGAAAGAATTGTACTATATTTTTGTAAAAAATAGCAATTTTTCATAGTAATTTCAGAGTGCTGATTTTGAATATTTTTCACGTCTAGACAAATTGAGATAATCCAAAAATTCTTTCAGCATATTATTTTGAAATATATTGCAAATTAAGAAATATTTTTAAAAAATTTTTACTTCATATACCTCAGGACTTATTCCCGAAAAACGAAAGGAAGTGGAGGCAAAAAATCAAAAATTCAAAATTCAAGTGTAAATATCTTTTTAACTATGAAAGATAACTTAGACAAGTAAGCTTATTTTTTCTTTATCTTGCCAAGCACTTTACAGAAATATAATAATCTTTAAAATCGGACTTCATTTGTAGAATTTTCGATTTTTTTAACTTTTACATAATCGAGGTAGTCAAATTTGACACTTATCTTGTGTTATCACAGGGTGACTACAAGATGATTTTCCTGAAAGCTTAGGTCCTCCTCTACAACTCTTTCATACATCTGAATTTAATCGGACCAGTAGTTTAGAAGATACAGATTTATTACCAAAAAATTGTGACAGGTCCAGCTCATACAAAGTATTAGAACTAGAATCGGTCCCTATCACTTTGTTTTGTATTAGCTCTTTTTCCTCTAGGGTTATTATATAACAGACAATCATACGCCCTAGTGTTTGCACAATTTATCTGCTAAATAATTTTCCAAAGAAAAAAGAAAAAAAAAAAATATTTTTTAATTTCGAATGAATTGAATTTATAATTTCTATTCCATTATTTTTTTTTTTTTCTATTTGTGGGAATTTTTATTAATACGTTCCAATTGTTTATTTATCCATAAAAATTTTAATTTATATTATACTAGCCTCTTTTTCACACCGTTTATAAAAATTTAGTAGAGCAGAACACAGTATTAGAAAAAAACAACACAAACAGCTAAACAAAATCAAAAGAATTTGTAAACTAGATTTTCAGTTTTAATTAAAGAGTTTAAATATTAAATTAGTAAGCAAAAGGCTAAACATGGTAAAAAAAAAAGAAATTTGATTAAATAAACATGGTTTAGTTTCATTTACAATTTTAACTCTAAAAAAAGTATTTTTCTAAACACTCGCTTAGCAATATATATAAAATATTGATTTTATTTTAAATTTAACAAAAATATTTGCATTAAATTGTTTTAATAACGCTTCACTGTACATTGGCAATTAAATGAAAAAAAAAAAAAAGAAAAAACAAAAATCAAACATGTATAAAATTGTTAAACAATTTAAAATACAAAAAGCACGAAATATAACAAGACAATACAACAAAATTATAAGACAATAAAAAGGAAACAAAAAGGAAACTGAATTAATTAACTTGCTTTTGTAAACACATGTATATATAAACATACGTACATATGTATTTATATAAACAATCACTTATACATGTAACATTATTCACCTAAAAAAAAAATAAATATAATAAATACGTATTTATTCTCACATACCACAAACTGATGATACAAACACTAATACATATAAACATAATTTAAATTTTATTTAACATGAAGTGCACAGATGACATGTAAAATTTAATTTCAACTAAATATTGAACGGAAATTAAAAACAAACATCTTTCATTCAAACATGTTTGAAAATATTTAAATATATTTTTTTCTTATTTAAAGGATTCATGTATTCATTACTAAAATCCTTTTTAAGTTAACTAAAGTTTCATGTTTTGTATTGACTTTAATTTCAAGTCAAATACCATAACATCATCATTATAATGGGTTACACGAATTCGAAATCCAGTTTTTAAGAGCAAATATTCAAATTAGATGGGGAATTTACGGAGACTTGTGACTGTGAAGTTTTAATTTAATTAATTATGAAAAATGTTTGGATTAAATATAATTTACAAATACTTGGAAAAAATTGCATTTAAATATTTGATGTTGATGAAATTATTTTTTAAAATTATTTTTTAATAAAAAAAAAAAAATTACAAAATTATAATATTACACAGGTGAACAACAAAAATGGGCTTGAAAAAACACTATGCAATTTTGATGTATTGTGGTTCCAGTAGTATAAATATGGTCCAAATTTTAAATTCTATGGAGAAGTTTTTTTTTTAATTTTTAAGTAAAATTATAGATTTTTTTAGACATTTCTCCACATAATTAATGATAACTCAAAAAGTGTTAATCCGATATTATTAAAATAAACTTAGAAACATTTAAATTTATACAACCTTTAATCCGTTTATATATTGCGTTTCAATCGGCTCAGTAGTCTCAGAGTAATAATAAAAAAATTAAGCAAAAAATACATTTTTTACGTGAAAATAGCAAATTTTTTTGTTTAAAAAAAATTATGAAAAATCTAAAAGGGCGAAAATTGTTTAGTTTTATTACTTTATCACAAAGCCACATATAACAGCAACAAAATGAGATATCGATCATAAAAATCTATTGATTATTTTCGAATTTATTCGCAATTAAGTGAATTCGCTCATTTTCACAAAATTTTAGTTTTTTGAGACATTTCTCCACTTATGTTGTCATAACTCAAAATCAACTTGTCCGATATTATTAAACTAAATTTACAAAAATTTTGCCTTACAATATCTTTAAATGATGTATTCAATTGTTTTTGATGCGATCAATAGTTTCAAAGTTATGAAACAAATTGTTAGGAAAAAAATGTAAATTTAGTAAATTATTAACCGATTTTTACCATTTTCAACACCAAACATACCATATATAGGATAAATATTTGTGCCAAATTTCGTCCCCCTACGTTGGCCCGTTCGAGCCCTATCCTGCTTTCAACAGACGGAAATCTAATCAGAATCTAACCAGTACCCAGGAAATATATACTTTATGGGGTTTTAAATGATTTTTTCGACATGTTACACACGGAATGACATAATCAATATACCCCCCATCTTTTTGATTCACATGATATGATAAACTATTGATCGCATCAAAAACAATTGTATACATCATTTAAAGATATTGTAAGGCAAAAAGATATTGTAAGGTAAATTTAGTTTAACAAAATCGGACATGTTGTTTTTGAGTTATGACAACATAAGTGGATTTTTTTTAGTACCCAATTTTATTACGAAAATTTTAATTTCAAAATCCAATTAATCGCCAATTTTGAGACAGAAGTGTATTGATTTGAATGAAGTATGTATCGTTTTGTTTGCAACAAATTTGTAGTTTCTTTTGTTATAAGAAATAATTATGGTAAAATAACATCGATGTCATTAACCAAAATAAAACAAAATTTTAATCAATTTTGAATCTCTTTGAAAATTTAAATACATATAAGTACATATTTAAACAACAATTTACCCAATTTAAAACATCACAACAAAACATTAGGGCCGTTTACTGATCAAATTTTAACCCAAAGTTTAAGTCTAATTGTAGACAAATTGATTCATTTGTGTGAAAAGAATGCAATTTTATTTTATACTTTAACTCTTGGTTAATGTTGCCAGTAGTTGAGAAAAAAGGAAATAAAAAATAAATAAAAAATATGGCCAGAAAAAATCGAATATTTCTTTGTTTAATCCAAGACTTAGGCAGTTAAGGAATGAATGCAGGAAACTTTTTAATAGGGCGAAAAGGTCGAAAGTTGCAGTAGACTGGGACAATTATCGTCGCAGTTTCAACACTTTCAAGAGAGAGACCAGAAGGGCTAAGAGGGAATCTTGGGAAAAATTCTGTGGAGACTTGGAAAGCACTACGGATGCATCTAGGCTACGTAAGGTACTATCCAAGGATCCTGGCACGCACGGTTTCCTCATGAACCCTGACGGTACCTTTACCGAGAGTAGTAAAGAGACTCTGGAACTACTGATGAGCACTCACTTTCCGGGCTGCATAGACGATACGAACGAGGAATCTGTAATTGGAGACCTCCCAGCGTCACCAACCCACTTTAGTGAATTAGTAGCTTCTATTGTTGACGACAGAAAGGTAGCGTGGGCGATATCGTCTTTTGAACCCTATAAATCACCGGGCCCAGATGGGATCTTCCCAGCGCTACTGCAGAAGTCTATATCAGTCATTATGCCATGGCTGATCCGAATATTTAGGGGTAGTCTTGAATTAGAATATATTCCTAGGGAAGGGAGAGAGGTGACTGTGGTATTTATCACCAAAGCGGGAAAAATAAACCATAGTACCGCGAAGGATTATAGGCCGATTAGTCTGTCATCGTTTTTGTTGAAAACTCTGGAAAGACTAGTTGATATCCATGTCAGGGGCATTCTCTCGCCGGCAAATTTTTTTAGGGCACAGCATGCCTACCTAAAGGGTAGGTCAGTCGAAACGGCACTGCATGACGTGGTCGGCACGATAGAGGAAACGCTCGACAGGAAAGAGTATGTGATGGCTTCCTTTCTGGATATAGAGGGCGCCTTCAATAATGTGAACATATCGTCGATTCTTATGGCACTGGATGACCTGGGAGTCGATCGGGGAATAAGGAACTGGACTGGGAACATGCTGAAATGCAGGTCCATCAATTCCAGTTTAGGTCTGAGCACCTCAAGGAAGGTCGTGACAAGAGGCACTTCACAGGGAGGGGTATTATCCCCACTCTTGTGGAACATTGTTGTGAATAAAGTCCTTTTTGGAACTTTCGAAAGAAACCAAATACCTTGGCGTGATTCTGGACTCTAAGCTCTCGTGGAAACGTAATGCTGAGAGTCGCATGCAGAAGGCACTGTGTGCTTTCTATACATGCAAGAAGACATTCGGGAAAAGATGGGGTCTAAAACCGTACATCGTCCATTGGATGTATACTGCGGTTATTAGACCCATTCTTACCTACGGTGCTCTTGTATGGTGGAAGGCTGCAGGCACGAATTAATTCAGCTAAGACACTTTCGGGTGGAGCTGATATGGGTTCCGGGCCATACAGGTATACGAGGTAACGAAATGGCGGATGAATGCACAGTAAATGCATCGTCTTTGGACGAGGCACTCGCTTGCGAGGACATTCTCACTACCTTCGTTACTGTATCCAATACTCTTGATGAATGGGCGGTAAATGAGATGGAAAACAGGTGGTCATCAATCACCACTTGTAGACTATCAAGAACTCTCTGGCCACTCCGGTCTCGGATTAGAACTAGAGCATTACTTTCTATTGATATATCATCGATAAGGCTTCTAGTAGGTATAATCACAGGGCACTGTATGATCGGGCGCAAGTCGGAACATATGGGTTACCCAGGGAATAGCTTTTGTAGAAGTTGTTTAGACGAGGAAGAAGAGGAATCCGTACAGCACTTGTTATGTGAAAGTTCAGCACTGATCCATGATTCCATGATCTGGATTGTCTCAATGACATGCCACTTTCAAACCTGATTGAACCTAATGGCCTCCGAGTGCACTCGCTATGGCGGGCGACCCTTATAACCTAACCTAACCTTGTTTCATTTCAAGGCTTATTTTTTCTAGTTGTCGTTTTATATATATTTTATATATATATAGTTAGGGACAAAACTATTTGTACACCTCATATATTTCGTATACCTTCAATAGTTTATAAAGAATTTAAAATTGTCGTATGCAGTATTATTTTTAATATATTTTTATTTAATTAAGTTATAAAAACAAAATTAATATCCAACACATTATTTAAAAAAATACAAAATAATGAAAATTCATTGGGACAAAAGTATTTGTACATATAATCTACACCTACTTATAATACTTATATTGGAAAAATTTAATATTTTGTGGGTCCTCCTTTTGCATCTATCACGGCCAGTAATCTTCTGGGCATCGATCGGACCAAATTTCTCGTTTCATCTGGAGATATATCCTTCCAGGCTTCCTCCAAAGCAATTTTAAGTTCATCCCTGCTTCGGACGTGCTTTGTAGCGACTTTACGTTTCAAAATATCCCAACAGTGCTCGATGGGGTTTAAGTCAGGTGATTGGGGAGGAGAATTAAGTTGTCTTGGTGCATGGTAAAGCAACCACTCCTTCACTGAACGCGCTGAATGTTTTGGGTCATTGTCCTGTTAGAATATCCAACTTTGGCCAAGACCCAAACCATCTACGGAATCCTTCAAATTGTCTTCCAATATACGTTTATATTGATGCTCGTCCATTACACCATCTATAAATACCATTCGCCCTACCCCACTGGCTGCTATTGCCCCCATACCATAACACTTCCCCCACCATGTTTCACTGTTGGGGTCAAATTGTTAACATCTAACGCTGTATTTTTTTTGCGCCACACTTTTCCCCTGCTATCATTTCCGAAAAGATTGACTTTGGTTTCATCAGTAAACAAAACCCTATTCCAAAATTCTTCGTCCTTATCAATGTATCGTTTGGCAAACTCTAAACGCAAATGCTGGTTTTTTTTACTAATCAGCGGTTTCTTGCGGGGAATTCTACTTGCATATCCCGCAGAATGTAAGATCCTCCCTACTGTTTTTGGATGAACAATTGTTCCGGTAGTATTTGCGATTTGTTCCGCTAATTTTGCCCGAGTTACTCTTGGATTTCTTGCCACTTCTTTTATCACCAAGTTCGCTTCACGTCTGGAAACCTTTTTTGGCCGTCCAGTTCTTGGCACATTTTCAACAGATCCGCTGTTTTTATACTTGTTTACAATGGAATGTTGCAAATTTACTAAATTACTTATATTCCGGAGAGATTTTCCTTTTCTATGTTCATCAATAATTACATTTTTAATATCCAAACTCAACTCTTTTCGCTTTCCCATTTTTGATGTGCTTATTATTCAAAACGTTAAAACCAACTTCTTATTTTGTAAAATAAAACTCGATTAACGAAGAAAATATAACGGTATTTAAAAAAAAATCATCATACAAGAGTCCAACGTACAAATAATTGTACAAAGTACTGATGTACAAATACTTTTGTCCCAAAGATTTTTACTTAACTTGTACTTTTTTTTAACAATGTGTTATATATTAATTTATTTTTTATCAAATAATTCAATAAAAATGGACCTGAATTAAAACTACATATAATAATTTTTTATTCTTTATAAATTATTGAAGATATACGAAATGCATGGGGTGTACAAATAGTTTTGTCCCTAACTGTATATATATATATATATATATATATATATATATATATATATATATATATATATATATATATATATATATATATATATATATATATATATATATATAAATACATACATATTTATAAACAAAATATAGAACGCCTGTCAGCAAAACGATCTAATGAAAAATCGTATAAAAAAATCCCATCAAATTTGTATTTATTTCACTTGAAAAATAATCCTATATTTTAAAGTGACTTTTCGTTACTTTTTTTTTGCGGATAAATACACAAAAATGCTTAAATGGATTATTCCGAACAAATAAAATTAATAATAGGAAGTAAGAAATTATTAGCCCTTTTCAGGCATTTTTGAAAATCAAAAAATTCTAGATGGGTTCATTTGAAGATAAAGTCTTTTAAATAGTTTCATGAATATAATAGCTCAATAATCTGGATTATTCGGTAATCTGGACGGCTTTTCCTAACATTCCATTCCATAACTATAATGCAAATTAAACAATAAAAAGTCCTTTTTTATTAAAATTATAATATAACTTAGAAAATATAATAAGAAATGATATAAGTTAATCTAATGGTTGATTCTAGTTGAATTCCTTAATTTTCAGTTAAGATTGTTCCAAAAATGCTTCAGTAAAAAGAGTACAAACACATTTGTTTAAGATAAAAAAATTAAAATATGGAATGGTAGTTGAAAAAATTTTAACTTAATACACTAAAGCCCGTTATTATAACTTTCCAATAACTAAAGTTAGGATGTTATTGTTCACTTTAACTGTTTTTGGTTGTTATAAGTATAAGTTAATCCAAAAGTGACCAATAAGCTAAAGGTAGGAACATCTGACCATTAACTTTTATCGAACGGTTTATGTATTCAGAGCTGCCATATTTTCTGCTTTATAAAATAAATAAATAAAATCATATTTATTCCGCTGTAGTTTTTAGTAATTTGTTTGTCTATATTTATATTTGCTCTAGCGTTGTCTTTTAGTTAGTTTAAACTCATTTATTTTTAAAATTTCTTTGTTTTTTATTCTTTTATATTTCCGTTAGTGGCAGTTACGTTCAAATAGTACATGTTGCCAATACGTTAAATGGCCAAAAGTAATAGGTTTTTACTTTGATATTGCCATATTATCAAAATTATAAAATTTACCTTAAAACCAAGTTGTAATAACCAAAAGCAGATAAAGCTCACTTTATCGTTCACTTTAGTTTATCTTACTTTTAACTATCTGATACCTTATAGGTAAGTTATAATAACGGCCCTAAGTGTTTCACATATTAAATAAAAGATATATTGTGATAGAATTTTTCAACAAAGTTGGACCATAAAAAAACATTTCGACAATCCGGATTAAAGTCTGCAATAACACTGGTCGACAAAAAATTTTTTTTTCGAGCTCCTTCAAAAAAAAATATGTAGACTAGATTGAATTCCGCATGCTAAACTCGAATCGGCTTTCAGTTTTTTTCCATCAGGTCGGAATATTTTTTTTTATGGGCGTGTCTATTATTTCGCCCATAGTAAGGCCATTACTCTAGTATATTTCCTCATAACTCAAGAACGGTATGTACGATTAATCAAAGTGATACATCAAAATGCGGACTAAAAATATCTTCAAATATCTTTTAATAATAAATGAAATTTTAAAAATCAAATTTTCGGTAAACATTATTCAGATGACACATACTTGGTTAACGTATGATAAAATTAGAAGTTTAAAAAAATACACCCAAAAAATGTTGTTTAATTTCTAAAGAATCAATTTCAGAATGTATTTTTATTATTTTATTTAATGTTCTTTTAGCTTTAACTCTGAAAATAATTAATATATCTCGTTTTTAAACAAATACAAAGAATTTTCATTTTTAGCACTTTTTTCTAGCACCTTTTTTAATTTTTAGCACATTCTAGCACTTTTCTTAGTAAATTCTAGCACTTTTTCCCACTTAGGTTTTGGCAACACTGTCTCAGAGTGAAGGTCTAGAATATTATATATGAAATTAATATGAATTTATATCTCTTCTAATATATTATCAGAGACCGGATTTTAATACTAAAAAAACAATCTCTTTATTTTTATTTCAATCGAAAAACAATCTTTAATGTTCAAAAAATAATAAAAATCCATCATGATTTTTTTATTTTCATTAATAATTTTATTTTTTTCATCATGATGGAAATAAAAATATAAATATCTTTTGTGGTATTTATTACAAAAGTTGAAAATTATTTTGAACTTTTTTCATCGGATGGAAAAAATTATAAACAACAACAATTTCATTTGAATAAAAAAAATATTTTGAAAACAAAACAAAAGTATGAATAAAAAACAATCATTTGAAATTTTTTTCGAATTGATATTTATCGTTAAAGATATATATTTTTTTCATCATTGATGGATATTTATTTAAAAAATAAAAATCCCTCACATATTTTTTTCAACAAATGAAAAAACATTTTGAACATTAAAGATCTTTATTTTGATTGAAAAATAAAAATAAAACGTTTTCGGGTGCTTGTATATTATCATATTTTTGTCTTTAATAAAAGTTTATTTGCGAGGGAAGGATAATCAAGAAGAAGATGAACAATAGTAAGTAAAAGGTACATATAAATTATAGGAACAGATATTAAAATTAAAGTAATAGATTTGTCATAGGCGTTTTTAGTAAATTAGTGTTGAAAAATTTGTGAAATAAACAGTTTTTATATTCTCCTGAGCAATTGGGATTTTGCATGTGGCCCGTTTTGAATATAAGCCCTCGAACTGATACTTGTTTTTTTTTTTATTATTAAGCCTTCAAGTCCGACGTTTTTCTACATGAATTAGTTTCCTTATTTTAAAACAAAACGATACTAAAATCGAAATTGTTTAAAGAAAACTTTGGGGTCGAAGGTGTTATAATTTTTGTAGCAATAAATTTCTCTTAAACTTACACAATTGTTTTAATAACAATTAAGTAAACTTCGATTTGGTTTATAACTTCTACAAAATTTTATAATGACATCAAGTGTCCATTACTTCCCATCCAATACAATTTTTGCTTCTCCTAGGAAAGTTTATAAACCAACACGTAAATTCATCGCCATGCATGCTTGCATGACCGCTGTGCATGCATGTGACTATAAAAGGCGTCACTAAATTAAACCCTGTTTAAGGTTTCACGTTTCAACTTAATGGACTAATATGAACTGCAGAGTAGCGTGCATTTGGTTCTCTTCTCTAGTTATTTTTTTTTTTTTTTACTTTTCCATTTGTTTTGTAAAAACTCATTCAATATGAAATGAACATGATTTTGATTATCCAATGTGCAACATGTTAAAACATGTCCTTAACCTCAAATCAAATCAAAAAGATATAATTGGTCACCAAATAGAAAAATAAATAAAAAATAAATAAAACATAATGAAATTATATTTAACTACATTTAACTAGTTCAAATAGAAGCTAATGTAATATAAATGTAAGTAAATAAGTCATATCAGAGATACTATACTGTATAGTAGTGTAGCCAAAATTTAATTTTCTACGTTGCACATTGGGGTAAAAGGCGTCGAAAATGGCGATTAATTCAGGGAAAGGCGATATTAATATTCTAATGATCACATTTCATTTTTTTTTTTTTTTTTATTGATTATTAGTTAAAAAATTCAGTTTTAAAATTAAGATTTTTTTAGCAGAACGGTAATGTCTGCCCGTCCGTCTATACAATAAAGTTAAATGGTTCGAAAATTATGCATTATTCAGAGAAGGGTGGTATCAACACTTTAATGATCATGTTTAGTAAGTAAAAAAATGCATTTTTAGAATTACAAGAGGTTTTTGGCTGAATGGTAATATTCGTCCGTTTGTCTATACATTTGGGTTAAATGGGCCGAAAATGCGACTTAATTCAGGGAAAGTTGATATCAAAATTTTAATACTTTCATTTGGTTTTCATTTTAATCGAGAAGCGGAAAAAAAATATTTTTCAAATTTTAAGATTTTTTAGAGAATTCTAATGTTTGTCCATCTGTCCGTATGTTTGTTAATATTTGCAACTTTCCAATTCAAAATCGTTTAACTTTTGACTGAATCAAGATAATGACTCAAATTTTTCTTAGTTCGATAGATAATTTTGCTTTTTAACCAACTACATAAAATATAATAAAATCGGTTGAAAATATTTGGCTATATATGGAAAAATCTTAACCAAGATCTTATAAAATTTAGATTTTTTTAAAATTCTAATGTATATAACTCGAAAAATATATAAGATAAATAGTACATGCAAGCATGTTTTTTAAAGGATTTATCAAGGACTTTAAGGTGATATACAAATTTTGGATATCGGGTAAGGAACAAAAATTCGCTAGTGGTTAAACATTTTCCATGACACTAGTACCCTATTTTGAATCCTTATAGTTCCGCTCCTGAGGCGTATATTAGATCCTGCTTCTAAACTCAAAACTCCTCTGCTACACCCATGTGAAACTTCATGTAAATCCAACCAGCCGATTTGAAGTTACAGATTTTTTCCAATACTTCCCCACTGTTTAATGTTTGATAAAGCAAAGAAAATGTCTGGCACTTAAGCTGTTTATACCCTACACCACTCAAAAATATTGGTCTAAGACCCACCTTAATTTATACCAATTGGCTTAGAATCACTTTCTGAGTCGATTGTAAACCTTGTAATCAAACTACAGGTCGCAATTTTGAACCAAAATTAATGAAATTTGGTACAAAGGTTTTTTATAGCCCAGGGACGAAGCCTATTGAAATTGGTTATGATCGGTCCATTATTTCAGGTAGCCCCCATACAAATGTCCTCCCGGAAAAGGGTTTAACGATCATAAATCCCTTAAATATAGCAATATTTTAATGAAGTTTGGCGCATATAAGTTTCACATAAGTCTAAATAATTTTTAAAAAGATCGGTCCATAATAAAACATAGCTCCCATATAAACCCCTTGCAGAAAATCACTTTAACGGGCATAAATCCCATTAAAATGTTAGTATCAAGTTAGTATTCAAAACAAATAAGTTTTATATGAACATAAATAATAGTGCCAAATTTTACAAAGATCGGTCCATAATTTACCATAGCTCCCATATAAGGCCCTCTTTTGGGAATCACCCAAAATTTAATAAATTCACATAAATGTCAGCATCAACGTAATATTCTGTATTCGTATGTTTTATTTTACACTTATGAGTATCGGTCCACATTTGACTCCAAGTCTAATAAAAGACCCCTCCCCGAATTATAATGTACACAATGGTGTAGGGTATCATATGGTCGGGCTTGACCGACTATATCTTTTTCTCTCGTTTTTATATGAAATCTACTGGAGTTTTTTTGAAAAAAAAAAAAAAAAATCAAATCGGGCTATATATGCGCACGATTTTTTTTTTTTTTTTTTTTTTTCATAATATTTAAGTGAAAAATATATACTATTTTTCAGAAAATTTTCAGAAAAAACATTTTAAGTTGCCTTCCTTGAAAATTAAAAATTAGTGTATTTTAGGACAATTTTCAAAAAACTAACAAAAATATTAGGACAAAATATGAATTACAAGTACTTGAAGAAAAGTACACTTAAATATCTGAAGTTGATGGTTTCATTTTAAGTTTTTACCTTAAAACACTTTTTATTTGAAATAAATACACTGAAAGCCGATAAAAATTGATTTTTTTACTATTATTAAAAAATTTTAAAAAATGTTTAATTTTGACAGCTCCTTATAAAAAAACAACACAATCTAGCATAAAGATTTTAATTGATATTGATACATTATTTTGTCTATTTTTATTCAGTATCAAATTTTAGTACAAAAAATTAAATTTAAAAATTCAATTAAGCGCCACTTTTGACACATTTTACCCTAACGTGCGTTGTTTGGAACAGGATGCTATACGGCCATTTACGTTGATGATCAGAATAAATTTCAAATTTTTTTCTCACCAATATTAATGATTTATAATCAAACGATAGCTAAAGAAAAATAAGTAGACCCATATTTTTGGATTTTTAAAAATAGCTAATAAAAAGGATAAAATCGACATTTTATTAAAAATAACTCATATTAAACTTGTCCAATCCTATTGGACACTTAAATTATAATTAAATTATAATTTTTATATTAATCAACATAAATTAATATAAGATCATTTTAAGCAGTGTATGCTACTCAAGTTTAAATAATTTGGCAATGCCATCATCACTTGAATTCATTTACAAAAGAAACGTTATCGGTTTTTCGTCAAGTAGCCGATGGTTTGATTAAAACCCCTAAGGAGACTTTTACAAACGAAGTAAAAGTCACTTGCCATTTTGCCATCGAGCCATCTACTTGCCATCGTGCCATCTGCCATTTTATCATCAACTCATCTACATTTTCTAAACCACAGCAAATACTTTAATCTAATTTACTTAAAATTAGTAATAGTAAGAAAATTGAAATAAATTGAAGTTAAAAAAAAGCCACCAAATATTTACCTCATTTCTGGATTTTCCTGCAAACTAAAAGGTGAGAAATTGTTGCTACACCACTAATTAAATCCCCTTATTTTTCTTTATTTCCAAAAATCCCCTAAAATTATAATTGCTCTTATCAAAAGAGTAATTATAATTTATTCTCCATTATAGACTGATAACCCCCTTTATCTCTTCAACAAGCCCCACTTGTCATCATCTATAAGAAGAATTTACATACAGTAGACAACCCTACTGTATTCAAAACTCAACTTAAAACAAGCGCGAATGTTATATTCGGCTCGGCCGAATCTATATACCCACCATCATGTTTGTCAAATTTTACGTTATATATGAGGTGGGTGGTAAAATGGGAGGACCACCCACATTTTTTCTTTCAGAGTTTATATTGGTCCTTGGACTATTTGTACATAATTTCGTTGGCGTTTCACCTTATATGTAATGAAGCGGACACTCTGTGTTTCTAGTATTTTGCCCATAACTTTTTTGTTTATTAACCAACTATGCCCATAGCCCAATCCTAAACAAATCTTATATAAGATAAATATCTGAGCCAAATTTCGTCCTCCCTATGTTGCCCCGTTGAGCCCTATTCTGCTTTCAACAGACGGACAGACGGACGAACATAGCTAGATCGACTCAGAATCTAACCATCTAAATATGTATTTTATAGGGTCTTAAATGATTATTTTGACATGTTATAAACGGAATGACAAAATCAATATACCCCCCATCTTTTTGATTGTGGGTATAAAAATGTATATAAAATGTTCCTTTTTTCGTTCATATTAACTTTTTTGCGATTTATCTATAAATAATTAAATTTTTTAAGTTCATTGATATTTATCTACAACCATTTATATTTGCTACTTATTCAATCTTATAATTCTCCTTTAATTTTATAAACCTTTTTTTAAATAAATCTAAACCTCCAACGAAAAACGATTACTTAACTGTTCATTAATTTCACTATAAATCAATCGAATTCTAAACCACAACGCAATTAAATATTAGACGAAAAACTTAAAAGTCACATCATAAATTAAACCGGAAATTTATGTTCACTTCATAGCCAGCAAATAAATAGTATTTATTGATGTATATAAATTATCCTTAAAAGTATTTTAATTAACAAATATTTTATAGATTTATTTACAAAATTTAAGTCGACAAGTTAACAGCAATAATGAAAATGAGTTGACACATTATTTGCGAATGCACATACAAACAAGTTGATTGTAAGCAATTTTAAAGGTATTTATTAATCAATAAGCTAGAGTAAATAATTGCATGTACTTAAGTACACTGCTATATAAAAGTCTACTTATATTTCTAAATTAAACTGGACTCATTTTGTCCAGGAACAAAAAAAAAAAAACTGAGCAGAAATTTGTAAAACGTCTTTTAAAATTAAATTTTATTTTTTAGTTAAGAAAATTTACTATTTCTCTAGTCTTCTACAAATTGCAGCATTGTTTATTATGTATAGTAGGTATTTTTAATTAATTTATATAAGAATTTCACAAAAGTTGTCTACATAAAGAGGATTATTTGAACATTTGTTTAAGAAAAAGTTGTAATACTTATACCAAACAAACAAAAATTAATAAAAAATAAAAAAGATATCTTAAGGACTAAAAATTATTAAAATTTGTGAAAATAAAATTTTGAAAACGCCTAATTTTCAAAAAATTATGGACCGATACTCATAAAAATTTAGACAGTAAATTCTATTTAAATAAAACTTATTTATGTCGAATATTAACTTGATACTAATATTTGTATGGGAGTTATGTACGTTAAAGTGATTTTCGGAACAGGAGTTTATATGGAAGCTATGATCAGTTACGGAGCGATTTTAATGAAATTTGACACAAAGATTTATACATACACAAAACTTCTTTGAAATATTAAAATATAGTCTTATTGAAAAAAAATTTTAAGTAAATTTTTAATTTGAAAACGAGACTAAAAAGACGAAAAATGTTTATATATTAATGTAATTAGTGTTTATAAAAAACCGACTTTTCAAAAAACCGGTTTGACGGTTAACCGAAAATTGGGCAAAATTAAAAAACCGGTTTTTCGGTTAACCGTCTACTTAAAAACCGGTTAAACCGGTTAACCGACATTTTAATAATTGCTTTAATTTTTTCGTTAAAAAATAGTTTTTCAGCTTATTTAAGCATGTACCAATTAATAAACACTGTTGTTTATAAATAGCTACAGATTTACATGGAAAGTTTATACTAGTGCTGTGCAAGTATTGAGTATTAGTATCGAGTACCGAGTATTTGCCCGATTTTTTTGGGAACTCAATACTATAAAGTAGTTACTCAATACTTTCAGAGTTCAGTTTTTCAATGATATCATATTAAAAATACAACGGCTAAAATACAACTCTGTATAAAGATGCAAGTAAAATTTTAAATATATGAAAATAATTTTGCTGACTTTTATTAAAGTTGAATTTAGTTAACGTTTTTATTTATTTTGTGTTTTGTATAAACAAATTTACAAAATTTCATAATAATTTATTAAATATATTTGTTTTAATTTTAAATAAAAAATTTATTAAAAATTATATTTTTTAAATAAATAAATCAGTTAAGTATCGAGTAATATCGAGTACCCAAATGAAGAACTATTCAGTAGTATCGAGTATTCAAAAGTAGTAGAATTTTCCAGCACTAGTTTATACTACTCCTTTTCAGGCTTTAGACTAGTTTTAATATAATTTATAAAAACAATTTTTTGTCACCTTTTAGCACAGCTTTTGAAGCTTTATAATGATTTAAAATTATGCTATAAAGTATTTTTAATGCTATTTTTTTTTTTTTCTTAATTTTTCTGATTTAAAAATAAAATTAAATTATCGAAATTTTAAATCATCTCAACAAAAAGAAAATTTGATTTATTTTCACCGCTTTTGAAGTTTTTCTCTTAAAGAAATGTTTATATAAAAATGTAATTAATAAAAATATTTTTGGAAAAATAACTAACATTTTTTCTGCTTCAAAAAGAGATCTGATTTCAATTTTTTATAAGAATTATTAATAATTCAAAAGTATATTTTCCGCGTTTATTTAGTTCTACTTTTGAAGACTTTCTTTTTTTTCCTATTATTCTATATAAAATCTTATTTTTCCTTATGCTATACATTAGAAGGTGTAATGTTATTTTCTTTTTTTGGAAAATTTCATTCGCATGAAATTAAAATTTTTGTAAATGGTATGCTTAATTATCTATCTGATATTATTATACATACAGTTTTAAAATATATTTAACTTCTAACAAGTAAATATACCACCTGACGACTTGTTAACTCAAACAACAAGCATTTTTAGTTGTTTCAAAAAGTTATCTTATATTTTAAATTCAGAAAAAAGTAATAAAAGGAGGAAATTTCGTGATATTTTTAGCAAATTTTTAAAACCGGTTAACCGACACAAACCGGATAAACCGGTTAACCGGTTAACCGAAATTGAATGTTTCAAATTAACCGGTTTGCAAATAACCGAAATTTGAAGAAAAAACCGGTTTTTCGGTTAACCGGTTAACCGGTTTATAAACACTAAATGTAATTTAATTTATACCAATCGGCTTAGAGTCAATTTAACGATTTCCGTCCGTCCGTCTGACCGTCTGTCGGTCCACGTAAACCTTTTAATCAAATTGAACAAAAAATCATTTTGAACAAAAAAATGAGATTTGGCACACAGGTTTCTTACAGTCCAGGGACAAAGCCTATAAAAGATCATAAATCCCTTAAATATAGCAATCTTTTAATGAAATTTGGCATATATAAGTTCCATATAGGTAACTGACCATAGCTCCCACATAAACAGCCTTTTCATTAAAATGTTAGTATCAAGTTAATATTCGACACAAAAAAGTTTTATATACACTGCCGCTCATCTCAATACGATATAAATATTATTCAGATTTTTCGGTTTCCCTCTCAAAATTCATAAGAGTATTTAAAGTTTTTACAGTTTCAGTTTGATGTTAACATTAATGTCCTTCATTTAGATTAAACAAAGCATTTTTAGAGATTGCTTTTATAAATTTATTAAAGTTAATATAACTTCTTTAAAAAAAATAGTAATTTTGTTTAGCTCATCAGAATACGACATTTTTCTATCTATTTTATTTTGTAATAAATTAAAATCTGAAAAGTTTTTTTTTTTATTGATTTTAATAAAAATTAAACTAGTTTGTTTTGAATTCCTACAAAATAGGATGAAAAAAAGCGTTGTCAACCGAGGAAATTGGCAAAATCAAAGCCTATAAGGAATGTGGACTAAATATTAGCCAAATAGCAAATAAAATTGGTCGAACTCGTGGTGTGGTCAGTAATTATCTTCATAATCCATCCAATTATGGAAAAAATATGAAAAGAGGTACCTATACTGTTCCTTCGGCTGCAGATAGAAGAGCAATTATGAGAAGTGCTTCAAACTCCCAAGACTCTGCTGCTAAAATCAAAGAAAAAACTGTCGTTAAAGCAAGCTTAGCAATAGTAAAGCGTATAATAAAGAAAGCTACTAATCTTAGACGATTAAAAATAAAAAAATAAGACACCCCTTAACCCATCTCGAAAAGAAAAAAGACTACATTTTAGCCGGCATCATATGGGAAAAATAATGGCACAGAGTAGTATTTTCCGATGAAAAAAATTAAGTTTAGAAGGACTATTTGCACGATTTGCAAAAAGAAGAAATTTATTTGGAGCGTCATCACAGCTGTGTTGGTGGTGTGATGGTTTGGGGTTCAGTTTCCTACTATGTAACAAGCGATTTGCAATATTTTACTTCAAAAATGAACGCAAATTCGTATATTACTGTTCTGGAAAAAGCATTTTTCCAATATTTTTAGCTCGATATGATGGACATATCAACATGATTATGCACCTATTAATACTGGAAATGTGGTTAAAAAACTGGATTAGAAAACATACTCCCCGGATTTAAATATAATGCAAAATGTATGGGGATGGTTAGCTCGTAAAGTGTATGAATCTGCGAAACAGCATAAAATAAAATCCGATCTAATTGAAGCCATTGACAAAGCGTGGAGTACGATTTATTTGGATTATATAAAAAGCCTTTATGACTCAATTCCAAACCACATTTTTAAAGTTATCTCTAATAAAGGAGGTGGTACAAATTACTAAAATAATCAAGAAATAAAAATTTTTAAAGTTTTTATTGAAAAAGTTCGACAATTTAAGCTTTTATTAAATTTTAAGCTATATGTCGTAATGTGATGAGTCAACACTTTTAGTCATTATTTTATTTTTTTTTTTTTTTTTTTTTTGTTTTTTAACGCGTATTTCTGAATTATTATGAATCATAATATATCGTGTAAATAAAGTTTAATTTAAATTTAAAAAAGTTAGCTTTATTTATTATTCACCAGCGAAATATTAAATGCCAAAAGCAATTTTTATATGTGTCGCATTCAAGTGAGCGGCCCGCTTTCGGGAATCACCCAAAAGTGAACAAATTCATATAAATGTTAGTATCGACGTAATATTCTGTATTCGTAAGTTTTATTTTACACTTAATATGAGTATCGGTCCACAATTGGCCTCAAGTCTAATTAAAGACTATATCTTTTTTTCTCGTTTTGTATTACTTTTCTACTTCAGAAGTAGAACTAATGCCTATTTATTTTATTTTATTATCGGAGTTTTCTTTCAAGAATTTCCTTTCAATGACAACACTTCACAGTGGTACATAATCGAGATTTTTGGAAATAAATCTGTAAATTCTAATCGGCTGATTGAATTACATAAAATTTAATATGTGTACAAAGCGTACAATGGTTTGGAAGGGGTGTTCCATATACCCATCAGGAGCGGAGCCATGGGGGCTCAAAATAGGTATATCTGACATAGAAAATGTTTTATCGCTCGCCAAATTTGTGCATCTTATGCAATTTCAAATACTTTTACATCTTCTTAAAGTTCTCGATTTATGTATTTATATCTTATAGTTTTTAAGTTATTTGCATTTGAAATTTAAACTATTTCAATTTCACAAAATCTTGCTACAGTTTTTTCAATATACATATAGGCCAATATTTTTGTCTTATTTTCTTAAGTTTTTACCAAGTCTACAAGAGAACAAAAGTATCTATCGTATGGAAAAAAAAATCGATATGCTTCATGAGTCCAACAATAAACGACTTTGAAACTGAAAAATGTGTTTTTAGTATACACTCTTTTTTCTCTGAAACAAAATTTTAATTAAGAAGATATAATAATTTTATACTGAAAGGTATCTTCACGGAGTTGATTTTAGATTTAAAAACAAGCCCCAACGCCCAACAAAACTATGTAAGGACCATCCCGAATTTGACCTATTTTAAATCAAAATTTTGACTTTAGCCTTTATGTTCTAAAATATTAAATACTAGTTCTGCAAAGCGAATACAGATTCGAAAACTCCAATAAAAAAGCTTGCAATCGTAAATTGCCTTATTGTCTCTGTTTGGCGGTACAAAAGCAGAGTTTGTGGGACAAAAAAAATCCAGCAGAATGGAATACGTATTTTCTGTGTCGCTACACACATTATCAGCATTCGTGGTGTCTTAACCATTTCGGTTTCATTGAAACCTAAACATCCAGTGTGTTCCACTGGCAATAGTTTTTCTCAAACCTGCAATAAACGTGGATTTTATTGACAATATTAAAGATACATTTTTGGGATTTTTGTAGATTTTTGAAAATTGTGGGATTAATTAAAAAAAATAATCTATAGCTATGTATTGAAAAAACTGAACCAATATTTAGCAATATTGAGATGGTTAAAATTTCTAATGCAAATAAATAACACATGCAAGCAATGAAAAATTTTCTTTGTCAAAGGTACCTTAATTTGAGTCCTAATACCTCGTGAAGGGTAATGTGAGTCTAACTATTCTAAGTCGATCTAACTAGGTCCGTCCGTCTGTCTGTGTGTTGAAAGCAGGATAGGATTCGAACAGGACGAACTAGGGGGACAACCGTTATCCACCCATCTCCCATATAAGCTGAAACGTCAACGAAACTTTGTACAAATAGTTCAAGGATCAAAGTAAACTCGGAAATAATAAATGGGAGTGGTGACCCACTTTACCGCCCACCTCCCATATAACGTAAAATTTGGAAAAGTTGATGGTGGGTATATAGATTCGGCCAATTTTTTTTTTTTTTGTTTTAATTTTATTTCAAATGGCTGGCTACTTTAAAAGTCTCCTATATATGTATATATGTACATTGTACATCATTCTAATTTCAGTCATTCTCTTTCTTCGTAATGAACTTTCATTGTAGTAAGCTGAAACCCATATGGTTAAAAATATATTTCTTATAAAAAGTATTTTTTCCCCTGAAAATCGTTACAACATATTTATAACCATTCATATTGCATATTTCTTGTATGTGTCTATCTTGGTTGTAATTATAATGCTGATACTTGTTAACTTGAAACCCTTTTTTCAAACATTCAATAAATAAATTTTAAATAATTCAATTGAGATTTTTGCTGCTCATGATTTCAGTTGAAAAGAATTGCATGATTAAAATTTTAAGGCAATTTCCGTGAAAGATATAAATAACGAAAGAAAATATTTCATTGAAACTTAATTAAATATTCAGCGAAAGTATCGAAAGTACAAAGACAATAATAAAAATTTAACAAAATGTTTAAAATATCATGTAATTTAAAAATATTTTAAAAGTTTAGAAATACGAGTATATAATTACAAAAGGAATCAACAAACACATATGAGGAACTTCAAAAATGTCGAAATTGTTTGAAACCTAATTTAAGTGTATTGTATTTCCAAAGTTTGTTTTAAAATTAGGAAAAGTGTTGATGAATTTTTGTAAATCTTACAAAATAATTCGGAAATCCTAAATTTTAAATCATTTGCGTATAATCTCACAGAAACCCAGGCATTTAAAACTAAAAAAAAAAGAGCTTTTAGATTCATTTTAGTTTTGCACTGACAATTTTCAACTTTTTTATTTAAACCATAAACCAGTTGAAAGGCAAGACTTAGGAAATTCATTTGCTGTATAATAAGTATCCGGTTTACTATCCGTTGAAAGGTTTTGTAGAGATAAAAAATTAAACGAAAAAATTACTATTTTTGAAATTTTGCAGTTTTTCAGTGAATTTAAATTTAGAGCGTAGAATTTTAAAGACGAAGGGATTACCTACAGTCAGTGTTGCCAAAACTTAAGTAGGAAAAAGTGCTAGAATTTACTAAGAAAAGTGCTACAAAGTGCTAAAAATTAAAAAAAGAAAAGGTGCTAGAAAAAAGTTCTAAAAACAAAAACTCTTTGCATTTGTTGAAAAAAAGAGATATATTAATTATGTTCAGAGTTGAAGCTAAAAGAACATTAAATAAAATAATAAAAATACATTCTAAAATTCTTTAGAAATTAAACAAAATTTTTTGAGTCGATTTTTTTAAATTTCTAATTTTATCATAAGTTAACCATAGCTGTTCATTGTGAATATTTTCAATCAAAATATTTGTTAAAAATAAATTATTTTAATATTTTATTTATATTTTTAGAAATAAATTTCTTTAAAATTATTTTATACTCTTTGTAATATGATTTTCAGTTACTTAAAATTAATTTGAATAAAAATTATTTAAATATTATTCCATTTGTTAACAAGTTAGATAAAATAATATTTCCACAAAAGTATTCGAATATAAATTTATAAAATATAAATCAAATTCTTAAGTCTTTAACTAATTTTAAAATATATTTTATTTCTTTAGTTTGAATACAATTGTTCTTTATTTTATTTTCCATTTTAAAAATAAAATAATATCTGTTTTAAAACATTCAATTTTTTTTATTCATAGAAAACTTTTGAATATTTTTATTCAACATGAATTTGTTTGAATAGTTTTAAATTTACTTTGAAAAAGAAAAATAAGTAAAATATTTTTTTATACTTGAATATTTGAAAAAATTTTATAATTTTTTGTTATTCAAGCCTTTTGAGGCTGAATATTTTTATTTTTTGGAGTTTTTGTTGAATAAAATAATAAAAATATTTATTTTAAATGTTTCTATTTGAATATAAAGTTCGCTCAGTCTTTAAGTGACCGCGATTGCAATCAGACGTATTTAATGTCATTCTTTTAAAAATAAAAAACAATCCATAATATCAAATATTATTGAAAACAAAAATATTGAACTGTTAATTACCAAAAACAAAACGTATATTCTTTAACATACAATTTTTGTTATACCGAAGTTTAACAATAAAAAGTCTTACTCAAAGGCAATGTTTATAAAAACAAAATATTTGAGACAACAATAATTTAATATACATAAATTGAAACAAACAAACAAAATATTTTTTAACAACAACAGTGAACACACAAGCAGTGTGCAAAACACAAGTGCTTATTAAAAACAATTATTTAAATCTATGCATTACAGCAATAATACTACACTATCAGTATGGATACTGGTGAAATAAACCTTAGTGAAGACAGCAGTGGCGATGATAATGATTCAATTTGGCAAAGTGTACCAACAAAACGCAAGCAGCTTGAATCTCCTAAAGTACATCAACAAAAAAGAAGGAATTTGTTCTGTGAACCAAGCACATCGACAAACAACAAATATGCAGCTCTTAGCATTGATGATGATGAATGCGAAAATAATGAATCAACACCAAAACCTCCACCAATTTATATACCAAATGTACAAAATATTAGTATTATGCTAAAAAAAATTAATTCTTTAATAAACTCTAATGAATTTAATTATAAATCTTTAAAGGAAGGTCAGGTACGTTTAATGATTAAATCTGTAGATTCTTATCGCAAAATTGTTAAGTATTTGGAAGAGTCAAAAATTAGTTTTCATACTTATCAGTTAAAGCAAGAAAAGGCGTATAGAATTGTAGTTAAGGGTCTTCACCATACAACACCAATCGAAGACATAAAGGCTGAACTCTTATTATTAGGCCACCAAGTCAGAACCGTAACTAATGTAAAAAGCCGTGTAACTAAAGAACCTTTATCTATGTTTTTCGTAGATTTGGATCCTAACCCAAATAACAAAAATGTATATGATATTAAACATATAAACAATGCCTTGGTTAAAATTGAACCCCCTTTAAGAAATAACGATTTAGTTCAATGTCATCGGTGCCAACAATTTGGACATACCAAATCATATTGTAAAAAACCATATAGGTGTGTTAAATGTGGCATGGACCACGCCACATCAGAATGTACTAAACCCATTGAAACCCCTCCTCGTTGTGTTCATTGCTTAAATAACCACACGGCTAATTATAAAGGATGTAGAGTGTACCAAGATCTTATTTCAAAAAGACCCCAAAGACAAACTCGTTTTATGTCATCTCAAAGAGCCAATCAATTTAATATAAATTCATCAGAATACCCAAATCTAAATAGTAATATGAACAATCAACATAACAATCGGTATCATCCATCCTACTCTGAAGCTGTGAAATGCCCTGATGCGAACTATATATCTCGTTTGGAGAAATTAGAAAACATGATGGAAAATCTCATGAACATGATGTCAATGATTATGACCAAATTATGCAAATAAATTTTAGAATAGGAATATGGAATGCCAACGGGCTTTCTAATCATAAAAACGAAACTGAAGTTTTTCTTAAAACAAACCACATAGATATATTTTTAATATCTGAAACCCACTTTACAACTAAGAATTATTTTAAAATATATGGATTCGACACTATTAATGCTTTTCATCCGGATAATAGAGCTCATGGGGGAGCAGCGATTTTAATAAAATCAAATATAAATTATGAAATTTTGGATCCCTTCGAAAAACCTTATTTACAAGCAGCTGGAGTTAAAGTCAAGTGCAATAATTATGACCTTAATATTTTTTCAATATATTTTCCGCCTAGGCACAGTGTTAAATGTCAGCAATATGATGATTTCTTCAGTAGAATCGGCCCAAAATTCTTTGTTGGTGGTGATTTTAACGCGAAACATCCATGGTGGGGTTCACGTTTAGCCAACCCTAAAGGAAAAGAACTATATAAATGCATTTTAAAGAATCACTATTCAACACTTTCTACAGGAAAACCAACATATTGGCCAAGCGACCCTACTAAAATTCCAGATCTTTTAGATTTTGTTATTTTTAATGGTATTTCTAGATCCCTTTTAGATATTGTAGATAGTAACGATTTAAGTTCGGATCACACTCCAATTATCGCTTATTTTAATAATCATGTTGAACTTGAGGCAGCAAATCAAAATATATTTAGTCATAAAACTAATATTTCTCAGTATGCTAATTACATTGAAAACAATATTAATTTGAATATATCAATTAAAAACGGATATGAGTTGGAGGATGCTGTTGAATCTTTTTCTAATCTCCTATGTCAAGCGGCTTTTGTATCCTCACCAATAACTACTCCTCAAAACGGAAATATTGTAAGAATATCTGGAGAAATCAGAAATCTCATAATGAATAAACGGTACTTACGAAGAATATACCAAAGAAACAGAAATCCTTTAAATAAAAATAATTTAAATAATGCATCAAATCATTTAAAAAGGCGTTTAAAGGAACTAAAAAATGATTCTGTTAAAGATTTCTTGATCAATTTAGGACCAAATCAAACTGATGACTACAATCTGTGGAAAGCGACAAAATACCTCAAACATCCTACAAAAAAACATATTCCTATTAAAGATGCTAATGGAACTTGGTGTAAATCAGACCAGTCTAAAGCGGATGCGTTTAAAAATCACTTGGAAGAAGTTTTTCATCCATATAATCTAAATCAACAAGCGCAAAAGACTGAAATAGAAACTTTTCTTGACGTTGCCTGCCAAATGAGTTTTCCAATAAAGCACGTTACATTGTCAGAAGTTCGGAAAATGGTTTTAAAACTTAACAATAAAAAAAAGTGCTGGTTATGATAGTATTTGCTCTAAAATGATCAAGTCTTTACCTAGAAAGGGTATAATCTTTCTAACCACATTGTTTAATTCTATTTTAAGATTAAATTACTTTCCGTCTCAATGGAAGTACGCAGAAATCATTATGATTTCAAAACCAAATAAACAGGAACATTTAATTAATTCTTATAGACCAATAAGTTTACTACCAATAATTTCAAAATTGTTTGAAAAAATATTACTAAAAAGAATGTTGCCTATATTAGAAATGCAAAATGTAATTCCGGAACATCAATTTGGGTTTCGGAATAAACACGGTACACCCGAACAATGTCACCGAATTATTGATGAAATTTCTAATGCTTTAGAACGTAAACGTTACTGTTCCGCCGTATTTATAGACATACAGCAGGCCTTCGATAGAGTTTGGCATTCAGGACTCCTGTATAAACTGAAAAAAATACTTCCGGCTCCATTTTACATTCTTTTGAAATCTTATTTACATGAGAGAAAATTTTATGTTAAAGTAAATAATCAAAAATCAACATTTGGCTTAATTCACTCTGGTGTTCCACAAGGAAGTGTTTTGGGACCAGTATTATATACTCTTTTTACATCGGATATGCCCATAGCAAATGATCTCACAATTGCAACATATGCAGATGATACTGCTATAATGGCTTCCAGTGAATCTCCCTCTGAAGCTTCTAACATATTACAAATTGGACTAAATCTGATACAAGAATGGCTAAACAAATGGAATATAAAAGTAAATACAGATAAATCAGTTCACATAACTTTTACATTGAGAAGAAATAATTGTTCCCCTATATCTCTTAATGGAATAAATATTCCACATTCAACTAATGTAAAATATCTAGGACTTTGTTTAGATAGAAGATTAACGTGGAGAGAGCACATCAAAATGAAACGGAAGCAACTAAACATTAAGACAAAAAAGATGTACTGGCTTTTAGGACCAAAATCTTCACTTACATTAGAGAATAAAGTTATTTTATATAAAACTATAATTAAACCAGTTTGGACTTATTAAATAAAAGATATATTGTGGCAGAATTTTTTAACAAAGGTGGACCAGAAAAGCATTTCGACAATCCGTATTTAGGTCTGCAATAATTATTCAGATTCTCGAAAAAATCGAATAACTTAGGTTTTTAAGTTCCAATGAACCAAAAAATACAATTTAAATATATAACTTAACTTATATATAAACTACAATAACTACAATTTCTATTTTATTTTCTGAAAGGAAGGTCAAGCACATGATATCTTTTTAGTCTTTTTATTTCATCGGTATCATTCAAAAGGTTAATAGCTAAAATATTTGAGTGGTTGCTTAGTCTATGTAGATATCTGTCACTAAATTTGTTTATTTCGGCCTTAATTGTAGATATACCAAGATCGCGATGTATATTTTCATTGGTTATAAACCAGGGAGCATTAGTAATTAATCTCAAAGTTTTGCAAAGATACCAGTCCAAAACTTTGAGATTAATTACTAATGCTCCCTGGTTTATAACCAATGAAAATATACATCGCGATCTTGGTATATCTACAATTAAGGCCGAAATAAACAAATTTAGTGACAGATATCTACATAGACTAAGCAACCACTCAAATATTTTAGCTATTAACCTTTTGAATGATACCGATGAAATAAAAAGACTAAAAAGATATCATGTGCTTGACCTTCCTTTCAGAAAATAAAATAGAAATTGTAGTTATTGTAGTTTATATATAAGTTAAGTTATATATTTAAATTGTATTTTTTGGTTCATTGGAACTTAAAAATCTAAGTTATTCGATTTTTTCGAGAATCTGAATAATTATTGCAGACCTAAATACGGATTGTCGAAATGCTTTTCTGGTCCACCTTTGTTAAAAAATTCTGCCACAATATATCTTTTATTTAATGTGTGAAACATAGGGTATTAAGTTAAAATTTACTTCAACTAACAATCCATATTTTAAGTTTTTTATCTAAAAAAAAATATTGCTTGTACTCTTGATATAATAAATAACAAGGTACAATAACACTGGTCGACAAAAAAAAATCTTCCACCATAGACGAATAAATGTACTTGATGTGCTAAACACGAATCTGCTTTCAGTTTTTTTCCATCAGGTCTGGATTTTTTTTAATGGGCATGTCTAATATTTCGTTCATAGTAAGGCCATTACTCTAGTATATTTCCTTATAACTCAGGAACGGTGTGTACGATTGACATAAGTGACACACCAAAAGATGCGGACTAAAAATATCTTCAAATCTTCCAAACTTTCATGCAAAATTTTAGATTTTTTTATTAAAATTTCTTTTAATAAATGAAGACATCTAAAATGTTACGGTTTATCATCTTTATCTTAAAGCTGGTAATGCTGCGAATAAAATAAGGCATGTATCTTAAAAATTGATGAAGAAATCTAAATTTTATTCACATTAAGTAAAAATACCCATTTTACATGCAATTGAGTAGAAATACAGTAGTGGCAAAAAAAAAAAAAAATATTTTTTCTTGAAACAAAAATCCACCTAGGTGGATTCTGACGAGTTAAACAGGAATCTGCATTCATTTTTTTTCTATCGGGTACTGATTTTTTTATGTGCACGACTAATATCATCCATCAACTTATTCAGCGGTCACACTATAAAATTCGAGAACGGTTTGT
This sequence comes from Protophormia terraenovae, assembly GCA_951394005.1. Taxonomy (NCBI): domain Eukaryota; kingdom Metazoa; phylum Arthropoda; class Insecta; order Diptera; family Calliphoridae; genus Protophormia; species Protophormia terraenovae. The sequence continues at coordinate 88,322,721 of OX596074.1, forward strand.
CAAATTTAGGCTATAACTCAAGAACCCTTTACACGATTTTGATAAGTGATATATCAAAAGATGCATACGAAAATTTTCTCCGAGGTATATCAACAATATTTTTCATTCGCTCAAGAATTTCAGAGTTATGGATCAACAATTTCAACACTTTTCAAAAAAATAAATTTTAAAATTTTCGGTACTAACGGAAATATTAACTGGAAAAAAAAATTATATAAATTCAGCTCAAAGACATTTAGGTCGCTATATATTAAAGTTCAATTTATCTTAATTGGACAAACTGTTCTCGAGTTACACAAGTGTGACTGCCTAGAGGCGGGGTCATAATAGTCATGCCCATAAAAAAAAAAAATCAATACGTGATAAAAAAAAAAAGTAAAAGCTGATTCTTATGTAGCACGTTGGAAAATTGATGCACAAATCTTCATTGGATTCACAGTTAAGTTTGGATACCCATGTATACCTATAGCTAAGTGGAAATCAGCGTTGGGGTAGTGCACTAAATTGTGAGTGCATTCAGCTTTTCACTAAATCGCACTATAGTGAACAAATTTTGATTTTTAACTATTTCCCACCACTATAGTTATAGTGAAACATTTCTTCACTACCACTAAAAAATTTTAGTGATATTGCAATTTTTTTCACTAGAACTAAATTTAATTAAAAAATTTGCACTACACGCAATAGAGCAAAATCTGAACAGTCACTACACAAAAGCTGCAAATAAATTTTTTTCACTAAACATAAATATGAAATTTTTTTCTTCACTAAACACAAACATGATATTTTTCAAATCAATCACAACTCACTGAACTAATTTTAGAGAGCTATGATGGTAATTATCAAAGTTATAATCGTTTTAGAACAACACTACATAATTTAGAATTTCTTTTATATTTTTTTATATTGATATATTCATATATAAACGAGTAATTCATTTTCCCACAGACCGAACGCTTAAAGTTAGAAAGATAAAATGTTGGTCTCTCGAAAAATATATCCATTATTCAGCGATTTCGAATATTTAAGAGACTATATTTGTATACAATATATGTTTTAAAATACATTTTAAGTAGAGTTGTGTCGTTCATGAAAGAAATATTTCAGTTGAACGATTCAGTTAAATGAATGATATGAAATACTTCAAAATCTTTCATGTTTATGTTTCACTTTTCACATTTCTTTCATATTTCATTCTTTTCTTCTGTCATATTTTTTTCAGCTGATTTAAATATGTGAATTCATCCGGCAAAAAAATATATATATAAATAATACACAAATGTGGTATGTTCAAAATAACTAAATAAAAACAATGGTTAACCATTCATTAGACATTGTTGTTTCACAAAAAAAGAAAGAAAAAAATAAAAAATAAAGAAAAAAAAAAACATATTTCATTCCTACTTCAGTAAATGAAAGACAAGTAAGAACCTTTCTTTGGTTTCTATTTCATACATACTTCAGAAAAAAAAAACATCTTTCATTCGTTTCTATTTCATTCATATTTCAGTAAATGAAAGATGAAAAAATGAATCTTTCTTTGGTTTCTGTTCCATACATACTTCAGTAAATGAAAGATGAAAGAAAAGAAAGAAATATTTCAGTCAGTCGTACTGACCGATAACGAACGATTCACCAAAATGAAATATTATTCCCAAGTCTAATTTTAAGTTTAAAATTGGTTTGTGAAAATGGGGGTCTTTATGTTGTATTTAATAAAGAAAGTTTAAAAAATAATAGGTCACCTTTCAATGTAGTGAACAATTTTTAAGTTCCACTAACATTAGTGGAGGGTTGTTTTTTGCACTAAAGTATTTAGTAGGGTGATCGATTATTCGACTTTTTTAAGTTCAGAAAAAACCGGTTAACCGGTTTTTTTGCAGAATTCAATATTTCTATCAAAAGACTGCATTTCTTGAAGAAAAATCAATACATTTTTTTTTTTATTTTTTGAAATAACTATTAATCCAACAAGAACGAGAAACATATATATATATATATATATATATATATATATATATATATATATATATATATATATATATATATATATATATATATATATATATATATATAAAACTATATATATATATAGTTTAAGTCTATATATATATATATATATATATATATATATATATATATAGGTTATTTGTATGGGGCCTAGGGGAAATAATAGACCTATCATAACCAATTTCAACACGCTTCGTCCTTGGACTATAAGAAACCAGAATTGCGTCCTGTATTTTGATTACAAGTTTTACATGGACGGACAGACGGACATCGTTAAATCGACTTAAAGCCGATCGGTACAAATGAAGGTGGGCCTGAGACCAATATTTTTGGGTATTACAAACTTCAGTACAAACGCATAATAGGCATGTAGGGTATAAAAATTGTAAGAAAATAATCATCACAAATGATATTAACATTTACTTAGCATAAACAGCAAAAATGGGTTAATATGGAAAAAGCAAGAATCAATTTTATTGAAACTATTCTGCAGGTAAAACTTTTTTAAAACAAAATCTTTGAAGAACAATTTCTTCGTTGAATAAAAAAAAAAAACTAAAACATTTAAATTAGGTGCAACGATATTACAGGTGCTACAACAGATAAAACAAATTTCATTCAGGATAATTATTAAATATTTATTTAATCTTAAACTATATTTTTAAGACATTAAAAATCATACTTTTTGAATATTAAAAAAATAATCATAAATTTCGATTCAAATATCAATATTTAGTGCATGGTTTTTGAAATAAAAAGGTACTTTTAAAACCGGTTTTTTGGTTTAAAAAAACCGGTCTATTCGACATTCGAAAATTGAACATTTTGAAAAAACCGACAGTACATTGACTGAAAAAACCGGTTGGAAAACCGAGTCGATCACCCTAATATTTAGTGAAGAAAAAAATGTTACACTAGGCTTGAGCTGAAAAAATTTTAACTATCACTAATTAATTTTAGCGGAAAAAATATTTTTTCACTACCACTACGCTGAGTGAGGCTGATATTTTTCAACTTACCACTAAAAAATAAAGATTGTAGTTAAAAATTTTGCACTATCACTAAGTGTTAGTGGAAACTGCAAATTTAGTGCACTACCCGCAACTCTGGTGGAAATACACTAGTGGGCGAAAAAAAAATTTTTATTTGTCTTAAATAAAAAATAGGTGTATTAGATGGATAAATTTTTCATATAATCCACCTATTTTTTTTATTTAATAATTTTTTGTTGCCCACTAGTGTATTTCCACTTAGCTATAGGTATACATAGGTATCCAAATTTAACTGTGAATCCAATCAAGATTTGTGCATCACTTTGTATAATACGTGGATTTATTTACTCATAGTTTCGCCAGCTTTGAGATAAAGGTGATAAACTTAAATATTTTTGGTGCTTTCACTTTTAAAAAGAAGTTTTAGTAAAAAAAAGAAATCTTGAATTTTGCATGAACAAATTTTTTTCCGAAACTTTTTTCGGAATATATCCTAAACTATTGAACGGATAAAAATTTGATAGTAGAGCAATTTAAAGCTAATTTTATTCCGCATATCGTGATATATCATTTATATAAATCGTGAATACCGTTCTCGAGTAATAGTGAAATATACTCAAGTAATCGGCATATTTAGGGCACAATATTAGACACGCCCATAAAAAAAGTCCCGACCTGATGAAAAAAAACTGAAAGCATATTCGAGTTTAGCATGCGGAATTCCATCTAGTCTACATAATTTTTTTTTTTTTTTTTTGAAGGAGCTACAAAAAAAAATTTGTCGACCAGTGTAATTCGCAATGAAATTATCTGAAATTTTGAATTAGTCTTAGTTTTCACGAGCTCAATGGCTGTATCAAATATTATTAAATTCAAAAGAGGTGAGGAAATCAGCTGGTTAGTTTTAAATGGAATAAGTTTATTGTTTTTCTTTTTTTTTCAGATGTTCGGACAAACGTAATATAACATTCTCACTTGTTTTATTCTATATACATCTATATATATGAAAGAGTAACGTGACTGACTGACTGATTCATCATCCCACAGCTCAAACGGCTGAAGCTAGAGAGACGAAATTTAGAACGTAGGTAGGTTTTCCTCCATATAGACCCACTAAGACGGGATTTTTGGAAATTCGAATGTTTAGTCTGTAAAAAAGGGTAAAAACGGGTAAAATCGGTAACTTTATATCTCCTAAACTAATAGAGATACAAAAAAAGTTGAATAGTTATCGTTATTCATCTAAAAAATAATTAGACAGGTGTCTGGTACTTTTTTGAAAATTGGCCGTTTTAGGGAGAAAACGGGTAAAAACTGTATTTTGGTACTTTTTTGCCACCATATATATCTTTGAAACCAATCAACATACAGATAAAATTTATGTCGTATTCATAACTTATCAAAAAATGGGAAATACGAATTTGGTACTTTTTAAAAATTCAAACGTTTAAGGGGTAAAAATCGTACCTATTTTCGGTACTTTTTTCATAAAACATTTGTTTATATTTATTGAAATATTCATATGAGTATTTTAATATGGGATACCACTACAATTTAGAAATTTATTGAAATACAATTTTTAATACTTCAATGGGTGAAAAAAAGTACCAAAGAAAGGGGTAAAAGCGGGAAATTACATTTTATTCAAACTTAATAATGAATTTTCAATTACATTAAACATAGAAACATGAAATTAAGAAAATGTAGATAGGAATTCACAAGAGTGGAATTTGTGGTACTTAAAGAATAGGTACGATCCTGTGGGTAAGAATTCAAGAGAATGGACTTTGTGGTACTTTTTTCTTCTTCTATTGGTACTTTTTTGCATTTTCTGTAATATTTAACCTAGAAACATGAAAATAAATTACGCATGGTCCGATGTTGGAAAGAATTCACAAGGGGGGACTTTGTGGTACTTTTTCGTTCTTCTAATGGTACTTTTTGAATTTTATATAATTATGCATATAGAAACATGAAATTAAAGATATGTGGTCCTAAATGAATGAGAATCCATAAGAAGGGACTTTGTGGTATCTTTTTTCGTTTTTCTAATAGTATTTCTTGTTCTGCAATTTTTATCCTTAGAAACATAAAATTGTAGATGTAAGGTCCTAAGTGAATCAGAAACCTTAAAGTGGTTTTTGTGGTGCTTTTTCTGTATTCTAATATACTTTTTCGTAATTCTGATATTTATTTTTCGTTATTCTAAGATTAGAAACCTGAAATTAAAGAGAAATTGTTCTTTATGGATGACATAACACCAAATTCAAAAATGTTCCCAAGGGAGTTAGGTATCTTAGTTTAAATTTATTATATAGTATGGTTTTTATAAAAAATTTCCGCTAATGAAGTTGCGGGTTTACAGCTCGTATATGTATATAAGAGTAACGTTACTGACTGACTGATTCATCATTCAGCCCAAACGGCTGCAGCTAGAGAGACGAAATTTGAAAGTTAATTAGGTCTCCCTCCATATAGATCCACTAAGGCGGGATTTTTGGAAATTAGACTATTTAGGAGGTAAAAAAGGGTAAAAACGGGCAAAATCGGTAACCTTATATCTCCTAAACTAATAGAGATACAAAAAAAGTTGAATAGCTATTGTTATTCATTGTCTGGTACTTTTTTGAAAATCGGCCCTTTTAGGGAGAAAACGGGTAAAAACTGTATTTTGGTACTTTTTTGGTACCAATCAACATAAAAATAAAGTTTATGTCGTATTCATAACTTATCAAAAAATGAGAGATATAAATTTGGTACTTTTTAAAAACTCGAACGTTTAAGGGGTAAAAATCGTACCTATTTTTGGTACTTTTTTCATAAAACATTTTTTTTATATTTATTGAAATATTCATATGAATATTTTAATATGGAATATCACTAAAATTTATAAATTCATTGGGATATAATTTTTGATACTTCGATGGGTGAAAAAAAGTACCAAAAAAAGGGGTAAAAGCGGGAAATTACATTTTATTCGAACTCAATAATGAATTTTCAATAATATTAAAAATAGAAACATGAAATTTGGTAAATGAACATTTGTGGTACTTAAAAATACATGGTCCTGTGGGTAAGAATTCTAGAGGGAGGACTTTGTGATACTTTTTTGTTTTTCTAATAGTACTATTTGAATTTCCTGTAATTTTTAACCTGGAAACATGAAATTAAATATACATGGTCCTATGTGGGAAAGAATTGTCGTACTTTTTTGCCTTCTAATAGTACTTTTTAAATTTTCTATAATTATGAACCTAGAAACATAAAATTAAGGATATGTAATCCTAAATGAATGAGAATCCATAAATTTGTTCTTCTAATGGTACTTTTTGAATTTTCTATAATTATGGGCCTAGAAACATAAAATTAAAGATATGTAGTCTTAAAAGAGTGATAATTCACAGATGTTGTTGTACTTTTTGAATTTTCTATTATTACGACCCTGGAAACAAGAAATTACAAATATGTGGTCCTAAGTGAATGAAAATCCATAGGAGGGGAATTTGTGATATATTTTTTTTTTTTTTTTTTTTTTTTTCTAATAGTACCTTTTGAATTTTCTATAATCATCAACCTATAAACATGAAATGAAAAATATGTGGCCCTAAGTGAGTGACATTTCCCAGGGCGGACTTTGTGGTACCTTTTTTTTTCTTCTAGTGGTACTTTTTGAATTTACTATAATATTTAGCCAAAAAACATGAAATTAATGATATATGGTCCTAAGTAAATGAGAATCCATAAGGAGAGACTTTTTGGTACTTTTTCGTTCTTCTAATAGTACTTCTTGAATGTTCTGTAATATTCATCCTAGAAACATTAAATTGAAAATGTAAGGTCCTAAGTGAATCAGAATCCTTCATTTTGTGTTACTGTTTCGTTATTCTAATATTTATTTTTCATTATTCTAATATTAGAAACCTGAAACTAAAGAGATATTGTTATTTATGGGTGAAAATTCTCAAGCTCTATTAGTCACATTCTTGTATACTAAAAAAATAATAGTAGAAATACTTTGGTATTTTTTTAACTTTCGTACTCTAAAGATGTTAAAAATTGGTACTTAATTGGCAACCTATGAACTTTCTAAGCAAAAAGTATAGAAATAAATTTAAAATATTATAATTTTTTTTATCAGAAATATATCAAACATGCCTTTTATACTTTTCGAAAATCCTATTTTTTAATGTAATTTTTGGTACTTTTTTAAGTTAAAAGTTTATTGTTGTTAATTCCGACACAACACTATTATTAAAAATGTTCCCACGGGAGTTAAGAATTTTAGTTTAAATTTATGTAGTATGCTTTTTATACAAAATTTCCGCTAACGAAGTAGCGGGTTTACAGCTCGTTTTTTATATTTTTTCTCAATGCTTTTAAGAGTTGCAAATGTTTTAAACGCTTGAATTTTTACTTGTTCTATTAAAATAAGTTTTTATTAATAATTTTTAGTTAATAAGTATTTTCGTTTTTATTTTATATTTATTATTTAAAGAGAAAATTGATTTGAATGTTGCAAATGTTTTGTCCAGCGCTGTAAATATTTCTAAATCATTTTTACCTTCATTTGTGTTTATTTATTTGCAATATTTTTTTTAAATTACTCTATTTAGTGTTAAACAATTTCCAGTTGTATTTCAAAAGTTATTGCTAATTATACTTCAGAAGTTTTTATTATATTTCGGAATTTTCTATTTATAGTTTAGAAAATATTAAATGTGGTTTAGAAATTTTCATTTGCATTTCAGAATTTTTTAAATTCTTTTGAAGAAATTTCCATTTGTATTTCAATATTTTCTAACTGTATTTCCGAAATTTCCAATTGTATTTTAGAACATTAAACATATATTTTCAATAAGAAAAATCTTAAATAAAATTAGAAATTTCTGCTAAAAAAATGGAAATTTGAAATACAAAATGACAATTTCTTAAATAAAATTTGAACATATTCTGTAATGCAAATGGAAATTTCTAAATTACATTTAGAATTTTCTGAAATACAAATAGAAAATTCTGAAATATAATTATAAACTTTTGAAACATAATTAGAAATTTCTTCAATATAAATGGAAATATCAAAGAAATAAATAGAAATTTCTGAAACACAAATGGAAATGGTGTAGTTATTTGTAGAAACTAAATGCAATTAAAAAAATACTGAGAATTTACTTTACATTAATTTTTTATTATTATTTTTTTTTTATTATAATTGACGTCCAAAGTAAAAATCGTTTTTACCAGAACTCCACTTGATTATATTATGAAATAAATGAAATAATATTTTATAAATAATATAAATTTTTATTATTTCTAAAAAAATGTATAATAAACCAAAATAATTGGAATTTTACTTTGTTTTATTTCATATTTAGAAATTTACTTATAGTTGCATTTTAAACGAAAAATACAAAATATTAAAAACAGTTCTCCTTCAAATATATAAAAAAATTTTTATAGATTTAAAAAGTAAAACTTTTATAAACCAAAAATTTTCCTTACCTTCCGTCTGTCTGCCTGTCCGTCCATCTACTGCAATATTTGCATCTCTATTACATTCAATTTGCACAAAATAAAATGTTACAAATATTTTACATTTTCTACATAAAAAGAAAAAACACATTTAAAATGTAAATATTAAATAAACACCGTTTCTTGTATACTAAAATGAAAGTTAATTACCAAAAATAAACAAAAACATTATTTAAAATTCCTTTCATTACAACTTCAAAAGTTATCTACATACAAATCTCCTTTTCATAGACAATTCTATTTAAGTGGCAATTCATTCACTCCCTCTGTATATTTTTGAATTTAAAAATGTTAAGTTTTTTTCTTTTTTTTAAATGGTCATTTGGGGCGTAGATAAATCGCCAACACGGAAGTCACTTGCACTAGTTACCACACAACTACCAAAGGCAGCATTTTAACGAGCAACAGACTTATAAAGAAGGAAATAAAATAAAATGTAAGGAAAAAATTAAAAAGTGAATTTTAGAAATTTTCTTTTAGAACGCTAGACATGTGGCTAAACAATAGTGGGAATGATGATGTTGATATTAAAACCCCTTTTAACCATTTTTATTCTTTGTATAACTGTTGGACTTTCTTTTACAATTTTCCAAATACAAAAGTGAAACTTGTATTAACTATAGCCAAAAGGCTAATATTTATGTAAGCGGAAATAAAACTATGCAAATGATAATGTTTGTTCCTTTTCTGTTTCTGTGTTGTCAAAATGGCAACAGGAATATAGTATTATTAAATGAATTTTGCAAAATAGACATGTTTTATGAAGAATGTTAAATCGAAAAAAGTATTGTCTTTTTCTAACATTTTAAATAGCTTTATTATCATAAAAATGGCATATTTTGATATTTAAAAGCAAAGAGTTTAATTAAATAACAAGGACCTTGTAAGATAACTGCCTATAAGTTGTGCAATACTAAACAAGTCATTGTGGGTGTAAATCACAAATTTTTGTTTCCAATGTAAGTTTAATAGAAAGTGTAAGTTTTCAAAAATGAATTTTATAAAGAAATGTTAACTTTATCATAAAAAAAGAGAACATTAATGTATAAACACGTAAACAAAAAGTAGCTCCTCTGTGATGCTCTAAAGAATTTTAGGACAGAGATTAAAATAGTTTGTTTTAACTCGCAAGTGTTTTGTTTTTGTATATAACCATTATTTTTATTATATATATGTAGTAAATAAAATTCTACTTGTTCATAAATAATTTTGTTAACAATATTTCTTTGAAATTTACATTTTTAAAATTATATCAAATTTTATGAAACATTGTAAATTCATTCAACTCAATATTTTCAATTAATAACCTTTAATAATTTTTATATAAAACAATTTGGAATTGTCAATTTCTACAAAATATATTGGTAATCTTACTACCGAACCGGAGCGTTTACTAGGGGTATGGAAATACCATTTTTACAACCTACTGGTTCCACAAAATTCCAACACTGAAAACACAGTCATAATCATAGACGACAACATCGAATGTCCTCCTCCAAGTCAGAATGAGATAAGAAATAATAAATCTGCTGGAGCCGATGCACAGTGCTTTGTTCCATAGACAAAAATCAAATTAAAAACATTTCTCAAATTGTGTTGAAATATACATATTTAGAAAGGTAACAGTATAGATCATATAATTTAAAAATAGTTTTTTGGAAAAAGTTATTTTTGTGGCTACTAGAGGACGCTAAAGTCAGAGAATTTAAAGCAAATATTAATGAACCAAAAAGCTGGTTTTTAACTGTTTTAGGAAAAAAAATTGTCAACAATTAATTTTTTGATGAAATGCGTTGAAGTTTTGTTTTTTCAATATCTTAGAATATTTTTTAATTAAAGCTATTATTATTTTTAAAATATAGTGTTTTGAATACATATATATATTATTGCTCAAATTTATACATATTTTTTACTTAAAACTTAAAAATTCCTTAAATTTGATGAAGGATATAAAAAAAATATAAAAAATTATGCAATTTTTTTTTACGGTTTATGTAAGTTTTTACAGTTATTTAACAGATTAAAAAATAGTTAGAGCCACAACTTTAAAAAAAGTTAAATTGAAAAAGGGTCTGATTTTCCGATTTTACTTCAATTTGAAAGAGTTCTCAATGTTGACGTAATTTATTTTGCTAAATTATAATAAAATAATTATAAAAATTATTCCGAAATTTAAAAAACAAATAAGGGATAGAAAAATATATTTTTTGAACCTAATATATTATGTTAAAAGTTCTCCAGATGGCGCTAATTATAGAGCATTTTTAAATTTTAATACAAAAATTACATGAGTTCGCTGGAGTATTATAAAAAATTATACAATTTTTTTTGCTTGATTATATGTTTTTTAATATATAAAATTTATTTATATGTTTTTAATATATAAATAAATATGTGTTTTAATATATAAAAGAAGAATTACTTCCTATTTTTTGCCACAACTGAAAAAAAAAAATAATAATTCAAAAAATTTATAAATTTCTTTTTATTACACAAAAGTCAGAAAATTCTTTATTTTGAAATATTTCGTGTTGTTAAATCGACATTGCTTTAAAATTTAATAAAATATTGAAAAAACTAAAAAAAATATAAATTTTGGACCGGAAATCGGGCGAAATTAGCCAAATTAATGATTTACTGAACATAAAATGTGGGTGCAGAAATTAAAATAATATTTAAAAATGATAGGGCTTCGGGGAGGTAGGTATGCCCTTGCTCCTATTAAATAAAATATTGTCTGGCCCATAAAAAACCAATTTCCAATGGCTATAAATTTTGAAACTTTGACCAGTATTTTAGTAGAAAATGCGTTTTTCACATTTCGGGATAAATGGGAGGTAGGCGTGTTTGTGCTCCGACTTTGGATCTAAAGTAATATATGTGCCAAGTTTCAATTTTCTGCGACACCTTCTTCTATTTTTATAAAATTGAAAACGGTATGTTAGCCAGAAATGCGTTTTTCTTATTTCAGGATATATGAGAGGTAGGGGTGTTATTGTTCCGATTTAAATAAAAATTGGCAGACTCATAAATAATCTATATTTAACTGCAATCACAATTTTGGTGGAATTTTGACCAGTAAATCCGTTTTTTAGTTTCAGGATATATGGGAGGTGGGCGTGTTCTTGCTCCGATTAAAAAATAAATTAGAAGAAGTATAAGTAACCTATTTTTAATGGCTGGCACAAATTTTGGTAAAGTTCAGACCAGTATTTTAGAAAAAAAAAAATAGTTTTTTAACTTTAAATACGGGTAATACGGGTACCAAGTTTCAATTTGCTACGACAACTCCTTCTATTTTTGTCCCATAGTCTCAGTGAATGTAACAACTATAGCGGAGTAAGTCTGTTGTCAATCGCATATAAGGTCCTGTTGAACATAATGTGTGAATGCCGCTTCAAATTGGCAAAACTACGACAGATCAAATATTCACACTAAGGCAAATACTGGGATAAAAAAACTGAGAGAAACAGATTGACACGTATCACCTATTCGTTAATTATGTTTTCAGTGTCGACAGTCCAAAAAGACATCGACTCTACGATGCCATGTCAGAGTTTGGTATTCCTGCAAAGCTTATCCATATGTGTAGTTGTACCCTGGTAAAGTGAAAATCCTCAGTGAAAATTAATAAGAATTATTGTAAACCAAAAGATGACTCAAACAGGGCGATAGTTTGTCATGTACACTACTTAATATAGTTATGGAAAAAGTAATGATAAAAGCGTGGGTGAATATGACTGGAACCATTTTCAATAAAAATCATATGCTACACGCCTATGTTGATGATGTTGTTTTCTCATCGATAGGGAAGGAATCAGCGAGAATGGGTTTAGCGGTAAAAGAGAACAAAACCAAGCTAATGATCTCATCGAACAAGAAATCTCGTTGGTGACGCAGCGTTAACGTTGGGAACTATTGCTTTGAAGTAGTGGATTTGCTTACCTCGTTTCCGCCTTCAATAGAAACAACAATGTCAGCCTGGAAATAAAACGGAGAACTGTGCTCGCAAATCGGCGTTATTTTGGATTACAGCAACACTTTATAGACATCACATTATATCGAAAGACTAAAATACAGCTTTCCATGTACCTTTCTTACCTGTCTTGTTGTTTACCTCTGAATAATGGGTATTTACACAGACAGTTTACGGGAGAAACATACATCGAATTAATCACGAGCTGTATGAGCTTTACAACAACATTGACATAGTTAGTGTTTATAAAAAACCGACTTTTCAAAAAACCGGTTTGACGGTTAACCGAAAATTGGCTAAAATTAAAAAACCGGTTTCTCGGTTAACCGTCGTAAACGTTTATAAAACTTTTTTCAGCCTTTAGACTAGTTTGATTATAATTTATAAAAACACTAATTTTTTTTTGTAAATGATGAATATTTTTCGAACTTTTTTTTTTTTATCATTTATAAAAACATTTTTTTTTTTTTTTTTTTTTGCATATTTTAGCACAGCTTTTGAAGCTTTATAACGATCTAAAATTGTTCTATAAAGTATTTTTAATATTAGCTTTTTTTCAATTTTTCTAATTTAAGAATAAAATAAGATTATTGAAAAAAAAATTTAACAACAAAAAGAAAGCTTCAGACCTTTATATTATGATTTATATTCAACGCTTTTGAAGTCTTTATCTTAAAGAAATGTTTATTTAATTTTTATAAAAAATTGTAATTAATAAAAATATCTGTATAAAATTGGAAAAATAATTAATATTTTTTCTGATAAAAACGGATTTGTTTTTAATTTTTAGAAGAATTATTAATTATTCTGTACTTTTACGTTTGAAGTCTTTATTTTTTTTCCTATAATCCTTTATAAAATCTTATTTTTCTCTTAAGCTATACATTAGTATGTATAATGTTATTTTCTTCTCTTGGAAAATTTCATTCGCATGAAATTTAAGTTTTTGTAAATAGAATGCTTAATTATCTATCTGATTTTATTATACATACAGTTTTAAAATATATTTTACTTCAAACAAGTAAATATTGTCACTTGACTACTTGTTAATTCAAACAGCAAGAATTTTTAGTAGTTTGAAAATATTTTCTTAAATTTTAAATTCAGAAAAAAGTAACAAAAGGACGAATTTTAGTGATATTTTTAGCAAATTTTTAAAACCGGTTAACCGACACAAAAAACCGGATAAACCGGTTAACCGAAATTTAAAATTTCAAATTAACCGGTTCGCAAATAACCGAAATTTGAAGAAAAAACCGGTTAACCGGTTAACCGGTTTATAAACACTAGACATAGTCAATGTACAGAGATACAGAGATTACGATGCTTGGTCATGTGGTTAGAATGAATGACAATGGTCCAGCACGAAAGGTGTAAGTAAGTAAGTTTTTTTTTTTTTTATTAATTAATTTTTATTAATCATTATTTAAAGTTTAACAATATTAACAATATTTTAACAATATAATACAATATTTAAATTTAACAATATTTCAACTTTAATCATTTAATCAAGCTATATTTTAAATTAAAATTCGAACCCCCTAAGCCTTTGGCTTGACAGCAGGGAAATAAATTTGGGTATCTAAATAAGGTAATAAATACAATAATGTGTGTGTTCACTGTGAACTTATGAAAAAATTTTTTATGAGCTTTTTCCTTTTGCACTCATTTTTTGTATTAATAATGTTTGTTGGTATTCTATTTAATATTGTTGGTAATGTGACTGTTAGCGTATTCCTTCCGTATTCATTGTAGAATCGTTCGACCTTAAATCTTTTTTGCGCTCTGCGTCGCGTATTGTAGGTGTGATCTATTTCATGTAGGAAGTTGCTGTTGTTGAAGAAGTCGATTGCAAGTGTTGTGGAGAAGATGCTTTTTATGTTTAATATTTTTAATTCTTTTGCTATATTATTTGTATTAATAGTGATGTTGCGTTGAGTAAAACGTGTGTGTTGAGAATTCTGTTGTTGACGACAGAATTGTTTGCTGGGTTATAGATGGTGTTAGCGTTGGTGTATGTGTTGTTAAGTATATTCTCTGATGTTGTGTTAACGAAAACATGTGTGCTGCGTATGCTGTTGTTTAAGTCGTCCACAGTTGAATTGTTTGTTGGGTTGAGCGTTACAATATTTTGTAATGTGTTTGTGAGGAAAGAGTTGTTGATAGCGTAGTAGTTTTCAAATATATTTGAGTCGTTTGTGTTATAAAGACTGTTGCCGTTTGTATTGTTTTGGTAATTTGTGTATGTGTTGGTGTTGTAATTGGTTAACCAATTGGATGATATAATGTTTGTTGGGTTGTGTATGATTGTGTATGTAGAGCGTTGATTTTTCCAAAGTAATTTTAAGATTTGATTTTGGGATTTTTGGAGGGTTTTGCAATATGTAGCACTTCCCCATGCAGTAATCCCATGCCTTATATACGATTCCGCCAGTGAGAAGTAGGCTTGTTTAAGTACACTATAAGGTGCACAGTTGCTCAAGTGATACAATACGAATGCTGATTTACGGGGTTTCCTTCTGACGTTTTCAATATGTGTCTTCCATTTGAAACTGCTATCGACGTATACACCTAGATATTTATAAGATTGAACGAGTTCAATTTTTGTTGTACAGATTTCGTTGTGGTTATTTGAATTTAAAGTTTTTTGATGCAAGCATTGGGCGTTGTGGAATGTTATATCAATTGGAGGGTCGATCAAATGTCTTGCTTTAATATGCATTAATTTTGTCTTCGACGCGTTAATGATTAAACCATTATCATGGCACCATTTAGTTGCGATGTCCAATTGATGTTACATTATTTGTGTGGCAGTAATAATGTTTTTATTGGCGACAATTATTGCTGTATCATCAGCATATGCAAAGGTTGTGGTTTCTCTTAAATTATTCATCATTTCATTGGCATATAGTATGTATAGAATAGGGCCTAGTTTTTATCCTTGAGGTACCCCATATTGTGTTGAAGTTTCATCGCTCAGTGTATTATTAACTTTTACATGATATGATCTTAGCTCAAGATAGCTTTGAAACCAGTTCAATGTGTTGTCTCTAATCCCGTTTCTATGTAAAATTTGAATTAATTTTGTATGTGATAGAGTATCAAACGCTTTGCTAAAGTCGATGCATAAAACTAGACAGTGGTGGTTTTTACTTAGGTGAAATGTCCCAGTAATTTATTGATACTCTTACCTTTTTGAAAACCAAATTGGTTCTTATTTATAATTTTATATTTACGTAAGAATTCTGTCAATCTTCTGACAAGGACTTCTTCTAATATTTTTTCGATTGTTGGCAGTATGGCTATAGGCCTATAATTGTTATAATCGTCATTGATCCGCTTTTATAAATTGGCCTAATGAGTGAAGTTTTTAAAAGACTGGGCTCGGTTGCGCTTTCTAAACTTTTGTTTGTTAATGCAGTTAGTATTGGTGTGAATATATTGGCATTTGCTTTTAAATCTTTAGGCCTTATGTGATCTATTCCAGCACCTTTTTTATGTTTAATGTTTTAAGAATGTTAAGTATTTCACTTTCACATATTTGTTATATATAGATAGAGTTTTGTTGAGTTGTTTGTACCATTTGCATTGTTTGTATATCACAATTATGAATTATTTTATTTATATTGTCACTAAAATTCTTTGCGAAGCAGTTTAAGTAAGTAAGTAAGTAAAAAAGCAAAATCGGTTAATAAACAAAGAAGTTACGGGCTAAATAATAGAAACACAATAGAAATAGAAACACAAGTTTTGTCTAAATAGTTCAAGGATAAATGTAAACTCGGAAACAAAAAATGTGCATGGCCCGCCCACTTTACCGCCCAGCTCCCATATAATGTAAAATTTGGAAAAGTTGATGGTGGGTATATAGATTCGGCTAAGCCGAATATAACTTTGTCGATTGTTCTTAATAAAAAAAACAGTTAAAATTCTATTTTGAAAACAAGATATACTTTCTTTAATGTGGTAGATGTTTCGATAAATTTGTTTCTTAATATATATTTGCTGTTTCTAAACTTATCTGAAAGATTTTTTTTAACAAAGTCCATCAAGGAAAGTTACAAATTTGTAATAGATTTATATGGATGAAATAATATAAGCCATTTCCAAATAACTCTATAATATAAAAACTGTTTAACGGTGAATTTGAATTTTAACTCCATATTTCGAATAAATGAAAAATAATATTCACAAAATTCATTTTGTTAAAAATAAAATACCCTTTCCCTATAAATTAAAATTGGTTCATACAGTTTGACAAATACATAACTGCATTGGTCTGACTTTATTTCCGTATATACTCTACCTGACCCTGCAGCTCTGGAGACTTAGAGACTTTTTTACAATACTAAGGGGAAACAAAATGATATTTAACTTCATATCACAAAGCCAAAGTCACAAAATTTATTAAATTAAGGCCAAATAAAGTTAATAAAATGTTCTACCAAAAAAGTGGTTTATTAATATCTCCAGAATTGTAGGGTCCTTACATAAATGTGTTAGAGTCTATTGTTGCTGCAAAAGCCTGGCAAGAGGAACTAAAACAAATGTCGAACGATGTAAAATATTAAACCATAAAAATTTACAAATAAAATGCGGTTACAGGCAACGTGTGTTTTCTATTTTTTGTTTCTCAATTTTGTTCACAAAAGATATAGTAATTTTACTTTCCATTATTATTTTTTCATTCGTTCTAGCATTTTGTTAACCTTGAATTATTAACTGAAAAAAATAACTATAACATGAATATATGGTGGGTGAATTTATGGAAATTTTGTATTTTTGCAAAAAAGAAAAAGAGATTAAAAAATACTAAAAGTAGAATAACAAAAATGTTAATTTATATTTACTGGTAAAAACCACAATTTATATTTACAAATGTTACTAAAAATATGGTTTTAATAAAAAAAATATATTTTTTATGAAAACTAATTCGAATTTGTGGAAAAAAAACTATTTAGCTTTTGAGGTTGAATTAAAATAAGCAAAATGAAAGCTTCGTGGGGAAAATTCCTTGTCCAAAAAAAGGGATCATGATTGTTATTATGATAGTAAATAATATTTAACCTTTATTTACTTTTGTAAATAAAAATAAAACCTTCGAACTTGAACATCTTATCAACAACTTTAATAAGCAATTACCAACAAAAATTTCAAGAATTTTATTTTTTCTATCGATTATATGTTTACACAATTTCCTTCCCTATAATAAGTATTACATAAATTATATAATTATTTAATTATATTGTATTGTAATTATTTTTGTTTATCACAATAAATAATGAAATTAAACCTTATCATGATAAAAATTTTGTTTGTTTCCATTAAGTACCAATAGTCGGTTGTTCTTTTGTTGCTGTTGTTGGTAAATACTAAATAATTGATCATATAACCATACAAATAAATAAGAAATTACGTTTTTGTTTTTCTTTTTGGTGTTTAACAGGAGGTAGTAAATTTCATATTAAATATTAAATTACACAAATTACACAGCACACATTTACTTGCATACAATTATTTTTACATGCATGTAACCTATACGAACACATAATTGTAAATGGTAAATAAAAACATTAATAACACGCAAACTGTTAACAAAACCACAACAACAATAACGAGAATACATACAAATACAACAATGATAACAAACAAATTGATGAAGTCTAAAGGAGTACAAGAAACCATCAACAATAACAATCAATCCCATGGAAATAGCAATAATATAAATTCCAAAAATGATATTCCCATTGTAATTTAAAAACTCTCTAATATTAATAGTAACTTACTCTTAAACAGAAAGAACATGATAACTGTGGTAACAAGGAAAAAGTAAATAAAAATAATAAATGAAAAAATATCGGGTATTATGCGTTTGTGCTGATGTTTGTAACACCCAAAAATATTGGTCTAAAACCCACCTTAATTTATACCAATCGGCTTAGAATCACTTTCTGAGTCGATTTAACAATGTCCGTCAGTCCGTCTGTCCGTCTGTCCGTCCATGTAAACCTTGTAATCAAACTACAGATCGCAATTTTGAACCAAAATTTATGAAATTTGGTATAAAGCATCCAGGGACGAAGCGTATTAAAATTGGTTATGATCGGTCCATTATTTCACCTAGCCCCCATAGAAATGTCCTCCCGGAAAAGGGTTTAACGATCATAAATCCCTTAAATATAGCAATATTTTAATGAAATTTGGCACATATAAGTTCCATAAAAGCCGAGTTTTAAAAAGATCGGTCCATAATTACCCATAGCTCCCATATAAACCCCTTTTCAGAAAATCGTTTTAACGGCCATAAATTCTATTAAAATGTTAGTATCAAGTTAATATTCGACCCAAATAAGTTTTATATAAACATAAATGACAGCGGTAAATTTTATGAAGATCGGTCCATAATTTACCATAGCTCCCATATAAGGTCACCTTTCGGGAATCACCCAAAAGTGAATAAATTCATATAAATGTCAGTATCGACGTAATATTCTGTATTCGTATGTTTTATTTTACACTTTTGAGTGTCTGTCCACATTTGACTCCAAGTCTAATAAAAGTATCATATGTTAGGGCTTGACCGACTATAGCTTTTTCTCTCGTTTTTTTTTTACTTCTTGGTATACAATTGAAATGAGAAAGTTAAGTGTAAATAAAACCTTTTTAAATAACAAAAAATTTTACTAGAAATGTTTCACGATTTTACAATCGTCGGAACCAAAGTACATAAATACCTTTCCAACATTTTTTGAAATATTTTTTTTTTTTTTTTTTATCAATTAATAAATGTTATAGGTATATCCTGATTTTTCTACAAAAACTTCAAAATCAACAAAATACGTGAAGAATAAAATAACCCTCATAAAAATAACGGCAAAATACAAAAGAAAATAAACCAGGCATAAGCAGCCATAGCACTCCGGAGCCGAGAGTTTTCGGCATTTTCACATACACAACACGAATATTAACGAAGCTAAACAATTGAGTATAAATATAAAACAAAAATCGTTTAGTTGTGTTCAACAAAGCAAGATAACGTCGCATGGTTAAGCAGAAACAAAAACAAAACACATAACAAAGAGCACAAGAAAAAATTATCATTTCTTTGTGTGCTAGATATAACAAACACATTCGCAACAAAGAGCGTAAACAAATAAAATACACAAACACATTCAAATTTTAATGTGTCTCTTTCTGCCTTTGTCTGGTTTAACCCTTAAGCAAACACCAAAATGATTCTACATAAACGAACCCCAGGGTCTGGCTGGGACTTCTTGTATTTTGTATGGACTTTAATTGCTACTGCATGCAAGTTAATAAAATATAATTGTTGGTTATTGAATTTAAATATATTTTTTATTCATACTCAAAATATATTACAATTAAACAAAAAAAGCAGAGGTAAACTACTAAAAAACTTGAAAACTTGACTTGAATCTTTAAAATGGAGGTCATTCTTATAAAATCATATACAGTCTTGGTTACATTTACTGAAGGCAAATAAGATTTTTATAAAATATCTTTATAAAAAGCGCACACCTCAGGGTCGTTTTCATGACTCAAAATATCTTTAGGTTTTTGAAATAGATAAAAGATTTCTGTATGTTCTATTTCCAATTTTCTAATGAAATTTGACATTTTCTACTTAATTGGTTCTTCAACGCAAGAGTAAATAATTCTATTCCGAAAAACGAGAGAATCATCATATATGTATTATATATGAAGCATAAGTCATTGCGTCAATCATGTTGTAAAAAAGTGCCAAGGTCATTCGATGTTCTCTTCATTTGGTTGTATATTTGCCAAGCATCTATACCTGTTTTGGTTTTCTTATGGTGCATGATTGTCTCTGTTTTTTTTTTTTAATGCTAGCAACAGATTATCACAGTGAACTGTTGATAACGTTATAAAGGTCTTACTTTTCCGTGTATCATAAAAGCATACTGCAATATTGTCATGTAACCCAAATTCATTAGACAATACTTCCCGTTTAGAATTTGTTCTTCAATTCTTGTGGAATATATCGCTTGTTGCTCTGAGAGTGCCAACAAAACCAACACCAATAGAAAGTCGCATACCGAACCTTTGTAGAGGATCGCATGGTGCATAAGCCCTTTTTTTCCCTGTTTTTCTGCCCGAATTTGGACTTACTTTCTGCCATATTTCGAAGGAATATACTTGGTGAACTTCGTTCTCCCTCTGAACGGAATATAATATAATAATAATATTTTCTAGCGGTTTATAACTATTTTTAAGGTTTATGTATAGCAAGTTCCAAATATCTCTTATTGGTGCCGCTTTGTCAGAATCGGAGATCGGAATGACCTAAAACAGCTCTCATCAAATCGCATAAGCCGCAGGATATTTAAATCTCTGTAAGGATATTGTTGCGCGAAATAAAGCTATATTTGTAGTTTTCCAAGCTGTCAACTTGCACAATTCTCCAAAATAAACGCAAGTAAAGACTTTTTTGTATTTAATGCACTTACTTATACGTTTTGCTTTGATTTCATGCAATGTGATTGCCACGCCTACAGATAAAAAATTATAAGTTTTACGTCAATTTTTTATACAAAACACCTTTATGGAGGAATTCATAAAAAATTAGGAAGCTGTATGTATGCTACCTATGTAAAAATTAAAAAAAAAGCTCAAAAATGCCTGGCCAGGACCTGGTGTTCGCTTAAGGATTAAACAATTACATTTTTTGATTTTCTTTCTCCTAAATTTCTTTAAAGCAGAGAGAGCGAATACGATTTTGAGCAACTGTAATAACTCTCCTCCGTAATGGCTGATACCCAACACCATCATAAGTGGTTGGGATATAATGAGTTTGTGCAGAAATTTTAACGCCGAGAAAAAATCTTCGGACTCCCTCCTTAAATTATACCTTTCGACTGAGAATCTCTTTCCGTCCGTCCGTCTGGTCGGCTGGCTGGCTGTTCATGTGAACAAAGTATAGGTCGCAATTTTAAAGATATCTTGATGAAATTTGGCACAAATAATTATTTCGACACATGGAAACCTATAACCTATTGAAATTGGTTATGATCGGTTCATTATTTCACCTAGCCACCATACAAATGTCCTTCCTGAATTGGTGTTTAACGATCATAAATGCCTAAAATAAAGCAATATTTCAATTAAACTCAGTACAAAGAAGTTTTGTATAAGTGTTAATCTTTGTGCCAAATTTCATCAAGATTGGTCTATAATTGAGCATAGCTCCCATTTAAATCCCTCTTCCGAAAATCATTTTAACGTGCATAAATCCCATACGAATGATAGTATCAAATTAATATTCAACACAAATAAGTTTTATTTAAGTAGAAACAACGTTGCCAAATTTTATGAGAATCAGTTTATAATTTACCATAACACCCATATAAACCCACTTCCGGGAATCGCTCTAAAGTGCTTACATTCAGATAGATGTTAGTATCAATGCATTGTTCTGTATTTGTATAATTTATTTTACATTGAGTAAAAGTGTTAGTCTACAATTAGCCACAAGTCTAATTTTTAGCTCATACAGAATGGTGTAGGGTATCATATGGTCGATCTTGACCGGTTATACTTTCTCTCTCGTTTTATATACTTTTTTTGGGAAAGAAAAAGATAAAAAAATCATATATTCCATTTTTGGAAAAATTATTTATTTCATTAATAATTTTTTGAATTTCATAATGGTAAATTTTTTAGTTTTGGCGATTTTTTTTCGGTTAGTAGTTTATTATTTTTGCTGTTTTATTCGTTTTTACTTTTTTTTTAAATTTAATCCATTTTTCTGCTTTGACGATTTGTTCCCGTTTAGGCAATTTTTTTTTCGTTTCGTTTTTTCTTTTCATTTTAGCGATTTACTTCTGTTTAGGAATTGGGATTTTTTATTATTTTAGCTTTTTTTTTCTAACTTCAGAATCTTTTTCCTTTTTAATGATGATTTTCTGTTTAAATGATTTTTAAATGCTTTTCCCGTTTTGGATTTTTCATCATTTTGTAGATTTTTGACAAAAAATAAACAAAGCAATTCGAAATATCAAACTAGATTTCTATAACACTCCTCTCTTACAACTCTTACAATTAAATGAGGGAAGAAAAATAAGAGCACACTAATATATACTTATGTATATAAAACTTACTTGTACTGAATTTTATACAAATATCGCAATATTTAAGATATTTATGGTTGGTAAGCCTCTATTCCTGGAGGTTGTTTGTATGGGGACTAATTATTTGATTTACGTGAGCTGGGCCATTCATAAAATACTACCAAAAATATGGTTTTCGATCGACAGTATACATAATTTTTAACATTTTGTCAACAAAAAATTATATGTCTACTACATATTGAACAAAAAATAATTTAAAATTTGTTTTCATTCTCGCGAAATTAAAATTTTAGTAAAATGTTCAATGATTTTATTTTAAATAGTATTTTATTTAAATTTGAATATTTTGGACATTTTTAATCGTAAATTATATTTTAGGGCATCATTGGAAAACTCTCATTAAATACCATTGATATGTGCATTCATTTAACTCTTTAGTTGCACAAATAAAATTTTGGGATTTCCGGTTCATAATTGGTTAAGTTAATTTTTATACCAAATAAATTGTTAGTTAAGGACAAACATGTCCTCGAGAGTATAAATTGATCAAAAAAACGGCGAATTGGTGTAAAATGGCAGTTATATTTAAAAAACTCCTTTTTATTCGATTATTGTCGCGGTTTTCAATGAACTTATTATGCTTTTGGGAATTAAATTAATAAAATTAACCCTCTGGCACATAATGAGTTAATTACGTGTTATCTTCAATAGTAACAGGATACACCATTTCTATGGTACATTAAAACCTAAAATATATTGAAAATTTTCGCAAATATATAAAATTACATGTTTGAAAAAAGAAAATATTATAAAAAATTTTAGTAAAATCTTAGTATTCCGCGACTGAAAAGAGACATAATAATTATTTAAATGAATATTCAAGTTCGTGGTAAGCCTTTATTATAATTTGAAGTTAATTTTCTTATAACAAAAATTTTGATAATAATATTGAAATAAATACGTAATTTCAGAGGTGTTTTAAAAATGGTCCAGATAACGTAAATTGAGAAGTAATATTTTGGGAATCATATAAGAACATACTAATCTTCATTTCTAGAGGGTTACACTTGCAACTTTTTTTCGTGAGGCACTTTAATGTTTATGGTGGTGTAGGGTAAACAAATATGGTCCATAGTTTCAATGATTTGGGCAATTAAAATAAAATTTTAGTAAAAATTCTATTTTTGTAGAATCTTTAAATATTCCATCTCTAATAAAATCTTTGTTAGTTAAGATATCTCAACGAATATATTAGATTATATTAAGCAGTAACTGTCGACTTTATATTTGGAATGAAAAAGGAAAAAATATTTAAGTTTTCGATGAACAAAATCATAAATCCCCAATGCTATAAAATTCATTAGAAATGCGATTAAATTCTCCTCTAATATCATAAATAAAAAAAAAAAATATATACTAAAAAAATGCATGTAAATGCATTTTTGAAAACTATCTAACTTTAGATTTTAAATATTCTTAAGTAAAGTTTAAACAAAACATAGGTTTAGCAAAGATTCTTAAAACTAATATTTTTTTAACAAAACCCCAAGGAATTTTCCTTGACAATATTTGATAAAGCAGCTTTGTCTTTTTTGTAGGCGGCTCTAAATATTCTGCTAATAAGAAATTTGTTCATGTTATTATTTTATTTTTATTTAATTGAAGTATTTACAATATTCCTTCAATAAATAAAAAAAAAATATAAACAAAACGCTAATTTTATTATTTATATAATAAAATGTTCATAAAAAACTATAAATATATTCTACTACAAATTAAAATTCAATTATATTGTGATTTATTTTCAATTTTTTTATTTTTTTTTATTTTTTTTAACGAAATGTCACATAAAATTAAAAGAAAAATTATAACTGATTAATTGGTATTTACATTTATTTTACATAAGCTATTAAATCTACAACAAAACCAATATTTCAAAATGATAATTATAAATGTCAACTAAAAAATATTTTAAAAATCCCACAATATAAAATAAATTCTACAGCTGATATATATATTGAACCCAGCAAAATTTTAAATAAATAAATTTAGCAACGAGTTGTTATTAAACCATTTACTTTTTTAATTAAATTTTAAATTTTGAAGATAAAATCCATATTTTTTTTTAATTTTAATCTCAAATACTTAATTTTATTTATCTAATATTAAAAAAAATGGCTGGGTTATTAAAATAAAATTAAATTTTTTTAACAATTATTTGCTTAACATTAATTGTACAAGTATTCATTTCTGTGTGTGTGAATTGTGGTTCTACCGCACGTATGAGTTATAAATAATTTTATTTCAATTAAATATTTATTACTAATACGCAAGAGTGTCTGCATATTAAGTGTACTGAAGTATTGTGATTAAATTTATATAGAACAAAATAAATAATAAAAAAAACTACTATTAAAATTAAACTGTTACACTAATAAAGCAATTAAATAGAAATTATTGAAGACTAAATATTTTTTATTACCATTATACAATTGTTATAAATTTAAAAATATTCAAATAATTTATCTTCTTTGAATTCAATCCTATAAAATATCTTTTAAATTAAAATTTTTTAACACAAATCAGAAAGAGAATATAGTTTTCTCTACTCACCTCAGCGAATATTGAAATACAATCATATCTATAACTATATACAAATGACTGATGACTTGAAACCTCAATAGATTTTTGCATTTAGTCATAGCTTAGTTGAAAGCATAGTCCTACTATCAAAGGTCAAAGGCTAACACATTTTTAAAAATGTCAACCGACAATCTTACCAACACTTGCCTTTAAGATAAAAAAAAAGGAAATAAAATAGATAAATAAATCTACATATTTGCTAATGGCTATAATTTAATGACAAACAAAAATCAAAGTTAAAAATAATAAAATGAACATACACTGCCACTCTCTTGAATACGACACATACAAAATAATATTTTGCTAGTGAATAATAACTAAAGCTAACTTTTTTAAATTTAAATTAAACTTTATTTACACGATATATTATTATTCATAATAATTCAGGAATACGTGTTAAAAAAACAAAAAATTTAAAATAATGTCTAAAAGTGTTGGCTCATCACATTAAGACATAGAGCTTAAAATTCAATAAAAGTTTAAATTTTCAAACTTTTTCAATAAAAACTTTAAAAATGTTTATTTCTTGATTATTTTAGTAATTTGTACCACCTCCTTTATTAGAGATAACCTTAAAAATGCGGTTTGGAATTGAGTCATAAAGGCTTTTTATGTAATCCAAATAAATCGTACTCCACGCTTTGTTAATGGCTTCAATTAGGTCCGATTTTGTTTCATACTGTTTCGCAGATTCATACACTTTACGAGCTAACCATCCCCAAACATTTTCCATTATATTTAAATCCGGGGAGTATGTTTTCTAATCCAGTTTTTAACCACATTTCCAGTATTAATAGGTGCATTATCATGTTAATATGTCCGTGATATCGAGCTAAAAATATTGGAAAAATGGGGAAATGCTTTTTCCAGAACAGTAATATACGAATTCGCGTTCATTTATGAAGTAAAATATTGCAAATCGCTTGTTCCATAGTAGCAAACTGAACCCCAGACCATCACACCTCGAGCACAGCTGTGATGACGCTCCAAATAAATTTCTTCTTTTCGCAAATCGTGGAAATAATAACTGTAGCCATTTGGTCCTTCTAAATTTAATTTTTTTCATCGGAAAATACTACTCTGTGCCATTGTTTTTCATATGATGCCGGCTAAAAAGTAGTCTTTTTTTCTTTTCGAGATGGGTTAAGGGGTAGCTTCTTTTTAATTTTTAATCGTTTAAGATTAGTAGCTTTCTTTATTACACGCTTTACTGTTGCTAAGCTTGCTTTAACAACAGTTTTCTCTTAGATTTTAGCAGCAGAGTCTTGGGAGTTTGAAGCACTTCTCATAATTGCTCTTCTATCTGCAGCCGAAAGAACAGTATAGGTACCTACTTTTATATTTTTCCATAATTGGATGGATTACGGAGATAATTACAGACCGCACAACGAGTTCGACGAATTTTATTTGCTATTTGGCTAATATTTAGTCCACACTCCTTATAGGCTTTGATTTTGCCAATTTCTTCGGTTGACAACGCTTGTTTTCTTCCCATTTTGTAGGAATTCAAAACAAACTAGTTTAATTTTTATTAAAATCAATAAAAACATACTTTTCAGATGTTACTTTGTTACAAAATAAAATAGATAGAAAATTTTCGTATTCTGATGAGCTAAAAAAATCACTATTTTTTTCAAAGAAGTTATATTAACTTTAATAAATTTATAAAATCAATCTTTAAAAAATCTTTATTTAATCTAAATGAAGGACATTAATGTTAACATCAAACTGAAACTGTAAAAACTTTAAATACTCTTATGAATTTTGACAGGGAAACCTGGAAAATCTCAATAACATTTATGTCGTATGCAAAAAGCGGCAGTGTATACCCTGCTAATACATACTCATGCAAACATATACGTAGATAAAAAGTTGTATTATGATTTTATGTATGTTTGTGAAAAGCTCATACACATCTTTGGTTGTGTTTCACAAAAAAACATATAAAACAAAATCTATATTTAAACACATTCATAAGTGATATTGAAGTTGCCACCTCGGGCGATAAAGCAGAATAAAAGAAAGAAGAATAAGGATTAACAAACAATTTATTTATAAATTTCTAAGAAGCAAAATATTTATACTTTAATAGAAAAAAAAACTTTAGAAATGCTTTTTATTCGATAATTTTTCCATTGAAAAGTAAAGTAATCGATAACTTTTCTATAGAAAACTACAGTTATCGGTAACTTTTCTATAGAAAACTAGATAGAAATGATAACGACAATTTTGCTTTAGAAACGTAAAGTTATCGACAACTGTTTTATATACAATTAAGTTATCGTTAATATTTTATATGTAAAAGTCACGTTTCTGATAACTTGTTTATATAAAGGTAAAGTTAACAATAACTTTTCTAAAGAAAAATCAAGTTATCGATAATTTTTCTACAGAAAAATCAAGTTATCGATAACTTTTCTACAGAAAAATCAAGTTATCGATATTTTTCTATAGAAAATACAAGATATCGATAATTTTTCTATAAAAAGGTCAAGTTATCGATAACTTTTCTATAGAAAAGTCAATTATCAATAACTTTTCAATAGAAAAGTCAAGTTATCGATCATTTTTCGATAGAAAAGTCAAGTTATCGATAACTTTTCTAATAAAAGTCAAGTTATCGATAACTTTTCTATGAAAAAGTAAAGTTATCAATAACTTTTCTGTGGAAAAATCAATCGATCATTTTTCTACAGAAAAGTTAAGTTATTGATAACTTTTCTGTAGAAAAATTTAGTTATCGTTAACTTTTCTAAAGAAGTCTAGTTATCGATAATTCTTCTTTATGAAAGTCAAGTAATCGACAACTTTTCTATGAAAAAGTAAAGTTATCTATAACTTTTCTATGGAAAGTCAAGTTATCGATAACTTTTCTATAAAAAAATCAAGTCATCGATAAATGTTCTATAAATAGTTATCGATAACTATGTGTAAGTTTTCCATATAAAAGCCAAATTATCGATAACTGTTTTATATACGTATTAAGTTATCATTAATGTTTTGTATGGAAAAGTCACGTTTCTGATAATTTTTTTAATATTAAAGTCTACTTATCGATAACTTTTGTTTATAAAAATCAATAGAAATTACAGTCATCGAAAACTTTTCTATAGAAAATCAAGTTAACAATAGCCATTCTATAGAAAACTTGACAACTTTTCCATAGAATAGTCAAGTTATCGACAACATTTCTGTAGAAGAGCCAAGTTATTGATAACTTTTCTATAGAAAAGTCAAGTTATCGATAACTTTTCTATAGAAAAATCTAACTATCGGTAACTTTTCTATAGAAAAGTCAAGTTATCGATAACTTCTCTATAGAGAAATCAAGTTATCGATAACTTTTCTATAGAAAAATCAAGTTATCGGTAACTTTTCCATAGAAAAGACAAATTATCGAAAACTTTTCTATAAAAAAGTCATTTATCGATAAGTTATCGATATCTTTTCTATAGAAAATTCAAGTTATTGATAACTTTTCTATAGAAAATTCAAGTTAACAATAACTTTTCTATAGAAAATTCAAGTTATCGATAACTTTTCTAAGAAAAAGTAAAGTAATCGATAACTTCTCTATGGAAAAGTCAAGTAATCGATCCTTTTTCTACTGAAAACTTTACTCGATAACTTTACTCTTATGTGGAAAATTTAAACACAAAGAAATTTAAAATTTGTACATCTATTTTCGTTTTACTATACTTATAAATTTGGCAACCTTAAATATCCAAAAAAAAATTTTGTTGGCTGGTCATTTTTGTTTCCTTTAATATTTTTCTATATTTATTTTCAAAAGTATCAATTACTCATTATCTAATCCATCAAAATTCAATATATATTTGCAGTAGCAAAAAATCATAACAAAATTACACTAAAAGAAAATACATACATCAACACTATGTTACAAAATCCATATTTATACACAGCCATACAAACAAAATTTATGTTAACAAGTAAACATCATATGATAGGAAGAGTAAAGTTTGAATATTGGAAGAAAGAAAACAAACTGCTCAATTTTATTAATATTAAAACGTTGTTATTGTTTCATTGTATGTTTTCGTTTTCTTTTTTTTATCAGTGATAGCGGCTGGTATTATGTAAAGAAAAAATAAGGCATATTCCATTACAATGGAAATTTGGGTCTATGTATTTATGTGTTGGTTTGTTTGTGAGCTGTAGTTTACACGTTATAGTGATTTTATTTCCTTTTGACTTAAAGTGTTTCTTTGGGTCATTGACTGACTGCCTGCTTGCCTAACTGAATGATGGTATATTTGTGGGGACTACGAGTACAAGACTTGTACATTGAACTTTAATGTTTAAGAGGTATATTTTTTTTTAATGAACAAAAACTCATGGTATTGTTTTTTTATGCTAAAGGCTATATATTTTTTTCCTAGCAACAGAAACGTAAAAATAAACATTTCATATTTCACTCAATTTAACATAATTTTGTCATAATTTAAACGAATAATATTTGTAATATTTTTGTTAGGAAATATTTCGAGTAAGGAAATAATTAAATTTTATGACTGACAAGAAAAAATAAGTAAAAAATGATTACTTAAGAAAAATTTCTTGACATTAATAATGATAATTTTTTAAATAAAATTTTTTTGTCTTGAATACTAATAGCAAATAAGAAAAAATCTTAAAAAATAGAAGACTTAAGGTTATAATTTTGCTTTAAGTATTATATAAATTTAGTAGCAATTAAAATTGTAAATTTAAAAATACTCAGCAAGTTTTATGAACAGATGCATTGCTTAAGAATAGAACAAAAATCATAAAAAATTTTCAAAAATTAAATTATTCAGCATTCTTTGCAAATATTTTGACATGAATTAACTCTAGATAATATTCTCATTATTTTTATTTTTATCTAAACTTTTATCTAAACCGCAACATTTAATGCTACTACTGCATGTTTTTCTAGTTATAAAAAATTCATGTAAAAAATAAAATAATAACAATAACAATCGAAAGAAATAAAATGATGTGTGCACATGACATGTAAAAAGCCAGTCACTCAGCTGTTCACTCAACCATTTTCTCAGTCAGTTAGTCAGTCATTTCCAACCATTTAACGTGTTAAAATTTTAAAATTGTTCTAAAGTTTTTGAAATGCATTTCAAATTATCACCATTTTACAAATAACACAGACAAACAAAACCGCATAAATCTAAAGAGAAAAATTACATTAGGGTGCTACTGATTAAAGCAATTTAACAATAAAATTTTAACTTAATAAAACTTAAAAAGAATTGAAAATATTAACGATAAATGTACAAATAAAATTACAAATAGGATAATTTCTCAGTCTCAAGCAATTAGATTGCTAAAATTTAAAGAACAAAAAATCCCCCATTTTTTTGCTTCACCCCAATTAACACATTATAACAATTGTATCTAAAACATACAAACATTTACAATTTTCTGACCTGAAAATCAAGAGTTTGAAAGTTAGACATTATAACAACTATCAAATATGTGTATGTGTTGTAGTTACAAGGAATTTTATGTACCCTTTCTGTCATTGACACAAAAGTTCATACACAAGAGTATAAATATCAAACGTTTTGAGAAAATTGTTAATATACTAAATGTTATTTATGCATCTCCATTTAAGACAGTTTGATTTGACACGTTTAGGGAGTATAAATCAATAATGAATTGAACTTGTGTCATTTTGGTTATTTATTTTAGTTTAAATATATATTTTATTTAAAAAAAATTTAATTTAAATTATCAGAGGTTTATAAAACGAAAAATAGTTCCATGACTATTGGAAAAATTTTGTTATTTTATTGCTTTCTGCTTTAAAAAATCTCCATAGTACAATTTTAGTAGATATAAAATGTTATCGATTACTTGTCGATAGGAAACAAACATCGATAACTTGTCCATAGAAAACATAAGTTTTTGATAAATTTTCTATAGAAAAGTCTAGTTATCCATAAAATATCAAAAAATTTCTTTAGAAAACAAAAGTTATCGAAAACATTTCTATAGAAAAGTCAAGTTATCGATAACTTCTAACTTTTTCTAGAAAAAGTAAAGTTGTCGATAACTTTTCTAGAGAAAAATCAAGTTATCGATATCTTCTCTATAGAAAAGTTAAGTTGTAGATAACTTTTCTATAGAAGTCAAGTTGACGATAACCATTCTATAGAAAAGACAAGTTAATGATAACTTTTCTATAGAAAAGTCAAGTTATCGATAAATTTTCTATACGAAAGTCTAGTTATCGATAACTTTTTTGTAAAAATATCATTGTCGATAACTTTTCTAGAGAAAAGTAAAGTTGTCGATAACTTTTCTAGAGAAAATCAAGTTATCGATAACTTTTCCATAAAAAATTCAAGTTATCGAAAACTTTTCTGGAGAAAAGTCACGCTATCGATAACTTTTCTAGAGAAAAGTAAAGTTGTCGGTAACTTTTCTAGAGAAAATCAAGTTATCGATAACTTTTCTATAGAAAAGTCAAGTTATCGATAACTTCTCCATAAAAAATTCAAGTTATCGATAACTTTTCTAGAGAAAAATCAAGTTATCGATATCTTCTCTACAGAAAAGTCCCGTTGTATATAACTTTTCTATAGAAAAGTCAAGTTGACGATAACCATTATATAAAAAAGTCAAGTTATCGATAACTTTTCCATAGAAAAGTCAGGCTATTAATAACTTTTCTATAGAAAAGTCAAGTTATCGATAACTTCTAACTTTTTCTAGAAAAAAGTAAAAGTAGATAACTTTTCTATAGAAGTCAAGTTGACGATAACCATTCTATAGAAAAGACAAGTTAATGATAACTTTAATATAGAAAAGTCAAGTTTTCGATAATTATTCTATAGAAAAGTCAAGTGTCAAGCTATCGATAACTTTTCTAGAGAAAAGTAAAGTTGTCGATAACTTTTCTAGAGAAAATCAAGTTATCTACAACTTTTTCATAAAAAATTCAAGTTATCGAAAACTTTTCTAGAGAAAAGTCCAGCTATCGATAACTTTTCTAGAGAAAAGTAAAGTTGTCGATAACTTTTCTAGAGAAAAATCAAGATATCGATAACTTTTCTATAGAAAAGTCGTTATCGACAACTTTTCCATAGAAAAGTCAGGCTATTAACAACTTTTCTATAGAAAAGTCAAGTTATCGATAACTTCTAACTTTTTCTAGAAAAAAGTAAAGTTGTCGATAACTTTTCTAGAGAAAAATCAAGTTATCGAGATCTCAAGTTATTGATAACTTTTCTATAGAAAAGTCAAGTTATCGATAACTTTTCTATAGAAAATTCTAGTTATCGATAACTTTTCTAGAGAAAAGTAAAGTTGTCGATAACTTTTCTAGAGAAAAATCAAGTTATCGATAACTTTTCTATAGAAAGGTAAAGTTGTCGATAACTTTTCTATAGAAAAGTCTACAACTTTTTGTAAAAATATGAAATCGTCGATAATTTTTCTGCAAAAAGTGAAGTTATCAACATTAAATTTATTGATACATATTCATATGACCTTTGCCATTAATATCCTTCAATTAAATATTAAAATTTGTATTTGTAATATGTATTTCGTCACCGAAAATGCAAAACAACGTAACATCACTTTTCATAACTTTACAGGAGGCACAAAAAACTTTCTAAAATCTAAACGAATTGTCCTACAAACAAGATTTTTGGGTTATTACATCCTTAACTACTGCCTAATATATTGATGATGAATATTTTTATTTTTATTAAATATTTTTTAAGTTATGTGGTTTACGTTTTTAAAAATTTCAATTTTCGGAAGC
Organism: Protophormia terraenovae; assembly: GCA_951394005.1. NCBI lineage: Eukaryota > Metazoa > Arthropoda > Insecta > Diptera > Calliphoridae > Protophormia > Protophormia terraenovae. The sequence goes on from OX596074.1 coordinate 88,355,766, forward strand.
TAAAACAACGTAACATCAATACAATTTTTAGAAAAATTGTAATTAAAACAATTTCTGATAACTTTTACTCCAAAATTTTAACAGCCATTATATTTGTAATCATTTGCAATCTAAATTCGTAAAAAAAAAAAAAAATATTTTTTAACAAATGTGATGTTACGTTATTTTGACTTAAGAAAATTATTGCTTTCGTTAATATAATCGTAATTTTTTGAGCTACAATTCTGAATCACACGTATTTTGAAATAAAAAATTATATTTCATCAAAACACACAAATTTGAAAATTTTGATGTTACGTTGTTTTGCATTTTCGGTGACGATTTGTAAGATAAAATGTTATATGTATTTTTTATCATTACTACCACTTTGGCATTTGACTTTCTTTTTTTCCAAGCTAAAAGAAAGAAATTATGAACACAATTCACATCATCAATACCATGGACAATACTTTTATTATAATTGAAAAAAAGTTTACAACAACAGCAGTAGCAGCAAAAAAAAAATTTAAACATCCACGTAAATGTTGTAAATTCATGTATAAGTTCAGTTATTCAGTTATTCATTCATACGTACTCGTATCCTTGTTAACGTATTTTTTAATTAAGCGCAATGTTCTTTCTGCATTCGACATGACACATGTTACAAACAGTTTTTATTTTACAAACAATTGAAGGTATAATTCTCATATGAACTGATATGTTATTTTGTTCATTTGGAAGCAGTGCATCAGCACACTATTGAACTGGAATTTCATTGAAGACACCAATAAAATGTGAAGAGTTTAAAAATGGGAAAGGAAGAAATATAATGGCTTCATGATTATTATTTATAAGGAATAATAACATATGAAAACAATGATAAGCTCTAAGAACTTAAATTATAGGATACAATGTCTTGATTTTTGAAATATTTTCCTTTATGCCAAATAAGTGAAACAATAGTTCAATCACAAAAATGTTAAATAATCTTATATTCTTAAATTCATATTATTAAATGCATAATTTTTTTTTATATTTACAAACATATCCAGAAAAAATGTGTTTAAAAAAAATGTTTATTTTTATATTATTTTTATGTCATAAACATAAATATTAATTTTATCTCTTTTTATAATTTTACTCTAAAATCTATAGCGTATTCAGATCATTAAATTTGAATCATTAAAAAAAAAAAAAAAACATCAGTAAAATGTATTTACTTTCCTGTCAATAAATATCACTCAAATGCAGTAAATGCTTTTAAGCAAACTTCGCCATGTTTACGTATGAGTAATTTATAATATATTTATTTATTCATGTCACTCATACGCTACATGTGTTTAACAAAGTGCAATGGAATTTAAAACATTCTAGATTTTATACGGATTTTTTATTATTTTCAAATGAATAATAATATGTCAACAATATAAATATAAATAGAAAAATTAAAATAAAATAACATTAATATCGATTCAAAATGATGGCGAAAATATAAATAATCTAAAATAAAACTAATAATGCACAAATTACCAGAGGAAGGGGATATTTATGATAACTTTTCCCTGGAAAAGCAAATTTATCGAAAACAACCTTTCTAAGAAAAGTTATCGATAACTTGAATTTTCTACAGAAAAGTAGAAAACTTGACGTTTCTATAGAAAAGTAATCGAAAACTTGAATTTTCTATAGAAAAGTTATCGATAACTTGACTTTTCTATAGCAAAGTTATCGATAACTTGTCTTTTCTGTAGAAAAGTTATCGATAACTTGTCTTTTCAATAGAAAAGTTATCGATAATTTGACTTTTCTCTAGAAAAGTTATCGATAACTTGACTTTTCTATAGAAAAATTATCGATAACTTGACTTTTCTATAGAAAAATTATCGATAACTTGACTTTTCTATAGAAAAGTTATCGATAACTTGACTTTTATATAGAAAAATTATCGATAACTTGGCTTTTCTATAGAAAAGTTATCTATAACTTGACTTTTTCATAGAAAAGTTATCGATAATTTGACTTTTCTAAGAAAAGTTATCTATAACTTGACTTTTCCATAGAAAAGTTATCGATAATTTGACTTTTCTATAGAAAAGTTATCGATAACTTGACTTTTCTATAGAAAAATTATCGATAATTTTACTTTTCTATAGAAAAGTTATCGATAACTTGACTTTTCTTTAGAAAAATTATCGATAACTTGACTTTTCTATAGAAAAGTTATCGATAACTTGAATTTTCTATAGAAAAGTTATCGATAACTTGAATTTTCTATAGAAAAGTTACCGATAACTTGAATTTTCTATAGAAAAGTTAACGATAACTTGACTTTTCTATAGAAAAGTTATCAATAACTTGACTTTTCTATAGAAAAGTTATCAATAACTTGACTTTTCTATAGAAAAGTTATCGATAATTTGACTTTTCTATAGAAAAGTTATCGAAAACTTGATTTTCCTATAGAAAAGTTATCGGTAACTTGACTTTTCTTTAGAAACGTTATCGATAACTTGACTTTTCTTTAGAAACGTTATCGATAACTTGACTTCTCTATAGAAAAGTTATCGAAAACCTTACTTTTCTTTAGAAAAGTTATCGATAACGAATTTTCTATAGAAAACTTATCGATAACTTGACTTTTTTAGCGTTATCGATAATTTGAGTTTTCGATGGAAAATTTATCGATTTTTATAATAGTAAGAATTAGGGTAAATTTTCTCTAGGAAGTAAATGTTAGCAAGATATTTATATAGAATAGTCTTCTCTAGTACAATTATGATAATAGTTTTTTTGTTAGAATATTTCTGTGGAACTTTATAGATTTTTTTTTTTTATTAAATAATAAGCTTTAATTTTCTTTTATTTAACATTTCCTTTTACCAAAATTAAATTTTTTAATTAACATTTGCACATAATGGTACTAAATTCATTATTCTGTAAAAAATAAATAAAATTATATACACAACGCACTCTGACCTTATGACATGCATTTTTGCACAAATTTAATTTGGTTTATTTTTCTGTTCATAAAGAAATGTTTTCAGGTTTTAGTTTTTCAATAAATGTATATTCATCAGTAATGCAAGTACACACATATAATACTTATATACTACTTATACAAGATTACATACATTAAATGCAGTTTTGCCTAGAGTCTTATTATAAAAAAGTATATATTGTATTCTGTGTAAGGATTTCTTAATTAAAACCTGTAGATTAGTTTCTAAAATTTTCCAAAATATTACGAAGTTTTTTTATATGATTGGTGTTCGTTACGAATATTATAAGAGACTAAACTTTCTTTTGAATAAATTATTTTGATTCATAGTTATGAATTTTATTGCATAAATAATTAAAATATCTCCTACCTTTTTAAAAATTTTTAATCAATGATGAAATATCTTGGATTATGAAGTGAGCCTATAAGTACATATTAAAATTTTTAGTTATGAAATGTGAATCACCCTAATAAAGCCTAGTACATATGCGTTTTTACATACATTTTTGTAAAAAAGAAACTACAAACCTAACTTTAAGATTGTGTTAGTAAAATTTTATTTATATGTACTAGTACTGAAGACACTTTCACCACACATCATAAGCACACATAGTTGCACAAAAAAGGATTAAATATAATTCATCACAATTATACTCGCAGATTTTTATAAATTTTCATCTTTTGATGCGGATTACATCCACAAATGTTAATATAATTACTTTTGTTGGCCTTTTGTTGATGAATATGAAAACAATTTAAAATTCTGTTTTATTTTTAATACCAAAAGTAACAAGTTTGTTCGTTCAATCTAAATTTCAACATACAAAAAAGGAATGTCAAAAATAAAACAAAAAAATATATTTTTTCAGTTTATGGAAAATATTCGTGTTACGGAAATTAAAATGAAATAAAAGTGCATGAAAAAATTTTGAAAATATTGCGGGCTGGTGAAAAAATGTGTCGTGTGTGTAATTTTCCTTAAATTTTAAGGAAAACATTTGTTTATTTTGTGCTGTTTTTCTCTCTCACAAGTGTGTTGAATTCACACAGAACTTGTATGTGAGGAGAGAGAAATGTTGTTGTTGTACGAAATTGACACATTTTCTATTCTTAGTATTCTTTGCTATAAACAATACATAGGTATAATTACCCAATAACAGTATGGATATGCATTCATATATGTATATGAATATATATGTATATTATTCTTGAATGTTCTGTAATTTTCATCCTAGAAACATTAAATTGAAGAATTAGAATCCTTTAAAGGGATTTTTCGTACTTTTTCTTTATTCTAATATACTTTTTCGTAATTATAATATTTATTTTTCGTTATTTTAATGTTAGAAACCTGAAACTAAAGAGATATTGTTATTTGTGGATGAAAATTCTCAAGCTCTATTAGTCACATTCTTTTATACTAAAAATTAATAATAAAAATACTTTGATAGTGTTTTAACTTTCGAACGTTAAAGATGTTAAAAATTGGTACGTTATTGGCACCCTACAAACTTTCTAAACCAAAAGCATAGAAATAAATTTAAAATATTATCCTTTTATATCCGAAATATATCAAACATGCCTTTTGTACTTTTCGAAAATCCTATTTTTTTATTACAATTTTTGGTACTTTTTTAAGTAAAATATTTAAAAAATTTATTGTTATTAATTCCGACACAACACTATTATTAATGAAATTGAAAAAAGATTCGGCTGTGCCGAATCTTTGATACCCTTCACCATATTACCATATTACCATCTTACTATCTTATCGACATCATATTACCATATTACCGACAAATAATAAAATTTTCGCCTTAACGTATGCTTTCATATTTTCACATATATAAATCTAAATTTTTTTCAAACTACGAAAATTTGAATATATAAAAAAAACAATCATAGCAGGCTTTGCTTTTAAAAAATAAACAACAACAACAATTCCATATTTATATATTTTTTTATGTGTGTATATACAAACTGGCTGCATATACAAAGAACAACAACAACACTGTTATTCATTATATTACTTCTGTTGCTAAATAAACTACTTGTCTACAAAAAACAAAAACGTCACTAATAGTCATTACAATGCTTAATATACATGTTTGTGTATGTATTTATGTATATTCTTAACAGATATGTTTTAGTTTTTAAAAATAAACAACAACATTCCATATCTATTTATTTTTGTACAGACTGCATATACAAAGAACAACAACAACACTGTTATTCATTATATTACTACTGTTTCTAACTAAACTACTTGTCTATACAAAAAACAATAGTCATTACAATGCTTAATATACATGTTTGTGTGTGTATTTATATTCTTAACAGATTTGTTTTTGGGCCTTAACTCTGTTGATTATAAACGAATTTGGTTTATTAGAAAAAACGAAATTTTATAAAAACATTTATGACTGATCTATATAAAAATAAAAAATCTGTAGCTTGAACAAGGGCTTCAAAAATAAAAAATTCGTTTTCCCCGGTATCTCAGTTACTACTGAACCGATTTATTTAATTTTTTCAGAACAAAAATTCAGAAAATAATTTCCGAGCCTCCTTTCAAAATTCGAAGTCCCTGGTATATGCAGAGGCTTCAGAAACTGAAAAACCGGTTTCAAAAACCGGTTTTTAAAGCATATCTCCGCCATTTATAAACCGATCCTGCTGATTCAAAAAACCGAAATTTTATAAAAATATTTGTGACCGATCTGTATAAAAATAAAAATCTATAGCTTAAACCAGGGCTTTAAAAAATAAAAAATGCGTTTTGTCCGATATCTCAGTTATTATTGAACCGATTTATTCCATTTTTTCAGAACAAAAATTCAAAAAAAAATGTCCGAGACTTCTTTGTAAAAACGAAGTCCCTAGTATATACAGAGGCTTCAGAAACTGGAAAACCGGTTCTAAAAACCGGTTTTCTTAACATATCTCCGCATTGTATGAGCCGATCTTGCTGAATTCCAATAGCAAAATTCTCGAAAGCATTTCCGATCGTTTGATATATATATTATATATGTCAGTTATCAGTGGGCTTCATAAACGCCATTTCAACCGACACACGGACGGACGGACGGACGGACGGACGGTCGGACGGACGGACGGACGGACATGGTCCTATCGTCATCATTTCTTACAAGGATCCCGAAAATGTAAACTTTTTTGCTCTCCGACGAAAATTGTGGGAATTACAAACGGAATGACAAACTTATATATACCCTTTACACCTGTGGTGAAGGGTATAAAAATGTTCCCACGGGAGTTAAGAATCTTATTTTAAATGTGTTATATAGTATGGTTTTTATAAAAAATTTCCGCTAACGAAGTAGCGGGCTTACAGCTCGTTTTATTATATAAATCATAAGCAAAAGGTGGTTGCGTTTTTCACTGTTTTAAAAATGTCAGATATCAAGCTATAGTATCAGCTTTAAAAAATTAAAATCCATGAACTAATCTTCTTGAAATAGCTTTTCAAAATTAGTAAATTTTTTTTTATTTTTCCTGTAAATTCAGTTTTAATGAAATCCAAATTTCCAAACAAAATTTTAGTAATAATTTAAGAAAAAATCAAAAATATAAAATATATTTGGGGGATTCACAAAGTGTGCTATTATGTCGTAATGTCATAAAATTTTACAAAGCAAAAGTAATAACAATATTTTTTATACATTGAAATATTTTAGGATATATGACAATACGACATGATAGCACACCTTATGAATCCCCCAATTGTTTTTAGCCGAAGTAATAAATTTACGTTTTCAAAAGAAATAACAAAAAAAGACTGTTGAAATATATTTTTACCTATTATTTAAGTAGAGCCATCGAAATTAAATATTTTCATTAGGTTTTCTAAAAATATGGGACATAAGTACATTTTTAAAAAGCTTATATTATTAGCTATAAGATAAAATTTAAAATTTCTTAAAATTGTTACTTTTGTATTTTTGCCCATTGTCAACATTCGAATCACTGTGGGGCGCTCGAGTATGTAATTAAAAAAAAAAAAAAAATTCATTTATAATATGAAAGAATATATATGAATAGTCTTTGTAAATCTCTATGTATAGGTTATTATTTGGTTTCAGGTAAAAATATATATATATATATATATATATATATATTTTTTTTTTTTTTTTTTCTTATTTTTAGCTTCCATTATTTTTTTTAACTTTGTGGGCCTAATATTGCCCCTTAAATTTATTTAAATATTCTCTAGATTTCCTACAAAATTGTAAATAATGTTGTAATAATAATTGTAGGAATCTGATAAAAAGTTATATTAATCTGAAGTTGAAACTTTAAAAAAATCATATTTTTTAGATTTTTTTTTTTTCCAAAAGGGTGGTAATATTTATTCACTGATAAAATTTGATTTTTGTTTTATATTTAACTTTTTTGTTAAATTTTCAAACCACAAAGCTGGGATGAACATAAAATTATTTTAACTAAATACGTCTAAGGTAAACAACCATAAAGTATTTACTGGCTGACGCCTTTTATAATGACTAGGGTGTCCCTCATTTACGTATTACATCTATAAAATGTCAAAAGGGAACTACATGCCAAGTTTCGTTTCTCTCCGACAAATTCTGGTTGAAATCTTATTTTACGCTAATTTTATTTTAATAACTATTATGTTGATTGATTTCAGGCGTTTCAAAAAACTCACAATCTGTGGAATTCAACAAGACATAAACCTAGAAAATTGCATTTAAAAAAAATTATTTATGATAGGTGAAAGGAAATAATTTTTAAAAAGTCATCATTTTCAACAATTTGAGCCACCTCTAAATGTTCATCTATTCAAACATTTCCAGGGACACTTTTTGTAAAGAGGGCCACCCTAATAATGACAGAGTGACAATTTCAATTAAAGAAGTCAATTTTTGAAAGATGTTTTTCCCGGATGGAGATTTTGGGCATTTCGGTACAAAAAAGTGGAAGTTTTTCTAATTCTTTAATTTAAGGATGAATTTATCTATATCATTTCAAAATTTTAATAGGATATCATAGTTCTTTTAAATTTTATTTTAGTTTTAATATTAACATTATTTTACCAAAAAGCGCTTTAAATCTTAATTATCAGTTTTTCGGATCAAGGTCTGAAGAAATTTTACCAAATTTTAATATACTTTTTAAAATTATAATTTTCTATGTTCTAATGTTTCCTATGATATTAAATACTTTCATAAAATGTTTATATTTTTTAGCTTGAAAACATAAAAAAACTTTCCCTTATTATTTATGAAAAATTTAAAAAAAAAAAATCGTCAAAATAATAGTGCGCTATATATTAAAAAAAAATGGACTACGATCTTGCAAAATTGAAAAAGTTGAAACTCCTAATGCAAATAAATCGTAAACTATGAGAGATAAACTTTTTATAAAGCTTTAAAAATATATGACAATCTTTGAAATCAGATGAGATACAAAAATTTGGTAAGCGGTCAAAATTTGTATTTGTCCGATTGCAAAACAACTGATAACACATTGGTATCAACTTGAGACCAGATGTGTGTTAAATTATTAAAAAAAAAAAATGTGACATGATATGGCCTTAAAGAATATAAAAAAAGCTATAAGTAGTGCGATCAAAAAAATCTTAACAAACGTTTTGCCTCATAACTTTTTTCCGAAGCAATATTTTAAATTTTTTTGATCTAGTTATATTTGAAAAATATGTCATTTATTATTTTTAATAACAACCATTTTGATTTGTTGTGAGATTGATCAAAATGAGTGATGGAAAACATCTACGTGCTATAAATTATTAAAAAAATTCCAAAAAAATCCAAATTGGTCCTAAAAATAATTGCCCAAAGAATTAAATGTCTGCTGTCAAACTGTTTCCAAGGTTACTGAACAGTATCAGGGGAATTCGACCATTGATAGGAAACCTGATTCGGGAAGAAAAATGGTCCACATGATATTGGAAAGGCCAAGAAAATTGAAAGCATATTTAAAAGAACTCCAAACACATCTGGTAGAAAAGCAGCTCGGTTACCACAGTGCTTAGACAATTTGGTGCGAAAAGTTAAAGCTAATGCGGAGTTAAGAACATATAAAGTGTAAAAAGTTCCAGACTGGAATGCTGCAAAAAAAATTAGAAGCCAAGAATAGGGTACGGAAATTAAAACCAAATTTCATACAAAAATACTCATGTTGTATAAAGAATGACGAAACGTATGTACTGGCAGATTCTTCACAGCTTCCGCGTCAAAACTTTTATGTTGCTAACACTCGAGGAAATGTTGAAGATAAGTTTAGGACCGAAAAGCTGACGAAATTTCATAAATAATTCGTGGTGTGGCAAGATTTATGCAGTTCCGGCAAAAAAAGCAAGTCATTTGTTACAGTGGGCTCACTAAATACCGAAAAAACATCAAAGAATGTTTGCAAAAAGAATCTTCTTCCTTTCATAAGAGAGCACAATGTGTCCATATATTTTTGGCCCAATTTGGCATCATGTCACTACTAGGGTGATCGACTCGGTTTTACAACCGGTTTTTAAACCGGTTTTTTCAGTCAATGTGCTGTCGGTTTTTTCAAAATGTTCAATTTTCGAATGTCGAATAGACCGGTTTTTTTAAACACAAAAAACCGGTTTTAAAAATACCTTTTTATTTCAAAAACCATGCACTAAATATTGATATTTGAATCGAAATTTATGATTATTTTTTTAATATGCATAAAGTATGATTTTTAATGGCTCAAAAATATAGTTTAAGATTAAATAAATAAGTAATTTGACAATGTAATATTTTTGCACCTAATTTAAATGTTTTAGTTTTTTTTATTCAGCGAAGAAATTGTTTTTCAAAGATTTTGTTTTAAAAGAGTCACCTGCAGAATTCTTTCAATAAAATTGATTCTTGCTTTTTTCATATTAACCCATGGTTTCTGTTTATACTAAGTAAATGTTAATATCATTTTTGATGATTATTTTCTTACAATTTGTATACCCTACATGCCTATTATGCGTTTGTACTGATGTTTGTAACACCCAAAAATATTGGTCTAAGACCCACCTTCATTTGTACCAATCGGTTTTAAGTCGATTTAACGATGTCCGTCTGTCCATTCATGTAAAACTTGTAATCAAAATACAGGTCGCAATTTTGGTTTCTTATTGTCTAAGAACGAAGCGTGTTAAAATTGGTTATGATAGGTTCATTATTTCCTCTAGACCCCATACAAATAACCTACCAGAAAAGGGGTTTAACGATCATAAATCCCTTAAATGTAGCAGTAATTTTTGCACATCTAAGTTCCATATACGTTTAAACCTGTATGCGGAATTTTATGAAGATCGGCCCATAAATGACCATAGTACTGGTCCACAATTCCACAGGTCTAAAAAAAAGGACCCCTCCCCGAATTTTCATGCACACAATGGTGTAGGTTATTGTCGGCCTTGACCAACCATATCTTTTTTTCTCGTTCTTAATGGTTTAATAGTTGTTTCCAAAAATAAAAAAGATTTATTGATTTTTCTTTAAGAAATGTAGTTTTTTGATAGAAATATTAACTTCTGCAAAAAAACCGGTTAACCGGTTTTTTCTGAATTTAAAAAAGTGCAACCGGTTTTTTCAAAATACCAACTATTCGAACTATTCGAAAACCGGTTTCTCCAAAAAGTCGAATAATCGATCACCCTAGTCACTACGTAATAAAGCTCTGGAGTGGTACCAAAACAATAATGTAATTTTTGTACCAAGAGAGGGCAATCCTCTAAATTGTCCGGAGCTAAGACCAATGGAGAGATATTGAACTTTTGTGAAAAAAGAATCAAAGAGGACAAAATTGTTGTCCCAAAATATTAAAGAGTTTAAAAGGAGATGGGCAGACTGTTCCAAAAAAGTGACTGAAACAAATATCAAATCTCTAATAGAAGGGTTAGCAAAAAAGATCTACGAGTTCATAAGTAGTGATTAGAAGTATAAAAGTTATATATTTTTTATTTTTTTTCTGTAGAATAATATCAACTAAATAAAAAACAATCAAAACTCTAATACCAACCGTTTCCAAATTATTGAATTTTATATGTGGTAAGATTTTTTCGATCGCACTCCTTATATATATTTTGGATATAAATATCCATGGTTTCAAAACTCAAAAATAATTCTTGTAAGAATATATTAAATCAATAAACATGCAAACGCTGTGAGATACGAATAACTTCAAAGAGTTTTTATAACGAAGTTCAAAAAAGATAAAGAAAATTTCTATTTGTAAAGAATGTATACGAGGAAAAACTAAAAAATCGTTTTAAAACAATAGATAACATAATTAATACTTTTTATAAATTACTTTAATGTATTTAAACAATCTTATGCTATAATTAAATAGGCATTTTTCATTGAAAAATAAGTTTTATATATAAATCTTCAGTCTTTTATCTACCAAATTCTTTTCAGATTACCGTCTTTAACCATTTGTTTATATATTTTCCAATTTTTTCACAAACAAACCATAAAAATAAAAAGATTTATTTGTATTGTATGTTTCTAAATTTATAAAAAGTTTGTTTTTCAATATTAGATTTTTGAAGGTCGTTATTAAAAATTTAAATTTCTTTTGTGTGTGTTTTTGCATGTTATAACTTGATGTCGCTTTAGGCATAATGTCACGGGACACACATTTATGTTTAAGGGTTCATGTTGTTGGCAAAAGAAATTTTATATTTATTTGAAATTACTAAAACATACACATAAATCTATACAGTAATTTACAGCTTAAAACATGAAAGAATTGTAAAATTTTTCTTTGAGGCAAAAAAAAAAATGTTTTTGTAATTTTTCTTAGATTCTTAGAATAGTATACATACAGCTGTGTGCAAAATAATAGTAGCACTAAAACATACTTTGTACTTTTTGTTGCTGCTCAATTACTAGACAAGGAATTCAAAAACAATTTGTTTATATGAGTCTTAAACAGGGAAAATAATTATTTAAAAAAAAAAAAATAAATATTTTTATTTTTCCGTGTACTGCACATACAGTGAAATTTTGTTTTTAAAAAATTTTAAAATAGGTGGCGGCAAACACTGTATTTCTAACACCCGTACCTTATTGGTAAAAATATTTTCTGAAGGTAAAACATACAAATTTCTGCCCTGTCGAATCTATATAACCACCATCAACATTTTCAAATTTTACGTTATATGGGAGGGGGAACTAAAGTGGGCGGACTACGCCCATTTTTTGTTTCCGAGTTTACATTGGTCCTTGAACTATTTGAACACAATTTCACCTTATATGGGAGGTGGGCGGTTTGGTTGGTTTTTGAGTTTATGTCGACCCCCAAACTAAACGTACAAAATTTGGTTGTCGTACATGCTTTTATTAAAGAAATATCAGCAGAAAAGTATAAAGTGGACACCCTGTGTTTCTAGTTTTTAGCCCATTACTTTTTTTGTTTATTAACCAATTTTGCCCATTTTCAATACCAAACAAACCCTATATAAGATAAATATTTGTGTATAAAAGAATAATTTCGTCTCCTTACGTTGCCTCGTTCGAGCCCTGTCCTGCTTTCAACAGACAGACGGACATAGCTAGATCGACTCAGAATCTAACCAGGACCCAGAACATATATGATTTGTGGGGTCTCAGATGATTCCTTCGACATGATACACACGGAATGACAAAATCAATATACCCCCCAACTTTTTGATGGTGGGAAAATCAATATTTGAGGATGTTTTTCATATCATAGTCCATATTATGGAGAAGAGGTAACATGGATGCCCCAAGGTATGTGGAAATAGTAAGAACAGTCATGTTGTCTTATTCAGAGAAGAATATGCCACTCAAATGGGTGTTTTAGCAGGAAAATTTTCCTAAGAAACGATTAAATTGAAGAAATAAATGGTTTTCCGAAAAAAGGGATGTTTGGAGACCCAGTCAACATATCTGATCTATATTGAAGATCTTTGGGGAGATGTCAAAGATGCTCTTTTTAGAAAGAAACCGGGAAATTTGCAGAAATTGTGGGCGCCAGTGCAGTCAGCATGGACAAATATTACCATTGAGAGGTTATTAGTGGACTTAGTGTCCGCCGCTGCCACGCTGTCAAAGCCAATAAGGGCTATTTTACAAAATAGTAATGTAATTAAACAAAATATGCCAAAAATAAAAAAATTAATCACGTAGTTTTGTCTGTACAGGTGTTTTTTTTTTTTATCAATGCTACTATTATTTTGCACAGCTAATTTCTTGTGTATTCAATCTCTTTAAGTATTTTATCCGAATTATGATGTTTATTTTTAAGATTTACTTAATTTTTATAAAATTTGGGAAATATATAATAAAATCCAACAACAAACATTTCGTGAAATCAACAAAATAACTTAATTTTATTGAATGTAAAAATGTTACAAATGGCGGTACTATTATTTTCCACACAGCTGTACATGCCTACATATGTACGGATTTTAACTACATATGCTTTTTTTAAAATCCATTTTAAATATAAAAGAATACATACATTGCAATATTATTTATTTTTTGCAAAACATTTGGTGAATGATTTAAAAATTTTAAATATTTTAAAATTTAGAGGCAATATTAAACCCACCAAGTTCCAAAAAAAAAAGAAAAAAATAGAAAAAAACGAGGCTAATAATGAGATAAAAATTTACCTCAACCTGAATGTCTCTTAAACTAAAAGAGATAACATACATTATATATATATATATATATATATATATATATATATATATATATATATATATATATATATATATATATATATATATATATATATATATATATATATATATATATATATATATATATATATATATATATATATATATATAGGTTGATAGGTTGATTTAGGTTGATCTGATAGCCTTTATCATAAGTACTGTATACAAATATTTTTTTCTTTTAAAGGATCTAATTTAAAATATTTATTATTATTATTTGTTTTTTATCGAAAATATTTTCTTTTCAACCACATTTTAATAGAAAATGTAACAATTTTTATTAGTTTATTAACGATTTTAATCTTTTTATTATTAATGTAACAATTACAACACAAATATGTTTATTATCATTTTAGGACATCAAAACCCACCTAAATATTCTTTTCAGTCATAATTTAAGTAAATTAATTTCATACATTTTGTTGTTATCTTAAAATAGTATTAGATTTAATAATTTTCATTTGGCTTCACTTTATGTACAACATACACATACTTACATACATATGTATATAAGTACGTAAGTTTATGGTCCTTCTTCTATTGTCTATTCGAGTGGAGGGCGTATGAATGTCTAAATAGAGAGAACAATAAACATTTGTTTATTGTCAAGTATATGTAGGTATTGTATATTTAACAATGTGTGTATGTGTATGTGTATTTGTTTATTTGTATAGAGTTCAAACTAACAAAGACTTACGTTTATACACAACACAAACAACAATGACTTACCAAAGTACTTGGTTCTTTGTTTCTTATTTGTTGTTTTAACATTGGAACAAAAACTATTTTTATGAACACTATTTTTTAGTCGCTTTTGTTATTATTGCTGCTAGAAATATAGTAAATATAAACCTTCTTCTATAAGAAAGAGAACAAGCAGAAATGGAAAATGGAAACTTTAAGACAGCACGCAAAGGAATTTGATTTAATTATTTTTAATTTTTTATTTAAAAATGTTATAGATCCAAGTTTTTCAACAAAAAATTATGTAAAAATTCGTAAGAATACTTGAGAAATATAATAACTAACATAAAAACAAGCGCAAATATTCGGCCCGGCCGAATCTAAATACCCACCATCAACTTTTTCAAATTTTGCGTTATAATGAAGAAGGTGGTAAAGTGGGAAGTAAAGTGGGCGGACCACGCCCATTTTTTGTTTCCGAGTTTACATTTGTCTTTGAACTATTTGAAAACAATTTTGTTGATTTTCACCTTATATGGGAGGTAAAGTGGGCGGACCACGCCCATTTTTGATTTTCGAATTTACATCGATCCCCAAACTATACATACAAAATTTCACTGTCGTACATGCTTTTGTTGCAGAAATATCGGCAGAAAAGTGTAAAATGGACACCCTGTGTTTCTAGTTTTAAGCTCATAACTTTTTTGTTTATTAACCGATTTTGCCCATTTTCAATCCCAAACAAACCTTATATAAGACAAACATTTGTTCGAGCCCTATCCTGCTTTCAACAGACGGACAGACGGACGGACATAGCTAGATCGACTCAGAATCTAACCAGGACCCAGAATATATATACTTTGTGGGGTCTTAGATGATTCCTTCGACATGTTACACACGGAATGACAAAATCAATATACCCCCCCATCTTTTTGATGGTGGGTATAATAATGATTCAAACTAATTTCCCTTTATTAAACTCTCCTAAAATTCTTAAAGTAAAGATGGCGAATGAAACTCTGAGCACCTATGTATAATAACTCCGTATAATAACGTTTTAATAACGTTTTCATGTTGTTTTTTTTTTTTATTTTGCCGATTTTTTTCGTTCTAGAGTTTTTTTCCCGTTTTGGCGATTTTTTTCGTTTTAGAGATTTTTTCTGTTCTAGTCATTCTGCTTGTAACATGTCGAAATAATCATAATGTATATGTATTCATGGCGGGCAACGTAGGGGACGTATTTTGGCTAAAATTGCCCAACTATAAATATTTCAATCCAGGTATCTCGGTCACAATTGCTGAAAATGCAATATTTTCTTGTATGTATACTAAAGTGACCCGTTGAAAAAAATATTGTAGGAAGACCACTCAAAATATGCGTGCTGATGAGCTAAATATAGGAAAAATAATAAAAAAAATTAATCTTCAGCTCCCTACCAGCGCATAGCGTCCCATTTCAAAAAATAAAACAAAAATAAATTATGGAATTTCCGAACGGATGATCCGATCTCAATGAAATCGGTTGAAGTGAGGGTGAGCTTAAGTTTTGACTTTACATCATATAGACCTGCTGGGAGCGGTTCCACATGGTCCCAAAGTTGGACACCTCGGGTATGAACATTTTTAAATATTTTTACATGAACGGATTCGTGTGCATATAAGGGAAAAAAGTTATAAAATTTTAAACTAGGGTCTTCCAAATTCGACCTAATGTTTCATGATTTTCCACTTTTCTCCTAAATTTCTCAAATCGCAAAGCTGGAATTAAGAAAAAGTTTTTGCAAAATATATGAAAATTCCATACTTTTAACGCCTTTTATGAGCAAAATATTGAACATTTTTTTTACAAAAATGCACTAAAAAGTTCTCTGGAGGTCAAAAATCCCATAAAGAAAAATTTTAATAATTTTCCAAAACATGCTTAGAATATTTTTAATAATATATTTTCAATATTCGCAATTTTTCTAAATGAAAACAACACAATAATTTGTAAGAAATAAACTCACAGACAGATGGACATCAATTAATCTCATCTTCCCCACAACTTTCACCCATAGTGAAGAGTATTAAAACACAATAGCATAGACTTTAACATACCTGATATAAAAAAAAAGTCCAAGTTAGATAATAAAAAAACATTTGAATTTTTTGTAACAACTTTATTTATATTAAACTAAATTAATCCCTGAAGATATAAAAAACATAAACTTTGTAGCATAAAACTCATATTTTGACTTTTTTAAATCCAAGTATTTTGAGAAAATCGACCCCTAAAAATCTGGATATTAATCATTAAAAGCTACGATTTATATCGAGTTTATAAGATCATCTTATCTTACCTTCCCCTAATGGGTTAATTTTTGTCCTTGTTATCAAAATACCACACACTACTACCTTGTCATAACTTTTCGTCCAAGTAACACTAGTTCATAATTGTATGTGTGTTTCTCTATTTGCCTGTGTTTTTATAAAGTTTGCGTGTGTAGGAAGTTTTACTTAGTTCAATTCCTTTTAACTCTGTTACTTATCGTGTGTGTGTGTTTAAATGTTTATTCTAAATATCATTGTTGCTGCTGTTGTTGTTCATATTTTCCTTTTAGTTTTTTTCTCTTTGTTTATATTTTTAGTTCTCTGTAAAAAAGTAAAGCAAAAAAAAAACTGCGAAGAGGATAAAAATCGGAAATGTCAACAGCAGGAATTGCTAAAATGATTTACAATTCCATTAAAATGTGTTTTTCATTCAATTCAGTTGGTTCGTTCGTTCTTTCGTTATTTGTTCAAGACTTTCGTTTAGTTCCTTCTTTTACATTTAGGATTTGAATGAAGTAAAATTCTGCTTAAAGTACGAAAATATTAAATTCATGACGAATTTTTAATAAAAACAAAAATACATTTCAAGGTGATGAGAAAAATTAACATTGAACAAAAATTTGTGATAAGTTGTAGATGGTAGGAATAAAAAAATTTCAACACATTTCCTTTTAATAGCAAACTTTCTGCAAAATAGAAAATTAAAAAAAATATATTTTTTATAGGAAAAAAATCGGTAAATTTTATTTTAGAATTTTCGATAATTTTTTATTATAGATAAATTTCGATAGTTTCTTTTTTACCAAATTTTTGTTAAAGTTTATATATATAAAGAGTAACTTCACTGAGTGATTGACTGACTGACTTGCTTAGTGATTCATCATCGCACATCCCAAACGGTTAATGACAGAATGATGAAATATGGACTGCAGATTGGTCTCCTATCGAATAGATCCACTAAGACGGTATTTTTAGAAATTCGAATGTTTAGAGCAGGGTTTGATTTTACTACTATCACATTTTGCAATAAATATCTGCTGTTAGCAAAAAAAAAATACTTAAAATATTTTTACCGTTTCATTTTTGTTTACTATATCAACTAAAACTATTTTTCTATTTGCAGTATTGTCATAAAAAATTGCAGCGTTTATTTACAATTTCTTGTAGCATAAACAAAAAATATTCAACTCGTTCATAAATTAACATACCGATTTTACCCGTTTTTACTCTTTTTACTCCCTAAACCAGCGTTTAAATATTCAGCGCCAGCAAAATTTCCTTACATTATGACTATACAATAAATATTAAACTGTTTAATTTTTACTACACATGGCAACTAAAATTATTAAAAATATAACTTCGTGTTTTTATTACCAATTTCAATCGTCTTTGAAATTTTTATCATCACTGGAAAAATTATGTTTTTATATATAATTTTAGAACTATGAAAATTTAACTATTTTTTTTTTTTTTTTTTTTTTTTTTTTTGTTTTTTGCCAGAAAACTGGTTATTTATAATTATTATTATTTTTAATTACAAACAAGAATGCAAAATTACAAATATGTATTTAAATAAACATTTCTCAGAGAATATTGAAAGGATTTTAATTATGAAAGCCGTGTTTTTACTTTTGTAATACTACTGAATAGTTCAAAATAAAATAATTTAAATAAAGAATGCATCATTAGACAAACACAAAATGCTTAGCTATTTAGATCTGGATAGGAGGTCAAGCACATTTGGGAATGGTAAATCGATTTCGATTTTAGTCGATTTTCATAGGAAAAAAGTCGGTTGTTTGCAATCGATTTTATTATTATACTATTTTATACTGAAATCGATTATTTATTTTCAAAAATCGAGTTTGTTTTAAAAAGTTAAAAAAAATATGTAGAATTATAAAAATCTTATAAATTAAAATTTTTTGGTTGGTAATAATAAAGTTATGTCCGCTTTTTTAAATATATTTTGTCGGTTAATATTTAAGGAGTAAAAGTAAAATTTAAAAATGCACCCAAGTGGAGTTTGCCAATAGAAAATGAAAAAAAATACCAACATTTAATTCGAAAAGATCTTATTATTTTTACATATCATTCCTAGCTGGGCAGTTGGCAAAACAATAGTCTAAACCCTCTGAAGGAAAAAAAATAATAAAACAATTTATCCTAATATTAATAAAATTGCTCGAGAATATCAATACCGTGTGAACTTCTATTCTTGAAGGATGTCCTTATAATAACCCAGCAAAGAAACAGGCTTAGTAGTGAACATATCCTTTTTTATAAAGCTTTACTGAAGAATATTGGTTTGATGGATAAATAAAATATTCACAGATTTCTTATATATTATATACATAACTTTTATATATGTGACCTGAATATTTGAAATAATTTTATAGGTTTATTTTTATACCCTCCACCACCACTAGTGGTGAAAGAGGGTATACTAAGTTTGTCGTTCCGTGTGTAACACCTAGAAAGAATCGTTTAAGACCCCATAAAGTATATATAAGCATAAAGTATAAGATTAAGCAATGTCCGTCTGTCCGTCTGTCCATCTGTTGAAAACATTCTCACGTCCAAACTAATTGAGCTATTCCAATGAAAATCACTCATGTTATTTGTTGTTCCTTTAAAAAGTTTCGGATTGCAAACCAGCCAAATCGGTTCAGTAGAAAAAAAGTTATATATCCAAATCTGAAAGAACCCCCAAACCAAACTTCAACTGATAATATTTCAACATGCAAATAACGGATTTAAATAAAACTTAGCCAAAATGTCTACCTGTACTCACTTTAGATTACTGCCAAAAATTGGCTAAATCGGTTCAGTAGGAGAAAAGTTATAGGCATAAATATGAACAGTTTCTATGATTTCAACGTCATAAGTGTTTCTTAAACATCATGTTATAATTTGTATATGGAGTGCATATGTGTATGTTCGCCTCAGTATGAATGTTGATAAACACAAAGGCATACAACTATGTTGTGTTTGATCGTGGTCACCATCGAACACACCACGACATGGTACGTTCGCTACTTTTTAACAACATATGTTGACAGGGGTGTTAGGCTTTTTGTTGGAAAAATCGTCAATATTAAGAAAAAAAATCGTCAACAAAAAATTTAAAAATCGTCAAAAAATCGTCACATAAAACTTCATATTATTTTTATAAGTAAACTTTTATTTTTTATTTATAAAGACCATATTTAACAAAAAAGAACAATTCAGCAATCTTTATTAAAAATAATAAGTTATAAAATACATAAAAACATTAATTATGTTCATACAAATTATGTGCACAATGCTTACGTATTAAATGTTTAGTTATATTTACATTAAAACAATCTTAAGAATTATTTTTCAGATAATCTTTCGAAAATAAAATGCCTTCAATGGTTTTTGACTCCAAAGAATTTCTTAGTTTAGTTTTGTTTATATTAATTTGGCTAAAAATACGTTCAACGTTAGCTGATGAGTTGGGTAAAGCCATTAAGTTATTTACAAAATCACATAAATTTGGAAAAGCCGGTTTATTGTTTGATAAATTATATGATTTGATCTTGTCCCAAAAAATATTTATGTCCAATGAATTTTCATCAAATTCAAAAAGTCTTAACTCTTTAATTTCGTTTTCTATTATTTGATATTTGTCTTTAGAAACTAAATTTGGAAAACTTTTTAACAAAGTCAATATAGATGTATTTTTATTTAAAATTACATTAGGAGCTATTAAACTTAAGTTACTTATTATAATATTTTCAAAATCAAAGCTTTTCTTAATTTGATAACATAATTCTATATAAAATGATACACAATTATCAACAAATTGGTTATACAGTTCAAAGTTAACTGTACATTGAGAAATCTTTTCTTTTACATAAACTCCAAGATAAATTTCCTCCTTATTTAAAAAATTTTTTGAATCTTCAAAATTAATTTAATTTAATACAGTATTTTTTATATAATCTTCATTTAAAAAATTTGTTAAAATTGTTTTAAATAGTCTTGCCATATCATTATACATATTATGAATTTGAACATCCTCACTTTGAAAGGTTTTGTTAAAAATATTTTTATAGTTAAGAATATATCTTAAAAAACAGAAATATAGCTCATTTATATCATTCAAATTTGATAATATATCTTTAGAAGTGTCAATATCATCGATGTTAGCTGCAAAATATATTTTTAGTGGTTCATATAATTGTAAAATTCTTACAACTACAGCTTCTAACGACAGCCATCTAGTTTGAGATGGATGGAGCATTTTCTTTGGTTTAATTTCCAATAACGACTGTATTTCAAACAAGTTAGAATGCTATATTCGGCCATGCCGAATCTTATATACCCTCCACCACTGAGCTAGTGTTTTCATCAGTTTTTATGTAGGAAAAGCTCTTCGGAAAGTGATGTTTTTCTAATTTACTTATTAATTTTTGGCGTCCATAATAGTGTAGTAGTATGAACTTGTTCTAATAAAGATTTTGTATTGTATATAAGATATTTTAACAAACTATTATGCAAATGATGTGTAAAAAGTAAAAAAAGGAGGAAAATCTTGATAACTTATTTTTCTTACAAAAAGTCGATTATTTTGGTAAAAAAAATAGAATATTTCATTTTAAATAAAAGTATATTTTTCATTTAGTAAAAAAATTGCATTTTGTAAGAAAGTTAAATAGTAGTGGCAGAGCGAAGCGAACGAAAATTTGTTTTTACTATATACTATCTTCACAAAAAAATGCCTTTTTTAGTGAAAACTAATTTATTCTATAAGAAATCTAAGGGCTAGGAGAAATGAAATTATGTGATTTCTTGCATATTTCGCAAAAATTGGAGTTCTTATCAAAAAACCCGATTTTTACAGATTTTTTTGTAGTTTGATTTGTATAAATTATTTTGTTTGTTTTTTTTTTTAATACCTTGTATGTGTTTGTAAAGAATCTGTATTTTTAGTTTTGTTACAATTACAATTATTACCATTTAAATGTAGAAAATGTGTATTTAACCTATTTCCGACCACTACCCGATTCCGTTAAGATAACTACGAAATTTAGCATGAAGTTTTTTTTTTTTTTTTGCGACTGTTATAACAAATTAAAAAGATTTGGACACCTACATATTTTTGATTCCGAAATATAATGCTTCGAGAATTTCAGAAATCGTACCATTTTTAGCTTAAATTTAAAGCTATTTACCTTTGGAATACACCTATAATATAAAAACATATTTTCGAAAAGCAGATCTGAAAATATCGCCTTTTCACTACACCAACCATTTATTTGATACACCTGGCTTTAACACTCAATTCTGGACAGAGTATTTATATAAAAATTGATTTTTTCTCTTATCTCTTAGACAACATATTATCTTATAATAGCTGTGAAAAAATTCATCATCGACTGCATAATTAAATAATTAGGCGATGTTAAAGCTACTGATGCGAAAACGCAGCAGCAGTCGTAAATGGGTTAAGCACACTCGAATAATAAAAACATGACTTTCTTTATTTTTATGCAACTTTCCACCAATTTTTTTGTATTTCTGTGCAAAGTCGATTTAAAGAACGAAAAACTGAAATTTTATTTTGCGTTAAAATTTAAGCTCGATTGGTAAAAACAGATTTATACACCAAATAGGCCATAATTATTCAGAAACATTTTAATATTACCGAATTTAAAACTTATTCTTTTAATCAATATAATAAAATTGATCAATTATTTCTGTAAATCTTCGCTTACCTCAAATTTATATTTAACGATTCGATTAGAGAGCCGTTTCTCTGATGATGTTGGAAAAACTAAATAAGTAAACTAAAGCAAATATAAACTAACTATAAGAGTTTCCCTCTTCGTAATTTGCATTTATATAAATCACCCTAACTGGTCATGAATTAAGAATTTACTGTTGAATTATTTCTGCCCAACGGCGCTCTCAAAATTTTTGAAAAATTATATTTGAAAACTTTTATAAATACTAATCTTTAAGAAAATGATAAAAATTAGCAATGCCTTTTAAAGATTGTTATTTAAATAAATTAAAAAGAGATAAACAAAATTCTAACATAACTAAGTATATTACAGTTTTATTTTTACAATGAAAATTAAAAAAATATCACCACATTTACAAGTTATTAATTATAAACGCACAAAAAACTATAATGAATAAGAAATTATAAAGTAACATAATTATGTATCAGTACTTTTTCTTCAATGTGCTAAATAAAAATCAAAACATTTTCATATTTATGCAATTTATTCCATCAACATTATTTATATCTTTATGTTAGCAGACAAACTTTTAATAAAACCTTTACGTATCCTTCTCTACCGATGTGTACAGCTTGAAACACACCGAACTACTAACTAGTTTAATAAACTTATCAACATATGTTGCTAAAAAGTAGCGAACGTACCATATCGTGGTGTGTTCGATGGTGACCACGATCAAACATCAAACTCAACATAGTTGTATGCCTTTGTGTTTATCAACATTCATATTGAGGCGAACATACACATATGCACTCCATATACAAATTATAACATGATGTTTAAGAAACACTTATGACGTTGGAATCATAGAAACTGTTCATATTTTTGCCTATAACTTTTCTCCGACTGAACCGATTTAGCCAATTTTTGGCAGTTATCTAAAGTGAATATAGGTAGACATTTTGGCTAAGTTTTATTTAAATCCGTTAATTGCTTGTTGAAATATTATCAGTTCAAGTGTGGTTTGGGGATTCTTTCAGATTTGGATATATAACTTTTTTTCTACTGAACCGATTTGGCTGGTTTGCAATCCCAAACAGCGTCTGGGAACAACAAATAACCTGAGTAATTTTCATTGGAATAGCTCAATCAGTTTAGACGTGAGAATGTTTTCAACAGACGGACAGACGGACAGACGGACAGACGGACAGACGGACAGACGGACAGACGGACATTGCTTAATCGACTCAGAATTTCATATGGTCCAAGAATATATATACTTTATGGGGTCTTATACGATTCTTTCTAGGTGTTACACACGGAACGACAAACTTAGTATACCCTCTTTCACCACTAGTGGTGGTGGAGGGTATAAAAATTGATTATTACGCTTTGGACTATTACCTATATAATTATATATATTTCTGGCAAGAGTTTCTACACACGAAGGTAGTTTTAAACAAGCATATGAAGAACACAGTGCCAGGGAATGGCATATGCATTTTAAAACTACCAAACTAGGAACATCATCTTTAAATAATTTTGCCACGGATAGATTCTTACCGGTCATATTATTTGCTCCATCGGCTGCGAATCCTATCATGTTGTCCTTGTAGTTTATTTGTAATTTTTTTAAATAATTAGTTATTTCCATATATAAAGACTTTGCATCGCAGTGTGTAACATTAATAAGTCCAAAAAATAGATCCTTGACAACAAAATCAATGCTGATCCTAGCGACTATGCATACATTTTTAAGGTTGCTTACGTCTGTCGACTCATCAATACAAATTGAAAATTTATTTTTACGTAAATATTCACAAACGATATTCAATTGTTCTGTTCCAACAACATTGTTTATTATTTTGGTCGACTTCAATCTTCCTAAAGTAATGTTTTTGGCCACGGATGAATCACAAAAACAATTTTTTATTAATTTTGTTAAGTGGTCCACTGATAAAAAGGCAATGTTGTGTTCTGCCAAAAACAACGAAATTTTAATTTCGGCTTCTTTTGATTTTAGTTTAGGATCAGCAAAAACAGAGGAAATTGTGGGCTGACTAATATCCTTCTGTGCTTGTAAATGTTTTTTAGATACAGAGTGTTTTAACAAATCAGATCTACCTGATGAAACTTTCAAATTACTGAGGCATACTTTACACATTATCTTTGAATTTTTTACTTCGATCCAACGAAATTCTGCAGCCCACTCGTCCCGAATTTTTCTTTTCTTTTTTGGCAGAATCTAAAAAAATATGTACACAGAAAAAAGTAAAAATGGACTTCAATTACGAAATTTGTAATATCAATTAATTTTTAATTGATTTTGCTCCAATCATCAAAATGATAATATTAATAACTAGAATAATTGATATTATTATTACTTCTTTTCCTTAAATAGATGCAATGAGCTGAAAATTTTTAAAAATTTGCTTAAATTTATTTTATTTCTGTACTTTTATAGACAAGTATTTAATTTTTCTTTATATTTTATTAACAGCTGTGTATTTATTAAAAAGCAAAATTGAAAACCAATTAGAAAATTAATTATATTAATAAATCGTATAATTAAATTCCAATATAAATTTAATTAATAATTTTATTAAAAAATTATTTGAAATATTTTTTTCTGTGTAATAAAAATATAAATGCTTTTTATATTTTGAAAAATATTAATTTACCTCCTTTTCATAGCCAATATCTTCAAAATCATCTTCCTCCAATTCGCAGTCACTTTCGCTTAAATTGTGATCTATTAAACAAATAATTTATATAAATTCTGAAAATAACTAAAATTTTCTTACCTATTCTTTTGAAATATCGCTCCATATTACTTTTTTTTTATTAGATTATCAAATAAATTTTTTAATTATTTTATTTAACTTTTATAGTTTGCAGACAATATGCGCTTTTAATATTTTCAGTTTTGCTTGTATTTTTTTTAATTTACAGTTACAAATATTTACAAAAAATGCATACATTGTATTTGTCTCTTTCATTTACGTTTGTATTGGCATATTTTTGTTGTTTTCTTTTTGGTTTTGTTATTCAACATGCAATGTTCATGGAATTTTCGTAAACATTACCTTTTTTATATATTAAAATAACAGTGATGCCAGAAAATCGTCACAATATTAGAGATAATGAAGAAAAAAACGTCAATCGTCAAATTAGTAAATTGACAGTAAAAAATCGTCAAAATGACGAAAAATCGTCAAATCTAACACCCCTGTATGTTGATAAGTTTATTAAACTAGTTAGTAGTTCGGTGTGTTTCAAGCTGTGCACATCGGTAGAGAAGGACATGTAAATGTTTTATTAAAAGTTGATCTGCTAACATGAAGATATAAATAAGTATAATGTTGATGGAATAAATTACATAAATATGAAATTGTTTTTGAAAATGTTTGGAGTTTTATTTAGCACATTGAAGAAAAAGTATTGATACATACATATTTCTTATTCATTATAGTTTTTTGTGCGTTTATAATTAATAACTTGTAAATGTGGTGATATTTTTTTAATTTTCATTGTAAAAATAAAACTGTAATATACTTAGTTATGTGAGAATTTTGTTTATCTCTTTTTAATTTATTTAAATAACTATCTTTAAAAAGCATTGCTAATTTTTATAATTTTCTTAAATATTAGTATTTATAAAAGTTTTCAAATATAATTTAAATAAAACTAAATTTTGAGAGCGCCGTTGGGCAGAAATAATATAATTCATCAGTAAATTCTTAATTCATGACCAGTTAGGGTGATTTATATAAATGCAAATTACGAAGAGGGAAACCCTTATAGTTAGTTTATATTTGCTTTAGTTTACTTATTTAGTTTTTCCAACATCATCAGAGAAACAGCACTCTAATCGAATCGTTAAATATAAATTTGAGGTAAGCGAAGATTTACAGAAATAATTGATCAATTTTATTATATTGATTAAAAGAATAAGTTTTAAATTCGGTAATATTAAAATGTTTCTGAATAATTATGGCCTATTTGGTGTATAAATCTGTTTTTACCAATCGGTCTTCAATTTTAACGCAAAATAAAATTTCAGTTTTTCGTTCTTTAAATCGAATTTGCACAGAAATATAAAAAAATTGGTGGAAAGTTGCATAAAAATAAAGAAAGTCATGTTTTTATTATTCGAGTGTGCTTAACCCATTTACGACTGCTGTTGCGTTTTCGCATCAGTAGCTTTAACATCGCCAAATTATTTAATTATGCAGTCGATGATGAATTTTTTCACAGCTATTATTAGATAATATGTTGTCTAAAAGATAAGAGAAAAAATCAATTTTTATATAAATACTCTGTCCAGAATTGAGTGTTAAAGCCAGGTGTATGAAATAAATGGTTGGTGTAGTGAAAAGGCGATATTTTCAGATCTGCTTTTCGAAAATATTATTCCAAAGGTAAGTAGGTTTAAATTTGAGCTAAAAATGGTACGATTTCTGAAATTCTCGAAGCATTATATTTCGGAATCAAAAATATGTAGGTGTCCAAATGTTTTTAATTTGTTATAACAGTCGCAAAAAAAAAAAAAAAAATTCATGCTAAATTTCGTAGTTATCTTAACGGAATCGGGTAGTGGTCGGAAATAGGTTAAATACACATTTTCTACATTTAAATGGTAATAATTGTATTTGTAACAAAACTAAAAATACAGATTCTTTACAAACACATACAAGGTATTAAAAAAAACTAACAAAATAATTTATACAAATCAAACTACAAAAAAATCTGTAAAAAATCGGGTTTTTTGATAAGAACTCCAATTTTTGCGAAATATGCAAGAAATCACATATTTTCATTTCTCCAAGCCCTTAGATTTCTTATAGAATAAAATTTAATTTTCAATAAAAAAAGCATTTTTTTGTGAAGATAGTATAGTAAAAACAAATTTTCATTCGTTTCGCTCTGCCACTACTATTTAACTTTCTTACAAAATGCAATTTTTTTACTAAATGAAAAATATACTTTTATTTAAAATGAAATATTCTATTTTTTTACAAAAAGATAATCGACTTTTTGTAAGAAAAATAATAGTTTGTTAAAATATCTTATATACAATACAAAATCTTTATTAGAACAAGTTCATACTACACTATTATGGACGCCAAAAATTAATAAGTAAATTAGAAAAACATCACTTTCCGAAGAACTTTTCCTACATAAAAACTGATGAAAACACTATCTCAGTGGTGGAGGGTATATAAGATTCGGCATGGTCGAATATAGCATTCTAACTTGTTTAATTTTTAGATGTTTTTGATACACTTTTGACTTTATCAATAAAAAATCGACCTCAAAATAAAATCGATTTTGGGGACCGATAAATCGATTTTGAAAATCGAAATGAAAAAAGTTGATCGTAAAATCGAAAATCGAGTTTTGGCATTGTTTACCATTCCCTAAAGCACACTGAAGTATCTCTTCGTTATGTGAGTAATTTTTAAAATTTATTTTTTTACTTAGATGAAAATTTGAAGTTAATCTGATAACACCAAAACAAGTATCCAATAAATCACCAAAATTATTATATCAATCACTAATAACTACAAAAAATTAAAAATAGAAAACATTTTTTAATTAAAAATTGATTAAATCAATAAAGTAAATGATTGAATGAATTAAACATTTAAATGTGAAATAAAATCTCACTTAAATTTAATTTTTACTGGAATATATTATATGTCAACTGGAAAATATACGCTAATAATTTTTTCTGCAAAGAGAAGCCCGTGAAGAAAATCTAGTGAAAATTATGTAAATAAATTACTTTATAAAATTTCATACTACTTCAGTCTGAATGTTTATATTTTTGTAGTTTTACTCAAAGAACAATCTTCTTGAGTACATCACCAACCAATTTTCGAGAAAATTCGAAAAAAACAATTTTGAGATTAGTTGCTGAACTAAAAATCTCGGAACTCCCTAAATTTTAGATTTTTTATTAGGAAAAACATACCTTTTAACTATATTAAAATACTTTTCTATTTTACGTATTTCTTTCTTAAGTCTTAATGATATTTTGTTTACAATAAAATGAGATGTCAATATTTAAAATCGTTTACAAACACAAAAATTTTATCAAAACATTTTTCATTTATTTTAAACAAATTATTTCATTTTAAGCTTTATTTGTAGCATACCTTCTGAGGAATTTCTTCAGTTCTTCAGTTTTTATCTAACTAAAATAACCAAATCTTGCTATATTTACAACAAAAATGTTTTTAAATTGATTGCATATTTTTTGTTGACTTTTACAGAAAAATTCTAATACATTGAATCGCCAAAAATTTCAAACAAAAGAAATAAATACGACAATAAACTTTCAAAATATCTTAATAGAAAAAATACAGGAACCTAAAAAATTTAAGCATAACTCCAAAATTTGATAGGCTTTGGACATTTAAAAAACTTATTTATGATGTAATATTTTTGTTATCGTCCTCTAGGAAAATGGTAGACATTTTCTTGGGAAAATGTTAAATTAATGGTTTTAATTAAACAATTTTTTTCTTAACACAAAATTGTGAATATTTTCAACAAAAATATATTAGTTTTTTCTTGAAAAATTAAAATTTTTAGACCTTTATTATTTTATTTATAAATTAAATCTGTGTAGTGAACCAAAATTTCTATCATATGTAAAATTTATTAAATCTAAAAAAATATTATATTTTGTATAAAAGAACTGGGAAAATTTTGTGTTATTTATTAATAAATGGTTGACTTTTATTAAATTTTTTCTGTGAAAATGCTTTTGTTCATTTTTGATGTTAAAAAATTATTTCGTATAAAATTTTGAAAAGATTCGGATTTATAAAAAGTAATATTAAAACATTAGTTAGTGTAATTTCAATATGACATGAAACTAGCACTTATACAATATATATTTTTTTTTTTTTTTTTTTTTTTTGTTTTTGACATATGTTTTTAATTGTATGTAAAGTTTAAGCTTGAATTTAATGAAAAAAAATATATAGGAATTGCATTTCCTATATTTTTTCTATTTTTAAAAACCCATTTATTTGCTTTAAATTTTTCGAAGAAAAAATACGATAAATACTTTTTTCTAAACATAGTTTGGCCATTCCCAGACTATATTGAAGATAAATTCATTCTGCCTTCTTTTATTTTCACTAAAGAACATTTTTCTTAAAGAATTTTTAATTTTTCCTTTTCCTATTGTAAATTTTTAATTTTTCTAAGGTCGAAAATCCATTTTTGGGGGGGGGGAAATTTGCTCATTATAATTTACAGTAGCCTTTGCATTTTATTGTTACAATATTCAATATTTTTAAATTTTGGTTTAAATAATTTTTTTTTTTTTTTTTTGCTTTTACATGAAAGTTTTAATGCCTTATAACTTTAAAGTGAAAAATGGTAAAGTAAATATTTTTTTCTAAGCAAATAGTATATTTTCATTGTATTTACAAAAAAAATATATTTTTAAAACCTTTTTGAAAAAAGTAAATTTTTCGGACACCCTAATTGGAAGACGATTTTGTCCTTATAGAAAATTTTTGATAGATTCTCTTTTTGTAAATATTCTTTTTATAGAAATTTGTGGATATATTTTCTTTTTTTATTGAACATTTTTGATGATTTTTTTTTTTTTTTTTTTGGTAAAATTTTTCGATAAATATTCTATTTATGGAAATTCGTGATATTTTTTTTTTAAGTAAAATTTGTATTAATAATATTTTTTTAATTCCATCCCCGTTTTTATCTTTGTAGGATTTTTTTTCCTATTTGGTTTTAATTGTTAATGATACACTTATATGTACTTATGTTGGTTTATATGGGTCATTGAATAAATGCGTATTTAATGATTTTATTTACTTGTTGATTTAAATTTGAGTTAAACAATAATTAATTATTTAAATAGATATTTATAAAGTTTACATTTTATACATTAATTAACTATATTTAATGATAAATATTTTACATTAAATTCTTTATGTAGGTATCTAAATATTATAATTATAAATATACATATTTTATTTTTATTTGTAGTATTTTATGGTTTAAGATATATTTGGGGGATTCACACTTTGTGAACCCCCAATTATAACTAGGAACTTTATTTTCCCACAAATTTAAATTTACAATTTAATTGCTTTAAACTAGTAGAAGGTATATTGTAATATACAGGACTATTTTATTACTTAATTATAAACTTTTACAAATACATTTACCTGGTATTTGGAGTTATAAACATACATACGAATGTACCTACGTAAAATACTAATTACCACATATTTTTCCTTAATGTTGTGGCTTTTAACTTAAGTATCTACTGAGTTGTTATATGAATGATTTAAAGTTTGTAGTTGACCATTCACTGAGCAACCCTTAGCCTTTTGTTTTTAGTTTAACCTTAAAATGTGAACATAAGTACAAGCGGTCCACTTATTTTCATTTGTATGAATATTGTGTAATTTTTTAGTGGAATGAACTATTCCAGGATACATAGAGCACTACGAGGGTTTCTACTCTGGTAACGAAGAAAGTTTTTAATAAATCTTTATAACTTCGTTTAAGAAAATATCAGATTTTATTAGTATTTTACCAAAATAAAGATATTTGACAATTTATGTATGTATGTATGTATGTATGTATGTATGTATTGTCAGGGGTCTTAAATTGTATAATAAATTCTTATTCTATAATAAAACTATAAATTTATTTGTTTCATTTTACGCATAATATCATAACATCATACGTCCTCGTATACAATTTATTTGTCATATATACTATAAGTACATATTTCCCTTTTTTTGTTTTGCTATTTAAAATAAGATGTTTCTTTCTGTTTCTGACCAGTGAACTTTAACATAAAAAGTTCATATTCAGGACATTAACCTGTATATATGAAAGTGTTTTTTTTTCTGTTTATATGCCATTTATTTATTACCAACACAATAAACAAGTACTGCTCATGTTTAAATAGTTATATAAGTGTATGTATATAAAAGTATCTTCTCTATATATATAGGTACTAATTTATGTGTGTGAATATAAATAAGTTTGTAAACATATATTTAAGGGCAGATGTACATGTATCGCTCACATATGTATGTGTATTCCCTAAGGAAAACAAAAGGATTAAAAAAAAGACATCCAAGTGCCTAACAACAATGCTCAGAGAGAGAGGGAGAGAAGTCCTCTCATAAAGACAATATTGAAAAATTAGTTTTTTGCAAAAAAATTTACTTTGCTGGAATGCTAAGACTTTTTCTCTCTATGTATAACACCATAATCATATTTTTTTTACATTTTGTTTGTATTCTTTTTATTTAACAACATTATTTTTAAAGTTAAAAAATATCATTAGTCTTATCTTAAGTCGCGATTTCTTACAAAGTTTTAATAATTATCGAAATCTTTTCTTTCTGTGTTTTTTTTTTGTGCAGAAATTGTGACGCAGAGAGAAAATCTTCGGGCACCCACCTTAAAGTATACCGTTCGACACAGAATCTCTTTCTGAGTCGATTTAACGATGTCCGTCCGTCCGTCCGTCTTGTCGGCTGGCTGGCTGTCTGTCCATGTAAAGCTTGTGCGCAAAGTACAGGTCGCAATTTTGAAGATAATTTGATGAAATTTGGTACATATGATTTTTTTTTTTTTTTTTTTTTTTTTTTTTTTTGAACAAGGACGAAGCCTATTGAATTTGGTCATAATCGGCCCATTATTTCACCTGGCCTCCGTACAAATGTCCTCCAGGAATAGAGTTTTAACAATCATAGATGCCTTAAAAATAAGAATATTTTAATGAAAATTTGCACAAATAAGTCTTATATAAACACAAATCCATTTGCCAAATTTTTTGAAGATCGGTCCATAATTGATTATAGCTCCCATATAAATCCCTCTCCCGAAAATCACTTTAACGTGCATAATCCGACAGAAGTGTTAGTATTATATTAATGTATAACACAAATAAGGTTTATATAAGTAAAAACAAAATTATTTGGATGGGAATGGTGTAGGGTATCATATGGTCGGTCTTGACCGACTGTACTCTTCTCGTTTTTAATAAATTTCAAATAACTTATTGTAAAGTATATTTTGGCTTTTGTTGGCCTTTTAGCCACCATATGCATTTGATGCGTTGACTTTTTATGAGTCTATGCGATTTATATGTTGTGCCTCTTTTTGCCCCACAGAAGGATTTTTTTTTAATACTCTATTTAACAATATGACATTTTTGTAATTTTTTTGAAAATTTTCCTAAAATAGATTAATATTGAATTTTCATAGAATGCAACATAAAATTTTACATGATATTTGTTCTGAAAATTTTCTGAAAAATATTACATATTGTCTACTTTAATACTGCGTAGGCGTACCAAAGGACAGTAACATTTTGAGTTTAGAAGCTCAAAATGTTGCTGTTCTCTGGTAGGAGTACTAATGAAGTCGATATCTTTATTGAGTCAAAAAGTAAACGATTTTGAATTGGAAAGTTTGCAAAATTTAATAAACAGACGGACAGAAGGACAAACATAAGAATTCTTTTAAAAAAAGTCTTAAAATTCCAAAAATATATTATTTTATTAATATTTGATTAATATAAAAACTAAATTTTATATTTTAAAGTATTGATATCAACTTTCTCTGAATTAAGTGCCATTTTCGACCCATTTATACCAAATGTATAGACGGACGGACATTGCCATTCTGCCAAAAAAATATTCTAGAATTCTAAAAAATGCACTTTTTTACTAACTAATAAATAGAAAAAATAGAACGTGATCATCAAAATTCGGATACCACCTTTTCCTAAATTAAGCGCCATTTATACCAAATGTATAGACGGACGAACATTACCATTCAGCCAAGAATCATCTTATAATTGTAAAAATGTAATTTTTTTTCTTACTAATAAATAGGAAAATTAAATATTGATATCACCTTTCCCTAAATTAATCGCCATTTTTGACCTCTTTGTCAATGCGCTTTCGACTTTCTTTAAAGTTAAAGTAATTTTCGGAAGTAAACTTATATGAAAGCTATGCTAATTTATGGGCCAATCTTAATTAAATTTGGCACACCAACTCGTATATACGCTCATAAAAAACTTAGTTTTTCTGAATTTTAAAAAATCATGATTAATTTAAGCCATTTACGATTTTGAAATCACATTTCGGAGGGACATTTGTATGATAGATACGGGAAATAATGGATGGACCCTAACAAATTTCAAACCCTTCGTCCTTATACCAAAGTAAATATACGAGCCAAATTGTATTACGATATTTAAAAATGTTGGGCCTATACGATTTTTACAGCCAGCTGGACGGAAGGACAGACAGACTCAGGAAGTAATTTTAAGTAGAACTTTGAGGTGAATGAGTAGCAATATATTTAAGTCTAATAAACATCAGCATAAGCACATATTATACCAAGCTCTTATGATGTAATAAGATATTCAAATTCCCATACATACAATATAAACAAATTTTGTTTCGAAATTTACAAAAAAGAAATGCATTAAGTGCAAACTTCTTTTTCTTAATTTGATATCTAAAAGACCTCCCATTTTCAAAAATAAAAAATACTATTACTAAAACTATGTACTTTAGCTAATGCCAAGTTTTGTTCAAGGCGAGATAATACATATGTGCAATATTTCAAGATTAACCAATGTCCTCAAAATCTTTATAAGATTTTCAATATGTCCTTTTTTTAATTATCTGACACTTTTTCTAGATACTTTATCATTAATTTTTAAGCAAATCAGCCGGGACAAAAAAATTTAGTTTTCATCTAGGCCTTGTAATGTAAAAACCTTATAACTTACACCTTTCAGGCTCATTGTGCCGACAGGTATACTTATGTGTTAAAAAAGAAAAACAAAGGGAAAACATGAAATGACTAACATACTTTTCGAAATCACCTCAAGCAATTGTTATTTTTCTTTTTAATTTGAGTCTTTCATCAAATTGTCAGTGTAAATGACAGGGATTCATTTACATATGAAAACAATTTTAAAGTTATTTAAACGACATTTTCTTTTCTTTTATTGTGTATCACATAAAAATGAAAACACAATTTAACTAGGATATTAAGAACTCGTTTCTATGTTTTTATACCCTACACCACCATAGGTGGTTGGGGTATTGTGTGTTTGCACAGAAATTATAACACAGAGAAAAAATTTTCGTACCCCCACCTTAAAGTACACCGTTCGACTCAGAATCACTTCCTGAGTCGATTTAACGATGTCCGTCCGTCTGATCGGCTGGCTGGCTGTCCATTTAAAGCTTGTGCGCAAAGTACAGGTCGCACTTTTGAAGATAATTTAATAAAATTTGGTATATATGCTTTCTTCAATACAAGGACGTAGCCTATTGAATTTGGTTATGATCGGCCCATTATTTCACCTTGACCCCATACAAATGTCCTCCCGGAATAGAGTTTTAACACAAATAGATGCCTTAAAAATAGGAATATTATAATGAAATTTAGTACAAATAAGTTTTATATCAACAAAAATCCGTCTGCGAAATTTCATGAAGATCGGTCCATAACTGACCATAGCTCCCATATAAACCCCTCTACCGAAAATCACTTAAACGTGCATAAATCCCATACAAATGTTAGTATTATATTAATATTTAACACAAGTAAGTTGTATTATAAGTAAAAACAAAATTATGTGGATCGAAATGGTGTAGGGTAAAATATTAAAAATTTATATAAATTTTGCTATTCTCAGCTAAAAAAATACATATGCTCTAAATATTTTTAGGTGGAAAATATTTTTTTTTTTGCAATTGCAAGTCTAAATTAACTACATTATTTATTAATAGAAAAATTGATTGAGAAAAAAAAATTACTCAGTTAACAACATAGCAAAAACTTTTTGATTTTCGGTAATGGCAACTACTTATTAATGTAGTTTCTTGATAATGAGGCGTCATTATTATTTGCCTTCTCCACAGTACATAAATAAGTACTCAATAGTATAATAGCACAGTAATTTGCAATCACGTGGATCAGTTGGCTGGGACGCTGGACTAACAGCCAGAGGGTTACTGGTTCAACCACAAAATGTATAAAAATATTTTTTATTGGGTAAGTGTACCGGTGGTCGGCAGTTTAATTTTTTTTCTGACTTTCAAGATAAATATTTCCGAACGTGATCATGATATTTGGATAACGAGCAATTGTACCACTTTATTAAAGGGTACTTTTTGAGATTTTGTTAGATTTTTGCACAGAAATAATTGTTTAATTGGCGATTTTATTGCATTTTATAATATACATCGATTGTATCTATAGTCGACATATTTTTCCAGTGTTCGGCATGTTATGATCCAATATTCGGCATGAAATTTATTGACACATTTTGTATGTAAATGCCCTAAACTATGCTTTGAAATATAACATAATTTTAAAAAATAAAAATATTTTGAGTGAAATACTTGATAGATTTTTTAGTTTATCTTTTTTTTGGAAAAACGGTCCTACAGATACAATTTTACATTTCAGCGACCTATAGTAAAATTTGACGGTGAAAATTCTGTAGAACATTTTTATGTATAAATCTTAAGTTTTAATTCACTTTTAATACATTTTTTACAAACATCATAGAAATGACCCCTTATAATACAGACAAATCATTACATAGTTCCGACGAAATATTTCTAATAATAGGGTCTAAATGTATTTGCAAGAAACATTTAGGTCCGAAGAAATAATTACATTATTATCTTCCAATTAACACGACATGCCGACTATAGAATACTATACATTTTTTTTGTTCCTAAGGTCGGCAGCCACCAAACCATGAAATGGAATTCTTTACGCAAAATTTTACACATTTAACATAAAGTTTCAATTGTTGTCTATCTTCTGAATAATTTTTTGTTAAAATACAACTTGAATTATTATAATTAATATCATCTTTGAAAGTAGCCTTTCTTTAATTTTTTTCTAAAAACTGATATCAAAAATGTGTTGTTTAAGAACGGAGTAAATTGCCAATAAACTGCTACTATTAGTATATTTTGAACATTTGCACTAAAAATATAAATATATTTTCATGGCAAAATTGATGTTATATCAATAATTAGTATTCGCTGTTGTTAATTATTTCAGTTTAAATTTAAAAATGCCAACCACTGGTACATGCCGACATTAGATGCACTTACCCTACCTACTAAAAAGTTTTTGTCAGTTAGAAAATTAAGTGCGAGATGATGTACTGAATAAGACGTTGGTCATTAAAAACTAATAATTAATTTCTGGCCAACTTCAAATCTTACTTATTTTTGGTACATATCATAAATGCTTAATAAAAAAATTTTAAATTTAG
Source organism: Protophormia terraenovae (assembly GCA_951394005.1). Lineage (NCBI taxonomy): Eukaryota > Metazoa > Arthropoda > Insecta > Diptera > Calliphoridae > Protophormia > Protophormia terraenovae. The sequence goes on from OX596074.1 coordinate 88,392,518, forward strand.
ATTTGCGACCTACATCTTGTATTGGTCAAAACAGGTGAATTTTAGAAAAAACTAAATTTATTTTTATCAATTAATAAAAAAGTGTCACCTGAGTTTTTTTTTAATTTATACTTGGTGGTGTAGGGTATAAAAATAAGTTTTAGAATTTTAAGATTTTTTTTGCTGCATGGTAATGTCCGTCCGTCTATACATTTGAGTTAAATGGGTTGAAAATGGCGCTTAAATTAGGAAAAGGTGATATCCGAATTCTTATGATCACTTTCTATTTTTTCTATTTATTAGTTAGTAAAAAATTGCAGTTTTAGAATTCTAAATTATTTTTTGGCAGAATGGCAATGTCCGTCCGAACGTCTATACAATTGAGTTAAATGGTTCGAAAATGTTACTTATTTCAGAGAAAGGTAATAACAATATTTTAGTATTTAGATTTAGTTTTTGTATTAATCCAAAAGTTAAAAAATAATAAATTTTTGGAATTTTAAGACTTTTTTTTAAGAATTTTAATGTCTGTCCTTCAGTCCGTCTGTTTATTAATTTTTGCAAACATTTATTTTTTGACTCAATAATACCGATTTCAAATCTTCTTTATTCAACCAACCAACATCTTACAAAGTTGAAACTGTTAAAATTTCAAATGAATATATCTTGAATATATAAGAGACATAGTACATGCAAGCATGTTTTCTAAAGGATTTATCAAGTACTTTAAAGTGATATAAAAATCTTGGAAATCGGTTAAGAAACAAAAATTCGCTAGTGGTTAAACATTTTCTATGACATTAGTACCCTATTTTGAACCCCCTTAGCTCAGCTTCTGAAGCATATATGGTATCCTGTTTCTAAACTCAAAAGTTTACTGTCCTCTGCTACGTCTATGTGAAATTTCATGTAAATCCAACATTCTACTACAGTTTTTTTGAAAAAAAAAAATAATTTCTCAAATCGGGCTATATATGCGCACAAATTTTTTGTCATAATATTAAAGGGGATAATATGTACTATTTTTCAGAAAATTTTCAGAACAAACATCCAGTAATATTTTATCTATCATTCCATGAAAATTAAAAATTTTCAGAAAAATAACAAAAATATTAGGACAAAATAAAATTTACAAATACTTAAAGAAAAGTACACTTAAATTCTAAAAGTGGATGGTTTAATTTTAAATTTTAACTTTAAAAGACTTTTTATTTAAAATAATAGTCAGTGTTGCCAGTTTAGCCTTTTTAAGGCTAGATATAGCCTATTTATTTTGATTTTAGCATCAAAATTTTCGTTTTAGCTTCTAGCTTTTTTGTTAGCCTTTTTTATTTTTAACATAGACTTAAAAAGGCTAAAATTTTACAAATTTTATTTTTACAAAATCATCAATTTAAGCATTTGTGTATATTAATTCTTATAAAAATATCGAAATTATTTATATTTAATGAAAATTTTCGCCTACGGCGCTTCATTCCACAAAAATGTTACAACTATTTTTTGACAAACTTTATTACCCATATAAACTAATTACTTTATATTTACAAAATCCATTAAAATATATTTAACAAATACCAAAATCTAATGAAAACAAAAAAATTAATGCTTTTTTAAATAAAAAAATATGTTAGCTTTTTTCTGGCTTTATTTATTGGGGCATTTAGCCTTTTCTGACCTTTTTTTAAGTCCAATTTAGCTTCTTTTTTTCTCAAGTCCTGGCAACGCTGATAATAGTACTGGAAATTTATGATAATTGAATTTTTTACTCTTCTTCAAAAATGTTAAAAAAATGTTTAACTGTGACAGCTCACAACACAACCTAGCTTAAAGATTTTAATTGATATTGATACATAATTTTGTCTATTTTTATTCAGTACCTAACTTTATTACAAAAATTTTAATTTAAAAATTCAATTAATCGCCAATTTGGACTCATTTTACCCCAACGTGTGCCGGAGGAACAGTGGCTTAGGCTAACAAACTTCAATACTTCAATGCCCTGCAAAATTTAAAATAATAATTATACTTTAACCATTCAATATTCTAATTTATTTACTTAGCCATTATCATCATTATTCAATCATTATTTCAATATATTAAAACACAATTTGAAATATTTAATAACAAACAATATTTTAAATAAAACTTTTTTAATATTCATGAAAATCAAAATCCAGAAAATCTCTAATTTAATAAAAAGTATTTAAGTTATAAAGTCCATTTAGTTATTGTCAGTGACAATGTATAAAATATCTATTAAACTATCATCAAATTGTATAAATATTTATGAGGATGTGTTTGTGTGAGTAATTTTATGAACAAATAAATAGAATAAACAAAATTATTAAATAGAATAAATTTGAATATTTATTAAGGAGGATTTAGTATATAATAAAATATTTATACAAACATTTGTAATTTAATGAATAAATAAACATGCATACATACTATTCTGTAGATGTAGTTAAAGAGTACTTCTATTTTAAGGCAAACAGTAGGTGGCCAAATAATTAGGAATGAAGGCGAAAGAACTTTAACAGAAAAATAAAATTAATTTACACTTTTTAAATAAATTAAACATTTTAAAAAATTAAATTGAATGAATTTTGCAATATTACAAAAAATTGCTAATGTTACAAAAAAAAAAAAAACGCTGAATTCACAAAAAAAGCAATATAAAGAAAAATTCCAAAAATCTTAACAATTTTAGAAAATAATCGTAAAAATTAAATTATATGTGTTGCAACAAATTTTGACTTTTACAAAAAACGCAAATTTAATAAAATAAAAATCGCTTCTTTAAAAAAAATCACAATTTCAAAAAAGAAAATTTAAGTTTTACATAAAAAATCGATAACATTACAAAAAACGCAAATTTCACAAAATGAATGACCAAATTAATGTCCAGAAATTTCTGTAACTAAGCTTTCCATTGTTTTAGATCTTGTTCCTAAACCCATAAGACACCACCTGTTTTCACACTTACCTTATTTCAAGACCAAAAACAAAAAACGTACTCAAATAAACTTGCAAGTGTAATCAGTTTCCTAAAATATGCGTGTTGAGTTGTTAAATTATACAAAAGAAAGAAAATAATAATAAAAATATAAAAGAAACAATTCCAAGTACAAACAGCAACAGCTACAATAAAGTCAACCGTCATCAGACATGCAATGTGACAAAATACTTTCTTGATTAAACACAATATATACAACAACAATAACAAGAAAAAAAAACATATTCAATTAAATAAAACACAGAAAAATAATTTTATTTCTTACACTTAAAATTTATTCTTGACATTCGTTACAAAATGAAACCTTTAATTATGAAAAACATTACAAAACTTAACAAAGAACAAAAAGCAAAGAAAACATTGATAGTTAGAGAAGTAGTTAGTAGCTGACTAGAATTTGCACAATCGCATAACTTGAATAACATTTAGAATATTTTGCGATTATGTAAATTTTCATCATTTATATGCAGCCAAAATGAATGAATGAAACATTTAAAAATTCATATTCGCATTTAAGTAAATTGACAGGAAATAATAAAAGGAAAGATTAAAGTGTTTTGTTTTAAAAAGAATTGTTTTTTTATTTTTTTAACTTTTAATCACTTAATGAAGTGAGGAAAAAGTACACTTAGAAAAAAACAGATCAAACAAAGAAAATTATTATAGTCGATCAAGCCTGAATATATATCATATATAAAAAATATATCGTTTTGAAAATTTACAAAAAAAAAATCGAAAAGACCTTACTAGTTTTATTACTAATAAATCTAAACCATGAGGAAATGAAACAGATGACAGCATCTGTACAAAAACAACAATACGGCGAATTCATTATTTTTATGTATGTATATTAGAGTGCTCCAAAAAAAAACGAAGTTTCGAATTTTGTAAAGTTTTTGTAAATGTAAAAGTTATTGAAAATTTCCCAGGCCATTAACGTGTCTCAGATCACTTGAATTCGAAATGTGACAAAAAAATAAATATATTTTTGAAAATATTCAAATAAAACAATTGTATTACTTAAAATACATCTGTAGTTACTTGAATATGAGTTTTTGTTATTATAGAATAACGTAAACCTGTTCTCAGCTATGGTCAAAAAATGTTGATATTTTTAACGGTCGTTTCAAAACTCAAATTTCAGTTTTTTTGATACTTTGTTAAACAAATTTCAATATTTTTGGAAGATCTCATAGGGATTAATGAACAACAATTACGGAATAAAACAGTAAAAAAATTAGGTCAATATCTCTTATAGTTTGCCTGTACCTGCATTTTGAATTCAGCGGATTTCGAGAAAAAACCATTTTTATGTAATATTTTGGCAAATCAGCCATTTTATTACATTGTTGTTTATTTTAAATGGAACCTTTTTAAAATTTTATAATCCACATAATTCTAAATATAAATCAAGAGTTTCATACAATTTGGACGACATTAACCCATAAACTTTAAAGGTCAAAGGTCAAATTTTGTAATATTTGCAATTTTGATGGAAACTAGTCGAAATTTTATCTATTTTTCGGTAGATTATCATAAAACTTAAGAAATTTATTTATTAATAACCGATATTTACAATGATAGTGAAAAAATGAAATTAACCCTTAAACGAAGTTAATTACCCTTTTTGATAGGTTCAGCAAATTGAAAATTTAAAGATTTAATACCCAAATTTTTTTTATCAATTTGCTGAACCTTTCAAAGAATTAATGGGACACCGTATTCAAAAAGGGTTAATGCCTAATTTTTTTTTTATCAATTTGCTGAATTAATGGGATTGCAAACGGTTTTTATTGAAATATATTCAAATTGGCATGTTTTTAAAACATCGGGTTCATTTGGACCCCAAGGCCGTTTAAGGGTTAATTTATTTTTTTTCACTATCATTCTAAATATCGGTTATTAATAAATAAATTTCTTAAGATTTATGATAATCTACCGAAAAATAGATAAAATTTCGACTAGTTTCCATCAAAATTGCAAATATTACAAAATTTGACCTTTGACCTTTAAAGTTTATGGGTTAATGTCGTCCAAATTGTATGAAACTCTTGATTTATATTTAGAATTATGTGGATTATAAAATTTTAAAAAGGTTCCATTTAAAATACACAACAATGTAATAAAATGGCTGATTTGCCAAAATATTACATAAAAATGGTTTTTTCTCGAAATCCGCTGAATTCAAAATGCAGGTACAGGCAAACTATAAGAGATATTGACCTAATTTTTTTACTGTTTTATTTCGTAATCTGTTGTCCATTAATCCCTATGAGATCTCCCAAAAATATTGAAATTTGTTTAACAAAGTATCAAAAAAACAGAAATTTGAGTTTTGAAACGACCGTTAAAAATATCAACATTTTTTGACCATAGCTGACAACAGGTTTACGTTATTCTATAAAGACGAAAACTCATATTCAAGTAATTACAGATATATTTTAAGTAATACAATTGTTTTATTTGAATATTTTCAAAAATATATTTATTTTTTTGTCACATTTCGAATTCAAGTGCTCTGAGACACGTTAATGGCCTGGGAAATTTTCAATAAAATTTTCAATAACTTTTACATTTTTCAACCAATTTTTGTGTTTTATATATTTTTATAACACTAATTCTGTGTACATTGCGATTCCTTTACAATAAAATGCAAAACTAATTATTTAATGACAAAATTTTTGTGAAAACTGAAAAAAATGCATATTTTCCATTTGTAAATGCATCTTCAAACTTCAGAGCCGTTGCGGCACCAGTTAACGTAGTTCTATTGCCCTAATTTTTTGCACGACGTATTTTTATAACCCATAGAACAATTTTAGGGGCAGGGACGGCCTGTTGGATAACATTTTTTTCCTTCATACAAGCTTGGAGCACTCTAATGTATATATATTATGCGTTTATTCTGATGTTTGTAACGCACAGAAAAAATTTTCTGACCTCCACTTTAACGTATATCAATCTATTCAGAATAACTTTTTGAATTGATTTAACAATGTCCGTCCGTCTGGTCGGCTGGCCAGCTGTCTGTCCTTGTGAACAAAGTACAAGTCGCATTTGATATTTTGATAAAATTCGACACGAATAATTATTTTGATACAAGGACGAAGCCTATTGATTTTGTTTATGATCGGTCCATTATTTCACCTAGCCCCATATAAATGTCCTCTCTGAATAGAAGTTTAACGATATTAAATATTGCAATATTTTAATGAAGTTCGGTGCAAAGAAGTTTCGTATAAATTTCAATCTTTGTACCATATTTCAGCAGGATCGGTCCATAATTAACCGTAGCTCCCATACAAACCCCTTATCCGCACTTTAACGTGCATAAATCCCATACAAATGTCAGTATCAAGTTAGAATTCGATGCAAATAAGTTTTTAAGTAGAAATCACAGTGCCAAATTTAATCCTTAATTTATAAGATGTGCTATCATGTCATAAAATTTTACAATGGTTAAAAACATTGTTTTTGCTTTTACGTATTCAAAGTGGACAATTTTAATACCCTGTAGCTTGTCTTATATTATTACAGGGTGGCAGCAAAATGATTTTTCTGAAGGCTTAGGTCCTCCTCCATAACTCCAACATACACTTGAATTTGAGCCGATCAGTTTAGGAGATACAGGTTTATTACCAACATTTTTGCGAATGTCTCCAATATGAAACATATTATTCCTCTGGTAATTAACTGCCATATAGGTTTTATATAAGTACGAGCAGTATACCAGCTACTTTGTTAGCGTAGATTTTTTTCAAGAAAAATCACACTATATTATAAATTCAACACAGAAAAAATTATTACCGTATTTTTTCAATTAACACAGTTGTTTTTTTTTTTTTTTGCATCAAAATTTAATAAATTTATTCAAGCAAAAATGAAATAAAAATAAAATTTAACTATACTTTTATATCATATATACATTTTTAATTCATCCAATCAACTACTTGATTGATTTAATTAATTTATTAATTGGGAATTTTTTTCTGTTTTGTATTTTTTACAGTTTTTAGTAATTGATATAATCATTTTAGTGAGAGGTGCAAATTTAAACAAGTTTATAATTGAATGAATTATTTTCTAACATATTTGTTAATTGGTGACTTTTTTCTGTGAAATTGAGTTCAGTTATAATTTTATAACTATAAATTTTTAATAACATCTAATTGGAGCCATTCGCATAAACACAGTCTGCTTCGGTACCCCATTGTATTGAAATAAAATAAAAGCATCGAAAAAAAATTCAAAAACAGACAGACTAACAAACACAAATTCCCTTTTATATATTCAGCATTTAACACGATCTTGCAGTACTCCTACATAGACCATATATAAACTTGGTAGACTTTAATTTAGAAAAACAAAATGAAAAATATCAGCAATTAAGAAAACCGTAAAATTCAATAATTCCTAACACCCTTGGAGACAGTTATAATATTGGTATTCCGTCAAATTTTATGAAAACAAATAATTGATTTTAAGATTTTGTTTTATTGGTTTTAAATTATTTTAAAACCAATATAAAAAAACAAATTTTTTTTTCTGATTTTGACAATTTTCAATTTAAAACATTAATTGTGAAATCCTATATTTAAAAACATCCTATGGTAAGTTGTCTTTATTTTCTTATAGATTTTCCAAATATATTAATTGATATAATTGTTTCTTCTTCCAGATAATAAGATATAGTATATACGATGTCCGTATGTTCATCTGCAAACATCGCAAAAAATATGTAAGTAGTATTGTTTTATTCTCGTCATATCGTCTTTTTAATTAAATTATAGTCGATATGTGCGAATATTTTGGAACTTTTAATCTCTTTTTAGTATTTTCCCAAAATATTCAAGCATAGGACTGAATAGAACTCTTACTTGTTCTATTCAGTCCTTTATAGTTGGTCCAACTTTACTAATTGACAGCAAACAAGCTTTAAAATGATTTTCTGAGAGGTTCTTATATATGACCTATGTCCGACTTAAACTAAACCCACTTATCCAAAATATTAGCTTTAATAAAAAAATATATACCTATATATGGTATTTTTAAAATTTTTCGGAAATACACCACCATATGTGTTGTTGTATTGATCTTTCCAATCATCTCATTTTCTACAACGACTTAGCGATGTCCGCCCGTATGTCCATCCATATAAACTTGTAATCAAACTATAAACGAGTTTCTTAAACTCGAAGCCTATTGAAATTGCTTTTGATCATTCTATTACTTCACCTAATCCCCATACAAATGTCCTCCCGGAATACGGGTTTAACTATCATAAATTTTTTTAGTGAAATTTTGCAAAAATATTGGACATCAATCAATGTTATATAAATAGAAAACACACTGCTAAATTTAATAAGGATTGTCCCATATAAGGCCCACTTCTCGGAATCACCTTATTGTGCATTTGGCCTCGGGTCCCATACGAGACCACTCTCCCATTATTAATACACTTTCACAATGCTGTAGAAGATGATTTTAATCAAGAAAGAAGTTCATTTAGCTAATTGTTTAAGCTGAGGCAATGTTCTAAAAGATTCAATGAGAACTTTAGGGAAAACAATAAGTTTGCAAGCTTTAAAATTATCAGAAGTTGACATTTTTCTCCCATAACATTTATTTATCCATTCTAAAATGTAATCACAGGATGGTTTTATTGAAACTAAAGGATATGTGAAACGCTTAGAAGATCCTAAAACTGTAATCGGTAAGTAATATTACATAAAGACATTTTTAATTCTTAATAACGATTGTGTTTTTTACTTAGGTCGGTTTAGTCATTGATGGAAAGATGAAAAAGTTACAAAAAGTTAAAATATTATTGCTAATATGAATTTATAAAAATGCTATTATTTATTAGCATACAAAATACTTTTTATATTATAATCCACCACATTAAATGTTTTATTTAGTAATGCTATTTATTCTTAGACATTAAAACTCTATCACAATCATAACATTATTACGCTCAGTCCACATCTGTAAAAAATACAATAAATCTAAAAAAAAAAAATTGTAATTTTGATTATTAAAAATTTTATTGATTTCAAAATAAATATTGTTTGAAAATTTATAAAAAACTAAATATTATTTTTATAGTTTTCATTAAAAAGTAATTGAAATTTATGAACATATTCAAATATTCAAATTTATAAATAGTAAAAATATTTTAATAAGAAAAAATACTTTTTTTCAATAAAACTTTTACGAATTTGAATGTTTGATTTTACAATTTCAGTGATAGGTCCGATTTCAATAAAAAAAATAACTGACTTGTATTCCAATGAATTTCTAAACTGTACTGGGTTCTAATGTTAAAATATTAATATGTATGTGCCAGTAAAAAAAAAAAAAATTCTGAAAAAGTACCAAAATCAGGTACGATTTTTACCCCTTAAACGTTCGAATTTCCAAAAAGTACTAAACTTGTAATCGCCAATTTTCGATAAGATTCTGATTTGATACACATTTTATTTCTATGCTTACTAGATTAAAAGATAGATAGGGTTCCAAAAAAGTACAAAAAAAAAAGTTTTTACCCGTTTTCTCTCTAAAAGATCGGAATTTCAAAAAAGTAGCAGCAAAAGTAGCAAAAGTATCTCTATTAGTTAAGAAGATATAAGGTTACCGATTTTACCCGTTTTTACTCCCTAAACATTCGAATTTTCAAAAATCCCATCCATCTATTCTTTCTAGCTTTAACCGTTTGGGCTGTGCGATGATTAATCACCAAGTAAATCAGACAGTCAATCACTCTTTTATATGTATAAATAATCAAATTACCTTATACAATTAAATATTTATATATTTCTAATCACTACAATTCTGCTTTGTTTAAATTACATATGTACAATATTTTTCTTTTTTTCAAGCTTTTTATTATTTACCCTATCAAGTTTTTATTATTAAATTCATTTGTTTATATAAATGTTTGCCCCAAGAATGCAAATGTTTGTATGTATAATTAAAAAATAATTAATTATATGTTGTATACTTTTAGGTAGCAGCTCTTAATTAAAGTAACCTCTGTTTTTCTATTTTCTTTAATGTCTATTTATGAGGGAGGTAGTTAAGGCTGCATTTATTGTTGTTTTTGTTCTCCTTATACGTACATACATAGCTGTTGCATAGAAGTAGTGAAAGTGTTTTTTAGAAGTGGTACCATTGACTAAATAAATGAATAAACAAACTAGAAAAAATGCAAAAACAAATAAAAAAAATGTAAATAAAAAAGAAAATAATTTCAGAAAAAATAAAAATATAACCATGAAAATTTTCAATAAGCAAGGTAAAGTATTTTTACATAACAAGTACATTTATTCTCTAACACTTCCCTCTATTTGTTCATCTAAAAATGTTTATAATTTGTCTGCTTTAAAGTCATAAGGATACACCCTAAATGCGTGCTACTAAAATAACAAGAGTATATTAATTTAGTGGTGTGTGTATGTATATTTAGTGCACTCAAGCTATATATCACTTATGGGTTCTTTGTTTCATACTGCTGCAAGTGCTTACACTTTTTATATTATACATTAATAGGGCTCCAGTTTGTAAGGAGTCAAAAAGAGGGTGAAACTTTAAACTATATTTTATATAGTTTTTTATATGTATTTAAAAAAAATGTAAACATAAAATTAAAAAAAAAAAAAAAAAAAAAATTAATAAACATTCTTAAGTCCAAATAAAATAAATAAATAAATAAATAAATAAATAAATAAATAAATAAATAAATAAATAAATAAATAAATAAATAAATAAATAAATAAATAAATAAATAAATAAATAAATAAATAAATAAATAAATAAATAAATAAATAAATAAATAAATAAATAAATAAATAAATAAATAAATAAATAAATAAATAAATAAATAAATAAATAAATAAATAAATAAATAAATAAATAAATAAATAAATAAATAAATAAATAAATAAATAAATAAATAAATAAATAAATAAATAAATAAATAAATAAATAAATAAATAAATAAATAAATAAATAAATAAATAAATAAATAAATAAATAAATAAATAAATAAATAAATAAATAAATAAATAAATAAATAAATAAATAAATAAATAAATAAATAAATAAATAAATAAATAAATAAATAAATAAATAAATAAATAAATAAATAAATAAATAAATAAATAAATAAATAAATAAATAAATAAATAAATAAATAAATAAATAAATAAATAAATAAATAAATAAATAAATAAATAAATAAATAAATAAATAAATAAATAAATAAATAAATAAATAAATAAATAAATAAATAAATAAATAAATAAATAAATAAATAAATAAATAAATAAATAAATAAATAAATAAATAAATAAATAAATAAATAAATAAATAAATAAATAAATAAATAAATAAATAAATAAATAAATAAATAAATAAATAAATAAATAAATAAATAAATAAATAAATAAATAAATAAATAAATAAATAAATAAATAAATAAATAAATAAATAAATAAATAAATAAATAAATAAATAAATAAATAAATAAATAAATAAATTAATAAATAAATAAATAAATAAATAAATAAATAAATAAATAAATAAATAAATAAATAAATAAATAAATAAATAAATAAATAAATAAATAAATAAATAAATAAAAATTTAGATCCCATTCATGTCCTGCAAAAATATATTTTCAAAACTTGACATAGTTAAGAATATTATTATTATTATTATTTTTTTTTTTTTTTTTCATAGTTTTTATATATCATCCTATTTTACGTTTACATTAAGGGTAGATATTGTTATAATGTATATATTGCTGTAGGTTATATTCTGCTGCTATTGCAGTTGTTGGTTTCATTTAATTTTTAGTTGTATGCAAACAATATTGTTTGCATAAAAATGAAATTATGTATACAGGGTATACAATTTCTAGCCATACAATAGATTTTGTTAACTGAACAATTTTTTGAAATTAATGCTTTAAACAGCTCAAGTAACCGTTAGTACTTATAAAATATAAGTATAAAAATATGCTTCTATATAAAATAGCCTATAACCATTTGGGTAATTTAATACAGCATGTACTGCAATTCTCTTTTTCTATAAGAAATATATATTTATCCATGTTCGTATACATATTGTCCTGAAATATTCTCACTTATTCAGATGTATTGTATGTTTTTTTATTTATGCAAGTATTAAGTTCGTCATTCATACACATATAGGTATATACATTAGAGTGTCCCGTAGACAAAAATTTTGTAGGAAGACCCCTCAAACGATGCGTAAAAATTAGCTTAATATGGGAAAATATTAAAAAAAAAAAATTAAAATTGATCTTCAGTTCCCTACCAGTGTCACGGGTCTAAAACATTTCGTCCAAAAAATAGTATTGACTTAAAATAGATATCAAAAAATTTTTAATTTTTAGCCAATTATGAAGAAAATATTTTAAACAATTTTCACTTGTTGATATTTTTCTTAAAAATGTATAAGAATTTTATAATTTTGTTCCCTTTATGACTAAATATTAAAAATTTGCTTTGTAGTAAACATTGCTGATAATATATAATTTGCCAAATTTAAAAAAAAAAAAAAAATGATCATCAAAATGCCTTAAAAAGTCTTCCAGCGAAACAAAATCCCATGGAAAAAAATTTTATAATGTTTTTTCTATAACCAGCATAAAATTACAAATTTTTTGATACCCATTTCGATTAAGAAATTGAAACATTTTTTGACCAAAATGTATGTGACCCTTGATTTTTCAATCTCTGATAGGGAAATGAAAACCAATTTAAAATTTTTTTTAATATTTTTCCCATATTATGCCAATTTTTACGCATCGTTTGAGGGGTCTTCCTACATCGAAATCTCGAAAAAACCTTTCCTCGGGACACTCTAATATACATGTATATATATGATATTGTATTAGTAGCAGTAAAAAATAAACTAAAACAACAATAATATAAAAGTGTTGTTGTGCAAAGATTGACAGCTCAACATGAGATGTAAATAAACCCATTCATGGTCATGGTAAATAAAAAAAATCTCAACAACAACATTAACAGTAACAAGAACAAAAATGGTAAAAAAAAAAACGGAGCAGTAAAATATACTGTCAATGTCAAAATAATTAGAAGCATGATTGACATTAGTAGCATTTCCTGCTAAACAATAACAAACATAGTGTATGTAAGTTTGTTAAAGAATTTGAATTAATTAAATATAAAATGTTTTTTTTTTTATATTTGTTAATTGTTTTAATTTTATTAAATTATAAGGTTTTATAGAAAATGTTTTTTAGAAATAGAAAAAAAAGTATGAGTGTTGTTGTGGATAAAAATTGCTTATACGCCACACATGGTGTATATAATGCAGCATGAAAAAATCGTTATATGCATGAAACAAGAGACCATACGTAGTAAAACTACTTAGTTAATTAATTTTCCTCCAAAATGTTAATTTTGCTCTAATAAGAATTAGAATGTTTCGAAGGAAACGCATTAAAAAAAGTATAAACTATACGTATGTATTTCTGTTTCCTTTAATTTTTTTTTATAGGGTATTTCTATGAAAAAAATACTGGGAGATTGATAACAGCTTTACTTTTTAAAATATACGGTTTTATTATTTTAGCAAAAAATTAATAACAAAATTAACAAAATTTCTATCAATCACTATCAAATGATCTTTTATAAGATTTTCTTGAATGAACAACTTTAGGTAAATTTCGTTGCAAACTCCAGCAGTAGTCTGCCATCATTTGTAAGTACCACCTCCCCTGATAACGCTCCTCTATTTTCCGGAGATCCTGCGAAATGCTTTACTCTGCTCCTCACTAGAATCACCCTGATTTTGTAGAAATCTGGTGCGAGTACAAAAAGTAAATTTGTATGCTCAAGTTGCAACCAAGTTCGACTCAACAAGCTCGACATAATCGTCAGATTTCTTTTTGCCTAGAAAATTACTCATAACCAAAACAACTTAATTCCAAGCTTTAGATTCGACTTCAGTCATTGATTTGACAAAATTAGGATCTTTCACTAGTTGCCTAATCTGAGGCTCATCAAAAATACCAGTTTTCTGATTAAATCGTTGAGGTTTTTAAATACTAGATCAGCCTGGATCAGAGTCTTCACATGATGTATTTCGTTCGGGTTCACAGATATTTGGATCATCAGAAGATTTAGATGTGCTGGGTTATACCTCCCGTGATTTTAATTAAGGTCGCTGAGCAGAAGATAAGTTAGGATATAATAATTTATTACGATTTCCAGGGTTAACTCCATTTATTTTCACAACGAAGAAGTGGCAGTCATCGTGATGGTTTCGAGAATCTTGCTGGAACCATATTTTTTCTTTGCGTGTACGTTTTATAACGTGTGTATAATTTATTTTGCATTAACCCACGAAGTTTACCCTATCCTTGCCCTATAACCCAGAAAAATACATATTAAAACTAATTATTAGATATTAAAATTATTATCTGATTTTTATATTATTTAAACAAAAAAAAAAAAACGTATAACCAAATGTCAGAAAAATTATTATATAATACATATATAATTATTTTTTATTTTTTTAGAAAAAAAAAAAAATCTTGTTTGAGATTTTTGTGACTTTATGAGATAAGTGACTTTATGATTTTTCTTATACTTAAAAAAATAATATTGTAAAATCAGAAAAATTGGCAAAAAAAAATTATGAAATAAAAACAAAATCTCTATAATAAAAGAATTAAGGAGTGAGATCGAAAAAATCTTAACACACATTTTGCATCATTACTTTTTTCGGAATCAATATTCAAAATTTTTGTTGATCTAGTTATCATGGAAAAATACTTCAGTTATTATTTTTAATAACAACCATGTTAATTTTTCTTTATTTTCATCAAAATAAGTGACGAAAAAGATTTACGTCCTACAAGTTATTAAAAAATTTCAAAAAATCCAAATAGGTCTTACAAATGATTGGCCACAGAATTAAATGTCGTCCGTAAAACCGTTTATAATGTTATTAAACAGTATCAGGAGAATTTGACTATTGATGTGAAACCTAGTTCCGTAAGAAAAAAGGACCACATGATATTGGGAAGGCCAGAAAATTGAAGGCATATTGAAAGGAACTCCAAACACATCTGGTAGAAAATCAGCTCAGTTTTCTCAGTGCTTCGACTATTTGGTGCGAAAATTTAAAGCTAATGGGAAAGTTGATAACATATAAAGTTCAAAAAATTTCAAACTGGAATTCTGCAAAAAAAATTACAAGCCAAAAATAGGACTCGGAATTTAAAACCAAATTTCATACAAAAATACTCAAGCTGTATAATTGACGAAGAAACGTAGGTGCTGGCAGAATCTTTGCAGCTTGTGTCTCAAATTTGCTCGAAGCAATGTTGGAGATAAGTTTAAGACACAAAAGCAGCAAAATTTTCTTACAAAATCCATGGTATGACAAGCTTTTTGCAGTTGCGGCAAAACAGGAAAGTCATTTGATACATTCGGATCTATAAATACCAAAATATGCATAAAGGAATATTTGCAAAAAAGACTTCTTCTTTTCTTAAGAAAGCACAACGTGTCCACATATTTTTGGACCTATTTGGTATCATGTCACTTCGGTAAGAAAGCTCTGGAGTGGTACCAAATCAATAACATAGTTTTAGTACCAAGATAGGTCAATTTTCAAAATTGTCCATAGCTTAGACCAGTGGAGAGATATTGAGCTCTTGTGAAAAGTGAATTCAAGAGCACAAAAAAGGTGTCCCAAAATACCGAAGATTTTAACAGAAGATGTGCACACTGTTCCAAAAAAGTGACTGAACCAATTATCAAATCTCCAAAGAAAGGGTTTCCAAAAATGGTCCACAATTTTATAATTAGTGTTTAGAACAATAAAAATTATATATTTCTGTAATTTGTGCTAAATTATCAAATGATTAAAAAAATAATAAAAACTCTAAGATCAACCGTTTCCAAGTTATTGAATATTGTGTATGTTAAGAATTTTTCGATCTCACTCCTTAAAACCTAAAGGGGTTTTACACTATAATACCTTGTATTAATACTAAAAATATTTTCAAATGTATTATGGTATAAATACCTTCAATACTTTGTATGTTGAAATTTTGAAATTTTTGAAACGTTATTGCATTTCTTATTGCAAAATTTCGGTAAACTTTTTTATTTGTATTTTTATTAAATTTTGGTAAGTTTTCTGGTTTTATTTTTTTTTTTTTTTTTTTTTTAATATTTTAATAAAGACAATTAAAAATATGACATTCAATAATACTTTGTAACGTGGTTTTGTCGTCGGCTGAGGTAGTTCGGTCGCGTTCAGGGTCGACTTACGGGATCCACGAACCCGAAGTGAGAACACAATTTGTTTACCCTTTCTGGGGGTTAATTATACAATATATCATAGAATAGAACTAGAAGTTTATGTGAGAGCCACCCTATACTAAATTTTCAAAAAATTTACTCATTTTTTTGCAAATACAAAAACAAAATATATGTGTCTACATGTATTTTGTTTTTGTTTGAATTAGGTTTCTGACAATTGAATTAGTTTTTTTTTTTTTCTCTCACATAAATATCTAGTTGTTAATCTATGCAATATATCTTTATTTAATAATTCAATATTTAAGATTTCGGTAACGACAAATTATAATTAATACTTTCTGTGTTGAATAAATTACTAGCAGCACGATAATGGGTAGGGATTCAGTCGGTTACTTCTCAGGTAATTCGGATTCTACTGGTAGATGCGGAGTTGAAGATGCGGAAGAGGGAAGATGCAGGATCGTTGATGATACTTATATATATATATATATATATATATATATATATATATATATATATATATATATATATATATATATATATATATATCTTATAAATACAGGCTTAAATAATATAATTTCTTACAACTAGATTACAAAATTCAGACTTAATCTAATAGGTATAACAGACGATACAATTCGCTATGCCAAAACCGACGACTGTGCAAGGTATCCCCCTGACGCTCGGACCTAATCCGAGTACCAGAGAAACAGTGGCTGATGTTCCGATATCAAGTGACTTAAAATAATGCAAGTTATATCGTAATGTCAGCTGTCTTAGAATTTGGCAAATTGAATCGCCCCTATACTATACAAACTTAGAGCACTTATGAGAATGATTATATAAACTTAATGAGTTTATATAATTATTCCCTTTAGGGGAAAAAACTTTAAACTTTGTTGAACATAGTTATTTTAATATTTTTATCATTTTAGGAAATTTATTAGGGGTTTTCATACAATAAAATAAATGTCTCATAAACCTCATAAACTGATAAATATACAAACTCGTAAAAAATTTGTCAAATTTTGTTTGAAAAATTATTTACACAATAAACTATTTCGTAAACTTTTACTTTTATAAAATCAAATTTGAAATAAAAAAATCAAATTGTTTTTTATATTTTTTCATGTTCAAATGAAGAACAAATAAAATTTACGAAATAAAAAAGTTCGGAAACACATTTTTTTTGCAAATTTTCACAAGAAAAATAAAACGGAACACACACATTTGCAAGGGGGCGTTTATGAAACATTTGTGTAAAACGTATAAATTTACTAATTGAGTAAATTTATCCGTTTGGATGAAAACCCTTGTTATTTGTAAATTTTACTTTTTATCTTTTAAGTACTTATTAAAATTGTATTACTTTATTGTTGTAAACATTTGTAAGTATTTTGGCCCCACGCATGAGTAGCGTCTATCTATAAAACAACTCTTGTCTTTCATACTTGTGTGTGATAAGAGTTATTGAAAGGTCTATGTGTGTTACAGTGTCCCGAGGAAAGCCTTTTTCGAGATTTCGATGTAGGAAATGGAAAAAATATTAAAAATTTTTTTAAAATTGGTCCTCAGTGCTCTACCAGCGATTGAATAATCATGGGTCCCATATAATTTGGTAAAAATAAAAGTTTCAATTTTTTTAATCGAAATTGATATCAAAAAATTTGTAATTTTATGCTGGTTATGGAAAAAATATTTTACAAATTTCTTCCATAAGATTTTGTTTCGCTAGAAGACTTTTTAAGGCATTTTGATGAAATTTTTTTTTAAAAAAGCACTACTTACTACATTGAAAATTTTTAATATTTTAGCCATGAAGGGAACAAATTTATAAAATTCTTATCCATTTCTTAAGAAAAATATCGAAATTTTTTAAATATTTTTTTAATAATTGGTTAAAAATTACGAATTTTTTGATACCCATTTCAAAGCAAAACTTAATACTATTTTTTGGACGTATTATTCTAGACCTCTGTAGTGCGATTTAGTAACTTTTTTTAACGATAATCGAATCGTTAAAAATAGTAAACAACATAATTGTCGATTTCGTTATTCTGTAACACTTTTAACGATACTTGTTTGGGCTATAGGGAGATGCCACATGACAACAATGGTTATATACAATCGTTTAAGAATACTTAGTGAATCATACAATCGATAGGTTAGGTTAGGTTAGGTTCTTCAGGTTGCCGCCAATAAAACTAGATTACGGCTCACTTGGGTCCTGAGAGGTCCCTTTGTGTTACCTGTAAGAAGAAGAGAAAAAGATAGACAGAGGATGTGGAAGGATGCAGGAGAAGGGAGAAAAAGGGGGGTAGGATTGAAAGTTAAGAGTTAGAGAAAAAGAGAAACAATAGTTCAAAGAGAATGCATAGAAGTAGTCTAGCGAGATAATAGTATTAGTAGTTGCATACAGAAAATGTAGAAGAATCTGTCGCTGTATAGACATCAAAAGAGTCCACGTGTTGGAGTTCTATTCCCGGAACCATCCGCATTCCCTCACGAATGAGTTAATGCCATTAATATTGCTGATCGATAAATCGGTGAGGCTATCGAGAAAACCTTGTCCCAGATAACGCGATCGAAGGTTTTCCAGGGCAGGGCATGAACAGAAGAGATGGAAGATAGATTCCTCCTCGTCCTCGTTGTTACAGCTTCTGCAAAAATCATATGACTGGATTCCCAGTCTGTTGGCATGAATACCAAATCTGCAGTGTCCTGAGACTGCTGATACTACATTTCTCAGATGTGATCTCGAGAGACGCAAAAGGAAAGATGATCTAGCTGCGTCAAGCCTGGGCCATATCATCCTTGTAATTTGACATGTGGGTTCGATTTCCCATCTGTGTTGTGCCATGTCATAAAATGCGATTTCAATACGCTTCTTACAGGCATTCAGGGGTAGACCACAGAACCAATCTATGTCAGCGTCCTGTAGGGTAGTACCGTGCCTTGCTAACTCATCATACAATCGATACTACAAACAACAAATGCTATTGACAAGTCTAGCGATTGTCGAATCGTTAAAAGTTACTGAATCGCACTACTGACTACTTAATTAGTTTCAAGATTTCCAATGTTAGTTCTTAACGTTTTCTCTAATTATAACACTTTACCGCCTACTTCCCATATAAGGTGAAATTTTAAAAATTCCAGACAACATTTTCACTTGTTAAATTTTGAATAAATTATATACACCCAATAAGCACACAAATTTCAAAAATTCAAGCCTTGGAAAACTTTGCTGGTGTCCGACATGAATTCAAATATTAAAATAGTTTAAACATGAAATATTATTGAAAAAAATAAAATTTTTCAAGTAAAACAAATTTGACTGGAATTTAAATTTCCTTTTCACTGAAGAATGCTATTGAATTAAAGTGTAATACAATTTTAATTCAATGCTTGGTACTAGATTCAAGGCTTGAAATACATTTGGTTTCAATTTGAATTCCAGCAAAAATGCTTATTGGGCATTCTTCTTTATTTGATTTAAATCAAAATTCTATAAAAACATGAACATATTTTACATAATTGTGATAGCAAAAACTGACTTATTTACTTAAGTATATTTGAAATATTTAAGTGTTTCTTAGATTATTACAGCCTTAAAATAATAATACACTTGTATTGGGGCGAGGTAACTCCTTTTCCCAATAGAGTAGGGTGTGTTTCCGAATAAAACACAAACAGGTTTTATAACAACCTAAGTACAAGCTTCTTGCTTTATTGAGTTCTTACTTATAACTAACTTATTAACAAAAAAACAATATCAAAAACATAATTCTGGCAAAGTAAATAAAAACAGTAATATTGAAAAAAGGCCGCTATTTTAAAGCGAATTAAGTTGTTCATGGGGAACTATATATATAAAGAAAATTACATTATCTCTTCGAAAATATAAAAAAAAAGAGAAAAAAGAGATAAAATGAAAACAAAGCAAATTAATTTGTTGAACACAGTTCAACATACTCCCGCACTAAGATTAGTGGCAAATACAGCCATGCCACTGTCCTGATATAACCCATCCAAAAATAGAGCGCTGCGCCTTTGGAATAGTGACAGCAGGTTGTATTGTTTGGTGGGACATTATGACAGCTAACGTTTTTTGGCCAATAATACCGTCAATTTCGCGACATACAGCAAATTGAGGATGAGCTTTTGGGGTTATTGATTTAAAATGTTCCTCTAGCTGCGGGTCTGTTATTGGTGGTGGAACGATTACGTCAGCGTCCTTCAACAACATCTTCCAGCGTGCTATTGGGCCATAGTGTGAACGGGGTTCATATGTGGCGGCGACATCAAATACACCAAACTCCTTTGTTCCTTGATAGCAATCGGGTGTAAATTCAGGGAACAAATTTGCCACATTTCTTATTAAGAACGAACATTCGCTTTTTGGGTCCAACAACAAATTGACCCACATTGGGTTTCCCTTGTGAATTAAATTCACTCTTATGATTGGTGGAATCATGTACTGCCAATAAGGAGGAAATGTGGGTAATTCCAACAGCGAATATGACAAATCGTGGGGATTGTCTTTTGGGAGTTGGGTTATGTTCTTCGCAGTCTCTTCAACAGCTACTGGTGCGCTCTCATCAACAGGTGCTGGCGAAGTCTCTTCAAAAGCTGCAGGTGCAGTCTCTTCAACAGCTTCTTCAAAACTTGCGGTTAAGGCGTCATGGGGACGATCTCTATGCAAACTCGAATGATGTTTGGCACCACAAATTGCGCAACGGTTGGCTGACTGACATGTAGGGCGTGAATGTGTTTGTGCTAAGCAATTTAGGCAATAGTTCCATTTAATAATATACTCTCTTCGAGCTTCCATTTAATTTAGCTTGAAACATTGGACAATGTCGGAGAGCATGATTTTTTAGGCACAAATTACAACGCGGCATGGTGTTGGCTAGAGAGGAAGAAAAGAAAGAGGATATATACTGTGATATTAGATATTTTGTATTGCGACTTATTTATCTTTTTAATATGGCTTTTAAATTTAAATCAGGTGGATTAATTTAAACATTTATGTGGAATTTTATTTTCTGTATGGCTTACTGGTAAAATACATAGTTTTGCAATAGAACGTGTTATATTTCCATTTTGGGTTTTGATTTCAGCGACTCTTACTTTGTTGTCTTTTCCGTATATAACTTTTGTAATTCGCCCCAGGCGCCACTCACTAGGTGGTAATATATCGTCTTTCACTATAACGAAGTCGTTTGGTTTAATGTTGTGTTGTTCTGCTTTCCATTTTACTCTTCGTTGAAGCTCGGTGATATATTCGTTTTTCCAACGACGTGCAAAGATATGTTGTAGAGCTTTTAAACGATCCCAGCGTTTAATGTAACTGACGCTTTCTAACGGAGGTTCTACAGGAGCTTCTGGGGGAGCTATAATTGGTGCACCTCTCAAGAGATGACCTGGAGTCAAGGGAAGTAGTTCTGATGGGTTTTCGGTCAATGGGGACATTGGGCGTGAATTTAATACAGCTTCAATTTTGATTAGCATCGTCGCAAATTCCTCATACGTAAAATTGAGATTGCTAGCTACTTTTTTAAGATGCGATTTCATACTTTTTACGGCAGCCTCCCAGAGGCCACCCATGTGGGGTGCATATGGTGGGATAAATGACCAGGAGAATCCATAAGCACAATATTTTTCTACAAGTGCTTTCTCTGTTTGCTTTAAGAATTCATTGTGAGTTTTTAGTAGTGATAAACTGGCTCCAAGAAAATTTCTGCCATTATCAGAAAACATGGTTTTTGGAAAACCACTACGTCCAACAAATCTGTCGAAACAGGCTAAAAATGCATCTGTCGAAAGATCTGAGCAAGCTTCCAAGTGTACTGCTTTCGTGGAGAAACATACAAATATGGCTGCATAACCTTTTATTAATTTAGCGTTGCGTAAATTAGATGTTTTTAGGTTGAATGGACCAGCGAAGTCCACGCCGGTATATGTAAACGGCAATGAAAAGTTTACTCTTTCGGGGGGAAGTGCGGCCATAATTTGATGTTGAATTTTATGCTTGTAGATAGTACAGGTTTTGCAATTTCGAATACATTTTCGTAGCAGATTTTTAAGTCGAGGCATATAAAACCCTTGCCTTATAGCTCTCAGCATAATGTAGTGTTCCGCGTGAAGCAAAATCTTATGAGTGTAATTGACAAAAAGTTCAGCAAAGTATGATTTTTCAGGGATTATTACAGGATGGCGTTCATCGTAACTAAGTCCTGAATAACTTAATCTACCTCCGACACGTAATAAATCATCTTTGTCCAAAAATGGACTCAGCGTCAACAATCTACTCTTTCGGTTTATAGGCCGTTTATTTTGAAGACATTCGTATTCTTTAGAGAAGTAATGCATCTGAGCTATTAGTATCAAACGATTTTTCACAAATTGAAGTTCCTTTGCTGTGATGAAAGGTACGGTTTCAATTGGGCGTTTTCGAAGGCGATTTATGAATCGAAAACAATAACAAATAACTCTTAGTGTTCTGGCGAAAGACGAAAATCTTTTTATTATGACGTCAGCATCTATTTCTTTTTGGAGAATAATATTTTTGCTGCTTGTATCTACTAGTTTAGTTTTTAGATGAAAAGTTGAAACCTTTTTCGTTTCCAAGTCGATTGGATCAAATTCGCGAGGTTTCGGCCAATATTCACAGGACCGGGTTAACCAGGTGGGTCCATGCCACCATAATTTACTCTCAATGAGATCTTGTGGGGAACAACCACGGGTTCCAAGATCCGCAGGGTTGTCTTCCGTTCTAACATGTTTCCAGTGACTATTACTGGCAATACTTATGATTTTTGTTACACGATTTGCAACAAATGTTTTTAGGGTATGTGGCGGTTTTTGTAACCAACCGAGGACTATAGAGGAGTCCGTCCACAAATATAGTTCATAGGGGAAATTTGCACTTTCCATTAGCCCTTTTGCTAACTTTGAGAGTAAAACCGCTCCACACAGTTCAAGTTTCGGGATTGTAGTCCTTTTTATTGGGGCAACTTTAGTTTTAGCTATTAATAAGTTACAATTTATTTCTTCATTAGATTTTGATGTTCGCATGTAAATTGCGCCACAATAAGCCTTTTCTGATGAATCGCAGAAGCCGTGAATTTGTATATGGTGAGTTGGTGCGAAATGTACCCATCTAGGAATTTTTAATGAAGAAATTTGTGGTAAATTTTGTGAAAATGTGTTCCATTTTACAAGTATATGCGGTGGGACACCCTCATCCCAGCCTGCCTTCAGTTCCCATAACTCTTGCATCAAAAGTTTTGCTATTACCACAATTGGACCTAGCCAACCTAGAGGGTCAAATAACTTTGCGATAACCGATAAAATTTGCCTTTTTGTGGGAGAGGTGGAAATTTGGTTCAGTTCTACTACATAATAGAAAAAGTCTGACTTCGCATTCCAGCGTATCCCCAAGGTTTTAATGGTGCTGGAATCATCAAACTTTAAGAAATCTTCATCAAGAAGATCCTCCCGGGCCAAGTTATTCAGTAGAAAACTGTCATTGGCTGTTATTTTCT
This sequence comes from Protophormia terraenovae, assembly GCA_951394005.1. Classification (NCBI taxonomy): domain Eukaryota; kingdom Metazoa; phylum Arthropoda; class Insecta; order Diptera; family Calliphoridae; genus Protophormia; species Protophormia terraenovae. The sequence goes on from OX596074.1 coordinate 88,416,394, forward strand.
TCATGGGGAAGCCAGCTGATTTCAAAGTTTGTTTTATTTGAGTTTGTTTTAACCTTGCTTCCTCTAGACTATGTCCTCCAGACAAGATATCATCCACATATATTTCGTTTCTCAAAATCTTGGATGCTAACGGGAATTTGTTTTTGCAGTCCTCACTTAACTGCTGTAGCGTTCTTATTGCCAGGAATGGCGCGCAATTCACTCCAAAAGTCACTGTTTTCATTTGGAAAGATTTCACAGGACTATCTGTCTCATTACGGAATAAAATCTGTTGATATGGCCGATCAGCTTCATTCATCACAATTTGGCGGAACATTTTTTCGATGTCGCCGGTGAAGACATATTTGTAATAACGCCAATTAAGCACTATCTGCATCAAATCAGATTGTAGAGTTGGGCCTTGGTGAAGTACGTCATTCAATGAAAACCCACTATTCGTTTTCTTAGAGGCATTGAAGACTACCCTAACTTTCGTCGATTTACTTTCCGGTCGAATAACCGCATGATGTGGTAAGAAATAAGAAAATTGTTTTTCAGAGTTGTTTTCTAGGGGAAATACTGGTTCCATGTGATCCAAGTCGATATATTCTTGGAGAACTTTATTATAATTTTCTTTTAATTCAGGGGTCTTTTCGAGGGTTTTTTCCATCCTATAATATTGACCTAAGGCACTGTTCCTTGAAGGACCCAAAAAAATTTCATTTGGAAACTGTTCTTTAAACGGTAAGCGTACAACGTAACGACCATCTGACTGCCTTGTAGTATACGTTTGGTAAAAGTTTTCACAAAATAAATCTGATTCAGTTATTAAAATATCTTTCTCGACTTCCTCAAGTTCCCAGAACTTTTTTATTTGATCGTGGAGAAGAAAATTTTCGGATGTAGATACCGTGGTTGAAAAAGCGTTTATTTCAGACGTATTAACTGGTCCTGACAAGTACCAACCAAAATGAGACTCCCTTGCTTCTAATGTACCAGATATGTTTTGTCTTACGCCCTCGAGGTTAATAAATGGCAAAAAATCGCTTCCTATAATCATATCTATCGCAGCAGGCTGATAAAAATACGGATCTGCGAGAGTTAAATTATGTATTTCAGCACAATTTTGTAGTTTAACAGATCGAGAAGGTAAAAAATTAGCAATTTTTGGAGGTACGACTGCCAAGATTTTTAATTTGAAGTCTGAAATTCTCGATTTTACAGTGACAAAACACTTTCCTTTAGAACTTCCAACTATGGTTCCACCGAAACCAGATATTTGACGAGGATGTTTTTCAAGTGGAATTCCAAGTTTTTGTTGAATTTGAGTGGTAAGAAAACTCTTTTCTGCTCCAGCATCTAGAAGAGCTCTTACGGTAAATAACTCTCCACCACTGTCTATGTAAATCAGCGCTGTAGGTAACACTGTAGTTCCTTCCCGGCAAACAAAAAATGCCTGGATATTACCATCAGATACAGGCAAACTTTCTACATTAGTACTAAAAGCATTAGTCTCGGTTTGAGTACTTGAAGTAAAACTTTTCTCCTCATTTTGTGAAATCTGCTGAGAATTGTCATTTGACGCTCTATTGGGTTGTGATTTTTCAGATTTTTCTAAATGGAGCATCGTATGATGTTTTTTGTGACATACAGAACAAGTATTTGTGCTCATACATTTAGATTTGAAGTGTGTAGGCGATAAACAATTTACGCAGTATTTATTTGCAAAAACGAATTTAACACGTTCACTTGGTGATAGTGACTTAAATGCCTTGCAAACTCTTAAAGGATGGTTTTGTTTGCATTTTCTGCAACTTGAAGTTTGCTCACTCTGAGTATAAAACGCATTTGTTCTTGAAGAATGGTTCTCTTTAGGTATTGGCTTTTTTCTATCGTTCATAGTTTCTAGAATTTCTATTCTTTCAGAGAGAAAACTATTTAATTGGGGCCATGTGGGCAATTCACGATGATTTTTCAAAGAAACTTCCCATTCTTTCATTGTTTCATCCGAAAGTTTCGAAACAACTATGTTAATTAAAAATGGATCATAATCGGGCACTTCGATTTTATAATTCTTTAAAATCGCTAAACAGTCGTTAACTGCATTTTGGATCTGCCTAAGAGATTTGATGTTTTCATTTAGAGCTGGTGTGACCGCATGAATCTTTTTAACTTGATCCTGAACCATAAGTCTTCTATTTTCGAATCTATTCTTTAATTTCTCCCATGCCAGTTGAAAGTTCTCATCTACCAAGTCAAAATCCTTTATGACTTGGTAGGCCTCCCCTCTCACTTTGCTACGCAAATAGTATAGTTTTTGAGCTGGAGCCACAGATGGATCTTTCCCGATTACTGCCTGGAACATATCTCGGAAAGCAGGCCACTTGGAGTAACCGCCGTCGAAATTTTGTATTTGACATGCTGGCAACTTTAGTGTTGATCTGCTTGTAGAGGGCCTGTTATCTTCAACTGTAGTCTTCTTCATTTTTTCTAAAATTTTTGTTTTTAAGACCTGATATAAATTGCTAGCTTCCTCATATCTTAAAGAAACTTCATCTTTCTGATCTTCACCTTCAGATTCTTCACCTTCTAGGATATATTCTTCGTACGACTCGACTAATTTGACCCACCTTCTTTCTAATTCTTGTTTTTTAACATCAAGAAATGCGATCGAACAATCTATGGGACAAGTTCTCTCAAAGTTCGTGCAGAACATCACCAATTGTGTCAAATCAAACTTGCATCTTCTTTTTGATGCCGCCATTTTTTTTTTTATTAACCCAGACCGAAAAAGATGAACTATTCCAATAACTCGGTCAAATATGAAAAATGTTTTTTGTAAAAACAGCTTAATTGTTTTCCGAACCTTAAACTTCTTTAAAAAATCAACTTCTCTATGGAGCTACACGTCTTCTTAGGGAAGGATTATAAAAATATTCGTAAAGTTCGGATTTCAAAGCTTTTCCAAAAAAAAAATTTTAAATTTCTATAAGTCGTTTAATTTTTCTTAAAATTCGTTATCATTATACCACTAAACCGATAATTGTATTTTGATTTATTTATTTTTTATAAAAAATGATTTTCTTGAAGAAGTTGTTTTATTATTTGTTTACTCTTTTTTTTTTATAATACCGCTTTTTTATTTTTTTTTTTATTGTCCACCTGACTTTTTTTTTTTTTATTTAATTTTTCCAAACGAATTAAAAAATAATTAATTCTTACCGCTTCTTAACAATCTCCTACAATTCTGTTGTTTGGGAACCTCTTACGTACTTGATGACGTCACACAACGGCTTGTTGGTTTGTCTCCACTTCTCTTTACACACTTATTCTGTTGTTGTAATATAACGTTTTTTTTTTATTTAATTTTTTAAAGGCAACTAAAATAATTGTTTTGTTGTTGTAATATTTGTTTTCACAAAAATAAGCACAACTTGGAGTTGGTTTTTTTTTAAGTTTAATCTTTTGTTAGCGGGTTTTCTTCTTCTTACAGATTAGCCATTAATTTTCAATTTTCGGAAAACAAATTGTCGCACAAAATAACTAATAAACACAGTACATACCTTTCTTTTCCCTGTGCTGTTTCCAATTTCTTTCAATGTGATTTGCCTTATTAAGATTTTGTTTAGTATGTTGCAATTTTCAAGATGGGATGGACTTCTTGTTTGTTGACTGCTCCACTGACACGGAATGTACAATGATGTATCTCCTTACTTCCTCTGCCGTAAGCACGATGAAGTACTCTTTTTAAGACAACCTATTGTCTTTGTGTTGTTGGAGTTGCCGCTTGAGGAGCAAACTGACGATTTTTGGAATTTAGTGGACTCCAAGTCACTAATTCTTTCCAGTCCTAGCCTATTCTAGGACTTATCGAAGGACCATATATTGGGGTGAGGTAACTCCTTTTCCCAATAGAGTAGGGTGTGTTTCCGAATAAAACACAAACAGGTTTTATAACAACCTAAGTACAAGCTTCTTGCTTTATTGAGTTCTTACTTATAACTAACTTATTAACAAAAAAACAATATCAAAAACATAATTCTGGCAAAGTAAATAAAAACAGTAATATTGAAAAAAGGCCGCTATTTTAAAGCGAATTAAGTTGTTCATGGGGAACTATATATATAAAGAAAATTACATTATCTCTTCGAAAATATAAAAAAAAAGAGAAAAAAGAGATAAAATGAAAACAAAGCAAATTAATTTGTTGAACACAGTTCAACAACTTGTATTCAACTGAAATGATTTATAAAACATAGATATGTGTATTATTTTTTCCAATAAATATTTAACTAGACTCACTGCAGACAAATTTTTATATAAAAAACAAACAAAAATCTCTAAAAAAAAAAAAAACATTTCCAAAAACTTTAACCTTTAAAAATTTTCCAATAAAAGATTTCCGCCTAAAAACATTCATACCAGTTGAAAATTTTGTTGATTTTTTATCCTTCTTCGGAAAAATTTTAATGTTTATTGAAAAAAAAAGTGAATGATTTAAAAATAACATAAGAGTACATAAAAAATAAGAAAATTAAGACTTTGAGTGACAACTTAATACAATTTTTAAGTCGAGTTGAAAAAAAAAGGACAAAAAATATAATTTAATAAAATAAGCATTAAAAGAGGAACGATTTGTACGTTATGTGTATCGTTATGGTGGATTTTTTTCTTCTTTCTCTTTTGGCATAAAAACGTTGAGCCGCCATCACAAATATAATTTATGACTTTGGACCAAACGAGTAAAACAAACAAAAAAAAAGTAAAACGCCAGGAACGAAATACATGTAGCCAACATAAGTTGTAGCCTCATCAACAAGGGCAGCATTATTATCGTCGACATCATTGATGTCCTTTTTTTTTGCTGTGTGTTGGAGTCTTTTTATGTTTTATCTGTAGTTTTTTACAGTTAAAGAATTGTCATTATTTTTGTGTTACTTTTTTGGCCAACCACTCGAACATAAAAGGAAAAGTCACTTAACACAGTCACTTTTGTACGATGACCTTTTTTTTTTTTTTTTTTTTGTCTACTTCAAGAGATGACCATAAAAGTTGGGTTTGTTATGCTGTTTGTAACATATTGTTTTTTATCCGTTTTCCTGCTATATATACATATGTAAAGGTATTTGCCCATTGATTTGCAGAATATAAATTTTATTAAAATATATATAAAGATATATACAATACTCACATATACACATGCCTATATTTATAAGACCCAAACAAAAGAGCCTCTTTAATTATGAAACTCTTTTTAAATGTAGTTCTCATGCATATCATACAACTGACTCAATTCGAAGCAAAGTCATGGTTATTATTTCTTTACGAAAACTAATCATACACCCAGAGAAATATCAATCACATACGTGTTGAAAACGATACCATTCTGTGTCAATAGTGAATCTACACCGCATGTGTTTAAATTAAACACTGCGTGTTCAATTCTTATTTAAAATCGATACCTAATTAGCACCAAGTTGAAACCATTTCGGTATCAAATTGTTAAATTACATATGTTTTCTATTTAAATTTGTTAACGAAAGGTATTAAAAATCTGTTACCGTAAATTACCAATATGACCACAACCGTTTTTGATTTTGAATCGAATTTTTTCCCTTAGTGTATACTAATGGTGAATTAGAGTTTTTGTTCCAATTTTAATTGAGAGAGTTGTTACAGAGAGGTGTGTGAAATCACATAGAAAAATAATTTAATACTTTGAATTTCTTGATTATTTTTTAAGTTTAAGTCTTATCCATACACAGAAAAAATTATTACCGTCTTTTTTACAATTAACTCAGTTGTTTAAATTTGCATAAAAATTTAATAAATATGTTCAAGAAAAAATAAAATAACAAATAAATTTTGGTATGATTTTTTTCCTATACACATTTTTAATTAATTCAATCATCTACTTGATTGATTTAATTAACTTATTAATTGGGAATTTTTTTCTGTTTTGTATTTTTTATAGTTTTTAGTAATTGATATAATCATTTTGGTGAGAGGTGCAAATTTAAACAAGTTTATAATTGAATGAATTATTTTCATATATATTTGTTAATTGGTGACTTTTTTCTGTGTAATGAAAGCAAATTAGAAAAACTGTAACGAAGTTTTATGGTATTAAACGAATTTATACCATGAAACGTTATTACATACATTTTTTATTATTTTTATATGGGTTATTTTATTTTACTAACTTGTTATATTACAGCATCTGTGAATACCCTATTATTATTCTACCTTACTTTTGAACACCCTTATTGTTGTTCTAAGAATTAAGATTTAATAATTCTCATTAAGTTTATATAATTATTATCATAAGTACTCTAAGTTTGGATGAAGTAGTTGCGATTTAATTTGCCAAAATCTAAGACAGCTGATATTACGATATAACTTGCCTTATTTCAAGACACTTGATATCGTAACATCAGTCACTGTTTCTCTGGTACTCGGATTAGGTCCGAGCGTCAGGGGGATACCTTGCACAGCATTTCTGTCTGTTTCGGACACAGCGGCTTTGCTCCTGTTTCGGCACTACAACTTCGGTCGTCAGTCCCGATACCACTACTTCGGTTGTTAGTCTCGGCACTACGATCTCGGTTGTTAGTTTCGGCACCGTGACTTCGGTCATCGGTTTTGGCACAGCGAATTATCGTCTGTCTCGGCACTGCAACTTCGGTTGTTAGTTTTGGCACCGTGACTTCGGTCATCGGTTTTGGCACAGCGAATTATCGTCTGTCTCGGCACTGCAACTTCGGTTGTTAGTTTTGGCACCGTGACTTCGGTCATCGGTTTTGGCACAGCGTATTGTATCGTCTGTTATACCCATTAGATTAAGTCTGAATTTTGTAATCTAGCTTTAAGAAACCGTATTATTACATTAGTATTCATAAGTTATATTTAAGTATCATCAACGATCCTGCTTGCTGCATAATACCAGAGGGAACCGAGTCTTCAACTCCGCATCTACCAGTAGAATCCGAATTACCTGAGAAGTAACCGACTGAATCCCTACATATCATCATGCTGCTAGTAATTTATATAACACAAAAGTATTAACTATAATTTATTGTTACCGATATCTGAAACATTGAATTATTAAATAAAGATACACTGTATAATTAACCCCCAGAAAGGGTAAATCAATTGTGTTCTCACTTCAGGTTCGTGGATCCCGTAAGTCGACCCTGGACGCGGCTGAACTACCCCAGCCGACGACAAAACCACGTTACAAATGGCGCCCGAGCAGGGACCCGATTCTAAATCGCAACGCGAGAAAAAGGAAACCGTCGCCAACGAAGAAGGATCGGGCCAAAATTACGAAAGCAGCGATCATCCGACAGCAAGTCAAGTCGGCTGGATATACATGTTACACAAGAAGCAACTTGTAGAACAGTGTAACAACGCAGGAATACCAACCGCTGGGTTCACCGTAGAATATCTTCGTAAGCAGTTGGCCGAAAATTTTCGTACGAAGCGGATAAGAGCTTCCGCGGAAAATATATTAATGGAGTTAAAGAAGGAGTTAAATGCAACAGAACGAAGTATTATTACCGAAGACGAAACTTCGTTTTCAATTCCTCATAAGTCTGCACAAAATCAAAATTCGGATATGGATATTATGAACATCATACATAGATGGGACCTGAAGTTCTCTGGGGAAACCGACCTAATGGAATTTTTTGAGCGAACCGAGGAATTAGCCGAATGCCACCAGATATCTCTCGACCGTATTTTACCATGCATGATAAGTATGCTGAGTGGTAATGCTCTCAAATGGTTCCGAATAAAGAAAGAAGAGATTAAAACCTGGCAGACTTTTAAGTGGGAAATGGGAAAATTTTTTCTCCCAACACGATATCTCTCACATTTGGAGCAGAGTTTTTATAATCGTAAGCAGATCAACAGAGAACGAGCAAAGGATTATATCCTTGCTATGCTCACATTGTCCAGACGGCACCCTATTTTAAAGAAAAATAACCACCTTGATCGTATTTACGATGGCCTTCGTATAGATTACCGGCATTACATCCGACGTAACGATTTCACCAATTTAGATGAGCTTATCACAATGACCGACGAGTACGAGGCACTAAAACTAGAAGAACGAACTCAAACTTCGCACATGATGTCTGATCTAGCCTACAATCGAGCCACGAGTTGCTGGAGATGTAAAGGGGTAGGCCATAAGAGAACCACATGTACCCTTCCTGGAAGGCTATTTTGTTCATATTGTGGACGCGATGGTGTTCTGTCACGAAAATGCCAGTGCCGCAAACGTCTCCAATCTATAAGCATAACCCACTTACCACCAAACGACTGCCGATATTTTGTCACGGTGGCGATAAATGGTAAGCACATTCGGGCTCTGATCGACACAGGTTCGTCTAGTACCTATATCGGTAGCTCCCTATCTCAACATTTACTAGATTCAGGAATTAAACCCATCAGATGTCACAACATAGTACAAATGGCTGATAAAAGCATGGCAAATTGCCGCGAAGTATTTTCCGTCACTATCGGGTTTCAAGAAACGATAGCAAAGTTACAAGTATCAGTAATACCCACCTTAGCAGAACCAATGATATTGGGAATGGATTTTTTGAGCACCGTCAAAATTGATTTACGATTAAATGGCCGAAAGTTACAACAACTTACCGCCGCCCCACATTCGAATCTTTACATGATCACCGACTTTAACTTCCGTTATGGGTACGAAAGCAAAAGTTTAAATACTATCACCCAGCATAAAGTTCGTTGTTGTCGAACACCGATCAAGCGGAGATATATCCCTAGAAATCTTTCCGCTGACAAATTACTAAGCAAAGACCGTACCAAACTATCGCATCGTGAATATACTTTACCTATACTATTAACTAAGATGAAACGAAAGAAGAATTTTGACTCTCATGTAGTGCTTAAGAAAACACAACAAACCGATAGTGATCATCGTCACTGTGATCCAAGGATATCCGAAGTAATTAACAAGAAAAACATTGGAATTATCAATTTACCCGACAAGCTGCATTGCGCAAAAGACTCCCGTTTTTCCAGAAAGAGAAGAAAACAAAAAGTAATAGACGAAAAACCCCCAGAGCAGCGCTCTCCGAAGAAGGGGGGAAATGTAACGAAGTTTTATGGTATTAAACGAATTTATACCATGAAACGTTATTACATACATTTTTTATTATTTTTATATGGGTTATTTTATTTTACTAACTTGTTATATTACAGCATCTGTGAATACCCTATTATTATTCTACCTTACTTTTGAACACCCTTATTGTTGTTCTAAGAATTAAGATTTAATAATTCTCATTAAGTTTATATAATTATTATCATAAGTACTCTAAGTTTGGATGAAGTAGTTGCGATTTAATTTGCCAAAATCTAAGACAGCTGATATTACGATATAACTTGCCTTATTTCAAGACACTTGATATCGTAACATCAGTCACTGTTTCTCTGGTACTCGGATTAGGTCCGAGCGTCAGGGGGATACCTTGCACAGCATTTCTGTCTGTTTCGGACACAGCGGCTTTGCTCCTGTTTCGGCACTACAACTTCGGTCGTCAGTCCCGATACCACTACTTCGGTTGTTAGTCTCGGCACTACGATCTCGGTTGTTAGTTTCGGCACCGTGACTTCGGTCATCGGTTTTGGCACAGCGAATTATCGTCTGTCTCGGCACTGCAACTTCGGTTGTTAGTTTTGGCACCGTGACTTCGGTCATCGGTTTTGGCACAGCGAATTATCGTCTGTCTCGGCACTGCAACTTCGGTTGTTAGTTTTGGCACCGTGACTTCGGTCATCGGTTTTGGCACAGCGAATTATCGTCTGTCTCGGCACTGCAACTTCGGTTGTTAGTTTTGGCACCGTGACTTCGGTCATCGGTTTTGGCACAGCGAATTATCGTCTGTCTCGGCACTGCAACTTCGGTTGTTAGTTTTGGCACCGTGACTTCGGTCATCGGTTTTGGCACAGCGAATTATCCTCTGTCTCGGCACTGCGACTTCGGTTGTTAGTTTTGGCACCGTGACTTCGGTCATCGGTTTTGGCACAGCGAATTATCGTCTGTCTCGGCACTGCAACTTCGGTTGTTAGTTTTGGCACCGTGACTTCGGTCATCGGTTTTGGCACAGCGAATTATCGTCTGTCTCGGCACTGCAACTTCGGTTGTTAGTTTTGGCACCGTGACTTCGGTCATCGGTTTTGGCACAGCGAATTATCGTCTGTCTCGGCACTGCAACTTCGGTTGTTAGTTTTGGCACCGTGACTTCGGTCATCGGTTTTGGCACAGCGAATTATCGTCTGTCTCGGCACTGCAACTTCGGTTGTTAGTTTCGGCACCGTGACTTCGGTCATCGGTTTTGGCACAGCGAATTATCGTCTGTCTCGGCACTGCAACTTCGGTTGTTAGTTTTGGCACCGTGACTTCGGTCATCGGTTTTGGCACAGCGAATTATCATCTGTCTCGGCACTGCAACTTCGGTTGTTAGTTTTGGCACCGTGACTTCGGTCATCGGTTTTGGCACAGCGAATTATCGTCTGTCTCGGCACTGCAACTTCGGTTGTTAGTTTTGGCACCGTGACTTCGGTCATCGGTTTTGGCACAGCGAATTATCGTCTGTCTCGGCACTGCAACTTCGGTTGTTAGTTTTGGCACCGTGACTTCGGTCATCGGTTTTGGCACAGCGTATTGTATCGTCTGTTATACCCATTAGATTAAGTCTGAATTTTGTAATCTAGCTTTAAGAAACCGTATTATTACATTAGTATTCATAAGTTATATTTAAGTATCATCAACGATCCTGCTTGCTGCATAATACCAGAGGGAACCGAGTCTTCAACTCCGCATCTACCAGTAGAATCCGAATTACCTGAGAAGTAACCGACTGAATCCCTACATATCATCATGCTGCTAGTAATTTATATAACACAAAAGTATTAACTATAATTTATTGTTACCGATATCTGAAACATTGAATTATTAAATAAAGATACACTGTATAATTAACCCCCAGAAAGGGTAAATCAATTGTGTTCTCACTTCAGGTTCGTGGATCCCGTAAGTCGACCCTGGACGCGGCTGAACTACCCCAGCCGACGACAAAACCACGTTACAAAACTAAACAATTTGTATTACTTTTTGAAAGAAATTTTGTTTTTATCGGTTTTTTATTTTTTTAGCAGATGGTAATTTTTAATGTAGAATTATTTAATTTATTAAAATAACTTTCTTTTATTCTTTTAATTTGAATATTTAAAATCAGTTATTACTTTCATCATAAAAATCAGAGGATTATTTGTTCACTTTTATATTTTCAAAGCAAAATTAACAGTTATTTTATGATTAATATTTTTTTAGTAATATAAAAGATATTTGCTCATTTTTAACGACAGTATTATTGTACAACCCAAAAAAATCGAACAAAGCGAAAAACTGTCAAAAGAAAATAAATCGCCCAAACAGAAAAAATCACCAAAATAAACGAAAGAACTCGCAAAAATTAAAGAGAGGTATACTATTAGCAAAGCAGAAAAAAAATCGCAAAAACGAAAAAAATCAGCTAAATAAAAAAACTCGTAAAAAACGAAAAAAAAATCGTCAAAATGAAAAAAAAAAAATCACAGAAACTTAAAAATATATCGACAAAAGGAAAAGTATATCTTCAAAATGAAAAAAAAGTTGCAAAAAATAAAAAATCGCTAAAACGAAAAAGCGCATTTCCAAACCAAAAAAAATCTACAAATCGGAATAAATTTCCCATAAAAAAAATCAAAAAAAATACCACAGTAAAAGAATCACCGAAACAAAAAACTTTCGGTGTGAAAATATCACCATCAAATTTTATTACGTTTTTTTATGTTAAGTTGGCGGTAAAATAGGCGGACTTGGCCCATTTTTGGTTTTCAAGTTTGTATCGACCTCAAACTATCTGTACAAAATTTCGTTGTCGTACATGCTTTTGTTTAAGTGATATCTGCAGACATAACTAGATCGACTCAGAATCTAACCAGGACCCAGAAAATATATACTTTATGGGGTCTTAAATAATTTTTTCGATATGTTACTCATGGAATGACAAAATCAACAAATCTCTCTGCTTTAAAGAATTTTTTATATTTAACCGGTGGTTGGTTATTTTATTCTTCACGTAATTTTAAGATTATGAAATTTTACAATTGATTCAATATTAGTTACAATTAGGGTGATATTGATATTTCCCGTGATATTTTGTTTCCCGGGAAACTAGAATGAAAAATTAGTTTTCCCGGGAATTCCTGGGAATTCCGGGAAACTTAAATTATAAAAAAAGCAATGATTTCTTATAAAGAATGTTATTTTTTCTATTCAATACTATAACACAACATTATAAACAACATTTATGATTAATTAACAGAAAAAAATAATAATGACTTCCAATTTAAAATTTAAACAATTTTAAATATTTCATACAAATAAAATTAAGGTTTAATTGTGCTATGACAATTTTAAATATTTCATACAAATAAAATTAAGGTTTAATTGTGCTATGACAATTTTAAATATTTCATACAAATAAAATTAAGGTTTAATTGTGCTATGACTATTAGGTGCGAAAAAATAAAGCTAAGTCCAAAAAATTCCAGACAGGAATGCTGCAAAAAATTTTGAAGCCAAGAATAGGGCACGGAAATTAAAATCAAATTTCATACAAAAATTCTCATGTTGTATAATGAACGACGAAAAGTATTTGCTGGCACAATTTTCGCTGCTTCTGGGTCAAAATTTGTATGTTGCTCATGGTCGAGGAAATGTTAAAGATACGTTTAGAAATCAAAAGCAGACAACATTTCTTAAAAAATTCCTGGTATGAGAAGCTTTATACAGTTTCGGAAAAAGAAGAGTCTTTTGTTACAGTTGGCTCTATAAGTACCAAAATATACATCAAAGACTATTTGTAAAAAAGACTTCTTCCTTTCATAAGAGAACACAATGTGTCAAAAAATTTTTGGCCTTATTTGGCATCATGCCACTACGGTAAGAAAGCTCTGGAGTGTTACCAAAACAATAACATAGTTTTTGTACCAAGAGAGGTCAATTCTCCAAATTGTCCATTTCCAAATTATTGAATTTTATATATGTTAAGATTTTTTCGAACACACTCCTTATTTTTGGTGTTAAATTTACGTTTATTATTGCTAAAGATGGTCAAAAATCGTGCCTTTATGTGATATAAACTCAACTTTAATATTCGAAAAAACTAAAGATATTTGCAAAAAAAAATATGAAAAAACCTTTCAGAGCCAAGATGAAATTTAAATGAAGTTTTAAAATAGCACACCATCAATAAAATGTTAAAAAGATAGAAATATGTAGTTAAAAACTTGTATCTTCGAAATGTAAATTGACAAAATAAAACTTTTTTTCTAGTGAAAAGCAGTCATCAACGCACCGATGAAATGTCACTTGTATCGAATTTTATATATAATTTGTATTAACATCTAAAAATGCCTTTAGTAAGTAGTATTTTTACATTAATTTAAAATTTTCACTGAGGCGATACAAACAGTAATACTTTTAGCTATAGGATTATAAAACTACGCACGCAGAGAAAACATGGTTACAGCATGATCACTACAACTATTCAATGTTTATATAGCCGTTTTTAAGTGATTTGAATAATACCGTGTTCATGATAGCAACGTTTATGATTTTGTTTGATCATTTAAAACTATTGAATACTCATTTTTGTGTATCAGTCCAGTAGTTTGTTAGTATATTAATACTCATTTAGTTTAGATATGAACAAATATAAATTGACAAGGTTTGTTTTTATTCAGTATGATGAATGTACCACATATCGTGGTACAAATGAATATAAATATGAAAACATGGGATTATATATATGATAAAATTGGATTGTACATATGATGAAATTAGTTTATATATATGATAACATGGTATTATTAAATAATAAAAACATTATGAAATTGAAAGCAATATTTAAGAAAAGATTATAAACCTAACTAAAAGTTATTAGTAAGGTTATAAACCTTACTAATAAATTATAAAATTAAATCATAATAATGATTACTTACAAATATACTTATTGTTTATCTGTAATCATATATTAGAATCATAGTATGTTGCTCTTAGTTTATGGTCACTAGAACCATATTTTTTCTTTGCGTGCGTGAATATAAAATTTCCTGTTTTCCCGGAAAAATTTCCGTAAATTTCCAATGAAAATTTTCCGGGAATTTCCCGGAATTCCTGGACCCCAAACCCTAGTTATGTTTTTACTGTATACTAGGGTGATCGATTATTCGACTTTTTTGAGAAACCGGTTTTCGAATAGTTCGAATAGTTGGTATTTTAAAAAAACCGGTTGCACTTTTTGAAATTCAGAAAAAACCAGTTAACCGGTTTTTTGCAGAAGTTAATATTTATATCAAAAGGCTACATTTCTTTAAAAAATCAATAATTCTTATAATATTCAAGTTAAAATTTATTAAATACAAGCGTATAAGCCTGACAATGCCAGGAAAAAATAATATTATATGCACAAACAAATCCGAAAATTAAAAGAAACAATATATGGACACCTTCCTCTCCCTAATCGAAGTCAATTATTTGAAGCCGTTAGAATTTATTGGGATAATATTTATTAAAGTTTTAAATTCTTAAACCTTTCAAAATAAAAAATCGTCGTAATGCGCTCCCTGACCGAAATGCAGAATCAGTTTTTTATAGGATTTGGAGAGCAAATAATAGGTATAGCAACTCAGAAGTTCTTAATACCAAAAACAGACTTTTCGGTCCCTGATAGAAACATCTGGCTCCGTTAGAATTTGTAGAATGAATAGTTTTATAAGTAAGCCGATTTTTAGTTTATTATATCGTCTGGGAGCTTCAGAAAGCTCTGGAGAGAAAACAACGCTTAAGAATGATATATATAAATCCATATATATAGATCCACGTGTTTTCGCTCCCTGATAGAGATCTCAAAATCTGGCTCTGGATTTGTAGGACGTATAGGGTTATAAGTAAACCGAATTTTAATTTTCTACGTCTTCTGGGAGCTTTAGAAAGCTCTAGAAAGAACAAAAAAAATTTAGAAAAAGACACATAAATCCTCTATATCCGCTTCCTGATAAAAAATTTCAAAATATGGCTCCGTTAGGAATTGTTGGACGAAAAGTTTTATAATTAAGCCAAATTTTAATTTTCCACGTCGTTTGGGAGCTTTAGAAAGCTTTGGAAAGAAAAAAATGCTAAGCAAATTATATATCTAGATAATTATGTTTCAAAATTGTAGAAAAAAAATCATCAAAAATTAGACTAAATTTTAGTTAGCATAAACAGAAACCTTGGCTTAATATGGAAGCCTGTCTCAATTGAAATTATTCTGCAGCTGAAACTTTTTTAACACAACACCTTTAAAAAATAAAGGAAATATTGGATCATAAAAAATTAAATTGGGTGTAAAAATATTACAGATATTACAATAGATTAAAAAATTCATACAGGATAATTGTAACTTATTTATTTGTTTAATATTACAGAATAAATTCCAATTTAGACTTAAACTATATTTTTAAAACATAAGAAATCAGTCTTTATGAATATTTAAAAAATTATTCCTAAATTTCGATTCAAATATCACTATTAGGGTGATCGATTATTCGACATTTTTGAGAAACCGGTTTTCGAATAGTTCGAATAGTTTAAAAAAACCGGTTGCACTTTTTGAAATTCAGAAAAAACCGGTTAACCGGTTTTTTGCAGTAGTTAATATTTATATCAAAAGACTACATTTCTTAAAAAAAAATCAATTCTTATAATTAAGTTAAAATTTATTAAATACAAGCGTAAAAGCCTAACAATGTCAGGAAAAATAATATAATAATGAAAATATGCACAAACAAATCCGAAAATTAAAAGAAAAAAATATGAACAACATTTAGACACCTTCCTCTCCCTAATGGAAGTCAATTATTTGAAGCCGTTTAAATTGATTGGAATTATATTGATAAAAGTTTTAAATTTGTAAACCTTTCAAAATAAAAAAATTGTCGTAAATGGGCTCCCTGGCGAGAGATTTCAAAATCTGGCTCCTTTAGGATTTGCAGGAGGGATAGAGTTATAATTAAGCAGAATTTTGATTTTCTATATCTGGGAGCTTTAGAAAGCTCTGGAAAAGAGAAAAAATTCTTAGAAAAAGACATAAATAAAAATTTCAAAATATGGCTCCATTAGGATTTGCTGGACAAAAAGTTTTATAATTAAGCCAAATTATAATTTTCTACGTCGTTTGGTAGCTTCAGAAAGCTCTGGAAAGAGAAAAAATGCTAAGCAAATTATATATCTAGATGACTAGAAGATAATTATGTTTCAAAATTGTAGACAAAATCATCTAAATTCAATTGAAACGATTCTGCAGGTGAAACTTTTTTAACACAACACCTTTAAAAAATAAATGAAATATTGGATCAAAAAAATTAAATTGGGTCATACAGGATAATTATTAATTATTTATTTGTTTAATATTGCAGAATAAATTCCAATTTAGACTTAAACTATATTTTAAAAACATAAGAAATCAGTCTTTATGAATATTTAAAAAATTATTACTAAATTTCGATTCAAATATCACTATTTAGTACATGTTTTCTGAAATAAAATGCTATTTTTAAAACCGGTTTTTTGTGTTTAAAAAAACCGGTCTATTCGTCATTCGAAAAATGAACATTTTGAAAAAACCGACAGCACATGGACAGAAAAAACCGGTTTTAAAATCGGTTAGAAAACCGCGTCAATCACCCTACTGTATACATATGAAACATATTTTTTATTCAATGTTCTGCAAAATATTATACAACAAAGTTCATTTACACAAAAAATTTTTCATATCAAAAAATAATTTTAAAATTATTTTTGGCACTTCTCTAGACAAATTTTCGTTTTTGCTTTGCATGTTAATATGGAGGATATATTCTTCTCAGCCGCATAGAAGAATTTTACTTATTTTTCTTTATACTATGTTTTCCTTTCGACTACACTCTTTACTTCCTACCTAGCATATTTTCATAACTTTTGCCATGTAAATGCTTTGAAAAGAATTCAATTCAACAGAAATTTAAAATTAAAAACAACATTGAATAAAGTGATTATATACAGGAAAAATAAAGCAAAAAACATTATATCAGAGAGTATCGTTAAAAAAGGAATAAAATAATAAAAAAAAAAAAAAAAAAAACAAGTGATTAAATTACATCTCAAGCACACGCACATACGCAGAAACAAAAACTTTATTATTTCAACGAAAAAAACTTGTTTGAAAAAAATTGAAATTTTCACCTAATTTTCTTTCAATTTTGTTTTTAGTTTTACTTAGGGACTACAAAACCAACAAAAACAAAAATTTCATTAAAAATTATTAAATTTAAAAAAGTGAATTAATTAAGGAAATTTTTTGTAGCCTACTTTTAAGCTGATTATAAAATACATTTAATGCTACCTTTCTTGAGGCATAAAGAGGATTTTTTAATAGTTCAATTATTCTTTGGCTTGTTTATTTGTTTTTCTTTTTCTTTTTGTTATTGCTGTCCACAACTTAATTGACCTTAAAATTGATGTTGGTTGAATGAATATTTTAATTGCATGTTACAATTTCATTAAATTTAATATAATTTTCACTTGCATTTAATATTTAATAGCAGTTTGAGGATGACTTGTAATAATACGTTTTTTAAATAAATAAAGGAGAGGTGATATAATAGCAAAACAATAAATAACAAAACTAGGTAATCATTTTATATAGATAGGTAAATATTAATTTAATTTTTGCTTTAAAAAAAAAAAAAATATTTTATTTTCTTTCTATTTATTTTAAACTTTTTAAGCCCTTTTAGCAATTTTAGCTTCTAAATAATCAATGTCTAAACTCTTCCTATAACCACTTAACTTCTAAACAAAATTGCTAAAATTTTCAAATTTACCTTTTTTTAAAAATAACTTTTGTTTTACATAAAACCACATACGAGTAACAAATTGATGTATTCTTAGCCAGCTGCAGTTATAACATTCAACAAATTTTGTTTTGTATGTATAACCTCTACAAACGATTAAATATTTTGCTAAATATTTCAGCGAAAAACAACTTTCAGCACTTTATTCTACTCTTTCTAGCTGCCTTAAACCAAAACATCACTATTGCTTGTGTAAGTGAGTTGTTTTCATACAAATTGTTTTTAGCGAAAACACCCGCTTGACCACAAATTTCGATAAAGATATCACCTTCGAATAAATCACGAACATTTCTCTAACAAAACCTTCGAGAACGACTATCGAAGGCGTTTCGAGAATGAACTCGTAGAATTCACCTGTCGTTCAGTTTGTGGCAGCAAATCGATCGATATCGAAGATTCGTTTATGATATCTATATCGGATAATAAGTGATATCTAGGACGCGGATTTATATGCAAATGCATGTTTTTTTTTTTTTTTTTTGGAGCATTTAAAAATTATCTTGTGTTGTTATCTATCCGAATCAGACATTTTACTAAACAATGGCATCGATTATGATATCTATATCGGATAATAAGTGATATCTAGGACGCGGATTTATATGCAAATGCATGTTTTTTTTTTTTTTTTTTTTTGGAGCATTTAAAAATGATCTTGTGTTGTTATCTATCCGAATCAGACATTTTACTAAACAATGGCATCGATTAGTTAGTGCATATTTTTGCATATTTTGCCTAATATTGCATATTTTGAATTCTTTTTTTTCTATTTTACTTTTTTTTTTTTTTTTTTTGTTTTTTGGTTTTTAGATTTTTTTTTTGTTACAATCTTACTTTGATATTTCTTATTTTGAGGTAAAATGCAAGCAACCGAAAACTTTTTATTTTTCAAACAAAATAAATATCTTTACTGTTCAAAAAATATTTTTTCGTTCGTTGCATATTTTTTTGAGAATTTTGGTTGCTGTGAGCGGTCTGGAAGTTAGAATTTTAAGCAGCCTTGTTAGTCGAAACGACTAACGAAGCACTTAGTGTGACTTTTTGAACTTTTATCAATAAAATAAATATAAATAAATATAAATATAGTGTTTTTAATATTTGTTGCTATAGTGTGGAATATATTTTTTGGGGGAAAATAAATACAATATGACTTCCAGAAATAATTTTAACAACACATAAGTATATTTTTTTGTCACATTAGACAATGATAATGATTAAGCTCTATTTTCTATATCAAATAGAAAAGGTATTCTGAAGACTGAATAAAGCCATATTATAAAGTACTAACGATTACAGATCGTCTTCATCATATGAGTTCTATAATAAAACCTAAGGACACAATCGATATTTTCGACCAAATATGCAGTGAAATGTCACACTAAATCAAGACTTATCGGCGCTGCTCAACATTTTCTTCATCAAACTAAACATTAATTATATTAATAGTTTATTAAAAAATATGTTAAAAATAATTAAAGAAACATTTTTTTTATAAAATTCCCTTAAAAACAGCGTAAGGATCTAATTTAGCGACAAATGTCTTAACGACTGTGTTCTACTCCCAATATAACAGCCAAGACTCGTAAAAATGTCGAAAATATCCTATCCAAAGGGTACTTATGTAACACCATCCCTGAAAAAGTACAAATATTGAGATCTTCTCAGTTTTTGCTTAATATTTTAAAAACAACGGAAATTATTTAGGAATTTTTGCTATTATTTTATTTAAATTAATTCATTAACCAAAAATCAATTGTTTTATTTTTCATGTTAATGATTCGTCTTAAAAAAATTTTTAATAAAAATTAGTGTTAGTCGTTTCGACAAACAAAGCCCTCAGAAGGGTAAAAATATTTTATTCATACTTTTTTTTTCGTTTCAAACATTTTTTTCATTCAATGAAATTCTTGTTTAGATTTTTTTTCTGAAACTAATACTAAATTAGAGGGTTTCGATTCATTAAGTGCTCAAATCAACTTAATAGATAGTGATATTGCAAAAATCGAAGTTGCAGAAGACCCCGTTGCTGAATTAAAGTTACAAGCTGTTATATAAAAAAAAATGATTTGAGAAAATTAATAAAAAAAATTACGTGTTTAGAAGAATACTCTTCTTCTTAACTACACTTATTCAAATACGCTCCTATCACTTCTGTTCACGTTGAAGGATCATATTCTATGTATGTCCGCCAAAATAGATAATCATTTACATTTGACAACTTAGTAAAATATATGTTTGTGTATATAAATTAAAACCTATCTAATTAAGGTTGTATTAAACTCAATTTCACTAATAAAGATGTGATCTTAAGGAGTACAAATTTAAAAAGAACAAATAATTAGTATTGATATTTTAAAACATAGCTTTAACTATTAAAAATACAAAATTTACTGCATTTCTTAGCTTAAGATAGACTGATTGCTTTTTCTTATAGAATAACTTTTTTTTTTTTAACAAATATTATAAAAATAAACGCATATTTTTTAATTTTTTAGGGTATATTTTGAATTTTTTAGTGCATTTTATAGGCACATATTTTCCAAAAATAATTGCATATAATTCCGCCCCCTAGTGATATCATTAGCGAAATGGAAAAATATTCGTTTTCGATATCGAAAATTGTTCGATATCGATATTACTAACGAATCGTTGGCAATAGTTCTATTTTGTTTCATTTTGTTTTCCATTTAAAATTAAAAGCTCTTTTAATTTTTAAAGTAAAGTTTAAACATCCTCAACTTTAGTCTAATTTACAACCGATCAGTATGAACTATGACTAAAGAATGACATGTACATGTATTTTTTTTTTTTTTTTTTTTAAGTAACAAAATATCGAGAAATTGAGAAGAAAAGATAATTTCTCGAATCATTTACTTACGAAATTTTATCGAAAAAATTTAATATTGCGATAATCCGATATATTAAGAATTCTCGAAAATTTCTCGAACCTTAACTATCGAGAAATTATCTAGTAAGTTACGATGCTACGAACATTCACTTTTTATTTAATTTTCGATAATTTTTCGAATACATTTGTTTCGAAAATTCCTAGTTTTTGAGAGCATTCACTAATTTCTGATAACAGGTCAAGCGGGCATATACCTTTAACATCAACCCTTTACACAAACAAGCACTTAAGAAAATTTTGCAAATTTTCTTGGTAAAACAGTAAGAGAGAGAGAAAAACCTACAAGAAGGAAAACTTTAAACAATGTCAAGTTAAAATAGTAAATTGAAGTACAGGGAACTGCTGGAAATCACGTTAAAATTGTTTAGACTAAAATGACGTGAGCAAAAGCAAAGATTAAATAAACAGCAGTGATGAATTTTATGATATCCTACACCTTGGTATGTCCTTAATATCCGTTCGTGTGTTTTATATCACAATAATAATTTTGCCTATTTTAAGATTTTTTTAAGCACTTTTATAAGCTGACAAGGGTAACAGGTTTTTGATAATTTTGAAAAATATATGAAATACGAAAACTGCTAAAAACAAAACGAAAAAAATAGTAAAAATAAAAAATTTTAAATATGTAGGCTAAATGGAATTCGACATGAATCTGCTTTCAGTTTTTTCCCATCAGATCGATATATTTATACCCTACACCACCATAGGTGGAGGAGAGGGTATTATGCGTTGTATCACCCAAAAATATTGGTCTAAGACCCACCTTAATTTATACCAATCGGCTTAGAATCACTTTCTGAATCGATTTAACGATGTCCGTCCGTCTGTCCATCCATCTGACGGTCTGTCCATCCATGTAAACCTTGTAATCAAAGGTAACAATTTTGAACAAAAATTAATGAAATTTGGAACTACCCAAAAGTGAATCATCATTTGGGTATCACCCAAAAGTGAATAAATTCATATGAATGTTAGCATCTACGTAATATTCTGTATGGTATGTTTTATTTTACTCTTAATATGAGTATCAGTCCATATTTAGCTCCAAGTCTAATAAAGGACCCTCCCCAAATTATAAAGAATACAATGGTGTAGGATATCATATGGTCCGGCTTGACCGACTATATCTTTTTCTCTCGTTTTATTTATATAATATTGCGCACTAAATAATCCGATTACTCGAGTATATTTCACTATAATTCGATAACGGTATGCACGATATATATAAATGATACACCAAGATTGGCTTTAAGTCGTTCTTATATAATATTTTGTACAGTTTCGGAGTTATTTCGAAATAAGTGTCCGAAAAAAATGTTCCATGCAAAATTAAAAATTTGTTTACTAAAATTTATTTTTAAAAGTGAAAATATCAAAAATTTTTCAATTTATCATCAATATCTCAAAGCTGGTAAAACTACAAGTAAAATAAGCCACGTATCGTCAAAATTGATGCGCAATAAAAATAAAATAAAATACCCATGCATACCTACAATTAATTGGAGATACACTACACAGTGGGACAGAATCAACAATTTTTTTAAATAAATGTGTAACTTCTTGTTCGATATGCGTGAGAGTGGAGTGACATAGGCATAGCAGAGGAGTATACAATGTTAAGTTTGGAAAGGGGACCCAAAAGACCTGTCAGAAGCGCAGCTAAGGGGGCTTAAAGTAGGGTACCTTTGACACATAAAATTTTTAATTAATTTTTGTTTAAAGTCCAATTTAAAAAAAATAAAAAGGGTTGTCTATGCTATATATCTCTTAAAGTTTTCGAGTTATTTGCTTTTGAAATTTTAAGAACCTCAATTTTGCAAGTTCTTGGTCCATATTTTTTCATATATATCGCCCTTAGATCCACCCCTGAGGTGTCTGTTGGGTCTGCCTTCTAAACCAACCGATTAGAAATTACATATTTATTTAAAAAAAAAAAATGGATTTTGTGCCATTGAAGGAAAAAAAAATGATACATGTCTTATTTTATTCGCAGCATCACCAGCTTTAAGATACGAATGATAACTCCGAAACTTTTGAGCACATACAAGAATGGAGTTAAGGTGGATTGAAGATTTTTAGTCAGCATCTTTTGTTGTATCACTTATGAAATATAATAAAGTAATAGCTTTGTTATGACCTGATGAAAAATAAGGAAAATCCTTCAAGACCAACTATTCGTCTTTTGGGAATAATGTTTCGCTAAAATACGAAAAATCGGCAAAATGTAAAAAAATCGCTGATATATACTATATTTACTGATAAAGTATACTACATTTAAAGTACAATTTATACAAAACATCTCAACCCCACACAATGGGCCTGATCGAAAAGAAATATTTAATAAATACGTATATAATTATTAAAAAAACTATCTTCCCCCTATGTGTATTATACCGTATACCGGACGCCTTACGCCAATCTTTCAAAGAAGTTTTCTCGCGCTTATTGCGTTAAATTGGTCATTCTTAGACAAACTGAGGACATACAAGTGTTTCTACACGCAAAGAAAAAATATGGTTCTAGTGACCATAAACTAAGAGCAACATACTATGATTGTAATATATGATTCGGTAGGTAGAGAAGGGTTAAACAGTTCTCAGATGAGTACTTGTGTATCCACTATGAGACCTAGAACTAGACTACTAGAAAAGAACTAGTAGTAGAAGTAATGGAAGGAAAGGAAAGATAAGAAAAATGAGACCAAGAAAAGAACAGAGTGATATGAAAAACTTAGGATAAAAGGAAAAAACTACCGCCATATTTCATTCGCTCTAAGCCAACGACACTCCCTTAGCCAGCCTATTTCCATGACGAATCCTATCCTATCCAATTCGTTGACAAATCGATTGCCTAGCCATTTTTGCCTACTTAGTTGTAGACATGGACAGTGATTTATAATATGCTCCACTGTCTCTATTTCCTCATTATCTTCGCACATTCTGCAAAGACCGGAGGAACCTATTACCCAATTGCCTGGCATTTTCCCTATTGGACAATGACCTGTCAAAATACCTATTATGGTTTTCAGGTTTACCCTTTTCATGCCTAATAGTAGATTTGTATCTGCCAATACCAAGTTTAGGTCATAGGACCCTTTATATTTTGCAGTCCGTTCTACCATTCCATGCATGAATGGTTCTCTCCCGAATCCACTCTTTAATCAACCTGAAGTAAAAGCCTAGAAGTGGTCTCACACCACTTTCACTTACAGCTCCATTCAAAGCATCAGCTACTTCATTGCCAGCTATCTCGCAATGACCCGGTACCCAGCAGAGTCTATTATTATAATTACTCATCAATCTCCTAAGAGCCTTCTTAAAGTCGCTAACTAACCTAGACTTCAGGGTCATTAGCGCCACCTGGCTATCTACATACAGAGTTACTTCTGTATTATTTTCAATTTTCACTTGCTATCAATTCCGTGGCCTAAACAATACCCATAATTTCCGCCTGGAACACGCTACAACTATACGAGAGCCTATACGATTCCCTGACATTCTTCTTAAACAGATAAACACCTGCACCGGTGCCTATATTCATTTTGGATCCATCAGTGAATACCTATACTCCACTAAAGAGTTTCTCCTTTCCGGACCATTGGTCCCTATTTGGAATAATTAATGTAGGAGTTTCCCCGAAATCAATCTCAGTGCACATGTAATCCGTGGACCCAGAGGGAGCTAGAGCATGTCCACTAAGGTTGATTTCGTTTAGAAGTTTGGAATGTCCTATTCTAATTGATCTTATTAGCCCTAGTTCACTAAGTCTAAGCAGACCCCTTGCAGCCATTCCCATCAAAAACTCCTCAGTGGTTAAGAAATGCAGAATGACGTCAAGTGCCGCTGAGGTGTGCTTCTTATGGCGCCTGTGATGCCAATCGGAGCACATCTCTGGGCTTTAGACAAAAGATTCCTACGACTTCCTATTCTCATTGGCTCCCACCAGACTAAACATTCATACGTCAGAATTGGTCTCACTACCGATGTGTAAATCAATTTTACTACCATCGGTTTGCGGCCCCAATTCTTACCTATGGATTTTCTGCATGTGTAGTAGGCGTTGAGACCTCTTTTAAACCTATGTATTCCTTTTCCAGGATAGCTTACTATTAAGAAACACTCCAAGATATTTAGCTTCGTTTGCCAATTTAAGTTCAATTCCCCCTAGTACCGGTAGCCTAAACTGCTCAATCTTATACCTTCTGGTGAAAAGAACTAACTCCGTTTTCTCCGGATTAACCCGTAAACGTTTACCACACGCAGAGAAAAAACATGGTTACAGCATGATCACCACAACTATTCAATGATTATATAGCCGTTTTTCATTGATTTAAATATACTGTGTTCATGATAGCAACGTTTATAATTCTGTTTAATCATTTAATGATTATCCACAATCAAAATTTTAATATGGTTCACTGAATTATAATATGTATTTAAATATGTTTATATAAAATCATATTTATGAATAAATCCAATCATTTAGTCAATTCTACAACTATTTAGTTAATTACACAACCATTCATTTCATTTTACAAATTTGGTTAATTCTACATTCATTAAGCCATTAACTTTTAATGCCTTTTGAATACACATTTTTGTGTATCAGTCCAGTAGTTATAATTCTCATTTAGTTTATATATGAACAAATATAAATTGACAAGTTTTGTTTTTGCTCAGTATGATGAATGTACCACATATCGTGGTACAAATGAATATAAATATAAAAATATGGGGTCATATATATGATAAAATGGGATTATATATATGATGAAATTAGTTTATATATATATAATAACATGGAATTATTAAATGATAAAAACATGATGAAATTGAAAGCAATACTTAAGAAAAGGTTATAAAACTTACTAAAAGTTATTAATAAGGTTATGAACCTTACTAATAAATTATAAATAGGAATCATATTAATGATTACGTATAAATATACTTATTGTAACCTGGAATCATATATTACAGTATGCTGCTCTTAGTTTATGGTCACAGGAACCATATTTTTTCTTTGTGTGTAGTAGCTCATAAGGACAGTTCGTTGAGTTCAGACTGCATGACGTCGCTGATCGTGGAAAGAAACTTCCCTGTGATCAGTGTAACCACGTCATCAGCGTAGGCAACGACTTTTCGCCCTCTTGCGTCAAATTGTCTTAAAATGACATTGACGGCTAAGAGCCATAGTAAAGGCGAGAGAACTCCTCCTTGCGGATTAGTAAGGTTTATAATATTTTCTTAAATATTGCTTCCAATTTCATCATGTTTTTATCATTTAATAATCCTATTTTATCATATATATAAACTAATTTCATCATATATATAATCCCATGTTATCATATAGTTGTAGTATAGTGAACATGCTGTAACCATTTTTTTCTCTGCGTGTACTTAAAAAATACTTCAGTCGGTTTTTTTAAAATCAATTTTTTATTTAAATTTTAGGCACGGGAGGCAGTTTTTAGTCATAATTTGTGGACCTTCCTTAAAAATTGACAATGTTACATTGGCTATATCCTTGGCGAATAAGTTGTAAAATTTTACCATGGCCAGGCTTGGGGGTTAATGATTACATTTTAAATTAAATTACTTTACATGTAATTGTAATTAAAATAATTGCAATTACAGTTACCATAATGGTAATTGAATATTTTCAATTACAATTAATATAGTTGTAATTGAAAAATTCCAATTAAAATTACACGTAATTGTAATTCGAATTTTTCAATTACCATTAATATAATTTTAATTGAAAAATGACAATTACAATTACAGTAATTGTAATTGAAAATTTCAATTACAGTTTATTAAGTTACAGTACTAATAGTTATAGAAAATGTAATTTAGCACTCTAACTTGTTTAAATTTGTTTTTTTTCTGTCTAAGTGATGACACTCATGATGCTATAGTAGCTGCAATGTCGCATATGTTTCTTTGCAGATAATTTTTCACATATTTTCTTATAGAATTTCTTCTATCTAATGACATGTATGATTTTTAACCTTATTGAATATCATTAATAGTTCATGTCCGCCCATGTAAACTACGGATAGATTTGGAAGATAACAATGCAATTTGGTACACAGAACTGGTAAAATCCTGGGACGAAGCCTATTGTTCAAAACGTGTCCATTATTTCACATAGCTTCCAAATAACAAACGTCTGTCTAGAATTGAGTTTGACCCCGATAAATCTCATAAAAGTAGAAAAATACAACACAAACAAAATATTTTGTAACCTTAAACCGCCACATCAAATCTTTTAACATTGGACTTTAATTGACCATAAGCTTCACACCTTCCCTAATTACTTAAACATGATAAATATGTATGTCAAAAATGTCAATATGTACATGAAATTTTAAAGGATCAGTCCATACTTGACCACGGCCTTTTCCGAAAACCCCTTAAATGTGCATAAATTAGTATCACAATACAATTTCGTTCACGTAAGCTTTATAAAATTATTAATCGTAAATCCAAAATTTGCAATTCTTCATTCAAAATTGACCGTTGGTTTCAACAAAAAACGTTTAAAAAATTTTCTAATTGTTCTGGTTTAAAATAAAATTCAATAGAAATTTGAAAATAAAAATGTCTTACTACTTTTGCTCGTACAAAATAATCAAGTAAAATATAGCAAATAAGAAAAATATTCTCTGTTGAAATGTTTACTACTTTTACTTTTTTATGTGCCTAATATGTTTAATTAAAATTTAAAATTATTCATTAGATAGTTTTCAAATAATTGCAATTACTTTGTCTCAATTATGTAATTGTAATTGGAATTTTTCAATTACAATTATATATAATTGTAATTAAAATTTTTTAATTACAATTACATGTAATTATAATTGAAAATTTTCAATTACAATTATAAGTAATTATAATTAAAAATCTTCAATTACAATTACGGGGTAATTTTAATTGAAAAAGACAAATAAAATTACATGTAATTGTAATTATATTTTTTTCAATTACAATTAACTTGTAATTGTAATTGAGAATGTTCAATTACAATTATAGCGTAATTGTAATTGAGCATGTAATAGATTACTGAATATATTAACCCCCAAGCCTGCTTTAAAATACTTTAAGTATTTTTCAATAATATATGATATGTTCACTAATAAATGCGAAAAGAATTTATTTAATTAATAAGCCTTAATTTTTGTATTTTTGTCTTCTTAGTTGAGACTGTGCATTGTTCAATGCGGTAAAATTTCCAATTACCAAGAACATTTTGACTTTTTGCCATCACATCACATTGTAAGGCGTTTTTAGGTTATATAGTTTTTTAGTTAATATGTAAAGCAAATTAGTGATTTCACCTCTACACCCGTTTTTTACCCCTAATTTTTCTATAATTCAGTGAGGGTTAATTGAGAAATTATTGATTGTTGCAATTTGGAGACTTTACTTTTACTACATTTTTATAGCACCATTTCCAGTCTATAAAACATGAGTGAAAATTATATAACCTTAAAACTTTATTTTTTTATACTACTTATTTGCAAATTTCTACCCCTATGAAGGTACAACCAAACTTGTTAAATAAACCGAAAATTGTTTATTCTTTATGAATTAATTTCCATCGTTTTTCGTGAAGATTAATATTTATTTCAATATAAACATATAAAGTTTATACTTAATTTAAAATATTGTCCATCAGAAACTACGACTTTTTCTCAGTTTCGATTATTCCGGTTGACCGGAATTCACATACCCCCTGTTTGAAAACAATAAATAAATTTGAAATTTATTTGTTGTTTTACATACATTTTGTCGAAAAGAATTTTTCGTTCATTTTATAAAAACAGGGGGATACATTTTTCTGGTTTTTAGATTATCATAACGATTAACTTTTCATTGCCCGTAACAATTCAATACAGAAAAGATCACGTAGCATTTGAGATATACAAAATCGCTTTTCGTTTCTTGATATTTTTAAATTGTCATATTTGAACATCATTTGAAAGTTTGAAAACATATAAATAACTGCGGCAAACATATATATAATTTCGACACAATCATATTATATTTGTCACATTAAAATCATCGTTATTCAAACGTATGTTGAATTCATGCAACCATAATAATTAAACTTTTTTCAACCATTAAAACATTTAAAACCAGAGTTATTCATATTAATATTTAATACACTCCGTCGCAGAACTATAAATACACACTATTATTGCGGATTTCTGGGGATATATAAGTCGTAGAATAATGAAAATTGGCAATATGTAAAAACAACTGAAGTGGAAAATATTTGTGTGAAAATTTGTTTCTACTTTGAATTTTACTATGTATTTTAAGGTAAAAATGACTTAGCAGTGTTTCATAACTATAAATACACTTAAATAAAAACTTCAAAATTTAAGAAAAGGAAAGAACAAATTATAAAAAAAATATATAAATTAAAAATGAGTATGTACAAATGTATTTTTAAATATTGAAAAAATTTTCGCCGGCGTTCTCTTTACCAGTGTTGCCATCACTTTTTCGGTTAAGGACCTCCTGCTTCAATTATTAGTTATTTTGAATAGAAATCACTTTCATATTTCCGGTTTTCAGAATAAATCCGACGAAAGGACAATGCCAAATTTTGTCAAATTGTTGTTTGATCCATAAATCTTGCAAGCAATAAAAAAAATCATATTTTTGTAATGTAACCACATTTTTGTCAAGCGAATTGTGTGGTCTGTTTTGATGGAAAATTGGGTCATATCTGCAAAAATTGTCTACGAAGGGAACAAGTTCGCCTTATTACACTCCAATTTACTCCAAATAATTCGTGAAAAGGCTAGAATACGTCAGCGCAACTATTGCAACCACAGAGAAAATCCCAAACCCATTGAAGATTTACCACCAAGATGTATTTTTATGAAAATATTGAAAAATCTTTCACAGATGCATCCTATTACTATTATAAGTGAATTAAATTAAATTATTTTATATAAAAAAGCTATACTACTAGCCTACTAAAGGATTTTTGGCATTTTAATTAAATAAATCTTATAGGCTGATTTGCAATACGTTTGAGATCTTTCTATTCTTTGCACCGACGAAGATTCTATGGAGTATTTAAATAATAAACTATTACCCTTTGTAGACAATTTTCGCAGATATGAGCCAATTTTCAACCAAAAGAACGCTCCAGTCCAAAAAATTCAACCATCAAAAATATTCACACATTACAATAATATAATATTTTTGAATCGCTTACTTGATTTTCTTATTAAAACCCAATTAGAAATATTTGGGGATTGTTATTCCGTGGGATTTATTCTGAAAACCGGAAATATGAAAGTGATTTCAATTCAAAATAACTAAGCAGGAGGTCCTTAACCGAAAACATGATGGCAAAACTGGTAAAGTGAACGTCGGCGAAAATTTTTTCAATATTTAAAAATACAATTGTACATACACATTATTAATTTATATTCTTTTTATAATTTGTTCTTTCTGTTTTAAAAATTTTGAAGTTTTTATTTAAGTGTATTTATAGTTATGAAACACTGCTAAGTAATTTTCACCTCAAAATACATTGTAAAATTCAAAATAGAAAAAAAAATTTTTAAAGAAATATTGTTTTTACATATTGCCAATTTTCATTATTCTACGACTTTTATATCTCCAGAAATCCGCAATAATAGTGTGTATTTATAGTTCTGCAACGGAGTGTATATAATATTTAAACATTTATTTAAAATTAAGCTTTTCCAACGATTAATATATACCAAACATGCTATAATTATGTGTAGCTTAACAAAATTTAAACTTGGCTAAACTAAACAAAATTAATTACAATTATTATATCACAGTATGTATGTTTGTGCAAGTACTTATGTACATTTTACAACTAAACCATGACTTGACTTAAGTTTAACAACAGTTTGATTAAAATGAACGCGAAGGAGCAAACGATTCTATAACTTTATTAAATTGTTTCTATATGTATGTATTTACGTAAATTTCAAACACCTTCCATCTCTTAGAATATTGTTGCTATCGAATGGCTTAGTTACCTTAAACATGACAAAACACTTAACAAGCAACTCAGCGCTCAAAGGAGAGAGCCTAAACAAATGCACACACGTTTTTTTATTACTATAATTTAGAATAGAATAAAAAGGTTCATGAACTCAAAATATCAAGTCAGACAGAGGATTTAGTCAAGTGTATAGAAAATAAAACTCAATTTGTTCCACAGATACATAAATCCATAGTATGGATATCACACGAATAGATTATGTATTTGTTGTTTATGTAAAAAAATAACATTATTTTTTACTTATTTAGATTTTATTGGTATTTTTCTCTTTTTAAAAAAATAACAGGGAACAAATATAATTAAGTTGTACAAATGATAAAAACAATCAATCGACTACAAAAACATTAATGTGAAAACAATCTAAATAAGTTAAAAAAATGTAACAAAGACTTAATCAAATGGAAAAAAAAAAGAAAAAATTAAATGAATTTATTTTTTAATAAAGAAAATTGGTTTTTGTAAGATAAAACAAAAATACTATTACACATAATAAAATCTATTTTATAATAAATAAGTACCTAATACAGAGTTAATCATGTTTTTAAATGTTTCATTGAACTTATAAAATTTAATTGGAATTTAGAATAGATATAAAGTACATACCTACTTACTTTGTTAAATAAATTACGTTTTTGCTAATGTTTAAAAAAATGTAGTAATGATTTAAATTTAATTAGAAATTAATGATGTGTGTTATATGTGCGTATGAGTAATAATTAATTCGTTACATTAATAAATATTGATCATACGTTGATATTTTTTATTTAACTATAATATAGTAAAACAAATATGAAATACATATATAGTAGGTCTACCTTATACCATTATGTACCATTATGAATATGCATCAAAATTCGGGAAGGGGTCTTATATGGGACCCGCGGCCAATTACAGTGGTCGGAAGAAATCCTCCCCCAAAGACGAATAGTTGGACTTGATGGATTTTGATGTGCTAAACACGAATTTGGTTTTATTATTATTATTTTTTTTTTTTATCAGGTCATAATAAGCTCATTACTCTAGTATATTTCACCATAACTCAAGAACTGTTTGTACGATTGACGTAAGGGATACACCAAAAAGAGGGACTAAAAATATATTTTAACCATTCTAAATTAATTCTTTTATAGTTTCAGAGTTATTTCGCAAATAGTATCTGAAAAAAATTTTCATGCTAAATCTAAGATTTTTTTTTTTACTAAAATTTCTTTTGATAAATAAAAACATCAAACAATTTTCAGATTTTCATATTTATCTTTAAGCTGGTAATCCTACGAATAAAATAAGGCATGTATCATCAAAATTAAGTGAAAATACTCATGTATACCTACAATCAGTGATGTCAGATGGAGGGAATTTTCCCTTTTTGAGGGAATTTTTAAGGCAAATTTTAGCCGAAGGGAAAAAGGGAGGGAATTTAATTTTTGTCAAAGATAAAGGGAATTTTTAAAACATATAAATTTATTTAAAAAAACGAGAAAAATTGTAAATAAATTAGAAAAAAATTCAATATTATCATACATATTCATTTAAAAATAGAAATCTTAATTTGCCGAATAGATATTTTCAGTGATTTCGTTCTTTGTTTAAAATATTTTTTGTACAATTTTTATTGAATTACAAACAAAAATTACATTTATGTAAATTTCAATTCATTTTTATAATTTTTCGTTAAAAATACCGATTCCGAGCAAAAAAAAAAAAACTGAAAAAGCCATGATTTAAAGATTGTGTTGTCATTGAAGGGAAGTACTTAGTGATAAAAACGAGCTGCAGAAGTTCTTTTTTTAACCCATGGTTGTCATTGGTATGATGTTATTCTTTTATACTTCTTGTTCATTGCTTCTGAAGCACTTATCTTAAAACTATTTTTATACTTTTTTTATAATAAAAATTCTGTTTTTGTCCTATTAAATAATAAAAATAGTAAAAATGCTTTAAAATTTGTAAAATTTAAATTTTGTTAGTAATTATTACCATTTTTTCCCGTTAAAAATGTATTTATTTTCATTTTTATTTTTTTTTTTTTTAGTAATTATTAAGAACATCCAAAAAAGTTAAATATATGCACTTTGTTCCACTTTTGAAGTTGTGAAAATGTTCTTCCAAAGCTTCATCGTTTTTTGCTGGGTTTTAAAGAGAAGGGAAAAATGGAGGGAAAGTTTTTTTTTAAAAAAAGGAAAAAAGGGAATTTTTCAACTAAACAGAGGGATTTTTCTTAAATTTTATCTGGCATCACTGCCTACAATAGTAATCAAATAATTTTTTTTTTCTTTCTTCTTTAAACAAAAAAAGGAATTTAAACAAAAGTTGGAATTTAATGAGCTAAACAAGAATCTGCTTCCCTTTTTTTCTATTGCGTATTGATTTTTTTATGGGCATGACTAATATTAACATCTTAACTCAGGAATGGTTTGTACAATTAAAACTATAACTCAAGAACCGTTTTCACGATTTTAACAAATGATACACCAAAAGATTCAGATGAAAATTATTATTAAGTCAGGTCAACATAATTTTTTATTCTTTCAATAATTTCAGAGCTAATGATCAAAATTTTCCTGATTTTTCATACATTTTTCATAAATTTTTTCACTATCAATTTCCGAATTACTACGGAATTATTAATTGAACAAAAAATTATGTGAATATATGTAACCCAAAAATAATTTATCTAAATTAGGCAAACCGTTCTCGAGTTATACAAGTGTGACTGCCTATATAATAAATTCCATATAACCAACAAATTTGATGAAAAAATGAAAAAACCATCTTGGTGGGCATACAATTAAGTCAATAATCATGATCTGTGCATCAGTTTGGAAGATACATGTCTTATTTTACTTGTAATCTTACCAGATTTTAATATTTTCATTAATTACGAAATAACTCCGAAACTACTGAATAGAAAATTTTATTTATAAATTTGATTTTAGAAGGACTTAGAGCCAATTTTCTTCTGCATATACTCGAGTAATCGGCTTATTTAGGGCGAAATAATTTCGAACTGATGGGAAAAATCTGAAAGCAGATTCGTGTTTATCATGTCGAATTTCATCTAGTCCACAATTTATTGTGGACTAGATTACACTTGTTTGTCGACCAGTGTAATTTACCATAGCTACCATATGTATAAGGCCAAATTCTTTGGAACCACCCAAAAGTGCATAAATTCATATAAATGTTAGTATCAACTTACTATTCTGTATTCGTATGTTTTATTTTACACTTAATACAAATATCGGTTCACAATTGGCCACAGATGTAAGAAATTTTTGGTGCACATACATAATAGTGTAGAACATCATATGGTTGGGCTTCACCGACTATATCTTTCTTAATTGTTTATTTATAAATTAATGAAAACAGATTCGTTGTAGCAACCAAATTTTTCGCCAATCGAATTTAGTCTGTTCCACGAACTACCACACAAGTTGGTTGCAATTGCAATACAATTTGTCTCTTATCATTTAAATATTCGCTTGAAAAACAACAAATAATATTGGTATCTACTGAAAAAAAGGAAATAATTCGATTCCAAGTATTAAATAGTAAGTTATTTACGTATTTGTCAAAATTTTGTTACGTTTTTGTTTTTACATTTTGTTTTTACATTGTTTTTATACCCTACACCACCATAGGTGATGTTTGTAACGGACAGAAAAAATTATCGGACCCCCATCTTAAAGTATACCGTTCGACTCTGAATCACTTTCTGAGTCCATTTAACGATGTCCGTCCGTCTGGCTGTCTGTCTGTCCATGTAAACCTTGTGAATAAAGTACAGGTCGCACTTTTAAATATATATTGATGAAATTTGGCAAAAATAATTATTTTGACACAAAGACAAAGCCTGTTAAAATTGGTTATGATCAGTTCATTATTTCACCTAGCCCCCATACAAATAGCCTCCCGGAATAGGGGTTTAACGATTATAAATGCCTTTAATATAGCAATATTTCAATATTTCTTTGTGCCAAATTTCATCAAGATTGGTCCATAGTTGACCATAGCTCCCATATAATCCCATCTTCCGAAAATCAGTTTAACGTGCATAAATCCCATACGAATGTTAGTATCAAATTAATATTCGACACAAATAAGTTTTATTTAAGTAGAAACAACGTTGCCAAATTTTATGAGAATCAGTTTATAATTTACCATAGCTCCCATATAAACCCACTTCCCGGAATCGCCATAAAGGGCATAAAATCATATAGATCAACGGTTCTCAAATGGGGGTCCGCGACCCACAAGGGGTCCGTAAGGATATTCGTGGAGCGTCGCGAAGAGTACCTGAAAAATATTCTTAAACGCACAATTTTTTAATATAAATATTATTTAGAAATACATCTTTATAAAAAATATATCCAAATTATAGACAAGCATAAAGTTTTTTTCTAAAATGAGTTCTTTTTAGAAATTACTAATGAAGGAACCTTCGCTTGATAAAAACAACAATGATCAAACTAAGAAAGTAATGCTGTCCAATGAAACAGTATAAAGAAAACTTTACGATATGGCAGGGAAAACAGTTAATTAAAAAAATATGTAGTTCACTTAAATTTGATGAAACTATAGTTTTTTCACATGAAATTCTACTTTTATTTTATAAAAATATATTATACCAAGAATTTTTTATAAAATCGTTTTCAGTACACAAAACTTTTATTTCATGGATAAGTTTCACGGCTATATAAATAAAATTTGCAACTTTATAATTTAAAGACTGTACAAAAGCAAACAATTTAAATCTTCTGCAGTTGAATGTTTGTAAGACATTCATGAATGCTCGTGAAGCACTAATTTTATTAATAATTTCTTAAAACTAACTAGACTAAATAATTTTAAGTACTTTTCTATTATACACATAAATCCTTCAATAATTCTTATCACACACAAGTGTGAAATATAAGGGTTGTTTGTTCACATGTATAAAAAACCAACGCACATGCGTATGTCCACAACAAATGTAAACCACCATAAATTAAGAATTAAGATCTAATGATCTGTCATAATGCCAATGATAATTAAACTTAAAAAAAAAGACATAAAAAAATATTAAAATTTTACTTATCCACCTAAATAAAAATAATCAAATATTGAACATTCTGCCGAGGGCCAAATGTATTATCGGCACCAGACAATAAAAAAACATTTTAGGCGATCGGGATCACGCTTCGGCCTTCCACTAGGTCTTAGATTTTCTACCTTTGTCCTTTCATCAGTGATTGGCCATTGCTGCTTATGTTGATTGTAGGTGTTGCTGTTTGATGTGATAGTATTACCCTCATAATTACTAGGAACTGTAGCCAAATTATTTACATCTATTATAATCCACGGGTGGTTGGTTTTAGAGTTGATTAAAACATTTTCAGAAGTCGATGCCAGAGTTGCGCTTGGTGTAGCTGTATGTTGTGAAAATTGTTTGCTTTGTGCTGCCAAAACTTCATTGTTATCATCAGTAATAGACGCAAATGATTGTACATCCTCGTTAACAACTGCAGCTACATCGTCTTCATTACTTTTTGAACTGGAATCAACTTCCATTGGTTCTGGTGTGGGTCCTTTTGCCTCCTGTATGTCTGATACATGCTCTTCATTTTTGAAGGCTTCCCATTTCTTTGTTACATTTTCAACAGACTTTATTTCTTCTGTTTTCATGTGACTTTCGCCTTTAACAGTTTCTGATACCTCTGGCACTTTCTCTGTTTGATCAACGTAAGAGTTTACAGATTTCTTGTTGACATTGGTTTCGGTGTGTTTTAATTTTGCAGCTTCTTGCCTTTCGGTAGGATCAAAAACAGCAACCATTTTATCTTCTATCGGCATTTTCGTTACTTCTTTTTCTGCTATATGCTTTGAAGGCTCTTCCATACTTTCTTCGAAAAATTCTATAGCACTAAAATATGCTTCGTCTACGTCGTACATTTGCCACCACACTTTACGAGAACTTTCGGAACCTCCAAGGATTTCAAACATATTTTTTATTCGTTCGTAACACGTTTCAATAAATTGTTTTTTATTTTCCAGTGATCTATTGGATATGTTTATTTTACCTGATGTTAATTTTGAACACCAGTCAATTATCCATTCAGCCCTTGAGTAGAAGTCATCTAGGACATCGTCAGCTTCCTCTTGGACATTTGCCTTTTTGATTTCCTCACTTCTCTCTTCTGGTTGTTGTATTATTATGGCTTCACTAGTGCCATTTTCCATAGGAGAAACATCATTAGCGGTAACTGCTTCTTTAGTGGCTATTTTACTGCGCGTTTCATCTGATGGATTAACTTCTTCTGATATGGCGTTTTCTGTAATTATTTCAAATGATTTTATCTTCTCAATTAATTTTTGAAGTACATTTTGGTACTTGAGCTTTACTTCAATAAATTTGGTTGCGATGCCAATATCAAACCTGTTGCATTTAGAGTAATATATTTCAATCTCATCGAAATAGGTTTCTTAAAGTTTTTTATTGGTTAGCAGTTCTTCGTACTTATAGAACTCTAAATCCATAATCGTATCATTTATATTAAATTTAAACCGGGACCAAATGTATGAAAATGTTTTGTCATACAATAGATTTAAAAATATTTAACAGTCCTCAATTTTATGTCCACGTTTGAAGCAACACATGCTCATTTCAACATAGATGATATTCGTAACAACAACAACTTTTTATTGTTGAACTTTGCCTCTTGCAGGTAGATCCATTTTATTTAAAAAATCTTTATTTATTGATTTCAAAATACGGATTTTTATATAGCCTCTCTCAAACTTCTTTTAATTGTACTTCCTCACACTGAATTCATGTCACTGATTCGTTACGAAGTAAAAAATATTAAAAATTGTTTATAAATATTAATTTTAATATTTATTTTTAGGATTGTTCATCCATAGGTCACTACTCGGTTTGAAGGACCATGTACAAACAATTTAAATATTCTGCAGTTGAATGTTTGTAACACATTCATGAATGCTCGTGAATCACTAATTTTATTAATAATTGTAAAAACCTTAAGAACTAATATTGAATTTCTTAAAACTAACTAGACTAAATAATTTTAATTAGTTGAAATATAGAAAAGTTTATCCGCTTGTTGGCTCCGTAGCCCTAAAAATATTAAAATTATTTTCTACAAATAAATTTTTATCTAAAAATATCTTTTTTCACTCTTTTGTTCCTCAAA
This sequence comes from Protophormia terraenovae, assembly GCA_951394005.1. Classification (NCBI taxonomy): domain Eukaryota; kingdom Metazoa; phylum Arthropoda; class Insecta; order Diptera; family Calliphoridae; genus Protophormia; species Protophormia terraenovae. The sequence continues at coordinate 88,454,557 of OX596074.1, forward strand.
TTCGATCTTTTGTGGATGCAGAGAATTATATTAGATTTATTATACGAAAGTCTCTTAATATTCAAGGAAAACAATGTTGCAATTATTAATATTATTTTTTAAAATTACTTTATCTTTAAATTGTTTCTGATTTTTAAATTAGTCAAAGTTCTAGTGGGTCGCGCTTCCATTGCAATGTCAAAAAGGGGTCGCGAAGTGAGGTCTTGTGAGAACCCCAGATATAGACGTTAGTATCAACGCATTGTTCTGTATTTGTATATTTTATTTTACATTTAGTAAAACTGTTGGTCTACTATTGGACACAGGTCTACTATTAGTCCCCTTCCCGAATTTTTATCATCATTCACAATGGTGTAGGATATCATATGATCGGTCGTGACCGACTATAGTTTCTCTCTCGTTAAAGTTATTAAGCATTTATTTATATATTATAACACAATAAAATCTATTCAGCTTATTTTGCCAATTCTAAATATAAGAATTTCATAGTGGAAGCATAACATTGTGCCGCAAGACAATAGCGGCCTGAATAGGTCTAGGAATTTTATTAGCTTGGACACTACATCAGCATTTGTACCTTCTCTGCCAAAACATTTTGCGGCATCTATAATTGATGATTATTAAACAAAAAAATTAAATGATGATAACGGACATAATAATATACTTAAACGAGGTAACATAGTCTACAGAATACCTATTTCTTAAAGCATAACATACATTTTGGCTGTTTATTTATTTTCTTAGATAACTTCTATCGAAATATGTAAATTAGTTAGTAAAATCCATGTTTCCGTCAATAATTAAAACTTACCCTATTAATTTATAAAGATTTGAGTTAAATCTTGATGATCCATAATTTATATTTTGTATTTTACAATTTGTTTTTCCATTGTTTCAATTATAATTAATTTTAATATTATTTCATCAATGTCAACCATTTTCGAATGAGCAAAACGGAATGAAATATTGGTTGAGAAAGACGAATTAGTTTTTTAACCAATTGACTTAATTTTTGGTATGAACTACAGCTGAAAAAACTGTTATAATTTAATCAGTTATTAAAAACACTGAAATTTTAGTTACCGTAACCAAGAGTTAGTATTTAATATGAATTGAATTATGTTGTAATTTTAGAAATTTTAAATGTTTATCCAGTTTGACTAAATTTCCAGTGGTAGTAGCCACAAATCTATTGTAATTATGTATTTTGAGCTACAATCAAAAACTATTTATTGATGTTATATTATTTCTGTAACTGCAAAAGATATTTTGTTAGTTTTACTCAATTTTTATAGTTAGGACCGTTATCTAACTATTATTTCCTCTGTGTGTAGTAAAAATAAAATAAAAAAAATAAAAACAAATATATTAACTATTTTTTCTTTTTTAATTCACTACTTCTTTTGGTGGATCTTATAAAAGATTTTTTGAAAAAACAGCTTTTCCATGACAATTTTTCTAAAATGATTGCTATTATTCCACTTTAAATGAGCCTCTTAATTTAATCAATCATTATGTATATTTAAAAGAATCACAAAATCACTATCATTTCATTATCGATCCCCTTAAAAAAAAATATAAATTATATTCAAAGTCATGCTCACATTAATAATTACAATGACCAATGAATCTCGTCACTTAATCATAATTTAATACAAATGACAACATAATTTTTACCACAATTTTTTAACATCGAAGTCATGAAAAATATAATCATCTTATTATACCCTACACTACCATAGGTGGTTGGGGTATTATGCGTTTGTGCTGATGTTTGTAACGCACAGAAAAAATTATCGGTCCCCCACCTTAAAGTATACCGTTCGACTCAGAATCACTTTCTCTCTTATAATTTAAATATTCGGTCCGTCCGTCTGGCTGGCTGTCTGTCCATGTAAACCTTGTGAACAAAGATATCTTGATGAAATTTGGCACGAATAATTATTTTGACACGAAGCCTATTGAAATTGGTTATGATCGATCCATTATTTTACCACGATCATAAATGCCTTAAATATAGAAATATCAATGAAACTCGGTACAAAGGAGATTTGTATAAGTGTCAAAATTTGTGCCAAATTTCATCAACATCGGTCCATAATATACCATAGCTCCTATATAAAACCACTTCCGGGAATCGCCCTAAAGGGCATAAAATCATTTAGATGTTAGTATCAATGCATTGTTCTGTATGTGTATAATTTATTTTACATTTAGTAAAAGTGTTGGTCTACAATTGGTCACAGGTCTAATTTTACATAATGGTGTAGGGTATCATATGGTCGGTCTTGACCGACTATAGTTTCTCTCTCGTTTTTTAAATTAAATATATTTTACGTTCTCTTTTTTTTTTTTTTTTTGCTATATAAAATGAGAATAAATGTCACATCATTTATTCAATCTTTTACCTGTCAGTCTCTCTGCATCATTTAATAGTAAACTCGTTGTGAGTTTTAAACAACAACAATTTTGAAAATGACTTTGCACGAGTAAAATTATTCTTAAAAATATCTTTATACATATTAATGTATAATGAAAGTATTATGTCTCTTATTATCTGTTTTTTTTTTTTTTTTTTGGGAAACCAGAACATAAAGAAAACATACAGACACACAGACTTGGTGTTGGCATAGAATTGTGTCATTAAGTATGAATACTTTTGTGTGTTTGTATAATAAAAATATAAAAATTTTCCATTTTCCAACCATTTTTTGTTTGTATACATTGTTAAAGGAAAATATAAAGAAAATGGTAAACATTTCATACTTAAATAAATAACTTTGACCTTTTTCTCTTGAATATCCCTCGAAAAGGAGAAAAAAAATCACAATGAGCCAAAGAATAAATAACTTGAAAAATATTAAAAATAAAATTAAATTATTTAAAGACAACGATTTTGTTTGCTGAAATCTGCAGATTTGAAAATGTTAATATGATAAACTAAATAAAATTAATAGAAAAATTTGTATTTGATTATTTGACTTTAAAACGTTTTTATTTAGAAAATCTAAGAAACCACTTACTAAAGAATAAAAATAAATTATTATTATAATCAAATGATTGCAAAATACATATTCAAATTTCAAAATGCAACTCTAAACAAATAAACATGATTTTTAAAATTTTGATAAAAGTTTTGATTGGAAATGGTTGGAAACTATAGTGTTGTTAAAAAATTTGATTTTCTATCGTTGCATATTGTCTAAGATACATGAAATCTACAAATAATATAAATAATAGCAATAAATTTCAATTTCATTAAATTTTGATATTTTTCTGGACTATTTTAGACATTTTTCAATAGAGATTGATATTTTTGGAATTATTATTTATTTTGTTAGTTGTTTTAAAACCAACAAACATTTTCTATAAATAAGCGATCAAATATTTATGATAGTTTAGCTTAACTTCATAATTTATAATTGAGTATGACCTTTCGACCGAAATAACGCAACCACTTTCGATCGTTATTGAGATGGAATCAACAGCTTTAAATATTTTTTTCGCAATGATATGACATTATCGAATGCCTTGTATCGCTATAATGTTCAAATATCCCTTGATTTTGGTCCTTGAACAAATTCTAACACAAGGAAAAACAGTTAAGAAATATACCTATTTTAAACTCTTCATATGTTGAAAAATTAAAAGTGCATCCTTCGTGATAATTGGACTATTGGACTTGTTTACTATTGGAAATTAATATATAAGTAAGTATGTCTACCTAAACCGTCTAAAATTTAAATATATGGGTTTAGAGTCAAATTAATTCAAGTTATCGTAATACTTGAATACAGTACTCGTAAAAATAATAAAGGACCTGCCTCCAAAAGTAAAGGTGGTAGTTTTATATAAGTAAATAATATGTGTTTTGTTAGAAGGATATCCAGTTACCATATTTACATTAATAAATCAACGATTGCTGGCAATAGTAGCTTTGAATAGCCAAATGTGGTCATTCAGATAATATAAAATATCTACTGTTAAATGACTTGTATCAATTGTTACAGGCATGATCGTTTCAATATTGTTTCTTTAAGATAATTTTTAAGAATCTTCATATTAGAACTACATATTAATATTATTTCACTGCAATTATCAGAATGTTATTCAAAAATATTCGAAAATTCTTAAATAGTATGGATAAAAGAGTGTTTTCTTAATATTATTAATATCCTTTGTAGTTAAAATTACCTTAAATTTATATGTATTGGTAGTAATTAGAGGTAATACTACCAAATTATAGTTTTCATCATTTTTCAATAATTATTTTTATCAAAATGTAAAAAAATCCAATGATTTTTTAGGAGTTGCATTTTTTTTTTTTTTTTTTGCTCCCTTCAATTTACAACTTAAAAAAAAAATATATTATTAACTGTTCGTATGCGTAACAATTTGGAACAAAATGACATACAATAGTTGGCTAAGGCCGCAAAGAATAAAATAACAATAGAATTTGCTAATTTAATGATGTTCTAGCCCTAATCAATACGATCAAAAATCATATAGCCTAGCGTTGCATTTTTTATGCTCGCTACTGTAGGTCCGACATACCATTCTTTTTTCCAAATCCATACACAAAAAGTACCAAAAATGCTCTATTTTCACTTTATAAATCTTGATATGATTTATAAAAAACCGACTTTTCAAAAAACCGGTTTGACGGTTAACCGAAAATTGAGTTAAAATAAAAAACCGGGTTTTCGGTTAACCGTCTACTTAAAAACCGGTTAAACCGGTTAACCGACATTATAATAATTGCTCTAATTTGAAGCTTAATAAAAAAATATTTTTGTTTAAAAAAGTGTTTTTCAACTTATTGGTTTAACCACGAACCAAATAATAAACACTGTTCTTTATAAATAGCGACTGATTTACATCGAAAGTTTATAATACTTTTTTTCAGCCTTTAAACTAGTTTTAATATAATTCATAAAAACAATTTTTTTTTTTGCATCTTTTAGCACAACTTTTGAAGCTTTATAATGATCTAAAATTATTCTATAAAGTATTTTTAATATTAGCTTTTTTTTTAATTTTTCTAATTTGAAGATAAAATTAAATTATCGAAATTTTAAAGAATCTCAACGAAAAGGAAGCTTCAGACATAGGATAATATACTTTATTTTATGATTTATATTTACCGCTTTTGAAGTTTTTCTCTTAAAGAAATGTTTATATAATTTTTATAAAAGAATGTAATTAATAAAAATGTCTGTATAAAATTGGTAAAATAATTAACATTTTTTCTTCTACTAAGAGATTTGTTTTTAATTTTTAGAAGAATTATTAATAATTTTAAAGTACATTTTCTGCACTTTTTTAGTTCTACTTTTGAAGTCTTTATTTTTTCCTATTATACTATATAAAATCTTATTTTTCTCTTAAGGAGTGCGATTGAAAAAATCTTAACATATATAAAATTCAAACTAGTTTTAATATAATTTATAAAAACAATTTATTTATTTTTTTTTTTTTTTTGTATCTTTTAGCACAGCTTTTGAAGCTTTATAATGATCTAAAATTATTCTATAAAGTATTTTTAATATTAGCTTTTTTTAAAATTTTTTTAATTTGAAGATAAAATTAAATTATCGAAATTTTAAAGAATCTCAACGAAAAGGAAGCTTCAAATTTTTTAGCAAATTTTTAAAACCGGTTAACCGAAATTAAATATATCAAATTAACGGGTTCGCAAATAACCGAAATTTAAAGAAAAAACCGGTTTTTCGGTTAACCGGTTTATAAACACTAATATGAAGCTAGATATAAACGAGATATAAACAATTCATATTTCATTAAAATGGCTATGAATAAATGTAAATTTTATTCACAATTAACTGATTAAAAAATGAAGATATTCCTAAAGGTACTTTCAGACGATAATATTTATTTATTAAGATTTTTCGAAAGTAAAATATTACGTTTTTCATCGGCATGTCAAAAAATCCGATAGAATATCCTGAAGTACTTTACACTGTAATACATATATTGTATACGAGCTGTAAACCCGCTACTTCGTTAGCGGAAATTTTTTTATAAAAACCATACTATATAATAAATTTAAACTAAGATTCTTAACTCCCTTGGGAACATTTTTGAATTTGGTGTTATGTCATCCATAAATAACAATATCTCTTTAATTTCAGGTTTATAATCTTAGAATAATGAAAAAAAAATATCAGAATTACGAAAATATAATAAAGAAATAGAATAAAGAAAAAGGACCACAAAATTCATTTTAAGGTTTCTGATACACTTAGGACCTTACATCTTCAATTTTATGTTTCTAAGGATGAAAATTGCAGAACATTAAAGAAATACTATTAGAAGAACGAAAAAAGATACCACAAAGTCCCTTCTTATGGATTCTCATTCATTTAGGACCACATATCTTTAATTTCATGATTCTAGATTCAGAATTATAGAAAATTCAAAAAGTACCATTAGAAGAACAAAAAAGTACAACAAAGTCCCTTCTTATGGATTCTTATTCATTTAGGACCACATATCCTTAATTTCATGTTTCTAGATTCATAATTATAGAATATTCAAAAAGTACCATTAGTAGAACAAAAAAGTACCACAAAGTCCCCTCTTATGGATTCTCATTCACTTAGCATTACATGTCCTTAATTTCATGTTTCTAGGTTCATAATTATAGAAAATTCAAAAAGTACCATTAGAAGAACAAAAAAAGTACCACAAGGTCCCCTCTAATGAATTCTCATTAATTTAGGACCAAATATCTTTAATTTTATGTTTCTATGTTAAATATTACAGAAAATTCAAAAAGTACCATTAGAAGAACAAAAAAGTACCACAAAGTTCTCTCTTATGGATTCTCATTCACTTAGCACCTTATGTCCTTAATTTCATGTTTCTAGGTTAAATATTATAGAAAATTCAAAAAGTACCATTAAAATAACAAAAAAAGTACCACAACGTCCCCTCTTATGCATTCTCATTAACTAAGGACCACATATCCCTAATTTCATGTTTCTAGGTTCATAATTATAGAAAATTCAAAAAGTACCATTAGAAGAACGAAAAAGTACCACAAAGTCCCCCCTTGTGAATTTTTTCCAACATCGGACCATGCGTATTTAATTTCATGTTTCTAGGTTAAATATTACAGAAAATGAAAAAAAGTACCAATAGAAGAAGAAAAAAGTACCACAAAGTCCATCCTCTTGAATTTTTACCCACAGGACCATGTATCTTTAAGTACCACAAATTCCACTCTTGTGAATTCCTATCTACATTTTCTTAATTTCATGTTTCTATGTTTAATGTAATTGAAAATTCATTATTAAGTTTGAATAAAATGTAATTTCCCGCCTTTACCCCTTTTTTTGGTACTTTTTTTTCACCCATCGAAGTATAAAAAATTGTATTCCAATTAATTCCTAAATTGTAGTGGTATCCCATATTAAAATACTCATATGAATATTTCAATAAATATAAAAAAAGGTTTTATGAAAAAAGTACCAAAAATAGGTACGATTTTTACCCCTTAAACGTTTGTATTTCTAATTTTTTGATATGTTTTGAATACGATATAAATTTTATCTGTATGTTGATTGGTTTCAAATATACGTATAGTGCCAAAAAAAAGTACCAAAATACAGTTTTTACCCGTTTTCTCCCTAAAACGGCCGATTTTCAAAAAAGTACCAGACACCTGTCCAATTATTTTTTAAATGAATAACGATAACTATTAAACTTTTTTGTATCTCCATTAGTTAAGGATATATAAAGTTAACGATTTTACCCGTTTTTACTCCTTTTTACCCCCTAAACATTCGAATTTCCAAAAATCCCGTCTTAGTGGATCTATATGGTGGGAAACCTACCTACGTTCCAAATTTCGTCTCTCTAGCTTCAGCCGTTTGGGCTGTGGGATGATGAATCAGTCAGTCAGTCACGTTACTCTTTTATATATATAGATTATCTTTGGAAACTCTTACCTTTATGAAATTCATGATGAATTTAATGCAAAATATTGATTTAAATATTTCCTTTCCAAATATTTTATTGTTATTATTTTTTGTTTATAAAAAATATAAAATTAATACGTATGAAAATCAAAAGTTTTTGAACAATTTCAAAAAATTTAAAATACCATTGGTATTTCGAAAAAAATCATAAGTAATTTTTCATAATCAAACAATTTGTATTCAGACGATAAGTAAATATTTTCATATTAGAATTTTTGACAAATCTTAATATTGAATATTATCGTCTGAAAATACCTAACTCATATTGAAATATTTTTATTGTTTTTTTTTTTTTTTCGATTTTAATAAAATATAGCTCCTTTTATTTGTAACATAGTCAGCTTTATTATAAAATAAAGTAAAATGTTTGGACATTTCCAACTACTTTTTTTAAATACATTTTTTTATTTTTTTAAGAAAATTTATTTATTCTACTCAATTTATTTAATATCTACGAAACTATTAGGCAGATTAAAAAATTAATGAAAGTATAACTTGAAGATAATATAAATTCGAATTTTAGATATTTTACTGAGCCAAATCATATAATCTGTTGTCAAGATATGTTTCAATAATTTTCTTTTCTATTAATTTTCTATATAATGGTTTATCTCGAAAACTAGAGTATTCAAAGTATTTGCCTACACTTCTGGATAATAACTTGCAAGGAAACTTATCTGTCCTTCAGGCTCATTTTTGCAACCTTCAAACTATTTTTATTTTTTTCTCCCAAAACAAAAAACTTGGCTTTGAAATTTATAGTTTTCTCATAAAATTTAGCTGTTTGTTTTAATATATTTTAACCACTTTCCTGCGGTCTTAAACACTAAAATAACTACTAAATAAATAAACCAACAACGAGGGTTTATACTAAATTCTAAAAATTTAAATGTGTGTTTATTGAAAATATCTATTACTTTTTATAAAAACTGACTTAAACATCCTACGTATATACAGTTTTCATTTTTTTCGCTTTGCAAATTTTATTTACATTTAAAGCCACTAGTTGATAATTTGTTTTAACAGATAAAAATGTGCGATATTAAACTGTCCGAATTTTTGTTATTTATGATGTTAACGAACGAAAATTTTATGTTTCAATAACCATAAATTTTATGGTTAAAAAAAATGCAAAACTAAAAAATAATAGACAAAAATAGTAGAAAGAAAACACCATGTTTACAATAATAACAGTTAACAATATAGATTTATAGAAAACGGATATTATAAAAAAAATGTTGGCATACAATTTGCTTGTTTTTTTGTAAATATTCTTTATACGCTTCATTTTCATGCCAAATATGTTTATTTGTGTATTTTTGAACTTCAATAAATTTGTTGGTGAAAGTAAGTATTAAACCATTGAAGTTTAAAGTTCAAACTAACTTTTTGTATACTTTAAAAATAAGAAGAAAACATAAGGAAATAAAATAATAAGTTATATTTTAGTAGAGATTTTTTTAATCCTTATATCCTTATATATTATATATTATAAAAATGAAGTGTAAGTTTGTTTGTTTGTGCGTCAATCACGTCTAAACGACTAAACCGATTTTCACCGATTTTACACACAGATAATACCAGTGCCGAGGTGATTATATGCTATGTAAGATCTCGATTGGACTTTTTTGGACTTTTTTAAAACTCTTAAACGGCTGCACTGATTTTCACGAAATTTGACACAGAGATAGTACCAGTGCCGGAGGTGGTTACTCCCATATATAACGACTATACGCAAAGAAAAAATATGGTTCCTGTGACCATAAACTAAGAGCAACATACTATGATTGTAATATATGATTCCAGGTTACAATAAGTATATTTGTACGTAATCATTATTATGATTCCAATTTATAATTTATTAGTAAGTTTCATAACCTTATTAATAACTTTTAGTAAGTTTTATAACCTTTTCTTAAGTATTGCTTTCAATTTCATCATGTTTTTATCATTTAATAATTCCATTTTATCATATATATAAAATAATTTCATCATATATATAATCCCATTTTATCATATATATGATCCCATATTTTTATATTTGTATTCATTTGTACCACGATATGTGGTACATTCATCATACTTAATAAAAACAAAACTTGTCAATTTATATTTGTTCATATATAAACTAAATGAGAATTATAACTACTGGACTGATACACAAAAATGTGTATTCAAAAGGCATTAAAAGTTAATGGCTTAATGGTTGTAGAATTAACTAAATTTGTAAAATGAAATGAATGGTTATGTAATTAACTAAATTGTTGTAGAATTGACTAAATGATTGGATTTATTCATAAATATGATTTCATTTAAACATATTTAAATACAGTGAACCATATTAAAATTTTGATTGTGGGTAATCATTAAATGATTAAACAGAATCATAAACGTTGCTATCATGAACACAGTATATTTAAATCAATGAAAAACGGCTATATAATCATTGAATAGTTGTGGTGATCATGCTGTATCCATGTTTTTTCTCTGCGTGTACTTTTAAAGGGCAGATATGTCCTGGGGGTGTAGTAAATATTTGCTATTGTCTAATAAGTGGTAGCAAAGCGCACCGAGAAAAGCTCGTACATTATAAAAAAGAGAACATAAAAGTGTTAATATTAATCATACGCAAATTTAATAGCACTGGTTTGCAAAAAACAATATCATCCTTTTAACAAAAATAGGTTGAATAACTTGCTTTAAATTCTTTAATAAAAATCTGTTTTTTTTTTCTATTACGTACAGATTCTATTTTATGGACATGGCTAGATAAATAAAACAAGGCAAGATGCTGCCTAAAATTATCTAAACGGGTAAAAGGGGTCGGAAATGACGATTAATCCAACGAAAGGTGGTATCAATATTTTAATAATCACGTTTTATTTTTTTATTGGTAAGTAGGTAAAAAATTCTGTTTTAGGATCTTATTATTATTTTTTTTGTTTTTTGGCAGAATTGTAATGTCCGTCCGTCTATACATTAGAGTTAAATAGGTCGAAAATTATGCATAATTCAGGGAAAGGTGATATCAACACTTTAATTATCTCGTTTAATTTTCCTTTTTATTTGTAAATAAAAAATGCATTTTTAGAATTATAAGATGCTTTTAGCTGAATGGTAATGTCAGTCCATCTCAGTGTTGCCAGTTGATATTTTAAAAATAGCTACGGCTGATGAAAAAAATACGATTTTTCCCCACGCATCCAAAAAATTTTCCCTACAAAAAATCCTTACACATTTTAAATACTAAAGTTAATAAAAATCTACCTAAAAATTAACATTATAGATTATATTCAAAATAAATTCTACAAAAATATTAACATTTTTACTGTTTTCGATTTCTCTATATTCTGAGTTTAAGAAATTTTATTCTTTTAGATTTGTTTCTAATTTTATCGTATAAAAATGCTAATTATCAACCTTAAAAAATTAAACTTTAGAAAACTATAATTAACTTTGTCTACTGATATATTTATATTTTAATTCATTGCGTTCTTACTAGAGTATTCATTTTACTCGACTTTTTCATTGTTCGAATAATCAAATAACTCGAAAATGCAGTTTTTAAGTTACTCTAATAATCGAGTAAAACTTTTAAGTTACTCGAGTTATTCGAATAAATTATACCTTAAAATTTTACTCGTTTTTCAATGATTATTAAAAAATTAAACAAAAATATAGCTTAAAACAAGAAATAGTCTTTCAAAAATAATATATAATTAAAATTTGCGTAAATATTTATGAATATTTGTCATTTTTGATTATTATTCATTGATAGTAAAATAAATATGTCTAACCATTTTGGTGTATTAATTCGAAAAAATTTTATATTAAAGTGAGGTTAAATTAAAGGAAATTAACTATACTTTCGATAACAATTTAATGTTGAGTTTTTAACCACTTTGAAATAATTAGCGATTTTGTCTCACTTTTCAATTTGGACACATACTAATCTATGAGATACACAGAGGTTTTCAGTTATATTCAAAATACTTATATATGCAATATTTGGGAATGTTTTACCCATATACTACGATGACTAATCGCCAGACATAGACAAATAAATTAAGTATTAGACAGTCATTTAATAATATACAACTGTATATAGTTTTTAAGATAATTTACTCTTATTTATATTATAGTGATCTCGTGATTATGTTTTAGTTCTATTTTGTCCAAAAATGTTTCGCAAACTCTTAATTTCCTAACAATACCGGTGTAAAAGTATAGAAAATTCTTTATAAATTCTATAAACTTGTATAGTAAATAAGTCATATATACAGTAAGTTAGAACTTACAACTTTTCTCCATTTAATAGACAAATTTATTGTAAATTTAAAATATATAATTCTTTCTCCCAAATGTACGCGTAAGAATTATAATTGACTCTATTGTGAAATTAACCATAACTTTTACGCATAATGTTCAATATTTTATTTTTCCTTTTTGCCTATTTTTTTATTCCATCCAAGCCATCACCATCATATCCTCCACACCAGACTGAGAATTTATTGATATGTTTTTGTTTTTGTAAATAAAGTTTAAAATCCTCTAATTTATTTCTTATATAACATTTAATATAATAAGGAGGATCCGTTATCTTTATCCTTCTTAAATTATTAAAATTATAAAAAATTATTTGAATTTTGCATTACAATTTATTAAAGCGACGTTTGTATTTTTGTTCAATTTTTGTGATCGAAACGACCTTTAATTACGTGCTGTAATTTAGTCATATATTCGGTTCTTTTACTAAATATATATATTTTTTTTTTAATAAACTTCCGAATTGTGGTGCCACTTTTAGATTCTAAACGTCCTATGAAAATTTTTAAACATTGTTTTCAAGCTAAATTTTTTAAAAAACTAAAATTAAAACATCCTAAAAAATAGTTAAGAAAGGAACTATTTAAAATATTTTTTTACTCGAATTATTCGATTAATCGGCATAATTTGCTCGAATAAATTTTTACTCGAAATTCTTGATTTTAATTTAATCGAACCAATATTTGATTTTAATTTGACGATTAATCGAGCAAACAATATTCGAGTGAATACCCTAGTTCTTACCAGTTTATTGACTATAAAATTTCTGACGAACGAGCCAAACACTTAAGATTTTTCCTAACGTTAGCGGGTCAGCTTCTCCTATTAGATAGATCGAAACATAATGTTTGTTAAATTTCTTGTTTAAAATTTTTTTCTATAGAATAATATTATCTTCATAATAGAGAATACAAATTCAAAATTTTTCTATATTGATAAATATAATATCAAAAAATGCAGAATTCAGATGTTTATTTCAAAAAAGTGGACTTTCAGAAAAAGTTCCTACATTTTTAGGAAAACAAAAAATCTGTCCGATTTTCCCTACGGTGCTCATTTAGCGTAAAATATACCTACATGTAGGGATTTTTCCCTACTTCTGACAACACTGGTCCGTCTGTACATTTGGGTTAAATGGAAAATGGCACTTAATTCAGGGAAAGGTGATATCAATACTTTAATATTTAGATTTAGTTTTTATATTGGTAAATAAATAAAAAAATATACATATTTTTGGAATTTTACGACTTTTTTTTAAAGAATTCTAGTGTCTGTCCTACCGTCCGTCTGTTTATTAATTTTTGCAAACTTGCCAATTCAAAATCATTTATTTTTGACTCAATAAAGATACCGACTTCAAATTTTCTTTATTCGAAAGACAATTTTGTTGTTTAATAAATTACAAAAAAAAAAGATAAAATCGGTATATATTAGGATTAGTGTATTCAAAAACCGAAACCGTAAACTGGTTAACCGGTTTTTAAATTTAAAAAAACCGACCGGTTTCGAATAATTTCTACTTTCGAATTATTCGACATGCCGGTTTTTTCTGTCGGTTAACCGGTTTTTTAATGGAAGGTACCTTTTAGGTTTTTCTCTAAAACACCCAGTTTTTTCCATTTATTATATTTTCATACATTATTTAATTATATGTAAATATTCGCATTCACATAGATATAATTTATACCAAAAAACAAATTAGCGTAGAAAATAAAGATACTGAAGATTCATCGAAAGATGAACATGATTACCAGATATCTAAAATACAGAAGCAGGTATTAATATTGATAATATTTTAACAATCTGTTGCGAGGTCGAAGTAGTAATTAGAAAATTAAGTAAATATGTAAAACCTTCAATAAATCTAGTGAAAAGCAAAAAGAACTGCAAAACTTTATACAAAAGCAAGTAGGTAAATAACTACGATTAATTTGCGACGTAAAACACAGATGAAACTCTTTGTCAAAAATGATTGAATAGTTTTTAAGAATCAACAAATGTGTTAATCATGCGTTGTTAGAGTTCGGTATAAGACCCCTTACAAATCTTGAAATAGATGCACTAGATAATATTTGGAAAACTTTTCAACCATTAAAAATAGCTATTAAAGAGCTCTCAAAAGATTCTGCAGTTCTAACAGAGGGAAAAGCAATTCATAAGTTTTTGTATAACGATTTGAAAAAATTAACACTCAATACGCACAAGAATTATGTAATCGACTTATGATAAGACTTAATGAGCGCAAAATTAAAATTGTAAATAAACTTATCGTTTATGAAATACTCCACAAAAACAGAAACTAAGGAATTCGCTGTTGATTTATATAATTTTTTAATGAGGTAGATAAAAATACAGATTCTGATAATAGTTCAAGTTTGAATTCTGAAAATTCGAATAGCTTAATTTGTTATTTAAATTACACCATAAACAGCATTCAAAATCCAAATCAGTCCACGATTAACCATAGCTCCCATACAAACCACTGTTCCGAAAATCACTTTAACGTGCATTAATCCCATACTAATATTAATATCAAGTCAATATTCGACACAAATAAGTTTTATATAAATAGAAACAACAATGCCAAAATTTGTTTCATTTTATTTATTTCATTAAAAAATCTTAAGCCAATTAAGGCCAAATTTTATTAGAATCGGTCCATAATTTACCATAGCTCCCATATAAACCAACTTCCGAGAATCACCCTAAAGTGTATAAAATCAAGTAGATGTTAGTATCAATAATACATTATTCTGTATTTGTATATTTTATTTAACATTTAGTAAAAGTGTTGATTTAATATAGGTCTCCTCCCGAATTTTTATGGTTGTTGTTGTTGTAACAGCTAGAACATCTTAACAATTTTCAGTCAGGGGGGTCTGCATCGAGGAATTGTGCTACTTCCACTGGTTGTGTCCATAAATCCGTTGGACAAAGAGAAGTAGGGTTCGCAGGACAGTTGAAAATGTGGTGAGTATCATGTGGGCCCTCACCACATGCTGGGCATAAGTTGGGGACGGCACGGTCTATTCGGGACCAGTAAGCATTGAGCCTGTTGCTTCATCCCGACCTCAGTTGAGCCAGAACTACTCTTGTTTTCCGCGGCAGATTCTTCTCGTTATCTGAAATAGGCGGTGGGCGGCCTCCTAAAACGACATTCAAGCGGTAACCTGCAACCGCGGAATCAATGGCGTCTCTGTGAATGTCGTTCAAAGCAGTCAAGTACGAGTTGCGGTCCAAGGGATCCTGAACATATCTTAGTATGCTCTCCTCGTACTTACGAAGGTCATGACTGACATGCCTCGTGGGGGAATCCAACTGTGTGATGTTGAAGTTTGGGTGTCCCCTCTGATGACATCCCTGGAGGAACTGTTTGGTTAATATTACGTTATGTTTCTTGACCGGTAGTACCTTCGTCTCCTCATGTAGGTGGTGTGGGGAGGTGATCTGTAGGCATCCTGTAACGGTCCTTAAGGCTGCATTTTGACAGTTTTGTAAATTTCTCCACTGGGTATCATTTAACGAAGGAGACCACACAGGAGCAGCATAATTGACTACTGACCGACCAATCGTTTTGTATGTAGCTAACAAGGTTTCTTTGTCCATACCCCAAGTGCTGCCGGCTAGCGCTTTGAGGACCTTGTTTCTACTTCGCAATTTGTGCGAGATTGCAGTAGCATGAGCTGAGGAAGTAAAGAGGCTGTCAAAGGTGACCCCCAGGATTTTTGGGTGGTTCACTTTCGGAATTTGAACTCCATCGACAAAGACGCCAAGCTCGAGTTTTACCTCCTTGGTCCAGGTGGTGAAAAGTGTTGCTGAAGACTTCGTTGGTGATAACTGCAGGTTACGCGCAGTGAAGAAATTATGGATTTGGTTGAGATAACCATTCATCGTATCGCATAAGTCGTCAACATTGTGGCCCGTCGCCATTATTGTACAGTCGTCCGCATATGTAATCACCTCTACTCCTTGAGGAGGTGTGGGGAGTTTTGCGAGGTAGAAGTTAAACAGGAGTGGTGACAAGACTCCGCCTTGTGGCACTCCCTGCTTAACTCTACGGGATTTTGATCTCTTGTCTCTAAACTCCACGAACGTATGACGACCACTCAGATAGTTCACAATCCATCTCTTCATATTGTTGGTCATTGTGGACTGCAGGATGTCCTGGAAGAGTGTAGCGTGACTAACTGTGTCAAATGCCTTTGACAAGTCAAGCACTACTAGGATCATTCTCTCACAAGGCCTCTGCTGGTTTAAGCCCTTTGAAGTCCGAGTGGTGATGGCGGTTAATGCTGTGGTGGTGCTGTGCATTTTAAGGAATCCATGCTGGTGATGAGCTGCTGGTAGTTGGCGGTCAGCTGGGGGAGGAGAAGAGCTTCGAGTGTTTTCGCTACTGGTGATAGGAGGCACTCGACCCATTTTCCAGGCATCTGGTATATTTAAGCTCCTGAGCGACAGGTTAAAAACCCAACTCAGGTACTCGACTCCCCGCTCACCAAGGTGTTTTAACATCAGCATGGGTATACCGTCTGGGCCAATCGCCTTGGATGGTTATCTGCAAACTTAATCGCGACCCTATCATCCTTCTTCGTGGGGTTGGAGAGAGACCGGACAGTTGACCACAACTTACCTACTCCTGAACTTAAATTGCAGTTTTTCAGGTGATCTAACCATCTTTTCCGCTTATCCTCATTAACCAACCTGCTGATGTCTCTGCTCAGCTGTCCGATCCTTGGATCGTCAGGCTTGGTGTTTCGGATCTCATCACGTTCGTCCGCTAATGCTGCTGCTGCTGTGATGGTTTCGCGGAACTTCTTCTCTGCGTCATAGACGTTGGAGGGAACCGGTAGATCACTGAAGTGGCGGTCGGTGAATTCTCTGAAGCCGTGCCAGTCTGCTTTTTTTTTTGGGTTTATATATGTACGGCGTTCAGAGACGATGAAATCTTTGGGTTTTTATGGTCATACATAATGGTGTAGGGTGTTATATTATCGGTCTTGACCGACTATGCCTTTTTTCTCGTTTTAAAATGTTTAAAAAACTTTAAAAAGCAGTGGCCAAAAATGAGGATAAAATTTGCTTTGACTCAAATATCTCTTAAAATGAAAGAGATTTTCAAGTCATAAATCAATTTTGGAGAATTAAAAAAATACATACCCAAAACGACCAACTTTGGAGGCCACTTCTACCCCTGTGACCCGCTATGGGCCTGTGCTCCTTCAAATCAACTCAAAAGTGCCACAACCTCTGACTGTTTGACATTTGTTTAAATACCTCTAATGATTTACAAGTTACAGAATTATTTAACAGAAATATATATATATATATATTTTTTTAATGAAATTTTGAAAATGTGGATAAAATTTGATTCGACCTAAATACCTCTTAAACTAACAGAGATAACCCACACGTGTAAGCATGTTTAAGAGACTACCTATGTATAAAATTATTTACAATCAAGTCATTAATGCATTTTTGGTGAATTAAAAAAATGCATGTTTAAGTTACCAACTTTCGAAGCTACTCTCTACCCCTGTGACCCCCGAGGGACCTGTGCTCCTAAAACATTTACAGAATTATTTACAAAAAAAAATCGTTTTGGGATCTCTATGTACTGGTTGGCAAAAAATAAAAAAATCGCACCTCTTCGAATAAATGTTTTGAAATGTTTGAGCTTTCATGTTTTTCTCATCAGGTCGTGATTTTTTTATGGACATGTCTAATATCACCCCCTTAATAAGGCGAATACACGACCATATTTTACTACAAGTCTAGAACGGGTTGTCCGATTTAGACAATTGAAAAACGAAAATTGAATTCAAGTCACTTTAACATTATTTTTTATCTGCCTAAAAATTTCTGAAATTAGTGCGGGAAGAATAGAATAAGTCATGTATCATCACAATTGAGTAAAAATACATATATACCTGCAAAAAAAATGCTTTTTCTTCTTTAAACAAGAATATAACACATACTATATCATTTCTCAAGTGATTCTTCACTGTACTAATGTGTATTTTTTTAACAGTTAATTAGTTTTTATTTATTATATTTTTCCTCACATTAATTTATCAAGTTTTTATTAAACATCCTTTTTTTGACACGCAATATTAACAACAATCAAGTTAATTTTAACCAGCACAATTTTTATTGTTATAAATTTTATTTTATGGAATAAATTTCAAGGTCGATTGGGTTCGCTTTCTTTTAATTATTTCAAGGCAAATTTGGCTCGTCAATAACTTATGTTAAGTTTTAGGCTCTTTTTTTCCATATTAAAACAACAACAAAAGTCTAGTTAAAAAGTTATTTATTTGTCTATTTTATAATTTTCTTTATAGTTGTTTTTTTTGTTTTTTTGCATCAAGATAAATTAACTTTTATTAGATTTAAAAAAATAACAATGATTGATAGAAAATAAAGAAAAAATTTGCAAAAAGGAAAATAAAATAATGGAAACAAACACAATCTATCATTTATGGTAATTGAGGTCATAAATATTGATAAAAATGTTATTTTAAATCGTTTTTATTCAGGGCATACATTTATTGCAGGATTTCCCATTAAATATAAAGCATACTTTAAGGATTTAATATTATTAATCAAATTTTTTTAAAAATGATTTTTATTATTTACTTAATTTATGTATATTGTTTTTCTTTTACTTTCTATTGTAATTAAATTTTATTTTTTTTTTTTTTATGTGAAATAAAAAATAGTTTATCTTTCTAATTTTCAAAGGAATTTTTGTTCATCTGCCATAACATAATTTTTTTTATTTCTTTATCCAACGATGCCTAACAAGTGTTACAAGGTTGTCGTTATTTTTATTATTGTATTTTTTATACTTAAAAGAAAAATATATAATTTGCAAAACATCTAAATATTTATAAATAAAATTAAATATGTACCAACACATTCTATTTGTAAACAAGAGTATTTTTAAAATATTTTTTTCACGCCTTCTTTTTGTTCTAAATTTATCTCCATCATAATTTGCATTTAAGTATTACGTAGCATGATGGTACTTAGTTGAGGAGCATGCAACTAACTGATTCACAATTAAGTATACTACATGCCACAAAATATAGACACAGACAATAAGATGTTACACCATTTAATTGAAATATGAAAAAAATATTGCACATGTTTTTTAGAAATCAAAGATTTATAGCTATTTTTTTTTTAGAATATGACCCATATTTTTCATTTAATCGCTTCTTTTTAATTTATTTTAAAAATCTTGTCTAAATATTTTGTCTACACTTTTTATACCCGCCACCAAAAAAATGGGGGGTATATTGATTTTGTCATTCCGTGTATAACATTTCGAAGGAATCATTTAAAACCCCACAAAGTATATATATTCTGGGTCCTGGTTAGATTCTGAGTCGAAAATCGGTTAATAAAAATCGGTTAATAAACAAAAAAGTTATGGGCTTAAAACTAGAACTAGGTGTCCATTTCATACTTTTCTGCTGATATCTCTTAAACAAAAGATTGTACGACAACGAAATTTTGTATAAATAGTTTAAGGATTGATATAAACTTGAAAACCAAAAATATTCGTGGTCCGCTTTCTTTACCGCCCACCTCAAATATATGGTAAAACTTCAACGAAATTGTATTCAAATAGTTAAAGGGCCAATGTAAACTCGGAAACAAAAAATGGGCGTGGTCCGCCCACTTTACCGCCCATACAACGTAAAATTTAAAAAAGTTTATGGTGGGTATATAGATTCGGCCGAGCCGTATATAACATTCCCGCTTGTTATATTTGCTTTTATTATATTATATTATTTTCTTTTTTTTTTTAACTCTGTATTGATATTGTTACA
This sequence comes from Protophormia terraenovae, assembly GCA_951394005.1. Lineage (NCBI taxonomy): Eukaryota > Metazoa > Arthropoda > Insecta > Diptera > Calliphoridae > Protophormia > Protophormia terraenovae. Next base: position 88,474,721 of record OX596074.1, read on the forward strand.
AACTTTTACACATTACATACATACATTCATTTTATTTTAGAAAATTTTTGAATGTTTTATTTTATCATATCAAAAAATCACATACATATATGTGTACATGAATGTATGATTGTGTGTATGTGCTTGAGTGTTTTTTGTTTTTTTATATCATTCAATTGTATTTTTTGATTAACTTTTATGTTTTTCTATACATTTTTTTTTAACTTTTTTCGTTATGTTGTATTTTTGTACAAAAATTTTACCCTCGAGAACGTTTAAAAGTTGATATTGTTGCTATTGCACTATGGATGCACTACAGAGATGGCAAATTTCATTTAATTTCTTTTAAACATTAAAAAATAAACTAAAATTATAATAAACTAAATTCAATCCTCATTATTTATAATTAACGAGCTGTTAACCCGCTACTTCGTTAGCGGAAATTTTTTTTAAAAACTATACTATAAAATAAATTTAAAATAGGAAAAGTAGAAAAGGCATGTATGATAGGGTATGATAATCGAAAAAGTACCACAAAATCCCTTCTTATGGAATCATGTTTCTAGGTTAAATATTATAGAAAATTAACAAAAAAAAAAAACAAATGTCCTTAATTTCATGTTTCTAGGTTCATAATTATAGAAAATTCAAAAAGTAGCATTAGAAGAACAAAAAAGTACCACAAAGTCCCCTCTTATGGATTCTCATTCACTTAGCATCACGTGTACTTAATATCATGTTTCTGGATTCATAATTATAGAAAATTCAAAAAGTACCATTAGAAAAACAAAAAAAGTACCACAAATCAAACATGGTGGATTCTCATTCATTTAGGACCATAAATCTTTAATTTCATGTTTCTAGGTTAAATATTACAGAAAATTCAAAAAGTACCATTGGAATAACAAAAAAGTACCACAAAGTCCACTCTTATGGATTCTTATTCATTTAGGACCACATATCTTTAATTTCATGTTTCTAAGTTCATAATTATAGAAAATTCAAAAAGTACCATTAGAGGAACGAAAAAGTACCACAAAATCCCTTCTTATGAATTCTCACTCACTTAAGGCTACATATCTTTAATTCCATGTTTCTAGTTTAAATATTATAGAAAATTCAAAAAGTACCATTAGAAGAAAAAAAAGTACCACAAAGACCCATCTTATGGATTTTCATTCATTTAGGACCACATATCTTTAATTTCATGTTTCTGGATTAAATATTATAAAAAATTCAAAAAGTACCATTAGAAGAACGAAAAAGTACCACAAAGTTCTCTCTTATAGATTCTCATTCATTTAGGACCACATATCCTTAATTTCATGTTTCTAGGTTCATAATTATAGAAAATTCAAAAAGTACCATTAGAAGAACAAAAAAGTACCACAAAAACCTCACTTATGGATTCTTATTCATTTAGGACCACATATCTTTAATTTCATGTTTCTGTGTTAAATATTATAAAAAATTCAAAAAGTACCATTAGAAGAACGAAAAAGTACCACAAAGTTCTCTCTTATGGATTCTCATTCACTTAGCACTTCATATCCTTAATTTCATATTTCTAGGTTAAATATAATAGAAAATTCAAAAAGTACCATTAAAATAGCAAAAAAGTACCACAACGTCCCCTATTATGAATTCTCATTAACTAAGGACCACATATCCCTAATTTCATGTTTCTAGGATCATAATTATAGAAAATACAAAAAGTACCATTAGAAGAACGAAAAAGTACCACAAAGTCCCCCCTTGTGAATTCTTTACAACATCGGACCATGCGTATTTATTTTCTTGTTTCTAGGTTAAATATTACAGAAAATGAAAAAAGTACCACAAAGTCCATCATCTTGAATTTTTGCCCACAGGACCATGTATCTTTAAGTACCACAAATTGCACTCTTGTGAATTCCTATCTACATTTTCTTAATTTCATGTTTCTATGTTTAATGTAATTGAAAATTCATTATTAAGTTTGAATAAAATGTAATTTCCCGCCTTTACCCCTTTTTTTGGTACTTTTTTCACCCATCGAAGTATTAAAAATTGTATTCCAACAAATTTCTAAATTGTAGTGGTATCCCGTATTAAAATACTCATATGAATATTTCAATAAATATAAAAAAATGTTTTATGAAAAAAGTACCAAAAATAGCTACGATTTTTACCCCTTAAACGTTTGAATTTCTAAAAAGTACCAAATTTATATTTCTCATTTTTTGATAAATTGTGAATACGATATAAATTTTATCTGTATGTTGATTGGTTTCAAAGATACATATGGTGCCAAAAAAGTACCAAAATACAGTTTTTACCCGTTTTCTCCCTAAAACGGCCGATTTTCAAAAAAGTACCAGACACCTGTCCAATTATTTTTTAAATGAATAACGATAACTATTCAACTTTTTTTGTATTTTTATTAGTTTGGGAGATATAAAGTTACCGATTTTACCTTTTTTTACCCTTTTTTACCCCCTAAACATTCGAATTTCCAAAAATCCCTTCTTAGTGGATCTATATGGTGGGAGACCTACCTACGTTCCAAATTTTGTCTCTCTAGCTTCAGCCGTTTGGGCTGTGGGATGATGAATCAGTCAGTCAGTCACGTTACTCTTTTATATATATAGATTATAATCTAAAATTTCCGAGTTTTTCAATTTAGGGAAAAATATATAATTTTGAATTTATCAAAAACATCAATCTGCTTTAATCAAGAACCAATAAAGTTTCTAGAGTCAAATTTCCCCCAGATAATAATATCATCAGACAACAAAGCCTCGTACGCAAACATCCTTAAGAACAATCAAGCTTTACCGCTGGACTATCAACACCAAAATAAATTTAATCTCAATTTGAACCCAGAGGCAAAAGAGCAAATGCCTGTTTTCAATTTTACCCGGCTAGAAGCTACAATCGATTCTCTCGTTCAATCGGTAAATAATTTTACAAATTCAATGAGCAATATGATGCAAGAAATGCTTAAAATGCAATTTATGTTATTGCAGGCTGTGCTGAACTGCCTAAAAATAAGTTTTTGGAACACCAACGGCATTCGCCAACACAAAAATGAACTCGAATATTTTCTTAGAAGTCATGACCTAGATATAATGTTAGTCTCGGAAACCCATTTGACGTCCAGAATTTTTCATTGGAACTTATTCAAGTGGAATCTTCATTGGAATTATCTTCAGATCATTCACCCAATTTTGTTACTCTATTTAACCCCCTAGAAATTGTATCCCCTCTGCTAATTTAGCGATATCAAACACAAAAATTAACTGGTTGAAATATAGAAAATATATCAGCACTCATTGCATAGAAAATATATCGCTAAAAACTCCAGAAAAAATCGATCTCTCTCTCTCAATAATTTTGAAAAAAAGTTTAAAACTTGCAGAATATACTACTCTTGACTATACGACTCTTGACTGAAAAAAAAAGTATTCGAAGACAGTGGCAGCTTCATAGATCTTCTCAACTCAAATCGAAACTAAGAGAATGCCAAAAACGCCTTAATAAGCTTCTAGAGTATCGAAAAACTGAATCACTTACTAAATATTTGGAAAACCTAGATGCAACACCGTATTCAAATTACTCATTATGGCGAGCTACAAAAAATTAAAAAAGACCAGTTTTAAGCAGACCTCCTCTACGTAATACAAATGGAGGCTGGGCAAAAAATGACAGCGAAAAGGGGAATCTATTCGTTAGTCATCTAATGAATGTGTTTACCCCAAATTTATCAGATGACATAATAGAGTTGCCACCAGTTGTACCCCATTATAGAGCAGTTGAACTCCCTTGTTTTGAGATTCGAGAGATCGAGAAGGCTATTGTTGATTTAAACTCCAAAAAAGCCCCTGGTATTGATAAAATCAGTAACAAGATGCTTTTGGAGCTACCCTGGATAGCGTTAAAAATAATACTTTTTTATTTTCAACGCTATATTATGCCTCGAACACTAACCACCAGAATGGAAGGTTTCGTTGATTACTATGATACCTAAGCCAGGAAAAGATCACACTAAAATAGAATCGTATAGCCCAATCAGCTTGTTATCAAATATGTCAAAGCTGTTCGAGAAGCTATTAATGAACAAGTTGAACATAATAATGAATCGAACTGATTGCATTCCGAATCATCATTTTCATTGGTTTTAGAATAAAGCATAGCACTATTGTACAAACATATAGACTTGTTAATGTTATATCCAATCATTCCTGCACTGACCATGTGAATAGTCTGCGTATTATAATTGAGCAATCTGTAGAATGAAGAACGCCACTATACTGCATATTTATCGATTTTTCGAGAGCGTTTGACACCCTTCATCACGAAGCTATATGGAGGGCACTTCAGTGTAAGGGCATTCCCTAAGACATGATTGATATAATCCTCGGCTTGTATCGTAATGCAGTTGGTAAGGTGTTACACGGTCGTACTCTTGGAACAGAATTCAGGATATGTGCTGGAGTTCGTCGGGGCTGTCTCCTGTCTCCACTACTTTTTAATATAGTATTGGACATGATAATGAAACAGGCAACTAGAATTAGGAGAGATATTACATGGGGCTTAAATGGACGACTAGAGGATCTTGATTATGCCGATTATATATGTCTCCATATATATCCCACACATACAACGACATGGCGGCGAAACTGAGGGATGTTCAGTCTATAGCATCTGAAGCCAGTTTACATATATAGACATCGGGAAAACAAAAGTAATGCGCATGAATACCACCAACCAGGTAGTATCGAACTGGAGGATGTAGAATCCTTTGTATATCTTGGAAGCATTATATCGACATCAGGAGGCTCACATCAAGCTTTTGGAACGCTGCAAAGAGTGTGGAAATCTCTCCAAATATATTTACAGACCAAGTTTCGGCTATTTTCCTCAAACGTACGATCCGTGTTACTATATGGTTGCGAATCTTGGAACATCACATCTAATGATTTGCATTCATTGCAAGTATTTATCAACCACTCTCTTCAGAAATTATTGAAGATATTCTGGCCCAATACCATCTGCAATAGAGACTTATACAAAAGAACCGGGGAAACCTTAGTCTCAATGGAGATAATAAAGCGAAAATAGAACTAGATAGGCCATGTGTTGAGGAAGAATCCAGCTAATATAGCCAGAAACGCCATAGAATGGAATCCTCAAGAAAGCAGAAGAAGAGGAAGACCAGCAAACACCTGGCGGCGGCAAGTCGAACGCGAATCGAATGCAACAGGAAGGAGATGGGCCGACATAAAAATAATGGCTCAAAACCGATCAGAATGGAAGAACTTTATTGTGGCCCTTTGTAATATCCAAGGCTTTTGAAGAAATGAAATTTTGTTCTGTTCTATTCATGGACGTTTCGCAAGCTTTTGACAATGTATGGCACTAAGGCTTGTTATATAATATAAGAGTAAATTTACCCACAAACACACATAAGCTATTTAACTCAACGGAAGTTTATTCTTAAAGAAGGAGACTTCCTAAGTTCACCCCACCCTATAATAACTGGCGTACCGTAGGAAAGCATGCTGGATCCTTTTTTATACTTAATATTTACCTCAAACCCATATATCAACAGACGATATAGCTATTCTGCGCGTTCATGAAAACCCCCAAGAAGCATCTATACTCCTGCAAGATCATGTATCTGATCTAGAAACATGGTTAGAGCAATGGAAGATAAAAGTAAACAAGCAAAAATGCATACACATAACCTTCACATTGAGGAGAGAATCATGTCCAACAATTCGAATAAATAATAAAGTTATACCCAAACAAACGGAGGTTAAATACCTTGGTATGCATCTAGATCGACGCATATTGAAAACGCATATTGAAGCAAAGTTAACCCAAATGAAGTTGAAAGCTCTTGAGATTAACTGGCTCATTGGAAGAAATTCTTAACTGAGTTTATACTGTAAATTATTGCTTTACAACACAATTCTATGGGGCACGGCTTCAGCTTCTAATGTTGAAAAAATTCAAAGGCGCCAAAATAAAATTTTAAGAACAATTACGTCTGCCCCATGGTATGTAAAAAATTTGAATATCCATAAAGATCTCGGCGTACCTCTGGTAACTAACGAAATAAAAAAGCACGCATTAACATACCTAAAAAAGCTTGAAACACGCCCAAACCCACTTGCTCGTAATATATTAAGAAGTAATGGCCATATACGCTTAAAAAGAATAAATACGTCAGATCTAATCCATATATGAAATGCACGAGAAAAGATGTTTATCGCCTGACATTGGTTGGACGAGATAAATTTTAATTTTTTAGATTTAAGATTTTAATACTTATTGTTAGTTCTATTTTTTAGAAGATTCAATAAATAAATACAAATATAAAAAAAAAGCTTGAAAACTGTCTCTGGATAAGTTCCTGTATAAATGTACCCCGAATTAAACTGCCGGTCAACAGAATAGGTTCAAAATTTTCGTTACATTAAATCTCTCGTTATTTTTTTAAAATAATAATGAAATTAATATTTTTTCATAATAACACAGATCAACAAAATCGTACTTAGGCTCGATATAGTATAGAAAGACAAATGAAAATTTTCCATAACGTCACTTTTTTAACCCATTGAGGACCAAAAAAAATTTGCTTCCTTGAGGAGTTTTTAGGTTATAGGTTAAAGGAGCACAATGTACAGTTTTTGCCAATTTATTCATCTCCAAACTTATTTTGCTTACTAACAACTATCGTAAAATATAAATAATATTAATATTGTCAAATGAAAGCATTTTATATGCTTAATACTGAAATTCAGATGGCGTCAAAATATTTTAAGAACTTAAATCAATTTTCAATATAAAATTTATTTATAAAATTTAGCTAAAATTCACTTTAAAAAAAATTAAAATCGCGCTTTTTGTTAAGAATACTATCTAGAGTAGTAATGTTTAAACGACTATATTTTCTAAACTAAATCAATTGCTTAATTTTTTTCAGCAAATTATCCCTAGATATGTATTTTATTACTCATAATTTTACGAAATTTTAAATTAATATTTTTTTTTTGCTATTTACGAAATTATGCAATGTTCTGATAGTACTCTAGAAGTTCTATAAAATCGCGTTGTTTTGATTTTGATAAAGCCAAAGCTTTAATTTTAAGATTTTTTTGAAAGTTTTAAATTCAAACCTCCACAACTTTTGCGCGCATTGATAAAAATTATTAAAGCAAACAGATTTTGTATGCATAAATATTCATTAACAAAACCTCAAATGGATGTTAGTCTCAGAAGAAAAAAAAAATGTTTAAATATTTTCAGTTTTCAATTTTTTAATTTTTCTCATATATTTATGTATATATTTTTGAAAATTAGTAAATATTTATTCTGCAACTTTGTTTTTTTTTTAAATGTTTTCTTAAAAATTGAAACTTTTAAAAACTGTAGTTGTAATTGATACATATTTTGCAATATTTCTCTCAAACATGGACTTTTTATACCCACCATCAAAAAGATGGGGGGTATATTGATTTTGTCATTCCGTGTGTAACATGTCGAAGGAATAATCTAAGACCCCACAAAGTATATATTTTCTGGGTCCTTGTTTGATTCTGAGTCGATCTAGCTATGTACGTCTGTCTGTCCGTCTGTTGAAAGCAGGATAGGGATCGAACGGGACAACGTAGAGGGACGAAATGTTTGTCTTATATAAGGTTTGTTTGGGATTGAAAATGGGCAAAATCGGTTAATAAACAAAAAAGTTATGGGCTAAAAACTGGAAACACAGGGTGTCCGTTTTATACTTTTCTGCTGATATTTCTTCAACAAAAGCATGTACGACAACAAAATTTTGTACGCATAGTTCGGGGATTGATATAAACTCGGAAACCGAAAATGGGCGTGGTCCGCCCACTTTACTGCCCACCTCCTACATAAGGTGAAAATCAAGGAAATTGTGTTGAAATAGTTCAAGGACCAATGTAAACTCGGAAACAAACAATGGGAGTGGTCCGCCCACTTTAATGCCCACTTTACCGCCCCCTCCCATATAACGTAAAATTTAAAAAAGTTGATGGTGGGTATATAGATTCGGCCGGGCCGAATATTCTCGCTTGTTCCTATTTAAACTGTTGCTACAACTTACTCCATCCCTGCGCTATCAGCAAGTTTCTTTTTTTTTTTTTTTTTTTTGCTCTTTTACCATTCTATAACAAGTTGGTGATTTGATTGGGGACCATACCAACCAACTAAAAAATAACTTCATGTAACAATAACAAAATTGTTAGTTATTGTTTTTCTTTAGCTATTTTTGGTGTGAAGTTAGATGATGGATATTGGCAGTTATTGGCAGATCAAAATGGTTATGACATGAAAGGATTTTGAATACCAAAAAACTCTTAATAAATTAAATGCTTTCTAATTGTATTCTTTAAACAAATTTTTATACAAATTTCGAAAATATTTATCAACTTGACCCCATTTCATAATATCAAAAAACCCTTGCTCAATTAGCTTTCAATGTTAAAATATTTTGAGAATTTTCTCTTGACCATTTGTTTGGTCATGGTGACAGTTTACCACAGAATGACATTTAAGTTTAATTAGCCGGCGCTAAAATTTTTTTTTGTTAAGAGCCAAGAAAAAATAAAAATAATTTAGAAATTTCTTTTGCAATAATTACACATTATGGTCCATAAATATTAATGGCATCGATAAAGATATGCCAAAAATGGTTGAGGCACCATGAACAAAACATATGATTCACTATTATTGTGGTCATTAATATTTGCAGCAAAATTATTAAATGGTTCATTTGCTGGTTTATTCATTTTTTATTAAAATATTTTTTGTAAAATGTTAAATGAACCAAAATGTAGATGTTTTTTATAACAGAAAAGTATTGTTGAAAAACTTTTATAAAGGTATTTTATTGTAAGTCTTAGCTACCCTATATATTAAATTGGGTGTTTGTTGATATTTCCTCTGGATATTTTTATAATTTTAATAATAACTTTATTTATGCATTTTATTGTTTATAAAAATTCTGTGCAACTAATTTTTATGCCCTTCTACAAAAATTAATCTGGGAACTCAAAAAGTAAAAATATTCCGTGACCTTATAAGTATTGTATTCGAAATAACGAATCTGTCGTAGGTCTATTGAAATCAACGCTTCGAATACCACTTTTTATACATCAATATATCTGTTAAACCTCTAACGGTTAAATCTACATTTGGACATCTTTGCTTATGTGTATTTATTACACTGGTCGACAAAAAAATCCTTCCCAAAGACGAATAGTTGGAATTGATGGATTGATGCTTTCAGTTTTTTTTTTCATCAGGTCTGGATTTTTTTTTTATAGACGTGTCTCATATTTCGCCCATAGTAAGGCCATTACTCTAATATATTTCACTATAACTCAAGAAGGGTGTGTACGTTTGATACACCAAAGAATGCCAACTAAAAATATCTTCAAAGCCACCCAAACTTAATTTCTTAAATATGTGCTCAATAGTTTCGGAGTTATTTCAAAATCAGTGTCCAAACAAAATTTAAGATTTTTTTCATAAATGAAAAAAAAAAATGGTGGAGTAGATGGAATTTGACGAGCTTAACAAGAATCTGCTTTCACTTTTTTTCTATAAGGTACAGATGCAAACAAAAATTGTATTCAAGACATAATAACAATACTTTTTATTCGCTCAATAATTTCAGAGTTATGGATCAAAGTTTTCCCAATTTTCAATTTTTTTTTTTTTTTTATTTTCGTACACAATGGTCCGAAATCGATTATTTTGGAAATAATTCTGTAACTTGTGAACCGTTTGAGATATCTAAATAAAATTTCACATGGTCAGAGCTGAAGTTGATTTGGAGGAGTCACAGGGGTATGTAATTTTTAAAAAAATTCGCAAAAAATTCGTTTATGACTTTTTTTTACGTTTTTTTAATTTATTGAATCTGCATTTTAGGCCTTACAATAAGTATATAAATCTTAAATCTAAATTACTCTCTAACGAAAGCGAAGATGGCATAAATTGACCCTCCTATTAGCGGGGTGGTAGATCATTACTGCGAAGCCTTGAATGTGTTCGGGCTTCTGCTAGTTGTCTTGCAAGTGGGTTTGGATGACTATGCAATTTTGTTATATATTTTGCCTTAAATTTGCTGAACTCGCCCCTGATAAGGGGTACATCTAAATCTTTATGGATGTTCTCGTTTCTTATATACCATGGTGCACCCGTCATGGTTCTAAAAATTTTTGATTAGGCCCTCTGTATAAAATCAATACTCTAATTGCTGGCCGTTCCCCACAATTGGATGTCATATGTCCAAATTGGTTTTATACAGGATTACTTTATTGTCAAGGCTTAGTTTCATTTGCCTATTTATTAACCAATGAAGGTTGGAAGCTTCATACTAACTCTCTTGGTTTCTATATGACGGCGCCATGTAAGTCGCCTATCCAAATGAATACCAAGGTATGTGACATAATCAGACTGGGGAATGACAATATTATTGAGTTTAACGGGTGGGCAGTTTCCTCTCCTCAGTGTGAAAGTAACATGTTTGCTTTTTAACTCGTTCACTATTATGCGCAATTTTTTTTTGCTGTGTTATCAGCAAACGTAGAAATTGTCAGTTCATCGCATGTTGGCAAGTCAGATGTGTAGATTAAATACAGAATAGGCCCTAGAACACTACCCTGTGGGACACCTGCTTTTACTTCAAATGTCACAAAGTTATCATACTTCACTCTAAATGATCGGTCACATAGATATGACTCGAACAATTTATGGGTATAAGGTGGCAAAGAACATCTTATTTTATATATTAAACCTTGATGCCATACTTTGTCGAAAGCTTGTGCTACATCCAAGAAGGTGGCAGAGCAATATTTCTTTAATTCAAAATATTTTATAATCTCTCCAGTCAGACGATTAACTTGTTCAATTGTTCCATGCTTTTCACGGAAACCAAACTGATGAACTGGGATTATATTTCTATCATTTAAGATTGGCATGATTTTCATTTGCAATACTTTTTCAAATAGCTTTCACAAACAAGAAAGGAGACTAATAGGTCTATAGGATGATGGTACGGTTAAATCCTTTCCTGGCTTTGGTATCATTTAATCTGAAAAGTTTTTCAAATTTTTGGAAATACTCCTAGTTTTAAGATCGCATTAAACAGTATATAGCACTATTATTGCCACGTACGGTAGGTTTTTAATCATGGATGGTGTTATTAGATCATATCCAGGTGATTTTTTTTTTTTTTTTTTTTGATTCATATTTTCTTTGACAATTGTATTTATATCTTCGGGGCTAATAGGAGTCATGTCATCATCATTTAATGAAATATCATTTGTCTCTCTCAAAACAAAATCATTGGTTGGGGGGTTTGGTTGAAAGACTGTACTTAGATGATGTGCAAATAAGTTGGCCTTCTCTTCTGCACTACGAGCCCAGGTACCATCAGCTTTCCTTAAAGGACTTTGTGCCACTACCGGTGGCTTAATACTTTTAGCTGCCCTCCATATTTATTATTCATCAAACTTTCAATGTAACTCTTGTCTCGGCGATCCTCTTCTATTTGAAGGGCTCTTCTTAGTTTTTTGCTTGCAACGGACAGCCTCAGCTTTGCAGCTGGTGATCTAGTTTGTTGCCATTCTCTTCTAAGTTTTCTCTTTTCAAAAAGAAGTTTTTCAATATCCGAATTGGAAATAGACATATAGCTTTTCTTGTAAACTGGAATCTTAGAATGTTCCAAAGCTGAAGCAATTAACGACGTAAAGTCGTTTGCAAATTTGTTTATATCTTCCTCACACTCAAGATAAGGCTCAGTGTGGATATGACTGCTGACGTATTTTCTATATTTCAACCAATTCGTCGTATAAAAAGTATTTGTAGGGTATTTAGGTATATTCATCGCTCCATATTACGTAACTATTATTGGAGAGTGGACAGAAGATAAATCATATGATACTTCAGCAGTAACAAAATATGACTTGAATGTAAAAAAAATACATGTAGGTAGTCCTTGTAAGTTTTTTGAAAATATAATATATAAGATTTTTGGGTCTATGCAAATTTTATCCTCATTTTTATACCCACCATCAAAAAGATGGGGGTTATATTGATTTTGTCATTCCGTGTGTAACATGTCGAAGGAATCATTTAAAACCCCACAAAGTATATATATTCTGGGGCCTGGTTAGTTTCTGAGTCCATCTTGCTATGTCCGTCCGTCTGTTCGTCTGTTAAAAGCAGGATAGGGCTCGAACGGGACAACGTAGGAGGACAAAATATTTATCTTACAAATATTTATCTTATATATAAGGTATGTTTGGTATTGAAAATTGGCAAAATCGTTTAAAAAATAAAAAAAGTAATGGCCTAAAAACTAGAAACACAGTTTTTTAACTTGGGGGCCTAAATTTGGACCATAATTTTTTTTTTTTTTTTGAGAATAATCAATAAATTTTTTAAAAAATTCTAATATTACTACAAGAATCATATATCCAATAAAAAGTTATATTAATCTGAATTTTAAACTTTTAAAATAATTGACATTTTGGGGTTATTTTCCAAAAAGGTCGTAATATTCTTTCACTTCTAAAATATTTTTTTTTTTGTTCCGGACTGCACAATTTTTCTAATGGTTTCAAAAGAAATCTTAATGAATATGCATGTAAAACAAAATTGGAGTTCTCTGGGAAACGGTTTCCCCCAAGCCCTATCCAGGCATTGTCAACTTTGAAAATGTTTTTTAATTTGTTTTCTCAAATTCAAAAATTTCAAAGCCGAGATCAAGAAAAAAAATATATTGACAATTAGAATTTTACAAAGGCTGGGTGACCATTTTAATGAACAAAAAAAGTTTTCCCCTGACTGGGATTTCGGGTATTTTCGTACAAAAAAGTGGGAGTTTTTTTAATTCCCTGATTTTAGAACAAGTCTATATACATATTTATGTATATTGTTCTTGCAGTAGTATTATTTGGAATTTTGTATTTATATGGTTCTTGCAGTAGTAATTTTTAGAATTTTGTAAAAAATCTAATGATTATTTTTTTAAAAAATTTAGTGCCCAAATTAAGGTTCCCAAGCGTAAAAAACTTTAAAAAAATTTGCTCCAACCCAAATATCTCTTAAACTTTAAGAGACAACCCACATATGTAAGCATGTTTTTTTTTTTTTTTTTTTTGAGATTTACAAGGACTACCTAAATGTAATTTTTTTTATATAGAAGTCATAAATTAATTTTTGGCAAATTAAAAAAAAAAAATTACATTCCCGAGGTAACCAACTTTGGAGGTCTACCCTCTACCTCCGTGTCTGAACTCCTCCAAATCAACATTAATTCTAACCATCTTAAATTTCATTTAGATAGATTTAGGACTTATATATAGATAGTCCTTGTAAATACGGTTACACTTGTAGGTTATATCTTTTAGTTTAAAAGATATTCAGGTCGAAAAAAATGTTTACCCCATTTTTAACCTCGTTTTTTTTTTTAGTTTTTTTAATTTGGACGGCTTAATATTGCCCCCAAAAATTTTAAAAATATCCACCAGATTCCCTACAAAACAAAACATCTCAGCTCTGACCATGTGAAATTTTATTTAGATATCTCCAACGGTTCAAAAGTTACAGAATTGTTTCCAAATAAAAGCGTTTTGGAACCACAGTGTGTTGGAGGGTTGAGGTTTATGCAAAACTGTAGTCTATGTGTGAAACCTACATAAAGACACAGATTTCATTATACATAATAATATACAAACATTATTTTTAAACAAGGGACTATTTAGACAAATATCCCACTTCAACATGTTTTTATATATATCAAAATGCATCTTTTGAAAATAAATAAATTCATTTTTTATTTTAACTGCCACCTTTATTTACCTTTTATTCATAACTCTATTGTGAATTATTTTCTAAAAAAATACAAATTACTAGGGTTCATCAAATCGACTTTCGAATAATCGAACAACCGACTTTTTGTTGTAAAAATTCGAAAAGTCGAAATCAACTTTTTGGTTCGATGCCAAAAGTCGAAAATAGTCGAAAAAAGTTTAAAAAATTATTCTATTTAAAAGGAATAATTTTTAGCAAATTTTATTTATATATTTTTACATCAACAAACCGTTTTTATAGTAAATACATATTTTTGTGTGTAACCAGAACTTTCATTGGATAGATTGTATGTTAATTAATCAAAATATTTGATTGCGTTGTATTAATTTTATATTTTTTAAGTTTTTATAAGACAAATAACAAAACTAGTCAAGAGCCGAAAAAAAGTCGAAAATAGTCGGGAAAAAATCGAAAATGATCGAAAAGTCGAATTACAAATCACACCGTTCTTTGTCATTGCAATTTTACACATGGCAATGCTGCAAAAATTGCAAAACAAACATTTTTAAATTTATTTTCTTCTTCTTCAAAATTTTTTTCGATAATATCCGCTGCATCCATAGTCATATGCCGTCGGCATAGGATGGCCGAGTCGAGCCGCCGGAAATGTTCACTTATAGCTAGTTAACACTATGCGACAATATGCGATTTATTTGCAAAAATTCCAAATTTAACCTTTTAGGAACTAAATGCATAAAATTGGGTTAATGACGTCTTATCTTCAATAGTAACAGGATAGACCATTCCTATGTTACATAAAAACCTAATATATTTTGGAAAATGTTCGAAATATATTAAATTACAAGTTTGATCGAAGAAAATATGATAAAAAATGTAAGTAAAATCTTAATATTTCGCGACTGGAAAGAGACATGATAATAATTTAAATGAATATTCATGGTCATAGTATGCCTCTTTTATAATTTGAAGTAAATTTTCTTATAACTAAAATGTTGATAATGATATGAAAAAAATACGTAGTTTTAGAGGTGTTTTGAAAATGGCCCAGCTCACGTAAATTTAAAGATTGAGATGTAATATTTTGGGAATCATATAAGAACATACTAATCTTCATTTCTAAAGGGGTACATTTGCAAATTTTTTCTTAAGGCACTTTAATGTACATATGTAATTGTTTTGAAATTAATTATTTGCATATTTTAAAAAAAAAAAAACTATATCTTTTATTTAAAAAAAAATAATTTAATATCTATTAATAACAGAAAATAAAAATCATCTAAAATTATTAAAATGATTCTAAAATTATTGAAATGAGAACATAAAACCAATGACACTGTATTTTTTTATTATATTAAAATGTAATTTTTTACTTTTATATAAAATATCAATTATATAAAATATCAATTAGTTATTAAAAATATTAAAATCAAATAAATAACACTTCTTTTAAACATTTATTACATGGATTATATTATTAATATTATTATTATTAAAAATATTAAAATCAAATAAATAACACTTCTTTTAAACGTTTATTACATGGATTATATTATTATTATTATTATTTAAATATATAAGTATGTATGTGTGTATCAATATTTTTAATAATTTTTGAAAAATGACCCTAGAAATAGGGTATTTTATAGATATATGTACAGTTTTAAAGGGTTATCGGGTAAAAATTTTTATACAGTAATAAAACGTGCGATTTCAAGAAAAAATGTACATTTTCCAATATTTTTATCTTGATTCTTAAAATTATTGTTTTGCTGTTGAGGCAAATCATTTAATAATAACAAGGTAATTAATTAACTGGTAATGTTAATAATTTCAATTTAGAATAAATATCTCAAAATTTGAATAGTAAATTGTATGCAACTCGCAAATATGAAAAGATTCCTAATATTTAATCGTTTTAAGTCGTTTTGGGAAAAATAATGAAATGTAACTTTTGGAGCTTAAATATGGGGCCTGAAGTCGAAATAGGCGATTTCTATTGATATTTGAAAGTTAATAGACGATTTCTATTGATATTTGAAAGTTAATATAAATTTTTAGTATTCATAATATTCATTATCTAGGTGCTAACATTGACATACATATGTATATGCACGTTAAAGTGATTTTCGTATATAGGTATTATTAGTGGGCAATGGGTAATTACAGACGGATCAATATGAAATTTGGAATTAGGCTTTCTATATTCCAATATTAATCGATATGTACAAAATTTGGTACTTTGATTTGTGCTCACATAAAACGAAGTCGTGCCATATATCAATAAAATAGTCCTTGACTTTGAGTCTACATTAAACAAATTTTTATCAAGACAAACGTCAAAATTTTATCAAAGACGCCATCTTGATTGTTGTTGGTACTTTTTGCATGGTTTATTACGACACACAGTGGTCCCAAAACCAAATTTTTTGGAAATAATTCTGTAACTTTAGAACTGCTAGATGTATTTAAAAGAAATTTTACATGGACAGTCCTGAGGTATATGCCAATTGATTTGGAGGAGGACAGGTTCTCAGCGGGTCTGAGGGACGGGGGGTGGACCTCAAAAGTTGGTCACCTCGGGTATAAAAATTTTTTAAAAAATCGCCAAAATTTGATTTATGATTTGACTCAAAAAAAAATTTTGCACATAGATAGTCCTTATAATTCTCTACAAAAAATATGCTTATATGTGTGGGTTATCTCTTTTACTTTAAGAGATATTTGGACCAAAGTAAAATTTTGACCAATTTTTGGACATGTTTTTTTGAACTAGGCGGGCACAGTTTGAGTCCTACAATTTTTCTAAAATATTCTCTGGATTCTGTACAAAATTCTAAACAATTTTCGTGCAAGGATCATATACCTGTGTGGTTTAGATAAAAATTTATATTATTTTGAAGTTGAAAATTTGAAATAAATTGTGATTTTTTCAAAAAGGTGGTAACATTTTTTCACTTAAAAATCCATTATTTTCCTCTGGACCATAAATTTTTTTCATGTTTCTAAAATAATACTTATCATAAATGCATGTAAAACAAATGCGAGGCCAGTTGGGGTAACAGTCTCCCCGCTAGCCCTATCAGAATTTCGTTAATTTTAATTTTTGTGTTTTTAGTTTTTTGTATAGCACAAAAATGTCAAAGCTGATATTAAAACAAAAATACCTTGGAAAGTTACCTCCATATGTTAGTTAAAAAAAAAATATAATAAGCCACGCCTCCTATAACGACAGGGTAACCATTTTAATGAAAAAAATCAATTTTTGAAGCAAGTTTTCCCCGAACTGGAGTTTTGGGTATTTCGAAGTAAGAAATTGGGAATCCATTTATTTTTTTCTTTTAACGACAAAATTTTTTATATTATACTAAAATTTCACAATGATAGCTTAATTAATGTATATTTTATTTAAGTTCAAATATTAATTTTTTTTTTTTTTTTTTTTTTTGAAAAATAACACTAAATACAAAAAATTTTCGTTTTTGATCAATTAAATGAAAAAATTTAGTTGGAATACTTTATTATTTATATATTATTTTTCAAGTAATAACCTTTCCAACGATACCAAATACTTGCACAAATACTTTACACAATCGTTTAAAAACTAACTGAAACTTTACCTCCTCCCGCAAAATTTTCACATTTTCCTTTGATTTCTATGGTAAATGTGTGCTGAAGCATTCTATAGACATAAGTGCACAGCAGTTTCAAAGTTTTTTTTTAAATAACTTTGTTTAACTTTTGAATCGTTCAATATATTTCAATGAAATTTCACATAGTTATTACTGAGGTAGTTTCCAACTGTTATGGAGGAACACAAGTTTCTAGGTGGTCTTGTGGCAGGGGGGAAGACCGCCGAAATGGGTCACCTCGGATATTATATAAGAAATAATTAAAAGAGTTGACCACTTTCGGAGGTTTTCCTTCTACCGCCGAAATGGGTCACCTCGGATATTATATAAGAAATAATTAAAAGAGTTGACCACTTTCGGAGGTTTTCCTTCTACCCACAGACCAGCTAAAAACTTGTAATCTTTCAAAATATTTTGAAAAATATTTCAGTAATAACTATTTTAAATTTCATTGAAATATTTTGAATGGTTTGTTTAGAAATTTGTACAAATTGTGCCCAAATTGACAGTCATCACACATAAAGAAAAACGAGAGAAGAAGATATAGTCGGTCAAGCCCGACTATATGATACCCTACAATATTTCGATCCACATAATTTTGTTTTTACGTATATGTATACAACATACTTGTGTTAAATATTAACATAATACTAACATTTGTATGGGATTTATACATGTTAGTGATTTTCGGGAGAGGAGTTTGTATGGGAGCTATAGTCAGTTATGGACCGATCTTCATGAAATTCGGCACACGGATTTTTGCTGATATAAAACTTATTTGTACTAAATTTCATTAAAATATTCCTATTTTTAAGGCATCTGTAAGTGTTAAAACTCTATTCCGGGAGGACATTTGTATGGGGGCTAGGTGAAATAATGGGCCGATCATAACCAAATTCAATAGGCTTCGTCCTTGTGTTGCATATGTACCAAATTTTATAAAATTATCTTCAAAATTGCGACCTCTACTTTGCGCACAAGCTTTACATGGACAGCCAGCCAGCCGACCAGACGGACGGACGGACATCGTTAAATCGACTCAGAAAATGATTCTGAGTCGAACGGTATACTTTAAGGTGGGGGTCGGAAGATTTTTTCTCTGCGTTACAACTTCTGCACAAACACATAATACCCCAACCACCTTTGGTGGTGTAGGGTATAAAAAAGTCAGCTGTATTTTTAACTCTAGCTAATAGTTAATATATTTTGGATACAAATTTCTCCAATATCATAGTATAATAATAAAGTACTCGCACATCTACAAAAACAACAATTCCTTGTATTTTGTTAGTGTAAAACTACTGCCCACAATGTCAAAATGCTTTGAACGGAAAAATGAGAGAATGAAGGAGAGCAAGAGTAAAAAAAATCAAAAAAAAATTTACATATAAATACAAAAACAATTTGACAGTACCGCGAGGTTTACCAATGAAAAAGTTGTAAAACAGCTGTTCTTACGAGTATACTTTATAATTATACTATGTCTAATATAGACTCAACCAAGGTAGATTAAGAAGGTAACGACAACTCTACAACAACTACAACACCAAAAAAAAACCCATGTATTTTGTTTTTGCATTGTCATCTCTTATGTCAACTTTAATTTTGTTATTTCACATGTTTCTTTACAAAAAACAAAAACAATTCATGTAGTAAAAAGAGAGGAGAAAGACGCAATAACACAAAAGTAAGCAAAAAAAATGTAAACATAAACAAAAATTTTACTCTTCAAATTACAAAACACTGGCAGCCATATTGATTTCAAAAAGAAAAAAAATTCTCAGCTGTTTTAATGTCGTTACCTTCTTAATCTACCTTGGACTCAACGTTATTTAAAATGCCAAATACACGATAATACACGTGTACGTGTGTATCATAGTATAATAATAAAGTATACTCGTAAGACCAGCTGTTTTACAATTTTTTCATTGGCAAACCTCGCGGTACTGTCAAATTGTTTTTGTATTCACATGTAAAATATTTTTTGAGTTTTTTTCTCTTGCTCTCTTTCGTTCTCTCATTTTTCCGTTCAAAGCATTCTGACATTGTGGGCAGTAGTTTTACACTAACAAAATACAAGCAATTTTTGTTTTTGTAGATGTGCGAGTACTTTATTATTTTACTATGGTGTGTATGAAGCGTTTAAAATACAGTATAAACTCTATAATCCGGATAATCGATTACAGATCCCTATCCGGATTATCGAGGTACTAGGACACTAGTACTTTTTGACCAAAATAAGCATTAAAATATATTAGATATATATTGTTTGGAACATTTAGGGCCGTTATTATAATCTACCTATAAGGTGTCAGATAGTTAAAGGTAAGATAAACTAAAGTGAACTTTATACACTTTTCGTTATTACAACTTGGTTTTAAAGTAAATTTTATAATTTTGATAATACGGCAATATTAAAGCAAAAACCGATTACTTTTGGCCACTTAACGTGGTGGCAACATTTACTATTTGAACGTAACTGCCATAGATTAACAACTAGATATTTATGTGAGAGAAAAAAACCTAATTCAATTGTCAGAAACCTAATTCAAACAAAAACAAAATACATGTAGTCACATATATTTTGTTTTTGTATTTTCAAAAAAATGAGTAAATTTTTTGAAAATTTAGTATAGGGTGGCTCTCACATAAACTTCTAGTTCTATTCTATGGTAACTGCCACTAACGGAAATATAAACAAATAAAAAATAAAGAAATTTTTAAAATAAATGAGTTTAAGCTAACTAAAAGACAACTCCAGAGCAAATATAAATATAAACAGAAAAATTACTAAAAACTACAGCCATAGATTAACAACTAGATATTTATGTGAGAGAAAAAAACCTAATTCAATTGTCAAAAACCTAATTCATACAAAAACAAAATACATGTAGTCACATATATTTTGTTTTTGTGTTTTCAAAAATATGAGTAAATTTTTTGAAAATTTAGTATAGGGTGGCTCTCACATAAACTTCTAGTTCTATTCTATGACTACAGCGGAATAAATATGATTTTATTTATTTCTTTTATAAAGCAGAATATATGGCAGCTCTGAATACTTAAACCTTCCGACAAAAATTAATGGTAAGATATTCTTACCTTTAGCTTATTGGTCACTTTTGGCTTAACTTATAACAACCAAAAACATTTAAAGTGAACGATAACATCCTAACTTTAGTTATTGGAAAGTTATAATAACGGGCCTTAAAGTACCAACTTCAAGTTTTTCACCCAAAAACATTGTATATTTTAAGGTTTTCAAAAGTTTTTATTTTATCTGCAAGACAAACAAGCTTGTATGTAGCATTTTTTGTGAACAAATTTTGGAACAAAACTTGTCTATAAACAATGAAATTCAACTACAGTCAATTCTCACATATTAATTCTAATTTTATTTTTCAAACTGTACTAAATTTAAATAAAAATATTACTTTTTATAGGCAATCCGGATTACAAAGTTGCAATCAATCCGGATTATAGAATATGTAATGAGTTGGAAAACACCGTCTGGACTACCGAATAATCCGGATTATGGATTATATTTATACTGTACATTTTAATTTTTCGTTTGATTTTGTGATGCTACGACAATGTCGGTTATTTTGAAAGAATGAATTTATTCATGCAAATTTATTCGCTTAATTTTTTGTATATCATTAAATTCAGTTAATATTCCATACAATTTTTTAATATGATGTCACATCAAAAATTAGAATGTCATGCAAACGAAAAACCAAAAAATTGGATTTTCTTTCAAGCCTTGTAGGTGTGACGCATCCACTGAAATTTTATTTTATACTACTATAATGCATATCATACAATTTTGTCCTTAAAAAATTTATAATCGTTAAACCCTATTCCAGGAATATATTTGCATGGAGACTAGGTAAAGTAAAACACCGATCAAAACCATTTTTAATATGTATTATTGTCAAAAAAAATCTTACGTCTCAAGTTTCTACGACTTGCAGTGAAGCAAAAATATTAGATATTGATGAAGGGACAGTCGGACGGACGGCGGAGTAGTTTTTAATTCCAAAGAGTATTTTTTTAATGTAATAAAGAGCAATTTATTGCAGAAAACTGAAATAAAACCTTTATATAAATCCTTCTCTGATATAATCCTGAGTTACGGGGTATTCTAACCAACTGTGCGTTCGTTCTAATATTATACGAAAACAAGAAAATAAAAATGTTCTATTGTTTGATTTTACGCCGGCTGACAGGCGATTTTGAGCCGCCATCTAAATTTTTGAAAAAGCCGCTGCCGCCGTTAAAATTGTTTTGGCTGCATCATCTTGCAGAGAATATTTGCTATTTCTTTTTGTTTGTTAAATCCGCAAAATTATTCATTTTAATAATTTTAGTGATTGTAATTTGAACAAAAGTGTTTCTGTGTAATAATAATTAAAACTTCCTACAGCAAAAAGTTAAGCAATTCCAATAACAAAATGTCTTACAGTCTGGACAATTACAAATTAAGTTGTGAACTGTTGGGTCACAGTATGGATGTACGTTCTATAGCTCGAGGAGCTAAAGTGCCGGAAGGTGGCGAAATTATTGTGTCGGGGTCTAGAGATAAAACTACAAAATTATGGAAGCCTTTGGATGGAGGATATATAGAGTCGGTTACTTTGCAGGATCATAAAAACTTTGTAGCTTGTGTATTTTATTGTGAACGTGAACGGTGGCTATGCACAGGTAGCAATGATGCTACTGTGTGTATTTATCAAGAGAATAGTTTGTTACCCATACTCACTTTAAAGGGCCATGAATCAACTGTATGCTCTATAGCGTCTGGGGTTGAACCTCAAAGTTTAATTACCGGCAGCTGGGATAAAACAGCTAGAATTTGGACTATAGATCAATCCGGCGACGTAAAGTTTGTTGAGCTTAAAGGTCATGAAGCAGCTGTTTGGGCTGTAGCATCTATGCCGGAAAGTAAAAAATTTGTTACTGGTTCCGCGGACAAGAACATATTTTACTGGAATGCCAAGGGAGAAAAATTACGCATGCTTAAAGGTCATACTGATTGTGTTAGAGGCATATTGGCTTTAAATAATGGTGGCTTAATATCTTGTGCTAATGATGCCATTATACGAGTATGGAACGAAGACGGCGAATGTGTTCAACAAATGAGTGGTCATACGAATTACATTTATGCTGTGGCTCAACAAAAAGCAATAGCCAACGATTGTATAGTATCCTGTGGTGAAGATAGTACCTTGCGCATGTGGAATATATCCACAGGACAAGAAGTTGGAGCATCTCTTGTTCATCCCACACAATCAGTATGGTCTGTGGCATGTTTAAGCAATGGAGATATTGTTACGGGCAGCAGTGATGGTGTGGTTAGAGTATTTACCAAAGATCCTCAACGTATGGCCAGTGAACCAGTGTTGAAAGCCTATCAATTGGCTGTGGAAACGAGAAAACAACAAATGTCCGAAGAGTTGGGAGGTGTTAAAAAGACTGAGTATAAAAATCTAAAGGGAAAATTAAAATTTGCTTTTATAATCTTTAAACTTTTTTTATTACAGTCTTCCTGGACCAGAAGCTTTACTGACCAATGGCACACGAGAAGGTCAAACTAAAATGGTTAGACATCCCGATGGTTCAGTTAAATGTTATAGTTGGGAATTAGGAAAATGGAATTTAGTGGGTGATGTCACAGGAGCTTCGGGTGGTTCACAAGCTTCGTCTGGTAAATCTCTTTACGAGGGCAAGGTTGGTTTTACGTGATATCAATTTTTAATCTTTATAAATATATTTTAACGATTATAATGAAATTTATATTAGGAATACGATTATGTCTTCTCTGTGGATATTTCTGATACAGAACCACCATTAAAACTGCCCTATAATCGCGGTGAAGATCCTTGGCATGCTGCTCAAGCTTTTATACATCGTAACAATTTACCTCAAGTTTATTTAGATCAAGTGGCAAATTTCATTATTAAAAATTCCGATAATGCACCTGTGCAAGCTACAACTACAACAGGGTAAGTAAAGAAATTCAATATTATCTTATATATTTTTGTATTAAAGTTTATTATAATCCATATTTACTTGTTTGCTTTTTATTAATAATGTTTATTTTTTTAATTGCTTATTAAAGAGCCTATCAAGATCCTTTTACTGGTGGCAATCGTTATGTACCCGGTTCGAGTAATAGCAATTTCCAATCGATCGGCAATACTGATCCATTTACAGGAGGTTCCAGTTATACTACTGCCGCTGCTAATCAGCCAACACAAAAAGTAGATGTTAATTTTGTTAAAGGTTTGTTTAAATTGTTATATTTTTCAAATAAATTTTATTTTTTATTTGATTTTTGTTTACAGGCGATAAACATTTTCCTGTTAGCAAATATTTAACATTTGATAATTGTGATCCTACTAAAGTTTTGGAAAAACTCAAGTAAGTTTTATTATAATTATTAATTTTTTTTTTTTTCTTCAAAATCTGTTTAATATTTTCAATACAAACAGATGTTTTTGGTTTTAAATCCAATATTTATGTTAGAAATAAAAACTATTTTATAGTATGCAAAACATATTAATTAGTAAAATCTTTGTCTATTTATTTTTTAGAGAATTTAACAATAAACTGCCAGCAACCAACGAAAAGGTATCCGATAATCTTTTGGAATCTGTTATTAGATTAGCTGATGCTTCACCGGATGTTGATCAAACAGCAATAGAAGCTTTACAAATATTATTAAGATGGCCAAGTGGTAAGTAATGTTAATAATTTTAAACTAGCCGCATGAAGATAAACTTTAATTTATACACAAAAATTCGCTAAATCTAAAAAAAAATAACTCGAAAAATGTGAAATTTTTTTAAAACAAATGTCTGTTTTCTGAAATAGTTTTATATGTATATAACTTAAAAAGATTTATATAATTTCCATTTCAGAATTGCTTTTCCCCGTCATTGATATTGTCCGTCTGGCCGTACGCTGTGAAGCTGTATTTTCTGTTTTAAATTCAATGAATTTTCTGGATGCTCTACTTCAACATATAACCACATCAGCCCCTAATCAACTAATGATCATACGCTGTTTAGCTAACATTATGAAACATGAGGCGGGCAGACAACAAGTAGACAAACGTTTGGCACCACTGATTGAACATATTAATGGCATAAAAACGGGCAGTAATAATTTACAAATCGCTATAGCAACATTATATTTAAATCTAACCATAACTCAGACTACTGCAGTAGCAAATGGTGAAAAATGTCGCCTGGTCACCGAAGGTTTAATTGAATTGCTAAAATGGGCAACAGATTTGGAAGCCTGCTATCGTTCTATACAAGCTATTGGTAATTTAACTACTACTCCCTTTGGTCAAGAGACTTCAGCTTTAGTCATATCGGTTGACTATGTTATGGATAAATTGAGAGAACTAACGAACACACCACAGGCGGGTGTTTTTGCCAAAATCAATTCTGCTGGTACAGCATTATTAGCGGCATTCTAAAACTATGAAAAAAAAAAGTAAAAATAATAATACTAATAATAGATATTTAAATAACAATTCTTTTCCAGCAAACATTATTAAGCCCATGTTATAAACATCAAACATTATAATCACCTTATTAACAATTTGGGTTAAACTAAATAATAAAAATAAATAAAAAAAACATTAAAATTTTCTAAATTTGTGTTTATTTATTTTGATTAATATGTATGTTTATTAGATAAATATAATACGATTATATATAGTGACAACATTTATTGTTTAATCTATGATATATTAGCTAATTCATATTTTGTGTTTAATACTAAAATCTAGTTAGATTCTTTGTCCACTTCCATTTTAGAGTTATCATCTGAGGGTTTTCTTTGTCTAATACGTTGTAACAATTCCTCCTTCCAACGTTCTTCGGGTACACCAGCAGCCCAATCGGGAACAGCTAAATTGGGTAATTGAAAATTGGCCATGGCGTTTAAAATCTAAAATAGAATGGGAATTAATTTTATTACTGTTCGATAACAAATCTTCATTCAATAGAGAGATAAGAGATCATGTTATTATATTGAAATTTGATTTGATAACACAGAGCTACAAAATGACAAAAAAAATTCTGCGGCGCGGGGTTTCTCAGAACTAGAGTCAATTCAAAAAAAGTGGATTGGAGGCTTAGTACATAATAATACTGTGTATCCGAATTGACTGAGAACCCCGTGCCGCAGAATCAGTGTTTCAAACAAAGACAACAAGGAAAATTATCGACAAAGACAACAAGGAAAATTATCGAATGCAACTTGTGTAAAGGATATACACAACTTTTTATCAATAACTCTATGAGAAACGTTAGTACTCATTGATCTCCTTCACTCACTTAAAAACGTAAATATTTTCTATACTACTTATCAGATTCCAAAGATTATCAGCCGTATTCAGAATAAATAACGAGTGGCTAACTTTTTCTTATAGAAATTTACATATGAAAAAGTTAGTCACTCGTTAGCAAATATATATTATTTTGAATACGGCTGTAAGGTGTCAATTGGATGCTCTTAATGGTGCATTTATCAAAATAAAATCAAAAAAAATTATAAAAGTTCCATTAACGAAACGTTTTTAATTATAATGTAAACATAGTTTTTATTGATTTTATTATGCTTCCATATTGTTTTAAATTTCCACATACATATGTACATATGTATGCATGCTACCCTATATACATACCTGTTGTGTCTTATTACCATCCAATTCAATTTGTAGTTCTCGAGGTCGCGGTTGACTCCAAACTTCTCTTTCAATTTCAACATCAGCTGGTTCTATTTGTGGCATATTTGGATCACCATGCACCACTTCATTCGTTTCACCCACATCCAAGTCTCTACTCTCGGGTATCCTAATAAAACCCTCTCTACTATGTAAATCACTATTATCATCGTCATCATTATCACCTAAACGCATATGCCCATAATCAATATGATTTTCATCCATTGCCAAGGGTTGATAGCCCTCATAGGCACCTGCATCTAATAGCGATTCATTGTCGCTATCATCACTGGGTGCTGGTGGATGATGTACAATATGTGTAGTTCGCAAATCATCATCTCCAGGATCATTAGGTAATTCAGGAGCTCCCATTGCTTATGAGATGTATTAAAACGAGTTTATTTTTAATTTTTTTCCTTGGATTTTTTTGTTAAAGGAATTAATCACAGTTGCAGTTCGTTTTTTTTTTGTTGTATTTTTCTTCTTGTTTATATTCGTCATTCACTAAGAAGTGTTTACATAGAGTTATAAATGAGACATAGCATTGCCAGATTCAACTTTTTGTAAAAACCGGCTGTATCGGCTGTAAGCCGGCTGAGTCGAGCCGCCGGAGGTTTTTTAAGAACCGCCGCTGCCGAAAAAATTTCGGCTTAAACATGACTCAATTACAGCCGCTGATTTTGGTCAAGCATTGATGAATTTAATATAAAAACTTAAGTAAATTCATTATATTCTTGAAATTTTAAATTTTAATATTAATTTTTTAAAAAATTTTTCATAAATTTCCTTATAATGTCGGCGACATTTTTAGCAATGCTGTCGACTCATGAATTTCAGCGGCAAATTTGCTCTTACGATGGCAACGATATTTGCTGAATTTTTTGATGGATGAAGCTGCGCTGCACTGATGTATGATCATACGTAGGATCATACAAGTTAACACAGGTGCTTATGAGTCGTGTATGACAACATTAATTAGCCAGGTTTGTGCAACTCATCATACCATTTGATTTACATGTAAATCGTGTATGATGAGTGTATGAAGGCAAGTACAACGTCGTCGAAGCTGTGATACAGTCAGCAGAGATTCTGCTGCTTCAGAAAATAGTAAATACAAATGTCAAAAACTTGAAAAACAACATAATTTAAATGAATTTCTTTTTATAAAAATTAAATTTAAACAAATTTAAAGAATAAAATGAATAATAAAATAGGTATTGTGTCGACTATAAGCCTTTTATATTTTTTGTAATACAAATTGTTCCGAAATCAATGATTTTTATGTTCTATTTTTCCAGATTTCGAGATGTTTTATTGTTTTGATGATGCTTTGACTACTTTTTTTTAGAAAACGAAATTTATTTTTTCAACAACATACAGTGGTTCACAGCCAGTACTTCTTTTTGGAAAAGTACTTCCATGCATGATCCACGCACTTATATAGCACTCACAGTGCTAGTATTGGTTACAAACCATTTTAAAATGGTCACTTTAAATGGTTAAAATATATGCTTCTATGGTACAAGAAATCATTATGAGTTTTTTTTCCATGAAAATCGGTGGACAATAAAAGCCATTGATGAAGTACCGAATAAACATTTATACAATCGCAGTCTGCGGATATCATCACCAAAACTGACATCCGGAGTTCAAACAATGTTGCGTTAAAACTTTTGCCATACATTGCAAATACTGGATTATTGTACTCGTCTTCACTGCCGGATTCTGGAGTGCGGAATACGGAGGACCGGTTCGTAGAAAACTTCTCGTGCCTACATGTCTTTCGTAGAACTGTGGGTCATCTGTCGTCAGTTTATTCAATTTTGATATTTTTTAGTTCTTTATTTTTTCTTCCTGAAAATTGATTTTCGACTAAAAAATAAAATCGAAATCGATTTACCTTTCCCTAGACAGTATTAGATACCTTTATATCCTAAAGGATAATTTGTTGCAGAGTGCAAAAAATCAGGGCATATTATCATATTTTTGATATTGCCAACATAACGATCCGAATAATAAATTTGGTATTGTGTACAATTTGCTAATATATAAAGTCGCCAGACCTCAATATTATTGAAAATTTGTGGTCCATATTGGAAATTTACATAATAAAATAGGTGTTAGGCCCTAAAAATGCACTGTAAACACATTTCGCCTAATATTACACAAAAACTGGACGCACGCAAACCGCCTCTAATCTTTTGCATACAATTAAGACTACCATTCCACATAAAAAATAATCATGTATGTGATAAAAATCGATTTCGAGCCAAAAACGAATAAGGTTGTGATACACATAAAATTTTCGATTTCAATTTCGTTTTATTGTAAAAACGAAATCGATTTCATTTTCCATTTTGTTTTATGAAAATCACAATAAATTAGGTTGTGATCATGGTTGTGATAAAAACGAACAAATTTTGTTACTCGTTTTAAAATTTAATTTGATTAAAACTGTTACAAAAGAATTAGAATCATTAAGCATCATAAAGCATGTGGGTAAAAAATAAAAGCTATATTGTAGAAAGAAAAATAAAATAAATAATACCTTTTAAAGAATATATAATGAGGCAGAGGTTAAGAAAAGTATAGAGATTCTGTAAATCCTTAAATTTTTCATTCTGTTGCTTTAAAACACAGAATTTTAAGTTTAAAACTTAAAATATATTTTGTAATTTGTGATGGAACTTGTAATGAAGCGATGTACCTTATTGTTTAAAAACCTATCAGACACTCGAATTAAACTGTAACTTCACATATGGGTTTTACAATTTAACTTTTAAGGTTTCTGGATATATCTACCACAAAGGAAAAAACTGATTTTGAATATTCAAAATAATCATTGTGCTAACCCAATTTCAAATTACCAGTAAAAATTTAAATCCAATGCAAAGTCCAAACTGCATCTGCTAAAAAGCGTTCCTATTAAAATATTGCATTAATTTTTATTTTTGTAGGATTAATTAATTAATCGCCAAAAATGTAAATTTATTATTCCTCCACAAAATGTTTTTTTTTTTTTTTATGGGCAATTTTTTTTTCAGAAGCAAGGAATATCTCCTTTATGGCAGGTTCACGCAAAACTTAACTTTTGATAATTTTTTATTAAAAAATTAACATAAAAACATTAAAAAATTTATTTCATTTAAATAATACAAATTTCAAAATTAATTTGTTGTGATTTGACAAGAAACATATTGAACATCACAACCTAATGGATTTAAGAATACGATTTACTTTTGAAATTGACCGAATTTCATCACATATCTGAATGTAATTATTGGTCGTAATTTTCAATTTTTTATGTCATAAGTGGATGCTTAAAATAAGCTGTGAGATAAAAATATTGAATTTTTTGTTTTCATATCTTTAATTTGCTTAAAGGTAAACTTTAACACTAAATAATGGTTCTATATTATACTAGAAATCTTCCTTTTTCTTATGATACCAAATTTTATTTTTAATTCCAGTCTGTTACTTTGTCATAGAGCTTTAAAAATAAAATTGTATAATGCATAATTTAAGCTGTGATCCACTGTATATTAGTGTGTAGCAAAATCTCAAGAGTCTTGCAATTTGTTATTCACTTTAAAAAGGAAGAGGAATAACGACACATGTCTTCAAGAGATTATCACACGTTACGCTGTAGAATACATTTCATTTCTCTCCGGAGTCAGTAACAACTTTAGCGTGTTCATCATAAATCGTCGATGGTTATATGAATTATTTTTTCATCCATATTATGGACGCATTCACTCAATCTTTTTGTGTAATAAAAATTCAACATTAATCTCAAGCCAAGAAGCTACTATAGGAAATTACATATACAGCGAAAGCTTCCATAGGCGGTGATTTTGTCCGTTATCAGGAGATGTCCGTCTATGGGATATGGTTCATCATAGTTTTTAATAAGAGGTAATTCAGTAGCATAGGTACTGGTATCTTTTTATTTCAACATCCAAGATTGATTGTAATGAATTACCTTATAGATAAAAATATTCTTATATATACATATTAAAATGCAAAAGACCGTAACGTGACGTAAAAATCAAATTTCAAATTAATTAATTATTTGATTTATTCAACAATTTGATTAAATATATTTATGATTAATCAATTAATCAGGAATTTAAATAGTTAAAATCGTGAATAATTAAATAATTTTAAATTTATTTGACTTTCTTTTTTATGTTTTTAATTTTCATTATAATATAAAATGATAATATTAAAATGTGGGTCGTTTAATCACCAAATAACATATATTATATAT
Source organism: Protophormia terraenovae (assembly GCA_951394005.1). Taxonomy (NCBI): domain Eukaryota; kingdom Metazoa; phylum Arthropoda; class Insecta; order Diptera; family Calliphoridae; genus Protophormia; species Protophormia terraenovae. Next base: position 88,505,205 of record OX596074.1, read on the forward strand.
TTAGCATTTTTTGTTTCATTTGTTTAATTGTAAACTAAATTTGAGAACATTGAATAATATTATTCAAATTTGATTAATCAAAATTAAAAATAATTAATCAGAATTTTTTTTATTAATTAGAATTGTTGATTAATCGATTAACTGATTAATATGTGTATAGATTAAATAAAGATTTGTGTAACCGATTAATCGCACATCCATAGTATTGACAAAAGTCAAATGATCGTAACATTAATTTCAAAAACAGTCATAAATTTTGTTCCATTTAAGAAAAATTTTATTTGAAAAGTGTTTTTCTATTTATCTAGTATTGAAAACAGTATGACAACGGACATTTAATTCTTCGACCAATTATTTGTAGGACCAATTTGTTTTTTTTTTTTTTTTTTTTTGAAAATTTTTAATAATTTATAGCACGAACATCATTTTCGTTACTCATTTTGGTCAAACTCACAACAAATCAACAGGTTGACTTCAAGAATAATAACTGACATATTTTCAATGATAAAATAATTTTAAAAATTGCTTCGGAAAAAAGTTATGAAGCAAAACGTGTGTTAATATGAACTAAAATATGAACTAAATATATACTTACCCAATTCACAAAGTATATTATTTGAGTTTTTGTGTTGTATGTTATTTAATATTATGTTCAGACACTGTTTTTTACTACACTATTTTTAAGTTAAAATAAAAACTTTCTATATGATATTATGAAAACAGCAATTAAAAATGAGGTTTATGAATTCAGTTTCAGAAAAGAACAAATGAGAATGAGATATTCCAATTCAAAATTTGAAAATATAATTTTAATTCAGAAAGGAACATATTAAAATAATATTTTTCTTTTAATTTCAGAATATAACAATTGAAATTTACATTTTTCACATAAATTTCAGAATTGATCATTTGAAAGTGAGATTTTTTATTTAGAATTGAGAAAAGATTAATTGAAAATTAGGTTTTCCATTTATAATTTTGAAAATAACAATTTAAATTTGAATTTTTTATTTTAATTTTCGAAAAGAAGAATTTTTATTTAAAATTCAAAAAATACAATTGAAATTTTGAAAAACCTATATTAAATTCAGAGCTTCAACTGAAATAATATATAGAGTGAAATTTGCATAAAGAGTAAAATTAATTCATACTTTACACTCCAGAAGAATTTGATACAATCTCTAAATTTTATTTGCTTAAAGGTAATATAAATTAAGTTGACCTAACATTATGTTATCATTTAAATCTCTCTTATTCAATGTTCTAATGAATTTTTCTCAATTTCAATTGTTCTTTTCTGAATTAAAAAAAAAAAAACTGAATTTCATTTGTGCTCTTCTAAATTTAAAATGTAAAATTTAATTATAAATTGATCTTGTCTAAATTTAAAATATAAAAACTTATTTTAAATTGTTCTTTTCTAAATTTGATATAAAAAACTTATTTTCAAATGTTCTTTTCTGAATGCAAAATAACTTAATTTTCAATTGATATTTTCCAAATTTTGTATAGAAATTGTAATTTCAATTAATCTTTTCTGAAATATTAATGAAATATAGAAATTTCAACAGTTCTTTTCTAAAATTTAAATGAAAAATCTCATGTTCAATTGTTATTTTTAAAAATTTTAATGAAAAATCTAATTTTCCAATGATCTTTTCAAAAATTTAAATAGAAAATATTATTTTCAATTGATTTGTTTAAAAATACCGTTAAAAGTGGTGTAGTTTTTTAAGAAACACAATAAGTTTAAGCATCACTGTTCACATATAATTTTATTATGTGTATCCTTTTGGCCTGTTTTTCGTTTGAAAAAATATTTTCACAAATTGTTGATTTAAATAAAAATTTTACACACAAATACTTTCTAATTCCAAAAATAAAATTTTTAAACAAATAATAAATGTGAACAAATATAAATTTTGTTTGTAAACTTTTCGGCAATTTTTACAAATCCATTTTTAAACAATTTTCTATGTACTAAAAATACTAAAAATTTCTTCCCTGTATGGAAATTTAGATGTTTTCATTGTGTTAAATAATTAAATAACTCAAATCGAGATGTTTTCTGGCTTTGAAATATATGAAAAAACAAGTCAATTTGTTTTTTGGAATAAACATCTATATTCTGCATTTTTCAATATTACATTTATCATTAAATATAAAATTTAAAATGTAGAATTTGATCCCCTATTATGAAAATATTATCCTGAAGAACAATTTTTAAACAAGAAATTAAACAAAATGTTTGGATCATTTTGATCTATCTAACAGGAAAAGCTTAACCCGCTAACTTTAGGATAAATCTTTAGTACTTGGCTCGTTCATCAGATATTTTTTGTTAATAAAATAGTAAAAACGCAATTAATTAAAATATACATATCAGTAGACATAGTAAAATATAATTTTCTAAAGTTTAATTTTTGGAGGTTGATAATTAGCATTTTTATACGATAAGATTAGAAAAAAATCTTAAAGAACTTATTAAAATTTTTTGGACGCTTAGGGAAAAATCGGTTTTTTCATCAGCCGTAGGTATTCTTAAAAATTTCCACTGACAACACTGCTCCAGCTTGAAATTTTACATGTGTAGGGAGAAGATCTGTGTCAAGATCATATATACGTTTTTAATAATTTTAAAAATATAAATAATGTTCAAACAAAAAGTCTTCCGTTTTGACACATTAGAAGTAGAAAAATGCGGTACTCATTTACCTCTCTAATTCACTTAAAATCGTAAATATTTCCCATACTATTTATCCGATTGCAAAGATTAAGGTATCAATTAAAAGCTCTTACTTGCGCATTTATAAAAATAAATAAATATAAAAACTTTATAAAAACAACTTTTTTAAATATTTTGTAATTTTTAGTACAAAAAAATAATTTTTTTGTGGAAATAATTTTTTCTTAATAGTCGGCCTTCGGCCGGGCGGAAGGAATTTTAACTCTGTGGTATGTCCAAAAGCGGCTTCGCTAACGTAATTCTTCCTTTTTACTCAACTTTTTTTATAAAAATTATATTTTTAATGCGAGTTTCTTAGGGAAATTCGATTTTCAAAGCCCTAAAACTTCCAAAATATTTAATTGCGTTGACAAATTTTTACATCATTATTTTCACCGATAAAAGTACTATCAATGGCGAAAAAAATCAAATAAATTGGAGCTGAGTTAGGGAGGTCTATTTATGCCAAAAATACAAAAATGTATGATATAAATCTTTTAGGAAATACTTATAAATAATGTTCAAACAAACGGTCTTCGGACCCCCCTATATCTAATGGGACACATTTGTGAACCAATGTTCAGCCGGCTAACAGCCGATTTTGAGCCGCCGCCGACAATTTTTAGCAAAGCCGCCGCCGCCGTTAAAATCGTTCGGCGCAGGTCTCTGCTAGGGCTACACATGTATGGGAATCAAAGATATTTTATTTATTTTTTATAAACTTTATTTTATTTGTCTCATCTAAAAATTGAAAATTATTGATTAATTATTGAAATTACAAACTCAATGGAATATTATAAAAAAATATTTTTTAACAAAGTTTTTATAACAAGTAATTTGGGGAAGTCTCCACATTACCCCCCCCCCCCCCCCTTTTAGTATAGTTACATTAATGAAAATTTTATTTTGTTAATATTTTGATTAGAGTTCTCAATAAACGCAGGTTTAAGTCGATCTATAGATATATTTTTTGGTTTGTTTCGAATATCAAGGGTATAATATTTATTGTTTCGTTCAAGAATTTTGAATGGTCCTTGATATGATGTATGTGATCCGAACGAAGAAAAACGTGTGTTGAGTGTTCTAAATCTTTTGAAACAAAAGGTTTATTACTTGCGTGATTACTACCAAAAGTTGGTTTTATGAGTCTAAATTGATGTTTAAGATTATTCATGAAATCAGAATGAGATAATTTTAAAGTTGGTTTTGTAAAAAATTGTCCAGATAACCTAATTGGAGAACCATATATTAGCTCAGAGCTAGAGTATCCAATATCTTCCTTAATTGTTGATCTTAAACCAAATAATATTGTTGGAATGGAATCTGTCCAATTTTCGTTTGCATGACACTTTATAGCTGTTTTTAATGTTCTGTTAAAACGTTCAAACATACCATTTGAACTTGGATGATAGGGTGTTGTTCGTATATGTTTAAATCCCAGAAAATTTGCCAATTCTTTAAAAAGTGCACATTCAAATTGTTTACCTTGATCTGTGGTAACTTTAAGTGGTACTCCAAATCTGCAAATCCAATTTTCATAAAAAGCTTTTGCTACGGTTTCTGCAGTAATGTTTTTTAAAAATATTACTTCTGGCCACCTTGAAAATCTGTCTACACAAGAAAGACAATATTTGAAATCATTTGAGGGAGGCAAAGGTCCTATCAAATCAATATGAACGTGCTCAAAACGAGCGGTAGGTTCTTCATACAATCCAACGGGTGATTTGATATGCCTTTGTATTTTTGCTTTTTGACAATTAAGACAGTTTCTTGCCCATGTGTGAATATCCTTTTTTATTCCTGGCCAAACTACTTGAGATGTGATTAATTTGGATGTTGCACGAATTCCAGGATGTGATAAATTATGAAAATTTTCAAAAGTAGTTTTGCGAAGGGTTTCTGGAATGTATGGACGTACCATGCCGTGAGAATGGTCACAATAAATTGCATTTTGAGGATTATAAAACATGCTCTTTTTTAAGTTAAGTGATGTATCGGATGACAACAAAGTTAGTAGTTCGGGGTCTAATTTTTGATGTTTTTCAAGTTCTTCGAATGAAATACTCTGTGAAAGTGTAATTTCTGAAATTCGAGATAAACTGTCGGCCACGCTATTTTCTGATCCCGCAATATGGCAAATTGTTGTAGAAAATTGACTTATAAAATCGAGGTAACGAAATTGTCTTGGAGTACAAGAATCAATCTTCTTCTTAAACGCATAAATTAACGGCTTGTGGTCAGTCATAATGGTGAAAAATCTTCCTTCGATCATGTATCTAAAGTGCTTCACACTTTCATAAATTGCAAAAAGTTCCCTATCGTAGGCACTATATTTGGATTGTGAATTTGATAGCTTTTTAGAGAAAAATGCTAAAGGAAATTGAGTTTCATTATTTTCTGCTTTCTGTTGTAATACTGCTCCAATAGCACTATTTGAAGCATCAACGTAGAGGAACAAGTCGGATTTAGGAGATGGATGTGAAAGGAGTGTTGCATTTGCAAGAGCATTTTTTAATTTTTCAAAAACGACGTTTTGTTCTTCAGACCAAACTAATATTTCTTTCTTATTAGGGTTTCCCTTTTGAAACTGTTGGCGCAGTTATAACAAAGTATTTTATTGTAAATTATAACAGAACGTCTTTATTAAAAGAATGAAAAATGAAAAGTGAAAAAATTCTAGTTTGAATGTAAAACAATATTAACAATGATTAATTGATCAAAATATAAAATTATAAAACAAGTAAATAAATTTAAAGTATAAATTGCTTCTTTTCAACACCCCTTCTCGATTTTACTTTAAAACAATCCAATTAATTGACGGAAATATTTTATTTTGTTTGCTTGTAGTGGTTTAGTAAGTATATCCGCTTCCATTTTATCAGTTGGACAATATATAAATTTAAGTACATTCTTTTCAGCTAAGTCACGTATAAAATTATATTTTGTTTCAATATGTTTTGTTCTTCTGCTGAATTTTTCGTTCTGAGTTAATTTTAAGCAACTTTGGTTATCTTCGTAGATTATTGTTGCATAATTGGTTTTTATCTCGAAATCATTCATTAATCTTCGTAACCAAATTGCTTCTTGCGATGCTTCACTCAAAGCAACGAACTCTGCTTCTGTTGATGATAAGGATACACATTCTTGTTTTCTACAACACCATGATATACAAGATCCATTATATTTGAAAAGGAAGTCGCTGTTAGATTTGCGATCTATTTGATACTGTGCCCAATCAGCGTCTGCAAAACCATATAAACATTTATTATTATTACAAGATAAATTTAATTTTATATTTTTCGTTCCATTCAAATATTTAATTAATCGCTTCAATTCAGTCCAGTCTCTATATGTAGGTTTACTAACTTTTCGACTCAAAATTGAAACTGCCGTTGATATATCAGGCCGGGTATTTATACTCAAATATAATAGACTCCCAATCAAGTGATGATATTTCTCATTAGATGGCATCAATTCACTGAAAGTTACATCATTTAAATATCCCACATCCATGGGAATTTTAGAAAATTTTCCATCGGCAACTCCTGCATCTTTAATGATTTTATTTATATAACTTTCCTGGCTGATAACAAAATAACCTTCAATCCCCTTCTCAATTTTAATTCCCAAATAAAAATTGATATCACCCAAATCGGATATTTCAAAATTAGATTTTAATATACTTTTTACAAAATCTTGATGTTCAGAAGAAATTGTTGCCACGAGTATATCGTCAACATAAATTAATATAAATATCCACTCACCATCTTTTAAGCACTTAAGGATACAAGAGTCTGCAAGACCCCGCTGGAAACCAGCATTTAAGAAAACATTTACCAATTTCTCATTCCAACATTTTGCAGATTGTTTTAGACCATATATACTTTTCTTTAGCTTACAGTATTTATTATTTTCTACCTCAAATCCAATTGGTTGCTTCATATATATATCTTCGTTGAGATCTCCATAAAGAAATGCTGTTTTTACATCGAACTGTTTGACTATCATCTGTTTTTCACCTGCTAATGTCAAGAACATTCTAAATGTAGTCTGTCGTACAACCGGAGCAAAAACTTCATCATAGTCTATTCCGAACTTCTGGCTAAAACCTTGGGCTACAAGTCTTGCTTTATATTTTGTGATGTTTCCATTCGCGTCGGATTTTATTTTAAAAACCCATTTGCATCCAATTGGTTTGCGACCTTCAGGAATATCTACTAAATCCCACGTTCTATTTTGTGCTAATGAATTTAGTTCATCTCTCATAACATTCATCCACTGCTCTTTATCTGTTCTCTTTTTAACTTCATCAAATGTTTTTGGTTCACTTAAATCTTTGGCAACTATTACTTGAAATCGTTCCGGTATTTTACCCTTTGTAGATCTAGTTGATCTTCTCAAAATTTGTGTTGGTGGATTTACAATTTCTACTTCTAAATCAGTTTCATCCGAAATGATATCTACCTCATTTAAATTGTCTCTCTCATTTGTTTCTGTATCAAAAAATTCTTCTTCATCATTTAAATCTTCAATATTAACATTTTCATGTAAAGCTTCTTCATTTTGATCATTTCGACCACATAAATTAATTTGTTTATTCTCAAGATCAACTACGATATCATTATTTTTATTTAAAAAATTTTCATTTTGATGATTCTTAGGTAGTATTTTATAATCACGGCTTAGGGTGATCTTATTTGTATTTTTATCCAAAAACCGTAAGCCTTTTGAATCCTCGGAGTAACCAACAAAAATCAAGTATCTTGCCTTTTCATCTAATTTCTTCCTTTTCTCTTTTGGAACTTGTACCAATGCTAAAGATCCAAAAATTTCAAATTTAAACGATTCCAAACGGCAATTTTCCCAAACTTCAATCGGTATTTTATTTCTTGATCTCGTCAATAAGTGATTTTGAATAAAAGCCGCAGTGGTCAGTGCTTCACCCCAATAACATTTTTGAAGATTTGCATCAATCAACATGTATCTTACCATCTCAACCAAATATCTGTTACGTCGTTCTGCTACACCATTTTGCTCAGGGCTGTATGGAACAGTAAATTGTTGTTTAATACCTCTAGTTTTGCAAAAATCACCAACCATTGTACCAGTATATTCACCTCCACGATCTGACCTTATTATTTTTGAGTATTTTCCAAACTTCGTATAAACCATTTCACAAAACTCTTTTAGTTTATTAAAAACTTCAGATTTGTATGTAAGTAAATATATTTTAACATACTTACTATAGTCATCAATAAATGTAACGAAAAAACGTTTGCCACTTGGAGTTTGGGTATCCATAGGTCCACATACATCGCTATGGATTAGATCCAAAATATCGTGGGATTGTTGAGTTGTGGATTTTGGAAAAACTTTTTTAGATAGTTTTCCTCGAATACAAATTTCACATATATTTTCACAATTACATTTGTCAACAATTTGATCATTCTTGAACAGTACCTTTTTTACTATATCCACATCACGATGACCAAAAACACGATGCCAGTAATGAATACATTTAATTAACATAGCATGTTGCTTCATTTCGACACTATTCGTATCCGAATTTTTTATTTTATACAAGCCATTTGTCATCATAGCTGTCGCCAAAACTTCATTTTTATTCAAAATTTGACATACATTGTCGTAAAATATAACTTTTAAACCCCGTTCTGTTAATTTTTTCACCGACAATAGATTGCTTTCAATGCTTGGCACATAAAGAACATCTTTTACTTGTATAATTTGAACAAATCCCTTACCATTTAAAACATTTATTTCACAAGTTCCCTTTCCACAAGCTTTCAATTCGTAACCATTTGCCACTGTAATCATTGTTTCAGCTTTTTCATTAAACTCTTTGAAAAATTCTTTCCTATTACATATATGACTTGTAGCTCCGGAATCTACATACCAACCGTTTTCGTCACCTCCAGCACTAGTACAAAAACAAATTTCTTCATTTATAGACAATTCTGCAACAAAATTTGTTTTATTTTTCTTTTTTAAAAAATTTTGATATTCCTGACAGTTTCTTCGTATATGACCCGGTTTTTGGCAAAAATAACACACTACATTATTGTGAAAACTTGCTTTTTTCTCAGAAACTCCTTTTACTTTTAGAACTGAATCTTCACAATTTTTCTTTTGGGTTCTTCTTCTTGATTCATCAATTAACTTCTCTTTTACAACTTTTAACGATGGAACACCCTTACTGCTCGCTTCTAGCGTTGTTACTAGAGCATCATAAGATTCTGGTAAACTTCTCAGTATAATTGCGACTTCCCATTTTTCACTCAAAACTTCACCCATGCTTGAAAGTTTCTTTAGTTCTGTTTGAATAACATTTAAATGATGTTCCATGTCATCAAATTCCTCTAACTGCATCTTACACAGTTTTTTCATTATAAAAACGCATTCACTGAAAGAAAATGTTTCAAATTGCGTTTTAAGTAATTCCCAAGCATCTTTCGCTGTTGTAGCTTCATCAATTATATTAAAAAGATCATCTTCTATCATTAAAAAAATTGAAGCTCTTGCTGATTCGTCTTTACGTAGCCATTGTGCATTTGGCTGCTCAGGAATTGCATCCCTTATTACGCACCATGTATCATCACGTATTAAAACACACTCAGCTTTTCGCTTCCAAACCAAATAATTATTGCGATTTAATTTTTCAAATGTACTTTTAAAATCTTGTGCCATTTTGCTTTCTGGGCCCATAACCTGTTGGCGCAGTTATAACAAAGTATTTTATTGTAAATTATAACAGAACGTCTTTATTAAAAGAATGAAAAATGAAAAGTGAAAAAATTCTAGTTTGAATGTAAAACAATATTAACAATGATTAATTGATCAAAATATAAAATTATAAAACAAGTAAATAAATTTAAAGTATAAATTGCTTCTTTTCAACAGAAACTCATTAAGAGGTGATTGAAGTTCAGCTGCTAAGGGAATAGATGAACGATAATAGTTAAACATACCGAGAAATCTTCTTAGTTCAGTGATATCTTTTGGCTTAGGAAAATTTAAAATAGCATCTACCTTTTCTTTTGAAGGTTTAATGCCATTAGAATTTATAATATACCCAAGAAAACAAATTTCATTTTTAGCAAATTCGCATTTCTCAGGATTTAGTACTACTCCAAATTCATTTAATCGGTTAAAAAGCTGTCTGAGATGTTTTTTGTGTTCTTCTATGTTAGATGAAGCAATTAAAAAATCATCAATATAAGGGAAAACGAAATCCATTCCTTCGCAAATTTGATGAACGAATCTTTGACATGTCTGTGCTGCATTCCTAAGGCCAAAAGGCATTTGAAGGTATTCAAAAAGGCCAAATGGGGTTATTATAGCAGTTTTTTCTACATCTTCTGGGGCAACAGCAATCTGATGAAATGCCTTTACAAGATCAATTTTTGAAAAAATGTTTTTTCCGTAGAGAATTGATTGAAAATCTCGTATATTAGGGATTGGATATTTATCTGGCACTGTATGATTGTTCAGAAATCTATAATCGTCGCAAGGGCGCCATGTACCATTGGGTTTTTTAACCATATGTAAAGCACTGGCCCATGGACTCTTTGAACGTTGAACAATCCCAAGTTCTAAAAGCTGTTCAAATTCCTGTTTAGCTTGTTGGAGTTTATATGGATCTAATCGACGAACTTTGCAATTAATTGGAGCACAATTGGTAATAATCTGGTGTTTAATATTTGTTTTTTTATTAAATTTAATATTAAAATTTCTTGTAATATTTGGAAATTCTACTAAAATTTTCTGAAAACAATCTGTTACGTTGCAAGTTTTGATTGTAAGAGAATCAAAGTATTTGACAACGCCTTTTGTGAAGGTTTTACTCTTTGGGTCTACAAGTAGTTTATTTTTAATATCAATTAGAAGGCCAAAATTATGCAAGAAATCATTTCCAATGATAGGGTCATCTACCAAATAAATGTCCATAAAAATTTGATTGGAAGGTTTAAGTTTAAATTGAGTAATTTAGTTCCAAACGTTTTTATTTTAGAGCCGTTTGCAGCATATAATGAAATGGATTCTGAAAGGCTATTATTTGCAAAACGTTTAGGAATAACAGAAACGTCGGCTCCAGAATCAACTAGAAATTTTAATTTGGTAAGAGGGTCAAAAATTACTAAGCGACGACTTTTAATAGTGTTCCCATGTTCACTCGTCGTCTTTAGTGTTGGGGCAATGAGTTTTCCGAATTGTTTAAAAAGGAACAAGGCGGTACGCATTTATTAGCTTTCTCTTTAAAACGACGGTGATAATAGCAAAGAGGTTGTTTGTTTGAAGTTGAACGCGGTCTTGTTTTCGAGGAGGACCTAAATTGACTTCGAGCAGAATGAAACTGTTGAATAGTATCAATTAAATTATCTAGTTTTTTGCTTAAAACCTCAAAATTAGATTCTGTTTTTATAGCTGAAATATTTGACTTTGAACATTCTAACATACCATCTGCCATTTGTAAAACATTCGTAAGGGAGGATACTTTATTTAAGCCGCGAAGATTTTGTTCGCATTCAGTAGGAAGCTTTTTTACCCATATAGAAAATAAAACTTCGTCAGAAATTTTATCATCTGCTAAATTTTTAATTTCTTTAAATAGTTGGCTTGGTTTTTGATCTCCTAATTGTAGCTCATCAAATATTCTGTTGAGTTTACTTTCTTGGCTTTCTTCATATAATGAAATTAACTGATTCTTAAGAGTAGGATATCTACTTACTTGAGGAGGATTACGGATTAAGTTTGAAATCTTATTGATTGTAGACACCTCCAAAGATTCAATTACTTTTGAAAACCTTATGTAATCTGCATTAATATTGAAATTTTTAAATTTTTGTTCGGCGATTGAAAACCAAAGTTCGGGATTTTGCGTCCAAAATGGTTGAAGAAATAATTTTTGTGAGTTTTTAATCTCTTCACTAGACAAACTTTGTTCTTGTACTGTTGATGGTGGTGCTTGCGAGTTTTGCCTTGTGAAATCATCAAAGCGTTTTTCCATACCTTGCATAAAATTTTGAATATGCTGCAAAATAATATCCATATCGCTATTTGAACCAGATGGAACGTTGTAAGGCTCTATTAACTCCATTTCGAAATCATAGTTTGGAATGTCATTAATGTTAAGTTCCTGCAAATAGTTTTCTATGCGCAAAATTTTTTCAGGTTTTCTTCCACCTAATGGCAAATTCCATTTCTTCAATAAAACTGTGATTTCCTCAGAGGATAAATCAGAAAGTGTTTTAGGCATTCTTAAATTCGGGGTCACCAGTTATGGGAATCAAAGATATTTTATTTATTTTTTATAAACTTTATTTTATTTGTCTCATCTAAAAATTGAAAATTATTGATTAATTATTGAAATTACAAACTCAATGGAATATTATAAAAAAATATTTTTTAACAAAGTTTTTATAACAAGTAATTTGGGGAAGTCTCCACACATGATTTTTTATATCATAATATGTAACAGCAGAGAGTTAACATTTTGTTTATATTATGTTAAATCTTGTTGCGGGGCAACCCTGAACCAAAAAAAATTTTTGGCGTAACGACGCCTTAGGAGGACCATTTTTTTAATATTTTTAAAGCATCTTGGCGGGCACATAAGGGATTAAGAACTGGCCGGCCATGCTAAAATTATAATTTCAAATGCTACTAATCAAATTAGGTCGCTCTACGTTTTTACGTGACAGCTGTAACAACAGTGTTGACAGCTTTTTATTTCAATATACTAAATCTGCGTAAAAAATCGCTGTAAAAGGTTTATCAATTGGACAATTATTTTTGCTGTTTTCTTCACTAAAAACTTGTTGAAATAATTTAATTAAGACGTAAAGTCGAATATTTAATTTAAAGTTCAAAATTTTTGTCAAAAAAGCACAAATTTCGTTTTGTATACAAATCGCTGAAATACAAAACAATAAATTTTGCGATTTTCAATTTGAATTTGATCCCCTGGAAATATGTGTAATTGGCATCACCGATGTTTATATGTATAAAACAACAACAAAGTATTGGCTACATTTACGTTTTTAGAGTAATCATCCACTTACGTTTCCTTTTACATTTACGTTTTTACATTTACATTTACGGTAGAGTAATGGATAGTATACTGGAGGAAAAAGTTGTAAAATCAGTTTTATGAATGAAAAGAATGACTGTTATAAAATGTTTGAATCCAAAACTGAGAAAAATATTAGGAAATAAATTATGTTGGATGAGGTGCATTTTTTGTTCGTTAACAATTAGAACGGGAAGAATAGTGACACTATTGAATATATTTGAGGGAGAAGGAAAAATATTATGATTCGGGTATAAACATATATTCATTTCATTATTTCATTAATTTGACAAAAAAAAAAAAACCAGGAAAGCAATTTTAAATAAATCATAAAGAGAATAGCCACCGATGAAATCAAACGTCGGAAAAGTTCCTGTGTGTTTTATTTTTGTGTGATTTAGTATAACTAACCTAATTTGAGAAATGAAATAAGGTTAAAATTAAATTAGAAATTAAAAGACATTTGTTATATAGTGAGTTGCTGTTATTGGATAAATTTTTTAATTTTTGTGGGTAAGAGATAAATTACTTTATAGTTTTTTTTAAATATTCAAAAATAATATCTTTTAGTGATAGACTTTATGTGAGGTTATCTGTCGGGCTTGGACTCCCTTCAAATATATATATATATATATATATATATATATATATATATATATATATATATATATATATATATATATATATATATATATATATATATATATATATATATATATATATATATATACATAATTGTTTCAAAAGTGAGTTTCATGAATTGTTTCTTGTTAAAAGAAAAAAATAATAAAAATATGCAATTTTTATGTAGAATGGCATTTGCATCCCATCGGAATTTAACCAGCAAAACCTGGAGTGTTTATGTACTGGAGCGAATTGCCTAAAGAGTCATATCTGCAAAAGAAATATTAAAACAAATATCATCTCCAAGCACCAATACACTATTAAGTGAAACAGGTAACCCCTAAAAGTACCTTACAAAAATTTTTAAATTGTCCGGCCAGAAAAAAAAAAAAAACTTATAAAAGTCTACAAATCTATAACTATATGATTAGTAATCCGACCTTTAACTACAATTAAGATATAATTATTATTTTTTTTATATTAGTGTTATTATCAGGGCAAGTTTTTATATGCACAAAAAAAATTGAAATATGCGCTTGAAAAAGCACGAAAAAATGGTATAATATGCACTGAAATATGCAAAAATAGCATGAATATGTATATAAAAACCAACGAATTTATGCATTCTTATATATTAATGTGTAGAAAATATGCACAATTATGCATTTTTTAACTTTTATCCCCAGTTTTTATAAGACAAACAAAAAAATTGACTTGTCAAAATGTATGGAAAACAACAAATAATTTTGAAATTTATTTGTTGTTTTCCATACATTTTGACGAGACAATTTTTTCGTTTGTCTTATAAAAACAGGGGATTTATCTCTAATAGATTTCGATGTTTATAAAAATATAACTATCTTAATTTTAAGTTTCAAATTTAAAGCTTCCGAATTTTTTTCTTTACAATATTTACAATGTACTCAAAATACTCACAAAGAAAATTTTAGAAATCATTTGATTGAACTCCAAAAAATCACCAAAAAATTTTGTTTTTGTTAAGAAAACTAACTTTTGTATCCATTATATGCAAATTTATGCAAAGATTTAAAATATAAGCATTTTTTGTTAAATTCTTTTGAAATATGCAAATGCTTACTTTCCAAGCGAAAAGCTTGAAAAACTTGCCCTAGTTATTATTATTATTAGTATTATTTTTGTTTTTATTGTGTTATTTATACTATATATCAATACTATAATTTTTCTTTTTTACCTTGAGAAAGTTTTCCATTTGTAATATTTTTATTTTAGTAACGGAGTTGATAAAAGATTTTGATTGTAGCGACTGTAAGATAGGATTCACAATAGGACGAACCACTGTGAAAATTATCTTTACCTTAGATCCGCTTGAGTGAGCTCAGTCAGGTGTAGACAAGAGGTTTTTTTATAACAGTATAAATTTTACACCGGAAACAGGGTAGATACTTATTGTGAATTAAACGGAAATATTTAGTGGAAGTTTTTTTTTAATAACGCATGAAGGCGATGAACTTTGTTTCTAAAAAGTTATATAGTTTTTTTTTTTGATATTGGAAGTAATCTAATCATTTATTTAATCATATACCATATTAGTTTATTTTAGTTTTTTTTTTTTTTTGTTATTGTATTTAGTTATGTTATCTAATTAGACTAAGTATATAGTATTTAAGCAAACTTTAACAAAAAAAAAAAAAATTATATATAAAATCTTATTAAAAGTTTCGATTAATAACGTCTGATCTATTCGATCCATTAATAAAAGACACATTTTAATTATACTTGAAATTAAACATTTTGTAGAAATAAATATAAATATAATATTAACAAATTAAAAGAAAAAAAAAAAGAAAACAAATAATTATTAAATTTAGAATATTATTAATATCATTTATATTAGATTTAAGTTTATATATAATAAATATGTTAATTTGATAAAGAATAAAATTATGAGTAACTAAAAGTATTCGTATGGGTTGTTAAAGACAGGTGAGTTTAGATGATGTGCGGTTTATAGGGGTCACCTGAAAATTTGACACGGATGTGTAGGTGACCAAGGTTGGGCAGGGCGGCTGAAGGTCAACACCCACCTCCCATTCCAGACTTGTTGTGTTGTAAGTGTTGTGTAGTTATTTTTTGTTTTGTTGTTTTTTTTTATTGTTTACAGTCCTGGGCTAGAGTGAGGGAGGGAACACACCCGAGAGTACGCCGACTATGAGCTAAACGGAGGATCACTCTAACGCCGCAAAAACGGACCACGTAACAATCTTAAACAAGGGACAAATGTATTCTAATAAATCTCATAATATTTCATTATTTTCATTCAGTTACAGAGTAAACATGTACTTTTTATTTAAGAAATTCGAAATTTGTTAGCACAATTTTAATGAAAATATGTTTCTGAATGTAGAATAACCATTAAAATAAAATAATTTTACAAAAAACATTGTTTAAGTACTTTTAAAAATACACATTCACACACACAAACAAACTTTCGTGTATGTGTATGTGTATGTGTATTTTTTTTTTTTTTTTTTTTTTGAGAGTAAATCTTATAAGATAGTTGTGTAGAAAAATCTTATCACAATAGTCTCATAATATTTCTTATAATACTAATATTTTAGTCTACACGTGAGATAATTCTCTCAGAGAGCGGATTTGACACTCTCTGTTATATATTATGATATAAAAAAAAATCATGTGTAGCCCCAGTGTTAGGGAACGTATGTTTTTCAAAGTCCTATAACTTCAAATTGCTCAACATTTTTTAACAATTAAAGCCCAAATTACAATAGCGCGTAGTCAAGAGCAGTGTGTGCTGCCATAATCTGCTGATTATCATAGTATAATAATAAAGTATACTCGTAAGACCAGCTGTTTTACAATTTTTTCATTGGCAAACCTCGCGGTACTGTCAAATTGTTTTCGTATTCACATGTAAAATATTTTTTGAGTTTTTTTCTCTTGCTCTCTTTCGTTCTCTCAGGGACTTCGGTTTTTTAAAGGGGGCTCGGAAATTATTTTATGAATTTTTGTTCTGAAAAAATGAAATAAATCGGTTCAGTAATAACTGAGATATCGGAGAAAACGCATTTTTTATTTTTAAAGCCCTTGTTCAAGCTACAGATTTTTATTTTTATATAGATCAGTCATAAATATTTTTATAAAATTTCGGTTTTTTTAATAAACCAAATTCGTTCATAATCAACAGTTACCCCTAGTCCCCACGCAGAAATTTTTGTGTTCGCAATTGTCAAATTCTATAGCCCAAATTACAATAGCGCGTAGTCAGTAACAGTATCAGCAAAAATTATCAGCTGTTTACTGTCAGTACAACATGTTGCTGCCGTTATAATTACAATTCAGCGTAGGCAGCCACAATTTACAACCACCATCTTACTTTATTCTACTTGTGTATTTTAGCCTCTCATTTAATTGCTCACTCTCTTTGTCTCGCTCTCAATCTGAAAGCAGCGCAGTGAATTTAGAAACAGCACGCAAACTGTTGCTGACCAAATGTAATCGACACCATAACAAACAGTGCTTTCTAAATTATCAGCTGATTATGTAACTGCTGCTGACTACGCGCAATTGTAATTTGGGCTTATCTCTTCAAAATGTTACTTTGAGTCTACATTAGACAAATTTTTATTAAGACAAACGTCAATTTTTTTTTGATTCGCAGGTAATTTTTTATCTCTGTCAATTATAGGGGAAAACGTGTGTCATAATAAACCATGCAAAAAGTACCAACAACAATCAAGATGGCGTCTTTTACCAAGCATTATCAAGACAACATTGTCAGAGCTCGAGCGCTGACAATTTTCTTTTAACGCTGTAAAATTTTGACGTTTGTCTTGATAAAAATTTGTCTAATGTAGACTCGAAGTTAACGCTGCAATAATACTGACAAATTCAGTCTACATTAGACAAATCTTTATCATGATAAAATTTTGACGTTTGTCTTGATAAAAATTTGTCTAATGTAGACTCAAAGTTACGTGTGGACCAATAAGAAATCTATTGCGAAATCTATTTCGCAATAAATGTTTAAACACAAACAACAATGATTAACATAAGCTGTCAAATTAATTGTTATTTTTTTTAAATTTTGATTATTCTAACAAAACAAAGACGAAAAATGCATTAATTTTGTTTTAAAAGGGCAAATAAAAAATAAAATTCGGGAATAAAATAAAATTTTCCTCAAAAAAAAAAAAAACAAATTAAAATTTTAATTTCTCATGTTCGTTTTCTCCACCCCTTAACTTTGAGTCTACATTAGAGAAATTTGTATCAAGACAAACGTCAAATTTTTGTTTGAGTTGCAGATAATTTTTTATCTCTATCAATTATAGGGGTAAACGTATGTCATAATAAACCATGCAAAAAGTACCAACAACAATCAAGATGGCGTCTTTTACTAAGCATTATCAAGACAAAGTTGTCAGAGCTCGAGCGCTGACAATTTTCTTTTAATGCTGCAATAATACTGACAAATTCAGTCTACATTAGACAAATCCTTATCATGATAAAATTTTGACGTTTGTCTTGATAAAAATTTCTCTAATGTAGACTCAAAGTAACATAAAGTTGGCAATAAAAGTTTGTTCCCGTTATTCTGCCGACGTTATTTCTTATGTTAGTAAATAAAAGTTTCTTCGTGGAGACGTAGAGTTATGGCCCAAAAACAAATCTGTTAAGAATATAAATACACACACAAACATGTATATTAAGCCCAAATTACAATAGCGCGTAGTCAGCAACAGTATCAGCAAAAATTATCAGCTGATCACTGTCAGCACAACATGTTGCTGCCGTTATAATTACAATTCAGCGTAGGCAGCCACAATTTACAACCACCATCTAGCTTTGTTCTACTTGTGTATTTTAGCCTCTCATTTATTTGCTCACTTTCTTTGTCTCGCTCTCAATCTGAATGCAGAGCAGTGAATTTAGAAACAGGGCTAAATGAAACAGCACTGCAAACTGCTGCTGACTAAATGTAATCAACACCATAAATAATCAGCTGATTATGGCAGCACACACTGCTGCTGACTACGCGCTATTGTAATTTGGGCTTTAAGCATTGTAATGACCAGGGCAAGTTTTTATATGCACAAAAAAAAAAAAAAAAAAAATGAAATATGCGCTTGAAAAACACGAAAAAATGGTATAATATGCAAAGATAGCATGAATATGTATATAAAAACCTACGAATTTATGCATTCTTATATATTAATGTGTAAAAAATATGCACAAATGTGCATTTTTTAACTTTTAATCTCTAATAGATTTCGATGTTTATAAAAATATAACTATCTTAATTTTAAGTATCATATTTGAAGCTTCCGAATTTTTTTCTTTACAATATTTACAATGTACTCAAAATACTCACAAAAAAAATTTTAGAAATCATTTGATTGAACTCCAAAAAAATCACCAAAAAATTGTGTTTTTTGGTGATAAATATGAAATTGTTATTGTTGTTTATTTTTTAAAAGCAAAGCTTGTTATGATTGTTTTTTTTTTTTTGTCATATTCAAATTTTCGTAGTTTGAAAAAAAATGTAGATTTATAAATGGGAAATAATTTATAAATCTACATTTACATGTAATAAAGGCGAAAATTTAATTATTTGTCGGTAAGATGGTGAAGGGTATCAAAGATTCGGCACAGCCGAATCTTTTTTCAATTTCATTTTTTTTTTATTAATCTTTTACATCCAAAATAAATAAGTAAATAAATTTATTTATCTAAATTGGACAAATCTTTCTCGAGTTATATTGGTATAAGCACCTAACAAAGGGGTCATTAGTCATGCCCATAAAAATAATCCGTACGTGATTAAAAAAAACTGAAAGCAGATTCAGGGTTAGCAAATTCCATCTAATCCACATATATTGTTAAAAGGAGAATTCTTTGCCTTGGGACATTAACGTTAGCAAAAACAATTTTTGTTTTTTATATTGTGATTCAGAACATTCAAGTTATGCCACTATTATATTTTTTGTGTTCCCTAATAATTGTTGAAACTGTTAATCTATGGTTGAAAGTTTTTATTTATATCAGTTTACTACTAAAATACATTAAATTTCGATTCTTAATAAAGTTTATTTAAAATAAAATAGTTAATTATTAACTTATTTTCTTAAAATACATCTATAACTACATAAAATTATTGAAAAATATTTAACAGGTAATAAAAGAGCAAAATCAATAAACGAAATTGCCAGCGGCATTTGTTGGCGCCACACCTTGTGCTGTGGGATTCACCGTCTGAACTGGAACAGGAACTATAGATATTTTTAGATCTCTATTTGAAGGTTTTCTTAATTCTAACGAGGCATGCTTTAATTGTATGGTACATTCGGGATTAGCATTTACTGCCGCCAAATTTATAGCTTCTTTATCGAACAGTGTAGCCATAGCTTCCAAAAGCTCTATAAAACCTATTGACAAGGCAGCCCTACGTATACGATTTAGCTCCTTATAGAAATGTTGAGTCTTTTCGGGCATTTTCTTGGCATGTCTAAGAACTTTTTGTATGTCCGATTGTAAACTAATGCGATTTATCCAGACGACACAACTTTGCGAATATGAACGTTTATCAGCCTTGACGGGAAAAGCGGCTGTCTCGCCGGGCAATAGATCCTCAGCAAAGCCCAACATTTGTAAGTCACCCAGCCAAGGTATAACGTTATTGCCGGGTGGTAAGATATTTAACATTAAATTTGATTTCTTTTTGGTATCGGCATAAGAATAAATGAAACCATACCAATTATCATTCAGCAATACCAAAGCAGCCAAGTTTTCTACTTTTAAAGCACCATGTAATAGAACACACATGGATTCCTTTTGCATTTCATTTAAAACTGCTGGAGCTTGAGTAGGTTTGGTGTCATTTTCGTCTGTTGTAGCTTCGTTTTCGACATCTTTAACCTCTTTGGTATAGAAATCTCGTATATCCTGTTCCAATTTCTCATATTCATAATTAACATTATTAACATCTAATTTAGAAGACTTTTCTGTAGATAATTTAGCGGCGGTACCAGATTTATCTGATGAACGACGACTGGGCTTTTCTCTTTCTACTTTGGGTATAATAAGATGACGACTTAGGGACGAGGGAGAGCCTATATCCGTCAAAGCTAAATAACCACATATTTCCAGTTTATTAGCTAAAGTTAAGGTGTTTGCAGTAGATTTATCGTTCTCTAGACCTGGTACTTGATACGGCTGTGGAGGCGGCCATAGTAAAACGGGACATTCCAAACGAAAATAACCACCACATTTAAGTATGACTTCGTAGGGTTTAAAATTAGTCTCACATAATTTCTCTATCATTTCAAACATGGCCGTACGACCTAATTCACTTTTGTGGCCCGGCAAAGAGGTCTTTTGTTGTTCATTAGCACTAGAGTCGTTGCCATCATTATCTTTGGGAGCTTTGGTCATGTAAAGTTGACCTAAAAAATTTAAAAGACACAAGAAATGTAATTATAGTAATATATCTTGTTATATTATTTTACCTTTTATGCCAGTAAAATCTAACAACTGCTGATAGACTGTAACAGCTCGCGTAAAATAAGCATCCCCATGCACTCCCAAGCAAATGAAATTCCATTTGACGGGTTTTAATACTTTCACCCAGGCATGTTCCGGTTCATGTTCCTTGCCTACAAAATTTTGTAAAAATGTTTTTAACGATGTCGCTCCAAAGCCGAGGCCACAATCGGTAAACACCACCACTTGACATTGGGACTGAGTACCCCAGTTGGTGGTAAATATTGTGGCAACACTTTTCATCAACGACATCAGACACAATTTATCGCCGGCCTCTACTTTTTTCACCGTCTGTTTGATTTGATCATAATCCCGGGTAAAATCCACTTTTAATTCGCATGTACTACTGAATGTTAGTAAGGCAACAAATTCCAATTTGGAAGTAGCAGATAAGTGTTCCAAGAGTTGCGAGATACCTTTCAAAGCCAATTGATGATAGGTTAAGGCATTCTCTTCACTGCGACCGGGTATGGTACGTTGCATAGATAGAGATGTATCTAAAGCTATGATAGTTGGCATGATGGTTATCAAATATTTAATTTCGCTTTAAATTGGTAACAATTTAAGAATTTATATTTTATAAAATATTAATAAATAATCCGGTCTACAAAATGTCAAAACAAACAAAATTATCTACAGAGATGACAGATCAAACTCTAGAAACTGCATCACCAGAGGAAAACTGCATTATCACAACGTGGTGAGAAGTATTGGAGGTATGCAGTGTTGGCGCTTTCTGTGTAATTATCCAAAAACTTTAAAAATCGGTGAAAGGCCAAATTTGTATTATGTACAAAATTTTAATGTGGATATACCTATATTCTAAGTTATAGAAATGTGTGGGGTTTAAAGTTTTAATGGATGTAACATACATATATATAACATATTTAACAAGTATTGGACCTTCAGTGCCAATAACTCGATTCAAAATTTTAGGAACATAATTTTCTTCTATGAATATGAGAGGACAATTGATAAAAACATAATTTATTGAAAATATCATTCTGAAAGGCCGGGAAAATCCTAAATAGTATACTCATGTACCCAAAAGTATAAAAACTGCATGTTATCTTCTAAAAACAGAAGTATTTATTTTATAAATGAATACAAAAGTTAAATTTAGTCACAGAACTTTGGAAACATTTAATAACCCCCATAGCGTAATTTGAAAAAAATGTAAAACAGCTGTTCTTACGAGTATACCAAGGTATATTAACTATTAGGTAGAGTTAAAAACACAGCTGACTTTTTTTTTCTTTATGTGTGATGACTGTCAAATCTTTTTTTTATATGGTGTTTGTTTCTATGTGTGTTTTGTTTACATTTTTTATATCATTTTTGTTATTGTTTCAATGTACAAAATTTGACATTTTACGAAAACAAATGAGAGAACTTTTTTTATTGTTGTATTTGTTGTAGAATTGCTCTAACCTAATAGTAAATAAGCCTTGGAGTATACTTTCTAATACAATTACACTGGGTCTCCACGTAATATTTTTATATCATAATATGTAACAGAGAGTGTCAAATCTGCTCTCTGAGAGAATTATCTCACGTGTAGACTAAAATATTAGTATTATAAGAAATATTATGATACTGTTGTGATAAGATTTTTCTACACAACTATCTTATAAGATTTACTCTCAAAAAAATACACATATACGAAAGTTTGTTTGTGTGTGTGAATGTTTATTTTTAAAAGTACTTAAAAACAATGTTTTTTTGTAAAATAGTTTTATTTTAATGGTTATTCTACATTCAGAAATATATTTTCATTAAAATTGTGCTAAAAAATATCGAATTTCTTAAATAAAAATTACCAGCCGTATTCCAAAAAATTAATATAGGTTTGATAACGAGTTACTAACTTTTTCATATGGAAATTTACATACAAAAAGTTAGTAACTCGTTATCAAGCATACATTACTTTTTTGTGAATACGGCTGTACATGTTTACTCTGTGACTGAATGAAAATAATGAAATATTATGAGATTTATTAGAATACATTTACCCCTTGTTTAAGATTTAACATAATATTAAAAAAATGTTTACTCTCTTCTGCCGGCGTTATCTTACATATTATATCAATGTGGAGACAGTATGTTAGGCATAATATTAGAGAAATTTCTATCAAGACAAACGTCAAATTTTTGTTTGATTTGCAGATAATTTTTTATCTCTGTCAATTATAGGGGAAAACGTATGTCATAATAAGCCATGCAAAAAGTACCAACAACAATCAAGATGGCGTCTTTTACTTAGCATTATCAAGACAAAGTTGTCAGTGCTCGAGCGGTGACAATTTTCTTTTACTTTGAGTCTACATTAGAGAAATTTTTATCAAGACAAACGTCAAAATTTTATCAAGATAAAGATTTGTCTAATGTAGACTGAATTTGTCAGTATTATTGCAGTGTTAAAAGAAAATTGTCAGCGCTCGAGCTCTGACAACGTTGTCTTGATAATGCTTGGTAAAAGACGCCATCTTGATTGTTGTTGGTACTTTTTGCATGGTTTATTATGACATACGTTTTCCCCTATAATTGATAGAGATAAAAAATTATCTGCAACTCAAACAAAAAATTGACGTTTGTCTTGATACAAATTTCTCTAATGTAGACTCAAAGTTAACGCTGCAATAACACTGACAAATTCAGTCTACATTAGACAAATCTTTATCTTGATAAAATTTTGACGTTTGTCTTGATAAAATTTTGTCTAATGTAGACTCAAAGTTAACGCTGCAATAACATTGACAAATTCAGTCTACATTAGACAAATCTTTATCTTGATAAAATTTTCACGTTTGTCTTGATAAAAATTTGTCTAATGTAGACTCAAAGTAACGGTGTTGTTAATATAACAGTGTGGGTTACTACTATTTCAAATTGTCAGGTCAATATCTCAGCATCAGGGAATTCTTGAATGGTCTTCCAAAGAAATAACGGTTCGTCTAATTGTTTTTTATGTTCCAAGAAATTTATGTCCTAAGTAGATTTTGAATCGACTTAACAGAATTAAAACTTCCAAACTTAGTAAAATTTGTTGGTGATTAACTGTTTCCGAATAATTTTTTGGCTCTAAATATGTTTAAATTTCTTTGAAGTTCTGCTTTTGGTACTCATTTACCTCCCTAACTCACTTAAAATCGTAAATATTTCCTATACTATTTATCCGATTGCAAAGATTAAGGTGTCAATTAAAAGCTCTTAAGGTTGCATTTACAAAAATAAAGTAAAAATAATATAAAAGTTTCATAAACACAACTTTTGAAGTATTTTATAATTTCTTGTGGAAAAAAAAAAACATTTTTTGTGGAAATAATTTTTCATAATAGTACTATCAATGGCAAAAAAATCAAATATATCGGAGCTGAATTAGGGTGGTCTATTTATACCCTGCTTTTTAATCTAAAATAAAATTATTTAAATATAATGATCGATTTTGGTACTTATTTTTTGTTGGGATCTTCGATTTTATCCATGTTTTTAATCACTCAAATCTATATATGCCCTTTTTGATAAAAAATAAAATTAGAGCTAATCAATCTTTCTTATCTTCTCTCAGTTTTTTTATTTTTGATATTGTTACCGACATTTAAAAAAAAAGTAAAATTTTGAAAAATTTACTGCTGACGCTATTTTTTTTTTTTTTTCTTTTTTTGTCCACACTGAAAAAGACTTTTTGCTCTTGAGATGATATACTGTTATTGTGATAATGTAAGAGGATATTATTCTTGTATAGGTTTAAAATTTAATATATTCGCAATGATATTGAGCTAAAAGTTGTATTGTTTTGCATAAAATTTTGTCAGAATCTCAGAAAATTTCAAATAAATATACTTGACCTTATTTTTTTGCCCGTACTGTACATACATATAAATCAAAGGAGTTAAAACATAGATTTCAATTCGAAAATAATATACTGCAATATCAAATGACTCGAGGGAGTACTTCGGTACTTTTGAATGTTAAATATTATAAAAAGAGTACTATAGTATCAACTTTTCCATCCCTGGAGGAGAAAATTTCAATCGTAAGCGTAGTTTCGGGATTATTCGTCCGCTATGGTGAAAATATATAACACTTTCAATACTGCCAACTCTTTCGAATATAAAATGTGTTAAAATGGCTGGTGACTAAAAAAATTGTTAGAAATAAATAAAAAAAAATTATAATTAATAAAATTTCATGCAATTTGTATACCCATCATCAAAAAGATGGAGGTATATTGATTTTGTCATTCCGTGTGAAACATGTCGAAGGAATCATTTAAGACCCCATAAAGTATATATTTTTTGGGCCCTGGTTCGATTCTGATTCGATCTAGCTATGTCCGTCCGTCTGTCTGTTGAAAGCAGGATAGGGCTCGAACGGGACAACGTAGGGAGACGAAATTTGGCTCAAATATTTATCTTATATAAGGTTTGTTTGGTATTGAAAATGGGCAAAATCGGTTAATAAACACAAATGGGCTTTGTGTTTGTAGTTTTCATGGGTGTCCGTGGTAGCTTAATTTCATATTTTTCTGCTGATATCTCTTAAACAAAAGCATGTACAACAACGAAATTTTGTACGGATCCGGAAACAAAAAATGGGCGTGGTCCGCCCACCTCTCATAGAAGGTGAAACGTCAACGAAATTTTGTACAAATAGTTCAAGAACCAATGTAAACTCGGAAACTAAAAATGGGCGTGGTCCGCCCACTTTACCGCCCATCTCCCATATAACGAAAAAATTGAAAAAGTTGATAGTGGGTATATAGTAGGGTATCCAATCGATTAACCGTCATTCGGTTATCCGGTTAATTTTTGTCGATTAACTGTCCGAATAATTTAGAACTGTCTATTTTCGAATAAACCGAATAATTTATGTCGAATAACCGGTTAACTGAAATGTAGTTTTCTTGAGTTATAAATTAGAAATTTTTTTATTTTTATGATAAATTTATGTAAACTACATCTTTTTAAGAGGTCTATTACATTCCAGTAAAAATAAATAAAAATAATTTTTAGTGCTTTTAGTACTTTTTCTTCTGCTTTAGAAGTAATAAAACATGATTCAATATATATAGAAAGATTTAAATGAATGTTCTGCTATAGACGTTGATATTCGGATGGTATTTTTACAAAGAAGAAAATAACTGAAACAAATGAAAACAATGTTATGCATAATTTTCTTTCTTAAAATAATAATAATTAAAACTAATTTCCTTGAACCGTTAAAAAAAATTTTGATGTTCATTGCAATTTTGCACAAAATCGTGAACATGACATGACATAAGACAGGTATCAAAAAATTCAATTCATTGAAAATTATACGAATTACAAGTTCAGTATCTTACTGACTTCTTTGGATGCTTTTTTTGTTGGGATAAAATATTTTATAAAAAGCTACAAGAAGAGGTAATATTATTATATCTTCATAAATAATTGTATCAATAGAAATTCTTAAAACATTACTTTGAGTAAAGTAAATTCAAAGTTACACAAGTCATAATACTTTTAATTATTATCTCCTAAATGTATCCAAAAAATATTAATTTAGACTTGTTTAACAAAATATAATTCTTGCACGGAAAATACACTTACATGAAAAATGTATTAAATAAAGCGAAATTAGGAGAATATTTTATAGTATTAGTTAAAAAATGAAAATTTTTCATACAAATAGCAGAAAATAATTTCGAAATGATCCCCTTTTAAAAGAATTTGATCTTATAATATGTTTCTAAATAACTATTTGAATAGATTAAATGCTATAATTTGTGTAATTTATATGTTTTGCATGTATTAATAAGGTTATACGGTTAATCGAATAGTTTGTCAATAATCGGTTATTAACCTCGAATAATTATTTGTCGAATAAACCGATTATACTTGGATACCCCAGTATATAGATTCGGCCGAGCCGAATATAACATTCGCGCTTGTTATATAGCTAATATCATTTTAAATGATATTAGTTAACAACATGTAAACAATGAAGTTATCACTGATACCAACTTTTATAATAAATTACATGTCAAGTCATTAAGTTTGGGTGTGAAATCACTAAAAAATTGTTTACATTACTCTAAAAATTTAAATTAATTTATTTCAATATATATATATATATATATATATATATATATATATATATATATATATATATATATATATATATATATATATATATATATATATATATATATATATATATATATATATATATATATATATATATATATATATATATATATATATATATATATATAAAATTAGTTTAGGAATCTAACTCTAGTTATACGCTATTGGCCTTGAAAACTTTTTTGTATTACAAATAAATAAATAAAGGATACTCATTTACCTCCCTAATTCACTTAAAATCGTAAATATTTCCTATATTATTTATCCGATTGCAAAGATTAACAGCCGTATTAAAAAAAAAAAAATCAATTAAAAGCCCTTAATTGTGTACAGCTTACACTTATCTATGGTGTAGCTGATGTGTCAAAAACAACTGATTAAAATATGTTGCAAAAGAAAAAAAAAACATTATTTTTTGTTTGTTTATGTAAAAAATAAAACATAAACAAACTTAGACAGATGTCCTACACCAAAATCAGCTGAGTCGACGAGTATACTTGTTCAGTGATTGTGTATAAATCATAGTATAATAATAAAGTATACTCGTAAGACCAGCTGTTTTACAATTTTTTCATTGGCAAACCTCGCGGTACTGTCAAATTGTTTTTGTATTCACATGTAAAATATTTTTTGAGTTTTTTTCTCTTGCTCTCTTTCGTTCTCTCATTTTTCCGTTCAAAGCATTCTGACATTGTGGGCAGTAGTTTTACACTAACAAAATACAAGCAATTTTTGTTTTTGTAGATGTGCGAGTACTTTATTATTTTACTATGGTATAAATATAAATTTATCAATTTATTTGACTATATTATTTATTCTTACCCCCTGTTTTTTTTTTCGGTGAAATTTACTTTTTTCGGCCGTATCTTCTTAACGACCCATAGGAATTTAAATATAAATAGTAGAATATAATCTTCAAGGTCCAATTTGAAATATATGTATAATAAATATTAATATATTTGTCTGTGTAACATAAAAAATAAAGAAAACTTTAAAATATAAAAGTGTTCAATATTGCACCATTTTCTGATTGGATATATAATCGTGATTTATTCTGTAGTTTAAATTTGCAAATGGAAAAATATCGGAAAATATATTATTCAATGAAGAATGTCTAGTGCAAATACAAACTTATTAGAGTTCTGCAAAAGTTATTTAATATGTAATAACCTTGATAAAATCATGTTGTAGTGGAAATAAAAAAATTAGAAAATATAGCATTTTGCAAAGATTATCTTTAAAAAAAATCGCAAGGACTTAAAACTACTTCAAACCTTGATGACTATGTTCAAAAAGACGTAAAAAATATTTTTTATTAGGCAAAATCATCGATTACGTTAATTCATTAATAGAGATGCGAACAATTTAATAAGTAAGATCGGGGAATATGAGATTCCGTTAAAACCTATCAAATATGGATTATGAAGGTATCACACACCTAGATGTCAGTCCGATTGGACTAACTAGTGAAATTATGTCTTAAAAAATATCCTTTACTTTTCGTTAAAATATTTTCAGATTCTGAGAAGAAAATATTAAAAATATATTACGTCATAATATTTACCACGAATTACAGTCTAATACTAATATTTTCGTAGAAAATCATGCTCAGAACTTGTTTAAAATAAGAATTTGATAGTTTTGGAGGGATGAGTAAGAAAACCATACTAAAACATACTTAAAAGTATTAAATACATACATAAAAGTGAAATAAAAAATTCTATAACATCAGCCAGGAACTGTAATGACACTAAGTATTATATTGCTAAAAATATATTTTGTTTTAATTTTTCTTAAGTGGTGCAAAACTGAACACTTTTTATTTCAAAAACATTTTATTTTTTTACAAAAATTATATTAATTTAAACACTTTTTATTCTTCATTACATTAAATAAATTCATCATGAATTAATACTATTAATTACTTTTTGTTATGCTTTACATGATAAAAAGATAACACCTTAAAACATAATCAGTTACAAAAAAGTGTTCACTTTTGCTCTATAGTGTAAGTTTTAAATTTATTGGTTGCTTTCTTTACAATTCTCGTTCTTTTATAAAAACAGATATTATTTTTTTAAAGCAGTATTTAAAAGAAAAATCGCTAGATCTATCGGAAAATGGCTGGACTGGCAACATTGTACAATTTTGTTGTGTGGTAAATTCATAATTTGCTTAAAGCTACCAGATTTAACAACTTGATGCTATTTTTATATTTTTAAATATAACTGGATTAATTTTAAAAATTAATATTATGTTTAAAGAATAAATGTTAATTTTCAATTAAAAATTATCATAATATTTAAAATGTTAAGCTTATTTTAAAGTAAAACGTTTTATTTATGTTTATTGCTTATAGATCTGGCATCCTTAAGAACACCAACATTAAATTACAAGTTTGTGGATGGCAATTTTGCTTGCTTTTTTATATTCGGGTTATTAGAAATTTTCAAAAGTATTTTTTTCCCATAAAATTCTTATTAAAATTAATAAAACCCCTTGAAATATGTAAACGAATGTGTAATTCATTATAATTTATATAGTTTTAAAGTGAAATTGGTGAGTAAAGTGTCAAAAATCGTACGTAAAAAATTGTGTTTTCTTATGGTCGTCTTCTTGTTCAATTGTGTCGTTGCAAATGTGTGAATTTTTTTTCCTGTT
Organism: Protophormia terraenovae; assembly: GCA_951394005.1. Classification (NCBI taxonomy): domain Eukaryota; kingdom Metazoa; phylum Arthropoda; class Insecta; order Diptera; family Calliphoridae; genus Protophormia; species Protophormia terraenovae. Next base: position 88,534,972 of record OX596074.1, read on the forward strand.
GAGGTACACAACAAACACGAGTGTTCTGTGGTTAAATGTTTTCATTACAGCTATAAAACGAATAAATAAAAGTGTGCTGCGAATTAAATTCCTTATAAAAATTTGTTAGCTTTTAATCTAATGGAATATAAATAAAATATTTTACAGTGAAAATGAACTAAAAATAACTCCGTATGTCAAAGTTCATATGAAAAAAAGAAAAATTTGTGAAAAAAATTCTAGAGAGAGAACAGAGAACCCGAAAAAAGTTTTGCAAAAAATAATGTTTTACTCTTTGTATGCATTTATTTCTTCGTATTTGTTTATTTAGTTGTAAATAATGTTTTTAATTTTCGTTTTATTTAAATATAATATCTTTTAATTATAATTTTTTGTTTATTCTTTTTTACAACAACATTTTTTTTTTGCATTTTCTCTTGTTCGTAATTTTTCTTTTCACTGCAAAACACAGGGCTGTTATATGTTTTGAATTACCCAACACACATATCTATATATTCATAACATAAAAAAAAAACAAATCAAGATCACCGGAACTATTGATTTTAAAATAATTTTGATACTGATTCAAGAGTACTTTTACTTGTGATTATAGTGATATAAAAAATATTGTCCGCTCTTTTTCGGTTTACGAGTTATAGGCCTTAAAAGTTTCAATATATTTCTACGAATATCTTTATTAATAATTGTCAGATCTTAATTATATTGATATCATTTAAAATACCATTTTAATGATATATAACAAGTCCATATTAATTAATTTCTTGGGAACAAAATTGACGGAACTTAAACATTTTTTTTGATATTCGAAAAAACTTATTTAGCGAAGCCGGTGTTCGACATACCCAGTGTCCTTAAGCCCGGCCGACGGCCCGCAACACAGAAAAAGCATTATTTGCGTAAAAAAAATTATATTCGAATTTTAATAGTTCCGGTAATCTTGATTAGTTCCAAATATTAAATAAAAAAAAATTATTAAACCATGCTAATTTCCTTGAAGACCTACAAAGAAATCTGTCATTTTTAGATAAAAAAATATTTTGTTCATTAAATATTCTAAAGATTTGAAAGGACAATATCATTAATGCATTTGCCAATGTACTGATTGATCATTTTGTTATTCTCTCTCTTTCAGATTTATATTAATCAAATTAATATTATATTAAGTTATTTAACATTTCCATTGGTATCTCTAGTTAAATAAAAAAATATATATAAGAAATAAATGAAAGTTTTTATTGAGGGTATTCAAATATAAAATGAACCCCTCAGAATTGAGAATGATGTGGATGAGTCAATATAATCCTGAACGTATTTCTCTAGAGGATGCAACATCATTCTTTCATCCAACTGTTGGTCTTTCAGTAATGGATGATTTAACACAACAACAAACTATGGTGAGTAACAGCAAATACATTAATAATTAATCATAAATTGTAATACTAGTCTTTATAATCCCCCACATTAAAAAACATCTATTTAATTTTCCTCCACTGCAAGTCCTATTGCTGATTTTAGTTACAGTAGTTTTAGTAAAAAAATACACTTTTTATAATTTTATTAAATTTGTGTATATTTAATTTTCATTTATTATATTTTCAATTAATTTTTGTGCTCTTTTCTAAAAATAAAATAAAATTGAAAATAGTGTATGTATATTTTTAAAAAACTTTTATTTCAAAATTTTATTTCTCTATGTTTTTTTTTTTTCTTTTTTTCTTTTCATATTCGTTTCAAAAATCAAAAAATCTACGTTTATTTCAACTTGGCTGTTTTATTAATGTATAAACAAATATATTTATATACTTTCCCCCACCAAAAATCAAAATTTTTAACTTATGATTTTAAAAACAATAAACTAAACTAACTAAAAATATAATATAATAAAAAATACCAACATTGTATTGGACTACATACATATTTATAAACAAAAATAATTACACTCTAAAAAACAATATATAACTGCTACTACTTCTACTAAAACAGGATTTAAATCCAATGATGAGTTTAGTTGGGGGGGATTTCAATAATCAGGCTGCAGCGGCAGCCGCTGCAGTAGCAGCTTCAAATGCTTCAGCAGCCGCTGCTGCAGCAGCAGCGTGTGCAGCCTCATCAGCTGCGGTTGCATTGGGTGTACAACCTACAACATTATTGGCAACAAATGCAAACGATATTTATGGTTTGGCCCATATGGGTGGTTTGCATCAACAATTGTTACAGCAATCGGCCGCAGCTGTTTTTCAAAATTACACCTCAATGGACGATGATGATGGAACCACAAATCTTAATAATGCCTTAAATGCTGCTGCAGCTGCCGGTGGCATACTGGTCAATAGTAATGGTAAACCTATTACAACAGCACAATTCTTAACAAATGATGATGGTAGTGTTCAACATCATCTGCAACAACAGCATCATCAGCAAATCTATGATCAAATGGATGATGGCTATGAAGATGGTATATCGGGTCTAACGCCCAAACAGGAAATCATTAATATTGATGATTTTGTCATGATGACGGATTCAAATTCATACGATGGCACCGATTTCATAAATAGTGATGATAAATCAGCTACTGGTATTGATATTACCCAACCGCATGAGGTTGATGATCAAGATCTTTTAGTGCCAATGAGTGATGAACATAAAATATTAAGTGAAGCTGCTGCTGCAGCAAATCGTAATCTTATAGCTGCTGCACAAGCAGCAGCCTCAACATCCGCAAATTCGTTAACTACTCGTGGTGGTGGTGGTGTTGGTTCAAGTACTCACAGTGGTGGTGGTGGTGGTAATTTACGTTCTCAACGTAAAACTCGTAAAATAGAACCAGTCAATCGGCCTGGTTTAGTATTGAAAACACCAATTGCCTACAAGGGCAATATAGATCCTTCTGTTATACCAATACAAAAAGATGGCATGGGTAGGTTTTGTTTTTATTTTATATTAATTTATTTCCTTAATTTCATTCAATTTAAGTTATTCATTTAAATTATTTATTTTTAATTAAACATTTTTATTAAAAAAAGAAAATTATACACATTTAAAAAATAAATCTATTTTCCATCTAAAACGAAATGGAAGTAAGTTTTAAATGTATATTACTTAAAAGAGGTATAGAAAAATTAAACTGGATTTTAAAGTTGGAATCAAAAGGACAAAAGAAGACCAGATATTAAATTTTGAACATAATTTCCGAAAAATGTTAATCTTAAATTTATTGTCAGAGAAAAAATCCTTTCTAAACTTTTCATAACACGGACCAATACAATATTATTCTATGAAAAAAATACATATAGCATTCTTTTTAATCATTAAATAAAACTGAAATTTAGTATTCTTTAAATATCCTATTAATTTCAGCTGTTTGTGAACGTTGTGGAGCAATAGGTGTAAAACATACGTTTTATACAAAATCTCGTCGTTTCTGTAGTATGGCATGTGCCCGCGGAGAATTGTATTCGTTAGTGGTGAATAATAAAACAACAAGTAGTACAAGTCAGCAGCAGCAACAACAACAACAAATTGAAAATATGGAAAATAATGTAAATGAAAATGAAAATCAACTGCAACAGCAGCAGCAACAACAACAGCAGCAGCAACAAAATGATATAGAATTAGCACTACGTGTAGCACATATCAAAAATTCTAATTATCGTTTTCGTATAACTGATCAATCAAAAATAACTCAAATAAATGGTTTTGGAGAACCAATTAATAACAACAACAATACTGAACTTAATAATGATAATAATCTAATGGCCAATGGAGGTGGTGGTGGTACAGGTGCTAGCATTACAAGTGTCGAAACATTGGATGGAACGACGGCGGCAGTGACAGCAAATACCACAACAACCCTGACATTACCGAGTGGCATATATACGACAGACAATCAACAATTGAACGAAATCACTCAAACGCCAAAAGCTCTGCGTATGTATCGTGATGTTATGCCGCAAGATGAATTGCCTCAAATACCAAAATTTGAACGTCTTCCCTCATCGTGTCCGCAAATGGAAAAAATAATTAGTATACGTAGAAAATTATATGATCCAACACACTCATATGATTGGACACCACGTCTGGGGCGTGAAGATTTCTATGCTGCACCAGTAACATGTTTCCATCATACACCCGGTTATGATGTGTGGGATAATTTGGGCATCGACATGAAGGTGGAGGTGGAGAATACAGATTGTGATCAGTTAGAGGTGATACAGCCGGGTCAAACGCCACACTCATTTTGGGTGGCCACCATATTGGATATACAGGGTTACAAGGCGCTCATGAGATATGAAGGTAAGTGAAAGTTATATATTATAGAATTTTATCAAAATTTGAAAATTAGCGCTCGCTCTAAGATTTATAGTAAAAAATATCTTCCAAGTGACGTCCACTAAGATAAAACATGCCTTAGAGCTGAAAGTTGATGCGTCAAGAATTCCTCGACATCTTGAAGAACAAACAGCCGTATTAAAAAAAATAATGTATGTTTGATAACGAGTTACTAACTTTTTGTATGTAAATTTCCATAAGAAAAATTTAGTAACTTAATATCAAACATACATTATTTTTTTGAATACGGCTGAAAATCTTTAAGAAAGATTTCAAAGAAAAGTCTAACTTTTACTTAACTACAGACAGGTACGCAATCGTCCTTATATCACGATACCTTACTCCGACTGGCCCCATGAGACGCATGGGACAAGAATATATGTATCGGGACCAAATAACAAATAATATGACCCAAAATTTGTTCAAGTCTGTTCTTCAAGTCTATCCTGGCTTTTTTTGGTTATTATAAACAATACAATAATCATTGCAAATTTACATATTTGTGCCCCAAAATATTAAATATTATCCTATTAAAAAATATCTTTTTATTTTGATTAAATTTAGCTGATTTTAAAACTGAATATTTTTGTAACTAAAAAAATATGTACAATAAAATGTGCTAATGTTTCTTCGGGTCCCATACAAATGCCCTCCTGAAATAGCCCTTTAACGAACAAAAATGCTTAATTCTCAAGTTTAATTTTGAAAAAATTAGAATATTTTAAAAATGGTATTTATTGTTGTGGGGATAAGCTGGTTTCTATGCGCATTTCACTGGTTGCTTATGTCAGATCATCAGGAAACCTTTTCCAGTTTTTAGAAAAGCTAAAGTTGTCTATACATATAAAAACTTTTATTTTATTTTATTCATTTAAAGTAATATAACAAGCCTTCCAAGGCCAACAAACTTATATTACAGAAATTAAATCCTGAGTAATTAATTCTTAATCTATTATATTTAAATTAATTATATTATATTATATTATATTTAAATTAATTATATTATATTATATTTAAATTAATATATACAAATATTAACTATTTGGCTCCCCAGCCACTTAAAAACCCGTAATTACGTGAGCAATAAAAAAAACACTACAAACATCAATAGAAATGTTAGATTCAATCCCACATAGATCTCATATGTATTAGTAATCCAAAGTAAAGTATCTTAAAAGTTTTAAACGAAACACATTATTAGAATGGGAAAAAATAAGAAGATCTAGAGGTAAATAATTCCACAACCTAGACACTCTGACAATAAAATACCTTTCAAAACAACTGGAATTAATTCTAGGAAGAACAATTTGGGGATTCCTAGTAGAGTGAGTAAAGGAAAATTCCGAACAATGAGAGTTCATAAAAGCTAAATGTACGAAACAACAAAGCTTTAACAAAGCACAACAATAAATTAACATTTTTTATTTTTCTTTACATTCTTTTTACATTAGGCCAGGATTTTTCTGACTTTCAGATGTAATGGTAAAGGGAGTAAATAAAAAATAAAAACAAAATAAAAATATATTACTGGCCCGGGCACTGGCTAATTGTTGTTGTAATTTTAACATAAGTGAGAATAATTAATGCTTATTAAATTGGATTTTTCGTGCTTACAATTTTTTGTTTTTACAATACTATCAATAAAAATAAAAAAATAACTTGTTTTCTTAAACAAAAAATTATTAACTCAAACATTTTCACCACTTCAAAAGTTGGAAGTTCTTAATAATTACTTTCAAAAAAGTGAAAATAAATTATTTTTTAGCGTGAAAACGGGTTAATAATTTCTAAGAAAATTAAAATTTTAATTAAAACAGAATTTTTGTTAAAAAATTTTATAAACATAGCTTTAAGGGAAGTATTTCAAACAAAATGAACAAGAAGTTTAAAAGAATAACATCCTACCAATGACAACCAAGAACTTCTGCCGCTCTTTTTCACTACTAAGTACTTCCTTCCAATGACAACACAATGTTAAATTCATGACTTTTTCAGGTCTTTTTCAGTTCCTTTTTTTGCTGGGAAGAAATAATACAAATGACATAGATTTGAATTGGGAGAGTTGTATGATAGGCATGACACAATAGGGCGGTAAATCTTTCTATGCTATCCTTATTTTTCATATATCTTTTTCTTTTCTTGGTCTCATCTTTCATCTTTCCTCTTCGCTCTTAATACTTCTGTCACTACTTCTACTCTATCACTCCTACGAAGGGACTAACAATGGACCTCTAGGTCTCCGAGTGGATAAACAGATACTCATCTCAGCACTTGTGTAAACTTTCTCTACCTATCTACTCCTTCTAAAATAATGGACGGATTTATATTCTGCACATCAAAAGTTTGAAAAAAAAAAAAAATAATAATAATAATAAAAATCCAAGTTTATATAACAAAGCTAACAAAAAATTAGAAAAAAATTATATCTTGAATAATTTTATTTTATTCTTACTCCTAAGACTAAATGTAGTGAAAAAAGTAACATGAAACATTTCCATCACATTACACTTTTAACCCATTGATGACCAAATGAAATATGTACCTCTAAGTAATTTTTAGGTTATATAATTTTCTGGGTAATACATAGAGCAAATTATAGATCCGTATTTTATAGAAAAGGAATAATGCAACAAAAGTGTAGAATATTCCATGTCACTAACATGCCCTCCAGCATCTAAAAGTCTTTAAAATTGCCAAAAGCACTGACAAAATAGGAAAAATAAGCGAAGAACAATGGGAGCTTTTACACCAAAACGCTGTTACTGAGAGATTATATCAACGCATATGGAATCCTACTTTGGTGACAGACTATTGCCGCTTCTTAATATGAGTAAAAATTTAAAATAGTACATTCTTAAATTCTAATTTAAAAAAAAATCCATATATTTTTCAATGAAGTTAAAAATAAAAAAAATTATCTATATATATAAAATAGTAACATGACTGACTGACTGAATGACTGATTCATCATCCCACAGCCCAAACGGCTGAAGCTAGAGAGACGAAATTTGGAACGTAGGTAGGTCTCCCTCTGTATAAATCCACTAAGACGGGATATTTGGAAATTCGAATGTTTAGGGGGTAAAAACAGGGGTAAAATCGGTAACTCTTTAACTCCCAAACTAATAAAGATAAGAAATAATCGGACAGGTATCTGGTACTTTTTTGAAAATCGGCCCCTTTAGGGAGAAAACGGGTAAAAACTGTATTTTGGTATTTTTTTGTCACCATATGTATCTTTGAAACTAATCAACATACAAATAAAATTTATGTCGTATTCATTTTTTATCAAAAAACTAGAAATATAAATTTGGTATTTTTTCGAATTTCGAACGTATAAGTGGTAAAAATCGTACCTATTTTTGGTACTTTTTTCATAAAACATTTTTTTTATATTTATTGACATAACCATATGCGTATTTTAATATGGGATCTCACTATAATTTAGAAACTCATTGGAATACAGTTTCTGATACTTCTATAGGTAAAAAAAAGTACCAAAAAGGGGGTAAGGCGGGAAATTACATTTTATTCAAACTTAATAATGAATTTTCCATTATATTAAACTTAGAAACATAAGATTAAGTAAATGTAGTCCTATGTGGATAAGAATTCACAAGAGTGGAATTTGTGGTACTTAAAGATAAATGGTCCTATGAGTAAGAATTCAAGAGGAGGGACTTTGTGGTACTTTTTGTTCTTCAAATGGTACTTTTTGAATTTTCTATAATTATGAACCTGGAAACATGAAATTAGGGATATGTGGTCCTTAGTTAATGAAAATCCATAAGAGGGGTCTTTGTGGTACTTTTTTGATCTTCTGATGGTACTTTTTGAATTTTCTATAATATTTAACCTAGAAACATGAAATTAAAGATAAATAAATGAGAATGTATAAGAGGCGTTTTTGTGGTACTTTTTTGTTCTTTTGATGGTACTTTTTGAATTTTCTATAATAATGAACCTGGAAACATGAAATTAGGGATATGTGGTCTTTAGTTAATGAAAATCCATAAGAGGCGTCTTTGTGGTACTTTTTTGTTCTTCTGATGGTACTTTTTGAATTTTCTATAATATTTAACCTAGAAACGTAAAATCAAAGAAATTAGGTCCTAATGAATGAGAATTCACAAGAGGGGTCTTTGTGGTACTTTGTTTGTTCTTCTAATGGTACTTCTTGAATGTTCTGCAATTTTCATCCTTAGAAACATAAAATTGAAGATGTAAGGTCCTAAATGAATCAGAAACCTTAAAATGGATATTGTGGTCTTTTTCTTTATTCTAATATACTTTTTCGTAATTCTGATATTTATTTTTCATTACTCTAAGATTAGAAACCTGAAATTAAAGAGATATTGTTATTTATGGATGATATAACACCACTATTAAAAATTTTCCCAAGGTAGTTAAGAATCTTAGTTTGTTATACAGTATGGTTTTTATAAAAAAGTCCCGCTAACGAAGTAGCGGGTTTACAGCTCGTATATTTTAAAATTTTGACGTCATGGAAATGTTTTATTTAACTTTCTGCACTATTTTTAGTCTAATGAGTTAAAATTAGGAAAATTTATTCACAATATATTTTTCTTATAATTTTTTGTTAACTCTGTTATTTAAGTTGGTATTTTTATTATTATTATTTTTTTTTTATATTTTTGATAGCTACTCAAGTTCTTTCAGTGCGATTTTAAAAATTTTACCATTTTACCAAATACAAATTTTCCTTCTACACCCACTCCTTACCCCTAATTTTTCAATGGTTTTATGAGGGTTAATAGAAAATTTTTTAATTTTTACAACTTTAAAGACTTCTAGGGGCTATGTGTGACAAGTTAGAGACTTGACTGTTACTACATTTTTGTAGCCCCATGTCTTGCCTATAAAACATGAGTAACTAATTTGCTCTACATAATACTTGGAAAAGTTTATAACCAAAAAACTCATCATGTAACCATATTTTCTTTGACCCTCAATGAGTTAAAAATGTGACGTGATGGAATAAACCGAAATGTTCCTGGTAATTAGGATGACTTTACCTAAAATATCTGCAACATCATACTTTTTTAGTGTTGACCTGTGTAATTTGTATAAAAGGGATTACAGGAAATCTGTTTATCTATTATATATATATACAAATTTAATAGACTTTGACCAAATAAAATAACTTTTTAGCTTAAAAAATATTTCTATGATTTATGTTGGATTCCAAATAAATTTTTTGAACTCCTTTTCTTCAACAGGTTTCGACGATGAAAGTCATGATTTCTGGGTGAATTTGTGTAACGCTGAAGTTCATGCTGTTGGTTGGTGTGCAACGCGCGGTAAACCCCTAATACCTCCACGCTCAATTGAAAATAAATACAAAGATTGGAAAGATTTCTTAGTGAGTCGTTTGTCGGGTGCCAGAACTCTGCCTTCTAGTTTTTATAATAAAATCAATGAAAGTATGCAGTCACGTTTCCGCTTGGGTCTCAATCTCGAATGTGTCGACAAGGATCGCATATCACAAGTTCGCTTAGCGACCGTCACAAAAATTGTAGGTAAACGTTTATTTCTACGATATTTTGATTCCGATGATGGTTTTTGGTGTCACGAAGATTCACCAATTATACATCCGGTGGGTTGGGCTACAACGGTGGGTCATAATTTGGCGGCACCACAAGACTATTTAGAAAGAATGTTGGGTAAATATATTAACAAATTACTTATAACAAATCTCCTACACATGAAATATTTTTATTTTAGCTGGTCGTGAAGCCATGATTGAAGTCCATGAAGACGATGCCACTATAGAATTGTTTAAAATGAATTTTACTTTTGAAGAGTATTTCATTGAAGGCAAAACCAAGACTTTTGTTGAAGGCATGAAACTAGAAGCTGTTGATCCTTTGAATCTCTCCTCAATATGTGTGGCCACAGTAATGGCTGTTTTAAAATTTGGTTATATGATGATACGCATTGATTCATATCAACCAGATGCCACAGGTTCCGATTGGTTAGTAATTGATAAAAAAAAAAACAAAAATAATTATTTGTTTTAATAAATTTAATTTATTTTTTTTAGGTTTTGTTATCATGAAAAATCACCCAACATTTTTCCAGTAGGCTTTTGTGCAGCTAATAATATCACACTAACACCTCCCAATGGCTATACTGCCAGTAATTTTACTTGGGAAACGTATTTACGTGATACAAATTCCATGCCAGCTGGTGAACATTTATTTCATCGTGATGTTCCTAATCATGGTTTTGAGGTATTTAAGATTTTGCAATAAAAGTATTTGTTAAATTAAAATTAATCTTTCTTTTTGTGTTGTAGGTGGGCATGAGCTTAGAATGTGCTGATCTCATGGATCCTCGTTTAGTGTGTGTGGCTACTGTATCTCGCATAGTGGGACGTCTTTTGAAAATACACTTTGATGGTTGGACTGATGAATATGATCAATGGCTAGATTGTGAATCTGCTGATATTTATCCAGTAGGTTGGTGCGTTTTAGTCAATCATAAATTGGAAGGTCCACCAACGCCTGCACCGGCGCCCACAAAATCAGCTGCTAAGCCCAAACCCCAAAAGAAACGCAAAAAGAAGGGACCAAATACACCAGCCGCTAATAACAAAAATAATCAAACCTCTTCACCTCAAGACACTCAACCTCAAGGTATGTTTTTTTTATATTTTGAATTAAAAAAAGAAACATTTTTATTAAAATGTTGCTTTAAATTCTAGTAAAATCCCGTACAATAGCTTTAAAGACCACACCCCATCTGCCTAAGCTTAGCATAAAATTGGAATTGAAACCAGAACATCATAATCCTGCCTTTTATGAAAACACCAACGTTTCTCATGCGACGGATGTATTGGCGGACGAAGATGCCGACGACTGTGAAGAATACGATGAAGACAGTAATAGTCTCTTGTCAAATCAATCCTCTTGCCTACAAAATGATCCCTTAGGGGCTGGTGCAACAACGTCAGCGGGATCTTCGTCTCTCTTGGTAAATCCGGCGGCCAAAGCAGCTGTGGCTGCTTCAACAAATGATAAAGTACGTAAATCTAAAAAATCTACTACTACTGTTAAGAAAACACAATCACCTGCTCCACCTATAGCTACACGTAAAGCTACTAGTTACATTGGGGTAAGTGGTAGTTTAACCCTGTAATAGTGCGTATCTCTCTCTCTCTCTAACTCGGTCCTCCTTCTAGAGCCATAAAAACTGTAATAAATATACATATGTACATAAAATATCATTTTCTATTCCATCCTTCCACCATTTCATTAAACAAGTATTTGTTATATTTTTGGTTTTTTGTCTTAATTTTTTGAATTTGTTTTTATTTGAAGAAAATATGCAAATTATAGTTTTTGTGTAAATAATATTTTGCAATTACCTTGAGGCTGTAGTTTATATTTATAAAAATGTATTAAAATTAAAACATCGAAATTCCGCTGTATTCATATTTCCATCTCTGGAAGATAGGATATTAAATTAAATTATGAACTAATTTTATTTTAAATCTTGCTATTGTTCCAATGCAGAACAGAACAATGTGAGATGCGACATTTTTTTTAAATGTAAAAAGGCCTCTTGCTTCCCGATTACTAAGATTTATATGTTACAATCTGTTGATTCTTTTGGTTAATAAGAGAAAACCTCTGGGAATAATTCTACTTCTTTCATCTGCGTTTTCTGCTGATATTCTTGACTTCGACTTATTTTCTGATTTTTTTTTTCGAGCTGAAATTACAGTTATTTTGTGATTTTATTCGATTGGAAGTATGTTATTTTTTTTTTTTTTTCGTTATTAAAAAATATTATTTAAAAAAATGTCAAAAACTGAAAAAAGTGGAAAAAATCACCGAAATGAAAAAATCGCTTAAGAGGAAAAACAAAAAACAAACACACACACATAAAGGCTTCATAACCCAAACTTTTTTTTATTTTTTTATTTTGATATTTTTTTTTTTTTTTTTTCCATTTAGGCGCCTTTGATCATTTTGACGTTTTGTTCATTTTGGTCGATTTAGAATTTTTTTTACGATTTTTCAGTGTATTTCAATATATTACTAACAGAAAATAACTGCAAAAAAAAAAAAAAAAAAAAAAAAAAATCATAAAATAACTTAGTTCTGCTCGAAAAAAAAATCACAAAAAATGTTATTCTCCAAAATTTATTTAAGATTATGAAACTTTGAAATTTAGAAAGTATTTTTTTTAATCTTATATTTTCACTATAAACATATGCAAAATAAATACCATAAAAGTTCTTTCAAACTAACAAATTGAATTGAAAAAATCAATAAACCTATCCCTAAAATAAATTCCACAACGACTTAACAAAATATAGGTTTTAAATTTGTTTGCGTATTCATTTTGTTATTTCTTAATTTTTGTTTCAATTTTTAACGCACTGTTATTGGATCATTACCACCAACCATATCCTAATTATTTTATAATTCTCATCATTTAATATATACTTTTATCCACATTTCATAAAATCTACTCTATTCATCCTCATAACAACCAAAAATCTATGTTTATATAAAATCTTCTTTTAGAATTCCTCCGTTAGCAGTACCAAGTATATACCACGTTTAAGTGATTGTACGGAAAGTGATAATATTGCTGAACTTATGCCCGAGACCTGGAATGTCTATGATGTTTCACAATTTCTAAGGGTAAATGACTGTACGGCACATTGTGACACACTGAGTCGTAATAAAATCGATGGTAAACGTTTGTTGCAATTATCAAAAGATGAAATTATTACCCTATTGGGTATGAAAGTTGGTCCGGCATTAAAAATTTACGACTTAATACAACAACTTAAGTGTAAAGTGAATCCTGGAAAATCGCGTATGCATAAAAATAATAAATATTTATAGTCTACTACCAATAATATGCAGATCAATAATAACGATATCATTATTAATGATACAACTGCAGAAACAACAACAACAAATACAAATTCAACAGAAACTACAAACACAACAATGATTAAACTTAATTGGAAATTGTTTATAAAATAGTTTTGTTAAAAATATTTGCTTATTTTATATACATATATAGTACATATATAAATATATTATTATTATTTTTTTTCTCTCTAATTTAAGTTAATTGTAATGTTAAACTAAGTTATATTTTTAAAGAAAATCTTTCTCTTTTATAATTCGATATGAAGTGTATAAGAAAAAAAAATAAGAAAAAGAAGAAAAAAATCAAAACAATTTCCAATTACTATTAAAAAAAAACTGAATACAAAACGAACACTAACATATACGTTTCAATACACAATCGGAAAAACTTTATATGAAGAAACAAACACAAGAACAAGGTATGTCATGAAATACTTTACTAATTTACATTTCAAAATCACATTAAGTCAGAAAATCGCAGAAATAAAAATTAAAATAAAGTATTAATCTAAGTATGAGTTTTCTTATTTGCGAAAATTTATGAGAAGAGAACAAAACTTTCAGGTGGCTACTTATTCTTAGAGTCTAAACCATGAAAACGTGGTTTAAATATTCATATTGAAAGCAAAGGTTTTAATTACGTAGTCTTAATCACTATCGTTTTCATTCGGCTTCTTCATATTTCGCTCTATTTTGATAATTCTCAAAAAATATGAAAAATGGCCACTAAACTACAATTAAAGCAATAAAATAAAAAAAATTAGAAAAAAATCATTGGTTCCACAACTCATCAAAATAGCCTGTACACGTTCTACTTTGGCGTTACGACTAATAATGATTTTTGTTCGAAATTGTCACCTCCAGAACTATTTCTGTGGAGGTGTTACCTAGACTAGAACTGTGATGATTTTTGTTCGAAATTACAACATTCAGAACTACACCATTTTGAGTTTAAATTTCGTACGTTCACAATATTTTTTATTCTCTGAAGAATTTCAGAGTTATGGATCAAAATTTTCACCACTTTTCGAAAAAATAAATTTTAAAATTTTCGGTACTAATTACCGAATAACTACGGAAATATTTACTGGACAAAAAATTATATAAATTCACCTCAAAGACTTATATTATATTAATCGCTATATATTAAAGTTCAATTTGTCTTAATTCGGCAAACTGTTCTTGAGTTGTACAAGTGTGATAGCCTAAAGGCGTGGTCATAGTAGTCATGCCCATAAAAAAAATCAATGCGTGATAAAAAAAAGTAAAAGCTGATTCTTATTTAGCACGTTGAATTACATCTAATCCAACTATTTTTTTTATTTAAGACGAAAAATTTTTTTTTTTTTTTTTTGCCCACTAGTGTATTTCAACTATTGGTAGAGGTATGCATGGGTTTCCAAACTTAACTGTGAATCCATTCAAGATTTGTGCATAAATTTTTATGATAGTGTCTATTTACTCGTAGTTTTGCCAGCTTTGAGATGAAGGTGATAAACTTAAATATTTTTGATGTTTTCACTTTTAAAAAAAAGTTTTAGTAAAAAAAAAGAAATCTTGAATTTTGCATGAAAAAAAATTTTCCGACACTTTTTTCGAAATATCTCCTAAACTATTGGGCGGATAAAAATTTTATAGTAAAGCGACTTAAAGCCAATGTTTTTCCACATATTTTGGTGTATTATATTAATCGTGCAGCAAATTGCAACTTTGCAAGACCCTTGCAAAGTAGAAAGTTGCATCGATTTCTGTAAACACAACAACAACCCCATATAATAAATTTTGCACAACTTACTTTGCAAGGGTCTAGCAAAGTTGCAATTTCTGAGGTGAATACCTTTACTAATTTTAACTTTTAAATTTAAATTTTTATTTCTTAAATTCAATTCGTTATTTCTTAATATGAATTTGGGTTTCTTATTTTCAAATTACTTTTTCCTAATATGAATTTGATTTTCTTATTTTCAATTTATGTTTTCCCAACGTTTCTTTTATTTTCTTAATTTAAATTTACCCAGCAAAAAAAGACATGCAAAAGCATGAATTAACGTGATGTTGCACTGGTTAATTTTTAGGTGAAACATGCATGATTTTAACATTGGCGTGTCATGGGTTCAATTTAGAGAAATAGCTCGTCATTAAATTTAGCGCTTAAAACCAATGAAATTTTAATGAATCGACTACGTTTTTTCAATGGTGAGCATATTCGTAAATGCACATTCATATACCACAAGATTATTTCGGACATAAGCTGCAGATTTTATCAAAATATTTATAAACAAATAAATAGCACTTATTTTTAAAGTTTATTTAATTCTAGTATAACAAATGCATAATATTAAAAATTTACAAGTTCAATCGAGTTAAAGTCAAATTCCATAACTAGTGTTTAATGTATGAATTGAACGTTGTTTTCATGAGTTCACAAATGATAAATTTCTTATGTTTAAGGAAGTAATAACTATGCATTTGAATGCATAAGTTTTAAAGAAATCATGAAAATATTACATCTCTTTGAACAACTTCAAAAAATTTTTGCTGGGTACTATATC
Source organism: Protophormia terraenovae (assembly GCA_951394005.1). Classification (NCBI taxonomy): domain Eukaryota; kingdom Metazoa; phylum Arthropoda; class Insecta; order Diptera; family Calliphoridae; genus Protophormia; species Protophormia terraenovae. Next base: position 88,550,771 of record OX596074.1, read on the forward strand.
TTAATATTAATTTGGATTTCGCAATTTCAATTGATTTTTTCTTAACATTAAATTGATTTTCTGAATTTTAATTTACTTTTTCTCAATACTAGTTTTGATTTTCCCAATTTAAACTTAAAAAGGTGTAGTAATTTCTCCAGAAGAGTGATATAAAAGTAATACAGAACTAGTTATTAAGCACATGTTCTCAAAATCATTTTTAAAATAATTTATATTCACGATACAGTTCTACTCCATGAATGCAAGAATTGTTTGCGATACCGCTGTTTCTATGGTTTCTATTAAAGAATTCAATAACAGCTGTTTTTAAAACAAGCTCTAAAAACTAAACTAAAAAACCATTTTAGTTACGAATGAAAAAACGATGTTGTTTCTACATACATTTTACAATATTAAGAAGCTAAATACGAAATTTATTTGGTATTTAATTATAATCGAATTCTCTGAAAGTCCCGTTTATAAAAAGATCTTCATTTCAAAATAAATAACAAATTATTTTATTTGCAGAACCTTTAAAACATTTTGCTTTTTTGTCTAGAGATTCGGACCAAAGACATCAACATATATATGCATATACAAAAACATTGTTGGATTTCAAATTGAACAAATTCTTGCGTTGAGTTTTGTCGCAAGTTTATTTATATCTTTTAATTTACTAATGTCCTGCAATTAAAACTCATAAATACAAAACATCTTGAATGTATTTCAATTAAAAATTTTATTCAAGTAAGATTCAAACAACAATTTCTAGTTATACAATTTTATATTAACAATTCATACTTAAATTTCCAATCTGAAAGTACCTGTTTCATATTACGAGAAGAGAGAATAATGTAAAACGATCAAATTTGTTTCATTTCGAATCGAATTACTAATTTGTTTTTCATGGACAGTAAATATTTAGACATTTGTTTGCAGAAAACGTCACATAATATTCTGGTTCTTTTTAAAGTTATGTGAAGGCGTATTTACATTAGTTTTTAATTAAATATGTAACCCTTCTTTTAAAGTATTCAGCTACGACAGCAAATGTAAATTTTAAAGCGTATTTGAGAAAGCAACAAATTAATTTGAAATTTCGAGATATGCCTTTTCTATATTAAGCCATCGTTGTACCTCTTTTTATTTGTGGAATATGTTGCGAACATTTACATTACATAAATTTTTTTTTAATTCCTTTTTATGCGAGTTGCTAATCTTAATAAAGAAATACCCCTACCAAAAAATGGAAGATACCATTATTTACGGAGTGATTTGAATATGTATTACCCAATCAAAGAACAAAAAAAAAGTAAAAATATTGATTGAATATTTCGCATTATTTGGTTCTGATTTTTAGTTTGAAACTTAGAGTTGCTTTACGAATTCGATGGACAATATTTTTTTGTTTAATAAAAGTTATTTTCATTTCGGAGCCTTAGTTAACAAAAAAATGTGCCCCATCTGGAAACCTCACATGCAAGTAACAGCATCATCTATTTGAAGACATTAATTTCAAAATTTTTGCGATATGAAATTTAACATATGACTTTAGGACAATTATATATTTTAGCAGGATTCCGAATCATGACACATAAAACCATCATTTTATGTTATCAGCAAAACAATTGCTTTGGATGGGAACCTGTTAAGTTAATGCGTTAACATATAAGATTCAATAAATCCGTATATCGACCCTACTCGTTAAATAACTTCCAAACTAAAAAATTGGTATGTAAGTCGGGGTTTGGTTAAGTAAATGGGCAATAGAGTGTCCCGTTGAAAAAATAAATTGTAGTCCAAAAATACGTATTGATGAGCTCAATACAGGAAAAATAATAAAAATTCATCTTCACTTCCCTACCAGCGCGCCGCATGGTTTGAAAATTACAGTTCTTTTTATTATAAATTTAATTTGTATTAATTAAGGACATTCTTAAAGTATTTTCAAAAAAATATGTACACAAAATTGCACTAAATAGGAAGAATAAACTCCATGGGGAAACATTTTTAAATATTTTTTTCCATACTAAGCTTCACATTATGGATTTTTTGAGGCCAATTTCGATAAAAAAAAAATCAAAATTGTTCTGTGGCCCAAATGTATGAGATACTTGATTTTTCAATCGCTGGTATGGAATTGAAGACCACCAATATCAAATTTATTTTATTTTTCCAGAATTTAGTACATCACTACGTATCATTTAAGCTGCTCACATCAGAATCTCATAAAAAAGGCTTTTTTCGGGACACTCAAAAGGGAAATCAGGTAATCTGTAAAATAAAAACTACAAATTGCACATAATTTATTTGTCCGCGCAGATATACATAGTTCCACAATATCTCTTTTTTTTAAAGAACCTCTAGATATTAAATCCGAAATTCATTAAACAAAATTTTATTACTGTTATCATGTTTTATAAATAATAATTTTAAAATTCTTTTTTTATGTAAATATTCAAGATTTTATTAAAAATGTTAAAGATTTTCTTTCACTTTGAAATATTATGAATAACAAAGTATAATTTCCTAGAATTTAGTTTTCTTTAATATAAGTTAAATTGCATTAATCATGTTTGTTTAATACATAGTTTAAGTTATGCCACAATTATTTTAAATATGTATGTTTTAATTTCAAATAGATTATTTAAACTAAAATAAACTATATAGAAAACCGCCTACAATAATTAAGCTTTTAAAAAAATATATACTTTTTAACTACAATATATCAACATATACCTACATACATATATACGAGTATATAATATTAAACCTCTTTAATAATAAAAAAATATAAAAAGTACTATATATATTATATAACGAGTCCAAACATACTTAAATAATTACCAACTACTTACAATTTAAATAATACTATTCATATTTAAAAATATGTAATATACATATTTCTTAATATGCAAAAAACAAAAAATAAGAAAAAATAAGAAAATAATAATTATAAAATAAATAAAATCGTATTTTAGAAACAGTTATTAAAAGTTATATCAATGAGTTTTTATTTAAACTAAGAATTACATTTTGTGTGAATTTTAGAATATTTTCGTTGTTTTTTTTTTTTTTTTTTTTTTTCTACGACCAAAATTTTAAATGAAAAATGTCGTAAAATTTTTTTAATTGAATATAATTTTTTTTTAGGTTAAATTTCAATTAAAAAAATAATTGAATATGTATTATTCGTAATTGAAATTGGAATTTCATAAATCCAGTACTTGTTAGAATACTTCGATTTTGAGCAATTTATTTAATTATAAAAATACTTGAAATCATTTTAAAATTAATTTAAAAAATGATTAATAATTTAATTGAAATTTGTTCGAAAATATTTTTTTTCTGTGTATATGAAAAAAATGATTAATAATTTAATTGAAATTTGTTCGAAAATATTTGTTTCTGTGTATAGGAATTAAGTTTTTTGAAAGTCGACACTTTGAGATTAAAACAAGCGAGAATGTTATATACGACTTGTTACACACGGAATGACAAAATCAATATTCCCCCATCTTTTTGATGATGGGTATAAAAATGTGTTATTATAAATTATAATAACATATTAAAACAAAGGTGGAAAAAAAAATAATATATATCTAAATATCGATAATTATGGGCGTGGCATGCTGTTAAAGACAAATATTTTATGTTATTTTATAAAACAAAACAAAAAAAAAAAATTGATTTTTGTAAATTTGATCAGAAGTAAATTATCATTATTCGCAAACTATTATCGATAATTGTTATGTTGGTAGGATAATAGCTTTTTAGAAATGGTATGATGTGTCACTTTAGCGTATTTTACCTATTTTTAGCCCTTTTTAGTTTTTAACACTTTTTATTGTACTTATGCTACATAGCACAGTGAGGCAGAATCGAAAATTTTTGGAAATAAATCTGTAATTTCTGATCGGCTGGTTGGATTTGCGTGAAATTTAGTATAGGCATAGCAGAGAAGTGTATGTTAAGTTAATAGGGGTACGGTCTGATAAGGTCTACAAAAAATATTTAAAATATTTATATATTACTGTTTTATTATTTTATTATTACAGTTATTTTCGTTCGAAATTTTAAGTACCTCAATTTTGCATGTTCTTTCATATGTATCCTAGTATTTCCGAACGATTTTATTAGTTTTTCTTTAACTAGTTAAAAAACAAAATTATCTATTGAATGAAAAAAATTTAAGTCGATATCTTTACCGAGTCCAAAAATAAACGATTTTGAATTTGAAAATTGCAAAAATTACGTTATTTTGTAACAGCATATAATAAGTTTATACTTTTCTAAAAGGTATCTTCACAGAGATGACTTTAAAGTAAAAAACAAGTCCAATAACTCAAGTAGTCAAGCCACACACCCTCCCGAACTCGACCCATTTTATATGAAAGTTTTGACTTTAGTCTATATTTTCTAAAATCCCAAAGCACAAATCGGGAAAAGGAATGCAGTTTAGGAATCTATAATATGTTGTTAAAAGTTTTCAATCAAAATCTACTGGACTTCGGAAAAATGTGGATTTTATAGACAGAAATGTGAAAAAACCCATTTTTGGAATTTTCGGTGTTTTTTTTAGGAACTGTGGGATTTCTTTTACAAAAATCTTAAAGTTTTTTACACTTTCTTATTTCATACGATAAAGTCTATATTCACCGAAAATTTCATTAAGATATCTTTACTAACAAAGATTTTATTACAGATAAAATATTTATAGTTTCTCAAAAAACCAATTTATTACAAAAATTTTACTTTAATTGCAAAAATCACAAAAAGTATAAACTCGATTTTTTCATCTAAATTATATTGCTTAGCTGACATAATTCTTCGTCATATAGAAAAAGATTGAAATCAATATCTTGTATAGAACTGAAACTATGTAACTTAAAATTTTAATAAGTCACGGAAAATTTCATTTTTTGGCGTATTTTAGCACACACACATTCGAACATTGGCTACGGGAACAAATTATTTATTTTTTTATTCACATCCGCAATAGTACAATGTTTTTGGAATTTCCCGTGATAAACAATAATCTGCTTTCACTATAACTCAAGAATAGTTTGCACGATTTTGATAAATGATACACCAAAATATGCAGATAATTGTCTTAAAGGTATGTTATCAAAATTTTCCCGATTTTTCCAATTTTTTTTTTTTTAATTTTTTCGCTACTAACTACCGAATAACTACGGAATTATTAAATCAACAAAAAATTATGTGAATATGGCACAAATATAATTTGAATCGCTATCTATTGGAGTTAAATTTATCGACATTGGAGAAAGCGTTCTTGAGTTATACAAGTGTGACTGCCTATGCCCATAAAAGAAAACCAATACGCGATAGAAAAAAAGTAATAGCAGATTCTGGGTTAGCACGTTAAATTCCATCGAATCCACCTATTTTTTTTATTTAAGACGAAACATTTTTTTCCACTTAATTGTAGGTAATCATGGGTATTTTAACTTAACTGTGAATGAAATTAATATTTGTGCGTCAATTTTGAAGATACGTAGATTGTTTTACTCGTAGTATTACCAGCTTTGAGATAAAGATGATGTTTTAAATACAAAAGAAATTTTATTAAAAAAAGTCAATTTTGTATGAATTTGATATTAGAACGACTTAAAACAAATTCCGTTCCGCATATCTTTATTTATATAAATCGTGCACACGTTCTTGAGTTATATTGAAAAATACTCAAAAAATCGGCTTATTTTTGGGCGAAAAATTAAACACGCCCATAAAAAATCTCAACCTGATGGGAAAAAACTGAAAGCAGATTCGTGTGTAGAATGTCGAATTCCATCTAATTAAAATCCTAAATAAATTTGGAATAAAAATACATATTACGAGCTTAGTTTCAAGAAACATCGAAATAAAAAGAAGACTGGATGCAGATTCATATTGAGCACATATACATATGTATGTGTCCTATTTTTGTTTAAAGGCAGCCCTATGCTATATGAAAAAGTTTAATATAACTTCATTATCACCATACCACAGTGTAAAAAATCATTTCTATTTTCCAAACAAACAAAAAAAATACTTCAAAAAAAATTATAAAAAAGCAATAAAAATATAAAAATTCGAAAAAGCATGAGTACCGCTAGTGAAATAACGGATGAAGAGAAAAGCTTTGTTGGGGAGGAGGACGAAGAAAAAATTAATATTGGAGTAAGTTTATAATTTATGGACAATTTATTAAGCTTTAACATTTTGAAATCATGAACAAAATCTAGCTTTACATTGGAGGACGCAATAGTAAAGGAGAGCGAAATGGACGGGGTTGGGCTATATTACCCAACGGTGATCAATATGATGGCCAATATCGTAAGGGACAAAGACATGGCATTGGACTATATGTATTCAAAGATGGTTCAAGATATTATGGTCAATATCGTTGTGGTAAGATAATAGAATTGCAAAATTTGAACAATTTTATTTAAAGTATTTTATTAAAGGTATAAGATCAGGACGAGGTATATTTATTTATCCCGATGGCAGTTATTATGAAGGTTTATGGCGTCGAAATCTTAAACATGGCAAGGGTCGTTATTTTTATTCAAATGGGGATACGTATTGTGGAAATTGGTATCGCGGTCAAAGACATGGTGTGGGTATTTATACCTTATCGTCTAATGCTGTTGGAGGCTTTGTAAGTTTTACCGGAACCTGGCGTCAGGGTGTACGTGTTGGACCCTTTCAACTGAATTATGGCACTGAGGATAAAAGTACAACTTTACATGGCACCTGGGATAATTTGTATCCCCAGGGTCCATGTGTTTTTAGTTTTGACCAACGTTATCTTCTTATGGGTTACTTTCAAACTCCAGGACGAGAAGCCTGGTTGGCTTTGCAGACTAAGAAGGAAAGAAAAGATCAGGAAGATGATTTTATGGAAGAAAATATGATTGTGGAAGAAACAGTTAATGATGAACAAGATATCTGGTCGGATGAGCCTTCTCTATGGTATGCTCAGGATATATGTGTTTATGATATATCTTTGCTACCACAAGAACCGGTACCATTGCCAATATCTGATTCTGAGATTTCGGTATGCTCCTTGTCAACTGCCGCAACAGAAATTTCTATTGAAAAACCTTTCCCTTATGCAGGAGAGGGTGAAGCAGAAGCTGACGAAGAAGGTGATATGGAATGTGTTCCCTATGAGTGTTCTTCAAGTGGTGTTGAGTCATCCAGTCAAGTATGTCCTCCCTATGGCCAACCATGTGCCATTGAGATTTCTACACAAAACTCGTGTTAAATATTTTTATTTTTGTAACAAATTTTGTTATTATGTTAAAAACTTACAATAAATAAAACAAATTTTATTTTTTAAAAAATTATATCGAAATTTATTTACTTTATAGTTTTTAGTCCTTTAAATAAATATCAATAATTTAAATACTTACAAAACTAAAATTTTGGTTTCAATTTTTTTACAAACAATCATAATGAAAGGAAAAATTTGTTTAAACATTCTTATATCCATAGCATTTTAATTCTCCTCGTCCTCACTACGAATCATAGAAAAAACTGGCCAGCGGATAACGTATCACAAATGCCAATATCGTACAACACACTTGTACAGCCATCAACATTTGTGTTACCACTTTTTCGTGCACTGGTCCAAAGACCACCAATACGAAATTAATCAATGTAAAATTATTCGTTACCACCCGACCATCGGGCATCTCTTGCCAAGTGATTAATTTAAAGGTCTTGAGTATAGTTACCATTATCTTGCCCAATATGTTTAGTTCATTTTTGTGGAATTCCGTTGTACTTATGTGCAGCAAATCTGATTTAGGATCATATTTTGGTAGACGATGCCTGGGACAGGGTACAAATTTAAATAGTTGTGGTATCGAGTAGAGGAAATTAATGATTTGTGGTATAAAGAAAAGTATAAGGGTTTTACTGAAATGACCCACAATGCCAACAACTGCAAATGTCATGCCGGCAAAATAACAAAAAGTATCGCCGACAAATACTTGTGAAGGATATCTGAAAATAGAAAGTTTTTTTTTATAATAAAAATTATTTTGATATTTATTGGTTTTGTTAAGAAAGTTAGTGATAAAAATATCTCCCCTACTCGAAGGCATAATGGTCTATTTGTAGAAAAATAAAAAAATATTCAGTACGGCCTTTCCTGACTCATTTTCTATTTAAATGTTAGTTAAGCTTACACTACCGTTCACTTGAATACGACACATACAAAAATGCTTTTGGCATTTAATATTTCGCTAGTGAATGGTATATAAAGCTAACTTTTTTAAATTTAAATTAAACTTTTTTTACACGATATATTATAATTCATAATAATTCAGGAATACGTTTAAACAAATTAAAATAATGTAAAAGTGTTGGCTCATCACATTACGACACACAGTGGGGTCAAACTCAAATTGTTTGGTAATAAATCTGTATCTCCAAAAATACTGCTAGGATTAAATTGAAATGTATAGAAGAGTTGCAGAGGAGGACATAAGCTTTCAGAAAAATCATCCTGTGATAACACAAGATAAGCTACAGGGTGTCAACTTTGACTATCTCGAGTATGTAAAAGTTTAAAAAAACTTAACTTTTACAAATGAAGTCCGATTTTAAAGATTTGTATACTTCTGTAAAGTGCTTGGCAAGATAAAGAAAAAATACGCGTACCCGCCTAAGTTATCTCTTACAGTTAAAAAGATATTTGCTATATATTTCAAAATAATATGCTGAAAGAATTTTTTGATTATCTTAATTCGTCTAGACGTGAAAAATATTCAAAGTCAGCACTCTGAAATTAGTATTAAAAACTGCTATTTTTCACAAAAATATACTACAATTCTTTCACTTTTTTCTCAAAGTTCCATTAACGAAAAAGTTCTTTTTTTTATATATTTTTTTTAAAAAGATAAAACTTCAAAAATATTTAATAACGAAATTTTGAATTAATTTATGTTTGCACCCTACATCAGGCAATGGTCAATTTTGGAAAAAGGTTAAATTTTTATCGATTAATAAAAAAATGTCACTCGAGCTTTTTTAAATTTATTAACGATATTTTATCAAGAAATAGATTAAGAACAATTTGACACTAAACTGCTTCCCACCCGGCCAAAAACGAATGCAGTAGAGCAGATTTCATGAAAAAAGTCAATATTTTAAGCGACTTTTTTTAATTGCATAAAAAAGCATATTAGCATAATATTATATATAATATTTAAAAATCTTTAAAACCCGATTTTTTGGCAATTTTTCAAAAATAAAAAATATTTAGCTTATTACGAATATTATCTTGTTCAACAACCAAAACGTGCCAATATAATTGTGTGTTACGTATACGCACATAACCTAAGTTGTCAGTTTTGAGACCATGATATAATGCTTTAAGAACGATGTATATATACATATTATATATATATGAATTGGTAATTAAGTATATTTTTATATTCTTGTAATATTTTATTAGTTTTTGGGAAATAGGCTGAGTTTTGCTTTACAAAACGTATTTTTTTTTTTTTTTTTTTTGGTTTTTATATCTTTTTTATATTTTTTAATTTTGAAAAATTGCCAAAAATTTATGTGTAAAGCTTTTTTAATAATTTTTGCAGGAGAGAAAGATCGATACGTATTTCATATATTACATAAGAAATAATTGCGAAAATATATATTAGCATAATATTTTATACAGTTGAAAAAAAGTCGTTTAAAAAATTTACTTTTTCAGGAAATCTGCTCTCCTGCATTCGTTTCTGGCCGGGCGGGAAGCAGTTTAGTTTACTTTTTCCAAAATTCACCATTTTCGACCAATGCTTGATGTAGGGTGCAAGCCTAAATCAGTTAAAAATTTCTATTTTAGCCATTTGTGAAACCTTGTCTTTTGAAATATATAAAGACAAATTTTTTTTCTTAAACGGAACTTTGAGTAAAAAGTGAAAGAATTGTACTATATTTTTGTAAAAAATAGCCATTTTTCATACCCATTTCAGAGTGCTGACTTTGAATATTTTTCACGTTTAGACGAATTAAGATAATCCAAAAATTCTTTCAGTATGTAGCAAATTACAAAATATTTTTAAAATAATTTTACCTCATATACCTCAGGACTTATTCCCGAAAAACGAAGGAAAGTCGAGCCAAAAAATTCAAACTTCAAGTGTAAATATCTTTTTAACTGTAACAGATAACTTTATCTTGACAATTTTCGAACTTTTTCAATAAAAACTTAAAAAATTTGTATTTCCTGGTTATTTTAGTAATGTGTACTAGATCTTTTATTAGAGATAACCTCAAAAATGCGATTTGGAATTGAGCCATAAAGGCTTTTTATGTAATCCAAACTCCATGCTTTGTTAATGGCTTCAATTAGGTCGGATTCATACTGTTTCCCAGATTCATACACTTTACGAGCTAACCATCCCCATACATTTTCCATTATATTTAAATCCGGGGAGTATGGCGGCCAATCAAGTAATGTCACATTTTGTTTTCTAATCCAGTTTTTAACCACATTTGCACTATGAATAGGTGCATTATCATGTTGATATATCCATGATATAGAGCTAAAAATATTGGAAAAATGGGGAAATGCTTTTTCCAGAACAGTAATATACGAATTCGCGTTCATTTTTGAAGGAAAATATTGCAAATCGCTTGTTCCATAGTAGGAAACTGAACCCCAGACCATCACACCTCCAGCACAGCTATGATGACGCTCCAAATAAATTTCGTCTTTTCGCAAATCGTGGAAATAAAAACTGTAGCCATCTGGTCCTTCTAAATTGAATTTTTTTTTTTTGAATCGAAAAATACTACTCCGTGCCAATGTTTTTCCCATGTCATATGATGCCGCTAAAAAGTAGTCTTTTTTCTTTTCGAGATGGGTTAAGGGGTGGTTTCTTTTTAATTTTTAATCGTTTAAGATTAGTAGCTTTCTGTATTACACGTTTTACTGTTGCTAAGCTTGTTTTATGCCAGTTTTTTCTTTGGTTTTAGCTGGAGATTCTTGGGAGTTTGAAGCACTTCTGATAACACAGGGAAACATAGATTCCGCGGCACGGGGTTTCTCAGTCAATTCGGATACACGGTATTAATAAGTACTAAGCCTCTAATGCACTTTTTTTGAATTGACTCTAGATTTGTAAAATTAAGGAGGCTGCACTATATATTGAAGCAAATCTCGAAAACGATTTGTCTGGTTTTGTTCAAAAAAATATCAAAAAAATTTAATTAAAATAATGTGCACTTTTTAATACGGTCAACAGTTATGGAGATATTAAGCCAATCTTTTAAGAAAAAATTAAATTTTATACAAAATTAAAAAAAAAAAAAAAAAAATTAAAAAAATTTTAGAAATTCGAAAGTGTAAAAATTTCAAATTTTTATTCCAAAATCATAAAAATAAATTTTGTGCAAATAAAACAAGATAAGGACTGCGCACGAAAAAATCCGTGCATAAAAATCTGCTTATAAAAACTAAACCAATGGGCGAATTTTGTTAAAACTATATTTTTTATCAATGATTGTTATGTTCAAATTCTAAACATAACAGAATAAATTATTTTCTGTTGGTTTCTAAGGAAATATCTGATATTTTCCAGAAATCTTCCAATTTAAGGTTTTATTGTGTTTCGGTCACTGTTTTGCTCGAATAAGTCCACTTATTTTTTAACTTTGTTTAATTTTATAAGTTTTTAATGTCCTTTAAAATAATTTTTACTAGAGCCCAAATGCAAGGAGTTCCGGACAATTTGATGGGTTAGCCTTTTCGGTACAAACATTAAGAATTTCTTTGCTACCACTCTATTGTTTTGTTGCTGTAATGAGAAGAGTAAGGGAAGGCCACAAAAAAGCGAATACACTTTATTTCCTTAGGAAATGGAGAAATCTTTTCCAAAGGCACTCATTCACGTATATTTCTGTGTTAATGGAACCATTTTTTATGAATGAAGTGCTTCTTTCTAGCATTTGCATATGGCTTCCCAAATCAAAAACATTCTTGGGAATTTGTATTTCTTTGATACACGATATTAATCTGCCACATTCCCCCTAGCATCTGCAATATACAACTCCTGGCCAGGAAGTTGAAAAAAGTCAGCCTGTACGAACGTTTCATCGTATATTATACACTAATCATAATTATGAAAAAAAAAATCATCTGAAATAATTTCACGTTACTTTTTTACCTCCAAATTCTTGCAGTCGTTTCCATTAGGATTTTTTTAAACTTTATAAGTATTCAGGCTAGATTTCCTTTCAACTTGTCTGATAAAAATTCAAAGCAATTAACTTTTTGTGACACTTTTCTTCCAGAGATGAGGGGATTTTCTCTGAAAATCCTTTCTATTTTGTCTGAGTCCTACAGCCTGAAGATACTATTTTTCTTCCACTACCAGGTTTTCATTCAGTGACCATGACTTCTTTGTATAATATTATGACCCAAGAAACTTAATTTTTTGACACAACTGCCTTACTAGCAATTGTTTTATATGACCGATGTAAGATTTCATGAAGTATTTAAATTATGAGTTTTCGTGTTTTTTGTTCAATTTCCATTTTAAGAAAAACTAATTTTGCTATAACTATGAAACTTAGCACATGGCTAGTGAGCATAATGACAAATGTAAACCAGTTAACAGAATTATTTATTTTTCACCACATCAAAAGTTATAAGCCCAAGAGCATGCACGGATTTTTTCGTGTCACAAATTAGTGAAAATACTCATTTACAAGTTACATAGAAAAATTAAAAAATCACACTAATTTTTTTTATTTTTTGAACCCTTCACCACAGGTGTAAAGGGTATATATAAGTTTGTCATTCCGTTTGTAATTTCCACAATTTTCGTCGGAGAGCAAAAAATATTTTCTTTGCTATTTTCGGGATCCTTGTAAGAAATTATGATGATAGGACCATGTCCGTCCGTCCCTGTGTCGGTTGAAATGGCGTTTATGAAGCCCACCGATAATTGCCATATACAATATATATATCAAGCAATCGGAAATCCTTTCGGTTCATAAATAGAAATAGTTTCTGAAGCCCCTACATATATTCTAGGGACTTCGTTTTAGCAAAGAAGGCTCGGACATTTGATTTTTTGAAGCCCTTGTTTAAGCTACAGATTTTTATTTTTATACAGATAGGTCATACACTAGGAAGCAGAAGTCTGCGTACGAACATATGAAAGACATTATTGACGCAAGTTTTCTATATATCCTTTAAGATTTTTGGAATTTTTACAGCTCTATATGATAGCTTAAATCTTTAACAATATTTAAGTAAAACATCAACTTTAGAAAAGTGAATAGATTCGCGGTTATCCAAAAATATTAAAATAAAGTCATATAATTATAAAGCAAAAGTCTGCGTACATTGTTGAAAAATCTAATTTTTTCGCGGATTTTTGAGCTTTTTGTTGCGTTTAAACTTGTTGCGTTTTAAATTTCTATTGTTTACTTAATTGTTGTTTAAAATTTTCCACTATAATTAAAGATGTTTTCGTAATAAATCAAGGAAGAAATTAATTTATTCTTACTGAAAGTATGAACTTAATTTTTGTAAGGATGCTGAATAAAACATTCAGAAATATTAATAGAAAACCATTTGTCTGTCTAAGGAAAATTAGTATTAATCGAAATAATAGGGTCATTTTCACTTAAATCACGTTTTGGAGAAATTAACGACATGAATTAATGAAAAAATTTAAATGCGGTCATGTTTTACGTGAAAAAATCGGGAAAAACAGCTATAAAATTTACAAAAATATTAAATTCGAATAAAGTAAGAGTATTTCAGATAGAATCAATCACAAATATTGTTTGCATTCTTGATTCTCGCGGTATACTTGTACCTAGAAAATATTTTTATATATTATAAATGAATAGAAAATAACCAGGTTTTCTTATAATGGTACTATTTCATTAATAGCATGATCCGATTTTCTTACTATGTTGTTTTATGGCCTTATTTAGAGAGAAACACATTTAGCATCATCTTAGAATACACCTTTTTTAGAAATTCTATTGATTTTTTCGCTTTTATGCAGAGAGAATATATTTTTTGTTTTATTTTTTTAATAAAGCATAAGTCTGGTATTATAGCATAAAGCCTAATATTTAATGATATCTTTTTTACAATCTCAACAAAAATACATTTCAATTTAAATAGATCTTCATAATTTAGTAAATTTTATAGCGGTTTATTCCGATTTTTGACGTATAACATGACCTGAATATTTATTTTGTTTTAATACATATTTGTTTGCTACATATTTATAGAACCTAAATTTAATATTCTTGTATAACCGCGAATCTATTCATATTTTAAACTTAATATTTTACTATATTATTGTCAAGGATGTAAGCTATTACATAGAGCTGTAAAAAATCAAAATCTTTAAAGATATAATAGAGAAATTACGACAAACGATATTGTTCAATAGTTCATACGAAGATTTATGCTTCGTAGTGTAAATATTTTTATAAAATTTAGGTTTTTTGAATCAACCAAATTAGTTCATAAACAACCGACTTATGGGTCAAAAACTAAAAAAAAATCTGTTAACAATATAAATACACAAACAAACATTTATATTAAGCATTGTAATGACTATTTTTTTTTTGTTTAGGAAAGTAGCAACAGCAGTAATATAATGATTAACGTTGTTATTTTTTTAAAGCAAAGCTTGTGTGATTGTTTATTTTGTTTTTTCGTATTCAAATTATCGTAGTTTGAAAAAAATGTAGATTTATAAATTTGAAAGTATGAAAGCATACGTTATGGCGAAAATTTTATAATTTGTCGGTAAGATGGTGAAGGCACACCCGAATATTTTTTTAATTTCATTTAATTTTTCTATGTAACTTGTTAATGAATATTTTCACTAATTTTTGAATAAAATCAAAACTTAGGCATTGATTTTAATAAAATATGTCTTGTTTTATTTGCAACAAAGTTTTCTCTATGTGTAAATAATAAAATTTAAAATTTTTGACACTTTCGAATTTTTTTTTTCTTGAAATTTTGTATAAAATTTCCGTTTTCTCAAAAGATGGGCTTAATATCTCCAACTGTTGACCATATTAAAAAGTAATATAAGAACGACTTAAAGATAATTTTAGTTAGAATTTTTTGATATTTTTTTGAAGAAAATCACACAACACGTTTTCGAGATATGCTTCAATATATAGTGCAGTCTCCTTAATTTTACAAATCGCGATTTACCGCGGGAACTAGAGTCAAAAAAAGTGGATTAGAATACATATTAACACCGTATATCCGAATTGACTGAAAAACCTCGTGCCGCAGAAATTTTTTCTCATTTTGTAACTCTGTATAATTGCTCTTCTATCTGCAGCCGAAAGAACAGTATAGGTACCTCCTTTCATATTTTTTCCATAATTGGATGAATTACGGAGATAATTACTGACTACACAACGAGTTCGACCAATTTTATTTGCTATTTGGCTAATATTTAGCCCACATTCCTTATAGACTTTGATTTTGCCTGATTTGACAACGCTTTTTTCTTCCTATTTTGTAGAATTCAAAACAAACTAGTTTAATTTTTATTACAATCAATAAAAAACATACTTTTTATAAATGTTAATTTGTACAAAATAAAATAGATAGCAAAATGTATTCTGATGAGCTAAAAAAAAATCACTTTTTTTAAAGAAGTTATATTAACTTAATTAAATTTATAAAAGCAAACTTTAAAAATGCTTTATTTAATCTAAATGAAGGACATTCATGTTAACATCAAACTGAAACTGTAAAAACCTTAAATACTCTTGAATTTTAAGAGGGAAACAGGAAAATCTGAATAACATTTATGTCGTATTCAGATGAGCGGTAGTGTATGATATAATAGTTGATTATATTTAAATTCCGTTATTTTCAGTTAAGTACTTATCTCAAAATATTTTCAGTAAAAAGAGTACATAGAAGTTTGTATTTTTTGGGATAAATGATAATTTCTTGAAAAACTTTAAATATAGAATGTTATATAATAAATATACCAGGGGTACCTTTTATATTTTGCGAAACTGCTAAGCTACGCCACTTATGTTAGATATGTCAACGGAATCATAAAATATGATGTTTTTAAGGTCTTATAAAGGTCCTAAATTTAATTTTACAAATAATTTTGTATAACTTTTGATGTGGATTAATTAAAAAGCTATATCTTTTTAAACTCCAATTAAGTTTTAGAAATTAAGTTCCAAATGTTATCTTATATCGCGGAGTCCATTCATGGATATTGTTGACTCAAGAATAAAATTTATAAAGGTCTTCTAAAAACGGTTGTCTTGTTAAAAAACACTGATGTTGCGGATGCACAGATTATGCAACACCAACATATGAGATGACGTTTGATCGAGAAGTTCCAATTCCACTAAAAACTATTCAATATTCCATAAATATTTGGGTGTCCAGAACAATCTTCCTCTTTTAATCCCATATAAGTTTAAAATTGTTTGCAGTAGATATAGCTGATTTTTGCAAGAAAAGGAAGAAAAAATCGGTCTTATGTCCTTGGTCGTGTTTATGAGATTTTTATATATGACAAAATTTGTATCTATGCGAAAGATTCCGAAAGAAAATATCAGTCATTAGTGTTACTCCTTCAAATTTTTACCAAACCTATTAAAGTTCCACCCAGACAAAGTATTAAAAATAAAACGGTCATTTATTTCTTGAGAAGTCAGGACACTTTGGTAGTGTTCGTTTAGAATATAAAAGTACTATTAGTTGCAAATATTATGCCAACATTTGTTTGTTTGCCAATCCTACATCATTCTCCACTACGATAATAGTAGCTTTTACACCGCCAATATTATCATCGAATTGTAGGATTTTCCGCGATGCAACTCTGCTTGATTATCCAATTATTTCATGGCATTACCCACCAGTATCAAAAAAAATTGCATGGATAACTTATTTCGACATTTGGAAAATCGGTTTTTGCAACAAAAATACATGTTTTTGAGGTGCATCAATCAAGATGGAAAAACTGCCTTTAAACTAAAGTTCTAACGCATCAGAAATGGTATGGACTGTCATGAATACTACTCTAGGAAAAAATAATGTCCTTTTTCAAAAGAAATATTACCGTTTTATACTTTTTTCGCAACATATAAAAGGCACCCCTCGTATAATATATTTTAAAAGTTTTTTTTTTACAAAAAGTGACCAGGAAAGAACATCGATATTCGGGATAATTCGATAATCCGAATAGGAGTCTGCAATTAATTATCCAGATTATCGAGTTTATACTGTATATATTTTCTTTTTTAAATAGAATAACTAATCGATTTACTACTCGAACCGTATCGAAAAAAAATCTTATAACAATCGATTTTTAATATGAAATTAAATAATAACAGATTAAGCTTATTTTCTGAAAAATCGCAATATTTATCGAGTTATAAATGATTTTAGTTTTTAATGATTTTTGCATATAAAAATCGATTTTTGGTATGAAATATAAGTGATCACAGATTAAGCTTTTAGTTTTTTAAAATAGCAATATTTATCGAGACATAAAGGTTTTATGTTTTCAGAAAAAAATTGTTTTGGGTATGAAATATATAGATTTCAGTTTTTGTGGATTTTTTTATTTTCGTATAAGACGTAATTGATCACAGATCCTGCATATTTTCTTAAATATCACAGTATTTATTTACGAGCATATGCAATGCCGCTTTCTGATAAAAATTTTAAAATCTGGCTCCGTTAGTATTTGTAGGACGAAAAGATTTTAATTTTCTACGTCGTCTGGGAGCTTCAGAAAGTTCTGGAAAGTAAAAAATGCTTAGCAAATTATATATATAGATAAAGGAATTTAATTTTCATTGTAATTTCTTAATGTATGTTCAGACTAGTCAAATATTTTACCAAAATGATGTGGCATAGAAAATGCTCCACTGACTCTTCCTCATCATAACAACTTCTGCAGAAGTTGTTGAAAGGTAGCCCTAATTTCACAGAATGTGTACCAGCAACCCACAGCCTTGTGACAACGGATACTCGAATGTGTAACAGGTGCCTTGATAGTCACAAGATGAGGTTTGACCGAAATCCATCATAATAAGGTCATATTTGCCTCGAGGTGGAACATGTGGATATTTTTGTCCATCTATCCTGTGTAATCCTCGATAAGTTCAGCAATATTGTCGATCTTCGGAAATAAAACGGTACTTCGACCAATTGATCCGCATGTTCATGTCGAAGAAGAGAATCGTTTCTGGCCAGTTTCCCGGGGTATTTCATTGATCCCTAACCCAGACTAGCTCCAGGTTTGAATGTCTCGCCATCTCGTTTAGAGATGTCCGGTATTCATGTACCAGCCTGGATGTCGAAAAGAACCCCGAGAGCGATTTGATTGCTACTTGACTGTCCATAGAGATTTGGATATCCACAGCGAATACCCTATAGTACATCAATCAGTTCACCGCTATTTTTATGGCCGAGATCTCTGCTTGAAGAATACTGCAGTGATCCGGCAATTTAAAGAATACTTTTCCTATATGCGGAAAAAAACTTTTTTGTAGAACTAGTGATCATGCAAATTTGGTTTTATAAAACTCGTAGACCTATATTTTAAACAACAGTTTTATTATTTTTTTTTTTTTTATTAATTCTTTTTCAGTAGTTTTATTTAAACAACATAAAGGGTTTATAAAATACATATATTACTTAATTTAAATGACAAACTATTAAAAACTAAAATATTTTGCTAAATTTTAAAAATAATTACTAATTTTACTCTTATTTTGGCGGTGTGTATAAATTAACAAATGCTTTTTTAGTTAAATAAAATTTTTATTAAAAAAAAAAAAGAGTAAATTAAAAACAAAATCATCACAATTAAAATGCTTGTTATATGACCAGAACTATTTTAAATTAAATATTTTATTTAAAATTCCAATTAATTTTTTATTAATTACAATTTATTTGTAATTAATGGAGTTAAATTAAAAAATGGTTAATTATTGATTTACAGTTTATTTTTCTTTGTTTTTTTGTTTATTAATTGTATCACAGCATTTTATTATTCGGTTTATTTTCAAGAAATTATAAACAATTATAAGAGTTTTTTTTTTTTTTTTTTGTCAATATTGAGTGTTTGTGTTGTGTATTTTGAGAAAAAAGAAAGATTTTGGAAGGCTAAGGACACAAAAATTCTTATTTTTTTATACACAGACTTAATTTATAATTGGTTTTTAAGTTTAATAATAAGTCTAACTTAAGGCAGATCATGGGGATGTTTTATATTTAAATTAATTTTCAATTTTGGTTGAATACAATTCACATTTAATAAGTCGATTTTATTACAATAATTATAAATATTTAAAGGGTGATTGATGTAATTTGATGATGTGTTTCAATGTATGAGAGGGATCGATTGATTAATTAATATATGAGAATTTATTTGGAGTTTATGTTTATAAATACATATTTCTTGTTTATGTGATATGTAATTGAGATTTTGAATTAAAGCGATATATAAGCTATTTAAATTCCTTTGTTTTTTTTTTTTCAAGAGATAGTGAATGGATTTTTTCACAAGTGCTAAAATTTTAAATATAAATTAATATTTAAAATGACTTTTAGTCGTAAAACAAAACTTAATAGGGTAAAATTTTAAATTAATTAGGTAGGGATTTATAAATTTTAATCCTGAAAGGTTTAGATCCTGTCAGCTTTGTGTGGTGAATCAGTTGAAATCATTTAAAGTCAAAAAGTAATGAAAAATTGTACTGTGGACCAAAATTTAGTTAGTATTCATCAACTTTGGGAAATATTTCAAACTTATTTCGCTATGGTTTTTTAGTTTGCGCCATATTGTGACTGTAATTTTTTTTTAATTTCGCAATTTCATATTTGAAATTTCAAATTCCATTCAATCTCTCGTAAAAATATCCAACACAATTTTAATACTTTTTTTAATATAAATGTTATATGTTCTGATTTTTTTTTTTTTTTTTTTTGTTAATTATTAAGGTATTTTATAAATTGAATTAGCAGGCACAATTAATAAATTACAATACAATGACATGAGACATGAGATAAATTATTTAAATGATTTTTATAATTACAAAATTCGTTTAAGGAACATTTATTATTAATTTTTTTACATGAAAGAACAATTTTCTTTGTTTTCTTTTATGCGGTAAATTTAAAAAACATCTACCATAAATATCTCAGAATACCATAAGATACTTTGAGATTTTTCCAATATTTCCAAATTTTAATAGTTAATATATGGCTTTGATATACCGCACTGTACACCATTTTCAATTATATTTCAAATTTACAATTCTTTTGCAATTCTTAAATTAAAATTTTAATAAACTTTCAGAATAAATTGAAATTTATGAATAATAATTGAAAAATTCAAAAGTATAATTAGAAATTGTAAATGGTGTAAATGATGTTCGTTACTTTAATTAATAATTTCACATGCAGATACGTTAATTTTTTAATCGAGTTTTTCTTACGCTAAAACAATTTGGCTTAATTGAAAACATTTTTAAATCTTTTGTAAAGATTTTTTTCGCGTTATCATTTCATTTTAATAATGTCTGTTATTGTTAAACTATTTTCCAATAAAAAACTTTTTATAATGAAAATATTTGTATAATAACAGACTGATTGTTACCCATTTTAACTAATTTAATATTTACATTACATAATTTTGTTTTGCCCCTTTCCACTTTAAAACATTTCATCTTCATTATCGCTGGCCAATAAGTCTTCCAGAGATTCATAAATATTCACTAACAAATGACCATACTTCCAACTTTGTTCGGTGGCATAAAGAGGTGCATAATATTTGTCACTAAAACGACGTACCTTTTGTAATTGAGTCTTACCATCCTTTAAATAAATACCCGTTGAGATAAGTTGTTGTACATAGGCAGCATCTATATGAGGTGATGAATGTTTTTTATCCAAAGGAAATACCACAGAATTTTGAATTGACATAGGGGATAGGGTTGCTGATGACGATATTGTTGTATTGGAGGAACTTTGTAACAATTGTAATTCATTAATGATTTCTTCAGGTTCTTGACAATATTTACAAAACCAACCACCAAAATGATTTAAATCTCCTATAACCAAAGAAGTTTGCTGCTGTTGTTGATGTTGAGAGGTAATTTGTCTTAGTAATAGTGAAGGATTTGCATCAGCGTTATCGATATTTTGAAAGGAACTTATAAGACCACTGAGATGAGTTTGTTGAGGATGTTGCCAATAAAATCCATAAACAGTAAATTTTAAACGAAATTGTATATTAAATGCTACATCTGAGCCATAGTATTTAAGAAAATTTAAAGCTCTATGACCCAAAATTGTTTTGTCATCTGTAAAAATGAATATATCTGAAGGTTTTATGGCATTTGTGGGCAGTTGTTGTTGCCTAAACAAACGATAGGCCTCAGCGGAAGAGCAATTGCTATACGAGGGTAATTTACAGTGATACAAAAAATAATTCTTCATAGGTAAGATTTGTTTTAATCTAAATTTAATTGATTTCAGTTCCTGATTATTTAGGGGATGCCTTGTTAAATATATTATAAAATAGTCCACAACCTTAGAGACAGCTTTTATTTGCAGTTCCATTAAATCTAAATTTAAAAAATTTCCTTCCAACAAATAAACCAAACGGTGGGCTTCTTCCCTGGTGGGATCCTTAACTTTAAATGGTGTTTTTGCTGTTAATAAGGCTCTCCAAATAACCTCTGGTTGGCCACAATCCCTGCCATGCCACTCATTTAAGCATTCACAGTTTTCTTGCCAAGGATTAGAATCATTCCATTCTAAACCCTTCAATCTAGTGTCATTTGCTGTGCCTTCTTTAAAACACCATAGAGATGTTTCTCCAAACATTATTTTTTCAGCTTCTGAAAGATTGTACGTATTTTGATGTAATAAAAATTCATGTTGAAATTTAAGATCTCTAGAAGGCCATTGGAAATTTGTAACACCAAGATTGTTTTCTAACACCCCTGTAAGCTTCTTTGAAGATCTCAATGCTGCCGTCTGTATAAAATTAATTCTATTCTTCTCCAATATGTGATTAGTGTTAGTAGTTTCATTGAGTTTATCACTTAAACCCAATTGCATTAACCAGAAACATAATATAAATCCAAATTGTATTAATAATATTGACCATAATATAAATCTCTTAGTCCAGGTCCCTTTTGTATGCGTCTGCTGGTGTTGGTGATAATGATGATTATGATTTTGTAACTGCTGCACCTGCTGATTAATATTCGTTGCCGTACCAGGTTTAAGCAATTGCATCATCTCCTTGGAATTATCAAGCAATTCTCTTCCATTGTGCAATGTTGAACTTAAACGTAAATGCATTTGTCTGTGTTCCAATCAAGGTTTTCTTTTTTAATTTTTCATTTTATCTCCTACAGATTTTTTTCGACAAAATTTTAATTTTTCCAGCACACACCCATGTAAAGATACAACAGAAAAACTTTATACTTTTTTACGTATTCTATATGCCTTTTTCTTTCTTAGAACACTTTGCTCTTTATATGTGCCTTGTTCTGCTTTGTTGTTTTTGTTGGTCTTGTATTTATTCACCGTCTGTTTGTTGTCATTGTTTTTGTTGTTTTACAGTCTGATTATCTTGACTTGATGTTGGTTGTTAACGTTGGAGATGACCGTGACGGTGGTGGTGGTGTCAGTGGGGGTTCTTTATATTTCGTTGCTTTTACAGCTGTATTTTAATGTTTTCAACAGCTGATTTTACTTCCCTTAATTTGTTATTTTTTTCTTTTACACTTTACTCTTTTTATTTCTGTTTACTTCGCGCAATGTTTATTAGCTTTTGTTTACTTCAACCCGTATTGATACTAAATTGTGCACAGTGAAACGCTTACAATTCGATATAGGTACATATTTATAACAAAAATAATGTAAATTAATAAAAATAATAAGTTTTACAACATTTAGCAATGTTAAAAAAATTCGAAATTAAGTTCCAATAATAAGACGTTATTAATTTTTACAAGTTCATAAACAATATATAGTAATTTGTTGAAATTCTTTAATATTTTTTGGCCATATTCGAAATTTCGAAAGGGGTAATTAAATCATAAAAAATTTAAAATCGAAGTTTTGTATGAAAAAGAATGTGAATTTATTGAAATTTTTATTTACATATAAAGTAATTTGCCATGTTCGAAAATGTCAAACTTACATATTTGAAGTTTGGAACTTAATAAAAATGTTTGATTTCTTAAAAAAGATAAAATAATTCAATAGTTTTTTAACATAAATTGAAAGTTCGAATTCGTGTTAAAACTCGATTAACCCATAAAAAGTTAAAATTCGATGTTTTTGTATAAAAAGGTTATTTAAATTTAAAATTTCTACAATGTTTTCTGATGTTCGAAAATTTGAAATTTATTTCGAATATTATTTAATATTAACTTCTACAAGTGCTTCACAAATATAAAATAAATTATGTATACTATAAAAACAATTGTTTTAATAATTTTTAGCGATAATCGAAAAATCGAATTCGATTTAAAATTTTCGATTATTCCATAAAAAGTATAAATGCGATGTATTTGTATTAAAAAACAATTTAATGTAAGTAAAATATTAATCTTTTAAATATTTTTTAATGTTCGAAATATTCAAAATTAACTTGGAATTTTCGAACTTAACAAAAAAAGTTATTATTTCCACCAAATAATAAATATTAAATTATTTGACAAAAATTTTAATTTGTTAATTATTTGCGATATTCAATTATAACCTACACGGATCCGGTTCAGATGAGTGTGATAATAACACAATTAGGGACATGATTACTAGAGACAAAGTTATATGGGCGGTAAACACATTCGGGCCATACAAATCACCGGACCTGGATGGAATTTTTCCGGCAGAAAATGTCAATGACAGAGCCATCTCACTCCTGTGAAGGTGTTTAGGGAGTGTCTTAGGTTGAAATATATTCCCAGGGGGTGGAGAAAGGTAAGAGTGATTTTCATACCCAAAGCGGGCAGGATGACTAACTCCAAACACAAGGATTACAGACCAAACAGCTTATCGTCTATCTTACAGAAGACAATAGGAAGACTTATTGATCTGCATGTTAGTATCATGGGGGCAACATGCCTACCTGAAGGGTAGGTCGGTTGAGAGCGCTCTGCATGATGCAGAGAATTATACGTATAGAACGGGGTCTGCAGCATAGGGAGTATACCATGGCAGCTTTCCTTGATATAGAAAAGGCCTTTAATAATATTACTATAAAGACGATCAGTGAGGCACTGACTTCAATGTATTCCCGATTGAGAGCATAAACCTAATGCTGAGCAATAAGGTTATCAACTCGATCATGGGGAACAGTTGCATAAGGCTCTTGGCATAACGGGAGCGGATGTCTACTTTATGGGAACCAATATAAGAATATCTTATAAATTTTCTGACAATTGCAGCATTTTTCAGGCAGAAATTCTGGGCATCTATACAGCCTTAGGATTGCTAGAGAAAAACGTAGAACGCAATTCTGAGATTACTATGTCGATAGTCAGGCTGTATTATTGACACTGACAATTCATTATGTTAGGTCCAGATTAGTACTTGAGTGTAGGAAGGAATTGAGAAGACTAATGGATGTCTACATGATATGACTCTGTTGTGTTCCTGGGCGCAGCAACATACTAGGCAATGAAATAGCCGATGAGCTAGCTCGAAGTGGATCGGAACAGTCATGATGAGTAAATGGGACATTGGCACGTCAGGCTTTTGTAAGACGTGCGATGATGTAGAGGAACTAGAGACAGTGGAACACATAATCTGTCATTGTGTAGGGCTTCACCGTGGAAGGCTGAAGTGGTTCGGGAGTCACATACTGCACGAACTATATGAGGTTATTGGCAAAGGGCATATCAATCTCATAGTGTTTTGTCTCTGGGTGGAGGCGTGATTACGACACCCTTTTCGACCTACATACCTACCTTGAAGAATTTAAACAATTATATCACCACTTTGAAGAAATAGAGAGTCTACATTAAAGACGAACTACTTTTCGACGAGGATTAATTTGCCAAACTCCAAAGAATATCTTATGACTCAATATGAATACCTAATGGTAATCTGACTAATTTTTAGAAAATATATTTTAGTTTGTACTTTATGCGTATCGAGAGTTATTATTTTTTACTTATTTGGAGTTCAAAATAGTCAAAAATTACAACAGAATACATATAAATTAGTATTACCGAACGCTGATGATCACTATTAAGTCTGACTAGTATTGTAATACAGCTAATATATGTATGTATATTAAACTTCCTACACATTTTTATTAATAATGAAATTTATATATTTCATTCACATCTTAAACAATTTTATATTCAAAACTTGAATTCTTAAGATCTATAAACAATTGTGTGTTAAAAGCTGCAAAAGTTTTAAATTATTTCCACTTAATTACCAAAAAAAAAAAAAAAAATCAAAATTGATAAGATAACTTTATCTGAAAAATAAAAACTACTTACTTGTTGTACTTCCACAAAGCCAAAGAAACAGCCAAAAATGGTAACATTAGATAAATGCTGAATTTGTGACTATCAATTTGATGTCCCAAATACAATTCAATGCCATTAAAAATTAATACGGAACCAGCAATTATAATTGATTGGCCCACCTCCAAGCCATTTATACCAGCCAAAATGTTAATAGCATTAGTACAGAACACAGCCAGCATGCCCATGTAAACATAATACAAGACACCTTAAAAAATAAAAAAATATTTTTTACACATTTAAATTTGTTAATTAATAAAAAACATCAAATCTTAAAAATAAAAAATTTAAAAAATCTACATTTTTAGCTTTGCGACGATTTGCAACTTTTCTTACCCCGCTTGCTTCTCTACAGCTCTTGCCTACAAAAAAGTTGTAGCAATTTTTTCCAAGGGAAAGCCCAATGTAAATGATCTCTAAAATAAAAATCATTTGAACACGTTTTAGTTTAAACAAACTCACCTATATCTAAGGATTCTCCCAAAAAAGAACGTACAAATTTCGGCATTATTACGATGGTGGAATTATAATTAACATAATAGACCATGAGTAAAGGTAGTGTAGCCATGGTGGGTAGCATTAACTTGTGGCGCCATCTCAAATCCAATACGTCATCAGCAAAACCCAATAATATCATACAACATATCGACAGCAAAGCAACTATTAGCTCCACGAATTCTTCATGAGGAAATGTTGAAGGTTTACCACCTGTAGTAACATTACGGGCAGCTGTATCTTCCAAAGTAAAAGGCACAGGTATAAATAAAAACATGGCCACCAAGAAAACGCAACCAATTAAAACACCCAAAGATTCAGGTCTAAAAAGCACAGTATTCAAAATAATTATTTGAATATTTCGCTGTAGTTATATACTTACATTTTCTTCTCATCTTTTTTACATAAATCTTTACCAAACAAATTAGCATTAATGAACATTTCCCGGAATCGGGGTATTATGCGTACAGCCATTAAATAGGCACCCACTGATATTACGCCATTTAAGGCTAAACAAACATAATTCATTTTTATAAACTTTTCTACACTAATATAACAATATTTTAAAAGTTTCTATTATTTTATTGATAACTAATTAAATTAGGAAATGCATTTCCAAGTCACTACTGATTCACAAATACCAATAAAGAAATGCCAACAAAAAAGAATAGCAAATGAATAAGTAGAATAAAAGAATTAAAAAAATTACTGATAAGGGAAATGTCATAAACAGCTGTAACCGGTATAGTGCAGAGTTACCGAGTTTTTTTAATGTATAGAGTTTTGATTTAAATGATATGCAGGGTTGGGATTTAATGACACCAGGCGGACATTTTAGAATCGGATTTCTAATAATTTTTATTAAAAATAAAACAATTTTTCGGCTTTAATTTATTTTTCTTATTGTTTGTATCAATTAATAAATTAATCAAATATAAATTTTGTAATAATAACATAATTTATCATTATTATTGTGATAATTTAAATAATTAAATATGTTGAATATTTCCTATACTATTTATCCGATTGCAAAGAATAAAGAACCAATATTTATAAAAATAAAATATCGTTAACGCAATTTTTAAATATTTTGTAATTTCTAGTGCAAAAAAATAAAACATTTTTAGTACACTTTTTTTTTAATATAATTTTTATTTTGTTACTCAACTTTTTTTATAACAAAAAATTTTTTGAAATGATTTTCTTAGAGAAATATGATTTTCAAAGCCTTATAACTTTCAAATTTTTGAATTGTACTCAAAAATTTTTATATCATTATTTTTAACGTTAAAAAAATTTTGACAAGAATCCAAAAAATCGGAGCTGAATTAGTGTAGTCAATATATACCAAATTGGATTTTAGATTTTATATATAAGGATCTCCGTTATTTTCCCGAGATTTGGGTCTCCCCATTAGATGCTAATAGTATTTCCGACGTTGAAATTTTGTCAGTTTCCGAGGTATTCATTTCTAGCGCATTTCTTTAGTTAATTTTTTAATTTTTAGAAAGCTTGTATTTTCCGAGTGCTAGCATTCAAGCATGCACCACTTTTACATAGCTTATCAACAAAACCATTTTTTTAACACTTTGAGGACCGCTTCTAAACCAGCTGTCGGGAAAACTTAATTTTTTTTTTCATTTTTATATTTATTATATCCAAATTAAAGATTTTTGAAGATTTCTGGAGTTTCTGGGTCCGTAGATATTGGAAGTAGTTTTTAAACAAACCTGGGCCAATTTGGGACATTAAAAAGTGTTAAAATTCAAAAATTGTATATTCTATTTTTTACTCTATCTTTTATTATTTAAACTGCGTACTTACTTTTTTAAATTTATAATTAAGTATATAGTTTTTTACGAATTTTTATTTTTTACATATTCGACTAAAATTTTACCACCTGGAATTTTTAGATTTTGCACTGAATAAGGCATCATAGTTATGTTGATAGCGGTACAACTGATACTTTTTTATAGTTCTTTCTAAAGCTTTCAATTAACTAATTCCATATGTTTCTACATGAATTAGTTTCGTTAGTTTTAAATAAAGCGGTGCTAAAGTCGAAGTGTTCTATAAGCAACATTTGACATTAAAGGGTTAATATTCTCCCAACCGAGATATATGACATTATTTTGCTCTTTAATTGTAAGAACGATTTTGATATTTATTATTTTTTTGGTGTTCGAAAATCACCTTATTTCTCATTTAAAATGGATTTTCATAAAAAATCGTTTATTATTCGTAAATTGTCCCCATTAAAAAAATAAATAAAATCTGCTATTACTTTTATTGTGATTTCCAGTTGTGAATTCCAATTCTTTTAGTCCCTTGGACCAATAGAATAAACATTTGTTTTCACTTTTATTTGTTCCTAAAATAAAGCAACAGTTGCACTGTAGGACGGCTTTATCATAAAGTGGATTAATAATAAAATGTGATCTCAATAAATCTTTACAAACTATAGCTTCTCTCATATTATTTTCAAGTTGTCTTCTATGTTTCATGTTGCCTTTTATGGCAGACAGTTTGTATGCTCGTTTCTACTCACCTCTTTATAAGAGATTTTAGTAAGATCTCTCATACTTTTTATCAGATATAAAATAAAACTCATTTGTTTTGTTTGTTTTTAAAATGTCGTTTGAAAGGTGAAATAATTTATTTATTTTCTTTATTGTTTTTAGATTTCATATCAGACACATGTCATATATTTGTTTTGTATTAATGATTTTATTATGATCTTTTGCCAAATATTTTTTTTCTTTTTCTTGAACTTTTTTATTAATATTAATATATTTATATTTCCGTTATAAATTTTTATTAAATGAATTTTATTCGTTTTATATATTTTTTTATTTTTATGTTTAATTATTATTATATTTTAGTATTATTAAACACATCATTTGTTTATTTAAATTTATAAGGATTTTTTGTTTATTATTAATTTATATTAAAACAGGGAGGTTTATTTAAAAATCACAATGATATATTTTGTTTTATGATAATGAAATTGTGTGTTTTTTTAATAGAACAAAAAATTAAATAAATGGAAATATTTTTTAACACTTTTTTTAATTTGTTTGTAAATGTAACTTTCTTTGCCATGAATAAATGGTAGGAAAGTTTTACTAATAATTTCCAAATTCTTGTGTAATTTTAGCTTATTTATATAGTGAATATTAAGTGATTATTAAAATCTACTTTCAAAACTATTTAATATTTATCTTTTATTTTTGTATATACGTTATAGGAAGTTTAAATATTTTTTACTTTCCATTTTTCTCTGCCTAGATTTTAAATATTCATCCGTTTTATTTTTTTATTATTTTTTTTGTAAAGAAGATAAAGTTTTATGCAGGATTATGATATTTTTAGTTTTGTTTGATTTTTTTTTTCTTTCACTAAGTTTTATTTTATTTTATTAATATAATAATTTTTTAAACAATAATTATATTTATGTAGATAGAAATGTATGTATACTTCCATTAATGTTTATTGTTTAAAAAAATCTCTTTTTTTTTTTGCATTTCTCTTATATGTTATTAAAAAAAATTAAAAAATTAACAAGAAACCGAAAAAAACTCTCTATTCTTATAGTAATTTGCAAAAAAATTATACTAAACAGCTACACTAATCTTCATTACAAGACGCAGAAGTGGGCGATGATGATGATGTGTTTGACAGCGAGGGTGAGGTTAAAGATAAAGAATTGGACGCTGATGCTGAGGACGATGTTGTGGGTATGCTATCATCTATATAAGCTAAACTATTAAGAATTTTTTTATTGGAATCACACAATGATGGCTGTTGTAGTGACAAATCAAATTTGTTATTAATATTAGATGTCAAATCTAAGCTTAATTGTTTTATGTCTTTTTTAATATTCTCAGATTTTGATGGTGCTGCTGCCGCTATAGAGGAGACATCATATAAAGTAGATTTACCATTTTCATCTAAAATAATATTGAGTTTTTCCGTTTCTTTTAAAGGTTTATGGTGTAAAGGTGTCTCTTGTTGTTGTTCATCAGAATGTTGAGAGGGTTTATTTAAACGTAAACCTTTTGACAAATCTTCACTTAGTAGTTCATGTACCATGGTGCCGTCATTTTGTTTAGAAATTTTATAAATGACTGGACAAGATTTGGAATTTTTAACATCATTTGTATCCTTATAATCATGAATTTCATTTAGCTCTATATTGCTATTACCAGCTGCAGTATCTAAAAAAAAGATAGCAATATAAAAAAGTTAAAAAATTAATAATAAGTTTCGCTTATTTTTCTTTTACCTTCATATAATGCCGAATGTCTTTGTTTGCTACCACTTGCTGCAGCTACTGCTGCAAATTTATCTGCCATTGTAGCTGCATAATGATTATCCTCTATACTACCTGCACCTAAAGGATGATCTGCTGTTATTTTCAATTGATTCAAAGCTGCCGCCGTATCTTCCATACTGGCTAAATTATTAATTGTAGTGGGACTTTCCAGTTGTATGGGCGTATTAATTAAAAATGTTCTTGGCTGCATTTTAAAGTCCAACAAGTCCAATTGTTTATGTTCGAGATTCTCATTGATATAGTTAATGTGAATGGGTGATGTTTGTAAATTCAATTGAGAGTGTCTTAGGTTGTCATCTTGTTCGGGTGGTGTATAATAGATGGAAGCTTTGCTTGCTGAATTATTGGCTGCCATTAGTTTTGTTTTCAGTAATTGTAAATCTTTGACATCTTTGGAATTGAATGAATTGTGTAAGGACGAAAGGGGATGATTTTGATTCGAATAGCGAAAATGATAGTGCAGATGGGGATCTGCGGATGATGCCATTTTTTGTTTGAAATAGAAATCAATGTCTGTAAAGAGAATTTAAGGTTAAAGTGAATATTCTCTACGATATTGTTTTCCCATTTAAAATTATGGGACGTATTGGTAACATAATTCGCTAAAGAATTTTAAATTAAACTAGAAAATTAATTTAAAGTGTGCCAAATATGATTTAAGCTGAAAAATACATTATTTAACATCTAAAAACTAACCTTCTGCAATATCTTCTTCGCCACGGCCGCGACAATTTTCAAAATAAAAACTGGGTAAATTTTCTAAAACTTTATTTAATGTCTGTTGTTGATATTTGTAGCCTTCGCGCAAACGTAACACTTGATGGGCACTAAATTTACGGATTTTATTGCGTTGGAAGACATAATTTTCACGTACCCAATTCAATTGGCCAGTTGAATAGTCACGAACCTTTTTAACCTTTAAAAACAAATACAAAATTAAAATATTAAATTTAATTAAAATTTAAAGAAATCTAAAATATATACCTGATCATAATACTGATCCTTAAGTGATGTCAAATGATTTGAACCAATATCACGAAATTCTTTTAAATGTTTTGCCTGAGATGTATAACTACTTTGTATCCATTCTACTTGTTGGGTACAATTTTCACGTATGCGATGAACCTTAATTGAAAATGTTTATCAATTTATAATAGAAATTTAATTAATTTAAATTATTATGTATATAAATTTACTTGTTGAGCATAATTTTCTCTAAGCTTTTCCAACTGTTGACTCTTATAGGTTTCTATACTGTCTAGCATAGCGTAAATTTGTTTTGATCTGGGTGAACGTTTGCTACGAGATGCACAACAGAAGAATTTATCACAAATACGATATCTATAAATTTAACAAATAATAACAATATTAAATTAATTAGATATTTTATCATGGTTGTTTGGATTTTAGGTTTAATGTCACCAACTTATTGAATAAGGCTCTAAATCCTTGAACAATTAAGGTCAATAATAAAAATGATGTAGCCGCTGCTATACCCGATAATAAGCTACCAATTTTTACGCGATAAAAAACAATAGGATCTATTTGAAGTCTAAAAGTATAAAAATAAATCAAATAAATTATTTTAATTTCATTATAAATAATTGGTTAAATTAATTACCTTATAAATGCTGAAGCATTTCCCATAACATTGTAAGCATAACATGTATAAAGGCCACTATCACGTCTCGTTATATTGCTAACCAACAGCGAACCATTTTCTATTAAAGCTACCCGTTCTTTAGCATCTGGCCTCTGTAGACTAACATTTAGTGTTGTCACGTCACCGGTTAGAGTGTTGAATTGAAATTTACCTAATTCTTTGTCGTTGTGATTGATGATAATTGGACGTTTATCAGGATCGGCATGATAACGTAAAATTTTATTTGTTGGCGTAACCTGCAAAATAAAATCGCATGCATATATAAAATTTCTATGAGTTTCAAATTGAAAAATTATAGACAAAAAGTTTAGGATCTAAAGAAGTTTAAAACAGAAACATTTTCCTTAACAGACAAATTTGATTATAGATTATTTTACAGTTAGAAAAATTTGAGATTCAAAATTTATCATTTTATCAATTTTATATAATTTGGAATAAAAAAGAGGAAAGTATTTGAAAGTTTAAAAAAAATGAGATTGCAAGCTTTTGAATTATAAAAATTTAAGTAATTTCTATCATGAAACTTTTAGAGCCAAGTAATGTTTGCTTATTAATGAAATTTTTAGCTTAGTTTATTATTAATTCTAATCAGTTTTTGGACTCTAAACCTTAAACTTTTTCATTCTAGAGGTGGTCAGATTTTATACTCTGTAGCTTATATCATGTTATTACATGGTGAATACAAGATGATTTTTCAGGAAGTTTAGGTTCTCATCTAGAACTCGCCTATTCATATCAATTTCATCCATACAATAATTTATCTGATTTTTTTTACCAACATTTATAGACCCCGATATTTTGGATCGATCTAAGGGATTGTATATTTATGTCATTATATAAATTTGTCCAAGCGTTCTGCGTTAAAGTCAAGGTCAAGAAAATGAGTTTCTTTCAAAGGACAAGTCAATAAATCCACTGAGCTGTTGAATATGTGGATTTATCAGAATTTCTGTCATACTTAGTTGATTCCTCAAAATTCCTACTCGATAGCAGAAAGTCATAAAAGGATCCACAATAGCATACCAGAGGAGCAAGTAAGCCCATTGGAACATCAGATCTGTATATGTATGTATGTATTTCTAAATAATTCCTGAAAATTAACAGATATAAAAACGATAATACTCCAGGTAGTAAAATGCTAGTTAAAAAATAGCTTCAAATACCGCAAAGACATTACTAAACAAAATCAGCAGCTGAAAAAATATTTTAAATCATTCACAACAAACTTTACAAAGTGGTTTCTTTGACGAAACTCTTTTTTTAATATTCAAAAGAAACATTTTACTTTAAACTAATAACAATTGAAACAATTGTATAAAAAGAATAAATATGAGTACATGGAACAATATTTTTTTATATACAATTGCAAGCCAACAAACTCCATTATCTGGTGTTGTTCCATCATCATCATCCTAAGCAGCATTATTTTCAAAAATAAATATTTCTATTTAAAATACAAATTACAATAGAAACAAATTACTTATATGCTTAAATGTATTACATAAAGAGCAAAGAAAAAGAAAAATATGTAATTAACCTTTAAAATACACACTTTAACTTACCCATATAACATCTGGTGAAGGACTACCCGAAAATAAACAGTCCAATTTGGCAGTCGAATGTAATTCATGCGTTTTAACATCTGTCGAACTTTGTAGACGTGGCGAAGTACAATTTAAAGACTTTAACACTGATATCATATCACCCGGATAGCCATGCAAACATTTCAATGAGGAAATCAATAAATCCAGATCCTCCGATTTTTCGGACGACGAGAATTCATTATGATTTTCAATCAAAGCAAACGAAGATACCGAACGTCGATGCATGCGTAGACTAGTGTTCGAAGAGGTCAACCACGTTGCCAACCAGTAAAGTTTACAGTCACATATATAATCATTATTTAAAATATTGATATTACGTAAATTAGGCAAATAACTTAGAGTTTCAGGTAAAAAGGAAAGATTATTATGGCCAACATTGAGACGTTCCAATTGGCGTAGAGACGATACTTCCGCAGGCAATTGTTGCAGAGCATTGTGGGCCAAGAGCAAGACTTTCAAATTGGGCGCATTTAAGAACAGAGTTTTGGTTAAGGACTTTAATTGGTGATTGTGTTGAAGCGATAGATAAGTTAAATGTTTAAGGATCGAAGCATCTACATAGGAGTTGTCATTGCGGGATAACCAATTGTTTAGCTTTTCTAATGGTGTATGTTCTATGCGAAGTGATATTAAATTTCTCTGGTGCATAAATAAACCACTTGGCAGTTGAGTAAAACGGTTGTTGCTCAGGTCCAAATGTTGCAGACGCTGCAGCGGGTGGAACAAAATAGAAGAAACAGTAGTCAAAGCATTTGTAGATAAGTTGAGGGTTATCAAATTCTTTAATGAATCGAAGGACTTGCGATCAATCGTGGCTATTTGATTTTCCGATAAATCTAAATGTAAAAGTTTTTCTAAATTATAAAACGAATTTCTATTTATCATTTGTAGTTGATTTCTTTGCAATTGTAATATGCGTATTTCACCGTTGGCAGAAAAGAAATTATCGGGAAAAGACAAAAGTTGATTGTCAGCCAAATTGAGTATCTGTAAATCGCCCATCGAACGAAACAGTTGAAAGGGCAAAGCCTTCAATTTATTGTGGGCCACATGCAGCCGTTGCAATTTAAAAACTCCATCGAAACTATTGCGCGGAAGATCGTTTAGCTGATTATAAGTCAAATTCAAAACTTTCAGTTCACTTAAATTACTCAGAAATTTGCCATTAAATACGTGCAAACGATTATTATCCAAGCGTAATTCAATCAAATGGTTAGCATGATGTAGTGGTGAAAAGTCACACAATTCGGTATTGATATCATTGCC
Source organism: Protophormia terraenovae (assembly GCA_951394005.1). Classification (NCBI taxonomy): domain Eukaryota; kingdom Metazoa; phylum Arthropoda; class Insecta; order Diptera; family Calliphoridae; genus Protophormia; species Protophormia terraenovae. The sequence goes on from OX596074.1 coordinate 88,585,689, forward strand.
CGTTAATTTAAGTACTCTAAGACGTCTGACCACACGTGGTCTCACCCATTCTATGCAAACTATCTCGTTGCCCGTCAAATCCAAAGATTCCAAATTATCAAAATTTGTTTCATAATTCTTAAAGAGATCTTGTAATTGATGATCTTTTACCCCAGATGAAGTCCAATGTAAGCTGTGCACACTTTCCATTTGATGCATTTGCAAAGCAACATTCTGCTTTTGCTGCTCGTCACCGCCTTCGTAACAATGCTGCAATGTTATGTGGGCATATTTTATGTATTTCTTTGCTTTTAATTCTTCATTAACGTTGGGTATCGAAGTATTTTCACAAAATAATTTAAAGACATTGTCTTCTTCAGCCACACCCTCTAGGGGCGTATTGAAACCTATAATATCATCTTGATAATCAGATAAAATATCTCTATCTTCTATATCATCAGTTATAAAATCGGCCGATCCACCAGCATCTTTCCCAATACCAATAGCAGCCAAAGGATGTTGGAAAAATTTCTCTAAAAATCCTAAAGTTTCTTTAGTATGTTTTATTTGTTCATGGTGCTGCTGTAGTTGTTGTAATTTTCGCTCTTGCTGCTGTTGTTTAAGGATCAGACTTGATGGATCATTAGCCAGTGTTGAGATACATGATGTTGTTGTTAAATCTTTATTAACTTTATGATTTGGTTTGTTATTATTATTATTGTAGGCGTGTTGCGATTGCTGTTGTAACTCTAATTTGGTTGTAGTTGCTTGTACCACAAACGATGATGACAATGATAAGGATGTTTTATAACTTGTTAAACGACTGAAGTCAACAATTAGGAATAGAACCAATATCAGGGAAATCTTGGATATTGTTTCCATTTTTCTGTGTGTAATTTTAAAAATTTATATGGCATTATATTGTCATTCCTAAGTGGCATATTATATCTGAAACAAGGAAGAAAAAAAATATTATTAGTTATTTATGTTTATGTTTCTTTTTTTTTTTGTAATTAATAGTTTAACAATTCTGTACTAATTTTATTATAAACCACCCTTCGAATTTTTAAAATTACTCTTGTCTTATTTATATAACATTTACTTATATTTTCTACCATATGTAAGTGACATGACACAGTTTTATATTCACCACCTTTTACTTCCTCCACAAACTTGATTGTCTTTTCTATAAGATAAAAACTTTTCAAATATTGAAGAATTTAGACAATTTTATTTCTTTAAGTTTTTTTCTTCTTACTAAATATTGCGTGCATTGCAACAATAAAAAAAGTTCTTACTAAAATATAAATCATTATATATTTTTTAAACTAGCTGCATGTTAACATTTATTAAGGTTTATAGTTTATTTTAAAGAAATTTTATCAAAATATTAGTTTACAATTTATTTGATATGAGAAACTAAAATTGCTCCAATATCGATTAACTTTTTTCTTTTGATTTAAGGATTTATTTTAGTGGAGAAACTATGTGACCCCATTATTTATTTAATTCTTTAAACAATTTTTAAAGTTTTTGTTTTTCGATATTTGTTTTGTTTGCTTTTTGTTCTTGTAACTGAACATATTAGATTTTATTTTGTTTTGGGCGTAGAAATATATTTTTTTCTATCTAAAGCTATAAATCGTTTGTTTTACTTTTTTTTATACAACTGCTGTTGCCATTACCACCACAAGGACGGTGGTCTAAAATAAAGTGAAAGTAGATTGTGGAATATTGTTTGAACTTTTTATATAGTGCAGGAGTATATTATTGCCTCAAAGTTCGACGCCTGCGATATAAACTTTTATTATTCGCTTTCTAAATTTTTTCTAATTTTTTTATCTGATTTTAAAGATTTTTTTAAACCACACTTATGAAATTTTCACTATATATAGACTCAGTTATTAGAAATAATAAAGTGTACAAGAAATTTAGAATGAGGCAAAGGGAATCCCACAATTCCTAAATAAAAAAACAGATATTCTATAATTAAAGATTTTTCTTATCTAAGTTCCTTAAATCCATATTTGGGCTAAGCTTGAGGAAAAATTTATAATAACAGATTTATCATACATTAAGTTTTCATATAATATCTTCTTTTTGTCAATCGAAGCTTTTGAATTTTAGAGCAATTACGATGAATTCAAAATTTTCATGTAAAATGAGTCAAATGTGGAAGCATGAAAACAAAGCACTCTAAATAGAATTGATTGTGCTTTATGATTTTCTCCAATTCCTTTAATAAAAGTACAAAATTGGTTTATTAAAAAAAAAAAAAAAAACAAAAATAATAATAAAATAAATTCATGTTTGTAAGAAAAGAAGAAGACACATTTTCGGCCAAAGACATTAAAAATCAAAATTTTAACTAAGAATGGGAACTCGCGGGATTCCAGTTTTACCCAAAATTGGGTAAATGAAAGCTTTTTTGAGAGAATAATCTTCTCTATTTTTGCACGAAACAGTCCAGAAAATTTATTTGGGTAGACTGTAGAAATTTTCAATAATAATAAAAAAAAATAATAAAAAAATTTTAACAAAAATAATTTAACAAATAATTTGTTTTTGTAATTAACAAGAATGTTGTATTAAAAAAATAAAAACATTCAAAATGTACTAAACAATTAAATTATGTTTTAATATACATTTTTAAAATTTTTGAAGTTTTGTTTATTGTAAATAATTTGTTTTTTTTTGTGTTCCAGTACTTTTGTACATTTTTGTATCTTTGTGAGTATTTGCTTATTTTACCGAACTTAACCTAAAAAGAGAGGGTACATATTCCCTCTCGCTCTCTCTCTCTCACACTAAATCAGAATTGTTGCAAGAAAAATTTTCGAATAAATAAAAACAAAAAGTAAAAAATAAATAAATATATAAATAAATAAATAAATAAATAAATAAAACGATCAAAAATTTTTTAGATATTTTTAAACAAAGTATATACAAGAAGTCCAACTCTTTGTCAGGAGTACCTAACTCTAAGAAAGTGTTAATGAAAAAGTACCTAACTCTTAGTATGTGTTAGTAACAGAAATTTAACTGTGTTGGTACTTTTTATCTTTCCCATTCACACAGAGTTCTATAAGAATATTTTAAAATTCATTTTGAATTTTCAATACTCTTATACGTTTTAATTTGTAAAGCAAATTGTCAAAAATTAATAAACATTTACATGTAATTATAAGCTTTTAAAAATAGAGGTTCCTAACTTAAAGACCCCATAACTCTATTTCAGAGAGGAGCATAGGACCTTCTTCTGTTGGGAATATTTAATGTTTTGTGTTAATCGGTTCAATCAGTTCGTAATTATTGATTAATTAATTGCACAATAACAATTTATAAATTTCCATACATTTTATATGGCGACTACATTTGTAGTGAACCGGCCAGGAGGTGATCTCGTACAATTTGTTTAACTGTTTGCAATTTTTATTAAATTTTAAGATACTTTATAAGAATATAAAAAGAATTAATGTTGTATGATCGATTTTAAATAAAAAAAAATAAATTGTGTATGGACATCTTGTTGGTTGCGAACCCCCATTTGAGAACCGTTGGTCTATAATATAATCTAAAGTCTATGCACTTATAATCTTGTGTTTGTATAGATTATATTCTAGTCTAAATATATAGAATTATTAATATTATTGACTTGTCTATAGTTTACTCTACAATCTAGTCTATAGTCTTATTTAAAATCATGTAAAGCACAGACTAGCTATCTATAGTATAATATAGTTTATAATCATATCTTTATTCTAGTCTCTATTTTAGTCTATAGTAAAATCTGTATCTATAATCAAGACAATAATACAATAAGACAAGACTATAGACTAAATTAGAGACTAGAGTCTCTATTTTAGTCTATAGTCTTGTCTACAGTCATTAATATAGTCATGTCTATAGTAAAATCTGTATCTATAATCAAGACAATAATACTATAGAATTTATTATAGATTAAAATGTAATATCGATTATTGACTATAGATTACAATAGAGACTAAAATATCGAAACTAAAATAATAGACATGATTAAAGAATTGCCTATAGATTATACTGTAGACCAGATGACAGTCTAATTAATATATAGTGTGTGTATAGTTTATTCTCTAAGACTCATAATAAAAATAATAGTCCATGTCGAATTATTTGAAAATTACTTTATCTCTAGTCACACTGTATAATATTTTATGGAATGCATAACAAAAGTTGTAAGAGAGTATGTAGTAAGTAGCAGTAACAATATCCATGTATCCATCGTTGTACTACTCTTACATAGTTGTTTTCTTTATGACTTTCAATTTAAAGTTCAAGGCCAATTTAGCGCTATAATCCTCAAAGGAAAAAGTTGTATAATACAAAAAAAAAAAAAATATATATATATATATATATATATAAATTTGTGTATTCTCTTAATTTTTAGTTCAATTTGGATCAGGTGTTGGTTGTTTAGTTTGTGTTGCATGCACGAAGTTTTAGTTTTATTTCCAAAAAATCTCTGTTCTTTGTATTTTTAAGGGTTAAAAATAAATTTTTACAGTATAATAATTTTTTTCATTTAAATTTCGTTTCAACTAGTATGACATATGTATATAATTGTTATTGGGAAATATTAGTAGTAAAAATATTTTTCTGGTTTATTGGTTTTTCTACTCGTATTCACCCCCTATTACTCTTTTAATATAATTTATTATGTTTTCCATAGGAAACCAAAATACGTATAAATCATTTTTCGTACAATATCATGAACAAATGACTGAATAAATGTGAGTATATTTAATGATATTATAATTGTAGAAATTATTTTTCCAACTAAATTACTTTTTTTTTTTTTTTTTTTGTTTTGTTTAAGTTTTATTCTAAATGTTGACATTCAATTAAATTAGTTTATATCCTTTTGTGCAGGTTTATACACGAGTATATAATTTTGACAGGATATACTTAGTTGTTTAAATTTATAAGTAAACTAATTTATTTATAAAAAAGTTAGTATGTATATAATTTAATAACTACTTGAGTTTTTCCAAATGTAATTTAATTTATAAATCAATTTTCAAATAAAAGTTTTATAGACAAAAAAGTAATGCACATATACTTATTAACTTTGTATGTATATAAATATTTAAATATTAATAATAATTTAATATTTACTAAAATTTCTCCTACTAAACTTTACTACGGATTTTTTTTAAATGTATCCTTTTTTTTTACAATTTGACCCAATTTCTTATTAATAAAACACAATGCTTTTTAACTTTCATTTATTATGTTTACAAAATTTTTATTAAATAGTATAAAAAATAGATAAATAAAAATAAAACTAAAGTAAATAACTTTATTCAAACAAGGTTTAATCGTTTAGGGTTAAATTGTTATATTGGTGTTATTATGAATTTAATTAAAACACCAATAATTTTGTTCTGGTTTCTTCTAGACTGAGGATACAATAAAGTATCAGATCGCAAACTTATCGTTAGATATGTAAGAAATATATAGTCCGGCAAACCCAACCATATAATACTCTACACTATGTATTCCCAAATGGAGGTCCGCGAAACCTTAGGGGTCCATATTAAGTTTTTAGGGGGTTCACGAAGTTGTCTAAAATAGTGTATAAATTCATTTGTCTTTTTTTTTCGTAATAAGAGTGGGAATAAGTTTTACTTCATTATTATTTTTTTAAGAAAACCATCGTATTTTGTTGCTTTAGTTGAGACAACTCTTGTCGTAAGTGGTTTGGGCGATTAAAAGTGGTGATTTGATATGCGGAAAAAGTTTCAAAGCTTTGTTCCTGACAAATGCAAGAAATGCTTACATAATTATTGGAAGTAGATCAAGCAACAATTTCCAGCACTTAGATTCATCAAAAAGAAAGAAAATTTATGCCACACGTTGAAAGGCGATTTTGAATGTTGCTTCTGCATCGAATTACTACGGGGGATAAAAAATTAATTTATTATGGTAATTCAAAGCCCAACCAACTAGGAAAATCAACACGAAAGCCGAATAATCAAATTATTCTCTATATTTAATGAGAGAAGTATGTGAAAAAAAGTTGTTCGGTAGTTTTTTTTCCCAGCCGCCGTATAGTTAAGGGAGATCTAACCGGTTTTATTCGACAGGTTTTAAAGGGTTTTTTGAAAAATTTCGGTTCGGTTTTTTAAAATGTTGCGTCGTATACTCGGTTTTTATTTTCTTTATAAATTTTGCCTAAAAAAGTAATATATTTTCAAAATTATTTTTAAGTTTACAATTGCATTATAATCAATACTTTTAAATTAGAAAAATGTCATAATTTGTAGTAAGAGTTCGGTAGAATTCAGAAAAGACAAAATGCCCCAAAAAATAAAGCCAGAAAAAAGCTAACATTTTTTTATTTTAAAACTTTTTATTATTATTTTTTTTATAATTGGGGGATTCACAAAGTGTGCTATCATGTCTTATTGTCATATGTCGTAAAATATTTCAATGTATAAAAAATATTGTTATTGCTTTTCCTTTGTAAAATTTTATGACATTATGACAATACGACATGATAGCACACTTTGTGAATCCCCCAAATAAGTTTATAAATAAAACAAGACCCAGCAAAAACTTTGCTTTCCTGGTAAACTAGCAGGTATAATTGGAAATAAAAATAAACTACTTATTTTTTGTCTCAATAACTAGTTATTTTTGTTCGAGTTGTCCATGAATTCTAGTAGTTATTTTTAGACTCTAGTGATACTAAAAAATATGTACCTAAACAAAAATAAAAATAAAAAATAAAAACGAAAAAATTTGCCGTCAGTGAGTTTTGAACTTGGGACCCTATAAACTAGTCGTTTTTAAAGACTAACGTCTTACTCAGTACACCATCTCGCACTTAATATTTAAAGCTAAAAAACTTGTTTTAGCATAAAATATATTTTTAAAACATTTTGTTAAATAAACGAATAGCATCAGACTGGGGTTGAACCGGCAACCTTCTGGTTGCTAATCCTGCGCTCTAGACAACTGATCCATGTGATTGTAACTTACTCTGCAATTATACTATTGAGTACTTATTTATGTAGTGTAGAGAAGGCAAATAATAATGACGCCTACTTTCCAGGAAAGTACTTTAATAAGTAGTTGTCATTACCGAAAACCAAAAAGTTTTTGCTGGGGAACGACTGCCAAAAGAATTATCCAATGAAAATCGACAAAATTGGGTTATATTTCATATGAAAAATTATTTAATTTTTTTTTAATGATAGACTTGTCTTATGAATTATGATCGTTAAACCATATTCCAGGAGGAGATTTGTATGGGGGTTAGGTCAAATAATGGATCGATCATAACCAATTTCAAAATATTTCGTCGTTGGTCTATAAAAAACTTGTGTTCCAAAATTTCATTCAATTATTTTTAAAATTTAGACCTGTAGTAATTTTGATCCAGTTTGTTTATTACACAACTTGTAGTTTATTTGTTATATTCTCAAAAATGTTATAGTCAATGTCTGCATTTTAGTCATAATCTATTTGAGCATTAATATGTGTCTAATATAGCGAAATTTATGAGCTATTTGTCAATTTTAGTATAGAGTTGTTGATAGTTTTCATGTGATTTTTAAGATAAAAAAATAAATATTAGTAATAAATTGTATTGCCATTTTATAGTGGATAGACGGAAGAAGAATCAACAAATAAACATTAAAGATATTCACCTTAGAAATTGCAACTATGCTAGACCCTTGCAAAGTAAGTTGTACAAAATTTATTCTATGTGGTTGTTAATGTATTTAGAGAAATCGATGCAAATTTTCTACTTTGCATGGGTCTTGCAAAGTTGCAAATTTCTGAGGTGAATACCTTTATTATTACAGTTTTATAAAAAATTAAGTCTGGAGTAGTGAATGGAGCATCGATTTCGATTATGGTCAAAATCAATTCTCGCTGCCAAAAAACGATTATTTTGTGATCGATTCTTACCAGTCAACTTTATACTGAAATCGACTTTTAAGTTTCGATTAATTCAAAAAAAAAAATATTTAAAGGAAAATTTAAAACGTTTTAAAATATAAATATTGGGACTAGTTTTTAAAAGATTTTGATAAAAAATCAGTAAAAATACTATTTAAGAAATATTTCTGCGTTATCCTTTCCTCTAGTTCCTGTTTGACTGTGCTTTTGATATATCCGTAGGTGATCAATTTCTTGAGCACTCATTCGTCATTTTGATCACACAAATTACCTGTTACCCAGACTATGCTGAGATTTATAGATAGATATTGACGAATGGTATTTTAAAAGCTAATATATTTTAAGTCATTTGTATTAGTTTTACAAATAAGAATATATTAAATAATCGATTATGGGTCTCGATTAATCGACTATAAATATCGAAATTAAAAAGGTTGGACGAAAAATCGATTTTTCACTAGTCTGGAGGGAACAAATTGAGCGATGTTGTCATTCACCCCAAATCAGCTAAAACTAGACATTACCTGACTTTGCTTTTGCAATTATATCTTTCATTGAATACAAAATAAAAAAAAAAACCACTTTATATAACTTGTAAATATTCTTAATATATAAAATATAAATTTTAACAAAAATATATATGTATGTACAAAAAATAACAAAGATTTAAGTCTAATTATTTACACAGAAAAAAGTTTGTACATAAATAATATGAATTATTTATTTTTTTTTTGTTTTGCATTACTAATATATAAAAACTTGTTCATGAATAGTATGATTTTATTTTTTAATTTGTTTATTAAAAAAATATCTTAGTTGCTTGAAGAATATTGTAAAATAATTTATAAAATTTCAAAATAAATTTTTACAAACGAGATTTTTTTAATTCGTAAAAAAATAGAAATGAATTTGAATTAAAATAGTATTATAATTTTAAAAAGTGTAGAAGAGGAAGACCTTTATAATCTTTTATCATCGTGGCAGTTAGAAAGTTTATATACAACATTAAGAGGTAAAATTATTAAAAAAAAATTACATATTTGACACCTATTAATGTAATTTAAACTTTTATCAACAGATAATGAAATTTTTGTACCTATTTTAAAAGTAGTGAAGTTGCAATAATTACCAACATTTTTAAAAGAAGTTTCCCACGGCAAATCTATCATGTTTGAAGATAAACTTGAAAAATGGAGAAATGAACAAAATATACCACTATCAGCCCAAATTAATTTCGGCAATCAAATTGACAAAATAGAGCTGAAAACCTCAAAACTTATTTTTGAAACATTATGTGTCCACTCCAAGGCAATTGATTTACAAACTGTACTAATAAATACCAAAAATGAAAAAATGTTAATGGAATATTACAACAAATATAGCTCTTTCAAAGAACAAGATCAACTTTTTCAAAAATAAATCCATGAACATTCCTTGTATTCTAATTGTTGGTGACACGCATGATATTAAGGAAATATTTGTATATTTTTACAAAATAAGATACACATTTACAAATATTTTAAGAGCTTTAGACATTTATTTCAAAATTTATATTACGTTTGATATAAAATATGCAAAAGAATCTGAAACATTTTTGGATTTTTATAGAAACTTTTTTTATAAACTAAAGCTTTCAAAAATTAATCCAACAATAGCAATTCTTTCCGATGAAATACAAAATATATAAATTAGTTTAAAACGTTATTTACCTCTGTACTTTTTACTGTTATTTTGTCCTTATTATGAATTATGTATTTTCATTAAATCCAGTACTATTAATATATTTTTAATAATTTTTTAATATTACTTTTAGATTATGAATTTTATTATAATAAAGATGCATTATAATACAGAAAAGTGTGTTTTTTTATTAAAAATTACATATTAACTAATAATAATTTCGTGATCGAATGATAAAAATATCTATTATTTATGAATATATTCTTAATCTTCATTGAATGTAAGAAACAATACATAAATATTAAAATTACCCTGGTAAAAACGATCATATATTTTTATGTATGACTCATGTATAACGATATATTGTTATATATGGGTTTATATATGGAAGTGTAAGCATTCATACATGAAATAGTTTTCAATATATGGATGCATATATGGGAAAATATATGAAATATTTTGTAATAAAACACACCATAATTCCAAAATCAATAGAAAACGCACTTTGAAAAAATTGTAGGAAATTTTACTCTATAAATATTGTAATAACATTACAGTGCATAATAAGCGAGTTATATGAAAAAAACTAAATTTTTTGACTTTTGATAGCGAATATCTCACGTAGCGAAAACGTAATCAACGTAGTAATCATTTAACGGTATGTATACGAAACGAGTGTAAAATTTTTTTTCCAAATTTCGTTTCAATCCACCCGAATCCGAGGTTTTTGATTTAACTTTATTTGAATTTTTAAACAAAATGACTTAAAAAAAAAAAAATTTAAATAACAAAAATTATAATAATCACTACAAATTCAAAAAAATAATAAATAAATTTAAAACAAAAAATTTTCTTCCACAATTATGTAACTTTGAATCATCGAAATTAACGGAAAGTTAACATGTGATTATCATTATTAACATTATCAAACTTTTGATTTTCTTCTATTCCATATTATAGAAAAACTATGTACCATAGATCTTTTTTGAAAAACATAATTATCTCCACTAAATGTAAACATTAATGGTTTGCCCGTCCTGTTGTAAACTTCAACAAAACGTAAGTATTGATTTGCAAAACTCATTTATCACTAGTTATTTAATGGGCTGAAATTCTTTTCAGGTAAACTCAAAGTATTTCACGAATACGCATCTCGTTGTTCCACTAATCGATTACTGATAAAAAGTTATCCAGATTGATCAACAAAGACCAGCATAAAGACGCAGTGATTTTGAAATTATATACATTTATGTAATTTTTTTATTTAATTGCCTTCTTAGTTTATAATTTGTATTTATTGCAATTATACTCTTCTTATATTGAAAAATAAAATGAATAAAAAAATAATATATTTTGAGTATATCATTCATAATAGAAGTTATGACTGTACGTATATATGTCATATAATTGTCATATATGATCCATATACCCTCAATTTTCGGATCCAAACATATATGGAAATCCATATATATACATATATTATTATATATGACCATTTTCAGCTGGGTATTTAAAAATAAATTTATGTTCAATTTATAATATGTATGAAAAAAAAAAATTAATTTGAATGAAAAATATTTGGGAAAAAAAGTCATGTTGAATACATAATATTTATTACAAAATTCTTAAAATGTATGTTATTTTTTGTTTTTCTGTGTGTACTAATATTTCTTCAGTAATGGGAATAGAAAAATAACGATCAATATTATTTTTATTATTAACACGACAGATACCAAAAAATTTTACTTAAAAAAATAATGTATTAATTAAGAAGAGAGCTGGGGAGTACATATGATTTCATGAGTAGCCTAATTTCTTTATATTTATACTATATATTTAAATTAAAAACCAATGAATGTCCTACAGTTCTGATTACTTAATATACAAAACTATTTCAATATCCCTTAATAATCTACAGTGCACTGCAGTGTAGTTAAATTAAAGTTTACGACCAGCTACTAAACTAACTCATGACACAAGTTATCCTTCATATATTGATATATAGGGTATCTTGTGATATCTTTATCGCATGTCCGTTTTGCAAAATGCTGACCAACATTTTACAAATGTCAGTCATCAGAACTCTTGGAAAAGTTATATTAATTAAGTTCATTTGTACGAATGTATGTTTTTTTATTTGTTTTTGTTTTTATTAATAATATCACGTGTATATAAATTGACACAACAATTTATTCAAGTTTTGTTTCGTCTTAATAGTTTGAATGAAAATTTTGATAACTACAAATCATATAAAAAATTACTTGTTCATATGTAGAATTTTATATACGATATACAACTTAGCATTTATTCATTTATTTTTTATCATAACCACAAAATTATATTTCATTGTAAGTTTAAATGAACTTAAAAATGTCTATATTTAAGTGATTTATGGATTTTGTGTCTTGGGCGAGCAAATAAAAAAGAATTAAAATAAATTAAAAACTACAAACGAACAGGTGATCGATTTATAAAGAAACGTGTTATATAAGCCTTATAGTAATATAGCGGCATAACTGCATCAAGTACGATTTGTTCCTTGGACGACCGCTGACAAGTATAAGCCCCTGGGTTCAATAATTATATGTTTTGTAGCGATAAATCATTTCTAGTCTTCTTAAAACAATATCTATACCAAATCATAGACAAATATTTTGGTATTAATTATCCAGGAATTTATTAACCAATTAATGTCATATAATGGAGAAAAATAGAACTTGAATAATAATAATACTATATATAAACAAAGATTTTGTAAAATTGCACAAAAAAAAAAAAAAAAAAATTCCATTAATTGAAAATTAATATTTATAAAAAATAATTAATATCGAGTAAAAATGTAAAATGGAGCATTATCTCTTTAAAAATAATGTTAATTTCAGTGTTTAAAAGCAATGATTTGCTAAGGCTTTTTTAAATTTGCTTTTCCTACTGCTTCTACAAATTTCAAATTTTCTAGCAACAGCCACAGTCTTGCTTTTAATTTTATTCAAAAAATCCATTCAGCATTTTTAAGTATTAAAATTTTTGCCACGTGCTTTTTAAGCAGCTAACAGTAATAATAAATAGCCACACAAAAAGCAGTAACACGAAAATATTTCTCTTGCTTTTGCTTTTTTATTTTGCTAGAAATAAAAAGGTTAACTTCAAAAAAGCAAAAGGAAAAATTACAAAAAATGCTTTTTCAAAAAAGGCATCATAAGAAGTGCTCTAGCAGGCTAGTGAGAACACAATCAGTGCTGATAGAAAAACGACAAGGGTTAGTGGACACATGAACATGTGCTAGAAGCCGCTCGAACATTTGCTAAAAGCAGCATGAACAAGAGCTATTAGCCGCACGAACATGAGCTAAAAGCCACACAACCAAATATAGGTAGCCGGCTGAAAGGCACAGAATGAATTTACATTATATGTGCATAATGAATGCAATAAGAAATTTAAGAGAATTTATAAAACAAAAAATTCTTATGGTTTGGTACCTGCAATGCGTAAAAAAGATTTGAAAAACATTTGTATGTTGAAGTTTTCTGTCAAAAGAAAACAAGGAAATTCTTCTAAAAAATTATTTTTTTTACACTTATTTGAAAGTTGTTAATAATTTCTTCTTCAAAAGTGAGATCAAGTGTTTTAGCTAAAAACCGTACATTGTTTTTAAAAAAACTACAATATATTTTATAAACATATTCATATATATTTCAATAAAAAAGTTAACAAAAAAAAAAAACGAATAATTAAAAAATATTGTCAAAACATTTAATAAAAAAATAGATATAAAATGTTCTTATTGGTTTGCACAATCATCTTCCATAAATATATTAAGTTCTGATACGGCATTATCCAGAAAATCAGGGTTTAGCTTTACTAGTAAAATATTCTCCAATGTATCTTGTTTGAGACGATTTCTATTATCGGCCAATACTATCTTTAATGTTGAAAATGCTCGTTCGACAGAAACCTGAAAATAGAGAATATAAAATAAAAATTAAGAGAATATTTAAACAAGAAATTCAAAGTATAACATTTTTGTTTCCAAAATTAAAATTTTACCTGTGTTGGAGGAATTCCAAAGCAAATGTTGCTCAGTGCATATAGCTCAGGTTCACTATATTTTCTTTCCTTCCAAAATTCTAAAACATTTGTCTTCAATTTTGTGTATGGAAGATTTAATTTTTCAATTTTTCTTATAATATTGTCGTTTTCTGCATTATTTGCGTTAAATATATTGTCCAGGAAATCATTTAAAATGTCATCATCTTCATGGTTTTCTTGCGTTGTTGTTATGAAATTTGGTGTTGGCTGTGTGTTGAGTTCGATTTTACATATAGATGTCAATTTGTCCCATAGCAATTTAAGGTATTCCACAGCGTCTTTTCTTTGGGTATCAATTAACATATGATGAAACCTTGGATCGAGGTAAAGACATGCTGCCAGAGCGTTATTAGAAAAAAGAGTGGTGGTTCGTTTTTCCATATTGTCTAATAGAAGTTTACTAATTTTGTATGATGATGCACTCTTGTTGACTTCATTTTCTTCAACAGTTTTTGATATCAGTAGCTTACATTTTAACCATTGTGCGTAAAAGTCGCCATAATGAAGTTGCTCTTCTTGAAATATGACAATTATGTTTTGAAGTGGCTTAAAAACAGTATAATATGAGGCCACAAAGTTCCAAAAGTCTTCATTTATTTCAAAATTCTCTTCAGATGATTTATTTGTTATTGATTCCACTGTTTCGACTATCTCTTTCGAATTTTGTATACACGAAATCATTAAATATGTTGATCCCCAACGCGTAGGACAATCCAGCTGAGGAATTTTTAATGACTTTAATTCAAATAAGTCTTTGTAACCATTTGAATTTTTTCTCAAAAACTTTACTAAATTTCTACACTGTCGAATATAACGCTTCATTTCAAAGTCTTTTGTTGCATCCAGTGCCACCAACTGTGCTGTGTGAGCTGCACATCTACAAACTATTATGTTTCCGACGCGTAGATCCATATTATTTTCAATTAAGGTAATGTTTTGAAAGTAGGTTTCATTGTTATAGTTTTCTTCATATTCTTCATCTTCAGAACATAAATGTGATAAAATTTTTGTACATTTCACCATATTACTGCCGTTATCACTTGTAATTGTTACAATTTGTTGTAAATTAATATCATATTTGTTCAATACGTTTAAAATTTCTGTTGCTAAATTTTTTGAAGTGCTTGAATTTTGGCCTTTTAACTCCACCATTCCAAGTATTCTAGATTCAATTTTATCACTTTTTATGTATTGAGCTGAAATTCCAAAAATATTTCTTGATAATTAACTTAATTTTTTCACTCTCCGTGTAGTGCGCTGTCAAAGTCACAAATTTTTTTAATATTTAATTACAGTGGTAAAAAACTGAAATTTTATGTTTTTCATGTTTATGTTTTTGCATTTTCTTTCATAAAAAGTACTTCTTTTACATTGGAGTTATTAAGTATACCTATACTTAGAAGATTATTTACGTATTTTTGTTAAAGTAAATGCTGTAGAAATAGTTTTAATATTTTTTAAATCGGTACCAAAAACTTTTTTTTTATACCCTTCAACACAGGTGTAAAGGGTATAATATCAAAAATTTTTATCCTGGCTGAAACTGACTGAAATCCTTAATAAGTTTTGTGGTAATGATATTTTGAACAAATTGGTTACAGATCTGAGCTCACACGACTTGAAACTAATAGAGTGCAAAATTTTAGCACAATAGGTTTCTTTTTCTAACCATGATTGTTGTTCAAAGTTCAAGAATATAGAAAAACTGATAAAAACTACTTAAGTTTTTACCATTCTTCTACAATTTTTGTTCGCGCGTTTATACTTTTTGATCTCATTCTATCATAAGTAAACTAATTGGACTTTGTACATAAATTATGCATCATCTTTGTTGTTGTGCAGACTTTCAACAACTAAATACAGGATAGTCAAGTTTTGATGACAAAAATTTTGGTTTTTAAAATTTTTCAGTTTTTTGGGCGCGGTCTGTGGCCCTTCAACCGAATGCACAATTTGTGATAAGGATTGATACTTGTTGTAATTGTGCGTACTTTGCGCTATATCCCGTTAATGTGCCCGAAATAGTCAACGTTGTAGATAGTCTCAAATTTGGGACAACTTTCACGCCCCTCACATGAAATGTCACTTTATATGTATACAAAAGGATTTTAATGTGCCTTCAAAAAAAAAAAAAAAAATAATATTTTTTTGAAGGGCTAAAATCAAAAATTTTTGATAATTGCCCATATATGTATAAGTTTGTCATTCCGTTTGTAATTTTTGCAGTATTCATCTAAGACTCCAAAAAGTATATATATTCTGGATCCTTATTGATAGGTAAGTCAATATAAACATGTCTGTCTGTTGAAATCAGTTTTTAGAAAGCCCCAGACATCGGATATATATATTTTATACATCAAATTGTAGGAAATATTCCTTAGAAGAGCAAAATCGTTTAATAAATAACCGAGATATCGCCAAAAATGGTACCTCCAAAAATATTTTTTGTTGTCGTCTTTTCTAAGCTCCTAGCGACTTCGTTCTTGCACGAAAATTCGGAATCTTTTTTCAAACATTTTTGCTTGAAAAAAAATCGGTCCATTAGTATCCGAGATATCGACCAAAACGCGTATTTAAACGTTTTGAAGCTCCTATATAAGCTATGGGTTTCGTTCTTGAACAGTTTGGTCATAAATATTTTACTAAAATTTAGGTTTTTTTTAATCGTTCCATAAACAACCGAGTTATTGGCAATTTTTTTAATTATTTAATGGCAGCTTTGCATATTTTTTTTTATGGGTAATGAAAAACAACAACAATAAGCTATAAAAAATTGGAAAAAATTTAAATTAGTATAAATGTGAAAATATGAAAGCATACTTTAGGGTGAATATTTTATTATTTGTCGGTAAAGCAGTGAAGGGTATAAAAGATTCTGCCCAGCCGAATATAGAAAACACTCGTTTATATATAAAATTCAATAATTTGGAAACAGTTGATCTTAGAGTTTTGATTGTTTTTTTATTTAATTGATATTATTCTACAGATCACAAGAAAATATAACTCTTATGAAAGGAGCAATATGTGTCTTTTCAATGTGCTTTCAATTTGTTTGACCTTTTCAATATCATGTGGACCTTTTTTCTTCCCGAAACATATTTCCTATCAATGGTCGAATTCTCCTAATACTGTTTAATAACCTTGGAAACAGTTTGACAACAGACGTTTAATTCTTTGGCCAATTATTTGTAGGATCAATTTGGATTTTTTTCGATATTTTTTTAATTATTTATACCATGTACATCTTTTTCGTCACTCATTTTGATCAAACTCACAAAATATCAACATGGTTGTCATTAAAAATAATAACTGACATATTTTTCAAAGATAACTAGATCAAAAAATGTTAAATATTGCTTCGGAAACAAGTTGTGAGGCAAAACGTGTGTTAAGATTTTTTCGATCGCACTCATAAAATTCCGAAAATCATTTTGCGGATTTTTTGCTATTTGGAATAAAAAAATATTAAAAAATTTCGACGAAACTACACATGTTTTCTGAACAAAATAAAGTGGAAGTAGTATAAATTTAAAATTGAAGTTGATTTATTATTAAGAAATATTAAAAATATATCATTATAGAAAAATATTGAAAACGTGTAAGAGTGTTTTTCTTATTTAAACACTTATATGCGCATAATTAGGGTTAATTATGGACCGATCCTTTGCTTAATTTTATATTTTTACGGGCATTTAAAAAGAATTATTTGGACCGGTCTTCCCGAACAATGTACAATGTTTTTTATACAAAACTCATCATTTAAGAAATTTATGAAAATACAGACATATTAACGGTATTTATAAGTGTCTGACCTACTTTTGGGAAGTTTTTTATATGGGGGCTCATTGAAATAATTTTAAAACGTTATATTACTGGCCCAAGAAAAGCTCACAAAGGGATTTCATTAGGTTATCTTTAAAACGGCGACCTACACATTATCTCAAATGTTGGTTATTGATGTATGGACAGGCGGATGGTTTAGACTAATTTGATGTGCTAATGACCTAATTATTACGATTAAATTATAAATAATGCTGCATACCACTTTCCTGAATTAAGCCCAATTTTTAGCTTTTCTAAAAAAAGCAAAATCTCTACGAGACTTAGACAGATATTCGAATAAAGTTCTGAACAATTACTATTTTTTTAGATACTGCTTCATGCTGGAGAATATTTTTCATGTCAACTTTTTGGAATCGTAATTTTTTACATTTTTACACCAAAGCATTTCGTAGTCATACTTTATGTATACACACACACACGTATTTATAAAATTAGCAAAATAAACTTAAAAAACAATTTCAAATGAAGCACACAAATTCATCACATCCAACAAACAAACAAATTAAAACAATTCATTTAACTTTAAATAAACCCTCAAATAAAGACAAACCATCTGTTACTTTGCAAAATACATATATATAATAAAAATAGCAAAAATGTTTGCAAAAAAAACCAAAAATCCCAACAGACTTATAGTGTGAATAGATAGAAAACAGTGTAGAATAACAAAAAAAAAAAAAAAAATCTCTTAACTTTTATACAAATCTACATAAGAATTAAAACAAAAAATAAAAAATCTAAAATAATAAACATTTGCTGGCGCACATAAACGTTTTTATTCATTATCACGGCGAAGGCTATAAAACAATTCAAATTGGCAGTGATTTAGTTGTTTCATTTATTTATTATTCAACCACAAGAAGAAAACATATTGAGAATTTATTCTATTACTTACGACACTTGTTACGATACGATACTTGTGTAAAAACTATAAAGATATCATTTCATAAGTATCTAGCTAGAAGAACAATAGAAACAAAAAGTGAAAAAGAAATTAAATCGTTAACAATTACGATAATTTCCTTTTTTTTTCGTTAGATTGAAATTTATATGGGGTAACTGTAAATAGTGATACAATAAAATTTAACTTATTCTAAATTTTGTTTAAATTTCATAAAAAAAAAAATTTAATTAAGCAAAATGAAATTGAAAAGATTCGGCTGTGCCGAATCTTTGATACCCTTCACCATATTACCATATTACCATCTTACTATCTTATCGACATCATATTACCATATTACCGACAAATAATAAAATTTTCGCCTTAACGTATGCTTTCATATTTTCACATATATAAATCTAATTTTTTTTCAAACTACGAAAATTTGAATATATAAAAAAAACAATCATAGCAGGCTTTGCTTTTAAAAAATAAACAACAACAACAATTCCATACATAGATTAACAACTAGATATTTATGTGAGAGAAAAAAACCTAATTCAATTGTCAGAAACCTAATTCATACAAAAACAAAATATATGTGACTACATTTTCAAAAAAATTAGTAAATTTTTTGAAAATTTAGTATAGGGTAGCTCTCACATAAACTTCTAGTTCTATTCTATGATTCCATATTTATTTATTTTTTTATGTGTGTATATACAAACTGGCTGCATATACAAAGAACAACAAAAACACTGTTATTCATTATATTACTTCTGTTGCTAACTAAACTACTTGTCTTATAGGCAAAAACGTCACTAATAGTCATTACAATGCTTAATATACATGTTTGTGTATGTATTTATGTATATTCTTAACAGATATGTTTTAGTTTTTAAAAATAAAGAACAACAATTCTATATCTATTTATTTTTGTACAGACTGCATATACAAAGAACAACAACACTGTTATTCATTATATTACTGCTGTTTCTAACTAAACTACTTGTCTATACAAAAAACAAAAAAACGTCACTAATAGTCATTACAATGCTTAATATACATGTTTGTGTGTGTATTTATATTCTTAACAGATTTGTTTTTGGGCCATAACTCTGTTGATTATGAACGAATTTGGTTTATTAAAAAAAACGAAATTTTATAAAAACATTTATGACTGATCTATATAAAAATAAAAATCTGTAGCTTGAACAAGGGCTTCAAAAAAAAAAAAAAAAAAAAAAAATCGTTTTCTCCGATATCTCAGTTGTTACTGAACCGATTTATTTCATTTTTTTCAGAACAAAAATTCAGAAAATAATTTCCGAGCCCCCTTTAAAAATTCGAAGTACCTGGTATATGTAGAGGCTTCAGAAACTGAAAAACCGGTTCCAAAAACCGGTTTTTAAAGCATATCTCCGCCATTTATAAACCGATCCTGCTGATTCAAAAAATATTTGTGACCGATCTGTATAAAAATAAAAATCTATAGCTTAAACCAGGGCTTCAAAAAATAAAAAATGCGTTTTGTCCGATATCTCAGTTATTATTGAACCGATTTATTTCATTTTTTCAGAACAAAAATTCAGAAAAAAATGTCCGAGACTTCTTTGTAAAAACGAAGTCTCTAGTATATACAGAGGCTTCAGAAACTGGAATACCGGTTCTAAAAACCGGTTTTTTGAACATATCTCCGCATTGTATGAACCGATCTTGCTGAATTCCAATAGCAAAATTCTCGAAAGCATTTCCGATCGTTTGACATATATATTATATATGTCAGTTATCGGTGGGCTTCATAAACGCCATTTCAACCGACACACGGACGGACGGAGGGACGGACATGGTCCTATCGTCATCATTTCTTATAAGGATCCCGAAAATGTAAACTTTTTTGCTCTCCGACGAAAATTGTGGGAATTACAGACGGAATGACAAACTTATATATACCCTTTACACCTGTGGTGAAGGGTATAAAAAATACAACAGGCGGAAGAAAATAAGTACTATGATATGCATCAACCTATGCCAGCTATCAAATTAAAAAATAATTATGTTTTGCTATAAATATATCTCCATTATGTCAATACTTATGTTATTACAATCCTTTTCAGGCTAATTTACAGAGACTACAAAATATTCGCAATTGCGAATGACGTTGTATTACTTATCAGTGAATAACCTAGATTATGGTTGTTGTAACCATAATCTAGATTAGATTAAAAGTAGGACATGCAGAACATTGTGTAAATTACAAGGACATCGATGCTGATCCACAGTGACCCATAGGAAAAGATAGAGGGAAGAGTAAAAGAAGACATAATTTAAGAGCAACACATTGTGATTGTATTATATGATTGTTGTAAAAATTGTTATGGTTGTAAATAACAATAAATATGATAATTTAAATTATAATATGATTCAACTATCATAATATGATGATATTTTTTGTTCATATTGAATCATATTATGTTCCAGTTTTATCATATTATCATGAACTTTTGTCTTATTATGATTGATTTTTATTATAAAAAAATTATAATAACATGAACTTTTTTAACAGTTAATTAACTCATAACTTAAAAAAAAAACCCTGCCTTAATAGTTATTTATTATTTTGATGCAAACTAAATGAGAATTATAGTTATAATGTGTAAAGACATTTCCACAGACCATTCGATACCCCATAGCTTCCAAAGAAAGATTTACGCCATAAGTATAACTGTGACTAAGACAGAAGTACTTGTTTCGTAAACGCCGTCTATAAATTTTAATGTGGTTAAGTAGAAATGTATATCCACCTGCATTAAAATTTCTGAGGGTATGACTTCAGAAAGGAATTCGTGAAAACGAAATGGCAGATGAGCATAATAGAAAATCACCATGAACAAATTCGCAAAATGGGCGCACATTGGGAGAGAATCGCCAAAAATGGCGCTTCATTCAGGGAAGAGGTACAGCTCATTATTTATAATTTTTTTGTAATTATTGCTTCATTAGTACGTCAAATAAAAATCGATTACTTTAAAATTTCAAATATGTCGCTAAACAATTCTATGAAAAATTAATCTTAGAAAAAAGTATTTAATTGATTGTTTTTATTTCATCAACATATAGTAGCACTTAAAAAGTAAAAAGTAAACAAAAATAAATAAAATAAATAAAGAAAAACTATTTTTTTTTTTAAGTTCCACTAACAAAAATAGAAAAACTACCTAACTACATACAGTTGCAAATTTAAATTCATATATACATACAAAGATGTTTATTTTAAAAGCTTCAAATGAAAATTGAAAAAAAGAAAAAAAAAAAGTGCTTAGAAGCAAAAAAAAAATAAAAAACCGAAACAATACTCTTTTGATACATATTTACAGGTGAATGTCAAAATAATTTGCAAATTAGAAAATACTCGTATTCATATAAACAAATAAATTTAAAATGAAATAGTAAAAGTTTTGTTTGCTTTTGACAAATAAAGAATGATAAAAGAAATAATAAATTTGCTTCAAGTTCAAAATGAAGAAAATGTAAATAAGTTTTTGGAAAGTGAAAAACAAGAATCATTTACAATAACTTTAAAAATTTATAAATGTGTGTGAAAATGAAAAGTTTCTTAGGAAATTTAATTAGTTAGCACAAACTCATGTATTTTAAAATATTTTAGCAGACTGTATGTGGCCATTGATTTTAACTTCAAAGTCAAATGTTGCTTTTTAAAAATGTTTCTTTGTGTTGTTTGAAAAAGTGAAGGTGATTTAGTTTTATGAAGATAATTTTTTAAAGATAGCAAGAGTATTTCGCTGAATTGCTAAAAATATATAAACATATTATGTAACAGCTTTTATTTAATCAGGAAATTTTTCATGGTGGTCAAGGATAAGGATTTAAGTCTAATTCTACTATTATACAAAGATGTCATGGCAACTGAATGAAAACCTGGTGATGTAAGATAAATAATATTTTCAAGCTGTAGGACTCAGACAAAATAGAAAGTATTTTGAGAAAAAATCCCCTCATCTCTGAAAGAAAAGTGTCGCAAGAAGTTATTTGCTTTGAATCTTTTATCAGAAAAGTTGAAAGGAAATTGAACCTGAAGACGTATAAAGTACATAAAATCCTAATAGAAACACAAGCAAGAATTTGGTGGTAAAAAAGTACTTCAGATGAATTTTTTTCATAATTATGATTAGAGTATAATATACGATGAAACGTTCGTACATGTTGCAGATGCTAGAGGGAATGTGGCAGAAAAATATCATGTATCAAAGAAATCAAAATTCCCAAGAAAGTTTTTGATTTGGAAAGGCATATGCATATGCAGGAAAGAAGCATTTCATTCATAAAAAATGGTTCCATTAACACAGAAGTCTTTGGAAAAGACTTCTTCCTTTCCTAAGAAAATACAGTGTATCTGCTTTTTTCTGGCTTGTTCTCTCTTGTTAGTGTTTGTACCAAGGGAGGCTAATTCACCAAATTGTCCGGAACTCCGTGCAATTGAAAGATATTGCACTCTCAGCTGAGCTTAAAATGAAACGGAGTTTAAAAATAAGTATTATTATTATTCAAGCAAAAAAGTGACCGAAACACAATAAAACCTTTAATTTGAAGAATTCTGGAAAAGATCAGATATTTCTTTAAAAACCAACAGGAAATAATTTATTCTTTCATGTTTAGAAGTTGAACATAACAGTCATTAATAAAAATATAATTTAAATAAAATCGCCCATTGGTTTAATTTCTATAAGCAGATTTGTATGCACAGATTTTTTTCGTGCGCAGTCCTTATTTAAATTTTTAATAAAATCAAAATTTATGCATTAATGTAAATGAATGCATGTCTTATTTTATTTTCAACAAATTTGTCTTTATAAATAAAGAATAATTTTTGACATATACGAATTTTTATGGTTTTTTTTAAATAATTTGTTTGGAAATTTTGTAGGAAATTTAAGTAATGATTGTGAGTTTTAAAATAAAACCCAATAAATAATGATTGTTTTTGATTTTTATCTTTACAAAATGAAACAAAATTTCTGCGACACGGGATTTCTCAGTCAATTTGGATACACGGTATTCATAAGTACTAAGCCTCTTATCCACTTTTTTTGAATTGACTCTAGTTCTCGCGATAAATCGCGATTTGTAGAACTAAGTAAGATGCACTTTATATTGAAGCAAATCTCGAAAATTGCTTGTCTGAATTTGTTCATAAAGATATCAAAAAACTGTAATTATTCTATGTAACCTGTAAATGAGTATTTTCACTAATTTGTAAATAAAATCGAAACTAAGGCATTGATTTTAACGAAAGACATATTTTATTTGCAACAAATATATCTTTGTGATTAAAAAATAAAAATTTGAATTTTTGACACTTTCGATTTTTTATGATTTTTTGAAAAAAAAAAAAAAATTATCGCAATTTTGTATATTTTTATTTATTTATTTTTTTTTTTTCGGAAAATAGGCTTAGTATCTCGATAACTATTGACCGTATTAAAAAGTAATGTAAGAAATATTTGACAATTTTAATTAGATTTTTTTTCATACAAATATGCTTCAATATATAGTGCAACCTCCTTAGTTTTATAAATCCCGATTTATCGCAAGAACTAGAGTCAATTCAAAAAAAGTGGATTAGAGGCTTAGTACTTATTAATACCGTGTATGCGAATTGACTGAGAAACCTCGTGCCGCAGTAATTTTGTTTCATTTTGTAAAGATAAAAATCAAAAACAATCATTATTTATTGGGTTTTATTTTAAAACTCATAATCATTACTTAAATTTCCTGAGAACCCACAGTCGCAGAAATTTTTTTCCCATTTTGTACCTCTGTGTAATCATTAAAATTGATTTTTTAATAAAAAAAAAAAAAATCCGGAATTCGATAGAACATGTTCTGAGGATTACATTTCTGTATATCCTTGCATCTGATTTTTTTCATTTTAAGAATTATTTTAATTTCTGATTATGTTTTGTCCTTGTTAAAAAATAACCCAACAAAAAAAGATTAAGTTCTTCCAAAAAAAGAACATATTCACAACTTCAAAAGTGGAACAAGGTGAATATTTTAAACTTTTTTGGAAGTTCTTAATAATTACTTACAAAAAAGTGAAAATAAATGAATTTTGAAGGGAAAAAAACGCTAATAATTTCTAACAAAATTTAAATTTTACAAATTTTAAATCATTTTTATTATTATTTAATAGGGCAAAACAGAATTTTTATTAAAAAATTGTATGAACATAGTTTTAAGAGAAGTGCTTCAAAGGCAGTAAACAAGAAGTATAAAAGAATAACATACTACCAATGACATGGGTTAAAAAAATAAATTCTGCAGTTCTTTTTTCCCACTAAGTACTTCCTTCCCATGACAACACAATGTTAAAATCATGACTTTTTCAGTACTTTTTTTGCTGGGTAATAAAAGAATGACTTGACAATTTTTTTTTTTTTTTTTACTTTAAAATTAGGTTGGAGGAGTATTATACTCTCAAATTTCCAGGTTATCAAACGGTGACTCAATGTCCCAAAACGACCTATACCTTCATATAGGAAGCAGGAACTTGAATCTATATATATATTCCAAAATAAAACTTAACCTCAAAGGAGGTAAAACGAAAGCATGTGGTCAATGAATCCACACCAACAAACTGTAACTCGGTACAGTTATGTGACGCGCAAACATTAACCAATGCGAGTGAGCCGAAAACACTCAAAAGCCGACAAACACGAACGGCCTGATTGCCCTTAAGCGATAATGGCAATGACGCACGAGATGCTTCCCAACCAAGAGACGTTTAGCGACTGACTTGACAATTTTAATTAAAATTTTTTTAGAACCAAATAAGACAAGTCGAAAAGGTCTTTCGACTTGTCTTATTTCGACAATATATGGTGCAACATCCTTAATTTTACAAATAGCGATTGATTGCGAGAATTAGATTCAATTAAAAAGTGGTTGAGAGTCTTAGTACTTATCAATACTATTTATCTAAACAGTTTCGGTTTCGGTCAAACTCTAATTAATATCATATATCCGAATTGATTGAGAAATTCCGTGCAGCGGAATCAGTGTTTCCCTGTGTAATTGACGTCATCCTTTACTATTTCGAAATATTAATCATTAAGATGATTTCCGATAAAGTTAGTTAGTTGTTTTGATAACTGATAATAAAATATAATTAATTATAAATGTTGTGACATGTAAATGATAAGAAATTTTTTATATAATAAAATAGAATTGTCTGTTTGTAATCAGAAAAACAAAAGAACTACAGTTGAAAATGGGGAAAAATGAAGGTATTTGTAAACTATTATTTTGTTGTAAATTTTTAGAAATTTTGTTTAAAACAATTATTAAAAGAATTTCTTACTAAATATTAAAAAAATATCAAACACAAAACATTAAATAATACTTTAACCTGTAAATTTTATTTTCCTTAAAGATTTTACTCTATTATAAAATATAAAAGAACTTAAATAATTCACACTTCATTGCTGAAGGTTAAAATATTTAATTGCTAAATCAAATTATCTTTCAATGCCACAAAATAGTATACATATTTCTTCAAACTTGAATACACCATGATGGAATAAAGGAACTGCGTGTATTAAATATTCTATAAATTCTTTAATAAATTAAAAACAATACTTAAGGGAAATGTACGAATGAGTGTTTATGAGTTTACGATGCTGCAAATTCAATAGATTCTAATATACATATGTATCCACTTGTGTAAAGTTACAAGTGGATAGGTAGATACATGTACATATATAAAACTCAGACATTTAACAAATACACTTTTAATTAACTGTAAATTTATAGTATATATGTTCATATAATAAAAAAAGCTAATTTATTTTGAAAACAAAAGGAATTTGCTTCATCAATATGAACAATAAAACTACATTACTACATAAAATATTCGTTGCTCCAATTACCATAAAAAGCTAGAGAGAAAAAAAATAAATTGATAACAAAAATGCAGAAAAAGACCAACAACGACAGAAAATTGTCATAGAAATTTAGATTTTTAAAGAGGAAAACATTAAACTTTCCCGAACTACCAATGATATATATTTCGTTAATTTGGGCTTTAAGAAACCTTGTTTTTTCTTATTCTATATAATTATTAGGGCGTGGATTTTAATGCAAATGCATGTTTTTTCTGGAGCATTTAATAATTATCTTATGTAGTTATCTATCCGAATCAGACATATTACTAAAATATAGCATCGATTTGTTAATGCATATTTTTTATATTTATTTAAAAATGCATATTTTTGTATTAATGTATTAATTTTGTGCAATAATTTGTTAGTGCATATTTTTACATTTTATTACTTTTCTTTTTACTTTTTTTAAGTTCTAACGCGCATAAGAGGTGTTCTATCAATTTTTAACTTTCATTTCATATTCTCAAACAAGTTATTGAGTAGGGGTTGACTTTAGTAAAAATCAAAATTTTTTATAATTATCGTGTGATTTTTTACCAAAACATTTTTCCGATTTATCAAAACACAGGTGCGTAATAATTTTGATTACATTGATTCGTTGATTTTATATAGAAACAGAGAGCGAAGTCGACCGGCTCCAAGTCGGCGTTTCGCCGCCTCCGATCTTAATTTGGCTGCAAACGCCGCCGCCGTTTTATGCGATTGTTATCGGTTTATATTTATAGCCGATTGTTTTCTTTTACTATAATTTTTTTCGTTTATATCTTTACGAATATTAACTAAAATATGACTTTAAGGCCCGTTATTATAACTTTCCAATAACTAAAGTTAGGATGTTATCGTTCACTTTAATTGTTTTTGGTTGTTATAAGTATAAGTTAAGCCAAAAGTGACCAATAAGCTAAAGGTAAGAACATCTGACCATTAACTTTTATCGGAAGGTTTATGTATTCAGAGCTGCCATATTTTCTGCTTTATAAAAGAAATAAATAAAATCATATTTATTTCGTTGTAGTTTTTAGTAATTTGTCTGTCTATATTTATATTTGCTCTGGCGTTGTCTTTTAGTTAGTTTAAACTCATATATTTTAAAAATTTCTTTGTTTTTTATTTGTTTATACTTCCGTTAGTGGCAGTTACGTTCAAATAGTACATGTTGCCACTACGTTAAATAGCCAAAAGTAATCGGTTTTTGCTTTGATATTGCCGTATTATCAAAATTATAAAATTTACCTTAAAACCAAGTTGTAATAACCAAAAGTAGATAAAGCTCACTTTATCGTTCACTTTAGTTTATCTTACCTTTAACTGTCTGATACCTTATAGGTAAGTTATAATAATGGCCCTAAATATTCGGCTATGTGATGAGAATCGCATATCGCATAAAATTGGCGATTACGATTTCAAATCGCATAATAGGTGTGATGTGGTTCACTATCACAAGAAAATAGGCGATTTTAAATCGCATGCTGAAGTTGTCTATTTTGCTTAAACATGGCTTCAAAAAACAATAAATATGGCGTACAAATAAAATTTAATATGGTAAAAACTAGTAATATTTTCTACCAAATTTAAGTAAAAATATGAAATTTAAAATTTTATCCATTATTCTCTTTCTTATTTGTTTTCTCATACATAAGCGATTTAATAGAAACAGCTGATCAAATTGAGAAAAATCGAACAAGTAAAACGCGTGAACTGAATTGTTTGAAGCATAATGAAGACTAATATTATTTGTATTTATTCCAATTGAAGTAATATTAAAATTGAAATAGTAATTAATAAACAATTTTAATTTATTATATTTTAAGTTAAATACGGAATTTAATTTATTTTTTTTTTTTAATTTTATTCTTAAAATAAAAAAATTAATGACCACTATTAAAATGGAAATGAGTTTATTAGAGGATTGAATTATTTTAAGGTTAAAAACTGAATTCAATCTATTTTGTTTATTGTTAATTGCATTCTTAAAAAAACAATTTAATGAAATTATAAAATAAAATACGTTAAAAAAAACTAGGCTTTAAGTCGACTATTAGCCGCCGCCGAACTATTTTTGCTAAGCCGCCGCCCCGAAATTTTAAATCGACTTCGCCCTCTGTATGGAAAACAGTTATATTTGAAAGCCTCTACACGCGTTACAAAATTATTACGAGATTGTTATCTTGATCCTGTAAAATAATTTTTATAAACATTTTGACGATTTTAAAAAAGCTCTGGAAGAGTTGAATGATAACCACTCTAAAGCTATAGAAACAGTTAGACGACCATTAACATCAAAAAATATTAAATATAATATCTCATTTGTCTGTTCCAACTACATTACATTTTTCGCAACTTTTTAACGCTCTACGTAATATGTAAATATTTTCCGTTTTTGGCATTGTTTTCATAACTTTTTATACCCGTAAGATCAAACATATAGTCTATAAAATTATAAACTAACAAGTATTTGACTTCCTAAATATTTTATAAGAGCACATCAGTTCGTATGAAGAGTTTAATTTTAAATATTTTTATTACACATTTCTTGCCCATAATAATTTTTTGTTTTCTCTATCGGTTGATATTTTGATGAATATTTAGGAGTGTGTGAGACTCCATCGTTATTTATATTTTTCAAACCTGAACCTAACTAATCGGAACCTTCTTAAAACCAGTTGGCATTATTAATCTTGAAATTTTGTTTCAAATAAGATAATTTTACGTAAAAAATCTATTAAGAACTAAAACTTGGGGAAATTTTAATTGCGCCAAATTCGTTAATGTATTTTTCAAGTTCGACTTGACCAACCAACAACTTTGACAACCCTGTTGTGTAAAATATTAAATAATCATCTTTCTTTGTAAAGATTGTAGATCGTCACAAAAAATCATCAACATATTTGAAATTAAGGAAATAATCACAGATGGCCCTAGTTTCATGGAAAAATGTTTATTAAATTAATTTTCTTATTTAAAAAGTTTTATCGGCGAGAAAGTTTTACTCACGGAATGTTGTCATTGCGCGAACATGGAGATCAAGACGTTATGATGCTGTAGAAATTTTACTTTCATTTAAAAATTCGTGAGATGAGAAAATTTAAAATTTTTTTAACTAGTTGAATACGAAATATCAAACAAATATTTTTTCATTTGGTTTTTCAAGCATATCTCCGCAATGTATGAACCGATATCGCTGAGTTTCAATAGCAAAATTCTCGAAAGGATTTCCGATCGTTTAATATATATATTATATATGCCAGTTATCGGTGGGCTTCATAAACACCATTTCAACCGACACACGGACGGACACGGTCCTATCGTCATCGCTTCCTACAAGGATCCCGAAAATATAAACTTTTTTGCTCTCCGACGAAAATTGTGGAAATTACAAACGGAATAACAAACTTATATATACCCTTTACACCTGTGGTGAAGGGTATAAAGATATAAAGCAAATCTTTCTATATATTTCCTTCTTATATAAATTTGTAAACCTATGTGATTCATTTTGCAACAACGGCAACACCGACAGTGAGGGAGAGTGAAAAAAATTAAAGCTTTTGAGAATCCGTTGTCTTTGGGGTAGAATTTGTTTGTCGACCAGTGATATTAATTAAACTAGAACCTCATAAATTTGGTTTTATTTTATAATAAAATATTTACAATATTTATTTTAAAATCTAAATTTTGTAAAACTTTCGCTACAGTCACATTTCAATTTGCATAATGTACTATGTGTTTATACATTGTTATTACTTATTTGCTTATTTAAATAAATGTAGTAGCAATTATTATTTTTTTAATTGTTTTACTTTTATTATCAAAAAGTTATTGTATACAATAGTAAAACAAAAATTGAAATAAAATTACTTTTAAATAGAAATTGATTTATATGGTATGAAATGAAACCTATTTAATAGTACAATTAATTCATTAAAAATACAATAAATACTTAAAGTGGAAACTTTTTCCTTGTCGTTGGGTGTACAAACAGCCGTACATACATAAATATACTACTATACATTTGTGTTTACACAAACATGAGTATTTTTTTTTTTTTTGTATTTTCCTCTATTTTGAACAAATCTTAGCTTCCACGATTAAAATGACGCCCACAGACGCACTATAAACAATAACATTCATTGAAAATTCAACATAGACTCATAAAGACACTGAAAGGTCTGTGGGTAGGCTGATAAATCTGTGTTTTGGAATCTGTTTAGCAAAGAAAGAAACCAATTGTTTGTAATTTCAGGATTGAAGCTAAATTTATACGAGAGAAGAAGATATAGTCGGTCAAGCCCGACCATATGATACCCTACACCATTTCGATCAACATAATTTTATTTTTACTTTTATACAACTTACTCGTGTTAAATATTAACATAATACTAACATTTGTATGGGATTTATGCACGTTAAAGTGATTTTCGGCAGAGGGGTTTATATGGGAGCTAATGTCAGTTATGGACCGATCTTCACGACAAAGTGATTTGTGCTTATTTCTGCTAAATTTCATTAAATTATTCCTATTTTTAAGGCATCTATAAGTGTTTAAACTCTATTCCGGGAGGACATTTGTATGGTGGCTAGGTGAATAATGGGCCGATCATAACCAAATTCAATAAGCTTCGTCCTTGTACCAAAAAAATCGTATGTACCAAATTTCATCAAATTATCTTCAAAATTGCGACCTGTACTTTGCGCACAAGCTATACATGGACATCCAGCCAGCCGACCAGACGGACGGACATCGTTAAATCGACTCAGCCCAAAGATTTTTTCTCTGCGTTACAATTTCTGCACAAACACATAATACCCCAACCACCTATGGTGGTGTAGAGTATAATAACTAACATAAAGATTTAGTACATTCTTACTAATGCACTCGCCATTTTTATACCGTTTGGTCTTAAGGCAACCCTCAGATTCAAAATTGTTAAGAAGATTTAATAACAATAATTCTCACTGTTTGATTTAGTTTGTGAATTGTACTTTTGCACTATTTGATCTCTCAGAATAAATTGACATCTCTACTGTGAATAAACATATTCTTTGGCTCTCATAGATCTTAGAAGCCAAGTGTTTTTATTATTTTTACTCTAAACAGGAGTAACAATATTTAATGAAAGTTATTAAATCAAAACCTATAACAAAATAATATAATTTTTAATAATTCCAAAGAAACAAACATTTTTGTTTACTCTAAATTTAAACAACAGACTACGTTTCATATTTAATACTTACATATTTAATTTCTTATGCATGTTTTTCTTTTTCATTTTTTTTTTTTCTATTTTGCTTTCCTTTAACAAATAATAATGGTAATGGAATAACGCCACATCACGACTACATATTATAGTGGTACGAGTAGAGTAGTTTGTAATTGCCATTTTACGTTTATTGGTATTACCACGTTCAAAATCTTGACCGAACCAAACAAACGATTGATGGATAGATGAATGAATGAATGGATAGATGGATTTGTTTGTACTTTGGTTAGGTATTTAGTTTTGTAGTATTTAACAATGATGACGACTGGCTAAGGAATAAAATAACTACTAAATGATGGCTAAGTGAGGGATTGTGTGAGTGACATTCAGAATGTCATTATTACACATACAAAAAATACAATTCAATATTCAATATTTTGTATGAATGATTTTTGTTGCTACCACTGCTGTTGCTGCTATGGTGGTTTCTTGTCGCTTTAAAAGCTTTCCAACTAATTTAATTATTGACTTATTTTTGTCGCACCTTTTTTTCTTTTCATTTTGTTTCATTTCATATATTTGTTTTGTTTTGTTTTTACACTTGTTTTTCTTTTTTTATCTTGTATTAATTATGGAATGAATACATTACTACGTTCATATACATATATGTATAACGTTATATCAAATAGAAATGGACCTAAGTAACGTTTGAAAAAATTATATCTTCAAAACACCATATAAAAATTACTGAGCGTTTAATTAGGAAAATCTAAATGTTATCAACATTTTTTTAGGGCCATTTATATATCGATCGACGATGTGTTTAGTATGTACACAACTTTTGTATGTTTGTTCTTTTTATGGACTGATTTTAATATTATTATTTTTTTTTATTTGTATTTATTTGATTTAATTTTTAATATTATGTTTATTTAACAAATACTACTTTTTACACCCTACAACTTTGTCAATTGATTAGAACCACTTTCTGTGTTGTTTTAGATCAAGTATATATTAATAAAATATAAAACACAATATTTTTTAGTTCATATATGTTTTAACGAAACATTAATGGAAAAGACATCACGAAATGAATAGACCAGAAACTCTGTTTCGGTACCGCCTAAACAAAGATAAACAGGCTATTTACGATTGAAAACTTGTTTATGGTCCATCAAAATAAGTGTTGGTTTACGACACTACTGTATCCACATCAATAATAGCTTTTACGACGCTAGGTTCAACGTGTCTTTTACTTGCCCAACCTCTGGCGCTGGAACATAGTAACTTTAAATAAAATAAAACTATTTAAATTGAATGTGTTGTGAATTTGTTGGTGTCTTCTGGATCAGTTGTAAGCGGGTTTAATTTCAGCAAATAACATTTTTAAAGGATACAATTTAGTGCTTTCTGGATTGTGTTTAATTGGTATCATTTAGGGATGTAGAAAAGAATAAGGAGTGAGATCGAAAAAATCTTAACACACATTTTGCCTCATAACTTTTTTCGGAATCAATATTCAAAATTTTTTTTGATCTAGTTATCATGGAAAAATACTTCAGTTATTATTTTTAATAACAACCATGTTAATTTGTCCTTATTTTCATCAAAATAAGTGAAAAAGATTTACGTCCTACAAGTTATTAAAAAATTTCAAAAAATCCAAATAGGTCTTACAAATAATTGGCCAAGGAATTAAATGTCGTCCGTAAAACCGTTTCTAATGTTATTAAACAGTATCAGGAGAATTTGACTATTGATGTGAAACCTAGTTCGGTAAGAAAAAAGGACCACATGATATTGGGAAGGCCAGAAAATTGAAGGCATATTGAAAGGAACTCCAAACACATCTGGTAGAAAATCACCTCAGTTTTCTCAGTGCTTCGACTATTTGGTGCGAAAATTTAAAGCTAATGGGAAAGTTGATAACATATAAATTTCAAAAAATTCCAAACTGGAATTCTGAAAAAAAAAAAAATTACAAGCCAAAAATAGGACTCGGAATTTAAAACCAAATTTCATACAAAAATACTCAAGCTGTATAATTGACGAAGAAACGTAGGTGCTGGCAGAATCTTCGCAGCTTGTGTCTCAAAATTTTTTATTGCTAATGCTCGAAGCAATTTTGGAGATAAGTTTAAGACCCAAAAGCAGCAAAAATTTCTTACAAAATTCATGGTATGACAAGGTTTTTGCAGTTGCGGCAAAACAGGAAAGTTATTTGATACATTCGGATCTATAAATACTAAAATATGCATAAAGGAATATTTGCAAAAAAGACTTCTTCTTTTCTTAAGAAAGCACAACGTGTCCACATATTTTTGGACCCATTTGGTATCATGTCACTACGGTAAGAAAGCTCTGTAGTGGTACCAAATCAATAACATAGTTTTATAGCATAGACCAGTGGAGAGATATTGAGCTCTTGTGAAAAGTGAATTCAAGAGCACAAAAAAGGTGTCCCAAAATACCGAAGATTTTAACAGAAGACTGTTCCAAAAAAGTGACTGAAGCAACTATCAAATCTCCAAAGAAAGGGTTTTCAAAAATGGAAATAATATTTTTGCACGATTATCATTCTTTGTTTTGGTAAAAATATAATATGATTAAGTCTACCATATTGAACTATTTAGTTGGGGTAACCATAATAAAAAATTACTTTTCGTAATTGGAACAACACTTTAAAATTATAATACAAAATATTTTATTCTTTACACAATATTTTCACATTAATATTGTAAATTGTATGAATTAATTTTGATGCTCCAAATGGTAAGCATATTTAAAAAAAAAGTTTTAAAAGTTAATTTGCATTAATACTTTTAAATTTAAACCCACAATTCCATATTTATAAATACTATGACGAATTTTATAATAGTATATTTTTCAATATATTCTTGTTTTACTTTGGCAATGTGAAGGTAATAAATTAATAACAAATAACGTACAATATGGTAAACGTTTTTTTTTTTTTTTTTATTTATTTTCTTTCTTTGTCTACTAACGCTTTTAATGGTTTCCCTTTCTTCTTCTCCATTTAAATACAATAAAAATGTAAACAAATCTTTATTATTTTTTTTATTTATTATTTTTTTTAACAAATATTTAAATTTTATATTTAAATAATACGTACAAAAAAATAATTTGTATATAAATAATAATAAGTTCGTATAGAATATGCATATAATTTTTTTTTTTAATAATTATAGTATATTTAACAACAAAGTGTTAAAATAAAATGTTAACAAATATAGAAATAATTACATATATTTTTCAATTTAAAAAAATATAGAATTATAGATAGAACATGTGACAGATAAATGCAGATATTAAAATAATTTTATATTAAGAAATAGAATTTAAAAATGTATATGAATTTTAAAAATTATAGTTATGAAAACATATATAGCCTGTTTCTCTATGTCGAACGAAAGCTTTCTTTCGCATTCTAAACGAACGAAAACTGATTTGGGTTTCTCTAACTCACTTCTATGCGAACAATGAATCGAACGACAAGTCGAACGAAAACGTAAGTGTTTTCATACAAAATTGGGTTTCTGTATGTCGAACGATAAGAACAAAAATGTCAAAATCGGTCACTTGCTATTTTGCTTTCGACTGGTTGAATTATTGAATGAAAAATAAGAAAATTACCCACCTGGACACTGCAAATGTTACTCAATCTTGTTTATTGTTAATTTGGAAATCCACCGTATTCAAAAATTAGGATTTTGCTAGCAAATTCAATTTAAAAATTAAAAATTTCTAAAAATTTTGTTTTTATTATTTTTTTCCTTTTTTATTTATTTTTGTTTATATACTTGGTTGCATTTATGTTTAAACAATTTAGTAGTATTTTTAATATTTTTACGAAAAAATATT
Organism: Protophormia terraenovae; assembly: GCA_951394005.1. Lineage (NCBI taxonomy): Eukaryota > Metazoa > Arthropoda > Insecta > Diptera > Calliphoridae > Protophormia > Protophormia terraenovae. Next base: position 88,621,157 of record OX596074.1, read on the forward strand.
ACTCTGAATAGAAAATAATACAAAAACAATGTGAAAAGACGTAACTCCATGCGAACGAAAGCGTAAGAAATAGAGAAACCCAAAATGATTCGAATTCGTTCGACTTGCTTTCGTTCGTTTAGATTTTCGTTCGACATAGAGAAACAGGCTAATAATTTCCTGAATAAAATATACTGCACAATAATAAAATAAAAAAAGCTAAAATTTGTCTGCATTAATTTATGAAAACTGTAATATAAACACTAATACCCTGATTATGTATGTCAATTTTTGTCGTTTTCCGACTGAAATGGTATTGAGTGTTTATTTTCATATTCTCTATGTCACTATAAGACTGGTTAGGGTTTTTGTCTGTGATAATGACAATTTATTACGTTATTTGACTCAAAATTTATTATTTTGTAAGTCGATAGTTGTCGATTCAAGTGTCAAAACAGTAACCTACAATTTTATTGCCGTCTTGAAAAAGAAATGTAAAAATATTAAATTATTCCTTTCAAAGTAGGATTATAGTTTCAATGAACAAATTACAGTATGGTAGACAATTCAAATAAAATCCCAAATTGGCTACATACTTTAAAACATATTAAAATGGAATCTAAAGATTATTTTAATTTTATGTACATTTTGTTATTTATATAAATAACCTTATACGCAATTTTATTTAACACGGTTGGAAATAGGATGTTGGCTTATTTGTAGTACGTAGATCCGCTGTTGCTTTGAGAAATGAACACCTTAGGGTTCTTGACAATGTGCTCTAACTTATTTAATGAGTAAACAACGTTTCTGTTTTCTTTTCACAATCGTTTTCTCCGATTAGATTTCCAAATTTTTCTAAAGCATCTGCTAAATTTTTTTTGCTGAGAGCAGGTCTTATTACTTTAGTTGCAACTTGTTGATGAATATATAGCCGGAAATTTCATGACCTTGGTAAGAAGGCGATGGCAGTAGAGTTGCAGATGACTATTAGAGAAAATTGTGTCTCACAAACAATCCTATAGTATCACAGCTATGAATTAAAAATTTGCAGATATTTATTTCATTATAAAATAATTATTTTTTTTTTTTATTTTACAAGTGTTGTTTTTTATTTATTTCTTTTTAATTGTCACTTTTTTAAAGTGGTTTCATATTTAAACGAGAGAGGAACTATAGGAACTATATAATGTAAAATAAATTATACAATGCATTGATACTAACATCTATATGATTTTATGCCCTTTAGGCCGATTCCCGGAAGTGGGTTTATATGGGAGCTATGGTAAATTATGGACCGATTCTCATAAATTTTGGTAATGTTTCTACTTATATAAAACTTATTTGTGTCGAATTTTAACTTGATACTATCATTCGTATGGGATTTATGCACGTTAAAGTGATTTTCGGAAGAGGGAATTCATATGGGAGCTATGGTCAATTATGAACCGATCTTGATGAAATTTGGCACTTATACAAAACTCCTTTGTACACAGTTTCATTGAAATATTTCTATATTTAGGCATTTATGATCGTAAAACCCTTATCCGGAAGGATATTTGTATGGGGGCTAGGTGAAATAATGGACCGATTATAACCAATTTCAATAGGCTTCGTCCTTGTGTCAACATAACAGTTTGTGCCAAATTTCATCAAGATATTTTTAAAACCTATACTTTGTTCACAAGGTTTACATGGACAGACAGCCGGACGGACGGACATCGTTAAATCGACTCAGAAAGTGATTCTTTGAGAAAGTGATTCTTTGTTCTGTGCGTTACAAACATCAGCACAAACGCATAATACCCCAACCACCTATGAAGTTGTAGGGTATAAAAATGTAAAATTATAGAAACATTTTAAGTAAAAATTATTTAAATTCTTATTGTTTTCAATATTGGCAATATCACATTTGAAAGCAGTGTATATCATAAAAATCAAAAATTTATTTCGAGATAGAGAATACAAATTGTGTCTACAGACGGAACGTAAAATCGAGATAGAAAATAGGGGTATAAAACTTTACTCTCAAACTGAGTGTTATTGAGTGGCAGACGCAGGGGCCAAATTCGGGATGACCGGTTCAGTCAAATCAGCTAAGAAAATTGCCGTTGTTTTGAAATTCCTGGACCTGTTCAAGTTCTTACTGACCCAAGACCTCATAGTAAATAATCGTAGAAAACGCAATTTGTTTGTAGACTGTACTGGAAGGGTTTGGAGGAGGTCCACAATTTTGTCAAAAAAAAAAAAAATGTCATTATGTGGGACGATGCCAACAAAGACGATGTTAACAAGTTGGCTTTGAAAAATCCTTTCTATTTTATGTAAATTATTTTTTTGATTAGACATACAGTTGGTTGAATTCAAATTGGGACAGCGTATAATTATATTTTCACCGTTAAAATAAAACCTCTTAAAATATAAATATTGCAAATTTGTTTCTTGTTTGAGATAGCTTATTTTGTCTCCTTTCTGATGATGTAACCAAAAACTAAATTCAATAACTAAATCTTTGAATAATCAGATTAAAGCTAAAAAGTAGTACAAATTAAGCGTATTTTAAACTGGGGCACTCATATAAAATTCAATAATATTCGTACTTAATTTGTGTTTTTTGCAAAAACATTATTATTCGTAAATCACCTGGGGTATGGACAAAGAAATCTCATTTATTTTACTAAATTTTTCTAGATTACAATATATGGAGTTTTGCGTTCAAACAAGTTACTGAGAGAAAAATTTATTATTTAATATGGAGTTTGACAGTTTAACAATTCAAAACAAATATTAAGCAGGGCTAATGATATAAACTTGTTAAAACTGGTTTGGCTACGTACAAACGTTGTTGTTGCAAGACATATGCTGTTGTCGAAGTTCTTCCCTGGGGAAAAACTCCCGGTTGATACAGTTGTTGCTGAGTTTAAAATCTTAGCCGATATTAGCTCGGGTAGATCCTAAGAGAAGATCCATTTGCTGAAGTAATGTTTTTTTTTTTCTCAGTAGTCAATTATACCGTTGTAATGTGGACTCCTTTCTTGAGTGATAACCAGTGAAGAAATTCACTTCTCGAAATATTTATAAGACCAAAATTGGTTTTTATATTTCTACGGAACTACAAATGTAATCCCAGAAATATTAGGCATACATATTAAGACAAATAAGACAGTTTTTTCGTATATGAAAAAAGTTGGTTAAGTTACTCCTTTGCAAAAATAACGGGACTTTTACTTGAGCTTCGAACGAAATAATTATAAAACCAAATATAGGGAACTATTTTAAATATTAAAAAAAAAATTTAATATTTTTTGAAAATGTTTAAATTTTTTGTTCGTATTATTAATAAAGGTTGTACAGAGTTAGATCAGAGTTAATTTTTGGTAGAGTGGGATAAATATGTTTTTGTGGTATCTATATATATAAAAGAGTAACGTTACTGACTGACTTACTGATTCATCATCCCACAGCATAAACGGCTGAAGCTAGAGAGACGAAATTTGGAACGTAGGTAGGTCTCTCTCCAAATAGATCCACTAAGACGGGATTTTTGGAAATTCGAATGTTTAGGGGGTAAAAAAGGGTAAAAACTGGTAAAATTGGTAACCTTATAACTCCCAAACTAATAATTATACAAAAAAAGTTGAATAGTTATCGTTATTCATTTAAAAAATAATTGGACAGGTGTTTGGTACTTTTTTGAAAATCGGCCCTTTTAGGGAGAAAACGGATAAAAACTGTATTTTGGTACTTTTTTGATACCATATGTATTTTTGAAACCAATCAACATACAGATAAAATTTATGTTGTATTCATAACTTATCAAAAAATGAGAAATACAAATTTGGTACTTTTTAGAAATTCAAACGTTTAAGGGGTAAAAATGGTACCTATTTTTGGTACTTTTTTCATAAAACATTTTTTTTTTTATATTTATTGACATAAACATATGCATATTTTAATGTATGATCCTACTATAATTTAGAAATTCCTTGGAAAAAATTTTTTGTTATATCCATGGGGGAAAAAGTACCAAAAAGGGGGTAAAGGCGGGAAATTACATTTTATTTAAACTTAATAATGAATTTTCAATTACATTAAACATAGAAACATGAAATTAAGAAAATGTAGTCCTATGTGGGTAAAAATTCACAAGAGTGGAATTTGTGGTACTTAAAGATACATGGTCCGGGGTAAGAATTCAAGAGGATGAACTTTGTGGTACTTTTTGTATTTTCTGTAATATTTAACCCAGAAACATGAAATTAAATATGCATGGTCCGATGTGGGAAAGAATTCACAAGGGGGGACTTTGTGGTACTTTTTCGTTCTTCTAATGGTACTTTTTGAATTTTCTATAATATTTAAACTAGGAACATGAAATTAAAGATATGTGGTCCTAAATGAATGAGAATCCATAAGAGGGGTCTTTGTGGTACTTTTTTGTTCTTCTAATGGTACTTTTTGAATTTTCTGTAATATTTAAACTAGGAACATGAAATTAAAGATATGTGGTCCTTAATGAATGAGAATCCATAAGAGGGGTCTTTGTGGTACTTTTTTGTTCTTCTAATGGTACTTTTTGAATTTTCTGTAATATTTAAACTAGGAACATGAAATTAAAGATATGTGGTCCTAAATGAATGAGAATCCGCAATAGGGGATTTTGTGATACTTTTTTTGTTCTTCTAATGGTACTTTTTGAATTTTCAATAATTATGAACCTAGAAACATGAAATTAAGGACATGTGGTGCTAAGTGAATGAGAATTCATAGGAGGGGACTTTGTGGTACTTTTTTTGTTTTTCTAATGGTACTTTTTTAATTTCCTGTAATATTTAGCCTAGAAACATGAAATTAAAGATATGTTGTCCTAAATGAATAAGAATCCATAAGAGGGGACTTTGTAGTACTTTTTTGTTATTCCAATGGTATTTTTTGAATTTTCTGTAATATTTAACCTAGAAAGATGAAATTAAATATGTGTGGTCATAAATGAATGATAATCCATTGGAGGGGATTTTGTGGTACTTTTTTTTTTTTTGTTCTTTTAATGGTACTTTTTGAATTTTCTATAGTTATGAACCTAGAAACATGAAATTAAGAACATGTGGTGCTAAGTGAATGAGAATCCATAAGAAGGGACTTTGTGGTACTTTTTCGTTATTCTAATATTAAAGAGATATTGTTATTTATGAATGAGAATTCTCAAGCTTTATTAGTCACATTCTTCTATACTAAAAAATAAAAATAGGAATACTTTGGTAGTTGTTTAACTTTCGAATGTTAAATATTGGTACTTTATTGGCACCCTATCAAACATGCCTATTGTACTTTTCGAAAATCCTATTTTTTATTGTAATTTTTGGTAATTTTTAAGTAAAATATTACAACAATAAACTTTATTGTTGTTAATGCCGACACAACGCCATTATTAAAAATGTTCCCACGGGAGTTAAGTATCTTACTTTAAATTTATTTTATAGTATGGTTTTTATAAAAAATTTCCGCTAACGAAGTAGCCGGTTAACAGCTCGTAATCTATAAAATGCAAAAAATACGCCCAAAGGGTCAATTAAGCATTTTAATGTAAATAAGTTTCTTTTTAAAGCAAATCCTTTTTTAATTAAAAAAATAAAATATATAGTACAAAAAAGTCGTAGATACCAAGTTATTTTTATTGATAACTCAGAAATCAAATGAGTAATCATTATGCAGGAACGCTATCTCAGGTTATCCACTTTCAAATCGACGGTGTGACTTTTCAACTCTTGGAACAAGGAAGAAAGGAGGACTCTCGACATCTCTGTTGAAGGCAGAATTATCCTTTCGGTGCAAAACTCGAAGATCTTAGGGGCAGTCTTCGACAGCCTCCTTCATTTTTTCTTAACACACGCCACCTACAGTTAGGGACAAAACTATTTCTACACCTCATATATTTCGTATACCTTCAATAGTTTATAAAGAATTTAAAATTGTCGTATGCAGTATTATTTTTAATATATTTTTATTTAATTAAGTTATAAAAACAAAATTAATATCCAACACATTATTTAAAAAAATACAAAATAATGAAAATTCATTGGGACAAAAGTATTTGTACATATAATCTACACCTACTTATAATACTTATATTGGAAAAATTTAATATTTTGTGGGTCCTCCTTTTGCATCTATCACGGCCTGTAATCTTCTGGGCATCGATCGGACCAAATTTCTCGTTTCATCTGGAGATATTTCCTTCCAGGCTTCCTCCAAAGCAATTTTAAGTTCATCCCTGCTTCGGACGTGCTTTGTAGCGACTTTACGTTTCAAAATATCCCAACAGTGCTCGATGGGGTTTAAGTCAGGTGATTGGGGAGGAGAATTAAGTTGTCTTGGTGCATGGTAAAGCAACCACTCCTTCACTGAACGCGCTGTATGTTTTGGGTCATTGTCCTGTTGGAATATCCAACTTTGACCAAGACCCAAACCATCTACGGAATCCTTTAAATTGTCTTCCAATATACGTTTATATTGATGCTGGTCCATTACACCATCTATAAATACCATTCGCCCTACCCCACTGGCTGCTATTGCCCCCCATACCATAACACTTCCCCCACTATGTTTCACTGTTGGGGTCAAATTGTTAACATCTAACGCTGTATTTTTTTTGCGCCACACTTTTCCCCTGCTATCATTTCCGATAAGATTGACTTTGGTTTCATCAGTAAACAAAACCCTATTCCAAAATTCTTCGTCCTTATCAATGTATCGTTTGGCAAACTCTAAACTCAAATGCTGGTTTTTTTTACTAATCAGCGGTTTCTTGCGGGGAATTCTACTTGCATATCCCGCAGAATGTAAGATCCTCCCTACTGTTTTTGGATGAACAATTGTTCCGGTAGTATTTGCGATTTGTTTCGCTAATTTTGCCCGAGTTACTCTTGGATTTCTTGCCACTTCTTTTATCACCAAGTTCGCTTCCCGTCTGGAAACCTTTTTTGGCCGTCCAGTTCTTGGCACATTTTCAACAGATCCCCTGTTTTTATACTTGTTTACAATTTATTGTACTGTGGAATGTTGCAAATTTACTAAATTACTTACATTCCGGAGAGATTTTCCTTTTTTATGTTCATCAATAATTAAATTTTTAATATCCAAACTCAACTCTTTTCGCTTTCCCATTTTTGATGTGCTTATTATTCAAAACGTTAAAACCAACTTCTTATTTTGTAAAATAAAACTCGATTAACGAAGAAAATATAACGGTATTTAAAAAAAATCATCATACAAGAACGTACAAATAATTGTACAAAGTACTGATGTACAAATACTTTTGTCCCAAAGATTTTTACTTAAATTGTACTTTTTTTTAACAATGTGTTATATATTAATTTATTTTTTATCAAATAATTCAATAAAAATGGACCTGAATTAAAACTACATATAATAATTTTTTATTCTTTATAAATTATTGAAGATATACGAAATGCATGGGGTGTACAAATAGTTTTGTCCCTAACTGTACATCAACCAAAAGGTGAGAAAATAGAAATAAGATCCTAAAAGCACTCGCTGGCACCTCTTGGGGCATGAATAAGGAAACGCTTGTAGCGACATATAAGGCGATAGGTTACGCCCTCCTTAATTGTACAGCCCCAGTATGGACCTCAGTGACACCCAATGGCGAGGTCCAGAATAATGCATTCCGAATTGCAACCGGATGTGTAAAAATGACGAATGTGAATCATTTACATGAGCAGACCAGGATGTAGGCAACATAATGTGTTGCTCACCAGACAGTTCCTGTTGGCATGTAGCCATCCAAGTCACCCCAACATTCAAACTTTGATGCAGGATCCACTTCCTCTACACATCCGGAAAAACTTCCATCGCTTTCGCGAGGACATCCAGGATGTCATTCCACCCGACCTCGACCGATTGTTAATGACGAATGCACGAAGAGAAATTGCAGGTGAGTGCAATTTCGGATGATGAGAGACAACTTCAAAGGCAAACTAGATCTCTACTAACACAACTAAGAGCCGGTAGGTGCAGTATTCTAAACTTCTACCAAGAACGTATTGTTCCAGTCCCTCATGACAAAGTGCATTTATTTAACTATCCCCATAGGCCAACTGATTTGCGCCCCATTGACCTATGGTTAAGACCGTCCGAGGTGGCAAATTTTCTCCAGCTTCCAACTCAACCCAATGGCATATTATAATAATTAAAAAATAAAAACTATATTTTCAGGGAGGAACTTCCAACCACAGCAGAACTGTTATAAGAGCAACAACAACCAGAAAAGAGTAAATTACTTTCCATCATGACAATGCGCGATCAGTTAAAAAGTGTTTGGGAAGTTCTATATTAAAAATCGGTGGATGTTAAAACATATGCAAACATATTTTCTAGGCGACATTGCAAACATTTTCAAATTCAAATATGTGTCCACGGAAAATAAAAAAAAAATCATGAAAGAACGGACACAAGATCTTTCGAAAAAAAAAAGAAGTTATTAATTCAGAATTGAAATCCTAAAATCCCGTACAAGTCCAGACTTTTAGTAAATTACTATTCAAAATATTTGTTTACCAATTTATTAGTTTTTTATTTCAACTAAAATAATCTCATTATTTCGTCATAGTTTAACAAAAATACTTTTTTCTATTTTATCTTTTGTACATTTCTAAATATTTATAACATATCTAGTATACAATCTTTTCTTCTTATGTCATTTTCAACACAAAAAAATCATTGTTAAAAAATTCACAATTATTTGTTTGATTTAAGTACTACTGCTGCTGTTGTTGCCATGTGTTTAATGTTTATATGAATTTTATGTATTTTTTTATTTTATTTTTTAGATGTTTTTTTTTTTTTCTTAATCAGAGTAAATTGTCTTTTTTGCCATCCAACTACTACTTTTAAGCTCTTTTATTATTTATAAATATTTTTGTATAAATTGCTCCCAATATGACGAGTAGAACACAATGTTTGTTGGAAAAAAAGAAGAGACAATTTAAATTCAATGTCACCTACCAAACCATAACACCCAACCAACATCGTCCAAGTACTGCGAACAAATTCTATTATAGTGCTGCTGTTGAGAAAAGTTGGTTGCATAACATTGTATGGATATACAATTTTTTTTTCTTATTTCTTAGTTTTGGCGGTTTTTATATTTTCATTTATAACATTTTTTCCTTTCTCTCCCTCTTTCTGTTAAAATTGTTTTTTTTAGTTGTTTGTTATAACAAAGTGTTGTGTTTAACTTAGACTCGAAAAGAAAATAATGCTAGTAAAAAAACTAGGAAGAATTTGTACCTAATACTAAAGCTTACTTGTAGTTTTGCTCGCATCAGTTCAAATTGTTATTGCGACTGTTTTGATTTCATGCGAGATATGAGTTTGTATGTTCTTAAAATATTGAAACGGGAAAAAGTAAAGGCGTACATTTTACAGGCCATCACAAAGGGCTTTACATTAATAACTATACACATTTTTACGTTACGTTAGATTTTTTTAGGTTAAGCTTTGCCATCGGGTTTCAGTTCCCCTTATTACATAAAAAAATTCTTAACCTCTTTGTGAAGGAATTTTTGCTTATACATTTTCTCTAGTTGATCTGTAGCCAAAAGTCTTTTGTAAGGCCTATTTACTGATTTTTTTTCCCGCTGTATTCAGTCGTGACGTCTATCTTGGGCATATAATAATACGACATAATTTTAACCGCACTATTTGTTTTGTTATTATTATTTTTTATTTTTTCTAAGGAGATAAAGAATTTTTATTCACAATTTTTTTGTAACAAAATATTTGATATTGATAATGTTGGCTTTTAATTTAATTTGAAATTTTTATTATGATAATATTATTTATAAAAAAAAAGTATTGCGATTTTATATAACACTTTTTAATACTAGACAAAAATTATGAGCATAGTTCAATTAGTTACACAAGTTAAATTGATTAAACATTTTTCAATGAAGATATTTATCATTAAAATTTTGACTTGTGAAAGTGCAAATATGCTAGCTCCACACATTTTTGAAATTTCTTGATGACAAGACCTAATAATACAGCTTAATTAGCAAGAGTGGACAGCTGTTTATGAGAAAACAGTTAAAAATCCATTTTATATAGAATTGTACTATAGAATAACTCACACATACACAGCAGGAAATAAAAGTACTAAAAAGCCCTTCTTACTGCAAAATCGTTTTGCCAACGAAGGTAGTAGCATAAACTTGTTCCTAAATGAATCGCCTTATAAAATAGAAATGATTCTACAATGCAGATAGTTTATTTGGTTTGCATTCTTATTGGAGAGTTTGAAATATTTTATTTAAAAAAAAAAATATTTTATTTAAAAAATACCAACACTATAGAGGAATCAATTTTATAGGAAAATATGGATACATATTTATATTATACATAATTCTTAACAATGCCATGTTGACCTATGTAGAATCGGAAATGTCCTAGATAAGGGTGCGACTATAATAATATTCGCACATGAAATAAAATTCACAAGATCTCAGAATTTTTGGCGGACTGTAAAACCCAAATATTATGGATTATTTTGCAAAAAGCCTGGTACGATATTCTTATTTCAGTATTAAGTTCACTAAAATATAAAGAATGGACTATATACCATTTTTTGTTATAACCCAACAAACCAAATAATATCGTAATGATATTATATCGATATCAATTCAATGATAAAGAAGCCCGAGAAAGATATAATTTATAATTCTAAAATGATATGGGTTGCTTTCTAAAAGGTACACTCGAAAATGATATCACTTTTTTAAAGAATAATGATATTAGTAAGATATTGAAAAATTAAAGCATGGCAATAATTTGCGATACATTTCTCGATATTCGATATTATAATGATATTATGGTAAATGAGTTTGGTAAATCATTAATGATATGATAAAATGATTAACAAGAAATATTCCCATACTTTTAGTTTCAAATATGTATTTTATTGTGTTAGCTTTATTAAATACAATTTGTTGGTTAAAAACTAACTGAACTGATCTGTGTTCTCTTTTAAAACTAACTGAACTTATCTTTGTTCTCTTCTAAATTAATTGAGTCTGCTGGGAGATAACAAATTATTATTTTCATATTTAACAAAAGCTTATTGAAAGACACTTACATTTTCAATATTTTGCTTGAATAGCCACGCGCAGTCCTCTTCGAAATGAATGTTACTATTCCTCTATAGGAATTTGCAATGCTTTTAAATTTTTTATAACAAATTTTTTAATTAAAATATTTTTTTATGAAAATTTTTGAAGTTTATTTCTGTAAAAAATGAATTCGATATTCCATTATATATTTTCATAGTTATGATATCATTTATGATACAGTATCATTTCTTGGTTTGTTGGGAAAACATACTTTTTTTATCGAAATATTTCTTTAAATTTTTAAATTTGATTTATTATTCTTGTCATTGTTTACTTAATTTAATATAAAAATCTGCTTTCCATGTAAAATTTTGATTTTTTTATTACATCTAACAAGTGATTTTTCACATTAGATCTTCAAATGGATAAATGAGAGCAATTGTTACAAAAACCGATAAATAAGAACTGAACATTTATTCGAAAACACAAAAGTTCTTCGAAACAGAGCGTCTTCATGGTTAAAATTTAAAAAAATATTATGAAAAACTACAGAAAATTTTATGATAAAAAAAAACCTTTAAAATATAAAAATAGTTGTTCACTATGCGTCACAAAGTAAACATTTGTCTAGTGTCTATTTTCTTTTAAAGTCTCTGTATTCTTAAGTAATGTTATACAAAAATAATTTATAGTCGAAATTCATCAGGGATTTGTTTAAAAAAATAAATTTTTAAATCAGTTAAAATTTATTAAGTTAAAGCAAAAAAAAAAAAAAAATAATAATAATATATTTTAATTTGTTTTTTAATTGTTACAAATAATTCTTGCTAAAATTGGTACTTAGGTCAACTATAGTAAAAGTATACATTTTCGCAAGACGAAAATTGGTGACATGAAGTATTAAATTGTTAAAATAAAAAGGTTTTACTTCATCTAAGAAAAAAAATCCATAATTTGATATGTAGTCTCCAAAATTGTTCACAACGACTAAAAGGAATTTCATACTATTTTATCTTTTTACTTCCTGGCTTCTGATTCACTCTTCCCAATTTAATTGTTGATGTTAATCACACATTTTGAAATAAACAATAGTACCATCCTCCCAAAGATATCTAAGCACTAGGAATTATCCATTAGTTGTACTTAGCATTAGTCAAGTAATACTGGTAGGTAATTTTTATTTGAACCAAAATCAAGTGTTACATTTAGACAAAAATTCAATTTTTCCACTGTTTAACATTTATAGCATTTTTGGAAATGTATAAAATTCACTAAATTTTGTCTTTTGGTTTTTTGTCACAATAGTGCCATTTTTCTTAACATATCGAATTAGGGTCCAAACACTAGCATTGAAGTTATTGATTTTAATAGGTTTATTTTGAAGATTTAATTTTTCTCGATTTTATAAATCTTTAAATTTATAGAATTTTTATTGTAAGGGTTTTATATAGATTTGAGTCCCTGCAAATTTATCTAGAAATTGTTTTCGAGTTGTGCACTTAATCATGCTATTTTATATTTAAATATTTTTAATAGAAACTTATTTTTACTAGATGCTTTTAGCGGAATTATATATTTTTAATTTATTTTAACATTTTCAGATATTAAAAATATGTTATTTTTAACATCAGCCAAAAAAAGTGTATATATTAATTTTTAGAGGTAAAATATTTTACTGCACACATATTCTACTATTTTGATTTCTAAACAAGTAAAATGTTATAAAAATTGTTTACTTTTGCTCCATAGTGTGCAATGTTTTATGTCAATTATAAAATCCAAACAGCAAATATCTAAAAATAAATATTTTGTTATTTTTTCACCATTATAAACATTAATTTCTTATATAAAATTCTTATGTAAACAAAATAATAAATTTACTTTTTTTACATCCTTCCTTTGCCTATGAGCAAGTCATACATATATTCTTTGGCTGTCCTGTTACCAAAAATTTAAAACATCAAAAAGCTACTTATAACCTAAGTAAATGTGCTGAAAGGATTTACGATTTATGTAAATAATTCTAAATTTAAATAAAATGTAATTTTTGATTACGGGTTTTTATCAATTGAAATGCTTATAAGTAATTAAGGGTTCAATGAACTTTTTGTTTTCAATAAATTAAAATTTGTTTATTTAAAATTCTTTAATATTTTGTGTTTACTTATTTCTTCTCTTTAGTAAATACTAACAATAGTTTTGGTGGGTAGGAGTACTTAAATTTTAAATATAACAAACAATACAAAAACAAAATAATATCAGGACTTATTTTTTTGTTTTTGGTAGGAGAAAATCGATTTTTTTCCATCCCATTAAAAATATTATTTTTTATAATAAGAAAATTCTTATGATATACTCGTTTATTTGTGAAAAAAACAAGTATATAATTTCTTTCACTGGTAATTTAATTAAAATGTATAAAATATTTAAGTTAATTCGTTAAAAGGAAAACAAAAAAATTATGAAAGAAATTTAAACGTCTAAAATTTTAAAAGTCTAAAGGCCTCATTACCATAGAAAACAACTAGGACTCTAACTTGCTCACAAAAAACCTAACTCAATTGTCAAAAAAACTTAACTCATTGTATGTGTTAGTAAAATTTTCTACAGAACAAATTTATAAGTGTGAAGAACATTTTTGTTTCTGAGCAAATGAAAAGAGTTGGACTTCTAGTTGTTTTCTATGCTCAGTACATAGAGTAACACATAGAGGCGAAATTCTCGATTGACAATTAAACAAAATTGTCGTTTTGTAAACAAAAATGTGTTTATATATATTTTTTTTTTTTTTACAACAACAAAATCTGTTTTTGTATGAGTTAGATTTTTGACAATTACTTTCGTCTCTTATTAATCTTTGCCTCAGTAGTCTATGTGTAAGGTAACATCAGTGTTGCCATTTTAGCACTTTCAGTGCTAGATTTAGCATTTGAAGAGCTTAAAATGCACTGGAAATTAATAAAAATATGCTAAATACTTTTTAGCACTTTCTTACAGCAATTTTTAATTAAATACTTTTGGATTTTTTTGTCATTTGCTGCTGTAGAACAATTTACTATAATTTTTTGGACGTTTTAGCACTTTACCAATTACATCTTCTGGCAACACTGGGTAACATAGATATATCGTAAAGTTCCCTATAAATTTATGGAAGTTATTCAAAACGTATCCATTTATCCTCTTACCTCTTATGACCGCACGGGAATTTTTTGTTTTTCTTGAATTTATTCTGATCCCTTTTTGTTGATTTTTTAATTTATTTGCTTTTAAAATTTTTAAATTTTAATTGTCACATAAAAACGTAAAAAATTTGATTTTCTACAGAAAATATACAACGCAACGACACCTTACATAAAAACTATTGAATAATTTTATTTTTCATAAATTAAAAAATTACAGTTGGCACAAATCTTTCCGATACTTCGAAACTAATTCTACCTTAACGCTCAATATTTTTGGCGGAAAATAGCTGTCAGCATACGATTTTTACATTTTATAAACATTATTTTACTTCAAGGACTTTTTTCCTGCCGAATACCGAAACATCTTTTATTTATTTATTAAATTCAAGTTATATAACAAAGCCTTTCAAAGCCAATAAATGCATATTACAAAAGCAAATACCTGAATATGTAAAATACTTATGTATATAAAAACTTATATTCTATAACAATTAATAATATATATTTACATTATTAAATAATTCAAATATTTCAATTTATAATAAAAATAAATTCTTACTCTCATCTTTTTGAATCTTTAACAATAAAAGAGAAAAGTTCTAAATAACTTTCAAATCGTAACCGCAAGGAGTGTCGATAACAGTGTTAACAACTCGATAATCATGCAATTAAGTAGTCTAGGACGTTCCTTTAAGTGGACGTAGTATCCACTGGCATTAATTAATTATTTATTTATTTCTAGCGAGTGGTTTTATTAAAAGCACTTATATTGGTTCTACTCGATTGCGCGTATTCCAAGGGCTACAACTTTCTTCTGAAATGGGAATGGAAAGTTATAGCTATAGCTATAACTTTCTTCCAGTTATTTTCGCCCAAACCCCCATTTGAAACCATTGCTTTATAGGTTAATACAAAAATGTAACTCTTTTAAATTCTGACTTTGATATACATAAATACCGGTTTGAGTCCATTTATCTCAAAAAATTGTACAAAACAAATTTTTCTGTTAAAATTTATGATTTTTATTTTATTTTTACGTTCTTTCTAGCGCTCTGAACTTTATCTTTACATACGTATGAAAGAATGTGACCACTGAACAACTCCGGGTACTTGTAAATGATATGAAAGCTATGGTCAATTATGAAACGACCGTTGTGGTAATAATATATATATATAATTTCACAAAAGTTAATTATCTCGATATAAAGAGAGATTTATTCACAGTGATTTTCAGGAGGAGGACTTACATTTATAATAGGAAGTCTTAGTTATAGACCAATCTCCGTAATATTTAAAACAATTATTTATGCATGTATAAAACTAATTTATACCGAACTTTTAAATGTCTTAAAATGAGCATTTAATTTCCAATTTCAATAGACTTGGCCATTGTATAAACAGACAGACAGATAGACGAACAACGTAAAATCGAATCAAGTTGGGTATACGAATATTTTTTCCTGTTTGTTAAAAACATCAGTACAAACTCCCCAGCAGTTTATTTGGTGGCAATTAACCCGATTTTAGACAGTAAGATTCATTGGTATATAGTCACCTGCCGCTCTCCATCGGTCACCAATGAGCGTATTAGCAAGTGGCACTTTAGTGACTATGGTAATCGGGAAGAAGATGAAAAGAAGAATCAAAAATTTTTAACTGACTCATTGTAACCAGTAAAGTGGTTGTGTGCGCACAAAAGTTACACTTTGTAGCCGTTGAAGTGATTGTGTATGTAAAAAAGCGCCACCTTTTAGTCGCTGAAGTGCCTAATGGTCATTTTATTGACCCTTCGGTAGTCGTGGAGGTGATTGTGTGGGCAAAAAAGTGAAACTATAAAGTCGTTGAGGTGGCAATAGACTTCCTCCTAGGACAAGCCCATGTTAAAGTGACTACTCACGTAGCTAATAAAGTGACTAGTGGTACCCTAATGTAGTCGGTTAGGTAACTTGTACGCAACTGCCACCATTGACTGCAGGGTCATATTACCCCAAACTCATACCTATATTCGTTTAAGGTTCAAATAAATACAACTTATTTTAATAGAAAAATATAGTACACAAATTATGAAAACATCAAAAATTATGCCCCCATTTGAAATTATCAACAGTTAAGAGTTTGAGATTTTTGTATTATTATAGAAGAATACTGTATAAATTATTGCAAAAATTTTAGACATTTTTGCAGACATACCCCGTCAACAGAACAGCATAATAATAACAACAACGTCAATAAAAACAACAAAGTGAACGAAATTGATAAAAAGTAGAGTGCAAAACATCATGAAACAAATAAGACGAGAAAAAAGAAAAAGAATGTATCAGAAAAAATATATACAGACACATCTCACACACCACAGCAACAACAAGAATAAAAAAAAAACTCCCTTTGCTCCCCATTTATACTCTACTAACTTAACTACTTTGCATAACTGATGGATTGTATGTATGTGAGTATATTACTGTGATTTCTTTTTCTTGTTCCTTCACAATTGATATAGAAAAAAAAAAACGAATTTAAAATGAAAATAAATTTTCCAATTTCTTTATAAAAGAAAAAAGGAAATTATAACGAAACCCTATAGAGGACGTTTTTTACTAATCACCTTGGCAACTTCTTAAAGTATCTAAACTTTAAATAAAAATTTTGCAAACAAGATGTTTAGCCATAAAAGAAAAATTACCACGTATCTTTAAAATTTTAACTTTTTTTTTTTTTTTTTTTTTTTGCACTAAACTACTTACCAAGTTTTTCGCCATCACTGCGATTTTTTTTCTATTCAATTTGCTGTAATAATATTTTTCTTTCTTTTCTTTTTCCAAATAATATATATTTTTCAATATTTGCACAATTTGTGTTATGTATAATAAGATATTTAAAATTGATTTAAGAACTTTAAAATCCTTGCTATTTTTCTATATCTTCAAAATGATTTTGCTCTGCTTAATTTTGATTTTATTTCTTTTCTTCATTAATAATATTTATTTTTTACATTTTTAAATCTTTTTTATTTTATAATATTTTTCACAAATTTCCTAGCAGCAGCACACAAAAACTCAACGAATTGAAACGATGAAAATGAAAATTATTGTGTGAAGAAGAAATGAAAAAATTTGTTATGATAATTTATTGATTACTTGCCAAAGTAAATGTTATCGATAACATACATTAGTGCTGTGTACAGTTTAAAAATTAACTGCGTAGAGTTGTATTTTGGGGACGGTTCAAACAGTTATAATAGGGTTTCTTATATAGTATAATAATAAAGTACTCGCACATCTACAAAAAGTACTCGCACATCTACCGCGAGGTTTGCCAATGAAAAAATTGTAAAACAGCTGTTCTTACGAGTATACTTTATAATTATACTATGGTTTCTTAAAAAATTAATTGTTGTATATTTTTTAACAGGCAAAAGCGCCCATAGCACTCAGGAACCGAGTGTTTTCGGCATTTTCAGATACACAACACGAATATTAACGAAGATAAAAAATTCAGTATGAATATAAACAAAAACGGATTTAGTTGTGTTCTAGTTTTTAACAAAGCAAGATTATGTCGCATGGTTAAGCAAAAACAAAAACAAATCACATAACATAACTAGATGCAAAGAGTAACTAGAGACGAAACTAATTGTCAAAAACCTAAGTCAATTGTCAAAAACCTAACTCATGTAACAACAAAATACATGTAATCAAATACATTTTTTTGTTGCCAAAAGAAAATAAAAACACATTTTTGTTTAAAAAACAACAATTTTGTTTAATTTTCAATCGAGAATTTCGTTTCTATGTGTTAAACCCCAACCACTCAACTAAATAGTCCAAATTACAATAGCGCGTAGTCAGCAACATTATCAGTAAAAATTATCGGCTGATCACTGTCAGCACAACATGTTGCTGCCGTTATAATTACAATTCAGCGTAGGCAGCCACAATTTACAACCACCATCTATCTTTGTTCTACTTGTGTATTTTAGCCTCTCATTTATTTGCTCACTCTCTTTGTCTCGCTCTCAATCTGAATGCAGCGCAGTGAATTTAGAAACAGGGCTAAATGAAACACCACTGCAAACTGCTACTGACTAAATGTAATCAACACCATAACAAACAGTGCATTCTAAATAATCAGCTGATTATTGCAGCACACACTGCTGCTGACTACGCGCTATTGTAATTTGGCCTAAAATCATCGTATCGCAATCAGCTGTTTCAACCTGCTTTATGCAGATGTGTGTAACTAGCTATTAACACAAAAATTCTAGGTAGCGTATCGCAGAAATCTACAGAAAATAGATTTTTACGTAGCTGCGTAAGTTTTTAACATCCCTGTAGTTTATTTTGTTCACAGAATAACCGAAAAACAGAGTTGTTTACACAATGAATATTCAAAAACATATGATACGTTTACTTTTGTAGACTGGTTGTACAAAATGTTTCACGCTACTTTTCTTCATTCTGCGTTGCGTTGCAAAGTTGACTGGTTGGGCCTTTACTCTATGACTAGATATAACAAACACATTCGCAACAAAGAGCGTAAACCAATAAAATACACAAACACATTCAAATTTTTATGCCATTTAAATGGTATTTGAAAGTACTATTAAAGGGTATTTATATAAATTAGATCATATACATACATGTATGTATTAAAACATATATTTAAACAAATTTAACGACACCTTAGAAACCTATAACCCGCCTGACCTGAGTTTCGTTATTAGCGAATATTCGCTTAAAGCGAAGAATTCTCGAAACAAATATGTTCGAGAAAATATCGAGAATTATATTAATTACGAATGTTCGTAACTTCGAACTTTCCTCGATATTTTCTCGATAGTAAACATTCGCATAATTTTAGAGAATCTAAAAATATTGATATCGCTATATTCAACTTTTCTAAATAAAATATCGAAACCAAATGTTTCGAGAAATTGTATATTATCTTAAATTTCTCGAAGAATTCTTATATAAATATAAAATCAACTTATTTTCTTGTTTGTGCATGCAAAACAATAAAAAAAAATGAGAATGTATTGTCATTCTTGAGTGACGGATGTATAGTGTTAATGTAGTGGCAATACTAGATTTTGATTTCAAAACCTTACAGGCAGCTTATCCATCATGAAAAGAATTAAAGATGATATGGGTGCATAGTAGGGTGATCGACTTGGTTTTCCAACCGGCTTTTTCAGTCAATTTGCTGTCGGTTTTTTAATAATGTTAATTTTTCGAATGTAGAGTAGATCGGCGTTTTTAAACACAAAACCCGGTTTTAAAAATAACATTTTATTTCCAAAAGTATGTACTAAATATATACTAATATTTGAATTGAAATTTAGGATAATTTTTTTTTTTTTTTAATATTCATAAATCCTGATTTCTTATGTTTAAAAATTATATACCTAATTCACAAAGTATATTATTTGAGTTATTGTGTTATATATTATTTGAAATAACACATTTCTTGAAAATTTAAAATATTATAACATTGAAATCTCCAACATTTTTCATAAACAAAATAAATAAAATAATTTAAAATTTTGACATTTTATGAGCCCGATGCGCTTCGCTACCCCTTATTAGGCGATGCAAATATTTACTACCGTTTAAGAGTTTTAAAAAAGTGGGCGTAAAGTGTAGGGGTGATATCCAACCGAGTTTCTACATAACCTATAACCACCGCCGGGACTGGTACTATCTTTGTGTAAAATTTCATGAAAATCGGTGCAGCCGTTTAAGAGTTTAAAAAGTGGGCGTAAAATGTGGGCGTGACATCCAACCGAGCTCTTACATAACCTATAATCACCACCGGCACTAGTACTATCTGTGTGTCAAATTTCGTTAAAATCGGTACAGCCGTTTAAGAGTTTTAAAAAAGGATTTATTTATTTTTATTACCATTTATTTTTATAGTATTACCCATCAACATATTTTTAATAATCAAACATCAAGCCAATGCCAGCTATGCAAGAATAACATTTCCATAAATATCAACCATTTAATATTCAATTGTCTCTTCATTCAACAAGCGCAAATTAACTTATTTGGAAAAGTATGCTTACCAGATCTATTAAAATCTATAAATATAGACAATATAAAAGCTGTACACCTACTCATGAAACATTGCGAAATATATAATCTCATATAAAAAATGTATTATATAGGTATTCATAATTAATTATGTTTATAAATTTTGTAAATAAATAAATAAAAAGCCTTTAAGGCCAATTTAAATATACATGTATTATTCACTCTTTATTTTTCTAAATTATAATATTTTAACTCACTTGAAAATAATACACATATTATGTGTACTATTAATAAAATATATTATTTTTCTTCATATAAAACTTTAACAAGTAACATAATAACCCAGAAAAAAATGTATTAATTCTACAACTAGTTCCAGAGCTCATGAAAATATCCTGTATTCATTTTACTTTGATGTTACGACAAATGATTTTTGTTTGAAATTATCACCTCCAGAACTAGTTCTGTAGAAGTGTTACCTAGTCAGTACCCATTCTATGGAACGGTTCTAGAACTAGTTCTTTAATCAAATTAGGAGCTGATTATGGCAGCACACACTGCTGCTGATTACGCGCTATTGTAATTTGAGCTATAGAGTTGTGAATTATGAGTACTTTTGACTACTCAATACATACTCAATACTTTTTTTGGGTACTCGATAGGGTATCCAATTATTCGGGTGTTCATATTAATCGGTTTATTCGACAAATACTTATTCGAGGTTAAAAGTTGATCGGCTAATAACCGATTATTGTCAAATTATTCGGTTAACCGAATAACCTTAGTTATACATGTAAAACACATAAATTATAGCATTTAATCTATTGAAACAGTTACTTGGAAACATAATATAAAATCAAATTCTTTTATGAGAGGATCATTTCGTAATTATTTTGTATGATAAATTTAAATTTTTTATTTAATGCTTTAAAATATTCTCCTAATTTTGCTTTATTTAATACATTTTTATGTATGTATTTTCTATGTAAGAATGATATTTTGTTTAAAGAGTCTAAATTAATACTTTTTGTGTACATTATCATCTCCAAGATAATTGAAAGTATTATGAGTTGTGAAACTTTGAATTTACTTTACTCAAAGTAATGTTTTGCGATTTCTATTGATACAAGTTTAATTATTTATGAAGATATAATATTATTACCTTTTCTTGACACTTTTTATAAAACATTCTATCTCAACAGAAAAAGCATCCAAAGAAAGTCAGTAAGATACTAAACTTGTGATCCAAATATAGTACAAATTCTTATAATTTTCAATGAATTGAAGTTTTTGATACCTGTTCACGATTTTGTGCAAAATTGCAATGGACATCCAAATTTTTTTAACGGCTCAAGGAAATTAATTTTAATTTTAATTATTTTAATAAATAAAATTATGCTTAACATTGTTTTTCATTTGTTTCAGTTTTGTCTTTCATGTTATACACCTCCAGCAAATGGGTAAATTTTCTTAAGCAATAGAAGCACATTTTATTTATTAATAGTTTTATTTTTATTATTATTTATCTTTTTATTTCAGCAAAGTTGTTGGTCATTTTACTCTAATGATTCAAGACAAAGCTAAACATGTGAGTTATGCTATCCTGAGATTTAATAAAAATGGTTATTTCCAACAGTTAATGACTTGTAATTATGCATATATTAATGTTAGATGGGCACAAGTTTATCGCCCAAGACCTACTGCCTCGAAATGTACCACTGGTACTGATTTGATCAGTACATCCGAATTTCAACGTCTTATAGCAGAACAATTCATTTAAATCTTTCAATATATATTGGATACTGTTTTATTACTTCTAAAGCAAAAAAAAAAGTACATCACATTATTCAAATTATTTTTATTTATTTCTACTGGAATATAACAGACCTCTTAAAAAATTTAATTAACATAAATTTATTATAAAAATAAAAGAAATTCTAATTTATAATACAAGAAAACTACATTTCGGTTAAACGGTTATTCGACACAAATTTTTCGGTTTATTCGTTATTCGAAAATAGACAGTTTTAAATGATTTGGTCAGTTAATCGACAAAAATTAACCGGATAACTGAATGAAGGTTGATCGATTGGATACCCTAGTACTCGATACATGGTACAATAATATCAGGTAACAGTATAAAATCAGCTGATAATTTTTTGCTGCTTTCAATTTTGTAACATTACTGTCAAAATTTGTTTACATTTACGCTTTGTTTATATTTATGTTTTGTTTACATTTACAGTTTGTTTATATTAACTACACTGAGGCCTCGATTATCCATCATGGTCGGGACCGAAAGCAATCTAAATAATCAATATTCGCGGTTAATTGAGTAACATTTTTTATTTATATTATTCAGTTATTCAAGGATTTAATACAAGTTTTTGAATTATATAAGGAAGAATAATAGTTTTTTAAGAACATGAACAATACATAAAGGTTTAATTTTACGTAGTTTCTTTTTCTTAACTAGTTTTTCATGAATAAAGTAAATTTGGATTTTACCTATCTCTGACTTATTCAAACGAGGGAACTCCCTTTTTTCGTTTTATTCATATTGTGTTTGATTGTTCAAAACCAATGAAATAAAAAAAAAATGCTTAGAAACCCGAATAAAGGTAATCACGAATAATCGATGCAAAAAAAAAAAAAAAAAAAAAAAATAAAGATGCAAAAAAAGAAAACAATTATTATAAAATATTATAAAATCGACGTTGCCGGTTAATCGAGGCCACAGTGTAATATACACGTGCTTTGTTTTTTATTTATTTTATTTTGCTTTTTATTTTCTTCTTTTTGACATTAAGAAAACAAATAAACCAACAAAAATTACTGTTGTTGTTGCATTGTTGTATTTGTTATAGCGATACTGTTACCTGATATTATTGTATCATGTACTCGATACTACCAAAGAATATTCATATTCTTATTGTATATTCTTTGATACTACTCAATACATTAACGGTTTTTGAAATTTATGAGCTGAATACAGAAAAATATTTAAAAAAATGTACAAGCGATTCAAAGATATTGGGCAACATACATTTTGGGCAGCGCATTGTTATTGGTGTCTTCCTACAAAATTTTGGTCTACGGGTCACACTATTGAACATGTTTCTAATTTGTTATTATAAATATTTTTATCTTATTTATAATGTGACGCTACAATCAGTACTGTTTTTTTTTTTTTTTTTTGTAATTAAACCCAAAAACAATTGAATTATACTTCAAAATACAACTCTGAAAATATCGATTAGTTATGATTTGGTATTGAGTACTAAAAAAAAAAAAAAAAAACAGTCGGTATCGAGTACTCAGTACCCAAATACTCTATACTTTACCAACTCTAGCACGCGTTTTTTTTCTATTATTTTTTTTGTATTGTAATCACAATCGGGAAATAAGAGAAAATTATAAAAGTGGAAAACACGTTTTATTGTTTAATTTAATACACAACAGTTTCTAAAAACTGTTAATTTCTTCGTCGCCATCGTCAAAATCCCATTGGATAAACAAATTTAACTATGGGAGTACCAGCATTCTTTCGCTGGCTTAGCCGCAAATATCCCAGTGTCATAATTGAGTGCGTGGAAAATAAACAAGTAGACCCAGATACTGGTAAGAATATCTATGACGATGCTACATTACCCAATCCGAATGGCGTGGAGTTTGATAACTTGTACCTTGACATGAATGGTATTATACATCCTTGTACCCATCCGGAAGATAAACCGGCGCCAAAAAACGAAGACGAAATGATGGTAGCCATTTTCGAGTGCATTGACCGTTTAATGAATATAGTAAGACCGCGCAAGTTATTGTACATGGCTATAGATGGAGTGGCACCTAGGGCGAAAATGAATCAACAGCGTTCGAGAAGATTTAGGGCCGCCAAGGAGTCAGTTGAAAAACGTATGGAGATAGAAAGGATACGAAGTGAATTGTTGGCCAAGGGATGTATATTGCCACCAGAAAAAGAAAAGGGAGAACATTTCGATTCGAATTGTATTACTCCCGGCACACCGTTCATGGAACGTTTGAGCCAATGTCTACATTATTATGTACATGATCGTTTGAATAATAATCCCGCCTGGAAGGATATTAAGGTAATTCTATCCGATGCCAATGTACCCGGTGAGGGTGAACACAAAATAATGGATTACATTAGAAAACAACGTTCACAACCTGACCATGATCCCAATACGCAACATGTTTTGTGTGGTGCTGATGCAGATTTGATTATGTTGGGTTTGGCCACCCACGAGCCTAACTTTACAATTATACGTGAAGAGTTTCTGCCCAACAAACCCAAACCTTGTGAATTGTGCAGCCAATTTGGCCATGAAATGGATAAATGTATGGGTCTTAATGCGGCCGGCGTTAATGATGCAACAAATTTTAAACCTGATGTACCTGTGGGAGCCGAAGTTAAGTTTATATTTGTACGTCTCAGTGTTTTACGCGAGTATCTAAAGAAAACTTTAGAAATGCCTAACTTACCTTTCAAGTATGAATTTGAGCGGGTCTTAGACGATTGGGTTTTCATGTGTTTCTTTGTGGGTAATGATTTCTTACCACATTTACCTTCCTTGGAAATTCGTGAAGGAGCAGTCGATCGTTTGGTGGAGTTGTATAAGAAGTGTGTATATCGCACCGGTGGCTATTTAACCAATTCCGGTGAGGTAAATTTGGAAAGAGTGCAATTGATTTTGACTGATTTGGGCAATGTTGAAGATCAAATCTTCAAAGATCGCCAACGTAGGGAACAACAATTTAAACAACGTGAAAAGGCCAAACGTCGTCGTGAAGAGGGTTACAATGCTTCGGTTATGGAACAATCGGGTTCATTTAAATTGACTCCTTTGGGTAGGGGAGCAGCGAATCCCTTGCCTTTGATAGACAATTATAAGCAGGAGGCAGCGAATTTAAGAAATTCGGCTAGTGGCTCAACGTCTCAGTCGGGTTCGCAACAAAATAAGGGCAATAAACGTACAGCTGCTCAGGCTCAATTGGACAATGATGACGAAGATGAGGAATTTAAAAATGATGAGGTAATTATGAATTGAATTTTAAACAAACTTGTTTTGATTTTATTAAATAATGCATATTAATTATTTATTATTATTAAATTTATATCATTATTTCTGTTAATATTTCTGTTTTTATTTTCAATGAATATTGTGAAAATAATATAATTACATTCATTATAACAATTTTTTTATCGTGTTCGAACAAAATCGATTTTTTTTCGAATTTTCAGTTGAACCAAAAAGTTTTCACATCGTTAAACGCTTATGTTATGTTCAAAAGTTAAAATTTGATAACAATGTTTCGTGTTTGAAAAGCTAACTTTATTCCCAATTTTAGAAATAAAACAAAAATTCAAAAAAAAGTTTTATTTTTTTTTATTTTTTTTTTTAATTAACATGAATTATATTCAATTATACACTTTTTGGACATGTTCAAAAAATACTAAATTTCGA
This sequence comes from Protophormia terraenovae, assembly GCA_951394005.1. Classification (NCBI taxonomy): domain Eukaryota; kingdom Metazoa; phylum Arthropoda; class Insecta; order Diptera; family Calliphoridae; genus Protophormia; species Protophormia terraenovae. Next base: position 88,646,959 of record OX596074.1, read on the forward strand.
ATTTTCAAACTAAAAAAAAAAAAAAATTGAGAAAATAATACAAAAATAAGTTAAAATCAATGAAATCTTGATTTGCATAATTTTTAATTATATTCGAAAAATTCAAATTTTATTTTAAAATGTCGAAAATATTAAATAAAAATCTTAAATTTGTAATTTAAAATTTACGAGCTAATTTTTTTTTATATATATGTATTTATTTAGTAGTATTTTAAATACTTTCTTAAGACTATAATACATTAAATTTTACATTTTTAAATGCTCTGATAAACACCATTTTTTACATGAATTACACAATTTCTCTTAAAAGCATTAATATTTGTTTCATTTTTAACATAATTTGGAAGTTGGTTAAATAATTGTAGTCCTTTGAATAACAAACATCTCTTCATTTTATCTGTTGCTACTCTATTTATCCGGAAATCATTACCATTCCTTAAGTTATATGGCTGGACTTCATTCACATATGATAGTTCCTGAGTCAAGTATTCTGGCGCATAACCCATTTTCATTTTAAATATAAGAATACACGTGTTAAACTGGAGCCTTTGTCTGATATTCATCCATTTCAATGTGTCAAGCATATATTGTATCGAAGTATATCTACTACATTTTAAAATTGATCGCATAGCTTTATTTTGTAATTTCTGTAACCTTTCTATTTGTATGTTTGTGCAGCAGGTGTATAAAACGGTTGACCCGAATTAAAAATGTGGTTTAATTATTGTATTGTATATATTTATTGCAGTGATTGTTGATATTTGATTTCTAAACCTTCTAAAAAAGCCTATTTTCTTGCCGATTTTTTTACATATATACTCTATATGATCATTAAAATTCATGTTTTTATCGATTATGAATCCTAAATATTTTATTTTGTCTACAACTTCAATGATTTTGTTATTAATTTTAAATTCAGTACTGTTGTTCATATTTTTTTCCATAATTTTTGTTTTATTTTCGTTCAATTTTAGTTTATTCATTTTTAACCAATCATTTATATTTCGCATATCGTACGATAAGTTTTCCAGGCACTGCTCATCTGTATCCGCTATATTAAATATTAGGGTATCGTCCGCATATAGTACTATTTCATTTTTGTCTATTACAGCCGGCATAACATTTATATAAATTATAAATAATAAAGCTCCAAGAATTGAACCTTGTGGTACTCCATATTCATTATTAATTGTCTCGGATTTATTGTGTTCACTTTTGTTATTTGTTTTCTGTTTGTCAGGTATGATTCAAACCAATTTAATTCTTTATCTTGTATTCCGTAGTGATATAATTTTTTTAGCAATATTTTTCTGTCTATTGTTTCAAAAGCTCTTTTAAAATCGAGGAAAATTGCCATAATTTTTTTATTTCTGCCATTACATTTACATCTATTTATGACGTAATTTACTGCCGTTTCACATGAAAATCTTTTTCGGAAACCAGATTGATATTTCGATAAAATGTTGTTTGTTTCAAGATAATTTTCTAGTTGTATTTTAACAGTTTTTTCAAGGATTTTTTCACATAATTTTAGTGAGTTTATTGGTCTAAATTCTTCACATTTATTTGTTTTAGCAACCTTTTCAATTGGCGTCACCATTGATGTTTTCCAATTTTCTGGAAATATACCCGTTATTAGAGATTTATTTATAATTTTTAGCAACACTTTTCCAATCAAGTTCCAATTGTCTAATATCATATTTATATTAACATTATTATAGTCCGGTTTGTTTTTCATGCTCTTACATAAATTTTTAAGTTCTATTATTGTTATTTCTCGAAATTTAAATCTACAGTTTATCATAGATATTTGATTTACATATTGCACATATTCTATATTATCTATTATTTCTTTTATACTATTTACAAAATATTTATTAAATTGATTTGCTATTTCATAACTGTCCTTATATTCTACATTTGTAAATATCACAGATTTTATCACATTTTTTGTTTTCTTTAGTACTAAGTCTTTGATGTTACTCCACATTTTTCTTTGGTCTTTGGTATTACTTATTGTACTATTAATATATGTATTTTTTTTATTTTTAAGTCTCGTTATACATAAATTTCTGGCTATTTTGTATTCATTCCAAGCTTCATAGTTATTTATCGCTTTGGCCTTATTATATTTCACTATTTTGTCTCTTTTTAGAAAATGCAAGTGCCTATTAAACCACTTATTTACTATATTCTTTTCATTAATTTTCTTTTTTATTGATTGATTCTCAATTGTTCTTTCGAAAGCCATATCAAAATAATGAACATTATCATTCACATCTTGATCTTCATTGAAGTTGATAAATGCACTAATCTCCCTTTGAAAACGGTATTTTTTATATTTAAAAATTTTTGTTTCACTTTCATATTTCGTTGCAATTTCACATATATTGTCTATTTTAATTTCTATAACTTCATGATACGATATTTTATTTCTATTGCTTATGTTTGCACTAATATTCGTACTATTTGTTATAATAAAGTCTATTATTGTTCTTGAATTTTTGGTAACTCTTGTATAATCTGTCATCACTTGTTGTAATCCATTATCATTTATTATGGATTCTATTTTCTTTTTATATAAACTTTCTTTTGCCCAGTATATATTAAAATCACCTGCAATAATTATATCTGTATTTCTTTCACTTATTTCTTCTACAATTTCTTCAAATACTTCGTAAAATTCCGCTTCTTGACTGCTTGGTGATCTATAAACTGCTGCTATTATAATTGATGAGTTGTTGTATTTAACATTATATGCACTTATCCAATATTTGAAATCACACACTTTTTCGGTTAAAATGTTTACATGCCAGTTCTTATTAATATATAATATTACTCCTCCGGTTCTCGTAGAGTTTGATGGAGTTGAAAATTGACAAAATTCTTCCAATAGTATTTCCGATTCATCAATGCTGTCAGTCAAATGTGTTTCCGATAGTATTATGAACTTTGGCTTTTCAATATTTGCAATTGCTTCAATTTGATTAAAATTGTTTGTTAGTCCTTGTATATTTGTGTATATTCCTTGTATGCTTTTTAATTGTTTTTTAATTGTTATGCACTTAATTTAATAATAAAATTTTGGACGTAGGTACAATTTAAAAAAAATGTTCTGATTTTCGTCTTTATAACTATTTTTTGTTACGTTAAAAAAAAAAAAAAAAAAAATCAAATTTAATTTCAAATTTTCAGTTAAAACAAAAAATTTTCATATCGTTAAACATTAAGAACATACTAAAAAGTTAAAATTTGATTACAATTGTTGAAAACTCGATTTTTTTCCGAATTTAAGGAATAAAAAAATAATTTGGAAACAAAACAAATTTTATGAAAATAAAAAAAAAAACCATTATATTCTTAAATTTTCACTGTTCGAAAAATTCGAACTAAATTTCGAATTTTGGCAAAAATTTTAAACTTAAAATATAATAAACGTTTAATTATGTTCGAAAAATTCGAAATTTAAAAAAATTCTCAAATTTTGAAATGGTTATATAAAAATTATAAATTTATAATAAAGGTATTCACCTAAGAAATTGCAACGTTGCAGATTTAGTTGTGCAAAATTTATTCTATGTGGTTGCTGTTGCGTTTACAGAAATCGATTGAAATTTTCTACTTTGCAATGGTCTTGCAAAATTGCAAATTTCTAAGGTGAATACCTTTAATATAATAGTATTTTAAAAACTAAATAAATATTAAAATTTCGAAAGCATAATCTATATAATTAATAGGCAAACACATTTCCTGTAACCCCTTTTACGATCACACTAAACATGCGACTTTTATAGAAAATATACCATTAAAAAGATATTTTCTCATAGATGTGCAGAATATAAATTTTACTAAAATCCGTTCAGTATTTTAGAAGTTATAAGCGGTAAAAGTTACTACTCATACATATACCAAAACTCACATACAAAGAAAAGAGAATCTCAAATTATTTAACTCTGTTTTATTTTTCATGTATACTAGCGATGTCAATGACTAAAAATATGGTTGTGTTTGCGAGAGTGAATAAAATGCACTTAAAGAAAAGCTGGATCTAATAAATATAATACGTTAGTTATACATGGTTATTTATTGTTACATAAAACTTATTTTTATGCACTTTCGCATTCCTTACACTAAAATTTATTAATATTGAAGTAAAAAACATAATTATCATTCCTCCAACTTTATCTTAAAACATTATTATTAAAGAAATTGATTACTAAACAATTAATTCCCATAATTTTTTCCAGTACATTTTGTACTCTTTGCACTCTCAGCAACGATTAAATGAAAGAGCGTAAGAATACGTGTGAACTCAGCCAGCACAATTGTGCAAAGAAATTGACATCCCTAAGTTGTAATGAAATAACAACAGTGTTATTTTTACACTTTTAATTGCGAGAGTGGTAAGAAGAGCGAGAGAAACAAAATAAATAAATGTAATGCTTTGAATCAGGGATGGAAAATGAAAATATTTTTCGGTATCAAAATAAATTTCAAATCAGAGTACTAAAATTTAAATTTTTTAATGGTTATTACTTTTTATTTAGTGCAAAACTCAAAGAATGTAATTTGTATATTTAAAACGCTGGATTAAATGAGTTTTTTTTTAAATATGGTTTTATTCAGATTAAATATTACAGTAAAATATGAAGGTCTTATTAAATGTGGCCCTGTGATTAAAATAAACTTAAGAAGAACAAAGTCCAAGATCTATTCTTTAAAATCGAGCACTTTGGCTTTAGTTTTGTTGAAATTACCTGATGTCTTTAAAATTTCGAAAATTTTTACTTCAATTAAATTTTTAATTCAAAATCAAAACTAAAAATTTACAAATTTATAAATTAAACCTACAGTTCAAATGTTTTTATATTAGTTTGTTTGCCATATAAACTTATTTGAATTATCCTAATTACGTGTCTATTTTTTGGGAACTCGAAGCCCCAGCATTTAGTCAAAGATAGTGTTTATTATGTAAATACATATAAATTAGATGTTTTAAAAAACATAGGGTTATATTCGAAAATTATTATTCTAAAATATATTTTTATATAAAATTATTATAACATTTTTAAATTGGTTTAAAAAAATATCTGAAAAGTATTTATTTACTATTTAATTAGTTGCAATCATTAAATTTGTCTCCCGAGATTTTTTAATAGATTGTTAATAAACAGGTTGCATTTTTGTAAAATATTTATATACAATAATTCATATTATTCACACTAAACTTTTTTATTACAATATTATAGGGGTAGCGAAGCACCCCAGGTATACTCTCGTTTAAATAATCTTCTCATTTTCTTACTTCCTTAATTTATATAGGTGCGTCTTTGGGAAGACGGTTTTAAAGACCGTTATTATGAATCTAAATTCGATGTTGGCAAGGATAATTTAGATTTCCGCTATTCGGTTGCCTTACAATATGTACGTGGTCTTTGTTGGGTACTTAAATATTACTATCAAGGATGCGCATCTTGGAATTGGTACTTCCCCTATCATTATGCACCATTTGCATCAGATTTTGTAAATATTGCCGGTCTATCGACCCAATTTGAAAAGGGTTCTAAACCTTTTAATCCCTTGGAACAATTGATGGGTGTATTTCCAGCTGCCAGTAGTTCTCATGTTCCCGAACCTTGGGCTAAACTAATGCACGATCCTCATTCAGATATTATAGATTTCTATCCCGAAGATTTCAAAATTGATTTGAATGGTAAAAAATTTGCCTGGCAAGGAGTAGCCCTATTGCCGTTTGTCGATGAAAAACGTCTTTTCAAGGCTTTAGAACCCTACTATGGTATGTTAACCGAAGAGGAGATCAAACGTAATAAACAGGGTGATTGTAGACTTTATATTGGACGTGGCAATAAAGCCTACAAGGCATTGTCGTTATACTACAGTAATAAGACTTTTAAGAAAACACCCGAAATACCCATAGAAATGGAGGGTATGAGAGGAGTAATATTAGAAGCTGAGGAAAATATACCCCTCAAAGGTACTTTGCATTCACCCATTATGGGCCTCTATGATATCACTGAGAATTATGTAATTACGGTGAGATATCGAGATCCTCAATATGATGAAGATTTTATATTCCCTGCTGTGCGTTTAGATAAAGCAGTCGATCCACCGAATATATTGGCTCCCGAATCAAGGGATTCTAATTATCGACCACGTATAGGTTTTAATCACAATATGCCTCAAGCCTATGTTACCCAAGGTGGCCATCGTATGTTAAACAATTCAATGGGTAATTCACAGCAACAAAGAAATAACTATCAACAACAAGGTTACAATTACAATAATAACAATAGAGCAGGAGGAGGTGGAGCAAATGGGGGTGGTGGCGGCGGAAGTGGTTACCACCAAGGCAATAGAAACAATTATGGTAATAACAGTAGAGGTGGTGGCTATAACAATGGCGGTAATGGTGGTGGTTATCAAAGACAACAATATCAAAATAATGGCAACTATTCCCAACAACAACAGCAGTCCCAACAATCCACTTCATCTCATCAAAAGAATCGTTATCAACCTTATGTTCAAAATAATCGTTATAATAATAATTATAACAATAATAATGGCAGTAGGAGATATTAATATGCATTTTTTTAAAAATCCAATTTTGTATATGAAAATCATATATATAGATTATAAAACAAAGACAATTTATATTGTTTTATATAAATTCTATAAAAAATTTGACTTTTTAAGAATTTAGCACAGAGTTTTCAGTTTAATTGAATCAAGATATTTTGTGTTTATATATTGACTACAAAATTTACTTTGTTGAAAAAGAAATACAAACTTTCCTAAGTTTATAAAATTTTATTGTTTTGGCTTTAAACAAAAGCAAGAAGTTTATTTTCAGAAACAGTAAAGAAATAAAATGAAAATGACTTCAGTGCTTTGCCTTTTGTGTTTTTCCATCGCAATTTAAAGAAACCATTTCAAATTTATAACTTTAATCTAAACATCATTTGTTTTTATTAAACTCTGACTTCTTAAAAATTTAATTAACCATAATAATAATTTAATCTGAAACACATTTTAATAGTAAACATGAAAATACCATAATCCATTTTTTAATGTATTATGATTTTTTTTTTTTTTCAAGAAATCTAGCCTTTGGAAATTATTACAAAACTTAAATTATGTTAAATACTTTTTTTTTTTACAAATTTATAAACTAAAAAAAATATTGAGAAAAATGTAATAATATTTTTTACATAATTTTTTATGTAAATTTTTTTATTTTTTTTTCTGAACACAAGCATATATAGTAAAAACTAGTTGATAAGAATGTATTTTTAACAAAAAAAAAAATTAACGAAGAAAAATAATATGGAAAAGAATAGAACATATACAATCGGACATATAAAATACATTTAAAATATATATTTGCATTTTTATTTCGAAAGGCTGTTGTTAGAACAAAATTAAATTTGATCTTTCAAGAAATCTAACAGAATATATTAAGGTCAGAAACGGATCAGATAGAATAGATATCATGTAAGTAAAAATAATAGAATTTGAAAATATTACTTGTCATGGAATAAGCGTTCTGTATAAAATAATTTATTTGAAATCCTAAATTAATTCGAATAACACTCAAACAAAAAGAGCGACTCAAATTATTTAGCTTTCTATTTTATTTCTCATTTATATTATCCAACATTTTCCATTCAAACAGTGCACAGTGGGCCAAATGCAAAATAAATGGTAATAAGTCTGGATTTCCCAAAACACTGAACGGATTTAGATGAAACTAAGAACATCGATAGAAGAGGAGTTAGGCTGTCAGAATATAGTTGGCTGGAGCAGAAGCGACGCTACGGTAGGCCAAAGTTGACCATCTCGAAAGTGGAAGTTGACCATCTCGAATATCTGGGCTTATAACTTTTGCAAATATGAACCGATTTTAAACATTTGTACATTTTTGAATTCTCCTAAGCAAAAAACATGCCTACTGTGCTAAATTATGCAAAATAATTTATCAAATTCTCATTTTTGGCCTTGAATTTTTTGCGATTTTGCCCCATAACTTTTAAAATAAAATTATTATTATTATTTTTTTTTAATACGTTCATATTCTCTATACTTTTCTAAATTATGCTAAATATAACAGTTATCTCAATTCGAAAAAGTAATATTTTTTGGCATTTTCTGAAAGACTTATCCTCAATACAACGTGTAAGTGTAATTTTGAAAAGTTCTGAACGGTCACCCTACATCTAAAAGTGGTAAATTTTGAATGAAAAGTTCAAGTTTTTAATTCTATAAAAAATTGATTGTTGATTTCGGTACATCTGCGAATCAAATTAGATAGCTCAATATGTTCTCAAAGGTTTTGCAAAAAATTGACAATCTACCGGTAAATTTAGTCACACGAGACAATTTTCCGAAAATACCCATATTTTCAATAATAAAAATGTTTACTTTCAAAAATATATGTATGTAGTAAAATTGTATATATTTTTCTGATCTTTACATTTATCAAATATTTTATAATATGTGCAAAAAGTATGTTGATAAAAGCATTTAGAAAATATTCAGTAATATGTTCCTGTAAACATAATTTGCATTTGTTTGTTTTATTTACACAAAAAATGCGTTTGCATGTGTAGGTTATCTCTTTTAATTTAAGAGATATTCAGGTCGAAATATAATTTTACCCCACTTTTAGTCATGATTTTTTTTTTTTTTGGTTTTTTTCACTTGGCAGACTTAATATTGCCCCTAAAATATTCTCCAGATTCCTTACAAAAATCTAAATAATATTGCTGCAAGAATCATATATATGAATCCGTTAAAAAGTTATATTAATCTGAATTTGGAATTTAAAAAAAATTTCAATTTTTTTTTATAAATGTGTATATGTAAAGGGTATATCGTCACCGAAAATGCAAAACAACGTAACATCACTTTTCATAACTTTACAGGAGACACAAAAAACTTTCTAAAATCTAAATAAATTGTTCTACAAACAAGATATTTGGGTTATTACATCCTTAAATATTGCCTAATATATTGATGATGAATAATTAAATTTTTATGAAATATTTTTTAAGTTATGTGGTTTACGGTTTTCAATATTTCAATTTTCTGAAGCCAAAAAAAAAAAAAACGTAGCATCAAAAAACATTTTTGAAAAATTATGGGCCTTATTTTGTAAAACATTTCCCCTCACTTCTAAAAAATTTTCATGTAAATTGTTTTTGTTTTTCAAAAAATTGTATTGAAATTTTTTCAAATTGAGGTGAAGGGATTTACAAAATAAGGGGGTTTTTGATAAGTTTTACTCAAAAATTTTAATAGCTATTATATTTTTTTAACAAATTTCAATCCAAAAAAGAAAAAAAAAGTAATTTTTTGAACAAATGTGATTTTAAGTTATTTTGACTTAAGAAAATCATTGCCTTCGTTAATATAATCGTCATTTTTTGAGCTAAAAGTCTGAAAATTTGTGATCACATGTATTTTAGAAAAATTAACTATATTTAGTCAAAAATATAAATTTGAAAATTTTGATGTTACGTTGTTTTGCATTTTCGGTAACGTTATATTCTGGATCCTTATTGATAGGGGAGTCGATATAAAGATGTGCTCCCGTCTGTTAAAATCAGTTTTTAAAAAGCCCAAGTTATCGAATATATATGTTTTATCGGTTTATAAATAACAGAGATGTCGCTAAAAAACCGAAGATAGCCCCTAAAATCGTATTTGTTGTCGGCTTTTCTAAGCGCATATACCAAGGTAGATTAAGAAGGTAACGACATTAAAACAACTGAGAATTTTTTTATTTTGGAAATCAATATGGCTGCCTGTGTTTTGTAATTTGAAGTGTCAAATTTTTGTTTATGTTTACATTTTTTTTGATTACTTTTGTGTTATTGCGTCTTTCTCCTCTTTTTTTACTTCATGAATTGTTTTTGTTTTTTGTAAAGAAACATGTGAAATGACAAAATTAAAGTTGACATAAGAGATGACAATGCAAAAACAAAATACATGGGTTTTTTTTTGGTGTTGTAGTTGTTGTAGAGTTGTCGTTACCTTCTTAACTTTGAGTCTACATTAGACAAATTTTTATCAAGACAAACGTCAAAATTTTATCAAGATAAAGATTTGTCTAATGTAGACTGAATTTGTCAGTGTTATTGCAGCGTTAAAAGAAAATTGTCAGCGCTCGAGCTCTGACAACTTTGTCTTGATAATGCTTAGTAAAAGACGCCATCTTGATTGTTGTTGGTACTTTTTGCATGGCTTATTATGACATACGTTTTCCCCTATAATTGACAGAGATAAAAAATTATCTGCAACTCAAACAAAAATTTGACGTTTGTCTTGATACAAATTTCTCTAATATAGACTCGACGTAATCTACATTGGCATCATAGTATAATAATAAAGTACTCGCACATCTACAAAAACAAAAATTGCTTGTATTTTGTTAGTGTAAAACTACTGCCCACAATGTCAAAATGCTTTGAACGGAAAAATGAGAGAATGAAGGAGAGCAAAAGTAAAAAAACTCGAAAAAAATTTTACATATGAATACAAAAACAATTTGACAGTACCGCGAGGTTTGCCAATGAAAAAATTGTAAAACAGCTGTTCTTACGAGTATACTTTATAATTATACTATGATTGGCATATACGAGCTAGCGATTTCGTTTTTACAAGAAAAATTCAGAAAAATTATTTTTTCAAAAATTGTTTGCAACAGAGTATTAAAGTGATTAACAGTGTTATTGTTGTTTTTTATATATGCAGTCAGTTTGTACATATGTATACCTATATACAATAATATATAAATACGTTTATTGTTGTTGTTTTTGTTAAGGAAGCAATGATTGATACGACAGTTTAAATTTGTGTAGCTTGGAAAAATTGTTGATTAGTATACTTTAGGGCGCATATTTAATTATCGGTAAAGTGGTGAAGGGTATAAAAGATTCGGCCCAGACGAATATAGAACCCGCTCTCGTTTAATGATAATATTGTTAAATACAAAAAAAATCGTCAAAATTAAATAATAATAAAATTGGCAAATCGCCAAAACGAAAAAAATTAGAAAAACCGACAAAACCTAAAACACAAAAAAAAGTACGGAGAAATATAAAAAAAAATGAACTAAACGAAAAAATCATCGAAATAGAAAAAATTCATTAACGGATAAAAATGCTGAAACGGACTTAAAAAAAAAACGCCAAAACAAAAAAATCTCAAAAAGGAAAAAATTACAAAAATAAAAAAACGCCTAAACAAAAATATCAGAAAAACCAAACAACGTTAAAAAATAAAAAAAGGAAATAAATAAAAAAAAAATATCACCAAAATAAAAAATAATATGCAGAATAAAAATTCGCCAAAATAGTTAAACAGAGTTTTAATCAGAATTCTTCGAATTGATACCATAGGTTTTCTTTCATTTCAAAATCATACAAATATGCCATTAAAATAAACACTTCAAAGTTAATTTTGTTGCTAAAAAGTTCACTGTTAATAATTAACACTAAAACCCAGTTTCTCATTGTTTTAATTATTTATTAAGTATTTTCTTTCTTTGTATAATATATATAAATAGATTTTATTTTTATTTGTTAAATTTACACACTTTTTTGTATTTATTTGGACTTAAAAAGTAACAATAGAGTTTTTTGTTATTTATAAAAAATGGCATTTTCAATGCAAAATATAAAATATGTGGGTTTAATTTAGACTTGAACATAAGTTATTACAGTAGAGACAAATAAAAACTAAAACAAATAATTAAAAATAATACAATAATAGAGCACATTTTGGAAAATTTTAAATTTGTTTATTATAATAACAATTGTTTTCAAATACATATAACTAGAAAATTCTAAAAAAATCAAACTTTTGGGTTCAACATGCATTTTTATTAGAAGACTAGATTTTGGAAATTAAAAAAAAATTCAAAAATAAGGTCAGGTGTTTTTTTAATTATGAAAAATTTGGTTTTATTTAATAGACATATTACCGAATTTTAATTAAAAATGTTCAGTACCATCGTATTTAAGAATTCAATGAATTCTTTACAAAAGGTTCTTCAAGAACTTTTGTATGATTCTCAAAATATTACGTCTGAATGTTTTTGTTTACGTGAGCTGGACCATTTTTTAAACACTTCTAAAAATATGAATTTCTTTCAATAGCATTTTAAAAATTTTCGTTGTAAGAAAATTATTTTCGAAATATTATACATACAGACATTAGCTCTGTTCCAGTACTTGTTAAATTTACAGGTTTTAGTCAGAATTAGTCAGAAAAAAAAAAACAACAAAATAAATTCTAGTACAGAAACGATTTCCGGTAAATACTGACTAAAACTTCCAAGTCTGACAAGTTTGTCATATTTTCATTATTTAAACACTTATTGGTTTTTAAGACACCATTGGAAAGGTCTTGGTAATTAACCTTTAAAAAACAAAACGGGTTTGGTTCCCAACAGGTTAAATGCGTCATTTTTGTCAATAAGTTGCGTGTATATATTTACTATACTTAAATATCAATGAATTTGTGAAAAATATAATAAATTTCTTTAAAACCGCGGTTATTATCGAATAAATTATAGTCTTTGAAGTTTATTCGTTATTTTACACGAATTTATAGTTTTTTTTTTTTTTTTAATTTATTCTTATTGTGACATATGGACCGGTGATTCTAAAATATTACTTACATTTGTTACTAAAGGGCTAATTGAATACATACATACATATGTATTTATATTATTTAATGGTATGAAAAGTTAATAATCGATTTTCGATCAACCATATTAATTTCGATTTTTTTAGTCAATTAATTGAACCCTTTTTTTTAAATGAATATAAAATGAATTTAAATTAATTTGGATTATGTTTTTAATGACCGTTATATGTTTAAATATGTCGATTATCCGTAACCGGGACCGGAAGCATTCTGGATAATCAATTTTCCCGGTTAATTGAGTAAAAATTTTGAGAAGTATTTTTAAAAATTTTTAGGTTATGTAATTCAATTAATCAAGGATTTAATATATGTAAATGTTTAACAAATATAATATTTGAAAAATTCTTTTTCAAATAAATATTTTCGTTAACTAGCTTTTCATGAATGCAGAAAACTTGCATTTTACCTTGCTCTGACACATTTTATTCAAACGAGGGAATTCCCCTTTTTTGTTTTATTCACATTGTTTTTGATTGTTCAAAAGCAATTGAAAAAAATTATGCTTAGAATCCCAGATAATAGAGGTAATCACGGTTAATCGATGCAAAAATAAAATTAAATGGATGGAAAAAAGAAAACAATTACATATTTTCTTTCCCGGATAATCGACGTTGCCGGTTAATCGAGTCACGGATAATCGAGGCCCTTCCAACATATCTTTCGATATGTTTAACAACTAAAGCAGAGAGTAATAAACTATACATTTTGAGGGTGTAATGCATTGAATAGAATAGTCGTATGACTCTTCGAAGAATATCAAATGATAATAAAGAGAATCGATAAATTTATTATTAATCTACTTCCTCAGATTATTCTAATAACGCCATTAAATGTCTTAAATTTAAAAGCATGGAATTAAAATGTATGTACATATTTTGTAAAAACATAGAAAGTAAATTAAACATTTCACCGAATATGCAGAGAAATAAAATGTTACATATAAAACTGAGACGGGAACTAAGTCCGGAATATTTTCTGATAGAAGGGGCACTTTTTTTTTTGGAAGGGATAGACTATCGACTAGACTCAGAGAGCCGGTAATTTTTATAAAAAAAAATTAAAAATTATATACACCGTAAATCGAATACCGTATTTTTCGAGGTATTTTAAAAATGGCTCAGCTAACGAGAACGAATTAATTGAATCGAAATATTTGGAGATTTCATTCTTGCAACATTTTTTGACTTAATACAATTCGATGCACTTTAATGCTCATATCTTCATTTTAAAGGTCCCAAACAGCGGAATATAAGATGTTTAAGAATCATACTGGGAGTTGTTATGAGTTAAGCCCAAATTACAATAGCGCGTAGTCAGCAGCAGTGTGTGCTGCCATAATCAGCTGATTATTTAGAATGCACTGTTTGTTATGGTGTTGATTATATTTGGTCAGCAGTTTGCAGTGCTGTTTCATTTAGCCCTGTTTCTAAATTCACTGCGCTGCATTCAGATTGAGAGCGAGGCAAAGAGAGTGAGCAAATAAATGAGAGGCTAAAATACACAAGTAGAACAAAGCTAGATGGTGGTTGTAAATTGTGGCTGCCTACGCTGAATTGTAATTATAACGGCAGCAACATGTTGTGCTGACAGTGATCAGCTGATCATTTTTGCTGATACTGTTGCTGACTACGCGCTATTGTAATTTGGGCTTTATGGTTCGATTTGGTATAGGAAAATCAGATGGAACAATGCCACATCGGAATTTTGTAGGAAGTGTGTTACGGTTTAGGAACCGGAAACTATGGAGAATAAAGTCCATAGCAGCAGCTTAGAGTTTACAGGTACATAATTCTACGACGAACTTGATAGGATTTATTACGGGAATTAGCTGACTTGAAGGCATTCACTTTCGTTTGTTTTTCTCTGTTTGTCATACCTTTTGGTCTTACATCATTCTCTTTTTTCCAATTCTTTTACAAGTTTTGCACTTTTACATTAACTCATACCTGTAGAGAATCCGTGTTAAGATCTACCTACCTTCTCATGTTGGAAACAATGCGCTGCATTAACGATTTTCAGATGATGTCGTCGCTAAAGAGTTAATTTCATTCTTACTTTAAAGGTTTAATTTTATTTTAACTTGTGTAAAAATTTATATGCTTACCGGTGAATAATAGTGGGAGAATAATAGTAAAATTAGAACTTATACTTCTTACTAGTACTATCGCCCAAACACCCGAAGAAGCTTAGTTGGGAGTTAAAGAGATTTGATCTCTGAAGCACTTATTTCTAGCTACGTACGCTTACTTCAATCTGACGAATATTTTTGTTATTGTTAAATAAATTATACGTATTATAATGTTAACAAAAAGAAAAACAAACGATTTATATTTCTATATTGAGGAAATCAAAAAGACTCTGGACACCGCTAAGCTGCCCCAGCAACCAGAGAAAAAGTGTCGTTACATTAAATCAATAAACAAATTTTACCGCCTAGTGGTTTCATAAATAATTTTTTTGCTTTGATATACATTTTTATTGAATTACTATTAGCTACTGGAATTATTATAGGCTAGTTGAAGTTTAATTAACTTTTGTATTATACCAAATATAAAGTAATAAAAATTGTACGACACTAAACATTTTTGTTAATATTTTTTTCGTTTCAAAATCCAATA
Source organism: Protophormia terraenovae (assembly GCA_951394005.1). NCBI lineage: Eukaryota > Metazoa > Arthropoda > Insecta > Diptera > Calliphoridae > Protophormia > Protophormia terraenovae. The sequence goes on from OX596074.1 coordinate 88,662,309, forward strand.
ATATTTAAATTTGGCAATTTTTGGCAATAACAGATTAACAATTTGACGACAGAGGCTCAAAAAAATCTGACGACCCTGAAAGTAATGTTTTATTAAATCTTACATTCAACAATTAATGTACAACAGAAACGTTACAAAATGTTTAGCGTTCATTTAACTGACAACGCACAATAGGACCGATGAAAAAAATGTTGATAATATATCTGTATTTCCTAAACTACTGGTCGGATTTTAGACAAAAGATGTAATCATAAGATGAGTTGCATGGTGTCAAAGTTGGCCGACCAACTCAAGTATGAAAAAGTTTCCAAAAATCTTAACTTCTATAAATCATGTTCTATTCCAAAGATATGTAAAGAACTTGATGAGCTGAAAATATTCTTACCCACTATGATATCTCTTATGGTTCCAAAAGATATTTTCCCTTAAATTTTTAAATTTTCAATTTGTTGCCTTAACTTTTTTTAGTTTTTTTCAATTGGAAATTGCGAAATGACTCAGCAAAAACTTTGTTTTCCTGCTGAGCTAGCAAGTATAGTATAATTGGAAATAAAAATAAACTACTTATTTTTGCCTGAATAACTAGTTATTTTTGTTTGAGTTATCCACAACTGTAGGGGTACTCAAAAATAACAACGAAAAAATTTTGCCGTCAGTGAGATTTAAACTTGGGCACATATTAACCCTTCGTTTTTAATGACTAATGTCTTATTCAGTACAACATCTCGCACTTAATTTTCTAAGTGACAAAAACTTTTTAGTATATAACATTTTTTTAGACATATTGTTAAAAAAAAAAAAATAATAACACCATCAGAATAGGGTTGAAACAGCAACCTTCTGCTTGTTAATTCAGTGTTCTAGCCAACTGATTCATATAGAGCAGGCCAATAATACTGACGCCTCATTACCAAGAAACTACTTAAATAAGTAGTTGCAATTACCGAAAACCAAGAACTTTTTGCTGGGGATTATGCTTTTTTACTTTCTCCTCAAAATTTATTTAATAGAGAAATATTTTCCTCACATACAGTACAAACTCGATAATCCGGAAGTCGATAACACTGGTCGACAAAAAAATGATTTTTCATGCGCCTTCAAAAAAAAATTTGGACTAGATGGAATCCCGCATGCTAAACTCGTATCTGCTTTCAGTTTTCTCCCATCAGGTCGAGATTTTTTTTATGGGCGTGTCTAATATTGCGCCCTAAATAAGCCGATTACTCGAATATATTTCACTATAACTCGAGAACGGTATGCACGATTTATATAAATAGTACACCAAAATATGAGGAATAAAACTGGCTTTAAGTCGTTCTCAGTAGTTTTGGAGATATTTCGAAATAAGTGTCCGAAAAAAATTTTTCATGCTAAATTCAAGATTTCTTTTTTATACCCTTCACCACAGGTGTAAAGGGTATATATAAGTTTGTCATTCCGTTTGTAATTTCCACAATTTTCGTCGGAGAGCAAAAAAGTTTATATTTTCGGAATCCTTGTAAGAAGCGATGACGATTGGACCATGTCCGTCCGTCCGTGTGTCGGTTGAAATGGCGTTTATGAAGCCCACCGATAACTGACATATATAATATATATGTCAAACGATCGGAAATGCTTTCGAGAATTTTGCTATTGGAATTCAGCAAAATCGGTTCATACAATGCGGAGATATGTTAAAAAACCGGTTTTTAGAACCGGTTTTCCAGTTTCTGAAGTCTCTGTATATACTAGAGACTTCGTTTTTACAAAGAAGTCTCGGACATTTTTTTCTGAATTTTCGTTCTGAAAAAATGAAATAAATCGGTTCAATAATAACTGAGATATCGGACAAAACGCATTTTTTATTTTTTGAAGCCCTGGTTTAAGCTATAGATTTTTATTTTTATACAGATCGGTCACAAATATTTTTATAAAATTTCGGTTTTTTGAATCAGCAGGATCGGTTAATAAATGGCGGAGATATGCTTTAAAAACCGGTTTTTGGAACCGGTTTTTCAGTTTCTGAAGCCTCTACATATACCAGGTACTTCGAATTTTTAAAGGGGGCTCGGAAATTATTTTCTGAATTTTTGTTCTGAAAAAATGAAATAAATCGGTTCAGTAGTAACTGAGATATCGGGGAAAACGATTTTTTTATTTTTGAAGCCCTTGTTCAAGCTACAGATTTTTATTTTTATATAGATCAGTCATAAATGTTTTTATAAAATTTCGTTTTTTTTAATAAACCAAATTCGTTCATAATCAACAGAGTTATGGCCCAAAAACAAATCTGTTAAGAATATAAATACACACACAAACATGTATATTAAGCATTGTAATGACTATTAGTGACGTTTTTTTGTTTTTTTGTATAGACAAGTAGTTTAGTTAGAAACAGCAGTAATATAATGAATAACAGTGTTGTTGTTGTTCTTTGTATATGCAGTCTGTACAAAAATATATAGATATGGAATTGTTGTTGTTTATTTTTAAAAACTAAAACATATTTGTTAAGAATATACATAAATACATACACAAACATGTATATTAAGCATTGTAATGACTATTAGTGACGTTTTTGCCTATAAGACAAGTAGTTTAGTTAGCAACAGAAGTAATATAATGAATAACAGTGTTGTTGTTGTTCTTTGTATATGCAGCCAGTTTGTATATACATACATAAAAAAATAAATAAATATGGAATTGTTGTTGTTGTTTATTTTTTAAAAGCAAAGCCTGCTATGATTGTTTTTTTTATATATTCAAATTTTCGTAGTTTGAAAAAAATTTAGATTTATATATGTGAAAATATGAAAGCATACGTTAAGGCGAAAATTTTATTATTTGTCGGTAATATGGTAATATGATGTCGATAAGATACTAAGATGGTAATATGGTAATATGGTGAAGGGATTCGGCTGTGTCGAATCTTTTTTCAATTTCATTATTACTAAAACTTCTTTTTAAAAGTGAAAATATCAAAAATGTTTTAGTTTATCATCTTTATCTCAAAGCTAGCAAAACTACGAGTAAATAAAGCCACGTATCATAAAAATTGATGCACAAATCATGATTACATTCACAGTTAAGTTAGAATATCCATGCATACCTGCAGTTAAGTGGAGATACACTACACAGTGGGGTCAAACGCAAATTTTTTGGTAATAAATCTGTATCTCCTAAACTACTGGTTGGATTAAATTGAAATGTATGGAAGAGTTGCAGAGGAGGACCTAAGCTTTGAGAAAAATCATCTTGTAGTCACCCTGGAAACGGAGGAAAATCTACAGGGTGTCAATATTGACTACCTCGAGTATGTAAAAGTTTAAAAAAATCTTTCTTTCGTTTTTCGGGAATAAGTCCTGAGGTATATGAGGTAAACATTTGTTAAAAGTATTTTGTAATTGCTATATATTTCAAAATAATACACTGAAAGAATTTTTGGATTATCTCAATGTGTCTAGACTAGGGTGATCGATTATTCGACTTTTTGGAGAAACCGGTTTTCGAATAGTTCGAATAGTTGGTATTTTGAAAAAACCGGTTGAACTTTTTTATATTCAGAAAAAAGTTAATGCAGAAGTTAATATTTCTATCAAAAAACCACATTTCTTAAAGAAAAATCAATATTTTTTTATTTTTGGAAATAACTATTAACCTATTAAGAACGAGAAATAAAGATATAGTCGGTCAAGGCCGACAATACCATTGTGCGCATCAGAATTCGGGGAGGGGTCTTTTTTTCTAAACCTGTGGAATTGTGGACCAGTACTATAGTCAATTATAGACCGATATTCATGAAACTCGGCACAGAACTTAGATATGCAAAAATTATTACTATATTTAAGGGATTTATTTTCGTTAAACCTCTTTTCTGGGTGGTTTTTTGTATGGGGGCTAAGTGAAATAATGGTCCGATCATTACCAATTTCAACACGCTTTGTCCTTGGACTATAAGAAACCAAAATTCCGAGCTGTATTTTGAATACTAGTTTTACATGGTCGGACAGACGGACATCGTTAATATTTTTGGGTGTTACAAACATCAGCACAAACGCATAATAGGCATGTAGGGTGTAAATATTGTAAGAAAATAATCATCAAAGATGATATTAACATTTACTTAGCATAAACAGAAACCATGGATTAATATGGAAAATGTCAGAATCAATTTTATTGAAACGATTCTGCAGATGAAACTTTTTTTAAAACAAAATCTTTGAAAAACGAAGAAAATATTAAATAAAAAAAGGTGTAAAAATATTACAGGTGTTACAATAGATAAAACAAATATCATTCAGGATAATTATTACTTATTTATTTAATCTTAAGTTATATTTTTAAAACATTAGAAATATTTATGAATATTAAAAAAAATTATCATAAATTTCGATTCAAATATCAATATTTAATGCATGGTTTTTTAAATAAAAACATATTTTTAAAACCGGTTTTTTGTGTTTAAAAAAACCGGTCTATTCGACATTCGAAAATTAAACATTTTGAAAAAACCGACAGCACATTGACTGAAAAAACCGGTTTAAAAACCGGTTGGAAAACCGAGTTGATCACCCTAGTCTAGACGTGAAAAATATTCAGTTAGCAATCTGAAATTGTTATGAAAAATGGTTATTTTTTACAAAAATTGTAAAAATTCTTTCACTTTTTTCTCAAAGTAAGAGATAACTTAGGTGAGTAAGCTTATTTTTTCTTTATCTTGCCAAGCACTTTACAGATAAAAATGTAAAAATCTTTTAAATCGGACTTCATTTGTATAAGTTGCGATTTTTTTAAACTTTTACATACTCGAGGTAGTCAATTTTGACACCCTGTAGATTTTCCTCCGTTATCACAGGGTGACTACAAGATGATTTTTCTCAAAGCTTAGGTCCTCCCCTGCAACTCTTCCATACATTTTAATTTAATCCAACCAGTAGTTTAGGAGATACAGATTTATTACCAAAAAATTTGCTTTTGACTCCACTGTGCACTAGTGGGCAAAAAAATAGGTGGATTAAATGGAATTTAACGTGCTAAATAAGAATCAGCTTTTACTTATTTTCTATCACGTATCGATTTTTCTTTTTAAGGGCATGACTACTATGACCCCGTCTTTAGGCAGTCACACTTGTATAACTCGGGAATGGTTTATTCTATTACGATAAATTAAACCCCAATATATAGCGACTTAAATTGTCTTTAAGCTGAATTTACATAATTTTTTGTTCAAAAAAAAAAAAAAAAAAAAATTAAAAAATCGAGCGAATAAAAAATTTTGTTGACATAATTTGAAGACAATTTTCGTATGCATCTTTTGGTGTATCATTTTCGTGTAAACTGTTCTTGAGTTATAGCCAAAATTTTATAAACCATTCTCGAATTTTATAGTGTGACCGCTGAATAAGGTGATGATATTAGTCATGTCCATAAAAAGAAATCAGTACGTGATAGAAAAAAAATGAATGCAGACCATTGTTTAACTCGTCAAAATCCACTTAGTTCACCTATTTTTGTGTCAAGAAAAAAATAAAAAAACTTTTTTTTGTGCCTCCACTGCATTTCTACTGTATTGTATGTAACATGGGTATTTTTACTTAACTGTGAATAAAATCAAGATTTATGCATCAATTTTAAAGATACATGTCTTATTTGATTCGCAGCATTGCCAGCTTTAAGATAAAGATAATAAACTGAAATATTTTTGATGTTTTTATTAAAAAAATTTTAGTAACAAAAAAATCTAAAATTTTGCATGAAAAGTTTTTTTTTTTTTACTTATTTCAAAATAACTACGAAACTATTGAGCACAAAAAAATTAAGGGAAATTTGAAGATATTTTTAGTACGCATCTTTTGGTGTATCACATATGTCAATCATACACGCCGCACAGTGTGCGATTCAAAAAATGAAATGGAAATAATTATGGAACTTCGGAAGGGCTGCTCCGATTTCACATGGTGATAGTAGAGGTGCAGGCGAGTTTAAGTTTTGAGCTTGGACCATATAGACCTAAAGGGGGCGAGTCCTCAGGGTCCCAAGGTTGGACACCTCGGGTATAAAATTTATTAAAAACGATCCTGATTCCTTATATCTGAACCGATTTCAAAGATTTTTATATGGGAGGATTCTGTAAGTCAATATCTACATCGTCGTATGCCCATATTATCTCTTTTTGTTTAAGAGATATTAAGCTTCAAAAATTAAAATTTTTACTTTTTAGCCTGTCTTGGTGAAGTTTTTTTGCTATAGCGGGTACAATTTTAATCCCATAGTTTTATTTTTTTTTATTTCATTAAAAACAAATAGAAAAATTGTGTAAAGAAAGAATTTTGAAAAAATATTTACGGTGTCAAAAATTACAAGCATTTAAATTTAAACTTTCAAAAAAAGTTTATTTTTTAACGTTTTTTGCTAAAAAAGTGGTAGCATTCTTTTTCGGTTATATTTCGGTTAAGCTATCGCACCTTCTATTGACTCTTTTGAAAGCGTTGAGGTGGCGATAGCACCATTTATTGACTCTTTTGAAAGCGTGGAGGTGGCGATTTATACTTTATTGACCCTTTGGTGAGCGTGGAGGTGGCGATTGGTTTTTTTATAAGTCACAAAAACGTAAAAAAAAAAAATTTATTTAATTTTGATAACATTGTTTTATAAATAATGTAATTAGAAAAAATATAATGAATAATAAGTGCGTTTTTGCGAGGACCAGGGTTTCCCAAATTTGACCTATTTTTCCAACTGTTTAGGAAATTTTGTCTTCTTTTCAAATATGTATAAAAAAATTTATAATACGAAAATTTGTTAAAGACTTTTTGCAAAAAACACTGACAAAGGATGGATTTGTGATTTTTTGCATATTTGTAATTTTTAATTATGCAATAAAATTCTTGTTAGTAAATATTTTTGAATGAGATTTCACACATCAGTAGATTTTTTGGTGCTTAATTCAAAGCGCTATTCATTCCCGTAATTCCTAAAAAACTTTAAAAAATTTACAAAAATGGGATTTTTTACATTTTTTGCTATATTTTTCCAACCGATAACGGGGAGCAAAAATTTCTATTGCGAAAAAAATTAAAACACTTTAGACTAAATAAAAAGTATAACTTTTTTTTATTCCAGCTTTGCGATTTGAGAAATTAAGCTGAAAATTCGAAATTAGTTGGAAAAATAGGTCAAATTTGGGAAACCTTGGTTCTCGCAAAAATCGATTTGTAAAAGCTTTTTTTTTTTTCCTTTAAAGTATTTTGTGTTTAGTTATCTTTCAGAAAAATATACAGTGGTGGCCACGAATTTAAGACACGACATGTAACGAACTAAGTTGTGATAATTATTACAACCCTGCAATATAAAATTAGATTTTGTTAATTTTTCAGTGTACCCTGTAATGTTAAGATCAATTACCGTTATTTGGTTTTGTTTGTGTATACATTTTGTTGCTGTTTTTATTATATTTTCGTAAAAACGTGCTTTTGAAGCTGGTCACGAATTTAAAACATATAAGAAATATTTGGTTTTTAAGTGATTTTTTGGTGTTTTTTGAAGCTAAAAGGTAAGTAATGAATGTTTTATTCCATTTAATGTTAGAATACATCAAAATATTTAGTTAGAAATGGCCAGAGGTACTTGGAGTTCGGATGCCGAGCGAAAATTGATCCAACAAATGAATACTGATGGAAAAACAGTAATGGAAATGTCCAAGCTACTAAAATGTTCCAGATCCAAGATTTACAATGCACTGGAACACATCAAGCAACATGGCACTACCAAAAATGTCAAACAGCACCCTAGAGCCCGAAAAACTACACCCAGGGAGGATAGCTTAATTTATAAATCAGCTGCTAAAGATCCTTTCAAGAGCTCAAGTAAAATTAAAAATGAGATTTCATCGGATTTTGGTATTAATATATCGTCCAGGACAATAAGAAGACGTCTGAATGAGAAGAACTTACGTGGGTGTATTGCACAACGTAAACCACTTGTGTCAAAAAAAATATTAAATCCCGACTAGCGTTTTCAAGAGAAAATCTCAATAAGCCGATGACATTTTGGAAAAATATACTTTGGAGCGACGAGTCGAAGTTTTGTCGCTTCGGTTCTGATGGAAAACAGTACGTATGGCGTCCTCCAAACCTGGAGCATCATCCAAAGTACACCCTTAAAACGGTTAAGCATGGTGGTGGAAATGTCATGGTGTGGGCAGCATTTTCCTGGCATGGTGTAGGTCCCATTCAGAAGATTATCAATAAAATGGACCAGCATATTTACAAAAACATACTGACAAGCATCATAATACCATTCGCTGAAGACAACATGCCTCTAATGTGGAAATTTATGCATGATAATGACCCTAAGCACACTTCACGCCTAGTGAAGAGTTGCTTAGAGGAAAATAATATCACAGTTCTGAAATGGCCAGCTCAATCCCCGGATCTCAATCCAATTGAGAACTTGTGGAATGATGTTGAGGAGCATGTACGAGCAGTAAAGCCAAAAAATTTGACTGATTTATGGGAAGAAATTCAAAAGGCTTGGTATGCCATTCCAAAGGAGCGCTGTATGGCCTTAGTTGAAAGTTTACCCAGGAGATGCGCTGCTGTGATTCAAAATAAAGGATTTCCCACCAAATACTAATATTGTTTTATGAAGCTGAGCTTTACTTTTGTGAATTAACTTTTATTTTGCCTATGTCCTAAATTCATGACCAGGCTTAAACTTGTATTAATCTGTATAATATGTAAATAAAAATTGGAAACTAAATATAGGTAACAAACTATTGTTGATTTTTTTTCATAACATTACTAGGATCTTTAAAAAATAACATGGATCTAAAATTTGTTCGATAAGATGTAAAAATTATCAGAAATATATAAGTGAAATGTCGTGTCTTAAATTCGTGGCCACCACTGTAAATACTGTATATGTTACTAAAGAAAATTTGTATATAACAGAAAAAGAATGTTACCACTTTTTTGGCAAAAAACGGGAAAAAATCAACTTTTTTTTGAAAGTTTAAATTTAAATGCTTGTAATTTTTGACTCCGTAAATATTTTTTTCAAAATTCTTTCTTTGCACAATTTTTCTATTTATTTTTAATGAAATAAGAAACATTTTAAAACTATGGGGTTAAAATTGGACCCGCTGTAGCGAAAAAACTTTACCAAGACAGGCTAAAAATAAAAAATTTTAAATTTTTGAACTCTTAAACAAAAAGAGATAATATGGGCATACGACTATGTTTTTTGTAGATATCGACTAACAGAATCCTCCCATATAAAAATCTTTGAAATCGGTTCAGATATTAGGAATCAGAAATTTATACCCGAGGTATCCAACTGTGGACTCGCCCCCTTTAGGTCTATATGGTCCAAGCTCAAAACTTAAACTCGCCTACACCTCTACTATCACCATGTGAAATTTTATGGAAATCGGAGCAGCCGTTCCGAAGTTCCATAATAATTTCATTTTTTAAATCACACACTGTGCGCCGTTCTTAAGTTATAAGGAAATATATTAGAGCATTGGTCTTACTATGGCCGAAATATTAGACATGCCCATAAAAAAAAAATCCAGCCGGATGGAAAAAAAAACTGAAAGCAGATTCGTGTTTAGCACATCAAAATACATTAAGTCCAACTATTTGTATATGGTGTTGTATTTTTTTGTCAATCACTGTAATCTGTATTTTTCGGTACTCCGAACGGGATATACTAACTCATTACATACTCTGTAATCCGTATAGATTGCAACTCTGTAATCTGGAGTTAACATAAAAAGCAATATTTGTATTTAATATGGTAAATTTGAACATTTTGATTTTGAGATATCATACCTTTTTAGAAGGGTTTTGCATCAGTAAAAATAATGGCGTATTTTGTTTTTCAAAATTCCAACTCCTTCCCCAGCATATCTTCTGCTAAAACGCACATTCGGAGCGCCATTTTGCGCAGAGACGAATCCAATTGATTTTTTAAAAAATGTCTTTTATACATCAATTCTACATACAATTTTAGTAAGAATAAGCACTATTCAACCCGCTTAAAATGCATCGTGTTCCAATTAGGGTGTCCGAAAAATTTATTTTTTTCAAAAAAGTTTTAAAAATATATTTTTTTATAAACACAATGAAGATATAAAATATCTTTACAACATTCTTTGTAAGCGCATATCTAATTTCAAGCAAATAACAGAGAATTTATTATAAAACTACCCAGCAAAAATTTTTTGAAGTAGTTCAAAGGGATGTAATATTTTCATGATTTCTTTAAATGTTATGCATTCAAATGTATAGTTTATTACTTCCTTAAACCTATGAAGTTTATCATGTGTGGACTCATGAAAACAACGTTCAATGCATATATTAAACACCAGTTTTGGAATTTGACTTTTACTTGTTTGTACTTGTAAATTTTTAAGATTATGCATTTTTTATACTAAAATTAAATAAACTTTAAAATTAAGTGCTATTTATTTGTTTATAAAGATTTTGATAAAATCTGCAGCTTAATTTATATCTGAAATAAACTTTTATTATATAAACGTGCATGTATGTATTAATATGCTCACCATTGAAAAAACGTAGTGGATTCATTAAACTTTCATTGGTTTTATGCACTCATTTTAATGACGAGCTATTTTTCTAATGTGAACCCATGCACTGCAATGACACGCCAATGTTAAAATCATGCATGTTTCACCTATAAATGAACCAGTGCAACATCACGTGAATTAAAAAAAATGTTTCTTTCCTGTGATTTTTTTTGTTACAATCTCAAATTGACTTATTTTTATTTTTAAGTTTTTATTGGACACTAAAATATATTTTGTTTTTGTTTTCGACATGGCTTCGTCAATAAGATGTTGAGTGCTTAATCCAGATTGTTTTTGCTATATTTGTGGTGAATATATATTTGAAAAATATCGAAAATCTATATCGGACTTTGTAAAAACTGCGTATGGTTAATACTTTAAAATAAAATTGTGTAAACAGTACAAGCCATGAGTTCCTCATACTCTATGTCAGAAATGTGTGGTATGTCTAAAGTTATGGTCCAGTAGAAATAATGTTCGTAACACCCTTGATTTGGCGAGAACTTCGAAACAATCATGACGACTGCTACTCCTGCGTTGTGAAAATAAACGGAGTTAACCCTGGAAACCGAAGTAAATGGTCATATCCTAACTTTTCAGCTCAACGAATTCATTTAAAATCACGAGACGTACAACCCAGCACATCTAAATCTTCTAGTGATCCACTTCATATTAAACTCGGCATAATGAAACAGTTTGTGAAGGCGCATGACAAAAGTGGCGAATGCTTCAATTTTCTTTCGTGCAAGTTTCCAGGATTAAGTACAGAAAAATTGTAAGCTTGTTTTTTTATGGGCCACAGATAAGGCAACTCGTGAAAGATCCTAATTTTGTCAAATCGATGACTGAAGTCGAATCCAAAGCTTGGAATTCATTTGTTTTGGTTATGAGTAATTTCCTATGGGCAATCTCGGATTTTAGCATAAGTGTTCAATTTTTCTAACATAGGCTAAAAACACTTATAGAAAAAGACTAGCATGGATTTAATTAGCGTGCCATTAACCAGTGTCAAATTGTGTTGTGCAAAAGTCGTGAAAACAAGTTTTAAAAAAATTTAAAATTTTGCAGTTTTTTCACTAGGGATTTTACGCCGTTTCGGGTATCGTAAAAAATTATGCATCATTTGACATATATCTCGTCAATGTGTCCTCAACAGAAATGCAGTTGGAGGTACCCAAACTTAAAGAGAAGAAATGTGAATGGCGAGGTACGCTCGCAACGTTATTTCTTTGAAGCTAGAGTATCGAGTTATCAAAGAAGGTTTCCATCATTGTGGCATTTTAAAATATTAATTTGCTAAAAGTGTATAGTTATTAAAAAAAAAAAAAATAGAAATTTTGCATATTTTGTTGTAGCGGATTTTGGCGTTATAAGTCAATTTTAATCTAAAATAAGTTCTTGTGTTAAGTTTTACTTACGCAGCAAATATGATTTCACTGAAAATATTCAACAACGGGTTTCATCTTATCTTTATCTTAAACCTCCATAACATTGACGCCGTTCGGTAAATGTCATTCACGCCAATAGATCTGTGTTGCACTAGAGCCAAGAAATATTGGTACTAAATATCGTTGATATGCCATTAAAAAATTTGCGACATTTTTTTTGAACACCAGGTGTAAACGAGTTTGAAGAATTTCCCATATGTATAAATTTTTTGTCAACATAATAAAACTGTATATTTCAAAAAGAAAAGTATTTTTTCATAGTCAAAGCCATAGAAATACCCAGTAACAATATGATAGATGGGCGGTAAAGTGGGCGTACCACGCCCATTTTTTGTTTCCGAGTTTACATTGGTTATTCATAATAAAATTTTTAAATAAAGCAGTAAATGCCTTCAAGTTAAAGTTGTAGTCAAACATGATACAATAAATAACAAGGAACAATTATTAGATAGAGTTGTCATTTTCAAGTCTTGTGAAGTCAAATAATTAAAAAATTTAAAACAAAAATACAAATGAAAAAAATTAAATATGTTTGGTTTACATTTGAAATGTGTAAATATTTCATGAAAGGCTGCAATATTTGGTGGATATTTTGCGAAATTTAACACGTATGTATATGTCAAAACGATCCCAATAAGCACACAAATTTTAAAAGTTCAAGCCATAGATTAACAACTAGATATTTATGTGAGAGAAAAAAACCTAATTCAATTGTCAAAAACCTAATTCATACAACAATAAAATGCATGTAGTCACATATATTTTGTTTTTGTATTTTCAAAAAAAAAAAAAAAAAAAAAAAATGAGTAAATTTTTTGAAAATTTAGTATAGGGTGGCTCTCACATAAACTTTTAGTTCTATTCTATGGTTCAAGCCTTGGAAAATTTTGCTGGAGTGCGATATAAATTCAAATATTAAAATACTTTAAACATGAAATATTATTGAAAAAAAAAAAAAAAAAAAATTTCAAGTAAAATAAATTTAACTGGAATTTTAATTTCCTTTTCACTGGAGAATGCTATTGAATTAAAGTGTAGTACTATTTTAATTCAATGCTTGGTACTGGATTCAAGGCTTGAAATACATTTGGTTTCAACTTGAATTCCAGCAAAAGTGCTTATTGGGGATATTCTGTGCACAATTCGTTACACACATATTAGTTTTTTCACATATAAAAATTCTTTTTTCACAATTTATAATTTGAATACTAAACATTTTTTAATTTTTTTTACACTTTCTTTTGACTGACTTTTTAAGGAAAATAAATTTGAGAACTTTCTCTCTAATAATTGTACCTTGATATTCATTGTATTATGGTAGTCAAATAAATGTAATATTCTTTATTAATTTTTATCCTTTTCTTTGTGTTTCTACGTACTTTCGATTATTATAATTGCAATTGTACTATTTTTATGCTTTTGGTAATACAAATACATGTAAAATTCAGTTTTAATAAAAAGTTCGGTGTTCGGCAAAGTTCGGCCAAAAAACTACTGAACTCCGAACATCACTTTTTGCAAAAACTACCATAAGATTAAAGCTCGAATACCCAAAACATTTAGTAATGATCAGCTTAGCTTATTCCTTAGAAAAATTCGACTAAAACCTTTTATAACAATGTTAAAGAAAAATCAAAATTTTTCTTGTTAAATGTTAAAAAAGTTATATTTATTTCCAAACTTTTTAGGGAAATAATAAAAATATCCTCTGTCTGCAAACATAAAAACATGTTTAACAAAAAATACAAATTAATTAATAAACAATTCATATGTATATTGTCAAACATTTATGTCTTTTTTTAATTTAATATAAAATTTTACTAAATTATAATTTTGTTTTTAAATAAAATATATAAACAAATAAAAAAATTGCATTTAAATATCATGGTTTCTTGGAATTTCTTTTTGAAAAATAAATATACCAAAATTTGTTTTTAAAAAAAGAAATGAGAAACTCAACTAAAACATTTTCTACGAAAAAAACTAAGTTTAGAGATTAAAAATTCTTTAGCAATTATTAATTCTTTTTATAAATATTGTTTAAAAATAATAACAGTAGGTATTTTCTTAAAAAATAAAATACATAAAAAATATTTAAACATTTCATTTGTTTTCACTTTCATTTTTAATGTTTTTTTTTTTTTTTTTGTTTTAGTTTTTTTTTTACTATAATAGTATAATAATAATTTTAAATTACATTTAAAGTTTATAGTTTAGTTTTTATTTGTAGCTTAGTTAAATTTTTTCTTTATGTATTTTCTAATTTAACATTAAATGGCTTAAAAAATATACACAATTATGAGTTTCAAAAATTAACTAAAGTTTAACTTTTTTCTTTACTGATTTCAATTCTTCTTTTTTCTTATTACAAATATAAATATATAATCGTTTCTATATACTACATACATACAATAAATATATGTATAAAGTGAGTGAGTGAGTGATTTGAGTAAGGGTAGGGATAGGTAAAGAAAAGAGGAGATTTATTACTTTAAAATACTCTTATACTAAAATACTATTTACATTTAGTTGTCTGGTCCAGTAGTTTTTTCCACAAATCAAACTGTTCATTGGGCTTAATCATATGAACGGATATTGCTTTTCTTATGTTGCAGGGATTAAAAGCAATACGTCGATTTAAGAACATATTGTCATGCACTCGTTTAACGCCCAAATTTTGCGCCACTATGCCTGTTGTAAAAACATCCTCTAGTTTTAAGTAGAGCTGCTCTAGTGAACTAACATAGAGATCGTGTACAATATCACTAGTCATGACATATGCTGGACCCGTGGTAAAGGGAGGAAAGACGGCAGCACCAAATTGTCCCGTCGATATGTAATATTTTGATTTCTTATTACGTATAGGTTTCCATTTTTTGGCTAATCTACCATATATAACACGTTTGTCTTTTGCATGAGCATCGAGAAATTGTAAAAGTTTTGGTACATTAATGAACATATCATCGTCCGTTTTCAAAATGTACTTGGCCTTGGGACAATTTTGATCGACCCACTCTAAGGAGGATAATGTTTTCAGTGTTAAATTGTTGTAGGAATCAATAAAATGGCCCCTTATTAAATCACCATAAATCATATTTTCCTGAGTTAAAGCCTCACTGACGGTGGCATTTGTGGTGCGTCCTAAAACGAAAGCGGTGGAAACGTCACGTCGGGTACCAAAATGTCCCCAAGTTTGTCTTATAGCCAGTCGTGCTTCGGTATGTGTTTGAGCTGATGTTATGAGTATGAGTAATTTCAATTTTTCACCTTTATTCGGACAAATTTGATTAATATCAATTTCTTCATTCATATGTCCCGATTCGTAAATTTGTTTAGTTGGTATACCCTGTGTGGGATCTGCTGCCGGTTTGGGTACTTTTTTCGTAGTGGACGTAAGTTTGGGTACATTTGGTGAGGGTACTGATGATTGTTTTGCTACACTTTTTTCCGCCGCAAATGTACCAGCGCCTTTAATGGTCATTATAACAGAAGGCGGTAAAGCTTCATCGTTTTCTTCATCTTCTATTAGGTTTTTAGTTTCGACCAGTGGAGGATGGGGTATTTCATCTTTATCGGATGCTAAGAAAAAAATTAAAAGAAATGTTAACATGAGTTGATGTAAAAAATAAATTAAATAAAATATAGTTATATAAAAAAAAAACACTTTGGAAAAAAAAATATTTTTTTTTTCTTTTTGCGAAATAGGTCCCAAAATATTCATAATTTTCAAACATGTTATTTTTTATTAATTTTTTGGCATACCCACTAAAATTACAGTGGATCAATATTTTTGAAAAACTTTTTTATCCATTTTGAAAAAAATATGGAACTTTTTTCCGCATGAATGTACCTACTAAAATTACAACTGATGGACCAACATTTTTGCCACCAATTTTTTTTTTTAATATTTTTTATGACAGGCTTAAAATTACGAGTTTTTTGATACCCATTTCGAAACAAAAATCAAAACTTTTTTTTATCGATTTGCAAAAAAATATATCGAACTTTTTTCGCATGATGTAGCTACTAAATTTACAGTTGATGTATCAACATTTTTGCAAAAAGAAATTCTTTATTTTTTCCCATTACAAATTTGTTTATACCCAGACAAAACTCAAAACTTTTTTGATAAAATGTTCTTCATCCCACAGTGGGTGAGGTTGATTTCAAAAATGTTGGTAATAAATCTGTATCTCCTAAACTACTAGGAGGATGTAATGTATGGGAAAGTTGTAGAGGAGGACCTAAACATACACAAAAATAATCTTGTAGTAATAATATGATTTAAGATTTAAGGATTTAAAAAATCCTGTAAAAAACTTGATGATATTACTTATCTACAATATCTCTAATGTTTAAAAAAAATATTTACGCTTGAATTTAGAAATATTAATTTTTCGGTTTATTTATTTTTTTTTAATTATTTTAAAGATATCATAAGAATTCTAATACATTCCAAAATAATGTGTTGAACATTTTTTTTGAATTATCTAAGTCTTCTAGCCGTGCAAATTTCAAATCTAAGACTATCAATTTCTCATTTTTCTCTTCCACTTGTTTCTCAAATTTTAATTAATAAAAAAAGTATTATTTTCTACAAATTAGAAACGCGTGATTTTTTAAATCTTAAAAAAGAAAATATATTTTTTACGATCGGGTTTCTTTTATGAAGAAATATGTTATTTCTTATAGTGTAACATTGTTTAAAGATTACTCTCGTTTATTGGTTTATTTGTTAAAGTACATGAACTCGCAGAAACGTGAAATAATTTTGACCAAGACTGTTTTCGAGATTGTTTATATTTTTGCTTGTCAAAATTAAAAATACAAAGTAATACCATTTAACCTCACAAATTAATTTTTAGAAACAAATATGTTTGAAGAATTGCTAATAATACTTCAAAGATAAAAATTATTATAAATTCTTGTATAAAAACGAATAAGATACGTGATTCAACAAAAAATTGTATCGTCAATAATGTACCCTGTTCTAGATAAAATTGAATTAAAAATTTTCTTTCATGTCTACATTTTATGAGATAACAAACAATTTTTATTTTTGACTATTTTACCAATTTTAATGCATAACAAATATTAGGCTTATATAAACTATTTCAATTTTTCTGTTGGTAATAGTCTGCCAACAAAGCTGGATTTCATGATATCGTCTGTCAATTACAGCTATTTATTAAATTAATCGCTTACAATTCTGACCGATCATATGGACTATCTTTGATTAGAGCTTTAAAAACGATTGTATAAAGTTTCAATTTGTTATACTCTGTATTATATACCGTATTCGGAATAGTTATTTTTTTAATAATTCGAAAACCGAGTTTCTGAAAATGTCGGTTTTATTAATACACTAGTCTTAATTTTTGTGAATCTTGATAATTTATTCAAACATAATTTCTAAGGCACTAATTTCTTCTATATTTTTCTTTATAAATGTAATGTAACATTATTAAAATATAATATAAAAACATATAAAAACAAGAGTTGGTGAGAAGCAAGAAAATTTTATGTGCGTGAACCCCGAATAAACATAAATAATTATTTTATAACTAAACCTCGCAATTTGATTTTTTGATTTTTTGCATACTTTAACAAAGGAAAATGTTATATTCAGCTTGGTCGAATCTATTGTACCCACCATCTGAATTTGTGCCCAGACAGAAAAATACAACCGGCTCAACGCTGGCAAACGATTTTTCAAGGTGGTTCAAACTTTAGCAAAACGTTAGACGTTCTTCTATTAAAACGTTATGCCAACACCCAAATGATAACATCATTCTACCATTGTCCAATTGTTTTTTGAATCGTTGGTAAAAACTTTTGAAAACTAAATAGCTAACACACTGCCAGCGATAATAGTTTTCTTAACATTCGAATAATAAGAAATGAAATGCCTTACGATCTTTCACTGATGCTAGCCAACGACTCATTTTGGTTTATATAGAAGACTCAGTTCACAAATTCACATTTTCACATTGTTTTACAAAAAATTCTGATACTAAAAAATCCTGTTATTGAAAAACCAAAATATGTACTTGGAAAATTTATAAAAACAATTGAATCCAAAGTAAAGTTTTCATTTGTAAACATTTATGGCTACAAAATTACAAACTCTCTCTGCGATAATATACACAGAAAAAAATATTTCAATTTTAAATTTTTTAAAAAAAATTATTAACTAACTTGATATAGGAATTTAATTATATTATTTGTTAATATAATTTTCTAATTGGTCTACATTTTTTCATAATAAATTGACAGCTCTTAAAAAAATATAAAGAAAAATGAAAAATGTCTCTATAAAAATATAGAAATAAAATAAATTATTATGTCAATTTCCAACAATTTTCAGCTCATTATATCTAAAAAAAAACAGTAACAATAAAATTAATTATTCTAGTTAATTAGTGTTATCATTTTGATGATTGGAGCAAAATTAATATAAGCAATTTCGTAATTGAAGTCCATTTTTACTTTTTTCTGGGTATGTTTACTAAGCAATGGAAATGTTATGGTAATATCAGAAATTTTCAGTAATAAATTAAGTATCCACAGCCATTCAATGAAATGGGATTATACGTCGTTAAAGATTTAGAACAAAAAGAAATTAAAATAAATATGGTAGATGTTAAGTGTATTCTTACTAAATTTCAGAATGAAACAGTTGTTATTATCCTTTTGCATTAATACTTTCAGTATAAATGAAAAAAAAAAAAATTGCCAAATCATTTTACTAGATGTAAATTCAAACGTTGGCAAACCGCTTTCTTTTATTTGTAAAAAATATTTTGCCAGCGCTTGACGTTTCGTATAGTTCGCAGTTTCTGCATGGGTGCTTACCTAATTTGTAATTTTACCTTCCGAGTATATAACGACCCTTGAACTATTTGTAGAAAATCACGTTGTCGCTCATGCTTTTGTTTAAGAGATGTGTATAATAGTGACCCCAGGAAAGACTTTTTTTGAGATTTCGATGTAGGAAAATCCTTAAACGATGCGTAAAAAATTGTATAATACACATTTTTTTAAATTTAAAATATGTTTTCAGAAAAATCATGGGTCCCATATATTTTGGACAAAAAAAGTTTCGATTTTTTAATCGAAATGGGTGTCAAAAAAACCGTAATTTTAAGCTGGTTATGGAAAAAAAAAACATTAAAAAATGTCTATCGGAATTTGGTTTCACTAGAAGACGTTTTAAGGCATTTTGATGAGCAATTTTTTGGAAAATTATGTATTTTGAACAGTATTTACTACAATCAAAATTTGTAATATTTTAGCCATAACAAAAACAGTTTATGAACCAAAATTTTGGCGAACATTTTTTAAAATATTTTTTTCATATTTAGCTACAAATTACGATTTTTTTTGATATCTATTTCAAAACTATTTATATGCGAAATATTTTAGACCCCTGACTTTCAATCGCTGGTATGGAACTGATTAAAATTGTTTAAATATTTTTTCCTCTATTAAGCTAATTTTCAGGCATCGTTTGATAGGTATTTTTACAAAATTTTTGTCTACTGGACACTAGTATATAAGTATTAACTGGAGTTATGTCGGACACCCTGTTTTTCTAGTATTTAGCCAATAACTTTTTTAATTTTTAAACGATTTTTCCATTTTCTATGCCAAGCAAACCGTATATGAAAATATATTTTTGCCCAATTTCGTCCTCCTAGGTGATCCGCCCCGAGCTCTATCATGCTTTCAACAGACAGATGGAAGGATTTAGCAAGATCGTCTTAGAATTTTACGAGATACAGGCCTGTTCTGGAATCACGGTGATTTCAAATCACGAACGATTTTGAAATTACGCAAGTGATTTTCAGCTGGAAATCACGTGAGTTAAAATTTTTCGGAGTGATTTTAATTTTTCGAAATCACGAGCAAACAACTATTTTTTTACAATTAAATAAAATAAAATATTTAGCCTTTTATTAAAATGCCAGGAGCAACGTTGTTAGCAATTGTTACTTTAAAAAGGAAGAAAATAAATAATGAGCGAATTAAATAAACGTTATTTGCGGAATCTATCAAATCCTATGGAAACATAAGAAAAGTTGTAGGTAAACATCTGACAGGCAAAGAAAAAATGAAATCACGAAATCGTCTCCAAAATAAAGAAAAATGTAAACACAGAACTTAAAGTGTTTTAAAAAAATTGCTATTTTTTAATTGTGATTTCCATTATCTTTTTGAATGGTGGGTATAAAAATCACGTTTGCATTATGCGATTTATGCGCGATTAAAGGATTTAACACCAGACTTAATAAAATTTTAATCTTTTAGTAAATTGTTCTTGCTAAAATACACTTCTATTATTTTTAATAGATAAATTGATGGCTATTAACTTAAGGGAATTATCCCAGCAAAAAAGTGAGGAAAAAGATGTATTAAAATCACCGCAACTAGTAACCAGTACCACTTCAAATTCGGGTGAAAAACCAATGAATTTAACATTAGCGTGTTATTGGTGGAATGTTGCTCATTTTTGACAACTTGGATGTTATTTGTAACTAGTATCGTTACTTATATTAACTTTGTATTTAAGATGTGAGGAAAAACGACTACTACAAAGTGAAGAAAATCCAGACTCCAAAATGATTTTCTTAGGGTTGTTATTAAAGATACTAGTAAATAACTATAATTTGGTTTTTATTTATGGAAAAGCAAAAAGAAAAGATGAAATCAAAATCTTAAATTATTCAAAATTCTTTTTTTTTTAATATTTATCCAAGTGCCTTTTGTTTTTTAGACTTTTCTGCGCTTCTGAATAAATGTTTAATAAGTGTTAAAAACCAAGGAAAATTTTTATCAAAGAAGTAATTTAATACCGTAATTTTTATAACTATATTAAAAATAACTACTAGAATAGTTGAAAGAATTCATTGGATACTTTTGATGTGATTTAGATGTCATTTGTAAAGAATGACTTTCATTATTTTTTGCTATGTATTTTTAGTTAAGCTATCTAACAACTTATACATATATAAACTATCTATTTTGTCTCTGATCTGTATAAGAATACGACAAGTCCGCCAACACAAAACCGGGTTAATATTAGTTATTTATATAAATTTGTTTTTAAATGTCGCGTCTATATGTCACTTTGTTAATTTGTTTTATATTGATTATGGCGTACATATTTAAAAAAAATTTTAGTACTCTTCTATGAAGTTGGTGTTTTGTGATATACATAAGCTGAAATTTAAATGTTTAATCTATATATATTTTTTTTTTTGTATAATTTTTTATGAAATAATTTTTGTTCATTTTTAATTTTGAAGTATCCGAAGGACTTATAAGCAGCTAAGCATTTTACCTTGATATCGGATGTCTATCTGCATGTTCTTAGCTTGCGAATATCATTGATATAAAAAACATACATATGTATGTATATTTTCTAACAATTCAAATAAGAATAAAAAATGTAAGCATATAATTTAACAGACAAACTCAAATAATTTTTAAAATGTGTATGTATGTACACAGAAAAAAGTAAAAATGGACTTCAATTACGAAATTTGTAATATTAATTAATTTTTAATTGATTTTGCTCCAATCATCAAAATGATAATATTAATAACTAGAATAATTGATATTATTATTACTTAAATAGATACAATGAGCAGAAAATTTTTGAAAATTTACTTAAATTTATATTATTTCTGTACTTTTATAGACAAATATTTAATTTTTCTTTATATTTTATTAACAGCTGTCGATTTATTAAAAAACAAAACTGAAAACCAATTAGAAAATTAATTATATTAATAAATCATATAATTAAATTCCAATATAAAGTTAATTAATAATTTTATTAAAAATTATTTGAAATATTTTTTTCTGTGTATATGGGCCGTTATCAAAAAATTTGGTTGAAACTGACTTAAATCCTTAATAAGTTTTGTGGTAATGATACTTTAAAAAATTTGGTTACTGATCTGAACTCACAAGACTTGAAACTAATAGAGTGCAAAATTTTAGCACCATAGGTTTTTTCTTATAGTCATGATTATTGTTCAAAGTTCAAAAACATAGAAAAACCGCTAAAAATTACTTAAGTTTCTCCCATTCTTCTACACATTTTATTTGCGGGTTTATATTTTTTGATCTCATTCTATCATACATAAACTAACCGGACCTTATGGCTAAATTCTGCACTATCTTTTTTATTGTGCAGACTTTCAGTAGTTAAATATAGGGTAACCGAGTTTTGATGACAAATTTTTTTTAATTTTTGGGATAAGGATTTATTCAGGTTGTAAATTTGCGTATTTTGCGCTAAATCTCGTTGATGTGCCCGAAATAGTGAACATAGTTGATAGTCCCAAGATTCGGAAAACGAGAACGAAAATTTTTCAAAAAGTCATTTTTTCGCGGAGAACATTCACAGTTTCATATGGAATAGCTTGGATTACTGCGTGAACTTATTTATTTATTATATTTAACTACAATTAAAATTATAATTAAATGAAAAAAGCACTAGCAGCTTAGGCTATCGGCTTATTTTGTAAATTAAATCATGATGATGAAATTATATAAATGTTATTTACTCAAAATTTAAATTAGAGTTAAAGTTTTGATAATAAATTGATACTTTCAAAATAATTTATAGTATTGATAATATTTGTTTTTGTTGGCCATTTGAGATTTTGTATAGGATTAGCATCGGCAAATATTAGATCCCGTTTAGATTGAAGATTTGGACATTCTTCGATTAAGCGGTTGTGGTGATCCATCTAGTAAATAACTATGAGTAAGATTTGTGTGCCCAAGTCGAATTCTGGTAAAAATTTTGTTCATAAATGGTTTATGGATTTATAATTGTGCTGATATTCTTCCCAAGAATTTTGAACAGTTTTGTAAATTTTATTTTTTTCAAGTTTTATAAGTTGTTTTGTAGTTTGAGGTGTTGAAAAAATTAGCGGTGATTTGGCTGCTGTCTTAGCAGCAAGATCTGCTACATCGTTACCATCTATCCCTATGTGTCCTGGTATCCAGAAAATTTTAATTTTATTAATTACTTGAATAACTTTTTGTTGTATTAGTTGTACTATTTGATTTTTACTGTTTATATTTTGTATAGCTTGGAAGATCGAGAGACTATCGGTAGCGATGATGTATTTGCCTTTTTGAATTTTTAATGTAATTGATACATTCTAAAATTGCTTGCGACTCAGCATCAAAAACTATTGCAGGCAGGGCTGTCAGATGTGGCGATTTTTCGCCAAACGTGGCGATTTTAAATTGCTCTTGGCGACTAAATTTTCCGTTTTGCGACATGGCGAATTTTTTTTTGCGATTTTTAACAAGGTGGCGATTTATTTGGCTAATTTTTTATTATTTATTAAATAGGTATTCGTGGAGTAAAACTATTACGTTTTCTTACTAGCAAACGAATATTTTTAATCAAACACAATTTTTTTTAATTTTTGGGATAAGGATTTATTCAGGTTGTAAATTTGCGTATTTTGCGCTAAATCTCGTTGATGTGCCCGAAATAGTGAACATAGTTGATAGTCCCAAGATTCGGAAAACGAGAACGAAAATTTTTCAAAAAGTCATTTTTTCGCGGAGAACATTCACAGTTTCATATGGAATAGCTTGGATTACTGCGTGAACTTATTTATTTATTATATTTAACTACAATTAAAATTATAATTAAATGAAAAAAGCACTAGCAGCTTAGGCTATCGGCTTATTTTGTAAATTAAATCATGATGATGAAATTATATAAATGTTATTTACTCAAAATTTAAATTAGAGTTAAAGTTTTGATAATAAATTGATACTTTCAAAATAATTTATAGTATTGATAATATTTGTTTTTGTTGGCCATTTGAGATTTTGTATAGGATTAGCATCGGCAAATATTAGATCCCGTTTAGATTGAAGATTTGGACATTCTTCGATTAAGCGGTTGTGGTGATCCATCTAGTAAATAACTATGAGTAAGATTTGTGTGCCCAAGTCGAATTCTGGTAAAAATTTTGTTCATAAATGGTTTATGGATTTATAATTGTGCTGATATTCTTCCCAAGAATTTTGAACAGTTTTGTAAATTTTATTTTTTTCAAGTTTTATAAGTTGTTTTGTAGTTTGAGGTGTTGAAAAAATTAGCGGTGATTTGGCTGCTGTCTTAGCAGCAAGATCTGCTACATCGTTACCATCTATCCCTATGTGTCCTGGTATCCAGAAAATTTTAATTTTATTAATTACTTGAATAACTTTTTGTTGTATTAGTTGTACTATTTGATTTTTACTGTTTATATTTTGTATAGCTTGGAAGATCGAGAGACTATCGGTAGCGATGATGTATTTGCCTTTTTGAATTTTTAATGTAATTGATACATTCTAAAATTGCTTGCGACTCAGCATCAAAAACTATTGCAGGCAGGGCTGTCAGATGTGGCGATTTTTCGCCAAACGTGGCGATTTTAAATTGCTCTTGGCGACTAAATTTTCCGTTTTGCGACATGGCGAATTTTTTTTTGCGATTTTTAACAAGGTGGCGATTTATTTGGCTAATTTTTTATTATTTATTAAATAGGTATTCGTGGAGTAAAACTATTACGTTTTCTTACTAGCAAACGAATATTTTTAATCAAACACAATGGTTCTCAAATGGGGGTTCTGAACAAGGGGTCCGTACAAAGATTGTTAGGTGGTCGATAAGACCTTTTGTTTGAACATCAAATTAAAAGTATTTCTTTAAAGATATAACACACATTTATTTATTTCTTCGTACTTAAAAAATAATAAAAAAAAGTTACTAATTAAAGTTGCAAAGTATTTAAAGGTATTCATATAGAGTAAAAACTCGAAAATTATTATTTGCGCTTGATTTTTATTATCATTCTGGTAAAAATGTAAAAAACATCATTATATTTCGTCCTTGGCTTAAGACATTTAATAGTAATTTTCAAATCCCTTTTCAAACACAAAGATTTTATCTTAAATTTATAATTAATATAAATCAAATAAATTACTATTTTCTTAAGTAAAGCCTGATTTAACAAAAGCATTTGATATCAAATTGAAAAAATATCATTCATTTTGTTCTTTAAGTATTAATTTCTTTTAGATTAAGAATTATTTAGGAATAACATTTGATTTGAAATTGAGAAAGTATCACTTTTTTTCTCAAAGGAATACTAATTTTAATTCAAACTTTCAACATACGTATTTTAAGAAATAAATTATAATTAAAATAAATAAATTAAATTTAAATTATCAAAATTTAAAGAGTTTAGTTTCTTAGAATAAAATATAAAAAATTTTAAAGTTATGTCAGAAAACTGTATTAAAATTTATAATTTTATTTTAATTCAATTATTATTGGCTACTGCTATTATCATTGACTTTGTTGAAGCTGAATTTACATTTTAAAATTACTTAAAATTTTTAGAACTAAAAATTTTAATTAATATTTTAGTTGTTATTAAAAAAAGTTATGAAATTTAATTTCGGCGATTTCTAATTAACAATTTGGCGACAGAAGATCAAAAAAATCTGACAACCCTGGTTGCAGGTTCTGTAAGAAGACCATGTTTTATTATTGTACCGCCTGATTTTACTACGGCATATGATGTACCATTTACTGATTTGGAACCATCTGTGTATAATATTGTCCAATGTGAATTTAGTAGATGCGTGAACTTAGTTTTTTGTAATTTTACACAATAATATCGGTGGAGCATTAAAAATAAATTTAATATAAACATTTTATAGACTTTTTGAAAATTACGCAAAAATTTCACTTTTTGTATTTTTATATAGCAAATTGCAATTTCTAAAAATCATGGACATTATATATATATCCAGGACATATAGATATAAGAATGTCGACGAATATTATTGATTGGGACCAAAACACCTTTTGCTTAGGCACATCGTGTGGACAGTACGAAATTAATAATAATTGGCATAATTAAGTGGTGTTTGTAATGCTTAACGAAAATGCGGAGGCGCAGCAAAAAATTTCGAAAGATAACAATTTTATTGACCAAGCATTTTTTTGTAATAAACTGCGATAAAATATATTTTCGTATACTATATGGAGAAATTCAATGCCCATTTTTTTTAAATTTTTAAAAATCGTGATTTTTATTATAAAGAAAATTTTTAAAATTTTACTAGGAAGCCATAAAATATGCCACACTAATACCATCAAATATTGAAAATATCATAAATTTAATTTGTATAATTCAGTAAGTTTTTTTTTACATAAACTTATAGTATATAAAAATTTGTATATGTTCAACTTAAAACCGCTATAACTTTCGCGCCCCTGCACAAAATTATACACGCGAACTGATTCTATATGCATTCGAGTCGCTTTATAATTGTACAAATGGTTTTTAATATGCCATCAAAAATAATAATATATTTTTTTTTTTTTTCTGAAGGCCTAAAATCAAAAATTTTTGATAATGGCCCATATGTATTCTTTAAGGTATTTTTATAAAAAACGGAAGTGAAATAAGTAAATGTGGTATTAAAAGGAAATATGTATAATGCTTTTTTAAGATAAGAAGTTGTTGAAATAATAGAAATTTCTTAGTAATTAAGGAAAATTACATATGTCGCTCCAGATTCATAAATAAATTTAATGCCAAATTAAATATTAATATTTAGTATAAACTACGTCAGAGGAAAACTTTCAAAGAACTTTAGATATGTACATTAGAGGTATAACTTTTTTTTAACAAAAAAAAAAAAAAAAAAAAAAAACAGGGTACCACGTCATAGCCCATGTTGTACTGATACTAAAAGCCACTTTCAAAAGTTATTTCGAAGAAAAATCTCCTAAAACCATTTTAGATTTTGTTGGGGCATCAATCCAACATATGTAAAAATACAAAATAAAACAAACAGATTCAAATTTTAGTGGAGACGTAGATCTCTTTTTATTTGCAACCAATTGTTACGTCGTAGAAGGAACACCTTTTGAAAGTTTTATATATATAGTTTAGTTGCACGTCGTGCTTCTATCGAAGATAATATAGAGAGTGATAATAAAAGCGATTAGTTTGGTGGCAAACAATATTTAAGTCACCGTTAACGGTTTACTCGTCAGTATAAATGTCAAAATACATCCAACAAAGTTGCAAAAAAAGGAAGCAAGAATAAATTCTAACGTTGTTAAAAATAGTATATTTGATTGTTAGCAAAAATGAGTTAACAACAAATCTAACAAACAGATTTTTTTTGTTTTTTTTTATTAAATTATAATTTTTTTAATATTATATTTTTATATTTGTATTAAAAATTGGTACAATACTAAATATTATGCTCAGTACCAAGGGGTTATTAATTATTTCCTTAATAACCACTGTAAAATAAAATGGTAAGTCATACTGGTCACAGTTTTTTCATCTTTTAATTCAAAAGATTTATAAAAATCTCCATTTTTAATCGCTAAATATACCGAATAATTAATTTAAAATGAATTAATATTAAAAAAATTTAATGTTGGCATTAATATTAAAATCCACATATATTTAAAATCATATATAAAGAATAAAAAGTTATAAAATTATAAAAATAAATATTATTAATTTTAGCAATTAAATATGCGAAGTTATTACTTTTTATGAAAAAGGTAATTTTATTAATGGCAATGGCAGCAGTGAGATTCAAAACTTTAACACGTTTGATGCGGAAACATTTTAACGATCGCGAAAATTTAATGTCGTGTTTCTTAACAAAGATAACTGTCTCACACGCTACCTAGTTACTGTAGCGTCATACAGGCTGAAATCATGGACATCAAATCAGCCGTGCAATGGATTCAGTATAGGGAAATATCGAACAAAGATATTCGTATTTTTACTGATAGCAAAGCGGCCTGGGTGTGTACACCACATCGAAGATTGTCCGTGAATGCCGGATGTCTCTTGAGATCGCGAGTCATTCAAAGATTACATTATGGTAACTGAGTACCCGATTTATTGGCACGTGCAGGAGCCGAACAGAACCAACGTGGTCACATAGTTGATATCGGCGCTCTTTTATCGATATGTAAGCAGCTAATATCACGCGAATTCTATCTTAAGGCTATACATGCTAAAAGGCTAGGACTCCATTTTTATGACTACTGTAGAAGATGCAAGGACGAAGAGGAAGAAGAAACTACTCTTTGAGGACCAGAGGCATCGACTTTTTGGCCTACAAAGAATTACGGACAAATCATGTCTCTCTAGAGTCGATTCATTCAGGTTGAACTTCTTTGTTGTGACCACAAAGTGGTTCGTGGAACCAGACGGTCAAGAAGATTAGGCCTTTCATGCAGTGGAATCTTTATGGTAACACAACGGGACCTCAATTTGGACCCAAGTGAGCTAAACTCAGGGCGGCTGCCATTATAACCTAACCTAACAAAGGTATTCACCTCAGAAATTTAAACTTTGCTAGACCCTTGCAAAGTAATAAAGTTGCATCGATTTCTATAAATATAACAACCACATAGAACAATATTTTGCACAACTTTTTCAAAATTGTCTCATTAGAACCAATTGCAAAATTATCAGAATAAAAAGTAGTAAAGTTGCAACAATTTTTATAATGTTGCCACTATGTAAAAATTTGTATATAGTAATTAAAAAAATCAACTCTAAACCTAATTACACCACTGGAAAATCAAATTCAATGTAAAAAATAGTTTTTGGAATTTTACAACAACAATAAAACAAAAAAGTTAAAATTAATTAAATAATATAAAAAGAAAAATATCAATAAATAAACTGGTTAATATGAATTATATAAATAAAAAATATATTTGAAATCAATTATCACTTTTTTCAGTGTCTTGAAAAAAAGTTTTTACTTTTTCATCAATTTTTTTTTTTTTTAATTGGTTGCTCACGCCAAGTTAAAACAGTTCAAAATTGCAAGGGTTGCAAAATTTTGAGATGAATACCTTTAATATTTTTCATGCCCTATAATGCAAAAATTCCAAAAAGTTATATCCCTTATGTAAATACATACATATGTACAAATCTCTACAAATTTATATTATCTTAAAAAAAAAAACTATTTCCAAAATATAAACTAAATAAATGAAAAAAAAAAAAAAAAAAATACAAAAATAAATATTTAACTTATCTTTAAGAAAAATATATACATACATTCATATGTACCTATTCTTATGGGGGTTAAGTACACAAATAGAATAAACAAACAAATAATAGCGCAAAGAATAAAAACTCTACCGCTTAATGCGGTAAAATGAAGAAAATATTAAAAAACAACAACAAAAACAATTTATGAACGAACGTCTTAAGTATAATGATAATATGAAATATTATACCAGTAAATCATATGGTTGGTGATCTATTAGTAGCTAGAACAAATACAAATATAAATGGAATATTTCGGTAGTCTTATATCTGGATAGTAAACATTCTTTTAAATAAGTTAAGGCATCATCATGTTAAATAAAGTCACACGAACACTTCAGAGCATAAATATAGTTTTACTATTATTTAAAAGTTTTTAAAGGAAATGTTTAAAAAATTACAAAACTATAAGAAATTACATAATTTTATTTAAAATCATTTATAATATCATATTGAAAATCAAGTTTATTAATTTTTTTTTTTTAATTGAAAAACAAAAAATTCTCACGTTTTATTTTGAAATAGAAACAAAGAAAAAAATTTGATGTTTTAAAAAAAACAACAAGTTTCTTTTGGCCTTGAGAGAAAACTTTATGAAAATTACAATGTTCTGGATAAAGCTAGGAAATCAAAAGCTATAACAGAAAAACGTGTTATTTAAGTTTTCTTTTTTCCTTATTTTCATGCTGGAGAAATTTTAACAATTTAAATTTTGTTAAGTTAAAAATACTTAAATTTTTAGCTTGAATTTCATCATTGTAGGGATGAACTTTACAATATTTTGAAAAACTGCTAAATGATATCAAATTATTATACTGCTTTAATATCTCTTAAGTATCATTATCATATCAACTCTAAATTGTTTACACTGCTATTTTTATAAACACCATTGTATTCCACAATAAACAAATTAATTCATATTTAGATACATACATGCATACATATTAATTATATCTATACTACATAGTACTTATAAATGTTTTATTGTGTACTTACATTTATTAACATTGTCAGCTGGTGCCACTGAAGGGGGTTGTTGTGGTTGCTGTTGTTGCGGCTGTTGAACAGTGATATTCTTTAATATCTTATCAGCACTTTCTATGAATTTTTGTAGGTTTGATGTGGGTATTAAAACATCAGATTCGGGTATTTTATTTAGATTGTTGTTGTTGTTGTTGGTATTTGTATCAGACGCAATTTGTTGATCTTGTTGCTGTAGTTGCTGCAGCTGATCAGATGTCTGCTGTTGCTGTTGTTTTAATTGTTGATTGGTATCCGATGACGCTATAACGCCACTAACACCACCATTTACTGCGGATGTTACTGAATTGTTGATATTTCCTGAAATGTATATGATATTATTAAAAAAAACTTGTTTAATTTTTTAAACGAAAATTGGTAAAAATTTATTATTTGCTAATGAAATGAAATATAAATTTTTGGTTTATTTTTTAATTAAAATTAAATAAATCATTGCAGGAAGTAAGAGTTTTTATATTGAATTTAAGAAATTTCTAGAGAAGATCCCTGCGGGAAATTTGTGGCAATTGCATTAATGGACCGGTTCCTCAGTACCAGTTGAGTACAAATTGATACCTAACTCGTTCCAATTAAGAACCAGTTGACACAAACACACTCACTATTTATCAGTTGAGAGTCAATTTATAACATGCTTGTTAAGTGTGCAATTAGCAACTCGCGATCTGTCCCAAGGGGCTAATTAGCCACCTCCAATGACAACCCCATGTAAAAGTGACGGGTTCCTTTCATATAAAGTTCCGAAACTGGGACCAGTCACTAGCCCTGAGAACCTGTAACGTGACTAGTTTTGAACCGGTTCGCTTTACTCTAGGGATGCAAAATTAAGGCTGGTCATCAACCAATTTGAAATCAAATTAGGATTAGGTTTATAAATATATTTGAAATACCTTAAACTACATCTTTAAAAGCTCATATGTGTTGGTATAATATTTTAAAATTTTCATTGAATTTAAATGAAATAACTTAATGAAATAATTTGCTTAAAAACATGGTTTTGTTCACAGAAAAACTTGACTAATTGATACAATTAAAAAAATAATTGGAATATTTTTTTTTCTTTGATAAATCATTTAATAGAACATATTTTTTTTGTGTAATATAAAAAAAAAATTCAACAAGCGCGAATGTCACCGTCAACTTTTTCAAATTTTACGTTATATGGGGTGAGGGCGGTAAAGTGGGCGTACACGCCCATTTTTTGTTTCCGAGTTTACATTGGTCCTTGAACTATTTGAATACAATTTCGGTGAAATTTCGCATTATGTGAGGTGGGTGGTAAAGTGGGCGGACCACGCCCATTTTTAGTTTCCAAGTTTATATCGATCATAAAACTATTTATACAAAATTTCGTTATTGTACATGCTTTTGTTTAAGAAATATCAGTTTCTAGTTTTTAGCCCATTACTTTTTTGTTTTTAAGATAAGAAAAAAATATTTGGGCCAAATTTCGTCCCCCTACGTTGTCCCGTTCGAGCCCTATCCTGCTTTCATCAGACGGACGGACATAGCTATATCGACTCAGAATCTAACCAGGACCCAGAAAATATATACTTTGTGGGGTCTTAAACGATTCCTTCTGAATGACAAAATCAATACACTCCCCATCTTTTTGATGGTGGATATAATAAATTTATTAATCAGAATTTTAAAATGATTTTAAATATTTTTATAAATAAATTACACAAAATGAAAGAATTCTAACAAATTAAAATTTTATATAGATAAATCTAAAATCCAATTTCAATTACGAATAATATATAATAATAATTTTATTAATTGAAATTTAATATATTAAAAAATTGTATATTCAATTATGGAAATGATCACTTATTTTTATTTATATTTGATTAATTTATTAATTGATAGAATAAGAAAAATAATTAAAAGCCGAAAAATTGTATTATTTTTAGAAAAAATATTTGAAAATTTGAATTTTGATCACTTGAAAAATTTATACAACTATAAAAGTAGTAAAAGTTAAAAATAATTAAATAATATAAAAAGAAAAATATCAATAAATATACCGATTAGTATGAATTATATAAATAAAAAATATTTGAAATGAATTATCAATTTCTTCATAATCTTGATAAAAATGTTTTTACTTTTTACTAACTTTATCTAATTTTTTAAAATTGGTTGGTCACGTCAAGTTAAAACAGTGCAAAATTTTGAGGAGAATACCTTTATTTTAAAAAACGAAGTCGAAGTTGTTGTTGTTGTAACTGCACTGTTTTGGTCGAAAGAAAAACATGCAGCTGATACAGCTGTTGCTGAGATGACAATCTTTGGCCGAGTTGAACTCGGGTCGTTCCGAAACAGATCCAATTGTCGTAGGAACAGGGAAGTCGAAGTAACGATGCCGACATCGTCTTTTCGTCCATATGTTGATTTCTATGTCAATTATGAAGCCCCTGATATTTTTGCTACTGAAAATCGATAGAATCGATCTATATATGGTAGACATCGACGGATGAATCTTTAAAATACATTGCATTTCATATAAATTTATTAGCTCTATATCTCAATGCGGATGTAGGGCATATAAGATTTGGCACACCCGAATATTGAACTCTAACTTGTTTATGGTAGATTTAAAGAAAACTAAATGCTATTAAACTAATTCAACTCCACTTGCTACCACGAATAGACAAATATTTTAAGTGTCTTCAAAAAAATAATTTTCTTTACTAATTAAAGCAATAACTACACTTCTATATAGTAAGATATAAATGGGTATTATAAATACATATAAACAAAATAAATCTTTCAACTCACCCAACGTATTATCAACCGCTTGGACGTATTGTTCCTCTTGCATTAAATCATTGTTATTATTAAAACGTTCTAATGCCAATTCATCTATGGCATTCTCATCGACACCACTTCCAGCGGCAGTATTACTTAATGGTCTAGCATCTAAAGTTTGACCCTCTATACCACCGCCTCCTCCATCATCTATAGCATTAACATCTATTGTAGGTTCACGATGGTGAATTAATTTTTTAATAAAAACCATTTCATTGCCATGCGAACCACCCAACGAGGGGTGAGGTAAATTGGCATGATATATAAATGATTTATGGGCGGTATCTATTGGAACTTTATTGGCATCATAGTTAGCTGCACTTGAATCCAGTTCATTTGTTGTGCTGCGATTATTTTGCGGTGGATATGCAACCAAAGGAGCACTGCGCATGGGTGGTGGTTGTAAAGTTTGTGTTGATGAATATGAGGTATAAATAAAGATGGTCAGGACCACAATAGTTAGAACAATTAGAAATCTTAATAAGCGTGTATTATGCATATTGCTAGCCATGGCGTTTTACTACTGGATGGCATACGGTGTTAATTATGACGACGACGTTAATGATGATAATGTTAGGAGAGTATTTAAACAACTGACTGACGCAGTCGTTTCAATAGGTTTTTTTTTTTTTTTTTGCAGAGATATCAATAAAAAAATATTGTTGAAATAATTATGGCTTAACACACAGGTTTTGTTAAAAAAAAGAGTATAACAAACTTATCTTTTTCTCTGTTTTTTTTTTTTTTTTTGTCTTTTATGATGTTGTTGTCTTTAACTGTCTCGTGTATTTGTTTCTGGTTTTCTGGCTGGTCTCAATTCACTGGTCTTTTGGTTGCTGCTAGTTTTCGTTATAAACAAATTTTGCCTGCTTTTTTATTTTTTATTTGATGTATTACATGCAAAAAGTAGAAACAAATCCAAACAAAAGCAAAAAAATTAATATTAAAACAGGAATGTGTTTAAAATGTAAATAAATGTTGATGATGATGACTAGTTTGTTGTAAAGACGTCTTTTATGTTATTC
This sequence comes from Protophormia terraenovae, assembly GCA_951394005.1. Taxonomy (NCBI): domain Eukaryota; kingdom Metazoa; phylum Arthropoda; class Insecta; order Diptera; family Calliphoridae; genus Protophormia; species Protophormia terraenovae. The sequence goes on from OX596074.1 coordinate 88,696,345, forward strand.
CTCTGCGCTTATCTTCGTTAAACTTGTCGCAGTCTTCGTATTTTTTGCTTCTTTTTGTATTTTGTTTTTTAATAAATATTCGTTGTAATTGTTGCTGCTAATTTTTCAAAGACGTATTCATTGTATTTCATTTATAAATAAAAATCTTATACTCCTAATGTTCTCTTAATAAAACAACAAAATCATTAAATCTCCTCAAGAAATCATTGCCTGGTTTGTGTTTAGAGTGGAGATTTTTATTTTTGTGAGAGTAAAAATTAAATAAGCTGCGCATGTTTAATACATCTTGAGAATTTAGTCATCATTTGTTTCTGTAGAATTTTTTGCTCCCGATATTATTTCTTCTGCTGTAGTTTATTTTTAAATATTTATTCAAGAATTCTAAACCTGAAAAGATAAGAAATTAAAGAAAGAATAGTTAGTAATAAAATAAACACATTAAATAGTAATTAGTATGTATTTAGCATTAAGTTATAAGAAATTCTTAATGTTAAATTAATTAGATAAAAAAAATAAAATAATTAATTTTTATCAAAACAACAGGGGTGAAGGTTGACGAACGTCCGTCAATTATTTTTGAAATAAGATTTCTTTTAAGCCACAAGTTAGATACAAAATTATAGGTATATAAACAAAAATGAAATTAATAAATATGACTGCATTCACGTTATAACAGAAATATTTTTGATTCTATTACTTAAAGAACTCAAAATTTTAAGTTTCGTGGAAATGGTTAGTCTGAATATCTACTTAAAACAAAGTTCTAAGCTCTCTTTTAGCAGGGAGAAGTCAAAAACTTGCTCCATGGAAACAAGTTTTAGTGTCTTTCGACTCTAAAAAAAATAAGCCAAAGGATAACATCCTTTATTAATTTGTTCTGAACAAACTAAAATAATTGTTATTAAAATAAAATTATTTACTTTTCTATTATTTGATTTTAAGAAATTCTTTGATTCCCCTCGTAGTATAAACAAAATTAATAATTATTTTAAATAAGCTTAAAATAAACACTTTTTAACCATAAAGTTTATTTTAAGTTTTTTACTGGAAATACTTAAGCATGCAAAAGATAATCAATTAAAGAGGAATCTAATAAAACATTTTTATTTTTTTGTAAAAAACAATAGAATAATTAATTTTTTTGTGAATTATAGTTTGTTTCATAAGAACAATTTTATTTATGACCTATAATAATGCTATTTTTAGTTATGTTTATTCACCAATTGCCAAATTTTTTCCTGCTTAAAGTAATAGGAAATGTATCATAGTGCAAATGTATTGAATTTATTTTTTTTTTATCACGATGGTACTACACATTGCACTTAGATGATCTATTGGACTTATTTATCTGCATTTAGTTTCCACAGGTATAATTATTGACTCAGAATCATATTCTGAGTCGATTTAACGATGTCCGTCCTTGCGTCCGTTCGTCTGTCTGTCATGTCTATCCATGTAAAGAAAACAAAGTACAGCAATTTTAAAGATGTCATGATGAAATTTGGAACAAATAATTATTTTGGTACAAGGACGAAACCTTATTTATACTGTCCTAAGTATCCGAAAAATAAGAAATCTGCACCCGGTTTCTATAGCTGGAAGTCCGCCGAGATTGCTTACGTATGGGGATACTTGTCTTGTGGAGCTTCTAATAAAAAGCAATCATACAAAACCAACAAAATTAGCAGCTAAAGCCATAAAGTGTTAGAGAACTGCTCGCAGAGCACTTCGTCTTAAACCTGCCATTGAGAAAAAAAAAAGTCGGCTCTACCGGAAAAATTTGAATGGCTCGTTTGGAATTTTGCGAAAACAATAAAAATGGAAATCTAACGAATGGAAATGTATAATATGTTCAGATGAAATAAAAATTAATCGTTTCCTATCAGATGGGAATGAATATTACTGGCATCGTCCACATGAGAAGCTTTACAGTTATCAGATAAAATAAACAGTGAAACATGGTTTCATGGTTTATGGATGTTTTACTTGGTGGAATGTTGGGTATTTAGTAAAAATATATGGAATTATGAAAAAGGAATATTATCTTAATATCCTTCAAACGAAATTGTCATAATTCATTGAAACATGCGCGTACACGGAAAAAGAAGTGCTGGTCCAGGAAGATGGAGATCAGAAACATATCGCTAAAATTATGCAAAAATGGTTTCTCATTAAAAATTTCCAAAAGACTAAGTAACCTTAACAATGTCCTGATTTAAATACAGTTGAAAATTCGTGGGCACTCCTATAAATAGTACTGATAATCTATGAATGAACACCAACCAACTTACATGAAGTTTGGGCAAGAGTACAATAGGAATGGACTAAAACAACAAATCAAACTGCAGAGGACTTAGTGAAGATTATGTCCATGAGCATAAAAAGTGTAAAAAAAAAAAATTAAAGGGCTATGAACAAAACATTAAAAATTAATAAAAATTAAAAAATAAAATAACATACGTGCAAAAATGGAAGAATAGAATTGTGTTAAGTTTTTTGTAAATAAATGCTGAAAAATTTTGGTGTTATTTAAATTGTTTTATATCAAAAAAAAAAAAAAAAAAAAAAATACATCAACTTATAAAAAGAAACCTAAAGTTTTACTTCATTAGCAATTTTATTTAGGATTTTATAGCATTTTTTTCTAAGAATGTAGCATCCATTTTTGCTCACCACTGTAAGTATCAATATCAACACAATATAATGGATATGTTTTATTAAAGTATGCAGCATAAATATCGGTTCACAATTGGACACAGATCTAATGTAAGATCCTGACCGAATTTTGAAGTATTTTTTTCTCTGTTTCTCTCTCGTATGTTACAAAACAATAAAAAAAAATCAGTAGAAATATAATCCATAGAATTTTAAAACAATAGATTAAAATGAAGAATTAAACATAAAAAATTATGACAAAACATTAAAGTTTCTAAATTAATATATCGATTATTTACTTCAAGAACGTTATAACACAAAAAAGCAATTTTATAGAAAAATAAATTGAAATTTACAAATTACAATTGTTTTTTTTTTTTAATTAAAATCGGCCTTTTCAATTTCACTTTAAGAGTGTCAACAATTCACTGATTATGTTTTCATTGAGCTAAAACAAAATCTCCCGCTTAACGCCATTTAACCTATTTTTTCGTTTTTTTTTTATCAAGTGACAAAATAAATATGCCTTCATTTTATGACAAATGTCTAAAAAAAATAACAAAAGCAATTAAAATTTGTAAATTATTTTAATGCACTCTCACTAAATAAACAACTACTTGAATACTTTATGTATATTTTACGGCGCAAAGTAAAAATTAAATATTTATTTTCTAATTTATTTAATTGTTTATAACAACTAACTTAATATACATTTATTACATAAAATCTAGCACTAAAGTATGAGTAGTTATAAAGACAAAAGACGACAAAAAATAGCAGAGGAGAAGAAGAAAAAATAAAATAAAACGCGTAATAATTTCAAATCTTTACTGTACTGGAACCGATGACCCTGAAAGATTAAACCTTAAAAAAATAATATAAAATTTTTTTAAACAAGGTCACTTAGAAATATTTAAAAGAGGTTGAAGAAATATTGATTTTTAGAGATGATTTCAAGTTGCTAATTTGTTTTATAATTATTAATATATTATTCATATAAATATTGGAAACCAAGAGTAAAATATTGTATAAAATTTATTTAATTTGTATGTAAATTTGCACATCGAATCTGTGTAGTTTTGTTTTAATATGCATATAAGTGGAAAATTTGTCTTAAAAAATTGAAAGAGAAATAAAAATCTTTAATTAATTTCTATTATACAATTAAATAAAAACCGGAGTAAATGAGATTGTTAACAAATGGCTGCAATAATATAGTTGGTAATGTACTAGTCCGTCAGTCTGGCGGATGCAATTTGATGTAAAAGGGGTCGAAAATGGCGCTTAATTCAGGGAATGGTGATATCAATATTATAATGATCATGTTTTATTTTTTTTTATAGATTGTTAGTTAAAAAAATTAAATTTTAGAATTTTAAGAATTTTTTTTAGCAGAACGTGTCGAAAATTATGCATAATTCAGGAAAAGGTGATAGCAACACTTAAATGATCACATTTAATTTTTCTATTTATTAGTAAGTAAAAAAATGCATTTTTAGAATCATAAGATGTTTTTTTGGCTGAATAGTAATGTCCGTCCTTCCGTCTATACATTTGGGTTAAATGGGACGAAAATGACGCTTAATTCAGGAAAAGATGATATCTAAATTTTGATGATCACGTTAAATTTTTGGTATTTATAAGTTAGTAAAAAAATGCATTTTTAGAATTCTAAAATACTTTTTGGCAGCATGGCAATGTCCGTCCGTCTGTCTATACATTTGGGTTAAATGGGTCGAAAATGCCACTAAATTCAGGGAAAGGTGATATCAAAATTTAAATACCTTCATTTGATTTTTATATTAATCAAGAAGTAGAAATAAAATATTTTTTTGAATTTTAACATTTGTTTGAAAGAATTCTAATGTCCGTCCATCTGTCCGTATGTTTGTTAATTTGTTCAAACTTTTGAATTTAAAATTTTTTAACTTTTGACTCAATAAAGATCACGGCCGAAAATTTTTTGTTCAATAGATAATTTTGTTTTTTTAACCAACTGTATAAAATGTAATAAAATCGGTTGAAAATATTTGGCTACACAGAAAAAATTCACCAATTAACAAATATATATGAAAATAATTCATTCAATTAAAAACTTGTTTAAATTTGCACCTCTCACCAAAATGATTATACTAAAAACTGTAATAAATACAAAACAGAAAAAAATTCCCAATTAATAAATTAATTAAATCAATCAATTTTATTTTTATTTCATTTTTGCTTGAATAAATTTATTAAATTTCGATGCAAAATGAAACAACTATGTTAATTGAAAAAAAGACCGTAACAAATTTTTCTGTGTATATATGAAAAAATCTTAACCAAGATCTTGAAAAATTGTGATTTTTGAAATTTCAAATGTATATAACTCGAAAAATATATAAGCATGCTTTCTAAAGGATTTATGAAGGACTTTAAGATGGAATAAAAATCTTGGACATCGTGTAAGGAACAAAAATTCGCTAGAGGTTAAACATTTTCCAAGACACTAGTAACCTATTTTGAACCCCCATAGTTCCACTCCCGATTATTATATTGGATACTGCTTCTGATACTGTTCTCTGCTATTCCTATGTGAAATTTCATGCAAATCCAACCAGCCGATTAGAAGTTACAGATTTATTTCGATTCTTTCCCACTGTTTAATATTTGATAAAGCAAAGAAAATGTCTGCACTTAAGCTGTTTTTAGTATGAAATCTACTGGTTATTTTGAAAAAAAAAGTTATTTTCTCAAATCGGGCAACATATGTGCACGATATTTTTTTTCATAATATTAAAGTGGACAATATATACTATTTTTCAGAAAATTTTCAGAACAAACATCCTGTAACATTTTCAGTTGTATTCCATGAAAATTAGTGTATTTTAGGAATATTTTCAAAAAAATAACAAAAATATTAGGACAAAATATAATTTACAAATACTTGAAGAAAAGTACACTTAAATATCTGATGGTTTCATTTTAAATTTTTACCTTACAATAAAAACACTGAAATCTGATGAAAATTTAATTTTTTACTATTTTTCAAAAATGTAAAAAAAAATCTTAACTTTGACAGCTCCTTATAAGAAAACAACACAACTAGCTTAAAGATTTTAACTGATATTGATACATAATTTTGTTTACTTTTATTCGGTACCCAACTTTATTATAAAACTTTAAATTTTAAAATTCAATTAAGCGCCACTTTTGACACACTTTACCCCAACGTGGGATGGGGAGGGTTCATTTTCCGCCAGTTTTATCACAATGGGCATATAGTTTATTGCTAAATGTTTTCAGAAAAATTCAGAAAAAATTGCTTAATTTGGCTTTAGCTTTGTATTCCTTGTAGGAGCTGAAGTCTATAGAAACAAGTCTTAAGGAATGAGATCGAAAAAATCTTAACACACGTTTTGCCTCATAGTTTTTTTCGGAGTCAATACTAAAAACTTTTTGTGGTCTAATTATTTAAAAATTTAAATAATTAAAAACACATCTGGTAGAAAAGCAGCTCAGTTATCTCAGTGCTTCGACTATTTGGTGCGAAAATTTAAAGCTAATGCAGAGTTGATATATAACATATAAAGTCCAAAAAGTTCCAAACAGGAATGCTGCAAAAAATTTAGAGGCCAAGAATAGGTCACGGAAATTAAAACCAAATTTCAAAGGAAAATACTCAAGTTGTATAATTAACGAAGAAACATGCTGGCAGAATTTTCGCAGCTTCAGTGGCAAAACTTTTATATTGTTAATGCTCGAGGCAATGTTAAAGATAAGTTTGGGACCCAAAAGCAGAAAAAATTTCTTACAAAATTCCTAGTATAACAAGCTTTTTGCAGTTGCGGCAAAACAGGAAAGTCATTTGATACATTCGGATCTATAAATACCAAAATATGCATAAAGGAATATTGACAAAAAAGACTTCTTCCTTTCGTAAGAGAGCACAACGTGTCCACATATTTTTGGACCCATTTGGTATCATGTCACTTCGGTAAGAAAGCTCTGGAGTGGTATTAAAACAATAACATAGTTTTTCTACCAAAAGAGGTCAATTTACAAAATTGTCCATATCTTAGACCAGTGGAGAGATATTGAGCTATTGTGAAAAGTGAATTGAAGAGCACAAAAAAAGGTGTTCCAAAATACCGAAGATTTTAAAAGAAGATTTGCACACTGTTCCAAAAAAGTGACTGAAGCAACTATCAAATCTCTAACGGAAGTGTTACCAAAAATGGTCCACAAGTTCATAAGTAGTGGTTGGAGCTATAAACGTTATATTTTTCTGTGATCTTTAATAAATTATCAATTAAATAAAAACAGTAATGAAGACTCTAAGATCAACCATTTCCAAGTTATTGAATATTATATATGTTAAGATTTTTTCGAACGCACTCCTTATATGTATAGTAAATAATTGCAATGCAATCTCTAATACAAACAAAGCAAACCTGAAAAATATATTATACTCTAAAATCCTGTTCTGCTTGAAAGAATTTCGCACTTCCGATAACTGTATTTATTCATTGTATTACGTATTTTACTGTTTTTCTCTCAACTTAAACACTTGCAAACTAAACATTTCATTAATATTTAAACATATAATGAACTTATACTAAATTAAAAATTTTAATTAAAATGTTACCACCGACAATGAACACATGATGACTAAATGTTAGACACATGTAAAACAAGCAATGTTTTTTGTGTATTTTTTGCAATTTATTGCATCAGAATTCATTATGAAAATTAAACAAAATAATTGTACCGAATGGACACATTGCAATAGACAAAGATACGCTACATTAAAACAGGTGGTCTTATTGAAAAATAAAAATAATGTTTTACGGTATGTTGAGACTAGTAAAATATTTGACCAAAATGACGTAACCACTATATAAAATATTTTCTAATTTATTTTAAGGAGAAAATATTTTTTACTTATCTTCAATCATTTTAACGAATCTTGTTCGACACTATTTTCTCTTACAAAATCTTTCAAACATCAATCAATTTTTTTGTAGAACTAGTGGTCATGTAAATTTGGTCAAATATTTAACAAATGTGAACATTGCCTTAGTTACACCCACCTTACGATATTCAAATTGAAATAATTATCTGACATAACTGATAACAATTTTTAACTATACTAAATCGTCAAAAATTCATAAATTCGAAATTTTTATTTTCAAAAAATAAATGTTTCCGGGCAAGATGATAGCGTGCCCTGTATATCAGCCTGGGAGTAATTGACTCGATTCCCATCACAAATTAGTTGAGAATACAATTAAAACGGTCAAGCCCGACCATATGATACCCTATACCATTGCGTGCATCAAAATTCGGGGAGGGGTCTTTTTTTCTGGACCTGTGGCCAATTGTGGGCCGATACTTTTATTAAGTGTAAAATAAAACATACGGGTTCAAAATATTACGTCGATACTAACATTTATATGAATTTATTCTATTCGGGGTGATTCCCTAAAGTAGGCCTTATATGGGGGCTATGGTAAATTATAGACCGATCTTCGTAAAATTTTGCACTATTATTTATATTATTTTATTTAACTTAACTTGATACTTGATGGATTTATGCCCGTTAAAGTGACTTTCTGAAAAGGGGTTTATATGGAAACTATGGTCAATTATGAACTGATCTTCTTGGAATTCGGCAAATAAATTTAGACTTATATGGAACTTATATGTGCCAAACTACATTAAAATATTGCTATATTTAAGGGAGTTATGATCGTTAAATCCCTTTTCCGGGGGGAAATTTATATGCGCTATATATGGGCTAGGTGAAATAATGGGCCGATCATAACCAATTTTAATAGGCCATGGATTATGAGAAACCTGTGTGCCAACTTTCAGTAATTTATTTTCAAAATTGCGACCTGTAGTTTGATTACAAGGTTTACATAGACGGACGGACGGATATCGTTAAATCGACTCAGACTTATTCTAAGCCGATTGGTATAAATAAGTTACAATATACATAAAAAAATTGTTTTCGTCTTAAATAAAAACAAGCGAGAATGTTATATTCGGCCTGGCCGAATCTATATACCCACCATAAAGTGGGCGGACTACGCCCATTTTTTGTTTCCGAGTTTACATTGATCCTTGAACTATTTGTACAAAATTTCGTTGACATTTCACCTCATATGGCAGGTGGGCGGTAAAGTGGACGGACCACGCCCATTTTTGGTTTTCAATTTTATATCGATCCTCGAAGTATCTGTACAAAATTTCGTTGTCGTACATGCTTTTGTTAAAGAGATATCAGCCCATTTTCAATCCCAAACAAACCTTATATAAGATAAATAATTGAGTCACCCTACGTTGTCCCATTGTTTACTGCTTTCAACAGACGGACAGATGGACGGACATAGCTAGATCGACTCAGAATCTAACCAGGACCCAGAAAATATATACTTTTTGGGGTCTTAAGTGATTTTTTCGACATGTTACACACGGAATGACAAAATCAAATTTTTGATGGTGGGTATAAAAAAATAGGCGGATTTATGGAATTTAGCGTGCTAAATAAAAATCAGCTTTCACTTTTTTTCTATCACGTATTGATTTTTTATGGGCATGACTACTATGACCCCGCCTTTAGGCAGTCACCCTTGTATAAGTCGAGAACGGTTTGTCCTATTAAGATAAATTAAACTCAAATAGATAGCGATTTAAATTATCTTTGAGCTGAATTTAAATAATTTTTGTTCAGTTAATATTTCCGTAGTTATTCGGTAATTAGTGGCGAAAGAATGTGGGTGACTTAAAAATATTTTTAGTCTGCATGTTTTGGTGTATCACTTATATCAATCGCACACACCGTTATGAGGAAATATACTAGAGTAATGGCCTTACTATGGGCGAAATATTAGACACGCCCATAAAAAATCCTGACCGGATGGAAAAAAATCTGAAAGCAGATTCGTGTTTAGCACATCAAAATACATCTAGTCCAACTATTCGTCTATGGTGGAGGATTTTTTGTCGACGAGTGTAATTAGTAAATATACTCTGTAACAAATTAATTAAATAAATAAAAAATAATTAATTTATAGATTTTAAAGTAAATAAAATGAAGAGTATCCCAGCTAGGCCATTCTGCATCAAACGATACAACTGGTAGTCAGAAGGACCAATATCTGGGCCATATAGCTTGTAAAACGGTTTCGCAAAAAATTGTTTACTGTTCGCGTATCATGAGATAATTATTTAAAATTATGGGTATCGTGTTTAGTCTCATATTCTGGTGGTGTCTGGTCTACCCATATTCAATGGTTTAAAAAACTGTGTTGTTTACGTTTTAACTGAATGTCACACACTGAACACGAAAACCTAATGACGGTATTTCTATTAGTAATAGTTGCTGCATACTTTCTGGGACAAAAAATGTATTGGAGATAAATGCAAATGTACAATTTGTAACACATAAAACACAATTAACACTGAATGGTGTAGTTTTGTACACATATGTGGTCAATATTAATAGGTATTTTCTCTAATAGAATTGAAATTCCAGAGTTAAAAGTAAAAATTAAACCAAGTTTACTAAAATAATTTATAGATTTTTTTTAACAAATAATATACAAATAATAATACTCTGTGAATGACCCCAAAATTTCTTAATGCATTTAGATTTCTATATAAAAAGTTTTTAGTTTTATTTTATAAGATAAAAACTAAATACTTTTTCTAATTGTAAGTAGGGTATTTAAATAGAAAAACAATAAAAGATATTTATATAAAACAAAAAAAGAAATACATTCATTTCACCAATATTTTTTTGTTTGTTTGAACGCTGCAAAAACTTAGTTGTAACACAGATGAATGACCGCTTAATTAAATTTAAATATTCATGCTGATGTTGCTACTACAACTCTGATACTGAAGTTGTTGATTATGACAATAATGATGATGATGATTTTGGCGATGGCGATTGTTTAATGTTCACTTGAAAATCCACTTTAAGCAAAATATAATAAAACAAAAAAATCAACACTTAATAAATCAAAATAGGTCATTAGATTTATAGGAAAAACCTTGGGGGCTTCTTTTTTCTTTTTTTTTTTTTTAATGTATATATGTAAATATAAGAAACAAACTTTAAAAACAAATTTCTTTTTATAATAAAAAAAAGCACTTTAAAAATCTTTGTCTTTCAAACTAAACTTTTAAATAAACTTACAATACTATTATATACTAAAAACTTGTTATATTGCTACCAATGTAATCAGTGCAAAAATGAAAAGTACTTTGGAAAAACAAACTATAAGAGGACATTTATATTAATTGAATATAAAGAACACAAATTAGTTTTCATGTATTTAAAACAAAATGATAAATAAAGTAAACAAATAATAAATAAAAAATGCTGTAAAAAAAAACAGAAGTAAACAAATAATTTGGTATGGAAGAAATGATAAATACCATCCCTATCTTTAAAATAAGAAAATTATTATAAAATTTCAATGTTTTTTTTTTTTTTTTTAATGATAATTCAGGAGAAGGTGGAACAAAATCTTCTTGAATCAATATGTTATTATTCAAATTGTTTTAATTGTGATTTGCATAGAATATTCAGTCATAGTAATAGTTACCCTCGTATATATACACTTGCTGGTAGAAAACAAAAATTATTTTCCGCTTATTCTTAGAAAATGTCTGTGAACCTTAAGTTTATTTCATTAAACCTTAGGGCTGCGATTAAATATTTTTTCTTATTCAAAGACCTCAATTGCTGAATCATTCAGCATTCCAAGAGAATAGTTCATTGACATTCAAAACCAAAAATAAAGAACGATAAAAAAAACCTCACACTCAAACATAAATTCGCATATTAAACTAAACATACAATAAATGTTTAGTTCAAAGTTTGTTTGCGAACCAACTTAATAAAGAAAAGAAAATAATTTGTTATCGATAGAATGAAATACTAAAAAAAACTGATATAAAAAAAAAAAAAATACCTTTAATTGATTGATGTTGTTTCATTAGTAGTTGGCTCAGTGATAATTATTTATTATTTTTATTAATATAAATAATTTCCTATTATTTTATTTCTATAGTTAAAACTTTATTCATAAAGTAAACATAATTCATTTTTAGTTTATTGGCCTTGGAAAATTTAGGCTTATTAGGTTTATTTTTAGAATATTTGTAAGGCTGAACTTTGGTGTTAAGTTAGAAAAATCATAAGAGTTTAAGAAGTTCAGTTGTTGAACTAAAGAATATTGTATATAGTTAAGCTAAGTTTACATTAGCCAAATATTTGACAAAAATTATTTGATCGTGTTTTACCGAAATTTTAGTTTACACACGTTAATATGACGTTTTTTGATTGGTGATACTTAGATCTATCAAATATCGTAAAATTTGAGAAAAGGAAAAATATTTTAAGCCTAGTCAGTTTAGATGCAAATTATTTACCCAAATTTTTTTATTAAACGTACAACTACACCGAAAAAAGTCTATGACACATTTTACAAACAAATATTTCGTAGCCAATTCATTCGTAAAATATGTATAAGAAAATTTCTTATATTTTACGAAAATAAATTTTAACTTTTTACGAAATTCACGAAATCTTTCGTAGTGGTTTCTTTAGTAATATTTAAATATATTTGTTTTATAACAAAATATTATTTGTAATATTTTTTTATTTTTGAGAAATACATATTACAAATTTTTAATTTAAATATACATAGATTTATATTTGGGGGATTCACAAGGTGTGCTATCATGTCTTATTGTCACATGTCATAAAATTTTCTTTGAAAAGCAAAAACAAAATTTTTAACTATTGTAAAATTTTATGACATATGACAATATGACATGATAGCACAACTTGTGAATCTCCCAATTGTAATTTAAAACATTCAGATTTAAATAATTAAGGTATTGTACCAAGGTTTAATTTTTCTACTATAGTAGCTCTCATTTATTATGAAAATATCAACTACTAACAAACGCCATACTAAAAAATATATTCACTGTTTAATATTTTATTATTTTTAATGTTCCAATACTACTACAAACTGCTGCATTATTTTCATGTGGTATACTAAAAATTGTAGCGTTTATTTACAATTTATAGCAACATCTTAAACAGTATTCAACTTGTTTGTCAAATATAAAAACTACAACCTCGTGCTGTAGTTGTGCTCGAAAATTTTGCCGAAAAGTCGAGGTTCACACAAAGCAATTTTTCTTGTCGCAATTCTGACTTCGTAGGCGAGAAATTTAAATTTTTCAATTACAATTATATGTAATTGTAATTAACAATTTTTAATTACAATTACATATAATTGTAATTGAAAAATTCCAATTTCAATTACATAATTGAGACAAAGTATTTGCAATTATTTGAAAACTATCTAATCAATAAGTTTGAATTTTTATTAAACATATTAGGCACATAAAAAAAATAAAAGTAGTAAACATTTCAAGAGAGAATATTTTTCTCATTTGCTATATTTTACTTGATTATTTTGTACGAGCAAAAGTAGTAAGAAATTTTTATTTTAAAATTTCTATTGAATTTTATTTTAAAACAGAACAATTAGAAAATAGGTTTTATTTTTTAAACGTTTTTTGTTGAAACCAGCGGTCAATTTTGAATGAAGAATTGCAAATTTTGGATTTACGATTAATAATTTTATAAAGCTTACGTGAACGAAATTGTATTGAGATACTAATTTATGCACATTTAAAGGGTTTTCGGAAAGGCCGTGGTCAAGTATGGACTGATCCTTTTAAAATTTGGTACATTGACATAAAATAAAATGTGCGAATTCATGTACATATTGACATTTTTGACATATTTATCATGTTTAAGTAATTTAAGGAAGGTGTGAAGCTTATGGTCAATTAAAGTCCAATGTTAAAAGATTTGATGTGGCGGTTTAAAGTTACAAAACATTTTATTTGTGTTGTATTTTACTACATTTATAAGATTTATCGGGGTAAAACTCAATTCTAGACAGACGTTTGTTATTTGGAAGTTATGTGAAATAATGGACACGTTTTGAACAATAGGCTTCGTCCCTGGATTTTACCAGTTCTGTGTACCAAATTGCATTAAGTTATCTTCCAAATCTATCTGTAGTTTACATGGACGGACATGAACTATTGATGATATTCAATAAGGTTAAAAATCATACATGATAGAAGAAATTCTATAAGAAAATATGTGAAAAATTATCTGCAAAGAAACATATGAGACATTGCAGCTACTATAGCATCATGAGTGTCATCACTTAGATAGAAAAAAACAAATTTAAACAAGTTAGAGTGCTAAATTACATTTTCTATAACTATTCGTACTGTAACTTAATAAACTGTAACTGAAATTTTCAATTACTGTAATTGTAATTGTCATTTTTCAATTACAATTACATGTAATTTTAATTGGAATTTTTCATTTACAACTATATTAATTGTAATTGAAAATATTCAATTGCAATTATATGTAATTGTAATTGTAAAATATTCAATTACCATTACGGTAATTGTATTTGCAAATATTTCAATTACAATTACTTGTAATTGTAATTGAAAAATGACAATTACAATTACATGTAAAGTAATTTAATTGAAAATGTAATCATTAACCCCCAAGCCTGATTTTACTTCGTGTGAAATGGTTTGCAGAGACGAGTCACACTTTTAGTAGTATAACGATGTTATAGTGTGGATATTTCTAGTTGTTGTGTATTGTATAAATGAAACATTTGTATATTTATTGCACAGTCGTAAGTGAAAATTGTTTTGCTAGAACTGCATATTTAAACCTTGTATTGTACTATATTTCTGTGTTATTTTCATTTTCATATTATTTAATCATTAAATTTGACTATTTTTGGAGATATTGTTGACAAAAATTAACATTTCCATAGAAATTGTTGATTTTTTAAAACAAAAAACTGGAAATCTGAGTTTGTCAAAAGTCCATGCCACAACCTTATCTTATCAAGAGCGCTTTCAAAGCCCCAAGGGCCAAAATAAAATAGGTTTATTTGAAAAATCTAATATTAGAAAACTAATGAACGACGGAATCTTAAAAAAAAAATATTTTACGTAAAACAAGCCGCCAACGAAGGGATAAATAAACATAATTTTCTTATTCGATTCTTTGATTTTACACTTAAAAGTTTGGTGGTGCAAGGTGCAAGATAGAACATAAAATTTGACCAAAATATTATATTTTTGAGTCTAATACATAAGAAAGATCCCAATTTAATTTCGATTAATCACTTTAAACTGCTTATCCGATCATATATTATTAATTATCGTATTTTTGTTGATATCTTGAATGCTAATTTTGAAAAAATGAGTGAAGATTCCAATTCATCATTTTGAGCTGCTCAGGTCCAAAAACTTGTATGCTTTTGTTATTTTCAATAAGAATGAATTTCAGATTTTTACTTTTATGTACTTTAAAAAAATATATGAATTAATATTCTAAATCTAAAAAATAAGATTTTTTTGTAAACTAATAAAAATCACATTCTATTAATATAAAATTATAAACTAATAATAAAAATATGAAAGATTTTTGTATATGTTACAATGTTACTTTTGTATTTATAAAAAAAAAAAAAAAAATATTCGTAAAAAATACAAAATGTTATCGTAAAACAATATAAAAATTTCGTAAATAATAAGAAGCATTCGTTTATATTACACCATCCTTTCGTGGTCTAAAATCACGAATTATTTCGTACATTGTACGTTAGTTTTCGTTTATATAAGGCATGGATTTATTTCGGTGTATCATAAATTTATTTGACTTCAATTATTGAATAAATTAAAGTTTAAAACTGAATTAAATTTATGTTTTTTTTTTATATACCTATTTTAGTTTATTAAAAATGAAAAAAAAAATAAAAATAAAAAAAATTTAAACTTTTCTGTAAGGTCAAACAAAAATTAGTCCAAAATAATAGCAAATATTTTACATCTTGTGTTTACACAATGTTGACAAGTGCGAACATTTTGTACTTAAAGCAAAATTTTTTGTGTTAACAAAATCACCTGTTTTCTTGTTAGGTTTGTA
Source organism: Protophormia terraenovae (assembly GCA_951394005.1). Taxonomy (NCBI): domain Eukaryota; kingdom Metazoa; phylum Arthropoda; class Insecta; order Diptera; family Calliphoridae; genus Protophormia; species Protophormia terraenovae. Next base: position 88,712,057 of record OX596074.1, read on the forward strand.
AAAATATTTGGCAAATCAATATTTTTTTTTTTTAAATCGTCAAATATTAGTGTAATGTCTTAAAGTAGCAGCATTCATGAAGTGTACCGGATTATTTATGTTTGGAAATAATTCATATTAAAATATATATATATATATATATATATATATATATATACATATATATTTTATAAGCATCAATAGTTGGTATTTTTGAGAACTAAAAATGTGAATGACTTTTACCTAACGCCGTCAATGTTATGGAGGTTTATGATAAAAATTTATAAAAACAATTGCAAAAATTCTATTTATAGTCCTAAATCAAAAATTATTGCATTGATGTACTCTACAATGGCGCCTCTTAAATACAAATTAAAAATATCGCGATATGTTAAGTATGGGTGGATATATTAGCGATTTAATTATTATCGAACCTTCTTATAAAATTTACAAAGATCAGTTTTTAGTGATGTAGTCTTGTTCATATTCATCCATTTATTGCAAAATTTATATTTTTTTTTAATAAGCCATAAGACAATTGCTTTTATATACATTCCCTAGAGTAAAAAGAACCGGTTCAAAACTAGTCACGTGACAGGTTCTCAGGGCTAGTGACCGGTCCCAGTTCCGGAACTTTATATGAGAAGAACCTATCACTTTTACATGGGGTTGTCATTGGAGGTGGCTAATTAGCCCCTTGGGACAGGTCACAGGATAGGTCCTAGGACAGGTCCAGGAAGACAGGTTCAGTAACGATTATTGTAATAAAAATTTTATAAAAATTCGGTAATTATTTACTTTATAAACATTATTTTTATTATTATCTTTATTAAATTATGTTTAGCCCCTTGGGACAGGTCACAGGATAGGTCCTAGGACAGGTCCAAGAGGACAGGTTCAGTAACGATTATTGTAATAAAAATTCGGTAATTATTTACTTTTTAAACATTATTTTTATTATTATCTTTATTAAATTATGTTTATGTATTTCAATTTCATAATTTTTCGTTAATGTCGATGGCGGCATCCCGCATCGAACCCATGTTCATCCGACGTATGTTATGTTTTATAGTCTTCAACGCTTACCACTCAGCCACTGATTGTTATTGCGCGCGAGTTGCTATTTGCGCACTTAACGAGCATGTTAATAGTGAGTGTGTTTGTGTCAACTGGTTCTTAATTGGAACTTTGGTGACGAGTTAGGTGTCAATTGGTACTCAACTGGTACAGAGAAACCGGTCCATTACTGCAATTACCACAAATTTCCCGCAGGGTTATTTTTTTTGAGCTTAATTAAATTTTAATGTTACATTAAATGCAAAATCTTACTTTTTTCTATTGTAAGTAAAACCTATTACAAGAACTTATTTCAGATTAAAATTGACTTATAACGCCAAAACCTGCTATAACAATATATGCACAATTTACGATTTTTTTAAAATACACTTTTAGCAAATTAATATTTTAAAATGCCACAATGATTTTAAAATGTAATTTGATCTTTAGTAACGCGATATTATAGCTTCATTGAAATAACGTTGCGAGTGTGCCTCGCGAAAATGGCACCTCCTCTTGGAGCCATTCACATTTTTTCTCTTCAAGTTTGGGTACCTCCTACTGCATTTCTGTTGAGGGCACATTAACGAGATATATGTCAAATTATGCATAATTTCAAGAGCTATTTGGCTTCATTGTAACATTTTTTAAAATTCACAACATAATTTGACACTGGTGGGCTAATTAAATCCATACAGGTCTTTTTCTACAAGTGTTTATAGCCTACATTAGAAGAATTAAACACATGATAAAATCCGCGATAACAGCAATCAAAAGAATGAAAAAAAAACTTGTTATTTTTAAATTGAGTGTTTACCGGCACTACATGGAACCGTTTCAGGTGTTGAATTTTTGTTCTGTTACACCATCAAGTGTTGTTAACATAATTGCATCAAAATTTATTTAAAAAGATCAGAAATTAAAAAAAAATATTTGAGGTTTAGGTCGGTTTCATAAAGGTAAACGTAAAAGGAGAATTGCCCTTGATATATGGGCAAACTGAAAGAAATTTTTACAAAATTACTCTTAATAATAAATTCTTTAACCTCAAATCATATTCTTATTATCTTCAAAGATATACATTAAATAAAACAAATATAAAATTAAATTAAAAAAAACTATATCATTCTGATGGTGTGAAACTATAGTCCATAAATTTACGACTGTGGTCCTTCGAACCGGATAACGAAATAATTTACCATTAACTATTATTATTTTATGTGTTAATAACACTGGTCGACAAAAAAATCATCCACCATAGAGAAATAGTTAGACTTGATGTATTTTGATGTGGTAAACTCGAATATGCTTTCAGTTTTTTTCCATCTGGTCTGGATTTTTTTTATGGGCATGTCTAATATTTCGCCCATAGTAAGGCCATTACTATAGTATATTTCCTTATAACTCAAGAACGGTGTGTACGATTGAAATAAGTGGTACACCAAAAATATCTTTAAATCTCCCACACTTCATTTTTTTATGTGCTCAATAGTTTCGAAGTTGTTTTGAAATAAGTGTCCAGAAAAAAAAAACTTTTCATCCTAAAATTTTCGATTTTTTGGTTACTAAAATTTCTTTTTAAAAGTTAAAGCATCGAATATGTTTCAGTTTATCATCTTTATCTTAAAGCTGGTAATGCTGCGAATAAATGTATGTATCTTCAAAATTGATGCACACATCGTGATTTTATTCACAGTTAAGTAAAAATACCCATGATACATACAATTGCATAGAAATACAGTGGTGGCCAAAAAAAAAATATTTTTTCTTGAAACAAAAATAGGTTTACAGGTGGATTTTGACGACTTAAACAAGAATCTGGTTTCACTTTTTTCTGTCACATACTGATTTTTTTTTATGGGCATGACTAATATTATCATCTTATTCAGCGGTCACATTATAAAATTCGAGAATGGTTTATCAAATTTAGACTATAACTCAAGAACCGTTTACACGATTTTGATAAATGGTACATCAAAAGATGCATACGAAGGCGTGTCAACAATATTTTTCATTCGCTCAAGAATTTCAGAGTTATGGACCAAAATTTTCACCATTTAAAAAAAAATAATAATTTTTTCGCTACTAATTACCGAATAACTACGCAAATATTAACTGAACAAAAAATTATGTAAATTCATCTCAAAAACAATTTAAGCCGCTATATATTGGAGTTTAATTTATCTTAATAGGACAAACCGTTTCCGAGTTATACAAGTGTGACTGCCTAAAGGCGGTGTCATAGTAGTCATGCCCATAAAAAAATCAATACGTGATAAAAAAAATGTGAAAAAGAGATTATTATTTAGCACTTTAAATTCCATCTAATCCACCTATTTTTTTATTTAAGACGAAAAATTTTTTTTCTTTTGGTCACTAGTGTATCTCTACTTAACTGTAGGTATGCATCTTGAATTTAGCATGAAAATTTCGAAATATCTCCAAAACTATTGAGCAGTTAAAAATTTGTTAGTAGAACGATTTAAAGCCAATTTTATTTCACATATTTTGGTGTATTATTTATATAAATCGTGCATACCGTTTTCGAGTTATAGTGAAATACACTCGAGTCATCGGCTTATTTAGGACGCAATATTAGACACACATGCGGAATTCCATCTAGTCCACATATTTTTTTTTTAAAGGAGCACGAAAAATTTTTTTTTTCGACCAGTGTAATTTGAATTAAAATATACACAAGCTTATGATCTATTGTAGCAGTGTAAAATAAAATAGATAAAAAATAGTGGGTCTGAAATTATCTTTATATTGTTTTAATTATCTTAATTTGTATGTCATTATATATGTAGGTCCCAATAATTGTTAATCTTGGATATTCACACTAAGGGAAAATATTCGATTCAAAATCAACAACGGTTGTGTTCACATTGGTAATTTACGGTAACAGCTTTTTAATACCTTTCGTTAACAAATTTAATAAAAAACATATGTAATTTAACAATTTGATACCGAAATGGTTTCAACTTGTTGCCAATTAGGTATCGATTTTCAATAAGAATTGAACACGCTGTGTTTAATTTAAACACATACGGTGTAGATTCACTATTGACACAGAATGGTATTGTTTTCAACACGTATGTTATTGATATTTCTCTGGGTGCATAACCTCTAATTCCAAAAAGCAAATAATTTCCTCTAAAATTAAATAACAAAATTAAAACATCATTAACATTGAAACAGCTTTACAATTTACCCTCGCATATTTTGTGTAATATAAATATCATATTTTCTTATGTTTGTATTTCTTTTTTGTATTATTTTAATATTGTGTATTTTATGAATTTGTCGTGCTAAGTTTAAGCAAAAAAAAAAATGTGTAATAATATTCTATATCGCATTGTACACAAATAGACTACTAATTACTAAAACTAAATACAAAAATGTTACATATTAAGCATAATGCAAATACAAACGTTTGTATGTGTGTATATGGATGAGTAGAAATATTAACAAAAAAAAAAAAAAAAAAAAAGTTTTAAATTTTAAACAAAAATACTCATATTTACACATTTTATATTAAAAAAAGTTAGAGTCAACCTTCAAAAAAGATCGAATTACATGGTCAAGCTAAATAGTAAATAGATAATTTAAAACTTTTTAATGTTACTACAGAAAACGGGTATGAATGAATCTATTTAAAAGGGCTTTCCCCAACTGACTTTATTTCCGCCTTTTGTGCATTATAATAATAGAATAAAGTATGATATACATACATACATTTAATCCATATAACTAATTATTTTATAGTAGTCATTTAAATAATAAAAACACTTTGAAAACGTTGGATTTCTTGATGTTTTCAAATGAAATGTGTGTGACGTTTTTAAAGACGTGCCTGGTTTTTGAAATAATAAAATTATATTATTTTCATCGGGGATTTTTTTTATAGAAAATTCCCAATTTAAAGAGAATAATTTTATTATGTGATACATCTCTAAGGAGTTCTAATTAATTTTATTACACATAGTTAAAAAAATAATAATAAATAAAAAAATGTGACTGAAATAAACAAACAATTCAAAAAATAGCCAGGAAGAAATGTATTGGTTTTACTACTAGTTCCAGAACACATAAAAACCCAGTTGGAAATTGTGTCTTGAAGACAGTTTCATAAGTGAATTATATTGTAAAAGTTATTAGGTGATGACATTTATATGGGATGACTACATGACGTGTCAGCACTTTTCCTTCAAAAAATCTGCAATTAGACAGGAAAAATATTAAAAACTACAGCGAAATAAATATGATTTTATAAAGCAGAAAATAAGTCAGATCTAAATGGTCAGATATACGAATAAATTCTAAGAAAAATTTAATTTCATTAATACATTCATATTTTTTTTTTTTTTTTTTTTAAATTTTAAAGTGTTAATACATTTGTTAAACTTTTTAAGGAGTTAACCATTTAAAGAGGTACAGTGAAAGCTCCCATAGGCGGACAGCGATCATCACGCTGATTTTGTCAGTTATCGGGAGATGTTCGTCTATGGGATATGGTACATAATATTTTTTTTTACAAGGGGTAATTCATTACTATATATTTTTATTGCAACATTAAAGATTGGTTGTAATGAATTAACTTATAGATATACATATTCTTATTTATACATATATATCGTATACTAAAATGCAAAATGCCGTAACCACTAAAAAATCAAATGTTGGTTTTATTTACTGGATTATAATGTACTGACAAAACTACATGTACACAAAAAATTTAATGTTCATATCTTCAAAAATTACATCAATGTTGACAAAAGTAACATAAACGAAACGGTCGTAAAATTTTATTTGAAAGGTGTTTAATGAAAAAAAAAATTGAAAAATTTTACTTAATGGATCAATATTAAACAACTAAAAATTGTGGATTCTTTTTTTTTTTTTGATTCTGCGGCAAACGACGTTTTGCATTTTCATTTAGACATTGCAATAAATTATGATTTTATGAAATTTATTTTATTGAATTTATGGCTACAATTCGATTCTCTCCGTTTTCATTCCATTTTCCTAAAATTACTTTCTAAATTTAAGGGTCAGACTTTTTTCGACAGCATTTTTACTAACGATTTTTCCACGAAATTTTGAAAATAAAAAGCATGTTGAGGACAAATTTGACAACAAAGCCATTAACTTGGGAAAATGATGCTGGTGGCCTCGATCTTAGGCAGCACCCAATTATTTTTTTTATATGACTGATGACAATGTCGTTCTGCTTGTTGTGTAGAATTTTTATGCCCTTTGTTCAAAAAAGTTGTCAAGATTTATAGGAATCTGTATCCATTGTGTTCTACGACAAATCATGGACCCATCATCGAGACTGTCTTTAGTACATAGATAACTGGGAAAGTTTTTTATGGATCAAGTTTTCATTTTCTCTTTTCTAGTATGATGAATTTTTAATCAAGTGTAAAAGTTAAATTAAAAAACTAGATTTTGCTCAAAACTAGCAAAAAGTTAAGTAAAAAACGAATAGTAAACTATTTAACTTCAAAAATTGTAAGTAAAGATGAAATATGAATGCAAACACAGACACAAATTAAAATAAGAAGCATTTCATTATACAATATTCGGTACATTTCTTTTACCGTTTATGATTTTGTCCGCTTAAGAGAGATGTTTTCTTTAAAACAAATGTTCGAAAGAATTAATTCTTTAATTCCCTTTTTAAAAATGAATTAAATCATATAGAATTATTAATTCTTTCAAATAAATTCATCATAATTAATTCTGTAGCTTAATTCCTAAAGCTTTTGATATTATGGAATTAATTCATTTATGAATTAATTCTTTGGGAATGCTTAATTCTTTTGATTTCATTCAATTTTGTTTAAATTCAAACTATTACAAATTGAATTAAACAAATTTTCAACCATTCAATTTTTACTAGATTGAATTAAAGTTTTATTGTTTAATTCTTTAGATTTTTAAACAAATGTATATAATTCTAAAAATGATTTATAGTAAGCCACGTTTATGTACACACATGTTTCCGGGCGTGCATCACATTTAGTATGAGATATCTATTATTTTTATTAGCTTTGTATTGAACGTGTCCTAATTTGCATCTGTTATATGCACTTAGGTTATTCTGAATCATGGGATTTATCCCTAGATTATTTGTCTTTAAAACTCTGTAGTGCAGCTTCTTTACAACGTTTATTTGGGCACAATCATCTTCTATTTTATGTGGAGTTTAGCTGGATAGTAACATGTTGATTTTGTATTGATTTTAGCTAAATACCACTGATTATCGACTCTTTTAATGCTTATTTTCAAAATATATACAAAAATAGAATTAAAGAAAAATGTCATTCAATTTGTAGTAGAAGGGAATGAAAGAAAGAATATATCATTCAATTGAATTAAATTTTATAGGGAATTAATTCTTCATATTTTTCATTCAATTGGTAATAGAATAGAATTAAAGAAAAATTGAATCATTCAAATTGAATTTTCATTCTCTAAGGAATTAATTCTCTAGGGAATTAATTCAATACAAAATTAAGCCTAAAGAATTAAGCCTAGGAATTAATTTCTGAGGAATGATTTTAAAGAATGCTAAATTAAATTTTTATAAGCTGAATTAAATTTATACATGAATTAATTCTAAATAGAATTCATTCTTTCGAAGCTCTGCTTTAAAAACAGGTATCCGCGTCCGCCCAAGAGAGCGTCCGCCTAGCGGAGATTAATTTATTCTAAAAATGCTATCTAAACCATGGGACCTAAAAAATTTTCCGTCTACCGGAGCTGTCCGCTAAGGGAGCTTTAAACTAAAGAAATATTTTGATCTTCTGTGTTCAACAACTTTAAAAAACAAAAAAAATATTTCATTAAAATTTTATTTAACAAAAACTCCATGACAAATTAGTTAAAAAATACAAACTATCAAACGTTTGTTGAAAAAATATTAAATATTAAATTGAGCAAACAAAATAACATTTCACCTAAGATTTTTTGAAAAAATAGTTATTTAAAAAATAAATAAAACATTCATTTAATTCTTTTTACTTTTTTAGAAAGTCCGATCGAGTTATCTCATCTGGAAGAGCAATTTCCGTGCTAGCAGACAGACGTCAAGACTGTTTTGAGCCAGAATTGCTACCAACAACAATTAAGTTAAAGTGGAATTAAATGTATTGCAGAAATCATTTTAAACAGTTTTTACCAATATCGTTGGTTCAAAATGCAACTGGGTTCAATATTGATATTATTTTTATTAAATTTTTAATTTATGTTAGAATACTTCATAGTATTTTTAATAAATTAATTTCTATTATTTACATAAATAGTATTTCTTTTAATAAATGCATCATAATCAGTATAAAGGTACGCATCACGTATGCACTATTGACTGAATGCTGATATTTTTATAGACATGTCAGCAGTAGTGACCAAATATGGAAAAAGTATCAATGACAATACATTGAATTTTTAAATGCAATATCATGCGGACATCACTAATATATGTCATTAATTTATCAGCACTATTGACAACTGCTGATTAAGTCCTGAAGAAATTTGACAAAATATATGAATATGTCAGTAGTTGTCATGATGTATTTTGTATGGGCACAAATGACAAAGTCAGCAGTGATTCTGACGCGTTATGAAATTGTCTTATAAGACATCTTAATGAAATTTCCAACTGGGAATAGCCTGTACCCAGCAAAAACTTAACTTCTATTTTTAAAAGCAGCATGCATTACAATTTAGCCTCATTCGCCACTCGCAGCATTACCTAATAGTACTTCAATAACTAGTATTTAGTAAATACGAAAGTAATTTGATTTTTACGTGGCTCAGTTGTCTAGAGCACCTTATTAAAAAAACGTGTACTTAAATTCAAAGAGAGTTCAACTCCCACTTGAGGCAAATATTTTTTTTTATAAATTGTATTTATTTATTTCCCCTATGAAAAACCATTTTTTAGCACATAAAAGTATAATTCGATTGTTGTGTAGCGAGTAAGACTGATGCATGGGTTCAAATCTCAATCGAGCCAAAGGTTTTTTCTTGTGCGTAAAAAATCAGCATCCAAAACAACTCTTTTGGAACCCAAATAAAAACTTGTCAAATTTTGGACATCGCAAACAAAATTCATCAGTTATAGAACTAATATTGGAAACTGTTTTTCATACGGATCTCGTTTACAAATCACGTTATTTAGTTATATATATATATATATATATATATATATATATATATATATATATATATATATATATATATATATATTAGATTACCCATGAATACAAAATTTTTGATTTTACTTGCTCCACCGGCAGTTTCTGGTAGATGGGGCTATAAAAATAATATGTGTGCAAAAATTTGGTCGATCGGTCTTAAACCGGCCAGTCGACTTTGACCTTTGTCCTAAAACAAGGCTTAAAAGTAACTAATATCTTTATTGCGCTATAACTCTTTAATTTAACATTTTCCGATAAAATATTGTATAAGCTCTTCGATTCAAAATAAAATACAGAAATTTTTGACATTTAATTTTTTAGCCTACTATGACTTGTTGTGATGTTATAAGCCATAGATTAACAACTAGATATTTATGTGAGAGAAAAAAACCTAATTCAATTGTCAGAAACCTAATTCAAACAAAAACAAAATACATGTAGTCACATATATTTTGTTTTTGTATTTTCAAAAAAATGAGTAAATTTTTTGAAAATTTAGTATAGGGTGGCTCTCACATAAACTTCTAGTTCTATTCTATGTTATAAGCAATTAAAGTAAAAATTTGTTCATGAACTTTTTTTAAAAAATCCCTGGTTTTAATATGGGATTAGCCTGCTAGAAACGGTTTTTATTATTTTGTAGAACAGAATTTGTAGTTTTTATAAATCGATAAGTTTTATCACATTTGCTTAATATATTAGGGTAGATGGACCAAAATCTGAGTTTGAGGTATCAATTTTTTACTTATTATACAAATATTGGAACTAAATGTAGGGTGTTGCATGAAATTTTGAATCATTTCAGAGAATATTTTTAAATAGTTACCGAATTAAACTGCTACTCTAAATTTTGGTGTTGCCGATTAACCAAAAATTGTAAAAGTTGACATGTTAATATTTTTACATATAAACAACTTTTTTATATCTTTTACCTTAAAAATCGGAGAAGTATATTAAAAACATAAAATTTTTTTTAACAACAGCTCGCAAAAAAGGTAAGTAATTATGTGTAATATTAATAAAAATGTTCATTATTACTCGTAAAAATTTTAAATTAAAACAGCAAGTAATGATGAGGAATTTCAAAATGTAGAATGGAAGTAATTAGTTTATAAAACCTTGTATTTGAGTAAATATTTAAATACCATGTATGTACTTCTTGATAAATACATTGAAACTGAGATCAAAAATTACAATGTAACTGTTCAAGACAATGTATTACGGAAATAAAAAGGTTTGCTTTTAATTAACCTTTATGATGTCAAGGGTGTGAAGATAAATACGTCAGTTAAATACGTCCTACACAAATGTTAAATACGCTCCAAACGCTGTTATTTGATTTTTCAAAATGAACAAATTTATTTTTGAATAATAAAACTATCTAAAAATGAAATTTTTATTAAAAAAATCTAAATTTATTTATAAAACATATTAAAATATAAAATTATAAAAAAAAAAAATTGCCGAGTATGTCACTTATACATAAAATATCTTTAAACAAAAATGGAATACTTCAAGTGGCTCCAATGGACACAAGGAGCAGACATGAATCGGGTAAGCGGAAGAGTGGGAGTAGCCTAGGACTAGTAGATTCCAGAAATGTTTATTCTACGTCCAGATTCCATCTGTGATCAGAGATATATAATTTTGAAAAATGTACTTTTTCACTATGTGAATATGGAAAAATGTGGTATATTCAAGTGGCTCCAACGGACACAAGGAGCAGACATGAATCGGGTAAGCGGAAGAGTGGGAGTAGCCTAGGACTAGTAGATTCCAGAAATGTATATTCTACGTCCAGATTCTATCTGTGATCAGAGATATATAATTTTGAAAAATGTATTTTTTCACTATGTGAATATGGAAAAATGTGGAATTTTCAAGTGGCTCCAATGGACACAAGGAGCAGACATGAATCGGGTAAGCTGAAGAGTGGGAGTAGCCTAGGACAAGTAGATTCCAGAAATTTGTCTTCGATGTTTATATTTAGTCTGGGATATATATTTTTTAAAATATATATTTTTTAGCTATGAAAATATGAACGAATGTTGAATTTCCAAGTAAGGCAGAGTCGAAAATGTTGAGAAATAATTCTATTACTTCTAATCAGCAGTTCGATTTGGCGGAGCTAAAAGAATTTAGAGTAGGGTCTCTTTGAAATATAAAATTCGCAATTGTTGCCAATTATTTTATCTTGTCCGATTTCAAATATTTTTGTATAGTTTTGCAGGCCTTGATAGAACGTACAAAAATTAAAAAACCTCAATTTCCTTTGATTTTATTAGTTTTTTCTATAAAGAACAAAATTATCTATTGAGTTAAGAAAATTTTAAGAAAATATCCTTACAAAGTTCAAAAATGAATGATATTGAATTATACAATTGCAAAATCCTGGTTTCTATAATTTTACAAAATAAATTTTTCTTTAAATTAAAATTTTTCGCATTATTTTTTTTTTTATTATTATTATTTTTTTTTTTTTGAAAATCTTATTCATACTTTCTCATTTATTCGATTAAGTCTGCATATACCGTTATCTTTACAAGTAAAGATTTTATAACAGATAAAACATTTTTTACAAAAATTGTATTTCATTGCAAAACAAAGTATTAACACGATTGTGTCCAGCTAAATTATATTCCCTACCTGACATAATTCTTGGTTATATAGAAAATGTCTTTTATAGAACCAAAACTACGCCACATCATAGAAATCCCATAATATTAACATTGTGAACAAATACAATTTTATAAATTATATATCTCTGATCACAGATGGAATCTAGACGTAGAATATACATTTCTGGAATCTACTAGTCTTAGGCTACTCCCACTCTTCCGTTTACCCGATTCATGTCTGCTCCTTGTGTCCATTGGAGCCACTTGAAAATTCCACATTTTTCCATATTCACATAGTGAAAAAATACAATTTTCAAAATTATATATCTCTGATCACAGATGGAATCTGGACGTAGAATATACATTTCTGGAATCTACTAGTCCTAGGCTACTCCCACTCTTCCGCTTACCCGATTCATGTCTGCTTCTTGTGTCCATTGGAGCCACTTGAAAAAAAATACATTTTTCAAAATTATATATCTCTGATCACAGATGGAATCTGGACGTAGAATATACATTTCTGGAATCAACTAGTCTTAGGCTACTCCCACTCTTCCGCTTACCCGATTCATGTCTGCTCCTTGTGTCCATTGGAGCCACTTGAAAATTCCACATTTTTCCATATTCACATAGTGAAAAAATACAATTTTCAAAATTATATATCTCTGATCACAGATGGAATCTGGACGTAGAATATACATTCCTGGAATCTACTAGTCTTAGGCTACTCCCACTCTTCCGCTTACCCGATTCATGTCTGCTCCTTGTGTCCATTGGAGCCACTTTAAAATTCCATATTTTTCCATATTTACATAGTGAAAAAATACATTTTTCAAAATTATATATCTCTGATCACAGATGGAATCTGGACGTAGAATATACATTTCTGGAATCTACTAGTCCTAGGCTACTCCCACTCTTCCGCTTACCCGATTCATGTCTGCTCCTTGTGTCCATTGGAGCCACTTGAATATACCACATTTTTCCATATTCACATAGTGAAAAAATACATTTTTCAAAATTATATATCTCTGATCACAGATGGAATCTGGACGTAGAATATACATTTCTGGAATCTACTAGTCCTAGGCTACTCCCACTCTTCCGCTTACCCGATTCATGTCTGCTCCTTGTGTCTATTGGAGCCACTTGAATATACCACATTATTCCATATTCACATAGTGAAAAAATACATTTTTCAAAATTATATATCTCTGATCACAGATGGAATCTGGACGTAGAATATACATTTCTGGAATCTACTAGTCCTAGGCTACTCCCACTCTTCCGCTTACCCGATTCATGTCTGCTTCTTGTGTCCATTGGAGCCACTTGAATATACCACATTTTTCCATATTCACATAGTGAAAAACTACATTTTTAAAAATTATATATCTCTGATCACAGATGGAATCTGGACGTAGAATATACATTTCTGAAATCTACTAGTCCTAGGCTACTCCCACTCTTCCGCTTACCCGATTCATGTCTGCTTCTTGTGTCCATTGGAGCCACTTGAATATACCACATTTTTCCATATTCACATAGTGAAAAAATACATTTTTCAAAATTATATATCTCTGATCACAGATGGAATCTGGACGTAGAATATACATTTCTGGAATCAACTAGTCTTAGGCTACTCCCACTCTTCCGCTTACCCGATTCATGTCTGCTCCTTGTGTCCATTGGAGCCACTTGAAAATTCCACATTTTTCCATATTCACATAGTGAAAAAATACAATTTTCAAAATTATATATCTCTGATCACAGATGGAATCTGGACGTAGAATATACATTTCTGGAATCTACTAGTCTTAGGCTACTCCCACTCTTCCGCTTACCCGATTCATGTCTGCTCCTTGTGTCTATTGGAGCCACTTGAATATACCACATTTTTCCATATTCACATAATTATAGAAACCAGGATTTTGCAATTGTATAATTCAATATCATTCATTTTTGAACTTTGTAAGGATATTTTCTTAAAATTTTCTTAACTCAATAGATAATTTTGTTCTTTATAGAAAAAACTAATAAAATCAAAGGAAATTGAGGTTTTTTAATTTTTGTACGTTCTATCAAGGCCAAGTCCTAGGCTACTCCCACTCTTCCGCTTACCCGATTCATGTCTGCTTCTTGTGTCCATTGGAGCCACTTGAATATACCACATTTTTCCATATTCACATAGTGAAAAACTACATTTTTAAAAATTATATATCTCTGATCACAGATGGAATCTGGACGTAGAATATACATTTCTGGAATCTACTAGTCCTAGGCTACTCCCACTCTTCCGCTTACCCGATTCATGTCTGCTTCTTGTGTCCATTGGAGCCACTTGAATATACCACATTTTTCCATATTCACATAGTGAAAAAATACATTTTTCAAAATTATATATCTCTGATCACAGATGGAATCTGGACGTAGAATATACATTTCTGGAATCAACTAGTCTTAGGCTACTCCCACTCTTCCGCTTACCCGATTCATGTCTGCTCCTTGTGTCCATTGGAGCCACTTTAAAATTCCATATTTTTCCATATTTACATAGTGAAAAAATACATTTTTCAAAATTATATATCTCTGATCACAGATGGAATCTGGACGTAGAATATACATTTCTGGAATCTACTAGTCCTAGGCTACTCCCACTCTTCCGCTTACCCGATTCATGTCTGCTCCTTGTGTCCATTGGAGCCACTTGAATATACCACATTTTTCCATATTCACATAGTGAAAAAATACATTTTTCAAAATTATATATCTCTGATCACAGATGGAATCTGGACGTAGAATATACATTTCTGGAATCTACTAGTCCTAGGCTACTCCCGCTCTTCCGCTTACCCGATTCATGTCTGCTCCTTGTGTCTATTGGAGCCACTTGAATATACCACATTTTTCCATATTCACATAGTGAAAAAATACATTTTTCAAAATTATATATCTCTGATCACAGATGGAATCTGGACGTAGAATATACATTTCTGGAATCTACTAGTCCTAGGCTACTCCCACTCTTCCGCTTACCCGATTCATGTCTGCTTCTTGTGTCCATTGGAGCCACTTGAATATACCACATTTTTCCATATTCACATAGTGAAAAACTACATTTTTAAAAATTATATATCTCTGATCACAGATGGAATCTGGACGTAGAATATACATTTCTGAAATCTACTAGTCCTAGGCTACTCCCACTCTTCCGCTTACCCGATTCATGTCTGCTTCTTGTGTCCATTGGAGCCACTTGAATATACCACATTTTTCCATATTCACATAGTGAAAAAATACATTTTTCAAAATTATATATCTCTGATCACAGATGGAATCTGGACGTAGAATATACATTTCTGGAATCAACTAGTCTTAGGCTACTCCCACTCTTCCGCTTACCCGATTCATGTCTGCTCCTTGTGTCCATTGGAGCCACTTGAAAATTCCACATTTTTCCATATTCACATAGTGAAAAAATACAATTTTCAAAATTATATATCTCTGATCACAGATGGAATCTGGACGTAGAATATACATTTCTGGAATCTACTAGTCTTAGGCTACTCCCACTCTTCCGCTTACCCGATTCATGTCTGCTCCTTGTGTCTATTGGAGCCACTTGAATATACCACATTTTTCCATATTCACATAATTATAGAAACCAGGATTTTGCAATTGTATAATTCAATATCATTCATTTTTGAACTTTGTAAGGATATTTTCTTAAAATTTTCTTAACTCAATAGATAATTTTGTTCTTTATAGAAAAAACTAATAAAATCAAAGGAAATTGAGGTTTTTTAATTTTTGTACGTTCTATCAAGGCCAAGTCCTAGGCTACTCCCACTCTTCCGCTTACCCGATTCATGTCTGCTTCTTGTGTCCATTGGAGCCACTTGAATATACCACATTTTTCCATATTCACATAGTGAAAAACTACATTTTTAAAAATTATATATCTCTGATCACAGATGGAATCTGGACGTAGAATATACATTTCTGGAATCTACTAGTCCTAGGCTACTCCCACTCTTCCGCTTACCCGATTCATGTCTGCTTCTTGTGTCCATTGGAGCCACTTGAATATACCACATTTTTCCATATTCACATAGTGAAAAAATACATTTTTCAAAATTATATATCTCTGATCACAGATGGAATCTGGACGTAGAATATACATTTCTGGAATCAACTAGTCTTAGGCTACTCCCACTCTTCCGCTTACCCGATTCATGTCTGCTCCTTGTGTCCATTGGAGCCACTTGAAAATTCCACATTTTTCCATATTCACATAGTGAAAAAATACAATTTTCAAAATTATATATCTCTGATCACAGATGGAATCCGGACGTAGAATATACATTTCTGGAATCTACTAGTCTTAGGCTACTCCCACTCTTCCGCTTACCCGATTCATGTCTGCTCCTTGTGTCTATTGGAGCCACTTGAATATACCACATTTTTCCATATTCACATAGTGAAAAAATACATTTTTCAAAATTATATATCTCTGATCACAGATGGAATCTGGACGTAGAATATACATTTCTGGAATCTACTAGTCCTAGGCTACTCCCACTCTTCCGCTTACCCGATTCATGTCTGCTCCTTGTGTCCATTGGAGCCACTTGAAAATTCCACATTTTTCCGTATTCACATAGTGAAAAAATACACTTTTCAAAATTATATATCTCTGATCACAGATGGAATCTGGACATAGAATATACATTTCTGGAATCTACTAGTCCTAGGCTACTCCCAGTCTTCCGCTTACCCGATTCATGTCTGCTCCTTGTGTCCATTGGAGCCACTTTAAAATTCAATATTTTTCCATATTTACATAGTGAAAAAATACATTTTTCAAAATTATATATCTCTGATCACAGATGGAATCTGGACGTAGAATATACATTTCTGGAATCTACTAGTCCTAGGCTACTCCCACTCTTCCGCTTACCCGATTCATGTCTGCTCCTTGTGTCCATTGGAGCCACTTGAATATACCACATTTTTCCATATTCACATAGTGAAAAAATACATTTTTCAAAATTATATATCTCTGATCACAGATGGAATCTGGACGTAGAATATACATTTCTGGAATCTACTAGTCCTAGGCTACTCCCACTCTTCCGCTTACCCGATTCATGTCTGCTTCTTGTGTCCATTGGAGCCACTTGAATATACCACATTTTTCCATATTCACATAGTGAAAAAATACATTTTTCAAAATTATATATCTCTGATCACAGATGGAATCTGGACGTAGAATATACATTTCTGGAATCAACTAGTCTTAGGCTACTCCCACTCTTCCGCTTACCCGATTCATGTCTGCTCCTTGTGTCCATTGGAGCCACTTGAAAATTCCACATTTTTCCATATTCACATAGTGAAAAAATACAATTTTCAAAATTATATATCTCTGATCACAGATGGAATCTGGACGTAGAATATACATTTCTGGAATCTACTAGTCTTAGGCTACTCCCACTCTTCCGCTTACCCGATTCATGTCTGCTCCTTGTGTCTATTGGAGCCACTTGAATATACCACATTTTTCCATATTCACATAATTATAGAAACCAGGATTTTGCAATTGTATAATTCAATATCATTCATTTTTGAACTTTGTAAGGATATTTTCTTAAAATTTTCTTAACTCAATAGATAATTTTGTTCTTTATAGAAAAAACTAATAAAATCAAAGGAAATTGAGGTTTTTTAATTTTTCTACGTTCTATCAAGGCCAAGTCCTAGGCTACTCCCACTCTTCCGCTTACCCGATTCATGTCTGCTTCTTGTGTCCATTGGAGCCACTTGAATATACCACATTTTTCCATATTCACATAGTGAAAAACTACATTTTTAAAAATTATATATTTCTGATCACAGATGGAATCTGGACGTAGAATATACATTTCTGGAATCTACTAGTCCTAGGCTACTCCCACTCTTCCGCTTACCCGATTCATGTCTGCTTCTTGTGTCCATTGGAGCCACTTGAATATACCACATTTTTCCATATTCACATAGTGAAAAAATACATTTTTCAAAATTATATATCTCTGATCACAGATGGAATCTGGACGTAGAATATACATTTCTGGAATCAACTAGTCTTAGGCTACTCCCACTCTTCCGCTTACCCGATTCATGTCTGCTCCTTGTGTCCATTGGAGCCACTTGAAAATTCCACATTTTTCCATATTCACATAGTGAAAAAATACAATTTTCAAAATTATATATCTCTGATCACAGATGGAATCTGGACGTAGAATATACATTTCTGGAATCTACTAGTCTTAGGCTACTCCCACTCTTCCGCTTACCCGATTCATGTCTGCTCCTTGTGTCTATTGGAGCCACTTGAATATACCACATTTTTCCATATTCACATAGTGAAAAAATACATTTTTCAAAATTATATATCTCTGATCACAGATGGAATCTGGACGTAGAATATACATTTCTGGAATCTACTAGTCCTAGGCTACTCCCACTCTTCCGCTTACCCGATTCATGTCTGCTCCTTGTGTCCATTGGAGCCACTTGAAAATTCCACATTTTTCCGTATTCACATAGTGAAAAAATACACTTTTCAAAATTATATATCTCTGATCACAGATGGAATCTGGACATAGAATATACATTTCTGGAATCTACTAGTCCTAGGCTACTCCCACTCTTCCGCTTACCCGATTCATGTCTGCTCCTTGTGTCCATTGGAGCCACTTTAAAATTCCATATTTTTCCATATTTACATAGTGAAAAAATACATTTTTCAAAATTATATATCTCTGATCACAGATGGAATCTGGACGTAGAATATACATTTCTGGAATCTACTAGTCCTAGGCTACTCCCACTCTTCCGCTTACCCGATTCATGTCTGCTCCTTGTGTCCATTGGAGCCACTTGAATATACCACATTTTTCCATATTCACATAGTGAAAAAATACATTTTTCAAAATTATATATCTCTGATCACAGATGGAATCTGGACGTAGAATATACATTTCTGGAATCTACTAGTCCTAGGCTACTCCCACTCTTCCGCTTACCCGATTCATGTCTGCTTCTTGTGTCCATTGGAGCCACTTGAATATACCACATTTTTCCATATTCACATAGTGAAAAAATACATTTTTCAAAATTATATATCTCTGATCACAGATGGAATCTGGACGTAGAATATACATTTCTGGAATCTACTAGTCTTAGGCTACTCCCACTCTTCCACTTACCCGATTCATGTCTGCTCCTTGTGTCTATTGGAGCCACTTGAATATACCACATTTTTCCATATTCACATAGTGAAAAAATACATTTTTCAAAATTATATATCTCTGATCACAGATGGAATCTGGACGTAGAATATACATTTCTGGAATCTACTAGTCCTAGGCTACTCCCACTCTTCCGCTTACCCGATTCATGTCTGCTCCTTGTGTCCATTGGAGCCACTTGAAAATTCCACATTTTTCCATATTCACATAGTGAAAAAATACACTTTTCAAAATTATATATCTCTGATCACAGATGGAATCTGGACGTAGAATATACATTTCTGGAATCTACTAGTCCTAGGCTACTCCCACTCTTCCGCTTACCCGATTCATGTCTGCTCCTTGTGTCCATTGGAGCCACTTGAATATACCACATTTTTCCATATTCACATAGTGAAAAAATACATTTTTCAAAATTATATATCTTTGATCACAGATGGAATCTGGACGTAGAATATACATTTCTGGAATCTACTAGTCCTAGGCTACTCCCACTCTTCCGCTTACCCGATTCATGTCTGCTCCTTGTGTCCATTGGAGCCACTTGAATATACCACATTTTTCCATATTCACATAGTGAAAAAATACATTTTTCAAAATTATATATCTCTGATCACAGATGGAATCTGGACGTAGAATATACATTTCTGGAATCTACTAGTCCTAGGCTACTCCCGCTCTTCCGCTTACCCGATTCATGTCTGCTCCTTGTGTCTATTGGAGCCACTTGAATATACCACATTTTTCCATATTCACATAGTGAAAAAATACATTTTTCAAAATTATATATCTCTGATCACAGATGGAATCTGGACGTAGAATATACATTTCTGGAATCTACTAGTCCTAGGCTACTCCCACTCTTCCGCTTACCCGATTCATGTCTGCTTCTTGTGTCCATTGGAGCCACTTGAATATACCACATTTTTCCATATTCACATAGTGAAAAACTACATTTTTAAAAATTATATATCTCTGATCACAGATGGAATCTGGACGTAGAATATACATTTCTGAAATCTACTAGTCCTAGGCTACTCCCACTCTTCCGCTTACCCGATTCATGTCTGCTTCTTGTGTCCATTGGAGCCACTTGAATATACCACATTTTTCCATATTCACATAGTGAAAAAATACATTTTTCAAAATTATATATCTCTGATCACAGATGGAATCTGGACGTAGAATATACATTTCTGGAATCAACTAGTCTTAGGCTACTCCCACTCTTCCGCTTACCCGATTCATGTCTGCTCCTTGTGTCCATTGGAGCCACTTGAAAATTCCACATTTTTCCATATTCACATAGTGAAAAAATACAATTTTCAAAATTATATATCTCTGATCACAGATGGAATCTGGACGTAGAATATACATTTCTGGAATCTACTAGTCTTAGGCTACTCCCACTCTTCCGCTTACCCGATTCATGTCTGCTCCTTGTGTCTATTGGAGCCACTTGAATATACCACATTTTTCCATATTCACATAATTATAGAAACCAGGATTTTGCAATTGTATAATTCAATATCATTCATTTTTGAACTTTGTAAGGATATTTTCTTAAAATTTTCTTAACTCAATAGATAATTTTGTTCTTTATAGAAAAAACTAATAAAATCAAAGGAAATTGAGGTTTTTTAATTTTTGTACGTTCTATCAAGGCCAAGTCCTAGGCTACTCCCACTCTTCCGCTTACCCGATTCATGTCTGCTTCTTGTGTCCATTGGAGCCACTTGAATATACCACATTTTTCCATATTCACATAGTGAAAAACTACATTTTTAAAAATTATATATCTCTGATCACAGATGGAATCTGGACGTAGAATATACATTTCTGGAATCTACTAGTCCTAGGCTACTCCCACTCTTCCGCTTACCCGATTCATGTCTGCTTCTTGTGTCCATTGGAGCCACTTGAATATACCACATTTTTCCATATTCACATAGTGAAAAAATACATTTTTCAAAATTATATATCTCTGATCACAGATGGAATCTGGACGTAGAATATACATTTCTGGAATCAACTAGTCTTAGGCTACTCCCACTCTTCCGCTTACCCGATTCATGTCTGCTCCTTGTGTCCATTGGAGCCACTTGAAAATTCCACATTTTTCCATATTCACATAGTGAAAAAATACAATTTTCAAAATTATATATCTCTGATCACAGATGGAATCTGGACGTAGAATATACATTTCTGGAATCTACTAGTCTTAGGCTACTCCCACTCTTCCGCTTACCCGATTCATGTCTGCTCCTTGTGTCTATTGGAGCCACTTGAATATACCACATTTTTCCATATTCACATAGTGAAAAAATACATTTTTCAAAATTATATATCTCTGATCACAGATGGAATCTGGACGTAGAATATACATTTCTGGAATCTACTAGTCCTAGGCTACTCCCACTCTTCCGCTTACCCGATTCATGTCTGCTCCTTGTGTCCATTGGAGCCACTTGAAAATTCCACATTTTTCCATATTCACATAGTGAAAAAATACATTTTTCAAAATTATATATCTCTGATCACAGATGGAATCTGGACGTAGAATATACATTTCTGGAATCAACTAGTCTTAGGCTACTCCCACTCTTCCGCTTACCCGATTCATGTCTGCTCCTTGTGTCCATTGGAGCCACTTGAAAATTCCACATTTTTCCATATTCACATAGTGAAAAAATACAATTTTCAAAATTATATATCTCTGATCACAGATGGAATCTGGACGTAGAATATACATTTCTGGAATCTACTAGTCTTAGGCTACTCCCACTCTTCCGCTTACCCGATTCATGTCTGCTCCTTGTGTCTATTGGAGCCACTTGAATATACCACATTTTTCCATATTCACATAATTATAGAAACCAGGATTTTGCAATTGTATAATTCAATATCATTCATTTTTGAACTTTGTAAGGATATTTTCTTAAAATTTTCTTAACTCAATAGATAATTTTGTTCTTTATAGAAAAAACTAATAAAATCAAAGGAAATTGAGGTTTTTTAATTTTTCTACGTTCTATCAAGGCCAAGTCCTAGGCTACTCCCACTCTTCCGCTTACCCGATTCATGTCTGCTTCTTGTGTCCATTGGAGCCACTTGAATATACCACATTTTTCCATATTCACATAGTGAAAAACTACATTTTTAAAAATTATATATTTCTGATCACAGATGGAATCTGGACGTAGAATATACATTTCTGGAATCTACTAGTCCTAGGCTACTCCCACTCTTCCGCTTACCCGATTCATGTCTGCTTCTTGTGTCCATTGGAGCCACTTGAATATACCACATTTTTCCATATTCACATAGTGAAAAAATACATTTTTCAAAATTATATATCTCTGATCACAGATGGAATCTGGACGTAGAATATACATTTCTGGAATCAACTAGTCTTAGGCTACTCCCACTCTTCCGCTTACCCGATTCATGTCTGCTCCTTGTGTCCATTGGAGCCACTTGAAAATTCCACATTTTTCCATATTCACATAGTGAAAAAATACAATTTTCAAAATTATATATCTCTGATCACAGATGGAATCTGGACGTAGAATATACATTTCTGGAATCTACTAGTCTTAGGCTACTCCCACTCTTCCGCTTACCCGATTCATGTCTGCTCCTTGTGTCTATTGGAGCCACTTGAATATACCACATTTTTCCATATTCACATAGTGAAAAAATACATTTTTCAAAATTATATATCTCTGATCACAGATGGAATCTGGACGTAGAATATACATTTCTGGAATCTACTAGTCCTAGGCTACTCCCACTCTTCCGCTTACCCGATTCATGTCTGCTCCTTGTGTCCATTGGAGCCACTTGAAAATTCCACATTTTTCCGTATTCACATAGTGAAAAAATACACTTTTCAAAATTATATATCTCTGATCACAGATGGAATCTGGACATAGAATATACATTTCTGGAATCTACTAGTCCTAGGCTACTCCCACTCTTCCGCTTACCCGATTCATGTCTGCTCCTTGTGTCCATTGGAGCCACTTTAAAATTCCATATTTTTCCATATTTACATAGTGAAAAAATACATTTTTCAAAATTATATATCTCTGATCACAGATGGAATCTGGACGTAGAATATACATTTCTGGAATCTACTAGTCCTAGGCTACTCCCACTCTTCCGCTTACCCGATTCATGTCTGCTCCTTGTGTCCATTGGAGCCACTTGAATATACCACATTTTTCCATATTCACATAGTGAAAAAATACATTTTTCAAAATTATATATCTCTGATCACAGATGGAATCTGGACGTAGAATATACATTTCTGGAATCTACTAGTCCTAGGCTACTCCCACTCTTCCGCTTACCCGATTCATGTCTGCTTCTTGTGTCCATTGGAGCCACTTGAATATACCACATTTTTCCATATTCACATAGTGAAAAAATACATTTTTCAAAATTATATATCTCTGATCACAGATGGAATCTGGACGTAGAATATACATTTCTGGAATCTACTAGTCTTAGGCTACTCCCACTCTTCCACTTACCCGATTCATGTCTGCTCCTTGTGTCTATTGGAGCCACTTGAATATACCACATTTTTCCATATTCACATAGTGAAAAAATACATTTTTCAAAATTATATATCTCTGATCACAGATGGAATCTGGACGTAGAATATACATTTCTGGAATCTACTAGTCCTAGGCTACTCCCACTCTTCCGCTTACCCGATTCATGTCTGCTCCTTGTGTCCATTGGAGCCACTTGAAAATTCCACATTTTTCCATATTCACATAGTGAAAAAATACACTTTTCAAAATTATATATCTCTGATCACAGATGGAATCTGGACGTAGAATATACATTTCTGGAATC
Organism: Protophormia terraenovae; assembly: GCA_951394005.1. Classification (NCBI taxonomy): domain Eukaryota; kingdom Metazoa; phylum Arthropoda; class Insecta; order Diptera; family Calliphoridae; genus Protophormia; species Protophormia terraenovae. The sequence goes on from OX596074.1 coordinate 88,736,081, forward strand.
TACTAGTCCTAGGCTACTCCCACTCTTCCGCTTACCCGATTCATGTCTGCTCCTTGTGTCCATTGGAGCCACTTGAATATACCACATTTTTCCATATTCACATAGTGAAAAAATACATTTTTCAAAATTATATATCTTTGATCACAGATGGAATCTGGACGTAGAATATACATTTCTGGAATCTACTAGTCCTAGGCTACTCCCACTCTTCCGCTTACCCGATTCATGTCTGCTCCTTGTGTCCATTGGAGCCACTTGAAGTATTCCATTTTTGTTTAAAGATATTTTTTGTATAAGTGACATACTCGGCAATTTTTTTTTTTTTATAATTTTATATTTTAATATGTTTTATAAATAAATTTAGATTTTTTTAATAAAAATTTCATTTTTATATAGTTTTTTATTCAAAAATAAATTTGTTCATTTTGAAAAATCAAATAACAGCGTTTGGAGCGTATTTAACATTTGTGTAGGACGTATTTAACTGACGTATTTATCTTCACACCCTTTATGATGTCATGTACCCTCAAAAGAGGTAAATTATAAAATAAATTGCATAATTATTCCTTTCTGAAAGAAAACTAAACAGCGACAGACAAAAAATACATCACATGGAATCGGAACAAAACTAAATTCCGTTACTCTATGAATTTAACTCATATAAGTTAATTTACTAGTTCTTTTGAATATATATTTTAATTTATTTCCAAGCTATTGTAAGAAATGTTATCTATTTTTAATATATATCACCGATTTTTAAGGTAAAAGAGATAAAAAAGTTGTTTATGTGTAAAAATATTAACATGTTAACTTTTACAATTTTTGGATAATCGGCAACACCTAAATTTCGAGTAGCAGTTTAATTCGATAACTATTTAAAAATACTCTCTAAAATGATTCAAAATTTCATGCTACACCCTACATTTAGTTCCAATATTTGTATAATAAGTAAAAAATTGATACCCCAAATTCAGTCCAAATTTTGGTCCATCTACCCTAGTATATTAAGCAAGTGTGATAAAACTTATCGTTTTATAAAAACTACAAATCCTGTTCTACAAAATAATAAAAACCGTTTCTAGCAGGCTAAGCCCATATTGAAACCAGGGATTTTTTAAAAAAAGTTCATGAAAAAATTTTACTTTGATTGCTTATAACATCACAACAAGTCATGGTAGGCTAAAAAATTAAATGTCAAAAATTTCTGCATTTTATTCTGAATCGAAAAGCTTATATAGTATTTTATCAGAAAATGTTAAATTAAAGAGTTATAGCGCAATAAAGATATTAGTTACTTTTAAGCCTTGTTGTAGGACAAAGGTCAAAGTCGACTGGCCGGTTTACGACCGATCGACCCAATTTTTGCACACATATTATTTTTTTAGCCCATCTACCAGAAACTGCCGGTGGATCAAGCAAAATCAAAACTTTTGTAAAATCCATACATTTTATGGGTAATCTAATATATATATATATTTTTTTTTTCAGGGATTTCTGGAGCTCCCAGAACCTTTGATCCTATAAATCCCAAAGGGAGCCAGATTTTAAAATGTTTACCAGCGAACTGAGATACGCGGACTGATATATATAATTTTCTAAGCATATTTTCTCTTTCTAGAGACTTTTGAAGCGGAGATACCGAGATTATTTTTTTTTTTATTTTGCTCTCCAAATTCTATAGGAAACTGATTTGTATTTCGATCATATTATGATTATTGTTTTATTTTTTTATTAATATTATTATTATTTTGTTTTAAAAAGTTAATACTTTCTTAACCCATCAAACAGTTTCTAATATATTAATTTCGATTAGGTAAAGGAAAAGCGTCTTAATGTTGTTCATGTACTTTTTTTATTTTTTATTTGTCAATTTGTTGTGCTTATTTTTATTATATATATTTATTTTTTTAAATGAATTTATGGTTTTTCATAAATATTTTTATCTGCAATACTAGAATTTTTTTAATAAAACTTTGATTTATAATTACTTAAAAACACAAAGTTTACTTGTTAATAAAAATCTAAATTTTTCTAAGAATTTAAAAGTATTCATTTCCGAAATTTGCTACATTTTCAAAAACAATGTAAACATACTATTATAGTTGTCAAGTAGTTGTCTATTAAGCATTTCCTTCCAAAAAGGCGATTTTTTAACGAAGTGCTGCTTGAGTTAATCAAATCAAACAAATACAATTAATTAAAAGTAACTATGTTTTTATAACAAAGTGAAGTTTTTATTAGATAAGTAAATAAAATAAATTGGTTAAAATGTAATTCCGGTCTACAACGATCCAAACAAAGAGCAAACAATGTGTAATTAATTCGATAATAGAATTATCAGACATTTTCGTGATATTAAATCGACGTCTCAGATTTGATATCGTTCGATTTTTTGATTGGGTGTTAATAAAGTCTGCTGGGTTCAGGGTATTTGGGTTGCATTGTGCGGTTCAAGTTCACCTAGAGGACATAGAAAACTTGTAACATAGAAAACTTGTAATCTACAAAAAATGTATTTTTGCCGAAATCCGTAGAATTCAAACGGCAGATTCGTCTTAGTCATGCAAAATATTGATCTAATTATTTTTTAATTTTATTTTCTATAGAGTTGTTTATAAACCTGCAAAGTTGTTTTCGAACTTTTTTAATCAATTTTGTTTAAAGTTTGAAAATATAGTTTTGAAACAGTCTTAAAAATTTAAACATTTTTTAAGCATGGAAAGGTGTTTGGATTATCCTGCGGTAACAAAAATATATATTTATGTAAGCAATTGTGGTTCAAATTAAATTGAAAATAGTTTTTATTTAAACATTTATCAACAAATTTTAAATTTCGTTGAACACTCCCTACACAAGTGTTCTAAAAAACACATTAATGGTCTGGGGAATTCGTAATAACTAACATTTTTTAGTCCATGTTTTTATATCTTATTTGATAGATAATTATGTTCAGATTACAACTAGTAATTTTCAAAAATGACAAAAAGCATTATTTTACAAACATATTCGCTGGGTTATTAAAAATAAAAAATCAATTTTAAATTTAATTTTAAAATATTTTAATTTTAGCACATTAACAAATATACACAATATACACTTAAATTAATCAGCTAAATAATCTAAGTTTTTTTTTTATAGAATTTGTTTTTTTTTTTTTTTAGTCTCGTGAATTTTGAATAGTGCTGATAAAACTAATGAGATACAAAAGCCTGTGTGTATGAATGAATCAATATGTATGCGCATGTATTGGTTAATAAATATTGTTTTATTATTATTGTGTTTTATTGTATTATTTAGCTAATTAATTAATAAACACTGCATGTTTTCTTCTGCATTGTAGTTGTCTGGCATTATAATGGGTTTCTCTGTCATTGTTGACATCAAACTAATATTTATTTTTATATACATACAGATATACATATAATTTTTTTTATTAAATGCTCTCAAAGGAAAACAAAATCTATAAAGAATAATACTCGTACGTAAAGTTAATGCGATTAAGTGGGGAATAATTACACTGGTCGACAAAAATCTCCACCAAAGACGAATAATTGGACTTGATGCATTTTGATGTGCTAAACATGAATCTGCTTTCAGTTTTTTTCCATCAGAACTGGATTTTTTTATGGGCGTGTCTAATATTTCGCCCATAGTAAGGCCATTACTCTAGTATATTTCCTCATAACTCAAGAACTGTGTGTACCATTGACATAAATGATACACCAAAAGATGGGGACTAAAAATATCTTCAAATCACCAACACTTAATTTTTTTATATGCTCATTAGTTTAAGAGTTATTTTAAAATAAATGTCCGAAAAATACTTTTTTATGCAAAATTTTAGATTTTTTTGTTACTAAAATTTCTTTTAATAAATGAAAATATCAAAAATGTTTCAGTTTATCATCTTATCTTAAAGCTGGTAGTGCTGCGAATAAAATAAGGCATATATCTTCAAAATTGATGCACAAATCTTGATTTTATTCACAGTTAAGTAAAAATACCCATGTTACATACAATTGAGCAGAAATACAGTGGTGGGCAAAATTTTTTTTTTTTATTTATTCTTAAAACAAAAATAGGTGAACTATATGGATTTTGACTAGTTAAACAAGAATCAGATTTCACTTTTTTTCTATCACGTACTGATTTTTTTATGGGCACTAATATCATCAACTTATTCAGCGGTCACATGGTTTGTCAGAATGGTTTGTACAATTTTGACTATAACTCAGGAACCGTTTACACGATTACACCAAAATATTCATACGAAAATTGTCTTCAACAATATTTTTTATTAGCTCAAGAGTGTTAGAGTTATGGATCATTTTCCCAAAAAGAAAAAAAAATTAATTTTTTCGCTACTAATTACCGAATAACTACGGAAGTAGTAACTGAACAATAAATTATGTAAATTCAGCTCAAAGACAGTTTAAGTCGCTATATATTGGAGTTTAATTTATCTTAATAGGACAAACCGTTCTCGAGTTATACAAGTGTGACTGCCTCAAGGTGGGGTCATAGTAGTCGTGCCCATAAAAAAATCAATACGTGATAGAAAAAATTTCAAAGCTGATTGTTATTTAGCACGTTAAATTCCATCTAATCCACATATCTTTCATTTATTTTTTTTTTTTTTTTTTTTGCCTACTAGTGTATCTTCACTTAACTGTAGGTATGCATGGGTATCCTAACTTAACTGTGAATGCAATCAAGATTTGTGCATCAATTTTTATGATACGTAGCTTTATTTACTCGAAGTTTTACCATTTTTGAGATGAATATGATAAACTGAAAAATTTTTGATGTTTTCACTTTTAAAAATAAATTTTAGTAAAAAAAAAGAAATCTTGAATTTAGCATGAATTTTCGGACACTTATTTCGAAATATCTCCTAAACTAATCCGCTCAAATTTGATAGTAGAACCAATTTAATCCAATTTTATTCAACATATTTTGGTGTATCATTTATATAAATCGTGCATACCGTTATCGTGTTATAGTGAAATATACTCTAGTAATCGGATTATTTAGGACGCAATGTTAGACACGCCCATAAAAAAATCTCGACCTGATGCGAAAAAACTGAAAGCTGATTCGAGTTTAGCATGCAGAATTCCATCTAGTCCACAAATTTTTTTGTCGACCAGTGTTATTTATTCCAATTTGTTGGTTTAAACATTTTATTTCTTTTAAACATATACAATTAATATACTAATAGTAAGAGTATTTTACTTGTATATATTCCATGGAATAGACAAATTAAAATTGACATTATGTAAAATATAGTAGAGGGCAAGGAACGTTTGTGACAAGTTAAATCATCTTAAGGGGAAACCATATAAAAACATTAGCTAAGCTGAAAGTTAAGAAATAACGACTAAAGGTATTTTGAACATTTAACAAGTATTTAATTGAAATAAAATAAATAAGCATATGCTGTATATCCTTGCGATTTATGCTAAAATCATTGATATTAACATATTCCCCCAGAGATCCTCATAAGTCACTTAAAATTATCTCTTAAAATGTATTAATTAAATTTGCTTAGATATGTAAGTATATTAGTTTACACTGTCTACAATATATTTTATTTAAAATGTTCTATGTTTCCTCCCACTAATTTAAACATTTCGTAAATGAACAAATGTAAATGAATAAATGTATTATTTGTGTCGACAAAACGCGAGCTTATCTTGATAAAACATTCTTTGTGTAGATCCAGATAAGTCAAATCATAGGAAATATGAAGTTGTAAGAATGGATTTCTATATTCTTCGTAGATAGAAAGGATACCAAATACCAAAGGCTTACACTTCTTAAAATAAATATCTTTAAATATTGTAGATGTCGATTTTTATATCCCCCAGAGAGATAGTTGACCAAAGAATCCAGACACCAGTTACAAATTCTGTTATTATTATCGGTTCGTACGAAGGTAAGAGAGGAAGAAGAGAACTTAATAGGACTGCTACTCTTTCACGTTTCAGCCATAATAAGAACTAAAACTATGATCGGACTCTCATTTGTAGAAGAATATGTTCATCTAGGCAATGTATAATCGGTGCTCTTCATGTGCATATTATATCTCCTTTTAAGGACTATTGCATAATATTTAATAACGAATAAGATAATAATTTAATAGAATACCTTTTCTGTCACTGTTCTAAAATAACAAGCACCAAAATATGCTTTCTTACATGAAATTGTTGGTCGTCCGATATTTATATTCGGAAGGTACACACACGTATTGATTTGCTTCAACTTGAACCAGAGTCACAATAACTATGTATGTTTAGGTATCAACAAAATCCAACTGATGACACTGTAGCCACATTTTTAACGTCATAGTTCATGACGCTAAATTTTTAAGGTTGTGCCAAACATTTGGCTGTAGATTGAGCTCCTTAAAATTCCATCTCATCTTAGGCTTCCCAAAACAGAGGCAATGAGAGTAATTAACGATTGCAATTTGTTTATGGTCCTTCAAACTAAATGCCGTTATACCAGACATTATAACCTAACAGTTTTCGTTCTCTAACAAGACCCGTATGTCTGGTTTTACATACTGAGCTCCTTAAATTTCCACCCAATGCAAAGCTGGAATCATTTTAAGGCATCAAAAATTGAATTGAAGAGAAATTTTTGTTAAATGTAAATGTTTGAGAATAATTAAAAAAAAAATAGGTTTAAAAAAAATAAAAAAATCTGCGGCACGGGTTTTTTAATTCAATTCGGATACACAGATCCACTTTTTTGAATTGGCTCTAGTCTAGCTATAAATCGCGATAATCAGGTTTAACTATATACAGAAGCATATCTCGGAAATGGCTTGTCTAATTTGATTCAAATAAATATCAAACAATTCTATTTAAAATTGTCTTCAAGTCATTCTTATATTTCTTTTTAATACGGTCAACAGCATTTTCTCTTTGAAAAAAAAAAAAAAAATAAATATATTTTATACATTTATTTATTAATTATAAAATGGCAAAAATTCAAATTTTTATTCTTTAATCATAAAGATAAATTTGTTGCAAATAAAACAACATATTTCATTCAAATTATTCCATAAATGTTTCTTTTACAAATTACCCTGCGGGCAATTTATGACAATTGCAATAATGGACCGGTCACTAAAGTTCCAGTTGAGAACCAGTTGACACCACCACACACATTTAATACCACAAATTACCAACTCGCGCGAAATAACAATTTGTGGCTAAGTGGTTAGAGTTGAAGACTATAAAACGTAAGAAACGTCAGAAGAACGTTGGCTCGATTCGGGATGCCGCCATCCGACATTAACGAAAATTTTTTAAATAAATGTAAATATAATTTAATAAAAATAAATTTAAAAATAAAAAAAGTAAAAAATTAAAATTTTTTTCCAAATTTTTATTATTATTTTAATCGACTCTGACATGTCCTCTTGGACCAGTCCTGTGACCTGTCCTATGACCTGTACCAAGGTGCAAATGATGAAACTGTCACTTTCACCCCTTGTGAAAGTGACAGTTTCATCCCATAAAAAGTTCGGGAACTGAAACCGGTCAATAGCCCCAAGAACCTGTTACGTCACTAGTTTTGAACCGGTTTTCTTTCATTATTAAAAAAATCACAAAATAATTTTATTTATATAATACTTTAAGATATTTCAGTCAAACATCAAGAAAATGTAGACTTTATAGGCGTAAATATGAAAAATCCCATTTTTGAGGGTTTTCGGCGTTTTTTTTTTTTTGAATTGTGGGATTTTATTACAAAAATCATTGATTTTTTTACAGATAAAATATTTAGTTTCTTCAAAAACATATTTTTACAAAAAAATTATTTCAATAACTAAATAGCTGACATAATTCTGTCGAATCTGCCCCACTGTTGTGGGTTCTAAGATAAAGTCAAAACCAATAATTATTGACACAGATATGATGCTTAAAAAAAACTCAATTTAAAAAAAATTACTCAAAAAGGCACACGTACTACATACTATTGTTTTTGTTTTGAATGAAATTTTTTACTAGCACATTCTTCGACTTAGGTTTTTTTCCACAACCGACTTAGGTTTCTGACAACAGAACTTCATATCTATGTTATAATCTATGGTCAAAACTGTCAATAGATCATGAAAAATTCTAAGACGGCACATCAGAGAAATCGTATTTCATAATTATTCAATAGGAATATTCTTTCAACTAAAATAATTCAATTAAATTAAAAAACATACCATACTTCATTTAAAAATAATAATAATAATGAAACATTTTTATTTGCATAACCCTTTTTATTGAAATTATTGATTAAACATATTTTAAATGTGTATAAAAATTAACAAAATATAATATCAATCAACTATTATGTATAACACTTGTATGAAGAACTATTATTAACCTTCAAATTAATAATTTTAAAATGGTACTAGTTTTTTTGGTGTAACAGTTTGCAAGTGGTTGTTGGTTACAAAAGTAACAACCAATTGTTTTAATTGTTTATTAAGAAAAAACTACCTGCACTATAATGAAACAGCCAATGAAAATAATAGTTGATATAATTTATTGTTAAAACAAGAGCAAAATAAACAAAAGACAATATCTACAACAAAAATAACAACAACAAACTAAAAGAAAATCAATGAATGAATTGAAATATTGAATGAATTATCATAAATACAACAAAAACAACACACGGTGTGTGTGTCATATGTATGTATTGAGAAATAACAAATTTTTGTCAAGCATATTGACAGTATTAAGGTCATTTGACTTTTTTTGTTGTAAACAATTCAGAAAGCAAAAATCAAAGCAAAGGAATCAAAGAGTAAAATAAAATATTTAATAGAGTAGATCATAAATTAAAAACAAAACTCACCTGTTGTAAGACAAGGATAGAGAGAGAAAAAAATAGTAATTTAAACCAGAATTAAATAAAGGCTACTTTCAGAGTAAAGTTGCCAGATGATGTTAATTTTTGTAAATATTTCTTATAAGATTTTTCTTATTAAAAAGATTTAGATACATATTAAAACGTGGAATGTATATTTATGTATGAAAATTTAAAATAGTCAATGTTTGCAGACACATTTTTTTAAGTGATCCAAAAATACAACTCTGTCTAGATAGTATAAATGAAAATTACATATTAAAATTTGTAACATAGAATTAAAAATTATGAGAATATAAAAATATTTTTTTTTTATTTCAACGATATCGCAGCAAAGTATACTTTTATGATTTTCTATTAAAAATATCTGGCAAGTACAAACATGTATGTATAATTTGAATAGCGGTTACTTATAAGATTGTATACAAAAAAATTTATTTGTTTTTGTTTTACTTATTAATGTTATTTGTTGTATTTTTCATTATTTTTAATGACGTTAGCTGCTGGACCACGGTCAAACATAATATTCACTTGTCGGTTATTTTTTTTATGGCGTATACACCGACACTCTACCCGAAATACGAATAAACGAAAATGAAACAACAAAAATAACAACTATGTATCTACAACTTAAGAAACAGTCTAGCAAACAATAGAGAAAAAATACTAAAAACAAAATCTAATAAGAAAAAAAAACGCACATTTGTTATTTCTGTATTTTTTGTTGTCTCCTTTTTGTACGAATTTCTGATATATTTTAAGGTTGTTTTTTTTAATTTTTTCTTAAATTTTATTCTGCTGTTTTGTAAAGTAAACCACTATTTTTTATATATATAAAATTTAATAACATAATTTATCAACAAACTGAAATTACACAAAATGTACATTGTATTATATTACTTTGTTGATGCTGCAATTGTTTAATTATAATGGGTTATTACGAAGGGGGAGGAGATCCCATAAATATTTGTTGTTTCCCCATACATATTTTTGTTGTTGTTTTGCTTTATTATTCATGCCACCACCAATCCAATACATACATACAATATACTTAAGAAATCATAAGAAATGATTATTATACTAAATAAAATACACAATATCAATATATAAATAAATATATTTTTTAGCACTTTAATAATAAAAATTTTCCTTACACTTTTGCTTAAATTAATTAACATTTATTTAACAATTTGTTATTCTCAAATTATTTATAATTTTTTTATGTTTTTCTTCATTTATTTATTTTTTTCAAACATTTCCTTTTAACATTTTACACATTTTTTAAAAACTTTTCTTAAATCTTTCAATATTTTCTCAAGAAATACTTAATATCGATTTATTTTTGCTCTTTTGCAAATCATTGTATTAAATTAATTAAATATGAGTATTAAATAAGTTGTTACAGTAAAATTAACAATTCTTAGCATTCACACTCAGACACACTGTCTTTTTTGGTTGTCAGCCAATTAAATTAACTCACTACACCATTCACCACAAATATCTTTCGCAAACTGGAGTTAAATAAATTTTTTGTTGCCCCTTTTTATCAGATACCGGCGTCAAAGAATGTGAATTACGGCGTCGGCTTTTTTAAAAATCGGCGGCTGCTCACAATCGGGCGCCAGACGGCGAAAAATCAGAAAACAATTTATTTTTTGTGTTAAAAAAGCAAAACAAAAAGTGTATGGAAAGACAAAATGTATAAATTCCGGATAATTGATTACAGACCCCAATCCGAATTATAGAATTATACGGATAATTGGTTCTTTATTCTGACACTTTTTTGGTTAAAAATTGTAGATACATTGGTTATTTAATATTTGGAATAGTTAAACTACTAATATTTTTCGCATAATACAATTTATACTTATTTGTTTGTTTGCTTTTTAGATTACTCCTTCAATAGCACACTATGTATGAATTGATGAAGTGGAAGTTACTTTTTCCTTATTTGGCCTTGAAAATTTCATACAGCCATCGCCAATTCTGACCTTTGGTCTCCAATATTAAAATGAGTGTATTAGATTATATTAGTTGATGTAATGAAATAATAAATTTATGATTAATAAGTATAAAAAATGATATTGAATGAATGTTAATGAGTCTCTCTGACAGTTCGTAAAGAACTGACATTGTAATGAGTGGTGTCAAATTTTTTCCCCAATGTTCTCAGCAAATTCTGCCAGTAATAGTAGATTGTCCAACTGTTCGTTTTCGAGAAACGTTTCAAGATTATCATATCTCACGATACCAGGAAAATTTCTCCTCTGAGATGAGAAACGACTTCAATTAAAGATCAAATGTGAGGCGTCCTCCGTGACGTTACATGAAGGGCATAAATCTGATGATCCAATTCCTATTCTGAATAGGGATGCTTTAGTGAACGTCTGTCCCGTTAAAATACGATTCACGCAGCGTATGTGTGCAGCCTTACGATCACCCAAATTAGCCTGAATTCTTTTAAACCATGGGGGCACGTTCACTCGTGGGAAACGTCTTCCGTAAAATTTGCCCTTCGATCTCCTCTGTAAGTCGTAATCCTTTTGCCAGTCACCCATAAGAAGAATCTCTGATCGCCTGATGGCATCGTGGACTGACCATTTGACCGCAATATGAACGCCGTACGTATGAGCTTCTCTTGCAGCGTTGTCGGCAATTTCGTTGCCCATGATTGATGCATGACCTGGTATAAAATGAAATTCGACAGTCTCCAGACTAGATTCGTTTATTAATGAAATTATCTCATGGACCATAAAATTCTTGTTATTTGAATTCATGATTGCTTGTAAACCTGACCTTGAATCAGTCAAAATCGCCACTTTCACAAATTGAACTTCGACAGCGTACTTAAGGGCTTCTTTCATTGTGCATAATTCGGCAGAGGTAGATGAAAGTGCCTTGTCGGTAACGAAACGTAAAACGCAAAACCAGTGGAGTTTTGCATAACCGAGTCATCCGTGAAAAGTATCTCATATCGCCTTTCAATGAGTGTTTGCGTCTTCTCTGTAGCCAATGCATGATTAATTTCAGAATTTGCTGAACTTTTATTCATTAATATATTATCATAAAAATCGATATTAAAAACGCATTTAGTTATCAACGGGGTTATTTCACCACATAGTCCCATATCCGAAAAAATGTCCTTAAACCGGTTAAAGACTTTAGATACACTCGTATTCAGTTGTGGTGATTGAAAAAGCAGATTCGATATCGGGAGATTAAAAGAGATTGCCTTCGCTATTTCACGAGCCGTAGCTATTATTTGTCTGTATTGTGGGGGTAACTCATTCGCCAAGTGATATATTGTGTTGTTAGGTGCTGATTTTAGTAATCACAAACATCTCCTGAGGGTATCGTTTATGTAAATTTTGTTCCTATTAAGTGCCATTTTAGACATATCGGACATAGTTGACATGGCATACTCTATTTTGGGTCTTGCGAAAGTCCTGTAAATTTGGAGTGATCTTTCCGGGTCTAGTCCATGTGTCCTATTGTTCAATATTCTGATGAAACTGCATGTTTTTCTAACTTCCTCCATTATATAATTCGCATGGACCATGTGGGTGTTGTTGTGAGTCAAAAATCTACCCAAATATTTGATGGAGTTGACTTGAGGAATAGTCTGGTTGTTAATTGAAATATTTAAATCCCTTATTCTCCTATTGAAGTGGATTGTATTTGATTCCTCAGGGTTAAAAGATAGAGAACGTAAATCACACAACTCTTTCAATTCTTTTACTTTACCCATGAGATTGTTTCTAGCCTCTGCAAAATTCCTGTGCCAACAGATCAAGAAAAAATAGTCAAAGAACTGGAATAGCATTGATGATTCTGATGAGATGTTATGGAAAATGGCAGTAAATATGTTGAACAACAAAGGTGAGAGTGCACTGCCTTGAGCCAGCCCCATCGAGGTGACTTTCTCCTGGTTATTCAGAACGAGTTTCCTATTCATTAAGAATGAGTACATCCAATCTATAATGTGTTTATTGAAGTTCAAAACTATGAGAAGTTCTCTAACTAGAACGGGATCAGTATTGTCATATGCCTTGTCTATATCTACGCAAACCGCGACCTCATGATATCCTTCTTTCTTCAGTTTATACACGTAATTTATGACATCATTTATACATTGAGTTGTTGAACGATTTTTTCTGAAAGCATAAGAGCGCTCCGGTAGAATCCTTTGCTCCTCACAATGTCTCTCCATATTGGATTTAATTAATGCTTCAAGGGATTTCATAGTTCATTTCATAGTTAGCTAAATTTGTTGGATCACGGTTTTTCTTCAAGATAGGACACACTCTAATAGACCTCCAAGCTTCGGGTATTGTTCCGCTTTTCCATTTCTCCATAATGTATTCAAAAATCTTTCTGATGTTAACTGTTTCCAAAGAATTAAATATTCTGTAGGTAATATTATCCTGTCCACCAGCCGAATTTGGATTCCTAGATTTAATATATTTGAAAAAATCCTCAAACTTAAAAGATGGAATTTCCCCTGATGATACTGTATCGTTGTTTGTAGTGAGTGATAAGTGTATTCGAGGTATGGGTACAGGCCAGATTGTTGAGGTAGTCAGTGGATTGATCAATGGTCCAAGACTTTCGGATGATTTTATCGCGATTATATTTCTTTAAGTTCGATAGTTTATTCCAGAATTCCCTGGGGGGGGGGGGGGTGGGGGGGTAGGTGTTGTTAGGTCCTTCATTAAGAGGTTGAACGCAAATATTAAAGCCCATATTATCTTCAGCAAGTTTATACGCCTCGAAATTAGCCGGTGTTCCTATCTTATTAAATTTTGCCCTCGCAGCATTTCTTAATCTCAAAAGTTTGAAAGAAATCTTATTCCACCACTGTTTTGGAACATATTTATTGCCTGAAGATACACTGATTGTGTTTCTCTTTCTGATATCCTCTAAAATTGAGTCCAGATTTTGTGCATCGAAATTTGTTGTTAATTCACTGATTTCTTTAAAAAATCTGTTTCTTAGAAAGATTCTACCGTTATCTTTGATATTACCATTCACATCAACCGATATAATGATAGGTAAATGGTTACTCCCTGTAATTTTCGAGTTTAAGACCTCCCAAGTGCTACCAATAGGGTTTCCGCCAATAAAAGTAACATCAGGGCACGATGGATTTGAGGCCGTTGTCTGGTAAGTGGGATTTCCGTTGTTGACACATAAAAAACCATGGTTATTTGCAAGATCCTCCAGAACTTTACCTTTATTGTCCAATTGATTTGACCTCCACAGGTAGGATTTCGCGTTAAAGTCCCCACATAATAAAGTGCTACCACTCGTATTGCCTAGTTATGAAAAATATTGTATTCAGTTCATTCTCGAGCTCTTGTTGTGAAATGCTGGGTGGACTGTAATTAACAACCACATTTATGTTTCTTTTCAGATTGATTGTCCTTACCATTAAAGTGTCCAATTGAGAGTTTATGTCAATAATGTTAAATTTGATATTCTTATGCAAATATATGCCAACACCACCAAAACCATCGGATCTATTTTTAGGGATACAGTTGTAATCCTTGAGACTTATACAGGCATTATCTACCAGCCAAGTCTCAGTTAGTATGACAATATCAATTTCATTCTTAATCGCAAATAGTTCCAGCAATTCTTTGTTTCCAATTTTTCTCAAACTTTGTATATTATACTGTAGCAGTTTCATTTTGACTACCATGTATTTATAAAATTGCCTCCATGGAGCAGGATCTACTTATTGTATCCGCATCTAAATAGTTAATTGATCTATTTGCGTTGTCTCTAAGTGATGATAATAATTTTGTTCCTTTATTCTTGTTGAATTTTGCGTTATCTAAATTTGTCAAAAATTGTGATGTTTCTTTCGTAATTCTATTGAGGCATTCCTTAGCCGATTCGTGGTTTCCGAGCGGGTCTTATGATAGCATCAGTGGGTTCTGATTGAAGCCTTCACCATTGACAGGTTTGTCCAAAAACGACACTTTGTTGTAAGATGGTCTGAAATTGTATTCTTCGTTTATCTTTCTATTCATGTTCATTGTTTTTCTTGCGTTTTCTTCTTCTCTAATCCTATTCTGGTTTATCTTGACTACTTTAGAGTACGGTAGCACATCATGTACTGCTTTGGCTGCAGCAGCATGATTATTGACAATATTACGTTTGTTGTTTGTTTTGAGAGGGGGAATTCAGTAGCATCATCCTCCAGAGCCGCGAATCTGTTATTCGAAAAAACACCCTTGAAACGTAGTCTAGCTTCTTTAATTGACAAGTTTTCAATCACCATTAATTTTTTCACCGCAAAGGCCTTTTCACGAGCTGGGCATGATCTGTCAGTGGGGGGATGATTCCCTTTACAATTGGTGCATATGATGTCCTTGCAGTTTTCGTCACCTTCATGTTGGCTGTAGCACGATCTACATAAATCAAAAACTTGCTTACAGAGCGAAATGGTTGAATCTAAAGCATATGTAACATTGAGCGAATGCAATGTGGTGCTTTACAGGAATTCTCACATAAACAAAAACTACTTCGCTTGGGATCTCATTACCCTTAAAAATAATGTTGACATTTCTAGCCTCTATCACTTTCTCCTCGCCATCCTGATCTTTGATTCTTCTAGTTACTCTGATGCAGCGGGCTATTTCTAGTGGTGACTCCAACCTATCCTTAAATTCGTCCATCTTTATATCCAATGGGATTTTTGATACAAAATGTTCAAATCTTCATTACCTCCAATGTATCAGGGATATTTCTAGCCTCTATCACTTTCTCCTCGCCATCCTGATCTTTGATTCTTCTAGTTACTCTGATGCAGCGGGCTATTTCTAGTGGTGACTCCAACCTATCCTTAAATTCGTCCATCTTTATATCCAATGGGATTTTTGATACAAAATGTTCAAATCTTCATTACCTCCAATGTATCAGGGATGTTTAATTTAGTCAAGGTTCTGCTAACAGTAAGAGCACTTAGGAATTTACGACTACCCGATTGATCATACGAATCTATATACACCATATATGGGCCCTTGTGGCATGCATCGTACTTATGGTCATACCGGCGTTCATTTCTCTGTGTCTGCGTCTGGTCATTGTTCATGTCCACGTTAGTTACCACGGTCTCTTGATCGCACTTGTTATGGGGCATATTTAAAGGATTCGACTTACCTGATGTAATTATGATTGATTTGTCTGGCTTACTTGTTTTCAATTTCTTCCTATCTGATGAGTCTTCATGGCTGCGTGCCGGTAGACCACCTCCACCGGCATCCATTATTTTACGTTTGTTGAGCACTCTGTTGATGAATTTATATTGTTACCGCAATGGCAATGAGATGAACTTGATGAATGGATTAAAAAGTTGATTTATCTATGAGTCCCATAGCGCACTCTTAATGGAGACCAAAGATTGTTTGAGAATTCTTGAAGAATTGGTACAGTCTTTTCACAAAAACTAGCGCTTGTAAAAATAAAAAAAAACAAAACGACGCCACAAGATGGCGAACAATGTGTAAGGCACTTGTTAGTTTTTGTTATACACAAAAATAAGTGCACAACCGAACACTATAAACGCACGTCTTACTCGCTCAATACACAAGAAGAGAATGCAATTTATATGTAAAATTTTATTTCAACAATTTTAACAACTTATAAGATTGTATGTATTAAAAAATATGTTAGAATAAAAGTTAACTAAAAATGTAAGAATTTAACAGCAGAAATCTCAGTGCGCATAATTTTTATTGTAAATTTTAATCCATATTATTTTTTAAATAAAAATCATCATTTCTTTACTAAATCAGGATTATAGAGTATGTAATGAGTTGGGAGATGGCACCCGTATTACCGAATAATCCGGATTATGGAGATTCGGATTATCGAATAATCCGGATACGGCGCCCATATTACCGAATAAATCGGATTATCTACATAATTTGCAGTAACAACTAACAAAATACAAGAAATTGTTGTGTTTGTAAAGAAAAATGGAATAAAGTTTAAATCAAAATTTCTCGACTGCAGCAGCCATCGCAAAATAATACCAGGTAACAGTACCGCTACAACAAATACAACAAGACAACAAAAACAGAAATTTTTTTCCTACTTTTTGTTAAAACAACGTTATTTTACAAATTCGTGGTGCAGTTTCGATGTATTTTCATTTAAAAATTAATAGAATAGAGTAAATTAATATATATATATTACAATAGCGCGTAGTCAGCAACAGTATCAGCAAAAATTATCAGCTGATCACTGTCTGCACAACATGTTATAATTACAATTCAGCGTAGGCAGCCACAATTTACAAACACCATCTAGCTTTGTTCTACTTGTGTATTTTAGCTTCTCATTTATTTGCTCACTCTCCTTGTCTCGCTCTCAATCTGAATGCAGCGCAGTGAATTTAGAAACAGGGCTAAATGAAACAGCACTGCAAACTGCTGCTGACCAAATGTAATCAGCACCATAACAAACAGTGCTTTCTAAATTATCAGCTGATTATGTCAGCACACACTGCTGCTGGCTACGCGCAATTGTAATTTGGGCTTTACATACCGCGTAGTCAGCAGCAGTGTGTGCTGCCATAATCAGCTGATCATTTACTTTGAGTCTACATTAGACAAATTTTTATCAAGACAAACGTCAAAATGAACTCGAATTTGTGGAAGGTGGCAACAATTGTGCAAAAACAACAATATGGCGAATTCATTAATGTTTTTTATGTATACAGTTTGACAGCTGTAACAACCAAAAATAATAATCAGCAGTTTAACTGAGGCTACCTTGTATAGATTTGCACCGATTTTGACGTTTGTCTTGATAAAAATTTGTCTAATGTAGACTCAAAGTTAGAACGGACTGTTTGTTATATGCGGTCTTCACTAGCCTTTTTCTTGTTCGGACATGCATTTGGTTAGTGTGGACCCAACATGTTCATGTTTTGTTCTTGTTCGAACACCGTTGTTCGCACAATTGTTCGAACAACCATGTCTGCCATCAAACGTCATTTTGTATGCGGAAGAAGAGGTGCTGCACGTAAAAGTATCGAAGCGACATTGACGGCAAACAAAAAATTATGATTTGTTCGACAAATGTTCTGCCCACTGAAAACAAAATGAAAAAAATTGTGTGTCTTTCTCTGCCGACGTTTTGTTAGGCGACAGCCAAACACGTAGCTATTGCGAGAGTGAGACGCAAAGTTCGCAAAGGCCAAATAACAAAGACTCGCCTGGCTGCACTTAGGGCCAGTTTTTCACTTAAAGATTAGCGATTAAATTAAATTTAATCGTTGAATGCTGTTTTTGAGTTATCGATCATCTCGCTTTATTTGCTAGTTTAAGCGGCCAATATTGGGGGTTTAAACTTGTGGTAAAATATTCATATACACACGTACAAACAGATGATGACAAAGTATGCATGTAGAAATTTAAAGAAACATACAAAACTCCAATAATTTGGAAAATTATATATTTATTTAACTATAACAGGCACAAATTTGTACACTAAGTATTCCCGAGGTAATAAATCTTCCGGGCGGCGTCATAAACAATTTATCATGACAGTGAGTGGTTGCATTTTTTAATTTTTGGAAAATTTGTTTGTAAAGATGACCAAACACTGACTTTATTACATATTTCTCTTAAAATTTAATTTATTAATCCAAATTTCCATAAACAATAATAAAAAATACTCAAAATTTTCTTCTTCTTATTTGAAACATCTAGTTATTTTGATAACAAAATGTGATTTTTGCACAAACTATCATATTTTATTTATAAATGATTGCCGTTTAATATGGCAATTCTAGTAGATTTAATCTCGGACTTAAAAACACAAATGGAGGATTAGATTAATATTTAGATTAACTAATTTAACTTTTAATTGGCATTTAATCTAGAAGTGAAAAACTGGCTCTTAATAGATAATTACGGCGACGGAGAGTTGTTCCCCAACCCATAGCTACTTTACGACTCGCTTTTGTTTATTAAATTAATTCTTTTTGTTTTTTTTTTTTTCCTTATTTTTTTTGTCACTTTTATAAATGCATCATTAATAGCTTTTAATTGATACCTTATTCTTTACAATAGAAGCTTTGTTCCTGGAACAACGTAAAACTTACAGGTTTTATTCAGAATTTACAGGAAAGTGTTCCCGTACTCAAATTTTCCATATATTTTGTTGTTTTTCTGACTAATTCTTACTAAAACTTGTAAATTTTACAAGTATTGGAACAGAGCTAGTATAGGAATTACATATTTATTATTCTGAAGGATATAAAAGAGTACCGTTAGTTTAGTTATTTCATTCCAAAACAAAATTAGTTTTCAAAATAAATATTTCTTAGTACATTTTCGATAACTCTCCAATTTGCCTTCAAAGTTGTAATATCAAATTTGATCATCTCTAATGTAGCAACGGCCTAAATTAATATGAGCTCTCTTTTGTGACAGAGACTACGTCAGCTGTCACCAAGATCTGCGCCGACCGAATTTAAGCCGGCTGAGTCAAGCCGCCGGAGGTTTTTTAGGAGCCGCCGCCGCCGTGAAAATTTTGGCTTATACATGACTCAAATACAGCCGCCGATTTTAGTAAATTCAATGTAAAACGTTTAGTAAACTCATTACATTTTTTAAATTTAAAACGAATATTAATTTTTTTAGAAATTTTTTCATAAATTTCCTTATGACGTCGGCGACATTTTTAGTAAAACTTCCGTCTCATAAATTTTCGCGGCAAGAATTTGCTCCTATGAGGCCATGAGATACAGTGCTGTCAGATGTGGCGATTTTTCGCCAAACGTGGCGATTTTTAATTGCTCTTGGCGACTGTAAAAATCATACACAGTAATTTTTCCTGCTGCAATTCTAAATTCGCAGGAGAGAGAAGAGAAGGCAATATTAAACATTTACACTCACTTTACCTCTCTCGTCTACGAACTCAGAATTGCAGCAAGAAAAGTTGCTGTTTATGAACTCCGAATAACAAAATAAATATCCTTAATTTATAAATATCTTCAATAAATGTTTGACAATTTCTTTTCCATCATCTTTCAAATATGAAGATGGAAAAGAAGATTTTACTCTACGTTTCCACGCAGACATTTTTGTGTCCGCAATTGTCAAATTCTATCTCTCTCCTCAAAATGTTACGTGTGGACCATAAGCTGTCAAATTTATTTTTATTTTCTAAAATCTTAATTTTTTTTAACAAAACATAGATGGAAAATTAATTAATTTTGTTTTAAAAAGCAAAAACGGACAAAAAATATAATTTTCCCAAAAAAAGACAAATTAAAATTGAAATTTCTCATGTACGTTTTCTCCACCCCTTAACATAAAGTTGGAAATAAAAGCTTGTTCCCGTTATTCTGCTGACGTTATTTCTTATGTTAGGAAATAAAAATTTGTACGTGGAGACGTAGAGTTATGGGCCATAATGAAAACAAAACGTTCATGAATAAATTAATTCTTCAAAACAATTTATAAGTTTAATAGGACAAATGTTCATTATATAATTTTAGAATTATTCTGTTAAAAAATATAATAAATTTTTAAAATTGTTAACCTAAAATTGAGCTATGTATGTCAGAAAAGTGTATTGAAATTAATATTTTTTTATTCAAATTATTATTTTATTATTATAATTATTTTATTCAAATTATATTTGTTGATGCTGAATTTACATTTTAAAATTATGAAATTTGAAGCACTAAATATTTTAGTTGTTTTTACTTTTTCTTAAAAAAATATATATAAAATTAAATTTTGGCGATTTCAGATTAACAATTTGGCGACAGAGGCTCTAAAAAATTTGACAACCCTGGTGAGATATGCTACAAGTTGACTGACTGACAGATGATGCTGCGCTGCACTCTTGTATGAACCGAGGTATGATCATACTAGCTCCTTAACACCGGGTCTCCACATGATTTTTTTATATCACAATATGTAACAGAGAGTGTCAAATCCGCTCTCTGAGAGAATTATCTCACGTGTACACTAAAATATTAGTATTATAAGAAATATTATGAGACTGTTGTGATAAAATTTTTCTACACAACTATCTTATAAGATTTACACTCAAAAAAATACACATATACGAAAGTTTGCTTGTGTGTGTGAATGTGTATTTTTAAAAGTACTTAAAAACAATGTTTTTTTTTTTTTTTTTGTAAAATTGTCTTATTTTAATGGTTATTCTACATTCAGAAACATATTTTCATTAAAATTGTGCTAAAAATTTAGATTTTCTTAAATAAAAGGTACATGTTTGCTCTGTGACTGAATGAAAATAATAAAATATGAGATTTATTAGAATACCTTTACCCCTTGTTTAAGATTTAACATAATATAAACCAAGGCTTATTTACTATTAGGTTAGAGCAATTCTACAACAAATACAACAATAAAAAAAAGTTCTCTCATTTGTTTTCGTAAAATGTCAAATTTTGTACATTGAAACAATAACAAAAATGATATAAAAAATGTAAACAAAACACACATAGAAACAAACACCATATAAAAAAAAGATTTGACAGTCATCACACATAAAGAAAAAAAAAGTCAGCTGTGTTCTTAACTCTACCTAATAGTTAATATACCTTGATATAAACAAAATGTTTACTCTCTTCTGAGAGCGAATTTGACACTCTCTATTACATATTATGATAGAAAAAAATCATGTGTAGATCCAATGTAAGGAGCTTATGGATATGTATGATGAAGATGAAAGCAAGGGTTTAAGCAAGACTGCATACCCATTTGATTTACAGTGAAAGCTCCCATAGGCGGACAGCGATCGTTACGCTGATTTTGTCCGTTATCGGGAGATGTCCGTCCATGGCATATGGTACACAATATTTTTACAAGGGGTAATTCACTACTATATCTTTTTATTTCAACATTCAAGATTGATTGTAATGAATTAGCTACAGATATACATATTCTTATTTCTACATATATGTATATCGCCAACTAAAATGGAAAAGGCCGTAACTACTGAAAAATAAAAAGTTCTATAAAAAAAATTGCATGTTCATATTTTCAAAAATTACGTCAATATTGACAAAAGTCAAAAGATCGTAACATTAACTTCACAACAGTCGTAAAATTTGTGCCATTTAAGAAAAATTTTATTTGAAAGGTATTTTTTGATCTATCTATTTTTGCATTAAGGGAACGTTTGAAAAATTTTACTTAATAGATCAATTTTAAAGCAAAAATACTAAAAATTGTGGTTTCTTTGCTTTTGTGGCAAACGACGTTTTGCATTTTTATTTAAACATTTTTTGCAATAAATTATGATTTTATGAAATTTATGGCTACAGTTCGCTTCTCTCCGTTTATATTCCGTTTTCCTATAATTACTTTCTAAATTTAGTGATTTTTCGTACGCGAAAAAAATCGTCTCATAACTGGCTAAGGGTCAGACTTCTTTCCACAACATTTTTACTAATGATTTTTTTCAGAAAATTTTAAAAATAAAAAACATTTTGAGGACAAGTTTGACAACAAAGTCATCTACATTTATTGGCATGTTACTCCATTAAAAACGACAGGATTAACTTGGGAAAATTGGCAGAACGCTAGCAGTGAAAGAAAAATAAACAATATAAATAAAAAAAAAAAAATGTGAATTAGCAACAGAAATCAATGGGAATATATAAATATAAATTAATATAAACAAATTTGAACTATTTTTTAGTATAGGATATGGAATTTTAAAAAAAGTAAGTTTATTTTAAGAATAAAAACCAAAACTAAAAAAAGTTAAGTTAGAAAGAAGCATATAATTCTCTTTAAAATTTATGATTTTTTTTTTACAGTTCCCAGCAGGTTACTGAAAGTGGTAATTTACCCTTTTAGGGTAAAGTGTAAATTTCGAGAGTATCTAGCTACTAAGCAGAGCTTCGAAAGAATGAATTCTATTTAGAATTAATTCACGTATAAACTTAATTCAGCTTATAAACATTTAGTTTAGCATTCTTTAAAATCATTCCTCAAAAAATAATTCCTAGACTTAATTCTTTAGGCTTAACTTTGTATTGAATTAATTCCCTAGAGAATTAATTCCTTGAAGAATTACAATTCAATTTGAATGATTCAATTTTTCTTTCATTCCATTCCTTTACAAAATGAATGAAAAATATGTAGAATTAATTCCCTAAGAAATTAAATTCAATTGAATGATATATTTTTTTCTTTCATTCCCTTCTACTACAAATTGAATGACAATATTTTTCTTTAATTCTATTTGTATATATATTTTGAAAATTAGTATTAAAAGAGTTGAAAATAATTGGTATTTTGCTAAAATCAATACAAAATTAACATGTTACTACCCAGCTAAACTCTGCAAAGATTGGAAGATGATTCTGTACGAATAAACTTTGTAAAGATGCTGAACTTCACAATTAAAAAGAAAAATAATACTCATAATATGTTCTCTGTAAGAAGATAAATCCTATGATTCAGAATAACCTAAGTACATATAACAGATGAAATTTAATATACGTTCATACAGAACTAAATATGGCTTACCATATACCGTTTTGCAATTATATAAAATTTTTTAAAATATAAAGAATTAAAAAAAAAAAAACTTTCATTCAATCTAGT
Source organism: Protophormia terraenovae (assembly GCA_951394005.1). NCBI lineage: Eukaryota > Metazoa > Arthropoda > Insecta > Diptera > Calliphoridae > Protophormia > Protophormia terraenovae. Next base: position 88,759,579 of record OX596074.1, read on the forward strand.
ACAAATTGAATGGTAGAAGATTTTTTAATTCAATTTGTAATAGTTTGAATTTAAATAAATTTGAATGAAATCAAAAGAATTAAGCATTCTCAAAGAATTAATTCACAAATGAATTAATTCCATTTTATCAAAAGCTTTAGGAATTAAGCTTCAGAATTAATTACAATGAATTTATTAGAAAGAATTGACAATTCTATATAATTTAATTCAATTTTAAAAAGTGAATTAAAGAATTCATTCTTTCGAACCTTTGCTACTAAGTGGCCAAGGGCTCATTTCCATCCATGATGGCATGATTTGTTACTGATACTATGGAAGAATACATAAAGAAGAAACAAATATTTTACATGCCCATAAAAAAAAAGTAAAAGCTGATTCGCATTTAGCACATTGAATTCCATCTAATCCACCTATTTTTTTTTTTTTTTATTTAAGACGAAAAAAAAAAAAAAATTGTTTTTTGCCCACTAGTGTATTTCCACATAGCTATGGTATACATGGGTATCCAAACTTAACTGTGAATCCAATCAAAATTTGTGCATCAATTTTTACAATATGTGGCTTATTTACTCGTAGTTTCGCCAGCTTTGAGATAAAGGTGATAAATATTTTTGATGTTTTCACTTAAAAAAAAAAAAGTTTTAGTAAAAAAAAGAAATCTAGAATTTAGCAAGAAAAAATTTTTATGTAGAGCGATTTAAAGCTAATTTCATTACGCATATCGTGGTATATCATTTATATAAATCTTGCATACCGTTCTCAAGTAATAGTGAAATATACTCAAGTAATCGGCTTATTTAGGGCGCAATATTAGACACGCCCATAAAAAAAATCCCGATCTGATGGAAAAAAGCTGAAAGCAGATTCGAGTTTAGCATGCGGGATTCCATCTGGTCTACATATTTTTTTTGAAGGAGCTCAAAAAAAAAATTTTTTTTGTCGACCAGTGTTATTTGTACTTTATTAAATTTGTTCTCCTTAAGATCACATTTTTTAAACTTATATTAGTGACATTGAGTTTAATACAACCTTGGTTAGTTAGGTTTTTATTTATATAAACACATATTTTTTACAAAGTTGTCAAATGTAAATGATTGTCTATTTTGGCGTAAAAAATTTGTATACATTGAAAATGATCTTTCAACGTCAACAGAAGTGATAGGAGCGTATTTGAATAATTGTAGTTCAGAAGAACAGTATTCATCTAAACGCGAAAAATCATCTGAACGTAAAGTAATTAATTCTGATTTTTTTTTTTTTTTAATTTTCTTAAATTTAATTTTTTTTATAACAGCTGGCAACTTTAATATTATTTTTCAGCAACGGGGCCTTCTGCAGCTTCGATTATTGCAATAGTAGTATCAATTAAACTGATTTGATTTGTACGTAATGAATCGAAACCCTCTAATTTAGTAATAGTTTCAGAGAGAAATCCATAGTTGGAAGATTTAATTTTTGTATAACTTTAGAGCCGTTATCATTCAACTTATCCACATCATTTTTGAAATCATCATTATATTGTTCATAGTATTTTACAGCATCAAGCTAAGATGACCATCTCGTAATAACTGGTTGAGGCGGAAGTGCCAAATTGGGATAATTTTCTTTTAATTTTGCAACGCGTGTACGAGCTTTCAAATATATCTGTTTTCCCTAAGAAATCAGCGAATCAATGTGATTAAAATTATTGCGCACATCCTCTGCCACTCGGTGTAATGGGTGGGCTAAGCAGGTTACATACAACTACGTCTCTACGTCGTAATCCAAAACTCCAACAATTACATTAACAATGTACCGGCCGGTAATGCTAGTTGTTTCGTCCATACTTATACGTAGAAATTTATTTTTTAAAAAAGATTTTATTTCTTCTAGCTGAATACTGTACAATTTTTCCATATAACTTTTTCTAAGCGTCTTGTACGTCTTTAAGAAATTCAATAAAATTTGATGAGATAGTTTTTTTAAAGGGATGTCTGCAGATATAAAGACTTCACATAAATCCAAGTTGAAATTTGTTTGCAAATTTATCGTCAACAATTAAAAAATTTCTTTAAATTCTAACAGGAAGTATTTGGCTTTTTTACTTTCGACATTTTATCCTAATTATATATTTAACAACCTTTTCTTTATAATTTAATGCAATATTCTTACCAAATTATATTCTAACTTGTTTGAGAATAACCAGAAAATTAGTGTTAAAAATCGCTAGAACACCTGTTATGCACATTTTACCAGAGACCGGATTTTAATATTAAAAAGCAATCTCTTCATTTTTATTTCAATCGAAAAACAATCTTTAATGTTCAAAAAATAATAAAAATCTATTATATATTTTTTTATTTTCATCAATAGTTTAATTTTTTTCATCAAGATCGAAATAAAAAATATAAATATCTTTTGTGATATTTATTACAAAAGTATAAAATTATTTTCAACTTTTTTCATCGGATGAAAAAATTTTAAACAACAACAATTTCATTGAATAAAAAATATTTTTGAAACAAAACAAAAGAATGAATAAAAAAAAAAAACAATCATTTGAAATTTTTTCCATACTGATAATTATTTTTAAATATATTAATAGTTAAAGGTATTTATTATTTTCATCATGATGGATATTTAAATTAAAAAATAAAAATCCCTCACATATTTTTTTTCAATAAATGAAAAATTATTTTTTGTACAGTAAAGATATTTATACTGATTGAACAATAAAAATAAAAAGTGTTCGAGTGCTTGCATTTTACCTCAAAATGAGAAATATAAAAAAAAGATTGTAACAAAAAAATGTTTAAAAACCAAAAAACTAAAAATATGCATTATTAGGTAAAATATGCATTTTCAACAAAATATGCAAAAATATGCACCAACAAATCGATGCCGTTTTTTAGTAAAATGTCTGATTTGGATAGATAACAACATAAGATAAAAAACAAACATGTATTTGCATATAAATCTGCCCCCTAATTATATGTATTTAATTAATTTTAACTTGAATATTATAAAAGGATCTATTGATTTTTTTTAGAAATATAGACTTTTGATAGAAATATTAACTTCTGCAAAAAGTGCAACCGGTTTTTTTTTTTTTTCAAAAAATGAACTATTCGAAACCCGGTTTCTCCAAATAGTCGAATAATTGATCACCGTAGTGCATAGGTAAAATAATTTATTTATGCTAACATTCATTTACATTTGTTTCAAGCCCAAGCTGTAAAAATTTTATAAGTTTAAAAAATACCTTTTTATTTTGAAATAAAGTTATTTTTTATACCCTTCACCACAGGTGTGAAGTTTGTCATTCTGTTTTTAATTTCCACAATTTTCGTCTGAGAGAAAAATTTTTACATTTTCTTGAATTTTATAAGAAATTATGTCGAAAGGACGATGTCCGTCTGTCCGTCCGTGTGTCCGTTGGTTGAAATGGCGATTATGAAGCCCACCGACAACTGCCATATGAAATATATATATCAAACGATCGGAAATTATTTAAAAAATTCAGCAAGATTCAGCAAGGTTCATAAATGGAGGAGATATGTCTAAAAAACCGGTTTTTTATTGATTTTTTGGCCTTAAAATGCTGTAAATGGCGTTTATAAGCCTTCCGATAACATAGATACATGATATATGTATCAAAAGATCAGAAATTTCTTATTAAACTTTTCTGTTGAATTTAAAAGATGGCCGAGATATTAAAAAAAAAAACGGTTTTTAAAAACCGGTTTTCGATTTTCTGAATCCCCTATATAAGCTATATTTTTATGACAAATAATATAAGCTATATTTTTATGACAAAAGATCAGATTTTTTATTTTTTAGTGTAGAAGAAATGAACTCAATCGGTCCATTATTAACCGAAATATTGGCCAAAATATATTTTTTACCGAGATCTTATATAAGCTCGGTCTTATATAGATCGGTCACAAATATTTTTCTTGAATTTCGAATCAACCAAAATCGGATAATAAACAGTCGAGTTGTTGGCAAATCTTTTTTTAGTTTTTATAATGCGTGTTTCCCTTATAGTTGTTGTTTTCATGGGTGCTGAAAAACAACAACAACATTGAACTATGGCATATAATATCTTTTTTTTTTTACTTTTTGAAGGAACTATGTAAGCTAGAGGCTTCGTTCTTTTACTGACAATTCGGATTTTTTTTAATAACTAAGTCGGTCTAGTATTTACCTAGTTATAGGCCAAAACGCGTTATTACGATTGCAGGTACTATTATTTCGTTGTTTCGATCATAAATATTTTTTTCGAATTTCGTTTTTTTAAATCAGTCAAATCGGTCCATACATTTTCACGATACCTTTTTTTTTAATTTAATATTGTCTTAGAATTATTAAACATTCAAACTATTTAATTTACCATTTATTGTATCTATTAGTTTAGGAGATATGAGGTTACCGATTTAACCCTTTTTACCCTTTTTTACCCCCTAAACATTCGAATTTCCGAAAATCCCGTCTTAGTGAATCTATTCGGTAGAAGACCAATCCACAGTCCATATTTCATCTTTCTAGCCTTAACTTTTTGGACTGTGCGATGATGAAACACCAAGTAAATATGTCAGTCAATCACTCAGTCATTATTATTTTTTATACAGTTAGGGACAAAACTATTTGTACACCCCATGCATTTCGTATATCTTCAATAATTTATAAAGAATAAAAAATTATTATATGTAGTTTTAATTCAGGTCCATTTTTATTGAATTATTTGATAAAAAATAAATTAATATATAACACATTGTTAAAAAAAAGTACAATTTAAGTAAAAATCTTTGGGACAAAAGTATTTGTACATCAGTACTTTGTACAATTATTTGTACGTTGGACTCTTGTATGATGATTTTTTTTAAATACCGTTATATTTTCTTCGTTAATCGAGTTTTATTTTACAAAATAAGAAGTTGGTTTTAACGTTTTGAATAATAAGCACATCAAAAATGGGAAAGCGAAAAGAGTTGAGTTTGGATATTAAAAATTTAATTATTGATGAACATAATAAAGGAAAATCTCTCCAGAATATAAGTAATTTAGTAAATTTGCAACATTCCACAGTACAATACATTGTAAACAAGTATAAAAACAGAGGATCTGTTGAAAATGTGCCAAGAACTGGACGGCCAAAAAAGGTTTCCAGACGGGAAGCGAACTTGGTGATAAAAGAAGTGGCAAGAAATCCAAGAGTAACTCGGGCAAAATTAGCGGAACAAATCGCAAATACTACCGGAACAATTGTTCATCCAATAGGGTTTTGTTTACTGATGAAACCAAAGTCAATCTCTTCGGAAATGATAGCAGGGGAAAAGTGTGGCGCAAAAAAAATACAGCGTTAGATGTTAACAATTTGACCCCAACAGTGAAACATGGTGGGGGAAGTGTTATGGTATGGGGGGCAATAGCAGCCAGTGGGGTAGGGCGAATGGTATTTATAGATGGTGTAATGGACCAGCATCAATATAAACGTATATTGGAAGACAATTTGAAGGATTCCGTAGATGGTTTGGGTCTTGGCCAAAGTTGGATATTCCAACAGGACAATGACCCAAAACATACAGCGCGTTCAGTGAAGGAGTGGTTGCTTTACCATGCACCAAGACAACTTAATTCTCCTCCCCAATCACCTGACTTAAACCCCATCGAGCCCTGTTGGGATATTTTGAAACGTAAAGTCGCTACAAAGCACGTCCGAAGCAGGGATGAACTTAAAATTGCTTTGGAGGAAGCCTGGAAGGAAATATCTCCAGATGAAACGAGAAATTTGGTCCGATCGATGCCCAGAAGATTACAGGCCGCTATAGATGCAAAAGGAGGACCCACAAAATATTAAATTTTTCCAATATAAGTATTATAAGTAGGTGTAGATTATATGTACAAATACTTTTGTCCCAATGAATTTTCATTATTTTGTATTTTTTTAAATAATGTGTTGGATATTAATTTTGTTTTTATAACTTAATAAAATAAAAATATATTAAAAATAATACTGCATACGACAATTTTAAATTCTTTATAAACTATTGAAGGTATACGAAATATATGAGGTGTACAAATAGTTTTGTCCCTAACTGTATATGTAGATAAAACCAAATCTAATTCCATCTCAACGATGGTGAAGGGTATGTAAGATTCGGCACAACCGAATATAACGCTTTTACTTGTTTTAAATTTGGACTGAATTCTTAACATTTTGTGAGACAAAAAAAAAAAAAAAAATTAGGAAATTAAAGCACCCCATAGACACATACTGCATAAGCTCAAGCAATAAGTATGTATTAATAAAATTGAGAGAGCTTTTGAATGTGTGCGTCACATCGACAATGCAGTATGAAAAATTAAAATCGTTTTGATTTCAAAATGAACTCATACTGCAGACAGTTTTTTCGAATGAATTTGATAATTTTTTTTTTATCATTTATGAATTTTATTATTTATCATTTTAAATTAAAAGAAAAATTAAAAAAAATTTTTTTAATTATTTTAGTTTTAAACGAATTTTTACACAAAAATAAAATTTTGATTGACGAATGTGTAGAAAAATCATCAAGCACACACGTATAGGAGGGTTCATCGGCAGTAGCTCTCTTCAGTATGTGTCTATGGGTGCCTAAAGAGTTGCGAAATATTTTTGCACAAAATTGAACTAAAACATAATCATGAGATCACTATAATTCAAATAAGAGTCAATTATCTTAAAAACTGTATACATTTGTATAATATTAAATGATCATCTGTATGCCATATTGCAGAGAGTTACTGCCGATGAACCCTCCTGTACGTGTGTGATTGAAGAATTTGCTACACATTCTTCAATCAAATTTGTATTTTTGTGAAAAAAATTGATTAAAACAAAAGGAATTCAAAATATTTTTCTATTTAAATTAAAATGACAACAGAAAATTTAATAAATAATAAGTAAAATAATCAAATTCATTCGAAATAACTGTCTGCAGTATGAGTTCATTTTAAAATCAAAACGATTTTGATTTTTCATACTGCATTGTCGGTGTGACGCACACATTCAAAAGCTCTCTCAATTTTACTAATACATACTTATTGCTTAAGCTTATGCCGTATGTGTCTATGGGGTGCTTAACAAAAATTAAAAAATTCACTCGGAATTTTGGAAGAAAAAAAATGAAGCCATATATGGCCTTATATGCATTAAGAGTTATTTTTGAAAAAAAAATTATTCGGCGTGGAAACATATTATCGTAGAAAATAAAATTAAAAATTTTATGGAGACATATTTTGGTGTCTGCAGTTCCTCAATAAGGTCAGTAAGGTTCGTATCTCTAAGAAATGGAAAATTTTCACTCGAATAAGTAGGCAAACTACTTTCTTTCCAAATTGGAGATCTTGGCTTCTTAGTAGATTTTGCATTCGACGTAGTAGGCTTGTCATAATCATCTGAATGTGAGTAATCGTTGTCAGCAGTCTCCGGTATATAAATATGTTCCTGACGTGACGGTTGACTTGTAAAGTCTACTTCGTCAGTAGCAGATATTTGGTCATCACCACTATGATCAACGTTATAAATTTCACTAACATATTTTAAATTACCATAGAATGATCGTACATCCATTTCTAAAAAATTGCATTGCATTTTATGGAAAGAATAAAATGCACTCATGTATATATGTAAGTTAATTATATACTAGTGCATGTAAGGCCATATATGGCTTCGTCAGTTTTCCAAAAAAATCATACATAAAATACTTACTTTGCAGATAAATAATATTTTTATTTGAAAAAGAACTTCAGTTCCTATATGAATATATTTTTTTGTGTTATTTTTGTTCTTATATTTTTTGAAAAATTGTTCACAAATCGCTTCAAAATTTACTTTTGTTTTCACACATGAAGCCCTAAAGAAAACTAAAGGAAACAGTGGCCGAAACGCACTTTGAAAATATTTTGCTTTATATTTGAGAAGAAATCGAAACATAGAAGATGACAAATATTATTCTCTTTTGATTAAGTCCCGTTTATAGAAAATACAATGCATTAAAAGACGAAAACCATATTTGGCGTTGTATGCAGTAGAGGGTTAATTAATTATCAATTAATATATTAAATATAGAGAAACAACGGCATTATTAAAGCAAAATATACAAATATGTATTCATATTTACTCAAAATTTAATTATATATTATTTTGGAAATACTATTTCTTGTTTTAAGCTATATTTTTGTTTTCTTTTTTAATAAAACACTAAGGCCCGTTATTATAGCTTTCCAATAACTTAGTTAGGTCATTGTTTTAATTCCCTTCTCTTAGAAGAAAAGAAAGACTACAGTATTTGAAAAAAACAAAACCGTGCAGAAACCGTTATAAAAACAATATCAAAATTCAAAGCAGAAATTCGAAAAAAGAATGATAAATCATTTAGTTGTCTCCAATTCTTTGTTTGAATAGGATGTGAGTTAATTATAAGTTATAAGTTAATTATATTTTTTATTTATGGTTTTTATTATAAGTATTTTATTAAAAACTTAATCGTTTATATTATATCTTTATATTTTTGACAAAATAATTTAACAAAAATTTTAAGTTTTTTCAGGAATATTAAATAAAAAATCAACAATTTCTATACAATTGTCATTTTCAAATAATTTGTCTTATATCGACTTAAGATGTTTTGTCAAAAGTTAACAGAAATGTGTTTTTAGCATTGAATTTTGTTTTTTTTTTTTTTTTTTTTTAAGTTTTAAACATTTTACAATAATAAAATAAAAAAATATATATTTTATATAAATAGAAAAATATTTTATTAAATAGTGTAGACCTGTAGAATGCTTTCTATAGAAGGACTCTTTTTAGTACTTCTACAGAAGGTCTGCTTGCAGTTTTCAATAAAAAGATCTTCTAGAAAGACTGTATCGGGTCGCGAATGTGTAAGGCCTACCTCCCAATGACATCGCGTGTAAAAATTAAATGAACATGGAATGCAGGGAGAAGGTCTTCTGGACATAAAAAAGGCCTTCTAGAAGGGCTCTTTACCCCTTCTTTTTACCACTGAGATCTTATAAGATTTACTCTAAAAAAAATACACATATACGAAAGTATGTTAGTGTATGTGAATGCGTATTTTTAAAAGTACTTAAACACAATGTTTTTTGTAAAATTGTTTTATTTTAATGGTTATTCTACATTTAGAAACATATTTTCATTAAAATTGTGCTAAAAAATTTCGAATTTCTTAAATAAAAAGTGCATGTTTACTCTGTGACTGAATGAAAATAATGAAATATTATGAGATTTATTAGAATACATTTACCCCTTGTTTAAGATTTAACATAATATAAACAAAATGTTTACTCTCTTCTGCCGGCGTTATCTTACATATTATATCAATGTGGAGACAGTATGTTACGTTCAAATAGTGCATGTTGCCACTACGTCAAGTGGCCAAAAGTAATCGGTTTTAGCATTGATCTTGTCGTATTATTAAAATTATAAAATTTACTTTAAAACCAAGTTGTAATAACCAAAAATCGATAAACGCTCACTTTATCGTTCACTTTAGTTTATCTTACCTTTAACTATCTGATAAGGTATCATAGGTAGGTATCATAGGTAGGTTATAATAACGGTCCTAAAGGTAATCAGCCGTATTCAAAAAAACTAATATATGTTTGATAACGAGTTACTAATTTATTAATATGTAAATTTCCATAAGAAAAAGTTAGCAACTCGTTGTTAAACCTACATTATTTTTTTGAATACGGCTGAATATCTTTGTCTTTAAAATTACTTTTAAAGTAAAAATTGTATATAGTTCAGAATTTATTGCTAATACGATTTTATTTTGGTTCATAACTACTAAACAAAGTGAGACTCCAGCTTGAAATTTTACATACATAGGGAGAAGAGCTATGTCAAGAACATATATTTTTTTAATAATATTAAAATAACCTTTTTTGGAGATATACTGATATCAATTTTATATGTTGAATTTTGACCTTTGAACTTTTGGTGTAATAAAACGTTGTATATGTCGTTATAAAGTTAATATCTTTGTTTTAAAAATTGAACTAGAAATCTACCATTTATATTTTAGTAGTTGCTACCAATTAAAATATAACTTTGTCAAGTTTTTAAATTTTTTAGATTTTTCAATCGTCATATTTTATGAACCGGAAAGAGAAATGGGTCTAAAACCTTATTTGAAAAACACTTCTAATGGTCAATACCAAGGTAGATTAAGAAGGTAACGACAGCTCTACAGCAACTAAAACACCAAAAAAACCCATGTATTTTGTTTTTGCATTGTCATCTCTTATGTCATTTCACATGTTTCTTTACAAAAAAAAAAAAAAAAAAAAACAATTCATGTAGTAAAAAGAGATGAGAAAGACGCAATAACACAAAAGTAAGCAAAAAAATGTAAACATAAACAACAATTTGACATTTCAAATTACAAAACATATTGATTTCAAAAAGATAACAAATTCTCAGCTGTTTTAATGTCGTTACCTTCTTAATATACCTTGGTCAATACTTTTAGCATAGCATGGTACAATAATATCAGGTAACAGTATCGCTACAACAAATACAAGGCAACAACAACTGTAATTTTTGTTGGTTTATTTGTTTTCTTAATGTCAAAAAGAAGAAAACAAAAAGCAAAACAAAATATATAAAAAACAAAGCACGTTTATATTACATTGGGGCCTCGATTAACCGGCAACGTATATTTTATAATTGTTTTCTTTTTTTGCATCGATTATTCGTGATTACCTCTATTCGGGTTTCTAAGCATAATTTATTTCATTGGTTTTCATTCACAATATGAATAAAACAAAAAAGGGAGTTCGTTTGAATAAGTCAGAGAAAGGTAAACTCCAAATTTACTTTATTCATGAAAAACTAGTTAAGAAAAATAAGAATTTGAAAAAGAAGAAACATATGATATTTTTAAAAAACTACGTAAAATTAAACCTTTATGTATTGTTCATGTTCTTAAAAAACTATTATTTTTCCTTATATAATTCAAAAATTTATATTAAATCCTTGAATAACTGAATAATATAAATAAAAAATGTTACTCAATTAACCGCGAATATTAATTATTTAGATTGCTTTCGGTCCCGACCATTACGGATAATCGAGGCCTCAGTGTAGTTAATATAAACAAACTGTAAATGTAAACAAAACATAAATATAAACAAAGCGTAAGTGTAAAAAAATTTTGACAGAAATATTACAAAATTGAAAGCAGCAAAAAATTATCAGCTGATTTTATACTGTTACCTGATATTATTGTACCATGTAGCATCCCAATAAACCTTAGAACGATATGATAGCGGAAACGATATCATATTAGGTGCCGATTATAATATCATATTGTATTGCAGAAAACGATTTATTATGATATTGATATTTCGAAATATTTCGTTTTAATAAAATAAAAAAAAAATATCATTTGGAAAAAACTTCAAATAAAAATAAAAATTTTTCAACATACAAAAACAAGCTGGGAATCAAATACAAAAAATTCAATAGTTTACAGATTATTAGTGATAAAACCAAGTTTTTTAGGTATTTAATTGCAGAAATATGTATGTGTCCAAGGAATAATCATATGTATTTGCAAATGTTGTTGATAATATTTGCATAAAATATATCATGTATGATGATTTTTATATCTTTTTATATATTTATTTAGGATTTTTTCTCATTTTAGCTGATCATGGTTCTTTTTATATTATTATATTAATTATATTTAGTATATTTAAATGCAAATAAACATAATTTTTAGTATTCAATAGCGTTCAGAACAAAATTTGGTTCATGACGATTTTACTATCGTTAATTTTGGAAATAACGATACCGAAAACGATATCATAATTTTATGGAAAAACGATATCATAAGGAAAGGTACACTTTAGTCCGTAAAAACTATCGTTATAGACTCGAAAACGATTATCACTAGTGATAGTTTTTATCACCTAGATGATATCGTTTCGATATCGTTATAATATCTTTTGGTTTATTGGGATAGTATAATTCATAATATAATTATAAAGTATACTCGTAAGAACAGCTGTTTTACAATTTTTTCGTTGACAAACCTCGCGGAACTGTCAAATTGTTTTTGTATTCCTATGCAAATTTTTTTTCGAGTTTTTTTTTACTCTTCCTCTCCTTTATTCTCTCATTTTCTGCTCATACACCAACAAAATACAAGCAATTGTTGTTTTTGTAGATGTGCGAGCACTTTCTTTACATCTAAGATGACGTGGACCCACATTTGGGAACCAATATGCTCTATAAGACGATGCGAAAACTAGGAAATAAAAAGTTATGTTCACATTTCAGCCGGCTAACAGTCGATTTTGAGTCGCCGCCGTCAATTTTTAGAAAAACCGCCGCCGCCGTTAAAATCCTTCGGCGCAGGTATCTGGCTGTCATTTACGATGAAAAAAACCCAATAAGAAAGCAAGAAGAAGCAATTTTTTCATACGTAAATATTTTAACAAATTGAAGAAAAGTGAATACTATTTTAACACGTTAAAACAAACAAAATTATATTTATTATAAGAAATTTCAACAATTTAAATACAAAATAATACAATGCATATGAAATAAAGTGAAAAAAAAAAAACAATTAAATATAGTAATTTACAAATAGACAAACGAAATTACAAGAGGAAAAAAAGTGTACGAAGAAAAAACAAGAACAGAATAGAAGAAAAAAATGTCATTTGTGCGTACGGCAGCAGCAGCAGGTGCTGCCACGGCGGGCAGTGCAGAATCGGTGCAAAAATTTGTCGAAGCTTTACAGTCGGACTTCAAAACATTATCATTGGAGACCAAAAAGAAATATCCACAAATAAAAGAGGTAAACTACTTAAATATGTGAAAGAATAAATCAATCTTAAGATAATGAATGAATGATTTATTTCTTAGTGTGCGAGTGCTGCACCCAACAATTAAAATAAATTATTTAATTAATGGGTTTTTGTTTTTGGTTTTATATACTGTTTTCGTATAATAAAGGAAGGGGTATTGTGTTGTTTTCTTGTTAGGGTTGTTAAGTGTAGCTTCTGGGACCCACCAAATCTGTTGGTTGAAGGCAAAAAGTTTTGCCGATTTTTTTTATTATTCGTAATATGCTAATGACTTTGGCGTGTATTTTATTTAATTTATAGTTTGTAGTGCAATATCAATTTAATATCAATATATTTTGTTTAAAACAAAATATTTGTTTAATGAATGCTGAATATAGGGTGTATATTTATATTAGTTTTTGAAAATTTGAAATTTTCTTAAATTTGTGTTTTTTGTTAAATTTTATTTTTTTTTATTTATTTGGTTTTTTTTCTATTTAGCGATTTTTTATATAGCCTTTTTTCTCTCGTTTTGTCATTTTTTCGTTTTAGTTTTTCGGGCATGTCACAGAAAACCATTCCGATCGAAAATGGAATTAATTCCGTACTTTGCTTCCTCAAAAAACATAAAACGAAGAAATTTTTTGGAATGAAAGTGGAATTAATTTTCGCTTGTATTTATTGTATTATCAACATTTAAAATCAAATTTTTTAAACATTAATTTTGTTTTGCACTGCATAACCATGCAAATTTAAATTCGAAAAAACAATCTGTTAATATATTTTTAAATTAATAGAATTGATCTTAATCTGAAGAAGTAAAAGAAAAATCGATCGAATTTTTAAATACGGAATTAAAACCATTTCGTTCGAAATGTGTGACAGGCCTATTTTTTCTAGTTTTCCGTTTATAAATGCAAAATAATACGAGTTTAAACAATTGAACTCTTTTTTTTCTTCAAAAAATCTAAAGCAGATAATAAAAATTAAAAACTCTGTTGGTTATTTTTTTCATTTGCCGGGTACTCATTTACCTCCCTAATTCACCAAAAATCGTAAATATTTCCTATACTATTTATCCGATTGCAATATTTGCATTTACAAAAACAAAATAAAAATAATATGAAAGTATCATAAACACAATTTTTTAAGTATTTTGTAATTTCTTGTGCAAAAAAAAAAAAAAAATTTTCGTGGAAATAAATTTTAATAGGAGGCCTTGGGCCGGGCGGAAGGATTTTTAACTCTGTGGTATGTCCAAAAGCGGCTTCGCTAACGTAATTCTTCCTTTTTACCCAACTTTTTTTATAACGAAAATTTTTTTGATACGAGTTTCTTAGGGAAATTCGATTTTCAAAGCCCTATAACTTCCAAAATATTTATTTGCGGCCATACATTTTTACATCGTTATATTCAAATAAATCGGAGCTGAATTAGGGTGGTCTATTTATACCATTTGCCGATTTCTTCCGTTCTAATTTTTTATTTTGGATTTTTTTAACTTTGGAGTTTTTTTCGTTTTTGCGATTTTATTCACTTTGGCGGTTTTTCGTTTAATTTTTTTTATCTTTTAGGCGATTTTTTCGTTATGGCATCTTTTTTTTAATTCTAGGGTCTTTTTCTTTTGCATTTTTTTTAAAATTTTTTTCCTTATTTATGATTTTTTCCATTTGGGCGAATTATTTATTCTAGCATTTTTTTGTTCTAGTTTTGTTTTTGTCGTTGTTCTTTCGTATGGCCTTTTTTATGTATATTAGCGGCTTTAGATAAGTTTTTTTTTGTGTTTAAAAATAGAATCAATAAAAACCTGAGAATAACTTATTTGAGCCCCAAAAATTTTATAATAAAAACCATAACAGTTACGGACCCTGATTTGAAATTAACAGAAATAATTTATTTAACATAAAAATGTGCATTTGCTAAAAATAAAAGTTAAGACAAAACACCTTTTCAAATTCAACTCAAATTGTTTGCTTTTGCTGCTTTTTTTTCTTAATGCACAAGAAAATTAATAAAGTCTTTCTATTTTTATAATTTTAAAATTGTACTAATAATCGCAATTTTAATAAATTTGCAATATATTCGTTGGGGGAAGCTAGTTCCTATGCGCATTTCGTCTGTTACTTTACCCATCCCATCAGGAAAACTATCCCAATAGTTCTAGAAAAAATAAGATATGTATATTAGAGAATAATAGCTACTATAAAATATCAAAATTTAAACATATTTTACATTTTGTTGATCAGTCTATACTTACCACTGAATGAAAAAAAAAAACTTTAACTCACTGTTTTTATTCCATTACAACTTGTCTAGTTTATTTTTTAAATAACATATGACTGGCATGAGAAATAAAATAAAAGGGAGTTTAATAATGTGAGTCGCTCTTTTGATTAAGAAAATACATTTTTTAAAGTATATTCTATTATTAATATGAGATATATGCTGTTTTTGTTGTTTTATCGTTTTTCTGATAT
Source organism: Protophormia terraenovae (assembly GCA_951394005.1). Classification (NCBI taxonomy): domain Eukaryota; kingdom Metazoa; phylum Arthropoda; class Insecta; order Diptera; family Calliphoridae; genus Protophormia; species Protophormia terraenovae. The sequence continues at coordinate 88,774,902 of OX596074.1, forward strand.
TTTTTATGCGTTTTTTTTTTTAGATTTTTGGTTTAGGCGTTAATAGTTTAATTTTTTTTCTTGGGAGATTTTTTATAATTTATTTTATAAAATTTGCAGTATTTATGGGCATTGTTATGTAAGCATTTTTTTAATTTTTCTTTTTTCCTTTAAATTTATTATGTAGAATTATTCCTTTCCTTCGTTATAACTATAAATTAAAGTGTGTCCTACCGAATAACTACCTCAAATCTCTTGGTATTAGCCATAAAATCTTCAGCTTACTTATAATTATGTCCATAACAAACAACTTTAACTATAACATATCATAAATAATTGATTTTATTTGTGTTTTTTGTTTATCTTCTTTTTTTATTTTGTAATGAGGGCTTTTACCAAGTATTTGCCTTAAGTTATTGACACAATTTCTACTTAGTTTTCTTTAACATTTTTTTTTCTTGTTAACATGTGTGTTTGTATTTTTTTCTTACAGTCCTGTGAAGAAGCAATTTCAAAATTATCATCGGCCGGCTCGAATCAACAACAATCTGTTTATTATACTGTCAATCAAATCCTATACCCTTTGGTTCAAGGATGTGAAACGAAAGATTTAAAAATCATTAAAGTGAGTCAGAATTGCATAAAAAACAAGCAATACACATGGTCTTATCTTATCTTAAATATTTAATAATCAATTTTTTTATAATTATTATTTTTTTTTTACTTTTGCTCTAGTTTTGCTTGGGTATGATGCAGCGTCTTATCACCCAGCAGGTGGTTGATCAAAAAGGTGCACGCTATATAACCGATGCTTTGTGGATGTTAATGGAACACAATATTGAAGAAGTTAAAGTTTTACAAACCATTACCTTGCTGCTCACCACCAACACTGTTGTACATGGTGATACTTTAGCTAAATCATTGGTTTTATGTTTTCGTCTACACTATACAAAAAATTCGACCATAGTTAATACTGCAGGAGCTACTATACGTCAATTGGTATCTTTGGTTTTTGAACGTGTATATTTGGAAAAAGATTCTTTAACTTCGTTGCAACAAAAAGATGCAGCTGGTAATGTGGTGGAGATAGATGTTAGCGATAATAGTGTTACTGGTGTGGGAGGAAATGGAGCTCCACATGAAATGACCACATTTGCTTCGGATGCATTCTTTTTGTTTCAGGTGAGTTGCAAGAAAAAATAAAATTAAAAAAAATCCCCTTATTATTGTTGTCATTCTACTTTGATAAAATGGTTTTTAATTTATCGTTATTTTATATAATTTTTTTGTTGTAAAAAACACCTTTTACTTTATTTTTTGCTTATCAGTTGTTGTTTTTTTTTATTATAAATACATACATACATTTATTTATTTTATAATAAAATATGTATTAGAAATGTAATATTTTTTTCTTTTTTGTTGATAGTAAACGTTTAATAAAACTATTTTTTTTTGTTTGCTAATCATTTTCATCATTATACTGCATTTCATCAGAATGCAGAGGTTATGTGTTTGTATAGAATTTTATTAAAAAAAAATTATAGACTTTGCTAATAGATTTCTTTAGACATTTTATTTCCTAATTATCTTATTGGGTTATTAAGTCATTGTTGAGTAATATATATTTAATCAGCGAACTGTTTAATGTTCTTGAATTGCAATTTTTAGGATTATAAATGTCAGTGATACGTTTAAGGTTAGTTGAAAAAAGCAGATGGAAATCAAGAAAAGCTCATTTGGATCCGTCAATGGTTCCATTGTGTTATTCTTAGAGATCAAGTAATAGCATTAGATATCTAAAACATGGTCCGTATCAGACCAACACGATGCATGTATGAAGGAATAAATGTTTCTAATTTTTTTAGGAAGATCCGACAGAACATGCTCAAATGAACTGCCAAATGTTTCAGTTCTAATTACACTAGTCGACAAAAAATTTTTTTTCGAGCTCCTTCAAAAAAAAAAAAAAAAAAAATATGTAGACTAGATGGAATTCCGCATGCTAAACTCGAATCTGCTTCAGTTTTTTTCCATCAGGTCGGGATTTTTTTTATGGGCGCGTCTAATATTGTGCCCTAAATATACCGATTACTCGAGTATATTTCACTATTACTTGAGAACGGTATGCACGATTTATATAAATGATATACCACGATATGCGGAATAAAATTAGCTTTAAATCACTCTACTATCAAATTTTTATCCGCTCAATAGTTCAGATATTTCGAAAAAAGTGTCATGCAAAATTCAAGATTTCTTTTTTTTAATAAAACTTTTTTTTTTTTTTAAAGTGAAAACCTCAAAAATATTTAAGTTTATCACCTTTATCTCAAAGCTGGCAAAACTACGAGTAAATAAAGCCACGTATTATAAAAATTGATGCACAAATCTTGATTGGATTCACAGTTAAGTTAGGATACCCACGTATACCTATAGCTAAATGGAAATACACTAGTGAGCAAAAAAAAAAAACAAAAACATTTTTTTTTCATCTTAAATAAAAAAATAGGTGGATTAGATGGAATTCAACGTGCTAAATAAGAATCAGCTTTTACTTTTTTCTATCACGCATTGATTTTTTTTATGGGCATGACTACTATGACCCCGTCACACTTGTATATCTCGAGAACAGTTTGTTCAATTAAGATAAATTGAACTTTAATATATAGCGACCTAAATGAATGCAGATTCTTGTTTAACTCGTCAGAATCCACCTAGTCCACCTATTTTTGTTCAAGAAAAAATAAAAAAAAAAAATTCTTTTGGACACCACTGTATTTCTACTCAATTGTATGTAACATGGGTATTTTTACTTAACTGTGAATAAAATTAGATTTCTGCATCAATTTGGAAGATACCTGTCTTATTTTATTTGCAGCATTATAAGCTTTAAGATGAAGATGATAAACTGTAACATTTTTAAGGTTTTCATTTATTAAAATAAATTTTAGTAATAAAAAATTCTAAAATTTTGAACGAAAAAGATTTTTTTGGGCACTTATTTCAAAATAACTTTGAAACTATTAAGCGCATAAGAAAATTTAGTTGATGATTTGAAGATGTTTTTAGTACACATCTTTTGATGTATCACTTATGTCACTCGTACACACCGTTCTTGAGTTATGAAGAAATATACTAAAGTAATGGCCTTACTATGGGCGAAATATTAGACATGCCCATAAAAAAAATTCAGACCTGATGGAAAAAAACTGAAAGCAGATTCGTGTTTAGCACATCAAAATACATCAAGTCCAACTATTCGTCTATGGGGGAGGATTTTTTTGTTGACCAGTGTTATGCTTCAAAATAGATTAAAAATGTCCATTGAATATATTTTAAAAAAATGCACATTGGGGTAAAAGGGATCGAAAATGGCGATTAATTCAGGGAAATGTGATCAATATTATAATATTTTACAATTTTAAGATTTTTTGGTTCGAAGGTTTGGAAAATTATGTATAATTCAGGGAAAGGTGAAACACTGTAATGATCACGTTTATTTTTTATATTTATTAGTAAGTAAAAAATACATTTTTAGAATTATAAGATGTTTTTTGGCAGATGGGTAATGTCTGTCCGTCCGTCTATATATTTGGGTTAAATGGTTCGAAAATGGCGTTTAATTCAGGAAAAGTCGTTATCCGAATTTTGATGATCACGTTTTATTTTTTCTGTTTATTAGTTAGTAAAAAATTTATTTTTTTGGCAGTATTGCAATTTCCGTCCGTCTATACATTTGGGTTAAATGGGTCGAAAATGGCACTTATTTCAAGGAAAAGTGGTATCAATAATTTAATATTTATATTTAGTTTTTATATTGATCAAGAAGTAAAAAAATAATATATTTTTAGAATTTTAAGACTTTTTTTTTAAAAAAGTGTTAATTAATTTTTGCAAACTTGCCAATTCAAAATCGTTTAGTTTTTGACTCAATAAGGATATCACTTCAAATTTTCTTTTTTCGATAGACAATTTAATTCTTTAATAAAATGCAAATAATATAATAAAATTGGTTGAACATGTTATGATATATATAAAAAGACGTCCAACATCTTGCAAAGTTGCGATTGTTGAAATTTTAAATGAATATATATCGAAGAATATATAAGAGAAATAATACATGCAAGCATGTTTTCAAAAGGACTTTAAGGTGATATAAAAATCTTATAAATTGGGTAAAAGCAAAAAATTCGCTGCTGATTAAACATTTTCTATGACATTAGTACCCTATTTGAACCACCATAGCTCCGCTCCTGAAGGGTATATGGGCCTATGTGAAATTTCATTTAAATCCAACCAGCTGATTAGAAGTTACATATTAATTTCTATTCTGCCCCACTGTTTAATGTTTTATAAAGCAAAGAAAATGTCTGCACTTAAGTTGTTTTTTGTATGAAATCTGAAGTTTTTTTTATAATATTAAAGTAGACAATTGTACTATTTTTCAGAAAATTTTCATAACAAATATACTGTAACACTAAAAGTTGCATTCCATGAAAATTGAAAATTAGTGTATTTTAGGACAATTTTCAAAAAAATATTAGCACAAAATATAATTTACAAGTAAGGAGTGAGATCGAAAAAATCTTAACACACATTTTGCCTCATAACTTTTTTCAAAATCAATATTCAAAATTTCTTTTGATCTAGTTATCATGGAAAAATACTTCAGTTATTATTTTTAATAACAACCATGTTAATTTGTCCTTATTTTCATCAAAATAAGTGACGAAAAAAATTTACGTCTTACAAGTTATTAAAAAATCCAAATAGGTCTTACAAATAATTGGCCACAGAGTTAAATGTCTTCCGTAAAACCGTTTCTAATGTTATTAAACAGTATCAGGAGAATTTGATAATTGATGTGAAATCTAGTTCGGTAAGAAAAAAGGACCACATGATATTGGAAAGGCCAGAAAATTGAAGGCATATTGAAAGGAACTCCAAACACATCTGGTAGAAAATCAGCTCAGTTTTCTCAGTGCTTCGACTATTTGGTGCGAAAATTTAAAGCTAATGGGAAAGTTGATAACATATAAAGTTCAAAAAATTCCAAACTGGAATTCTGCAAAAAAAATTATAAGCCAAAAATAGGACTCGAAATTTAAAACCAAATTTTATACAAAAATACTCAAGCTGTATAATTGACGAAGAAACGTAGGTGCTGGCAGAATCTTCGCAGCTTTTGTCTCAAAAATTTTTATTGCTAATGCTCGAGGCAATGTTAAAAATAAGTTTTTAACCCAAAAGCTGAAAAATTTCTTACAAAATTCCTAGTAGAACAAGCTTTTTGCAGTTGCGGCAAAACAGGAAAGTCATTTGATACATTCGGATCTATAAATACCAAAATATGCATAAAGGAATATTGACAAAAAAGACTTCTTCCTTTCGTAAGAGAGCACAACGTGTCCACATATTTTTGGACCCATTTGGTATCATGTCACTTCGGTAAGAAAGCTCTGGAGTGGTACCAAATCAATAACATAGTTTTAGTACCAAGAGAGGTCAATTTTCAAAATTGTCCATAGCTTAGACCAGTGGAGAGATATTGAGCTCTTGTGAAAAGTTGATGGTTCCACTTTAAATTTTTACTTTAAAGGACATTTTATTTAAAATGAATACACTGAAAGTGGATGAAAATTTAATTTTTTACTTTTTTTCAAAAATGTAAAAAAATTTTAACTTTTACAGCTCCTTATAAGAAAACAACACAACCTAGCTTAAAGATTTTAATTCACATTGATGCATAATTTTGTCTATTTTTATTCGGCACCCAACTTTATTACAAAAACTTAAATATCAAAATTCTATTAATCGCCACTTTTGACACATTTTACCTCAACGTGCAATGTATGTTTGGCCCATATGTAATCTATCTAATTGCCCATTAACATTGGAGATTTTCTCTGGGAAAAAACGTTGAAACTTTTATGTTGGCAAAAGGTGTACGAAACAAGCGGGGTATTAAAAGTTGTAACGATAAATGTAAAGGAATTTCGAAGCAAATACAAAATAAAATTTCATAAAATATAATGTTGTGATAATCTTTAATTTAAATAGGGTCTTCAGAATTGTTAATATTGTTTCCTAGAATCTGTACTCTAGGGGTATAACTTTTTCATATTTTTTGGAAATATAAAAATGAAAGTTTGGAAATAAATAATCCCAATGTAACATCAAAGCAACATATGAACACAACGTAGTATTGAAGTAGCATAGAACGTTCATCCATTATGCAAAACAATGTCCACATTAAATTTGAAGTTTTTGTCTTTTAATAATTAAAAACAAAATTTTTCACTTTACCATTTTACTTTATTAATTAAATATTTAAAGTGTATGTACTTTTTTGATGGAGATTTAAAAAAATCTTTTTTGTGGGTGAGGTTTTTATTCCAAAATGACCTGAAAAAATTGTTTTTGTAAATAACACAACATTCGCCATCGCGTGGTGCTAGGTCCAAAATTTGATTATATCCCTACTGTACTCTTTCATAAGAAAATTTCAAAAATATTTTTAAAAATAAGTACTCCAAAAGTTTTTATACCCTACATCACCATAGGTGGGGAGGGTATTATGCGTTTGTGCTGATGTTTGTAACACCCAAAAATATTGGTCTAAGACCTTAATTTATACCAATCGATTTCTGAGTCGATTTAACGATGTCCGTCCGTCCGTCCGTCCGTCTGTCTGACCGTCTGTCCGTCCATGTAAACCTTGTAATCAAACTACAGATCGCAATTTTGAACCAAAATGTATGAAATTTGGTACACAGGTTTCCTTTGGTCCAGGGACGAAGCCTATTGAAATTGGTTATGATCGGTCCATTATTTCACCTAGCCCCCATACAAATGTCCTCCCGGAAAAGGGTTTAACGATTATATATCCCTTAAATATAGCAATATTTTAATGAAATTTGGCACATATAAGTTTCATATAAGTCCAAATAAGTGTGGCGATTTTTAAAAAGATCGGTCCATAATTACCCATAGTTCCCATATAAACCCCTTTTCAGAAAATCACTTAACGGGCATAAATCCCATTAAAATGTTAGTATCATGTTAATATTCGACACAAATATGTTTTATATGAACATAAATGATAGTGCCAAATTTTATAAAGATTGGTCCATAATTTACCAGAGCTCCCATATAAGGCCCCATTTCGGGAATCACCCAAAAGTGAATAAATTCATGTAAATGTCAGCATCAATGTAATATTCTGTATTCGTATGTTTTATTTTACATTTATGAGTATCGGTCCACATTTGACTCCAAGTCTAATAAAGGACCCCGCCCGAATACCGTACACAATGGTGTAGGGTATCATATGGCTTGACCGACTATATCTTTTTCTCTCGTTTTTTTTTTTTTTTTTGTAAAATATGGAAATATATTACAAATTTCTATTAATTATTCTTTGGAATGAAGTATGTCCTATCCCGTAATCTATCCTAAAAATCTCTTCTAAAATCAGTACAGATTCATATGAAATTTAATTATTTTTTTTAATACTCCAAATGTTTTTTGGTAAAAAATTAAAATAGTTTACAAGTAAACATGAAAAGTCTTTTAAAACGAGCTATCTTCAATCCCGTAACATTAGATTTTTAATTTTTCTAAAAATGCATCCCAAATTCAGTACTGTTTCATATGAAAATTTTGTATAAAATTCCCCAAATGTTTGGTGAAATACGGATATAGATAATAATCTATATCGTTTGAATATTCTTTAGATTAAGGTATATCTCGAGATATGACTGTCAAGATATTTTAGAAGTTGTCAAGTAACAAGTTCAAATGTAATTTGTTTTCAATTTGTAAGTTGAAAACAATTTATAGTTATGAAAATTTTTTATAGCGATAATCCCGAAGTATATTTTTATATTTTAGAGAATCCAATGTCATCTGCTTTATTACAACCTGAAAGTACAAAATGTACATAATTACACAGCATAATGTCTGAGATATATAGTACGAATCGTTTTACAATAGAGAATTGTTTTAAATCTAAAAAAAAAAAAATTTCAGAACAAATTGATTACAATATGTTATACATCGATGTCTGTTTCCTCGAGATTTATTTAAAAGCTTTTAAAACACATTCCTTTATAACAAAATTTTTAATGCCGAAAAAGTAATATCAAAGAATATTAAAATATTTGTATTGAGTCAATACAAATAAGGTGTTCTATATGTTCTATTTATTTTTTTAAATAACAATTGCATAAATCTAATACCGCATTTCTTAATATTTGTCAATGGCACAAACGGATATGCTATGTAAACTCTTATTTTCGAAACAAAATTTAAAACCTATATCTCTATTGTACAGAATATTTTACAAACACACTTCCATATGGGTTTCAAAATATTTTAGTCGGTCAATTGTCAAGTTTTTTTTGGAAATCAATCTCATTTTCAGTAATGTCAAGATATATTACAATTCGAATCTGGCAACCATAGGTAAATCCCATGCAGTAATATAACTACAAAAATTTAGATCTATAAGTGTTTACCGATTGATCTTATTAATCAGATCATTCAATATTGACACAGAGAATATTTTGCAAAAAGGTCTATGGGAACAATAATAGTCTATATTAGAGTTGGGCATAATCGTTCATTTTACTGTTTCGTTCACATCGTTCAAAATTGTAAAATGATTCAGTTCGTTCATTTTGTTCATCGTTCATTTTTTAACATTGATCAGACTCTGAACGATGAGTGTGTGAGTGTATAGAGAACAAATGAAACAGAGTCTGATCGATTAAGGTTTAAATGATGAGATAACAGATGAAACTGAAACAATTGTTTCATTTGTTTCTTAGAACACCATATTAGTAAAAATTAATGGATAAGAATAAATTTAAATTGTTTTTAACAATTATTTATGAAAGTGTAGTAAATATACTTAATTAAGTAAAAATGAACGATATGAATCAAAAATAAAGAACGAATCAACATCGTTCATTTTACTGATTCGTTCAATTGAATCGATTCGTTCATGAACGACACAACTCTAGTCTATATTGTCATAGGTGTTGCCTAGATTTCTTAAGACGGTAGTATTTCTATTACTCCTGCCATTCCATATGCATATATATTGTTGAGTCCAATCGTCGACATAGCACCTATTTGTTTGATTAAGGAGTGCGATCGAAAAAATCTTAACACACGTTTTGCCAAAACGTTCACGAGTTCATAAGTAGTGGTTAGAACTATAAAAGTTATATTTTTTTGAGATATCTTATATAATATCAATTCAATAAAAAAAGAATGAAAACACTAGGATTAACCGTTTCCAAATTAATGAATTTTATATATGTTAAGATTTTTTCGAACGAACTCCTTATTAGATCTACCTTTGATGGTGTTGTACTGAGTGCTCCTGTTATAATGAGCGTCGAACTATGCAGAACTTTGCTTAAGGCCTTATCACTATGTCCAAAAGCCAGACAGTTTGGAGTGCATAAGGTATTTCGCACTATTTGAGATCTTTAGCTCAACCACATTTAGGCACGAATGGGAATAATGGATCTTATGTCTTCGTAAAAAGAGAGCAAAATAAATACTTCCAGGATTAATACTGAAACTACATTCAATATTCCGTCGAATGAGGATATCAAGTAGGCGGTAAGAAATGTTATCTAGATACTTGCCAGACGACCCTACTACTTGTCCGGAAATAAATTAGCCTGTTTGCTATCCTATAGATGTAAGCCGACTCCATAGTAGAATCAATAGTATGCATATGAAGTTGACAATCGACTTACGTATACTTATTCAGTCATTCCATAGTTATTTTGAGTCACATTGTTAAAGTCCCCTTCAATATCAATAAAGTCACCAATACATATTCCTTATGCTCGATTGCATTCTCTTATATCGTACAAGCGAATGTTACGCAGTTTCAATAAATTTGACCTTCACAAGTTGAGAAGCTGATAATAGGTTAGAGTAAATCATCCCAACAAGTTGTAGATCAATTATCTTTCCAATGTTTTTAAGAGTAAGAACAACAGACTAATGGGTCTAAAGTCTTACGTTCTTGTATGGAAGGCCTTATCTCCAGTCTACGATTCAGAGATATTTCTTTGAAATTTAAAATAACAACTTTTTCTTGATTATTTGAAATTAGAAAAACTCCAAGATATTTTGACTCCCCACGCACAGTGTACTTTTTTTTTGGAGGTATGAGAGATAAAAAATCAATAACTATTCAACGGATTAACGTTATTTTGCACAAAATAAACTATCGCTGACAATACAAAAATCATTTCATATTTCCATATTTTGCCTTGTAAAATTACAACAAAAATTATATGATTGTATAATACAGCAAAATTCATTCAAGTATTTTGAATTTTAAAATGTATTGATGAGGATATTGAGTACTACACGACACATACAAAAATTGTTTTTGAATTTAATATTTCGCTAGTGAATAGTAACTAAAGCTAACTTTTTTAAATTTAAATTAAACTTTATTTACACGATATATGTATTATAATTCATAATAATTCAGGAATACGTCTTAAAAACAAAAAAAAATAAAATAATGACTAAAAGTGTTGGCTCATCACAATACGACATATAGCTTAAAATTCAATAAAAGCTTAAATTTTCGAACTTTTTCAATAAAAACTTTAAAAATTCTTATTTCTTGGTTATTTTAGTAATTTGTACTACCTCCTTTATTAGAGATAACTTCAAAAAATGCGTTTGGAATTAAGTCATAAAGGCTTTTTATGTAATCCAAAAAAATCGTACTCCACGCTTTGTTAATGGCTTGAATTAGGTCGGATTTTGTTTCATACTGTTTCCCAGATTTATACACTTTACGAGCCAACCATCCCCATACATTTTCCATTATATTTAAATACGGGGATTATGGCGGCCAATCAAGTAATGTCACATTTTGTTTTCTAATCCAGTTTTTAACCACATTTGCAGTATGAATAGGTGCATTATCATGTTGATATGTCCATGATATAGAGCTAAAAATATTGAAAAAATGGGGAAATGCTTTTTCCAGAACAGTAATATACGAATTCGCGTTAATTTTTGAAGTAAAATATTGCAAATCGCTTGTTCCATAGTAGGAAACTGAACCCCAGACCATCACACCTCCAGCACAGCTATGATGACGCTCCAAATAAATTTTATCTTTTCGCAAATCGTGAAAATAATAACTGTAGCCATCTGGTCCTTCTAAATTGATTTTTTTTCATCGGAAAATACTGCTCTGTGCAATTGTTTTGATATAATTGCTGCTATCTCAAAAACTACTCAAGATACAGATCCCAATAAGGTTTCAAATAATTGGTATTGGGAGCACCTTTAAAATGGCATTCCACATTTTTTATAAAGTTTAAAGGCCATTTGTTAAACCTTAAGTCTTGGTAAGCTATATCTCGAACGCTATTTTGAACATTTTGCCAAAATCCGTATGTTAATACAGATTTCCTATACTACTTAAGTTTTTAGAATAGAGAGTTGCCTGGATGCTGAGATATTTGAAAACTTAGTGGCAGGTAAATAAAACATTGTATTTTGGAAAAAAATATTTGTTTTATCTTTAAGACTTTTTTTACCAAAATACACTTTTCTAAATGTTTTTTGTTTTCGATTTTGGTATACGCCTGTCACGTTTTTTCTCTCACTCGAACAAATTGACCCACCCTAATATTATGTTTGGATAACATGTTGTTTTCCTTTAAATCTATGAAATTTTTTGGAAATACCTTAAAATAAAATCCTCATGTCTCTCGGCGGGAGCTAGGTTTTCATTTTAGACCCATACTTTCTTTGGGTAATTTCCTTAGAATTTTATGTAGATTTCGATTTTGCTAGACGCCTGTCACGTTTTTTCTCACTCGAACAAAATGACCCACCCTAATAAATATCAAAAAAAAAAAAAAATCTTTTGTTGCTAATAACTGCAGTAGTAAATAAATTTGGCTTGTTTAAATGATTTTATCACCATAGAACAAAAAATTTTGCTTTTCAAATAATTAAATATAAATATAATTTCTAAATGATGTTCAAACAACGCTCTTCTCCAATAAAACCGTTATAAAAGAGTGATGTGGTTTCAATATTTTTAACGTGTCTGTTGTGATTCGATGACCTTAAAAACAATATTTCATTATTTATATATATATACTGCAAATTTATAAAATTAAATGGTTATCTTATAGGGTATCCAATCGATTAACCGTCATTCGGTTATCCGGTTAATTTTTGTCGATTAACTGTCCGAATAATTTAAAACTGTCCATTTTCGAATAACGAATAAACCGAGTAATTTGTGTCGAATAACCGGTTAACCGAAATGTAGTTTTCTCGAGTTATAAATTAGAAAATTTTTTATTTTTATGATAAATTTTTGTATACTACATCTTTTTAAGAGGTCTATTACATTCCAGTAAAAATAAATAAACATAATTTTTAGTGAGGTAATTTTTCTTCTGCTTTAGAAGTAATAAAACAGGATTCAATATATATAGAAAGATTTAAACGAATTGTTCTGCTATAAGACGTTGATATTCGGATGTTATTTTTCCAAAAAAGATAATAACTGAAACAAATGACAAAGCAATGTAACAAAACAATGTTATGCAATTTTCTTTATTAAAATAATAATAAAAATTAAAACTAATTTCCTGGAGTCGATAAAAAAATTTGGATGTTCATTGCAATTTTACTCAAAATGGTGAATATGGCATGACATAAGACAGATATCAAAAAATTTGGATGTTTTTTTTTTGGGATAGAATGTTTTATAAAAGCGTCAAGCGTTATATCTTCATAAATAATTAAACTTGTATCAATAGAAATTCTTAAACATTACTTTGAGTAAAGTAAATTCAAAGTTTTACAATTCATAATACTTTTAATTATCATCTCCTAAATGCACCCAAAATATATTAATATAGACTCGTTTAATAAATTATTATTCTTACACGGAAAATATACTTACATGAAAAATATATTAAATAAAGCAGAATAAGTAGAATATTTTATAGTATTAAGGTACGGTCACATTAGGGAAACATTTGACTGAAACTCATAAATATTTCTTTGCCGTAATGTGACCATAAAATATTTTTGTGTGGCAAACAACAAATCAGCTGATTTTGGGCAAACAAAATTATTTGATAGCAAACAAAAATACTCATAATGTGAACACAATGTGACCACATAATGGAAAATATTTTCCCATTTTTTGAGCAAATAATTATTTGAACTTACAAAATTTTTGTAAGAGAAAACAACATCAAATAATAGTTGTATCGAGCCATATTTACTATTGAATTTAAGGGTGCCAAAAATCATTTTATGCATTTTATGATATATCTAATGTTTTTCAGTATCAGCTATATTTCAGGACGATATAGCAATATTATACCGACCATCTTCTAAAGATATTTACTCTTCCTTTGCATGTATTGTCAAGAAATCTATTCTGATCCAAGTGCAAAATTTTCAGTGAGGCAAAATGGGTAAAATTACAATGAAAAAAAAAAAAAAAAATGAAAAGACTTCGGGAACATACTTAAGCATATCAAAGGACTGTCCCTACAAGTTGGTGCATAAAAATGAGCGAGATATATGTATGCAAAAAATTGATTTTTGACACCTTTAACCGCAGAGCGATAAAGTAAAATTGTAATGATAACTTACCAACCATCTTCTAAGGATATTTACTTATCGTCTATTGCATATATTGTCGAAAAAACTTTTTGTGGTTCAAGTAAGAGTGTCCAAAAATGTAAAATTTTCAAAGAAGAGCAAAATTACAATAATAAAATGAAAAGACATCGGGCACATACTTGAGCAAATCAAAGGACTATCCCTACAAGATGGTACATACAAATTTAGTTTAGCAAAATTGTTGCAAATTTTATATTGTATAGATGATGTAGTAAAAACACGTATGATGCATAATAAGCGAGATATATTAAAAGAATTGATTTTTGACACCTTTAACCGCGAATTACCCGTGTAGCAAAACGTGATGTGGCTTTTGAAGTATGACGACGTTATTTTGTCAGTGCCGGTTATTTTGCGACAGTATGAACTAAATTCGTCCAGTTTGGGGGTGGATGAGGTAGACTTGGGACAAACGGTTCAAGCCGGGATCGTTTTAGTAGATGGAGAGTGGTGGTGAGGTCGCTGCTAAGGTTGCTAGTGATTCAGGTGAGACGAAGGGTGCTGCTGCTTCCTCTGGCTAAGCTGCCGAAAAGACGCGTATAACGAAGCTCCCTAGGAAGGTCACCACGTCGGTTGATGGTGACGGATGGGTCGGCCATATAAAGAAGATCACGGAGGTTTAGGGAGGTGGTGTTTAAGAAGTCGCTGGTTGACCTTCCAAAGAAGGTACGGAAATGAGGCCTTCTTGATGAGGCTCAGTGCTTAAAATGAGCGGCAGCAGGTGGATCTTAACGTTCTAGATGCTGGTGGTATTGGGGGCAACACACATGCACGTGAACAGCCTATGCCGATGGCTATGCCATTATCTTACATTTTCTTCTTCCTTTCCTAAAGAGCTCTACATTACAAATCAAAAAATTTTCATTTTCTTTATTATATTTTCAATAAAAATAATTTTATTGTTTTAGACAGTTTGATGAAATAATTTTGAAGACAAATAATTTTTCAAATGTGACCGATGAGAAAACATGTTTTCCTATTTGCCAATTTGACTATATTTATTGTCTATTTGAACAAACAAAAATGGGAAAATAAATGTGAGTAATGTGACCATAAAATAAATTTCATATTGCTTTGAAAAAATTTTGTTTACCTTCGGGCAAACTAATTTGAAACAAACATTTCCCTAATGTGACCGTACCTTTAGTATTAAAATTTGTCGCACAAATAGGAAAAAATAATTACGAAATGATAAACTTAAAAAAAAAATTTGATCTTATATCATGTTTCTAAGTAACTATTTAAATAGATTAAAAGCTATAATTTGTGTAATTTATATGTTTATGTATTACATGTATAACAAAGTTTATTCCGTTAATCGAATAATTTGTCAATAATCGGTTATTAACCGATCAACTTTTAACCTCGAATAATTATTTGTCGAATAATTGGATACCCTATTATCTTACCATGCAATGTATCATGTACAGATAGATTCCAAGATTTTAACAAATTATATAAATCCATATGAAGTTTGTTATCCATTTTTAGTAAATGCTTTTATAAAAAGATTTCAGTTGTTCTTTTCCACCGTAAAATTTCTGTTTACACAAAAAACAACTTATTTTCACCATGATCTTACCTTTATATTTTTGTAAATTAATTAGTTATTATTTTATTTGCGTTATTATTATTAAGGAAAAAATTTTTATATTTTTGACTTTGAAAAGTAATGACTACTTATTTTATTTAATAAAATTATTAGAAAATTATATTCTGATTATTGGAGAAACAATTAGAAAAATAATTAAAATATTTTTAAATTTCTGATTAATATTTTTATAGAAAATTTTTAGTAAAAAATTTCTAGATGAGTTTTTTCATCAGAACATTCAAATTAGCCTCAATTAAAGCACACAGATTAAATGGTTATTTAGTTATTTTTTGATTTTATGTACTTTTTTATGGTACTCGTATGTTAATAGGTAATTTTCCCTTAAAAAGTTAAATTCATAACAAAAATTAATTTCTATGTTTTTACTGATTTTTGACCACTTACACCCTAAAAGAAGTAAGGCAGACGGGGGAGCATTCGCCTCTTTTTTGTTTAAAATGCAGTATTCTCAAATTTTAATAAAAATTATACGATTAAGAACCGAATGTATTATTTGATTAATTTTATAAGAACGAATAAATTATTCGATTAAAACTTTCACACTATTAAAATTTTTTTGTTTAAAAACCTTTAAAAAAAAAAATACATTACAAAAAAAGCAATTTTTTACTTAAAAAATCGAATAATTTATTAAAAAAAATAAATAAATAATTTTAAAAACCTTAATTTTTGTAACAAGCATTCGAATGAACATATAAACATAATATTTAAGGAGTGTGATCCAAAAAATCTTAATTTTTTTCGGAAGAAATATTTACAATTTTTTTTGATCTAGTTTTCATTGAAAAATATGTCAGTTAATATTTTTAATGATAACCATGTTGATTTGTTGTAAGTTTGATCAAAATGTGTGACGAAAAGGAAGTAAGGACTGCGCACGAAAAAATCCGTGCATGCAAATCTGCTTATAGAAACTAAACCAGTGGGCGAATTTTTTTAAAGTGATTTTTTTATTAATGACTGTTATGTTTAAGTTCGAAAAATAAAAGAATAAATTAGTTCCTGTTGGTTTTTAAGGAAATATCTGATATTTTTCAGAATTATTCAAATTAAAGTTTTTATTGTGTTTCGGTCACTTTTTTGCTCGAATAAGTCCACTTATTTTTAGACTCCGTTTCATTTTATGCTGAGCTTTTAATGTCCTTAAAATTATTTTTTACTAGAGTCCAATATCTTTCAATTGCATGGATTAGCCTCTATCGGTACAAACTCTTACAATTTCTTTGTTACAACTCCATTGTTTTGTTGTTGTAATGAGAAGAAGCGGGAATAGGCCAGAAAGCAGAGGATATACTGAATTTTATTAGGTAAGGGAGAAGTCTTTTCCAAAGGCACTCATTCTCGTAAATTTCTGTGTTAATGCAAACATATTTTAAGAATGAAGTTCCTCATTCCAGCGTATGCATATGACTTCCCAATTCAAAAACTCTATTGGAAATTTTGATTTCTTTGATACACGAAATTTTTCTGCAATAATCCCTCTTGCATCTGCCACATAGAATCCCTGGTTAGGAAGTTGAAAAAAGTCACCTTGTACGAACGTTTCACCGTCTACTATACAGAAACAAAATTTCTGAAAAAATTCGTCTGAGGAACTTTATTTTTTACCTCCAGATTATTGCTTGCGTTTCAAATAGGATTTTTTTCTTACTTTATAAGTCTTCATGCTAGACTTCCTTTAAAATTTTCTGATAAAGATTCAAAGCAATTAACTTTTTGTGACACTTTTCTTTCTGAGATGAGGTGAATTTCTCTCAAAATCCTTTCTATTTTGCCTGAGTCCTACAGCCTGAAGATATTATTTATCTTCCACTACCAGGTTACCATTCAGAGATCATGACTCCTTTGTATAATATTATGACCTAAGAAACTGTATTCTTCAGCACAATAGCCTTCCTTGCAATTATTATATATTTATATGACCAATGTAAGATTTCATGAAAAATTTGAAATATGTGTTTAAGTGTTTTTTGTTAAACTTCCATTTTAAGAAAAACCAATTTTGCTATTACCATGAAACTTAGCACATGGCAAGTGAGCATAATGGCAAATACAAAACAGTTAACAGAATTATTAATTTTTCACCACATCAAAAGTTATAAGCCCAAGAGCATGCACGGATTTTTTTTCGTGTGCAGTCCTTATATAAAGAAAAAAAATTTTTATTAACGGATCTTTGAGAAAAAAGTGAAAGAATTGAACTATATTTTTGTTAAATAATTGACATTTTTCACACTAATTTCAGAGTGCTGACTTTGAATATTTTTCATGTCTAGACGCATTGAGATAATTCAAAAATTCTTTTAGCATATTATTTTGAAATACATATATAATAAGTAACAAAATATTTTCAAAAATTTTTACCTCATATACCTCAGGACTTATTCCTGAAAAACGAAAGAAAGTCCAGGCAAAAAATCAAAAATTCAAAATTCAAGTGTAAATATCTTTTTAACTGTAAGAGAAAACTTAGGTTATTAAGCTATTTCTCCCCTTAGGTCCTCCCCTACATCTCTTCCATATACTTCAATTTAATCCAACCAGTAGCTTAGGAGATACAGATTTATTACCAAAAAATTTGCGTTTGACCCCACTGTGCGTTGGCAGCCAGCCAACCAGATAAACGGTTGGATATCGTCAAATCGACTTGAAAGTGATTCTGAATCGAACGGTATACTTTAAGCAGACGGTCCAAAGATTTTTTCTGTTCGTTGGAATCATCAGCACTAACGAATAATACCCCAAACAATTATGGTGGTGTAGGGTATAATAATAACAACTTATTATTATTATTATTATTATTATTATTATTTTTTTTTTTTTGTAAAGAATATTGCTCTAAAATAATCTTTTAAAACAAATGTTCGAATAATCACGACATATACAAGATCCGGGATGAATAATTCTCCGGTAACAATATAGGATTTACTTAAATTTACTTAAATGAGTCTGCTTCTAATTTCTTTTAAACTAATTAATCTAATAATATCGATATTAAATATTGTAGAGTTTGTTACATAATAAGATTGGTTCATTATAAAACAAATTTATAAAATCTCAAAAAAATCTTATTAAACAAATCTTATTTAACAAATTAATTTTTTTTTTCAGGATCTCGTTCATTTGGTTAATGCCGATCCCCCGCTATGGCTGGTGGGCATGAATGAAATGACCCGTATTTTTGGCTTAGAACTCCTTGAAGCTGTTCTCACCAATTTCAGTGCTGTATTTCATGAAAATCGTGATTTCCGTCTGCTACTCAAAGAACGTGTCTGTGCTTTGGTCATAAAACTCTTTTCGCCCAACGTTAAACATCGTTCATTACCAACACAAAATACCAATGGCAATGCCAATGCAGCAAATGATAAACCTTACTTTCCCATTAGTATGCGTTTGCTAAGATTAGTGGCGATTTTAATACAAAAATATCATACCATTCTAGTGACAGAATGTGAAATATTTCTATCGTTGATTATTAAATTTCTAGATCCTGATAAGCCTCATTGGCAGCGAGCTTTAGCTTTAGAAGTTATACATAAATTGGCTACAAAACCTTCGTTGGTTGCATTCTTTTGTAAATCATATGATTGTAAAAATCATGCCACAAATATTGTGCAAGATATGATAACCGCATTGGGTACTTATGTGCGTTATTCTTTGATTAATTCAGCGGCATGTAAGTGGAATTTTTAATAGTTTCTTGTATTTTTTTATTTGATTTTGTTTGGTATTTGTTTTTTAGTATTAAATGGCCAACAAAATGGGGCCCAACAATTGAATTCTTTGACCGCTCATAATTCTAATAATCAATGTGGTTTTGTTTTTCGTGGAGCTTATATGCCCTTGGTAGCCACTTTTGCTCCGGGTTTAGCTAAAGCAGTTTAGTAAGTATTTTTGGGAGTGATGTAAAAAAAGGGGGATCTTGTAATTTGTTCATTAATTTTAGTTTGGAAATGTTGGATAAACTGGAGGCTCCTAATATACCCGATAGTTATGGCATTTCTGTAGCTTATGCCATACTCTTGGATATAACACGTTCCATAGGAGGTGTAATACAACGTACACCAGAAGTAGTAAGTAAAGCGAAATAAATTAGGATTTTATTTGTATTCTTGTTGATGGATTATTTCTAGCATCCTACACACAATATGGCAGTTATAACGGAGGAAGAACATAAACCTTTGTGTGTGCAATTAATAAATTCCAGCTGGTCTGGTTTATTATCAGCTTTTGTACCGTTAGTTGATGCTTCTATCGATGAAGCCACCACCGATAATATTTTAAAAGCCATGCAAAATTATGCCGCTCTATGTGGGATTATGGACTTACTAAGTCCTCGTGATGCTTTTATTATGGCCATATGTCGTGCCTCATTTCCTCCCCACTATGCCATGTCCATATTTGCCAACAATCCCCACATGGATGTGGATTTACGTTGTCATACACGATCGAATAGCCAAGATTTAAATAATCAATTTATGAGCACTTGTCAGGATACGGGAGATTTCCGTCAACAAATTGTGGCGGTGGGTACTCCATTGCCCAGTGCTTCTTTGCCTCATAGTGTCATGCAGGCTCCAGTTATGTTAACTACGAAAAATTTACAATGTATGCGTGCTATTTTATTTTTGGCTCATAGCAATGGCAGTATTTTGGGCACCTCTTGGCATATTGTCTTGCAAACACTACAGCATTTGGTATGGATATTGGGTCTTAAACCCTCTACCGGTGGAAGTTTGCAAGCATTCCCTAAACCTGCTGTAGAGGCCAATGTAGGCATACAAACAGCTGTTATGGCTGATCTACCAGTATTATCACAAATGTTAAGTCAACTATTCGAATCTAGCCAGTATTTGGATGATGTGGCTTTACATCATTTAATCGATGCCTTGTGTAAATTGTCCCATGAAGCCATGGAATTGGCTTATGCCAATAGAGTAAGTCTAATATTTTGCTAATGATTCAGTAAAACTCTTAATTACGGGTGATTTTTTCTTTCAGGAACCTTCACTATTTGCTGTGGCCAAACTTTTGGAAACCGGTTTGGTTAATATGCCGCGCATAGAGGTATTATGGCGTCCTTTAACCAATCATCTACTAGAAGTATGCCAACATCGTCATATACGTATGCGTGAATGGGGTGTAGAAGCCATAACTTATTTGGTCAAATCTGCTTTACAATATAAACACAGCCAACCCTTAAAGGAAAATATGGTATTGTAAAAGGTTTCTTTTAATTCAAAAATCAAATTAAATTATGCTCCTTATTTTTTCACAGAATTTGCAAACTATGCTTTTAAGTCCACTTTCCGAATTATCCACCGTACCCCATGCCGATGTACGTCAACGCCAATTAGATTGTGTTTTACAAATTTTAAATGGAGCTGGTGAGATTTTATCATTTGGTTGGCCTGCCATTATAGAAATCATAGGCGCTGTTAATGAACATCATGGTGAACCCTTAATACGCACAGCATTTCAATGTTTACAATTGGTTATAACAGATTTTTTAACTGTTATGCCCTGGCGTTGTTTACCCTTGTGTATCAGCACCGCTGCCAAATTTGGCTCACAAACGCAGGAATTAAATATTTCTTTAACGGCCATAGGTTTAATGGTAATTTAAAATTTGCGAGCAAAATAAATATAAATTACATTTATATGTTTCACTTTGAATTTCAGTGGAATATCTCGGATTTCTTTAATCAAAATCAAGACAAATTAATGTCAACACAAGTAGATGATTCTGCTATATTACCAGATTTTCCTGGTACTGTTAAAATGCCACAATTTGATAAATTATGGATGTGTTTATATGCTAAATTAGGTAGGTTTTCTAAAAGAAAAAAATTATAAAATTAAAATAAATTTAAAAATTTATTGAACTAACAGGAGAACTTTGTGTTGATTCACGTCCTGCTGTGCGCAAATCTGCTGGTCAAACTTTATTCTCTACCATATCGGCTCATGGTAGTCTGTTAAATCCTCCCACTTGGCAGGCTTTAGTTTGGCAGGTTCTTTTCCCCTTGCTAGACAATGTAAGAGCTCTTTCTAGCTCGGCTAGCAATGAGAAAGTAGATGCCAGTGGCAATATATTAATTCATCATTCCCGTAATACCGCCCAAAAGCAATGGGCTGAAACACAAGTTTTAACTCTATCCGGTGTTTGTAGGGTAAGTTTTCTTTTCTAAAGATTTGTAAGAAAAAAAAAAATGGTTGCAATTACTTTTTTTCTTCTAGGTTTTCAACACCAAACGTGATTTAATACAAATGCTGGGCGATTTTGATCGTGCTTGGTCTTTGATTTTGGAATTCATACAAAATGCTGCTTTAAGCAAAAATGGTGAAGTGTCATTGGCAGCTTTAAAATCTCTGCAAGAAATTATGTATCATAATGCGGATAATAAGCAAAGTAATAAAACAATTGAAGGCATTGGTGCTGATAAAGCCAAAGTGAAAAGTGAAGAAATTTGGAATGTTAGTATTAATAATTTAAAAATTTTTAAATGTTGTGTTTTTAATTTAAATGTTTTTTGTTTTGTTTTAGATCGCCTGGAAAATTTGGCTTAATATTGGTATGGAAAGCACAAAAATGTCCGCAAAATCTCAAGATTCTACACAAGAAGAATTCTATATACCGAGCCAGGCTTATTTGACAGCTTTAATGCAAATATTCCCGGCCATATTTCAGCAAATACAAAAAAGGTGAGTGATTATGTTTTAGTTTGTGTTAAATAAATAAAAAAAAGTATTTATTTTCATCACAAATTTATTTTTAACAAAAAAATAATAATAAATAAATTGAACAATAAATTGTTACAAAACCATTATATCCACCACAAAACCCAGTACATATCATAAAAACCTTTTTTTTTTATCACAAAACAGAAGTTTTTAGCAAAAATCCTGATTTTCACTACGCCTTTTTTCACAACTAAAAATTTTTTTCCACTAAACCACATTTTCAGCAAAAATAGATTTCTATTTAAATTAATTTATTTATTAGCAATGCAATAAGCTTTTAAGTCGAGATTTCTCAAAAATTTTGCACCACAAAATGTTGCTTATCACAATATATATATATATTTTTTTTTTACCCCAAAATGTTTTTCATTCAAAACATTTTTTCACCAAAAATGCAAAAAGGTTTCCACTACTAATATTTTTTTTTTTTTTTTTTTTTTTCATGACAAAAAAATTTTATTCTCTACAAAAGTTATTTTCATCACGAAACATTTTTTTTTTTACCACAAAGCAGATTCTCCACTTTTATTTTTTTTTTTTTTAACAAAAAAATTTTTGTTTTCTCAAGAACTACAGAAATTTTGTAGCCGCAAAACTTTTTCATCACAAAACATTTTTTTCATACTACAAAACAAGATTAGGTTATGTTGTAAAGATTACACCGACTAATTCAAAGTCGGTGCCCATAGAGACCAAAGTGGTCCGTTATTATTCCTTAAAAAATTACTCCTCTTCTTCGTGTTGTAGTGCATTCTACGCCTTCCGTTTCGTTTCGGTATCATCATTTATAATTAAATTGTTTCTTTCTCCCATAATTGCTTTGTCTGTATATAGCTGGCATGTTCTTCCCATCCACCATTCAGTTCTCCATTTTTTATTTTTTTATTTTATTTATTTATTTATTTATTTATTTATTTATTTATTTAATCGTTTGTAATTAGAAAGCCCAGTTGGCCAATAGTAAAATTACAATAGTTCCACTATCATTAAATTCCACACAATTATATAATATAATATTAATAAAAAATTAATTTAAAAACAATTTTGATAGATTTTTTTGCATTCCCAATTCTCTTTACATATACATATTACAATTGCTAAATTGAAAAGTAATCTATGAGTTTTTTTCTTATAAACACCATAAGTTACGTTAAAATGCCTTAAAGTTTCAGGCAAAGCATTAAAAGACCGTACAACTCTTAATTGATACGAACGCTCCATCCAGGGAGAATTCCGAGGCACAATTAGCATATTTGATCTGGAAGATCTATTAAATTTGAAAAAAATTTAATAATATTGATGGATAACCATTACGAAAAACTATATAAAAATGCAGCAATAGCCTAATTGTTAAGAATTTAAAAAAAGAAGTACTCAAAAACCGATCCACAAATCTAGACACACTAATATGCAAACGCAATGAATATAGATATCGGACCACTCGTTTAAATAACATATAAAGTTTATCCATATTATATCCAAACGTACCCGTATATACCTCCATGCAGTATAGAAATAGAGGCATTATTAACCCATGCACAATCTTCTTAAACTTAACATGTATAGGTAAATATAAATTAATCCTATACAGTCTTCTCAAGGAAAAATTCACCACTGACACAAGGTCTGAAATGTGTCGATCAAAATTTAATCTATTGTCAATAATGACACCCAGAACTTTCATACTTTCGACGAACTCAACAATAGTGTTATCCACTCTCAAAGTTATACTGAGTGTAAAGTTTCGTGTAGGTGTAAAAGGCATGGCTTTAGTCTTGAGGGCATTTACGGTTAGCCTATTATTAGACATCCAGTTAGAAATACGTTTTACCCCATAGTCTATGATGGACTGAAATACTTCAATATTTCGTTTCCCTCCGCAATACAGGACTTGAATGTCATTAGCGTAAGAAAATGCAAAACATCTTCCTAAATCCATTTCATTAAATAAATCATTAAGGAACATAGTGAATAAAAGCGGTCCGATTACTGATCCCTGCAGTATACCACTTTTAACTTGTAGTATTTCAGAGGTTTCATTGTTAGAAGAAACAAATTGTCCTCGGTCTGAAAAGTACGATGCAATAACTTTTTGCTCAATTTTTTGAATGACCGTGGATAGGAGTGAAAAAACTTTTATTATTGTGTTCTCCTGTGGTAGGTGCGCTTCTCTTTTTGCCAATTCGTCCACTTTCTCATTACCTGGAATATTCTTATGGACTGGTACCCAGGAAAGATTAATGAGAGCTAGAAGCTCTTTGTGACAGCTGCTGACTACCTTAGACCTAATATTACCTGTCTTTAATGCCTTTATAGCAGCTTGACTATCAATGAAAAAGTTAATACAGTGAGACCTCGTTTATCCGTAATGGTTGGGACCGGAAGCATTCTGGATAATCAATTTTCCCGGTTAATTGAGTAAAAATTTTGAGTAGTATTTCTAAACATTTTTTATTTATATAATTCAATTATTCAAGGATTTAATATATCGAGGGCTTATATTCAAAATGGGCCTCATGCAGATTTACAAAAATTTTTTTTTGCGTCAGACTTTAGTTTTCTGTTTTTTATATATGGTGTTAATTTTGGAGCCAAAAGTAAATTCTAACACTAAGATTTTCACTTTTTGTTTTTGGGCTATCTACAAAGAGTATATTTTTTTAAAGGAAAAACGGGCTATCTGCAAGTTTCTGTTTGATTTTCAAAGAAATGTAAAAATAAAAATTTGAAAATAATGAGAATTTTCTTTGCGATTTGAACTTTCCTTAAACATTTTGAATTAAAATCTTAATATATCTCACAAAAATTTGGTTATCTCAATGCAGTCTGAAGAAAAAATCCATTGAAGTTAGATTAACATTTTTTAGATGCTTATAGATCATACGCGGGTACACCTATCAACATTTTATAAAGCTAAGTGGGAGCACTATATCCTAGATTTAAAGACAGGAATGAAAAATTTTTAATCAAATTCGTGATTATAAGCAAGATATCTTAGATACCAAAAGCAGTTTCTTAAAAAAATTATAATTAAATAAAAAGTGCAATAAACATCGTCTTTAAAGGTTTTAATCACATTTTAGTTGTTGATTTGCAATTTAATACAATTTTAATTGGTTCAAAATTTTTTTTGCAATATTTTTTCCAAAATTTAATTTATAATTTCGATTTTGAACACTTTTCTGTGTTTTTAGTAAACACACATGTTATTTGAAATTTCTAACGTTTAAAAATGGTCCTGCCAACCACAAAATTTCGCTTTTTTTTATCTCCTGATTGGTATGAATCATACCAATTTTATATATTGTAAATTTTGTTTCCAAAAATACCAATACCATAACTTCGCGAATAATGGAGTTAAAAGATTTATTTTTCAGTGTGAGGTTTAGTAGACGTAATATTAAAAACTCGTAGAAGAACGGATTGCAAAATGTTTAAAAATGAGGGAAATAAACAGTTTTTATGTTCTCCTGAACAATTAGGGTTTTGCATGTGGCCCGTTTTGAATATAAGCCCTCGATATGTAAATATTTAAAAAATATAAGGAAAAATAATAATTTTAGAAAAAAAAAAAAAAAAAAAAAAACAGAGAACATTACATAAGGATTTCATTTTACGTAGTTTCTTAAAAAAAATCATATAATGTTGTTAGTTTCTTCTTTTTCAAATTAATATTTTCGTTAACTAGCTTTTCATGAATGCAGTAAACTTGCATTTTACCTTGCTCTGATTCATCTTATTCAAACGAGGGAATTCCCCTTTTTTGTTTTATTCACATTGTGTTTGATTGTTCAAAAGCAATCGAAAAAAATTATGCTTAAAATCCCGGATAATAGAGGTGATCATGGTTAATTGATGAAAAAAAAAAAAAAAATGAAATGGATGGAAAAAAGAAAACAATTAAAAATTTTCTTTCCCGGATAATCGACGTTGCCGGTTAATCGAATGACGGATAATCGATGCCCTACTGTATTATACGTGGTTATTCGTAACATTGATATTTGTCTTGCTGCCATGGCGTAAATTCAGTTCATTGCAAAAAACCAAACAACCAGTTCCATCAGTTATCTTAGAACCACCAGTGAAAAATTTAATTCTGAAGACTTGACATTTCCTTTTAATCAATCGTCCAGTGATGGAAAAGTGGTATTTAATTCCTCTTCCATTATATTGTAGGGTGTTAAATAGTCTGTTATATAGCCTCCAGTCACATGCCTTATTATATCCGAGTGACGCACCAATTCAGTTTTCAATAAATCAGTTTGCTTCAGCCTGTTGTTGTTGTAACAGCTAGAACTTCTTTACAATTTTCAGTCTGGGGGTTCTGCATGGAGGTCAAGTCCAAGAAATTGTGCTACTTTCACTGGTTGTGTCCATAAATCCGTTGGTCAAAGAGAAGTAGGGTTCGCTGGAAAGTTGAATATGTGGTGGGCCCTCACCACATGCTGGGCATAAGTTGGGGACGGCACAGTCTATGCGGGACTAGTAAGCATTGAGCCTGTTGCTCCATCCCGACCTCAGTTGAGCCAGAACTACTCTTGCTCTCCGCGGCAGATTCTTCCCGTTATCTGCAATAGGCGGTGGGCGGCCTCCTAAAGCGACATTCAAGCAACCGAGGAATCGATGGCGTCTCTGTAAATGTCGTTCAAAGAAGTCGTGTACGAGTTGCGGTCCAAGGGACCCTGAACATAACTTACAATGCTCTCCTCGTACTTACGAAGGTCATGCCTGACATGCCTCGGGGAGGAAACAGTCCCAGAAGGAACTGTTTGGTTAACATTACGTTATGTTCCTTGACCGGTAGTACCTTCGTCTCCTCATGTAGGTGGTGTGGGGAGGTGATCTGTAGGCAGCCTGTGACGCTCCTTAAGGCTGCATTTTGACAGCTTTGTAAATTTCTTCATTGAGTATCACTCAACGAAGGAGACCACACTGGAGCAGCATAATTGACTACTGACCGACCAATTGTTTTGTATGTAGTTAACAAGGACATGAGGACCTTGTTCCTACTTCGCAATTTGTGCGATATTGCAGTAGCATGAGCTGAGAAGGTAAATATGATGTCAAAGGTGACCCCCAGGATTTTTTAGTGGTTCACTGTCGGAATTTGAACTCCATCGACAAAGACGTCAAGCTCGAGTTTTATCTCCTTGGTCCAGGTGGTGAAGAGTGTTGCTAAAGACTTCGTTGGTGATAACTGCAGGTTACGCGCAGTGAAGAAATTATGGATTTGGTTGAGATAGTTAGTCTGTTAAGGGTTCTCCTTGCTGTTTGCTTAACATGTAAATCCAAAGTTTCTATACTATGGGTATAACATTCAATAAAACCTCTAAGGCTGCTGTCGGCGTGATTTTCATCGAGCCTTAATTCGTACGTTCAGGTTGTTCCTCTATCTAGATATATCCCCAGAAATTTCGCAGAGCCAAACAACGAAAGAGTGACTCCATTCAATTTAAGGAGATTAAAGCTGGGTATTTTCCTTTTTCTCGCGAAAAGTACCAATTCGGTTTTGGAAGGATTCACATTAAGACCTCTATTTGTAGGCCACACTGAGAATTCCTCAAAATATCAGATATAGTATCAAGGAATCTTTCCCGATGATAGTAAGTCATCAACATAAGCTATCACTTTTATGCCTGTAGTATCCAAAGAGCTTAGAATCTCATCCTCAACAAGTAACCAAAGTAGTGGCGAAATAACACCATCCTGAGGCTTTCCTCTAGTTACGGACGCATGTAAAGTAGATCCGCCTAATTCAGCAGTGATTTGCTTCTGTTTCAACATTGACATTGACAGCAGAAATAACGAAATATATAGGATAAATAATAAATTAGGATATAAACTGTGTTGAGTTAGATAAAAATTCCAAAAGTTTTAAACGAAAAACATTGTTAGAATGTGAAAAAATACGTTGGGAATATGGTAAAATACAAAGAGTAATAAGAGACGAAAGTAATTGTCAAAAACCTAAGTCGGTTGTCAAAAACCTAACTCATGCAATAAAAAAATACATGTAATCAAATACATTTTGTTGTTGCCAAAAGAAAATAAAAACTCATTTTTGTTTACAAAACAACAAGTTTATTTAATTGTTAATCGAGAATTTTGTCTCTATAAAGGTATTCACCTCAGAAATTGCAACGTTGCTAGACCTTTGCAAAGTAAGTTGTGCAAAATTTATTCTATGTTGTTGTTGTTGTGTGAAATCGATGCAAATTTTGGAAGGGTCTTGCAACAAGTTTTTTCACCGGCAAACATTTTTTTAAAACAGTTTTTTTTTTTTTCACCACAAAATTTTTATTTATTTATTTATTTATTTTTTTTTTCAGTACATATTTTTTGTCCAAATTTCAGTTTTTTACCCCAAAATTTTTTTCAAACAAATTTTTTCATCATAAAAAAATAAATTATTTTTCAGATTTAAACCAGCTGATTTTGATAAATTTTGTACAGTCCTAACTAATGCCGTTTGTATACCCGTACAAACCGAAGCAGTTCCTTATATAATGTCTTCAGTATCGGATTCATTATTAACCCCTCTACACGATAGTATTCTAGAATGTATGGAATTGATACAAAAGGTAATTGAATTAATTATTTTAAATCTTATCTAAACAGTAAAAGTAAACATTGTTTCATTTCTTAGGAGGCCACTAAAGAAGATTCCAATTTAAGTCATATGATTCCTGCTATATTCCGTCAATTGTTGGTCTTTAGTAAATTTGCCTGTACGCCACCCACATTACAGGTCAGCGAACAGCATAAATATAACAAAACAACGAATCATTATGGCAACAATAGTTCTGTGGAAGTTGTAAGCATGAATTATATACCATTTGGTGAAAAATCCATAACAATATGTGTAAAATTATATCAATCCACGGCCATGGAAGAATCAGTTATGCAAGAACATATTTTACATGAAATCATTAAGGTAAACATGAGTTTTTTTTGTCTAAAAGTTATTTGTTTTTATGTTTTTAAATTCTCTTTAGGCTTTACGCACACCTTTGGCTATGAAATATAAATGTTTGGCCTCTAGTACTTGGAAACTGGCGATCTCAAGTTTAATAACAGTTTTACATACTGGCCTAAAAGTTGCTCGAGCGAAACCTAATTATTTTACTGGCATGTGGGATGATTTAGCTGATACTTTGGATAAATTTTTATTCCCTCAAAGGTTATTTTTGCAAAAGAAAATTTTATCATTTTAAATTTGACTTTTATTCTTTTAAATATTTGATTTAGTGTCTGCACCATTGAAGATCGTGGCCTTGAAGAAATTGTCTTAGATGAAACTATCGATTGTCAAGTTATTGAATTATTACGTGATGAAGTTTTGCCTTATGCCCATGAAATGCCTCATCAATTTATTATGCAAATTGTGGTTTTACTTAACAAGGGCTCCATACATTCCGCTTCTGATACAAATATTTGTTATGAATCTGATTGGAAACTAAGAGAAATATTTGCCAAAACTTGTTTTGAAACTCTATTACAATTTTCTTTGCTCGATGATAATTGTAATAACAATCGTTCTTCATCGACCTCTTTAGCTTCAACCTCAGCGGTAAATGCTTTAAATGCTAATATAGCAAATGCTGTTGGTGCCGGTGCTAATGGTGGCAAAGATTTTGCTGGACGTTTGGCTGTTACTGCTTTATTACATCGTTTCCAAGAGGTATTGAAAAGATTTAATGATGATGAAAGACAAAGCGGGAAATGTCCTTTACCAAGGTAACCATTTTTTTATAAAAATAATAGGGCTAAAATATTTTAATTTAAAATAATAATATTTGCAGATTTCGTTTATCGGAAATATCATTTGTTTTAAAAGCCATCGCCACTTTGGTAATCTCTATGAAAAAGGCACCAGCCTCTAAAGGTTAATAAGAAATAAAATTAACAAATTGTATTTTTTATAATATTAATTTTTTGCCTTATTTTAGTTAATAAACCCGCTTGGGATCAATTAATTGGTTTGTATCCCTATTTAGTCGATTGTACCACAACCACATCGCCCGAGGTATCACGTTCTTTAAGAGAAGCTTTATTACAATATACCGATTTATTACAGGCGCCCAAGTGTTTAACTAGCGATACAAACACTCAGCCTTCCCCAACAAACGAATTAACCAAACAATCGAATGGACAAGAGTGAAAATAATTTAACATTTAAGTTGATAAACAAATATTTGAAACCAAAACTCTTTAAAAAAACAAAATTGTTAAAGACTCGTAATATTTATTTATTTTTTTCTTTTATTATTTGTTGTTTTGTTTCTCTGAGAAAATCTAAAATGCAAATTTAAGTTTAAAATTTTTAATTCCAAAAAATAAGCAAGAAAAAAAAGCAAATTATAAAAAATTAAAAATATACAATACATTAGTTATTTAAAAAAAAAATCCCAAAAAAGATAAATAAGGATCTGTTTACAAAAAAAAAAAAAAAAAAAAAAAAAAAAAACATTAAAAAACCAAGTAAATAGCAATTATACATACAACTTTATATACACACAACAATAACTACTACTACACATGACTAATAGTTTATATATACAATAACGTACTATTTAGTATACAATAAAAATATTAAATAACACAAAATAAACTAATAAATAATAAAATCACTTGTTATATATTAAGGGGAAATTTAAGATTTTGAAGACTACAATAACTTTAAATTCATCTATTTTTCTCTTTAAACATTTCCTTATTGTGCAATTAAATACCAAATAAAATCAAACATATTCGCCATAGATTAATTTTTGTCTTTTTTTTTTTTTAAATCATAAATTTCCCTTAAAATATAACTATAGACATTTAAAACAAAAAATACAGTGAAGGCCGTAAATATTTATTTTTTAAAAGAAAAGTTCACAGGAAATGATTTGTGTTCCAACACAAACACAAACATTATTTATATACATACCTTTTGATGAAAGCTTTAATATAACTGACAAATTGTACTAATCCAAAAAATGTTTTTTAAAATTTATTTGAATTATTCTTAGACGAACGAAATATAAACGTTAGTAAAAACTGCCGTTTTTAAAATGATTCTTTTCATAATTTGAAAGAGATTTATTTAAATTTAATAGCAAAATTTTGATGTTTTTTGCTGAAAAACGAAAAATTCGTCTTGAAAATTTTACAACAGATTCTAACAGATACATGCGTAAGGGTTTTTAATTTAACTCAAAAAAACTATTTAAATGACGTGATTTTATTGCGTATAACTCTTACATTTTTTTTAAATTGGTAGGAGTACATTTTTTTTTTTTAAATCAGTTAAAGATGATATAAAGTGCAACCAAAAATATGTTATAAAAAGTGTTTTAAATAAATATCCTCTTAAATTTAACTTGATTTTTATTAGAAAATGTAAAAATGTTTTCTTTTTTGCATTAAAAAAACATTTAGAGCTAATATATTAAAGGTATTCACTTAAAAATTTTGCAACCCTTGCAATTTTGCACTTGACGTGAGCAACCAATTTTAAAACAATTAGATAAAGTTAGGAAAAAAGTAAAAAAAAATTGTTCAAGACACTGAAAAAAGTGATAATTCATTTCAAATATATTTTTTATTTATATTTATATAATTCATATTAATCAGTATATTTACTGATATTTTTCTTTTTATATTATTTAATTAATTTTAACTTTTTTTGTTTTATTTTTATTGTTAAATTCCAAACACTATTTTTTTACGTTGAATTTAATTTTTCAGTGGTGTTTTTCAGTTTAGAGTTTATTTTTTAGTACTATTTACACATTTTTACAGAGTAGAATTATACATATTGTTGCAACTTTACTACTTTTTACTCTGATAATTTTGCAATTGGTTCTACTCTGAGAATTTTGCAAAATATTGTTCTATGTGGTTGCACAGTGGTTCCAAAACGGTTTTTTTTTTTTTGGAAATAATTCTCTAACTTTTGAACCGTTGGAGATATCTTAATAAAATCATACATTTGCTTACAAATGTATGAGAAAGAGCTTAATTTGGCTAGATGAGGCCAAGTTTCTGTTGGGTTTTAAGCAAAAGTATAAACTTTGTTTACAAGTATTTGGTATCTAAGAATCTAACCTTTTCTATGATAATTTATAAAAAAGTTAGTGGAATCTAATTTGATCGCAGAATTTCTCGAAGGACTTAAAATTTAGCATTTTTGTGTTTTTTTTTTTAACATAAAGTTAATATTAAAACTTTAATAAAATTTAATCGAATAGTGATATTTTATTGAAATTTCAGTATAATATATATAATGTTGTCTTAAAACAAGAGAATTAAAAAAACTCCCACTTTTTTAAATGAAAATACCCAAAATCCCAATCCGTATAAAAGATGTTTAGAAAATTGACTATTTTCATTGAAATGGTCACACTGTCGTTATAAGGGGCATCCGTCTAAATAACTAAAATAATTTTAAGTCGATCCCAGCTTTGAAATTTGAGAGCTTAACAAAAAGAATTAAAACAAATTTTTAAAACTGACAAAGTTTGAATAGGGCTTGTGGTCAGACCTTTGCCCCAAGCTCCCCCTAATTTACTTTACACGCATTTGCATTCAGATTCTGAAAGAAAACATTAAACAAATTATAAAGCTCTGAATCAAAAACAAATTTGCCGCCTTTTTAGAAAAGAAACACATAAAATTTTAATTTTTCTTAAAGTTCCCAATTTATATTAATATAACTTTATAACGGATTCATATATTTATATGATTCTTGCAGCAAAATTATTTGGAATTTTGTAAGGAATGTGGGAATATTAAAAACAATGTCAGGGGCTTAGTATTGCCGCCAAAAAAAGGCGAGGCTAAAAATGTATTTCAACCTGAAACTAAAAGAGATAACCTACACATGTAAGCGTATTTAGATATTTATAAGGACTATCTACAAAATTTCTTCTGTCATATAAATGAATTTTTGGCGAAAAAATTACATGTCCGAGGTGGCCAACTTTGGAGGGTCACCCACTTCCCCTTTAACCCGCTAGGAACCTGTACTCCTCCAAATCAACTTGCAAACACCTCAGCTCTGAACATGTGAATGAGATATCTCCAACGGTTCAATAGTTACAGAATTATTAAAAAAAAAAGAAGCGTTTTGGAACCACTGTGGGCTTTTGTGTTTACAGAAATCGATGCAACTTTGCTACTTTGCAAGGGTCTAGCAAAGTTGCAATTTCTTAGGTGAATTTCTTTAAATTTATAAGACGACATTATTAGGGAATCAGATTTGAAAAACGTATGTAACAGTAAAAAAAAAAAAACACTAATCACAAATTATGTAAAAAAATCGATTGGGTGCAAATTATAAAAAAAATTTCTCTTAAGTGTAAAATACGAAAAATTATGCACTTTAGTGTAATATATGGAAAATTATTCTCTTTAGTATAAATATGCTATAATTTTTGTATGATAATATGACAAAATATGCTGCTAAGCCCAAAATATGAAAAAAAATATATGATATTAGGACCAAAATATGAAAATCGATGACATTACTCTCCAAATTGTATGAAACGAAAAATAACTAACAGTTTGGTTTATTTGAAGCCCAGGAAAAAATATTATTTTGCATATTTTTGGTTGGATATTAAATTTGGATCTTAAAAGATTTCAAAGGGAATTAAAGATAAAATCGAGATATTAATGGCAGAATTTTTGCTAGCTAAGGATTTAATAAAATGAATTTGAAATTTAATACTCAACATTTTCAGAAAATATAAAACTTAATGAAAGTGATGATATTTTGTTTCTTTTTATGTAGGGATTGTATGATACTCAAGTTTTAATTGAAGTGAACTGAAAAAAAAAACTTTTTTTCAATTTTTAAAACATGAAAAAATTCAAAACAAGTATCATTTTTCAAAAAAGTACTATTTTTCAGGAAAGTACACTTTTGTTACTATTCAAAAAATAAATTTTTCTAAAAAACTTAAGCTATGTTCACATTTGTAAAATATTTGACCAAATTTTCGTGACCACTAATTCTACAAAAAAAAAAAATTGTTTGCCGTTGTTTGATCTTTCAAATGATTTGTAAGAGAAAACAGCGTTAAACAAGATTCGGTAGTGTCAGCTATGTTTAATGATAAGTAAAACATATTTTCTCATTAAAATGGAGAAGTTACAAAATATTTTATGTAATGGTTACGTCAGTTCGGTCCAATATTTAACTAGTCTGAACATACCTTTACCGTTGTAAAAATACTGTTAAAACATTTGTTATAAAAATAGAACTTTTTCGTTAAATTATATTATTTAAATGTACCTTTTAGTAAAAAAAAAAATTCAAAAAAGTATGTTTTTCCAAAAAAGATAAACTTTTTCAGAAGGAATATAAAAATTATTTATATTTTTTAAAAACATAACGAAGACATTTTAAATCATTTAAATAACTTAACGAAACTTAATTTTTTAAACTAAAAATATTTCAATGCAATTTTTAATAAAAATCAAGAACAATTTCTTTGAATTGACAATTTAAAAAAACGAAAAGTGTTAAACAATTTTTTTTATATACGTTTGTTTAACTTGAATAAACCAGTTTGCAATTCTTAAGAAATTTTACATGTTTTCCAATTTCAAAAACTTAACGAAACTTTATTGTTGAAAGTAAAAAGATTTTAGCAAAACTTTTTATACATTCATTTAACATAAGAAATCGTTAATATGAATCATGAAAATTTTATTTGATTTGTCAATTTAAAAAACATAACGAAACTTTATTTTTAAAAATGAAAAAATTTAACAAAAAATTTTAATATATTAATTTCTTATAAGAAATCTTTGATATAAATCAAGAACAATTTCATTGATTTGTTAGTTTAAAAAACTTAACGAAACTTTAGTTTTTTAATGAAAAGTGTTAACAGTGTTTTTTTTTTTTTTTTTTTTTTTTGTGCAAATTGGTTTAACTTTCATAAGCAAAATTTAAATTCTCATTTTCGAAAATGTACTTTTTTAAAAAGCATTTTATTTGCATGAATTAAAGTAATGTGGAAGTACAATTTTTCATCAAATGTCTATTAAAATTGTTCACTGTATTTTTTTTTTTTTTTCTAATAAAACAGAAAATATTTAATTTTTTACATAATTTACATAGTGACTTAAAACATTAAAAAACAACAATATATTTTGACAT
Source organism: Protophormia terraenovae (assembly GCA_951394005.1). NCBI lineage: Eukaryota > Metazoa > Arthropoda > Insecta > Diptera > Calliphoridae > Protophormia > Protophormia terraenovae. The sequence continues at coordinate 88,810,115 of OX596074.1, forward strand.
TTTACCTTTTAAAATAAAAACTTACAAATTTAAAATATAAAAAAAAACAAAATTAACAAATAATCGAAAATTTAAGCATTTTATTAAAATATAAAACCAAAATAAGTACCTTTTTCCATTACTTTCCTATATTTAACAGTAATTATTTTATAAAAATTTAATAATTATTTTATAAAAATTTATAAATTTTAGTAAATTTTAATTTAAAAGAACTTTTAAATTAAAATTTAAATAATTATTCACCCCTATCATGAATACTTTTTCCCTCGAAATGTTTTCCCTTTCCCTAAATTTGCAATCGTATAAAAATTCCCCGTGAATAATTTCATGCTAAAAATAGAATTCCCCTAATCTTGAATGAATTTTTTCCCCCGAGTTTTTTCACTTTAATTAGTTCACTTTATTTTTGCTGGGGAACAGAACAGAAGATGTAAGTAGATCTTCTTATAATTCGGATATTAAAGTTATTTTAAGGGCACGATCAGTTAGTTAATAAGACACAAACTGATATATTGCTCAACATAAAATAAAATTATTGTTCCAATTCTAAACATATTGTACACTTTAATTTGTTATAATTTATTTTTTTGGGTTTCCAAAAATGAGCCGAATTATTTTGCTACATAAAAGTTAAATAGTACAATAAACTAATGTTGCAATAAAACTATCACTCCAATACTAAATATTTTTTTTTTTCACTTTTCTTTAAAATATTAGTATGTACGTGTATATTTTTGAAAAAAAAAAAAAAAAACTTTACTTTGATTTTTATTTTAATTTTCTTCCTTTTTACATTCACTGAGAACTGATAGCGGGAAAAATTTTTCACGGGAGATTCACGATAGCATTTCCCTTCGAGGGGAATAAAAATTTCATGGGAACAAAAATTCTACTTGTTATTCACGATAGGGGTGATTATAATTATTTATTCAGGCTCAGTTCATATTAATGTAATAATTAATGAAGAATACAGTGAAAAATATATATTTCACACTAGCAGAATGGAATGCATTTTCTGTTCGTAGCGTATAACTAATTTTGTAAATTCTTGAAGCTATGTTTGGACTAAACAAATATTTGACGTGTAAGCCAATTTTTTTAATAACGTTATTTTTACAAAAATATTGATATTGAATGAGTTTAATAAAAGCAAATATATAATAAAAAATAATTCATTTAGAATGAATGTAATGACTTTTATCAAATATTTTCTTAGTGTGATCATAGCTGATTTTAAGTAATAGAATTTATAAAATAATTTATAAAATAACATTTTGTTTTATTTTTAAAAATTTTGTGTTTTATTCCTTTTATTAAAATATCTATTAATCTACATTTTACAATCCAAAGTATTAAAAAAAAATTAATAATTTTGTTTAAAATTGTTTGTGTTAAATTTAAGTTGTTGTTTTTGTTCTTTTAAAGAAATATGATATTTAATTGTCTTTTAGTTTAGTTAATCTAAAAGTAAAAACTTTAATATTTTATATAAAATATTTCCAACAAATATTAAAATACTACAATTATATACAATCTAAAGATAAAGATTTTTTATTCATAATAAAGTTTTAAATTTGATAAAAATTTTTGTAAAATAAATCTATTGAATTTTATTCTATAAAACTTTGATTAATATTTAAAATTTTATTATGAATAAGATTGTTAATCTATAAAATGGGATATTCAAATAAATATAAATTAAAATTTACATGTTTTAAAGACAGCAGAATATTAATATAAATAAAACAACTTTGTAGTGAACGTTTTTATTAAAAATAAATAAGATTAAAATTTTAAAATAAATTTTGAAAAGTTTGTTTTAATGAAATAACAGTTTATCAACAATTTGTGTAGCGATTTGAGCTAAGCAGACTTTTTTAATTTTTACTCCCGAGTTAAATCGTTATTTTAAGCATAATATCGGTCAAAAATATAAATTACACCCGTTAAATAAATATTACGTGAATGGACACGTTTATATTTATAAAGTAATTTAAATAAAAAATAAAATAAAGCCCTATTTAATTGTAAAAGGAATTAATTATAATATTATAATCGGTGCCATTTACTTCATATTTCTTTTTGTGTTTATTTGTTTAATCTTAATTAAAACAAAGAGCACAAGTGTTAATAAAAGTAAGCTAAGAGAATGCCAAATGCGCCATAATAAGCTACTAGAGTATCGAAAAACTGAATCACTGAATAAATATTTGAAAAACCTAGATGCTTTCGAATTACTCACTATGGCGAGCTACGAAAAAGTTGAAAAGACCAGTTACAAGTAGATCTCCTCTACGTAATATAAATGGAGGCTGGACAAGAAATACATAATAGCTAAAAGGGGAATCTGTTTATTAGTCATCTAAAGAATGTGTTTTCCTCAAATTTATCAGATAACACAATGAATTTGCATCTGTTGTACTCCGTTTTAGAGCAGTTGAACTCCTTTGTTTTGAGATTCGAGAGATCAACAACTCCAAAAAAGCATCTGGTATTGACGAAATCAGTTACAAGATGTTTTTGGAGATACCGCGGATAGCAATAATCAAAAAGAAAAAAAACAAAGCACTATGAAACAAACTCACAGACTCCTATCAAAAAAAGAACTGAAAAAGTCATGATTTTAACATTGTGTTGTCATTGGAAGGAAGTACTTAGTGAAAAAGAGCTGCAGAAGTTCTTTTTTTAACCCATGGTTGTCATTGGTAAAATGTTCTTCTTTTATTCTTCTAGTTCATTTCTTTTGAAGTACTTCCCTTAAAACTATGTTTATAAATTTTTTTAACAAAAATTCCGCTTTAGCCTTGTTAAAAGATAATAAAAATGCTTTAAAATTTCTAGAATTTAATTTTTTTTAGAAATTATTAACCTTTTTTCCCGCTAAAAATTCATTTATTTTCACTTTTTTGCAATTAATTATTAAGAACTTCCAAAAAAGTTCAAAATATGCACTTTGTTCCACTTTTGAAGTAGTTAAAAAGCTCTTTTTTTTGGAAGAACTTCGCCGTTTTTTGCTGGGCTTATAAATGTTATATCTAAGACGTTTGAAGAAAGGAAATATTGTTCTGCTTCTTTAATTAACGTTTCTCAAGCCATCGATAAAGTATGGCACGATGTATTATTATTTAAAATTAAACAATCGGGGCTGTCATAGAATCCAAGTCAGATTTGTTTTTTATCGGAATTACAAACCAATATTGATTTCATTTCGTGTCATGAATCAGTATTGGTTTTGGTATTTTCGAATGTAAACAAAACCGATGTTCGAATCAGCTGTTTCATACATTTGTTCGTTTGTTTGCAACTTTTAACTCAAACTTTTTTAGAAAATTTGTAAGCAATAGTGTTTTCGTTGAATTATGATTAAAAATGTTTAAAAATTAGAAGAAGAATGCTCAAAGAAGATGGCGAGAATTTCAAGGGATTGTGGCAACCCGCTTGTTGATTTGCCGAAGATTGTAATTAAATTGTTTATACTGTGCGTTTATATATAAAGCTTATTTGAAGATTTGCAGCCCATAAATAACTAGAATAAGAATAAGAAATCATTTGGAAACGACTTTGATGTCCAGTGATTCAGCCAATTGGATTCTAGAGTTGGCTTTTCAAGCTGTGAATCACATTGCAAGAATATACATATTTTGCAATAAACCTTATAATTGTGGAGTTTTGAGTTTTATTTTTAAGTGTTTCTTTACAATAAATAAAAAATAACATTTTATTTTTATAAAATACCTATGAATTTACTTACATTTTACCAAAATATTCAAAAAACAAAAGCTCGTAAATGAAATCCGACAGCTGTTAGCTGTTTGGATATTTTCCAATAGAAAAACCGATAAAATTAGATTCGGTGACACCTAAAACCGACACAAATTTTGATTCAAACATAAAACCGATAATATTGAAATTCATGACACCAAAGTAATTTTTTGTCGTTTTCAAATCCAATTCCGACAACAATTGGATTCTATGACAGCTCTGAATATTTACTCACACATACGTATAAGCTACTAGAAAGCTTTTTAACTCATCGAAAGTTTGTTCTTAAAGAAGGAGACTTTATAAGCTCATCGCAGTCCATTGAAGCAGTAACCTAATCAAGTATACTCGTAGGAACAGCTGAATTGAATCAATAGTTTAAAATTAAAATTTTTGTCATAAAAGAACAAATTTTGTTTTGTATAAAAATCGCTAAAATACAAACCAATAAATCTAGCGATTTTCAAACTGATTGATTCTTACTGGAAACATGTGTAACTGACATCACTGATGTTGATGTGTACAAAACAACAACAAAGTTCTGACTACATTTACGTTTTTTGAGTAACTATCTACTTTCGTTCCGTTTACATTTACATTTACGGTAGAGTAATGGAGCCTTAAGTCTAGACTGGCAACTGTAGATCTATAAGTCAATTATAAAGCCAGTATTGTGCTATAGTATCTAACTATGGGACACGGCCTCAGCTTCTAATGTTGAAAAAATTCAAAGACTCCAAAATAAAATACTACGAGTGATAACCGCAGTACCTTGAAGTACACCACTTGCTGGAAACATAAGCAAGAAGCGATGGCTACAACCGTTTGAGAAGGAACACAACAGATGTCCGCCTAAGCTAAACTCTTTGATTGCATATAGTTTTTTCGTCCGACAGTGGTTGGACTTGATATAAATTAAGATTTAATGTTAAAATTTGAATACTTATTAATTTTGTGAAGATTCAATAAATAAAGATAGATGAAAAATAATCATTATAGCAGCAGCAACATTTATGTAAGTTTCAGGGGGGGTGAATAAATGTGAACAAATTGAGCTTAAGCTAGAAAATGTTGTAAATGAGATTATGTACAAAAATATTTAAATCAGGTATGTTCTGCAAATCACTTTATGTCAAAGTGATTTCAAAACACCTAAAAGGTTTTCTGTGTACAAAAAATTATGAAATCACGTGATTTCAAAGCGGTCAACTTTTTAGTGACGATTTCAAATCACTTGCTTATATTGTTAATCAAATGTTAAATGGCTTATATAAATAATTTATTATGTTCTTTATCCATTTTTGTTTGAAAATTTTTAATTTTATTGGAAAACAATTAAAAAATAGCAATTTTTTGAAAACACCTTTAGTGATTTCGAAAAATTTAAATCACTCCGAAAAATTTAAAACCACGTGATTTTCAGAACAGCTGAAAATCACTTGCATGATTTCAAAATCGTTCGTTATTTGAAATCACCGTGATTCCAGAACAGGCCTAAAAAGTTAAATTTTTATAAAAGTTTTTCCTTTTTTCAATTTATAAAAGATTTATTAATCAAATGTTTATATACTGAAATTTTGTTTTATAATTTTAACTCATTTAATCAGTGCTGATAAATTGCAAATAAAGAAGAAGAGTTTCAAGTTTACATTTTAAATGTCATTTATTATTTATCATTTTATTTGCTAAAACTAAAATAAACTTTTTTTTAACGTTTAATATTTAGCTACTTTTCGTTTATTTTAAAAATATCTTATCAAAAGAGACTATTAATCTTAAAACTGCACTGACATACTTCCTATTTATTTAAGGTTATTTAATAAATGTCTACGTACATTTTTTTTGTAGTAGATAAAACCACAAAGTATTACAAAATCAAATGATAAAATTTTAGTAAAAAAAAAAAAAATACCCAAAATTGTAGTCAAAATGATTATTTTGTATTAAAACAATGTCATTTTGTCTAAAGTTAGCCTTTAACTATTATATTAATACATTTTAATATATATATTAGGGTATCCAATCGATCAATCGTCATTCGGTTATTCGATTAATTTTGGTCGATTAACTGTTCGAATAATTTAAAGTTGTCTATTTTAGAATAACGAATAAACCGAATAATTTGTGTCGAATAACCGATTAACCGAAATTTAGTTTTTTTGGAGTTATAAATTTAGAAATTTTTTTTATTTTTAAGATAAATTTATATCAACTACATCTTCTTTTTAATGTCTATTATATTCCAGCAAAAATAAATAAAATAAATTTTTAGGGAAATACTTTTTCATTACTTTCAAAGTATCAATAAGTGTACATTGTCTTGTGCTTTAGAAGTAATGTAATTAGCATCAAAAGATACTTAAAAAAAATTCAAATGAATTGTTCTGCTACAAAACGTTGAGATTTGGTTGTTATTTTTTCAAATACTTGTTGCTAAAAAGACCTGTTATGGAAATGAAAAATAGTGTAATTCATAATTTTTTTATTAAAAAATATGTTGGTTAATATACCAATTAAAATTAAATTCATTTCGCCAATAAAAAATAATTTGGACATTCATTGCAATTCCTTCTCACGGAATAGGTATCAAAAAAGAGAACAAGTCTAATGACAAGTCTATGTTAACTTCATCGAAATGATCCAATTTTGTATTACTTCTGGATCACAAGTTTAGGATCTTATTTACTTCTTTGGATATTCTTTTTTATTGAGACTGTTCATTTGATAAAATGCGACATGAAAAGATTAAAATTTTACAAATATTTGAACTTGTAACAATAAAAATTCCGAAAATATAATTTCAAGTAATGTAAATTCAGATTTCTACATCTACGGTTCTCAAATGGGGGTCCGTAAGGACATTCGTGTGGGGTCGCGAAAAGATCTTGAAAAATATTCCTGAACAAGCAATTTTTCAATGTAAATTAGTTAGATGTTGTAATTAAAATTCCTATGGAAGGATGAAACTATTTAAAAATGAAAATATATCTTTATACAAAACATCCCCAAATTAAAGACAAAAGTAAACACATTTTGTTTTAAATGATTTTTTTTAAGAATCAGCTACATGAAAAACCAATGAAGGAACCCAAGCTTCGGATGAAAATATTATGATTTATAAAGGCAACAATGATCAAATAAATAAAGTGAAGTTGAACCAAGATACAACCTAAAGAAAAGTTTACGATGTGACAGAAAAAACAATTAAAAAGATAAATAGTTCACTTTAATTTGATGAATCTGTCGATTTTTCACATGAAACCTTACTTTTACTTTTGCAAATATGCCAAGTAATTTCTTATAAAGACGTTTCAATGTCCTTTCCAAATTTTAACTATAGAATAAAATTCTGTGGGATAGGATTTACACAAAAGTTTTGTTTTGCAAACAAATAAAAAGGAAATTAGTTTAACGACTTTATAATTAAAAACGGACAAATCCATATTGAAAGTATTTATTTATCTTATATAAGGTTTTTTTGGGGTTGAAAATGGGCAAAATCGGTTAATAAACAAAACAGTTATGGGCAAAATACTAGAAACACAGGGTGTCCGTTGTAGCTTCATTTCATACTTTTTTGCTAATATCTCTTAATCAAAAGCATGTACGATAACGAAATTTTGTACAGATAGTTCGAGGGTCGATATAAACTCGGAAACCAAAAATGTCAAGGACCAATGTAAACTCAAAAACAAAAAAATGAGCGTGGTCCACCCACTTTACCGCCCCTCTCCCATATAACGAAAAATTTGAAAAAGTTGATGGTGGGTATATAGATTCGGCCAAACCGAATATAACATTCACTCTTGTTCATATTAAAGATCTCATGGAATAAATACAATGTCGCAATTAATAATATTATTTTTAAATTATCTTATCTTTATATAACAATTTATCTGATTTTTAAACTGGTCAAGGTTGTTGTGGGTCGCGCTTCAATCGCAAAGTCAAAAGTGGGTCGCGAAAGAAGATCTTGTGATCTACTGAGACTATTCGATTAATCGAATAATTTGCCATTAATCGGTTATTAACCGATCAACTTTTATATATATATATATATATATATATATATATATATATATATATATATATATATATATATATATATATATATATATATATATAGCTGTGTGTAAAAAAATAGTAGCACTACAAGATACTTTGTAGTTTATGTTGCTGTTCAATGTCTAGACAAGGAATTCAAAAACAATTTGTTTATGTGAAAGTCTTAAAAAGGGACAATAATTATAAGAAGAATTATTTTTATTTTTCTATGCATCTTCGGAAGTTACCGTTTTTATTATTTTGGATCCTTTTGGTTTTTAATTAAATTGTATAGCCGTGTACTGTACATACAGTGAAATTTTTTTTTTTTTTATATTTACTTTCTATTTATTTACTGAATCTGCCTTTATTAGGCCTCACAGTAAGTATTTAAATCTTAAAACTAAACTTAAAGATATCTACTCTTTAAGGAGAGCTATATTGTAAACAGGGGCGGGGCGGTAGATCGGCTCTACGAAGCCTTGAATATGTCTGCACTTCAGCAAGGAGTCTAGTGAGTGGATTTGGATGGGTTTGAAGTTTTTTGATATATTTTTCACTGAATTTTTTAAATTCTTCCTTTACCAGTGGTATCTCTAAATCCCTATGGATATTTTCATTTCTTATGTACCATGATGCACCCGTCATAGTTCTAAGAATTTTCGATTGTGCCCTCTGTATAATATCAATGCTGGTATTACTGGCAGTACCCCATAATTGGATGCCATAAGTCCAAATTGGTTTTAATATAATTTTATACAGGATGACTTTATTGTCAAGGCTTAGTCTTGATTGACTGTTTATTAACCAGTGAAGGTTAGAAGCTTTAAACTTCATATGAAGTCTCTTGGTTTCTATATGTCGACGCCAAGTAAGTCGCCTATCCAAATGAATACCAAGGTAAGTGACATGATCTGACTGTGGTATATTTATACCATTAAGTGTGACTGGGGAAAAATTACCTCTTCTTAAGCTGAACGTAACATGGTTACTTTTTAATTCATTTACCCTTATTCGCCAGTTTGCTAACCATGTCTCCACACGTCGGAGGTAAATATATAGTTGACTAGATGCTGTGTGTGGGTTTTCATGAGAACTGATTATTGCGGTATCATCAGCAAATGTAGATATAGTCAGTACATCGCATGTAGGCAAGTCAGAAGTGTAAATTAAATAGAGTGTAGGTCCAAGAACACTTCCCTGTGGAACACCTGCTTTTATATCATATTCTTCTGTTACAAAGTCATTAAACTTTACTCTAAATAGACGGTCAGATAGATAAGATTCCAGATAAGATTTCTTAATCTCTCCAGTTAGACGATTTACTTGTTCAATGGTTCCGTGTTTTTCACGAAAACCAAACTGGTGAACTGGGACGATGTTTCTATCGTTTAAGAATGGGAGAATTTTCTTTTGAAATACTTTCTCAAATATTTTCGACAAGCAAGGAAGTAAGCTAATAGGTCTATAGGAAGATGGTACAGTTAAATCTTTTCCTGGCTTTGGTATCATTTTAATCTAAGAAGTTTTCCAATTTTTTGGAAAAACTCCTAATTTTAAGATCGCATTAAATATTGTAGATAGCACAATTATAGCCACATTGGGTAGGTATTTGATCATTAATGGTGTTATTAAATCATGTCCAGGTGATTTTTTTACATTTATATTCTTGATGATTGTATTAATGTCCTCTGGGCTAACAACAATTATGTCATCATTGTTAAATGTAGTGGCAGGTGTCTCTTCCAATACAAAATCATTTGTTTGGGGATTTTCTTGAAAGACGGAGCTTAAATAACATGCAAATAAATTTGCTTTTTCTTTTGCACTACGGGACCAGGTACCGTTAGCATTCCTTAAAGGATTTTGGGCCTCTACCGGCGGCTTAATATTTTTCGTTGCTCTCCATAGCGAAAAATTTGTGTGCTTATTATTTGTCAAACTTTCAATATAATTTTTATTTTGGCGATCCTCTTCTACTTGAAGGACTTTTTTCAGTTTTTTACTTGCTATTGACAGCCTCAGCTTTGCGGCGGGTGATCTAGTTTGTTGCCATTGTCTTCTGTATTTTCTTTTTTCAAGAAGAAGTTTTTCGATATCCGTATTTGAAATATGCGTTTTGCATTTTTTAAGAATTTGACTCTTAGAATGTTCTAGAGCAGAAGTAATTAATGACGTAAAGTCATTGACGGATTTATTTATATCTTCCTAACACTCCAAAGAAGGGTCTGTGTGAATATGACTACTTATGTATTTCTTATATTTCAACCAATTTGTAGTATATGAAGTATCCATGGGAAATTTTGATATAGTAGTTTTTCCCATAATAAGTTAATATTATGGGAGAATGATCAGAAGATAAATCATTTGAAATTTCTGTACTTATTGAGTTTAGAATAATATTTTTAAAATTTGCAAAATCAATGAAATTTTGCTTTTAAAAAATTTTTAAATTGGTGGTGGCTAGCACTGTATTCCTAACACCCGTACCTTTTTGGTAAAAATACTTTCTGAAGGTAAAACATACAAATTTCTCAAAAAATTTTATGGAATGTTCTCCCGCAGTTATTGAAAATTTAAAAGAAATATAATCCAAACCAAGAAACACGAACTCGCATGTAAAATATTCTTCCAAATGACTCTACGCGTAAAAAGCGAATGGTTAACCCAAACACATTTGTGACGTCCACTAAAGGCAAAAGAGGACTTAGAGCTGAAAGTTGATGCGTCAACTATTTTTTGACATCTCCAAAAACAAAATCTGTAAGCAAGATTCCAAAGGAAAGTCCCATTACTAAACTACAAACAGGTACACACTCACCCTTATTTCGCGATACTTTACTCCGACGGGCCGCAATCGAAATAGCGTACATTCTCTGCACAAATGCGTCCAAAGTAGTTCTTTTTGGTGCATATGGGACGAATGGGACAAGAAAATATCTGACGTGACCAAATAACAAATAATATTATACAAAATATATTCAAGTCCATCACTATGCTAGGAAAATCAACATTTGGGGATGTTCTTCATATCAAGGTCCACAGTAGGGTGATCGACGCGGTTTTCCAACCGGTTTTAAAACCGGTTTTTTCAGTCAATGTGCTGTCGGTTTTTTCAAAATGTTCATTTTTCGAATGTCGAATAGACCGGTTTTTTTAAACACAAAAAACCGGTTTTAAAAATAGCATTTTATTTCAGAAAACTTGTACTAAATAGTGATAGTGATATTTGAAAATTTAGGAATAATTTTTTAAATATTCATAAAGACTGATTTCTTATGTTTTTAAAATATAGTTTAAGTCTAAATTGGAATTTATTCTGTAATATTAAACAAATAAATAATTAATAATTATCCTGTATGACCTCATTTAATTTTTTTGATCCAATATTTCCTTTATTTTTTAAAGGTGTTGTGTTAATTGAGACAGGCTTCCATATTAAGCCATGGTTTCTGTTTATGCTAACTAAAATTTAGATGATTTTTTCTACAATTTTGAAACATAATTATCTTCTAGTCATCTAGATATACAATTTTCTTAGCATTTTTCTCTTTCCAGAGCTTTCTGAAGCTACCAAACGACGTAGAAAATTAAAATTTGGCTTAATTATAAAACTTTTTGTCCAACAAATCCTAATGGAGCCATATTTTGAAATTTTTATCAGGGAGCGGATATAAGAGGAATTATGTGTCTTTTTCTAAGATTTTTTTCTCTTTCCAGAGCTTTCTAAATCTCCCAGAAGACATAAAAAATTAAAATTCAGCTTAATTATAACCCTATTAATCCTACAAATCCTAACGGAGCCAGATTTTGAAATCTCTATCAGGGAGCGAAAATGCGTGGATCTATATATATGGATTTAAATATATCTTTCCTAAGAATGTTTCCTTTCCAGAGCTTTCTGAAGCTCCCAGACGACGTAAGAAACTAAAAATCGGCATACTTATAAAACTATTCGTTCAACAAATTCTAACAGTGCCAGATGTTTCTATCAGGGACCAAAAAGTATGTTTTGGTATTAAGAACTTTTGAGTTGCTATACTTATTGTTTGCTCTCCAAATCCTATAAAAAACTGATTCTGTATTTCGACCAGGGAGCGCATTTACGACAATTTTTTTATTTTGAAAGGTTTATGAATTTAAAACTTTAATCAATATAATTCCAATAAATTTGAACGGCTTCAAATAATTGACTTCGATTAAGGAGAGGAAGGTGTCTAAATGTTGTTCATATTTTTTTCTTTTAATTTTCGGATTTGTTTGTGCATATTTTCATTATTATATTATTTTTCCTTACATTGTTAGGCTTTTACGCTTGTATTTAATAAATTTTAACTTAATTATAAGAATTGATTTTTTTAAAGAAATGTAGTCTTTTGATATAAATATTAACTTCTGCAAAAAACCGGTTAACCGGTTTTTTCTGAATTTCAAAAAGTGCAACCGGTTTTTTCAAAATACCAACTATTCGAACTATTCGAAAACCGGTTTCTCAAAAAAGTCGAATAATCGATCACCCTAGTCCATAGTTTCGATAAGAGGTAACATGGATGCCCCAATGTATGTGGACATAGTAAGAACAGTCATGTTGTCTTATTCAAAGAAGAATATGCCACTCAAATGGGTGTTTTTGTAGGAAAATTTTCTTAAGAAACGAGTAAATTGTCAAAAAAAAAAACTTGTTTTCCGAAAATAAAAGTGATGTTTTAGAGTAATCGACTTAGTCTCCATATCTGATACATTGAAGATCTTAGGGGAGATGTGAAAGATGCCAGTGCAGTCAGCTTGGAAAAATATTTCCATTGAGAGTCGGGGTTATTAGTGGACTCAGTGCCCGCTGCTGCGCCGCTCAAAGGACCAATAAGGGCTATTCCACAAGATATTAATGTGTACAAACAAACTATGCAAAAAAAAAGGAAAACTAAATCAGGCAGTTTTAATCGATGCTACTATTATTTTTCACAGGTAATTTCTTGGGTATTCAATCTCTTTGAGTATTTAATCTGAATTACGATGTTTAATTTTAAGATTTACTTATTTTTTATAAAATTTGGAAAATATAAAATAAAATCCATCAAAAAAAATTTCTTGAAATCAACAAAACATCTTAATTTTATTGAATGTAAAAATGCTACATATGGCGCCACTATTATTTTGCACACAGCTGTATATATATAGAAATTTTTTTCGAACTGCATATATAATTATTTTTATTTAAATGTTAAATTAAATTAATTTCTTTAGTGAAGAAATAATATCTGGAAGAGAAATATATAGGAGGACAAGCTGGAATTTGACGTGCTGAACACAAATATGATTTCAGTTTTATTCCATCAGGTCTTGCATTTTTTATGCGCATGTCTAATATTTCCGCTTTTTAGCGGATTACATCAGTGTAATTTGAAAACGGTCCTTAAATGTTATTTGCTATATATTTTAGATATTTTAATATAATGTTAGATAACCCATATAAATAATGTTACCAGATGGTTTTTATAAAAAATGGGATCTGCTTTAGAAATTAAAAACCACAATGTTGGCATAAAATTAAAATAATATTTTTTGGTAGATATTTTTGTATAATTTTATATGTAAATTAATTTCTTACTAGATTTTTTAGAACTTTTTTTTTAACTGCCTTTAAAATGTTAAAGTAATTTCACAGAATTTTCGATGCAATTGTTATTGAAAATTACTTAAATATACTAGTATGCTTTAAACTTTTTTTTTTAAACTTTTACATACTCGAGGTGGTCAAAATTAACACTCTGTAGCTTATGTCGTATTATTACAAGACGATTTTTCTTAAAGTTTAGATCCTCCTCTAAAAGATTTTCATATTTCATTTCGATCCGGTCAATAGTTTAGGATATAGAGATTTATTTCCAATAATGTTTCGATTGGCTCATCTGTACGTGCTGTGTATGATAGGTTCTGTTGACGTATGAGCAATATTAATTTATTATAACAAGTATACTCCAGTACCTATTAAATGAAAGAACATTATAATTTTTTTTTACTGTGTTCAACTTATCAACTCACGAAAGAATAATATCAGGACAATAATTTTGGAAACGGTATCTTAGAATTAATTAAATTTTCATTTGAGCTGGGAACATCGGTACTTTTCAATTTGGGGCCACACTAATGTACATAAGTATATGGTAGCACCATAATGTAGTTAAAATGTCAAAAAAAAAAAAAAAAAAACGATTTTTTAAATAGCTCGGTATTAGAAAAAAGGGGATTATGGAAGGGGATTTCCTATTCATTTCTATTAACATTTTCTTTTCTACTTACCTTCTGATGTCTAAACAGATAAAAACACTCTTTGATATATATATTTTTTTTAAACGCACTCTAACTATAATTCTGCTGATTTCCTTTCTTATAATATATGTATGGGAAGTAGATCAGGCTATTAAACAGTGCATATTGGTGCAAAATCAAACATTTTTGGAAATAAATCTGTAACTTATGATCGGCTGGTTGGATTTGTTGGAAATTTGGTACAGGCGTAGCAGAGGAGTGTACAATGTTAAGGGGGACCCAACAGACCTTTTGGGTTCGGAGCTAAGGGGGCTCAAAGCCCCCTTAATATATATAATATATAATATTTTTGTAGAAATTGTTTTTTTTTTTTTTTGAGAAACTACAAATATTTTATCTGCAATAAAATCTTTGTTATTAAAGGTATCTTAAATAAAATTTTTTGGTGAATGTAGACTGTATTGTATAAAATGAGAAAGTGAAAAAGAACTTTAAGATTTTTGTAAAGGAATCCCACAATTCCAAAAAAAAAAAGCGCCGAAAATACAAAAAATGTTTTTTTTTTTTTTGGTATTTTCGGCTATAAAATCCACATTTTTCCGAAGTCCCCCAGATTTTGATTGAAAACTTTTAACAACATATTATAGATTCCCAAACTGCATTCCGTTTGCCGATTCGTACTTTGGGATTTTGGAAAATATAGACTAAAGTCAAAATTTTCATTGGAAATTGTAGTGTGCTCTTTCATTACACACTGCTGTACTTTACACAAAACATTAAACACACACACGCCACACACTGCAAACATAAATATTAATCGATCAAGCTGCACTTGAATGAAATGTGACGAATGTTTAAAGGGATCATATTGGTGTTTGAGTGACATTGATAAAGTCACTCAATTCCCCCGTTTTTCAGACAATATGATTGGTCAATTCTTCAAGTTGCGACTGTCGAAATTAGAGTAAGTACATGTATGGAATAGGATTAAGCAAGATAGAATGTAAATTAAAGTAAATCAGAATAATATATAATATATGTAAATTTTTGTATAAAAAGAGCCACAAATCAACCAGATTCAGATGAAGACTCAAACCGGCAACAACTTTGCCTTAGTTTTTATTCCAAAATCTCCTTTTGCCCTTACTAAAGTAAGATCGGCAATTGCTGTAGCGTAACCAACGGCAAACACTGCCGGTTACAAAAATCCCTTTTTTATTATTATTCATAAAAACATTTTCTACCACAAAATGGCTCAAACTCGGGAGGGTGTGTACCTTGACCACTTGAGTTATTGGGCTTGTTTTTTATTTTAAATTCATCTCTGTGGATATAACTTTCAGAAAAGTATAAAATTATTATATGTTGTTGTTGAAGAAAATTTCGGAAAAAACCGTAATTTTTGCAATTTTCAAATTCAAAATCGTTTATTTTTGGACTCAATAGGTGATTTTAACTAGTTAAAAAAAACTAATAAAATCGATAGCAAATACTATCATATATATGAAAAAAAACTGGGCCAAGAACTTGCAAAATTGAGGTACTTAAAAATTCACTAGTTCACACAAATAACTCGAAAACTATAAAAGATAAATAGGATATACTAGCTTGATTTCTATAATTCTTATCATGGCCTACAAAAATAGCTGTGTTTTGTTGCTACCGTTGAGTGTTAACGTTGATAGTTAGCAAAAAAAAACGATACTTCTCCGACTTGGAATAACTTGATATTGAAAACAAAATTGCACAAATAAATCTTTATATTTTATTTCAAAAAACTAAAAAATTAAATTTGTATTAGTTATAGGTACATATTTTATTGTATTTTTTATATTTTTTCCATTTATTGACATTCGAATATTTATAATTGTATTTTTGTTCATAAATTGGCAGCACTTTTATCGATGTTAAACTTAACATGTAATATTCTACACGTTAGCTCCCAACGTATATAAATTTAAATTTCGTTTAAAATTGGCTATGAACGTTAGCAACAAAACACAGCTAACATATGAAAATATTTGTAATCGGACGAGAAACAAAATTTTGCAAGCGATTAAAAATTTTTTATGCCAGAGCTTATGAGGGGTCTGTTGGGTCCCCCTTCCAAATTTAACATTACACTCCTTTGCTTCGCCTATACCAAATTTCACGCAAATCCAACCAGCCGATCAGAAATTACCATTTTATTTAAAAAAATTTTAGATTCTGCACACTGTGAAGTATTAGAAGCAACTTTTTAAAAGTTAAACAAGCGAGAATGTTATATTCAAAAGCAAATTTTTTGGTAATATATCTGTATCTCCAAAACTACTGCTCGGAAAAATTGAAATGTATGGAAGAGTTGCAGAGGAGGACTTAAGCTTTCAGAAAAATCATCTTGTGGTCACCCTGTGATAACACAAGATAAGCTACAGGGTGTCAAATTTTACTACCTCGAGTATGTAAAAGTTTAAAAAAATCTTAACTTTTACAAATTAAGACCGATTTTAAAGCTTTTTATATTTCTGTAAAGTGCTTCGTAAGAGAAAAGAAACCTGAGTTATCTCCCACAGTTAAAAAGATATTTACTTTTGAATTTTTGATTTTTTGCCTCGACTTTCTATCGTTTTTCAGGAATAAGTCCACAGATATATGAGGTAAAAATTTTTAAAAATATTTTGTAATTTGCTATACAATTCAAAATAATATTCATAAAGAATTTTTGGATTATCTCAATTCGTCTAGACGTGAAAAATATTCAAAGTCAGCAGTCTGAAATTAGTATGAAAAACTGCTATTTTTTAGAAAAATATAGTAAAATTCTTTCACTTTTTTCTCAAAGTTCCGTTAACGAAAAAATTCTTTCTTTAAATATTTCAAAAGATAAAGCTTCAAAAATGTTTAATAATGAAATTTTGAATTAATTTATGTTTGCACCCTACATCAGGCATTGGTCGAAAATGGTAAATTTTGGAAAAAGGTTAAATTTGTATCGATTTATAAAAAAAAAATGTCACGCGAGCTTTTTTAAATTTATTGACAATGTTTTATCAAGAAATAGATTAAGAACGATTTAACACTAAATTGCTTCCCGGCCAGCCAAAAACGAATGCAGGAGAGCAGATTTCATGAAAAAAGTCAATATTTTAAACGACTTTTTTTAATTGCATAAAAAAGCAAACTAGCATAATATTTTCGCCATTATTTCTTATGTGTTGTATAAATTGTATATCTATCTTTCGTTCCTGCAAAAATCATTAAAAAATCTTTAAAACCCGATTTTTGGCAATTTTTCAAATATAAATAATATAAAAAAGATATAAAAACTAAAATAATAATGTTTTGTAAAGCAAAATTCCGCCTATTTTCCAAAAACTAATAAATATTACAAGAATATAAAAATAGAATTAATTACCAATTCATTGATATATAATATGTATATATGCATCGTTATTAAAGCATTATATCATGATCTCAAAACTGACAACTTAGGTAAACTCTTACCAAATTCATTGTTTTACAATATTTCCATATGTGCGTATACGTAACACACAATTGTATTGGCACGTTTTGGTTGTTGAACGAGATAATATTCGTAATAATCGCTTATATTTATTAAATATTTTTATACCCACCATCAAAAAGATGGGGGGTATATTGATTTTGTCATTCCGTGTGTAACATGTCGAAGGAATCATCTAAGACCCCACAAAGTATATATTTTCTGGGTGCTGGTTAGATTCTGAGTCGATCTAGCTATGTCCGTCCGTCTGTCTGTCTGTTGAAAGCAGGATAGGGCTCGAACGGGGCAACGTAGGGAGAAGAAATTTGGCACAAATATTTGTCTTATATATGGTTTGTTTGGTATTGAAAATGGGCAAAATCGGTTAATAAATAAAAAAGTTAGAAACACAGGGTGTCCGTTTCATACTTTTTTGCTGATATTTCTTCAATAAAAGCATGTATGACAACGAAATTTTGTACATATATTTCGGGGGTCGATATAAACTCGGAAACTAAAAATGGGCGTGGTCCGCCCACTTTACATCCCTCTCCCATATAACGTAAATTTTGAAAAAAGTTGATGGTGGATATATAGATTCGGCCGGGCCGAATATAACATTCGCGCTTGTTTAAGTAATGGTAATGAAATTACAAGAAAATGCTCAAATACTAATTATAATTACTGAAAAATGCATTGTTTGTATAAAAAAAAACAATTTTTTCAAATGTGTTTCTAGTATTCGTGGAGTAGTTTAATATCGTTTTAATAAAGATTTTTAAATCATTTAAATATAAATCTCAATTACAGCACGATTTAATGAATATAAAACTCAGTATTTTTGAAAATTATGCAAAAATATATGTTTTACATAGAAGAGTAAACGAATACGAATTAAATATATTAAAAAAAAGTAGCTAAAATTGTACGAAAAATTCTGCTAAATAATGACAATGAATTTATAAAATTAAATCATTATTTAATGATAATGATTTTATTTTTTTAAATAATTATTAATGAAAAGATATCATTGAAATACATTACCATTACTAAAAATGAAAAAAATTGTTCAATTTAATGGTAATGAAATTGACAATTCATTAGTCGATTTAATGCATTACTCCCATGTATGTTGTTGTTAATGCCGATACAGCACTATTATTAAAAATGTTCCCAAGGGAGTCAAGAATCTTAGTTTAAATTTATAGTTTGGTTTTTATAAAAAATTTCCGCTAACGAAGTGGCGGGTTTACAGTTCGTACTTATACAAAACATATTTGTGTTGAATATTAACTTGATACTAACATTCGTATGGGTTTTATGCACATTAAACTGATTTTCGGAAGAGGGGTTTATATGGGAGCTATGGTCAATTGTGGACCGATCTTCGTTTTGGTACAAAGATTGATACTTGTACAAAACTTCTTTGCGCTGAATTTCATTAAAATGTTTACATTTTTAAGGCATTTTCGAGTGTTGAATCTCTATTCCTGGGGGACATTTGTATGGGGGCTAGGTGACATAATGGACCGATCACAACCAATTTAAATAGGCTTCGTCCTTGTATCATAAAAGTCCAACGTGCCAAATTTCATTGAATTATCTTCAAAATTGCGACCTGTACTTTGTGCACAAGGTTTATATGGACAGCCAGCCAGACGGACGGCCGGATTCTGAGTGATTCTGAGTCGATTGGTATACTTTAAGGTGGGTGTTGGATAACTTTTTCTATGCGTTACAAACATCAGCACAAACGTATAATACCCCAACCACCTATGGTGGTATAGGGTATAAAAATACCAAAATAAACTAGCAGATATTGCTATAATACGATATAGTTGTGTATCAAAATTAATGCTGCTAAAGCAAAATGCACGCCTTAAGGTTGAGTTATAAGTTAAATATGTGCAAATTTCCTTTGGAATGACTTTACTTCTGACGCATAAAAAATGTAAAAATGAATTAAATAAAAAAAAAAAAAAAAAATTGACAAAATAACTATATTAAATTTCTTTGAGTTTCATCCAAGTCATATTTCAAACAAGACAATTGGGTTTTTTCCATTTTAGTGATTTTGGCCAAGAAAAGTGGTCAGCGAAACCATAGTGCCCTGTGTTTCTAGTTTTTAGCCCATAACTTTTTTTTGTTTATTAACAGATTCTGCGCATTTTCAATAACAAACCTTATATAAGATAAATATTTGAGCCAAATTTTTCTTTCGAGCCCTATCCTGCTTTCAACAGACAGACAGACGGACATAGCTAGGTTAGTGTTTCGAAATTTTCGAATTTTTGAAAATTATTTGTTGTCTTTACTCTACGTCTCCACGAAGAAATTTTTATTTCCTAACATAAGAAATAACGTCGGCAGAATAACGGGAACAAGCTTTTATTTCCAACTTTATGTTAAGGGGTAAAGAAATGAGAAATTAAAATTTTAATTTGTCTTTTTTTAAAGAAAATTTTATTTTTTTTCTCCATTTTTGTTTTTTTAAAACAAAATGAATTAATTTTCCATCTTTGTTTTGTTAAAAAATTAAAATTTTAGAAAATAAAAATAAATTTGACAGCTTATGTTAAACATTAATGCTCAGCTTTGTTCGTCCACACGTAACATTTTAAAGGGAGAGATATACTCGTAATTTGACAATTGCGCACACAAAAATGTCTGCGTGGAGACGTAGAGTTAAGCATAAGGTTGTTTTTCGAATGAAAATAAAAACTGTCCTTTTGTAGCAGAGTATTTAGTATTTTGCGACCTAATGTAAATTAGTAAAAGTCAATAAGTTTCTACGTACAAATGAAACACAATTTAAAATTTTTAATCTAAATAAAATTTTTTATTTAATTTATTTTTATTTTCATTTTTATCATTTTTAATAATAAGTATAATAACATTTTATTTTTTTGGTTTTTTGTTTTAAATTATTAATTATAACTTAATTTTTGTTGTTTTATTTTTTTTTTTTTATTATTAATTTTTTTCTTTACTTTAAATTAAATTAATATAGTTTGGTTTTTTTGTTTAAATTAAATGTATAATATTAGAATTAGGCAATCAATTGTTTTTTTTTTTTTTTTTTTAATATTATATTAATGTTTTCTGTTTTTATTATTAAATATAATGAAGTTTATTGTTTAAGAATTAGCGTTTTTTTTAAATTTAACGATTTTTTTTCTTAATAAAGCGATTTACGGGTTGTTAATTAAGGGGGGATGAAAAAAAAAAGTGGAGATAAAAAAAATAATTATGAGATTTAATGGAGTTGTTTTTGAATACGCTTTTTCTTATGGTTTGTTTTTTTCTGTTGTTGTAATTTTTATTCAATTTGCATAAAGTTTGTTTGTTTGTTGTTGTTGTATGTATACCCAAAAATGTCGTTTTAATTTTTAATTATTATTTATTAATTTTGTAATTAATTATTTCTTTGTTGTTTCTTGTTTTCTTTATAAATCTATACTAGCCACCAAAGAGGGGGGAATTTTATTTTTATTTTATTTCTCAATTTTAAATTTTTTGTTTTCTTTTAAGTGCAACATTGGTTTTTTAATGTTTATTTTATTATTTATATATGTTTGTTTTGTTTTTTTTTTTTATTAATTTTTCTTGTAATTTTGTAATTTTGTTGTTTTTTTTAATTTACTTTTGTTCTGCTGATTTTTTTTCTGTGTGGTTTTTGTTGTAAATTGTTTTGCGAGCAGAGGAAATTGTAGTTGGATTTTAATAGTTTTTATTTTTTTTTTTATTTAGAAATTTGTTTATTTTTACTATACAATGTTTTTTCTTTTAATTTAATTTATATTTAATTTTTTTATTAGTTTATGTATAATTTTTTTTTATTAATTATATTTAAACTTATACAATACATTGCTATTTCCAAAAATTTTATTTTTTTATTATTTTATTTTATTAAATATTTGTTTATTATTATTTTTTTATTTAAGGGGGGCTATTTTTTTTATTGAGGATTTTTAACGTTTTATTTTAAATTTTCTTATGTATAATACAAGTTTAATTTTTTTTTTTTTTTTTTTTGTTCAGAATTTTTATGGATTTTATTTTGTTTTTGTTATGTAATGAATGTTAAAGTTAATTAATGTTTTGTTTTTGTCAAGTTGCAGTATGTATTTTTTATTTATAATTCAATATTTATAATATTTTCTAACAAAAGTTTTAGTTTATTTTAATTTTTTTGTCTAAATTAGCATAAGTGTGTTGATTCCTTTTTTTTTATTTAATTCAGCGTGTGTTTTGTATAATACTAGATTAGTTTTTGGTTTTTATTTTGTATAATTACAAAAATTTTTGGAATTTTTTTTTTTAAAAGTTTAACCAATAAAAAATAATTTTTTTTTTTTTTTAAATAATAAATAAAAAAAAAACCAAAAACATTTTTAAAGTTATTTATATTTTATAAAATTTAATGTTACAAGCTTTCGATTAAACTTTTTCAAAATATTTAAATTAAATTAAAGCTTCAAGTTATATTAAGTTAAAGCTTCAAATATTTTTTAGTTATTGAGCGCAAGTCATGTTAGACATTTCAAAACAATTTTTTTGAATTTTAAAAACTTTTTTTTAATTTTTTTATATAAAAGCTTTTTATATACATATTTATAAAGTTAAGTAAAAGCTTTTCCAATGTTTATAAGTCCAATAGAAAACTATTATCAAGTAACATTTAGCTAACATATAGCTAAAGCTGTTTAAAAGTTCTTACCCAATGAAAGCTCTTTTTAAATAATTAAGTATTAAAATTACAAAATTTAATTTATGTATAAAAGCCTCTTAACATATTTGTAATAAAACTTTCTCTTCTCAAGGACAAGGATATATTGAAAAATATATTCGTCGGTGTGTTGAGTAATATTCTGATTTGTTTTTATAATATGAAATCTTTATTGAACGTACAATTTCATTTTATTATATTTTTAATCAATTTTCTAGAGCTTTTGACAAAAACGTTTTACCTAAAGAAAAACTTCTTAAAATTTGTATAATAAAGCTAATGAAAAATAATGGCCGGTTCCACGATGCCAAACGAAAAATTCATATATATATAGCATATATTTAAATTAATTTTAGAATTGACTGATATTAATTAGAGAAAGTCTTTCTTTGAATTTTGATTCATTTCATCAAATTTCCTAAATGTTAAAGCTTTTTCAAAAGTTTTTTTTAGAGAAAACCTAATTTCTTCTTCCAAACTTTCAGGATTGATTAAAATATCATAAATACTTAAATATGAAACAAATGAACTATATTTTCTAAAAGTTTATTAAAGTAAAAGCTTTCTTTAAAAAGCTCCTCCTAAATAAAATAATTTTTTCAACGATAACAAGGCTCTTAAAAAACTTGTTTAACTTTAAATCTCAAAAAGCTTTTAACATGGAGATAATGAATTTTGAATTTTTTTTGTTATAAGGCTAAAAATAAGTTTATCAATAAAATATAATAATTTAAATTTTTTTAAGCTTTACAAAAAGCTTAGTGAAGTTAAATCTTTCAATTTCGTTTTCCTCTGGAAAGAAAGCTTTTACTAAAAAGCTTAATAACAAATTTTCAATGATTATAAGGCTTTAATTTTATAATTTTTTTTTTTTTACTTTTCGATATGGAATAAACCTGATTCATTTGGTTGATTTTTTTTGGAAATTAGTAATATTTTAAAAAAGCTTTTTCATATTTATTTCAATTAATAATAAAGAAGAGATTATAAAATAGGATTCGTAAAAGCTTTTATGTAGCATACAAGAAAGCTTTAGAAGGGAATTTAATTATAAATCTTCAAAAATTACGAAAAATATGTAATAAATCATTTTTCTGGAAAGTTCTTTTTAAATTAAAGCTTAAAAAAGCTCTTTCTTTGAAAAGTATTTAATCATAAATCTTCTACAAGCTATTTTTCTAACTGCCTGTTTCTAAGTACTTCCTTCCAATGACAACACAATGTTAATATCATGACCTTTTCAGTTATTTTTTCGCTGGGGAGAAACAGGTAGAAAATTTTGATAAATATGGAGTAAACCGTATTACTGGGAAAGTTCTTTAGCAAAGTTTTGAAAATGCTCTTTTCTAATTTAAATAAAATTAATATGTTGAAAAAAACTCTTCTAAAAGCTTTTTATGTAAAGTTTTTCCCTCTTTATTTTTCTTAAGTTTCAAAAAATATGAAATGAACTCTGTCTTAAGAAGTTTTTCTAATATGGATGAAGCTTTTTAAATCTTATGTTTTAAAGCTTTAAAAGTTCATATTTCTCAGACAAATTTAATTATAATTCTTGTAAGAATACTTTTTTTAAATTTAAAAAATATCAAACAGTTTTTTATGGTATTTATTTATTACATTTTTTTAAGTTGAACAAAGAATTTTTAATATATTTTCCCTTGATTCATAACTTCAAGAGATTCGATAGAGCTTCTTAATAATTTTTTCAATATTTTAATTTTATCGTATTCTATATAATTTGTTTATATAAATATATAAAATTAATAAAATATAGCGAGATATTTTTCAATGCAATCTCATGATTCTTTCAGAAATTTAAATAAAATTTCAAAATTCACAAAATATGTGTATATAAATTTTCAAAGTAATATATGCTTATTTGGAAAGCAAAAATCTTTTTAATACAAAATAACTATTTTGTAATTTGTAACGATTTTAATTTTATTTAGAATGATTTCCAAATAGAATGTCGGAAACACTGATCTATTGTAAAAAACTACAATAATTAGAGGTGCCAGATGATACTAAAAATAATAAAGTAATTTTAACTATTTGAAAAAAAAAAAAAAAAACAAAAAAAAAAAACAAGATAATTTTTTCAATTAAATATTTAATATATTTTTTTTTTTTAATATTTTAATATTGAAAACAAAATAAAAAATTCTTACCCTAAAAAAACTATGCTTTGAAAATAAATAAATTTAAAATAAAACTTTTTTGAATTTACAACATATTTTTAATATATATTAAAAAAATAAATAAAAATGAATATCAGCTAGAAACTTTGCTCATTTAAAACGAAGAATCCAATCAATCTTGAACTCAGTTTTAATTTTGAAAATACTATGCTTGACTTTCGCTCAATATAAAAAAAAAGAATAAATTTTTATTATAATTTAAATCAAAATTAATAAAACTCATTTAATTTATTTACTATTATTTTAACAAAACAAAATTTAATTTTATATATATTTGTTGTGGTATTTTGTTAAGTATTTTTAATGAACACTTTCTGGGTTCAAGATTTAGAATTAATATATTTTTTAATTTTATTTATATAGTTAAGAAATATAAATTGTATTTATTTGATAAAGTTTATGATTAAAAGTTAGTAATAATAATATTTATAATAAATATAATACAAGAGTATAAATATGTATTTTTTTTTTTTTTTTTAGTTTAAGAATTTATTTTTGTTTTTAAATTTATTTAGTTAAAAAATAAAAATTATAATTATGAAGCGCTGTGCCCTGTTATTTTTGTTTTGTTTTTGTTGTAGTGTTGTTTTTTTTTTTAAATTTTTATATTTAACAATTTAAGCCATTATTAGTTTAATGTATATTTTTTGTTTTGTTATTTAATGAATTGTTTTGTTTTATAATTAATATTTAAAATAGTTATTCTTTAAGAATAAACTAAATTAAATTTTAATTATAATCTTTAAGTTTTTTTCTTGTTTTTACGTGAAGACATGTGGAATTTTTTTATTTATTTAATTTTTTTAGTTATAATGATTAACCTTTGATTTAATTACTTGTTTTTCAACTAATACTATTATTTTTTTAATATAAATAATATATATTTTAGCCTGGCATTAGGTGTATTTTTATATTATTTACTAATTTTTTTGTGTTTACCCGTAGTAACAATTTTTTTGGTTTTTTTCTTTTTCTGATTTTATAAAATGTTTCGTTAGTTTTTTTTTCTTTAATTTTATTTAAATGTTAACGTTTTTATCTAAATATTACTTACAATACCATAAAACGTATTTATTTTTTTCTATTTAATTATATATAATATGTATATATAAGTATGTATATAAAAAAATATGTATATATAATAAATTTAAGTAAAGAAAGTAAATTATTTAATAACTACTAAACATGTTTACTCAAAATTAAATTAACTAAACAAAGAAATAATTTTCGAATTATTAAGAAACTGGGAAATGAATCGTATGATTTAGCATTAAAATGTTAATTTTAGATTAACATCTTAAAATTTTGAAGTTTTTTAAATGTTTATATATTTTTCAGTTTTTATTTATTAAAATGATTAAATGAAATTTCAGAATTTATTTTAATATTAGAAATATCCAATAATTAATTTAAATAGGAAATACAGGAAAAATTGTAATTAGATATATGTGGCATGTCTAATGTTAGCATTAGAGAATCGACAAATGTGCGTAACTTTGAGTCTACATTAGACAAATTTTTATCAAGACAAACGTCAAATTTCTGTTTGAGTTGCAGATATTTTTTTATCACTGTCAATTATAGGGGAAAACGTATATCGTAATAAACCATGCAAAAAATACCAACAACAATCAAGATGTCGTCTTTCATCAAGCATTATCAAGACAAAGTTGTCAGAGCTCGAGCGCTGACAATTTTCTTTAAACGCTGCAATAATACTGACTAATTCAGTCTACATTAGACAAATCTTTATCATGATAAAATTTTGACGTTTGTCTTGATAAAAATTTGTCTAATGTAGACTCAAAGTAACATTGAGTCTACATTAGAGAAATTTGTATCAAGACAAACGTCAAATTTTTGTTTAAGTTGCAGATAATTTGTTATCTCTATCAATTATAGGGCAAAACGTATGTCATAATAAACCATACAAAAAGTACCAACAACACTCAAGATGGCGTTTTTTACTAAGCATTATCAAGACAAAGTTGTCAGAGCTCGAGTGCTGACAATTTTCTTTTAACGCTGCAATAATACTGATAAATTCAGTCTAGATTAGACAAATCTTTATCATAACAAAATTTTGACGTTTGTCTTGATAAAAATTTGTCTAATGTAGACTCAAAGTTATTAGCACATTTGTCGATTTATCAGAATTGTCGCAATTTTTATACTCAACGTCTCCACAAAGAAATTTTAAGAAATAACGTCGGTAAAATAAAGGGAACTAATTTTTATTTCTAAACGTACATAAGGAATTAAAATTAGAATTTGTTTACGAAAATTTTAATTTTTTTCCAGTTTTTATTTTTTATCTGACTTTTTAAAACAATTGAAGTTTTTTTTAAGTGCTAAATATTAAAAAAGAGCAATAAATTTGAATATTGCTCAAATATATATTACGAAGTAAATTGGGCAATAGATTTCTTATTTGACAATTGCCAATACAAAAATGTCAACGTGTAGACTAGGAGTTATATAAATTTATTTCATTAATCAGTTGGTTATATTTGTTTAGAACTTATAACTGTCAAAGTCCATATAAGCATTATTTTGCTTACTCGCTGAAGTGTCAAGCTCCATATATATTCATTTCGTCATGGTCATCACGTAGAAAAATTAATCCTAGTTTTTTAACAAAAATCAAAATGTTTATCACTTAGTTGTGAACATTTTTGAAATAAAGTGCATCAAAATAAGTTATTTTCATCCTTAACCTTTACAGTGCTATTCTCGACCGAGTGACAAACAAATTTATTGTGATAGTAAAAAAAATTTTGTCAATTATTATTTTTTTTTATACATTTTTGGTAATAGTAGTCACATCCATAAAAGTACATGACAAGAACTAATGAATGACAATTGTCATGAATTCGAGAATAGCACTGTTAGTCTCTATTAATCATAAGGTCCTGATACCTGCTGAAACATAACCTAAGCCTGTTCACGTCTTGGCTGATAAAAATACATATGTATATTAGGACTGTTTTTCTTGGTATCGTAATATGTTCCCCAACTATGAACTATTAGCGAAATATTATTTATCCCGAAAATGGGCAAAGTTTCAGACAGGAGACTTTTAATTTTTCTTGTAGAAAACCTTGGAAAGTCTAATTGATATTCACATAAAAACCTCAGTGACATTCTTCTTTTAGCATGCTTACAGAAAAGGTAAGTCTGTGGTGATGGTTCTTTCATCGATCGTATGATATACTGATAAATTTCTGGATTACAAATCGAAAGGGCCGCTAAGTGACTAAGTTAAGATATATGGTATAGATATTATCATAAATAACTTTACACATAATATAACTTTAAATACAACATACTGACACTGTTATCTGTCTTATCGTCTAACTTTTTTGTCTTAATAAATTTATCTCTATAATATTTACTTTTAATTAAAAAAAAACTTATGGCATATAATAAATTCCTGTGTTTCCCTAGGTCACGTTTTCTCTTCTTTCTATTTTTCTTTCCAATATCATTCTATTTGAAAGATTCTTTAAAAATCACCTCGAATCCAACACATTTTTTTTATTGCATATAACAATATTTCTCATTCATATTAATTTGACCTTCAAAAGTAAGCAACTTCAAATTTAATATGGAAGACTCACTTAATATACTAAAAAAAATATTTTTTCATGTAGTTAAGACTTAGTATTAGTATTACCTTTATCATTACTTTGAATAGCTAATGTTAATATTATGATATTTAACATAGTGTCTACATTAGACAAATTTTTATTAAGACAAACGTCAATATCAGTGAGAATTAATACAAGATAACCTCAATTAAATAGCTGATTATTATATTTGGTTGTTACTACTGTCAAACTTCATATCATATAAAAAACATAAATGAATTTGGCATATTGTTGTTTTTTCGCAACTGTTGCCACCTTCCATAAATTCGCTTTCATTTTGACGTTTGTCTTGATAAAAATTTGTCTAATGTAGACACTATGTAAGTGCTTAGATTTTTTGACCAGACTAAACAATTTTTGGTTAAGACAAAAAAAATATATCAACCACATATGTGTTGAAACGATACCATTCAGTGTCAATAGTGAATCTGTCCCATATGTGTTTAAATTGAACAATGCCTGTTCAAATTATTAACGAAAATTGCATAGCGTAATTAGAAAGTGCTCGCACATCTACAAAAACAACAACTGCTTGTATTTTGTTGGTGTGAAACTACTACACATAATGTCAAAATGCTTTGAACGGAAAATGACAACAATTTGACAGTTCCGCGAGGTATGTCAACGAAAAAATTTTAAAACAGATGTTCTTACGTGTATACTTTATAATTATACTATGGAAAGTTGATACCACTTGGCATCATGTTGACACCGGTTTCGTATCGAATTATTAAATTACATTATATTTTCTATTTTAGTGTATTTAAAATTTGTAAACGAACCGTATCAAAAAGGCAATACCATAAATTGCCAATATGACCAAAACCGTAGAGGATTTTTGAATTTTTTCCCTTTGTGTTCTTTTAGTTGATCGATATAAACAATTTTCTGTAATCTAGACATAACCCAGCAAAAAAAGAACATCCAAAGAATTAAATAAGATGGTGAACTTGTAATCCCGATCTAGTGCAAACTCTGATAATTTCCAATGAATTTAACATAGGCTTGTCATTGGAGGATTTTCTCTTTTTTGACGCCTATTCATTTAGTAGGAAGTAGTGCTATGCAAGTATTGAGTATTAAGTATCGAGTACTGAGTATTTTCCCGTTTTTTTAGGTACTCAATACTATAAAGTAGTTACTCAATACTTTCAGAGTTAATTTTTTTATGATATCAGATTAAATATATAACGGCTAAAATACAACTCTGAAGATACAAATAAATGTTTAAATATATGAAAATAATTTTATTGATTTTTATTAAAGTTGAAATCAAAGTTAACGTTTTTATTTATTTTTTGTTTTATATAAATTAATTTACAAAATTTCATGGTAATCGTTCAAATTAATTTTAAATAAAAGAAGATATTAAAAATTATATTTAAAACTAAAAAATCCGTTAAGTATCGAGTACCCAAATAAAAAAGTATTGAGTAGTATCGTGTATTCAAAAGTATTCGAATTTGCCAGCACTAGTAGGAAGTCATGTTCCCGATCTTGAAAAATTTATTTTTATGGTGTTGTTTTAAATCAGTGCAAGGAATGTAATTTAAATTGCTTCTATGGAGTTATTTCCTTCGGAAAGAAACAAATGTCATTTTTAAAGTAACTTATTGAAAATAGACAATTTTTTTATGGTCAACAAGGTAAATGTTTTGCAACAGTCAACTTCATTTGAATCATTTTTTTATACTATCTGCGGATGCTGTTTAAATAACTTTTTAAGAAGAAGAAAACACACAACGTACTTTTTCATACTTTGGAAGTAATGAAAAAGTACTAAATGAAACAGCACTGCAAACTGCTGCTGACTAAATGTAATCAACACCATAACGTCGAGTCTATATTAGAGAAATTTCTATCAAGACAAACGTCAAATTTTTGTTTGATTTGCAGATAATTTTTTATCTCTGTCAATTATAGGAGAAAACGTATGTCATAATAAGCCATGCAAAAAGTACCAACAACAATCAAGATGGCGTCTTTTACTAAGCATTATCAAGACAAAGTTGTCAGAGCTCGAGTGCTGACAATTTTCTTTTAACGCTGCAATAACACTGACAAATTCAGTCTACATTAGACAAATCTTTATCTTGATAACATTTTGACGTTTGTCTTGATAAAAATTTGTCTAATGTAGACTCAAAGTAACAAACAGTGCATTCTAAAGCTTCTTTTTTTAGTGTAAGACTGAAATGTCAAATTTGCATGTATTGTTGGTATGTTTACAAAGAAAGGTAAATATTTTTAGTGGTGAAATTTGTACTTTTAGTAAAGAAAAAAGTGCTATATGGAAATATTTAATTTATTTAAATTTATAAAAGCATTAAAAATTAATTTCTTACATTTTCTTTTTATTATTTTTCGATTTCAACAATTATTGTTTACGCTTTTCTTTTTTCTTGTTCTCTTTTGTTTGACGTTTCAGTCTTATTTATGGCGAAAAAAATGGCTGCTATTATTGCATTGTTGTATTTGTTGCCTTTATGCATATACCTTGTTAAATTGTTGTACCATGTTTGAAGATATAATATTGATATAAACACAATGGTTCAGTAAGCAATCGTTATTTTTAGCATCAAGTTCATTAAAATTTTTCTATTTTACATTTTTGATTTGTTCCCTTTAGATTGTTTTTTGGGAGCATGATTAAACTTCGATTGTAAGCGCATAAGCGAGATATAACACAGACCATTAAGAAAAATATTGATAAAAAGACAAAAAAAAAAAATCTTTTAAAATTCGTTTAAAAGCTAATATACTATTCGAATTCAACCAAGGCAATCACTTCAAAATTTTATTTTATTAATTTTCTTTCATGATTAAAAGGTATTTGGGCTTATAAACGATATATTTAGCGTCATCCCAGTTTAATATCTTGAAAATAATCATAATAAAAAACAAAAAATTTAACGTAGAAAAAAGATTCGGCCCATAAAAAGTAAGCAAATAATGGCGTTTAATAATTCGATTTAAATATTATTATTTAACACTATTTTAGCAAACATTTGTTTTTATAAACCTTTGTCTAGTTAACTTAAACTGAGTTAAAATAAAAAAAACTATTTAAAAACCTAAAAAAAAAAATAAACCATTAATAATTCTTTAATCACTTACTTATACAAATTAATTTTTTAACTAAATTAAAATTAATATTTATTATAACTAGTTTTATTTAACTTTATCCATATTTACTTACTTACAATTTATTATTTTACTAAGTTTTTTTTTTTTCTAAATAAATTTTCAAAAACTTATTTGTTTTATAAAATTATAATTATTTTTCTTTGTTAAAGTTAAATTAGGAATATTGTTTTTGTTGTTGTTTTTATTTATGTAAAATAACTCAATTTATATTTCTTTAAAGAGGAGGTGGGTTTTATTGAACTAAAAATTAAAATACTAAATTTTTATTATTCTTTGGTTTTTCTTCATTCAACCTTTGTGGTAAAAAGCTTATTAGTTTTAAATATTATTACAAAATAAAAATAAAAATTTAGTATCTTAGTTTTGGGTTTTTTAAAAACCTAAAGCTTTGTTTAGTTAAATATACATACAATAAGAAAATAAATAAAATTATAGGAGATTATGCCACAACTGAAATTGTAATAACAGTCCCACAATATCGAATAAGTTAAACAAAAATTAATGGAAATTATTTTCAAATAATTTAAGAAGTGATTAATATTTCGTTCGATATCGTGGGACCAGTGGTAATATAATTTTTAAATTTATTTTACCTTAAAAAGAGTGAAGCAAATTTGTATTTTTCATATGAAAAAGTGACAAAAGATTTTAATAACTGTAAAAAAAAGAAAAGCAAATGTGAAATATTTTTAAAATTCTATGAAATAATTTAATTAGGGTCTTTCTTATATTTAAGGAAATATTAAAATTTTGTTATACATATCGAGCCCTAACCGCGAAAATGTCGTAAGTGCAGAACACAAAACTTTACAGCAGAAGCATTTTTGTATATGATTCTAAGTTATAGATATTCATCAAAACACGAATTTCGAAAATGTTGTTGGTTACGATATTTTGGCGATCAGGGCTCGATATGTTAATTGTTGATGTTAAATTAAGTTGAAATTAAGTTTCCTGTAAAAATAAATCAATCTAAATTATTTATTTTTAGTTAATATAATAAAGTCGTTATTACCTAACCTTGGGTTTAAAGAAAAACTATTTAACTTTATCAGTAACTTAAAATATATAAAAGTTCCTATTATTACTTTTTTTCTTCATGTTTCTGTAAAATTAATTTTGTAGATAATATAAATTGTTTTAATTGGATTTTTAATTTCAAAGAATAGATTTTTAAATTAAAGGATATTGAGTAAAATATTAACCGAAAAAAGTTTTATTAAAACATTTTTTTTTTTTTTTAGGAACTATATAGTATTAATAAGTATTATAAGGTCTAATTCTTGACTTAGTAAAATGAGATCTTTATTCTTGTATTTTTTTTAATGGTTGTAAATGTATATAAGGATAAAATCGGTGGACTTTTCTCTAGTAACATGATCTCATTAAAAGTCTGTTCAAAAAATAATTAAAAAAAAAAAAAATCGAAATAAAAATTTTAAACTCTAAATTGCTTGGAATAATAAAAAGGTTTATTTCAAATATACCTATAATAACAAAAATATAGTGTTATACACGTTACTTAAAAAAATCGTAATTAATAAAATCCAATTTAAACTTTATGAAGCTAAGAAGCTTGAGACTTAATATCAATGCTACTCCTAATCTTGCCAAATCTTCGGCATGTATAAAATTATCGAATTTATTTTGTAAAAATCTCAACAATTTTCAATATTTTCAAATTGAAAATGGAGTTTATAATAAAAATTTTAGGCTTTTGGTTTAATTTAAGAAATTAATTTTATATCGAATTTAGATCTGAACAATTCTTCATTTAAGGAACTAGCTAAGATAAATAATAAAAATTAAAATTGTTAAAGAAAACAGAGAGTAATAATCTATTAGCATAATGGTTCAGCAATTAATTGATTTTTGTGACAGTAAGTTCAATAATCATGTTAAAAACCATCTTGACATAATGGTTCCAATTCAGTTTAAAACAAAATAACTTTTTTTAATAGCCAACTTCGAAAAACTTTTATTTTTACGGTCATTTAAAATGGACATTTTTTTCAATTGTGGTTTTGAATTCGGGAACTGAAAATCCATCAAAATAATTATGTCCACCTTGATTTTAAATTCGAACTACTTTTAATTCTGATTCCTTTTAGATGGATACTGCTTAAATTTAAAGGTGGACCTAGACGAGAGATCAAAAGAAGCCTCAAATCTAAGGCGAATTCAAACAGGTGACTTCATTTAATCAGCTGATTATTTTTTCTAGTACCTATTTTGAATTGTCAAACTCCATATAGGTACATTTTTTGCTTACCTGCTTAAATATCAAACTCCATGTATAAAAAAATAATTAATTCGCCATATTGTTGTTTTTGTAGAACTGCTGCCTCTTGTTTATATTTTGCCATAATCAGTGGGTAAGCGAAAACTGTGCTTATATGGAGTTTGACATTTCTAAGTACTAAAAAAAATAATCTACTGATTAGGTGGTTAAAGTCACCTGTTTGAATTCGCCTTGGTCAAATCCTTATCAAGACAAACATCAAAAGTTTCTCAGGATAAAAATTCGTGTAGACAAAATTTGTCGGTATTATTTTCCTACAGACAGAAATTTGACGTTTTTCTTAATAAAAATAAAATCTTGCCTACACGCAAAGAAAAAATATGGTTCTAGTGACCATAAACTAAGAGCAACATACTATAATTGAAATATATTATTACAGGTAAAACTAAGTATATTTGTATGTAATCATTATTATGATTCCATTTTATAACTTTTAGTAATGATTATAACCATTTCTTAAATATTGCTTCCAATTTCAACATGTTTTTATCATTTAATAATCCCATGTTATCATATATATAATCTCATTTTATCATATATATAATTCATCATCATACTGAATGTTAACAAACCTTGTCAATTTATATTTGTTCATATCTAAACTAAATGAGAATTAACATACTAACAAACTACTGGACTGATACACCAAGATGTGTATTCAATAGTTATTAAAAGCAAATAAAAATATTAGCTTAATGGTTGTAGAATTAACCAAATTTGTAAAATTAACTGAATGGTTGTAGAATTAACTAAATATTTGGATTTTTCATAAATATCGTTTCATATAAAAATATTTAAATACATAATTCCAGTCAACCATATTAAAATTTTGATTGTGGGTAATCATTAAATGATCAAACAGAAACATAAACGTTGCTATCATGAACACAGTATTATTCAAATCAATGAAAAAGGGCTATACAAACATTAAATAGTTGTAGTGATCATGCTGTAACCATGTTTTTTCTCTGTGTGTAGTATAGACTCAATGTTATAATCGTTCCCTTATACGCTTATATAGAAACAAAAATTACTTTACCTCTGTCAGTATTACTTGTTATGATATAAATTTATTACGTCTAAATAAATAAGTGGAGACGACATAACTAATATTAATATGACGACATTGTCAAGTTGTGTTTAATTTAAATAGGGACTTTAATGTTTCATCTGTTTGTGATATTTAATCGTCCAGATATTTTGATTTTTTTTTACAATACTTTAATTAAATTTGATACTTTATACTTTGGTCTAACCAGGGTACACAGGTCGTCGGCCCAGCATATTTTTTTGGTGTAGGAAACCTGTAAAAGTTTGTTTATGTTTTATTGTTTACATAAACTAACAAAAAAAAAAAAAATAATAATAAAAAAAAATATTGTATATTTTGCATCAGTTGTTTTTTTTTTTTTTTGACACATCAGCTACACAAAACATAGGCAAAAAGTTGGGTTCTAGTATTTGTGGTGTGACGATTATACCTGTTTAGTTTACCCCGAGTCTAACTATTATTACGTTCATACGCACGATTATTGCAAATAAAAATAACCTGCAAATAAACAACTCACTGTTTATACGCAAATTGCATAAAGAAAAATATTCCCTTATTTGTCGTCCCAGATGGGAAAAATACAAATATTATCATCGAAAATTCCATGAACTTAAAAGGAAGTGGCAACGCCTTACGCTTTATTTGCAATTAGCTCCACTAATCATATATTACGTTTATACGCACGGTTATTGCAAATAATAATAACATGCAAATAATTAACTCACTGTTTATACGCAAATTGCACAAAGAAATATAATTTCCTTTTTATTGTGCCAGATGGGAAAAATACTGCTCTGGTCATAGAAAATTCGATGAACGTAAAAGGAAGTGGCAACGCCTTACGCTTTATTTGCAATTAGTTTCACTAATCATGATTAGTTTTCGTGAGTTACTAACTCCCAAATAAAATATTAACTTACCGTTTATACGGCAAAATGTTCATATCGCAATATTTTTAATTGCGAGTAAGAGGTACGTATAAACGTAATAATAAT
Source organism: Protophormia terraenovae (assembly GCA_951394005.1). Lineage (NCBI taxonomy): Eukaryota > Metazoa > Arthropoda > Insecta > Diptera > Calliphoridae > Protophormia > Protophormia terraenovae. The sequence continues at coordinate 88,845,747 of OX596074.1, forward strand.
TATTTCTTTATCCATTCCAGATTAACACATTGCTGTCATGTTTTTATGATAGAGACAATTGACTCTACTCTCTCTTGCTCATAAAAGGAAAGCTGGAATTAAATATTTGTTCTTAAAAGATTTAATTTCTACATGGTTATTCAAATTATCCAAAGTTACATATGTATTGTGGAATTAAATTGTCCTAAATTTACTTGTCACTTGTCCATTTATGACCAATTATTTTGTATGAAATAAATAGCCAACTTTCCGGTATCTCATTTTTTTCTACGATCTTCATGGAGAAAGTGATTAATAAAAAAAAAAAAATAAATAAAACTATAAACACAGTTTTATTATAGACTTTTGTCACTTTTATTGAAATTATACAAATTTCGAAAGAATTTATTTATTTAGCTGAATTATATTTTTTCAAATTATGGCATAGTTTTAAGATTTATTTTTTATATTATTAAACAAGTTCAAGATTAAAGTCTGTAGTAATTTAATTTAATTTATTTTAATTAATAAATCTTATTATTTTTTTAAGTAATACTCAGCTTATATATAATAAAGCTTCTTTAATTATACTTTTTGTTTTTTTTTTATTTTTATTTTACACACAAATTAACAACAAAAGAAATTATTTATTATTATTAATAATTAGGGTTTTAATTTATTATTATAATTAATATATATCATTACATAAGCTCGGCTTTAAATAAAAAAGAAATTCAAATTTGAAAGTATTCAAAACAAAAACAAAAAATTTAAAATTAATTTATAACAACTTTACTTATTATTTTTATTATACTTTCAACTATTTTACATTAATTTTATTATAATAATTAAGATTCTATTTTAATTAAACATAATAAAATAATAAAAATTATATATATATATATATATAAAAAAAAAAATTAAATAAAAACTGACCTTAAAACTTTTAAAGTTTTGGCAGTTTTTTTAAACTTTTTTCTTTAAATGTTTAAAACTTTTTTTTAATAGTTTTTTAGTTATGTATTTAAATTTATATAAAGTAAAAGTTACAAGGAAAGTAAACATATTTTGAATGATTTTTTTTAATGAATTTGTTTTTTAAGAAGAAATAGTTAAAATAGTAAAGCATTTTTTGTAGTTTTATATTTAGTAATAAAAATAGTGTTTTAGAAATAATTGGCAACTAAATCTAAAAAGAGTTCATGCCAAAAAAGGATTTAAGTCAATAAGTTCTTTCCTTGTTAAATTTGTTTATTAAGTTTTCAGATTCTAAATTTATTATTATTAATAATACATGCTATATTTTTTTTAATTATTATTTATTATTTAATATTTTTGTTTTTATTTTTAAATTATACAATTCAACATGTGATTTTAACAATGATTTTTTTATTTTAATATTTTTAAATTAAATTTATTTATTATAATTAATTTTTTCTTTGTTTTTTTTTTTATTAATAATATTTATAATGCACCATAAAATTATAAAAAAACAAAAAATGCCTTTAATTTTTTTTCTTTTTTTTTTTAAGTTTTATACAAAATTTTCATATATATTTTTCATAATTTATGAAAATAATTCAATATATTTATTTATAAATATTTATTTTTTTGTTATTACTGCTCTCTGGGGATTTCTTTTTGTTTGTTACTCGTTTTATGTTCATTTTAATATATATATTTTTTTTTATTTTGACACGGGCAGTCTATTTTTTTGATGATTTTTTAAAATTCCTAGTTGCTTTTTTTGTTTAAATTAAACTACTTTTTTTTGGTATTTTTTCTTTAGTTTTTTTTATTAAATGTAACACAACAACTTGTCGAATTTATTTTATTTTATATTTCTTAATTTGTTTATGTAATTTATTCAATGAAATCTACGCACCATTTTGTTTAAGATTGTATTTATTTGTTTTTGTTTTTATTTAAGTTAAATGTCTGTTTATTTGAGAATTTTGAAAAATATTTTGTAATATTGTTATGTAACAGGAAGAAAAAGGATCATCCTAAGGAATGGTCATGGTGGTGGTGGTCATGGTTGTGGTGTTGTTTGTTTGGTTGGTGGTCATTAAATGAAAAGGAGAATTTATTAACAATTATTTTTACAAGGTTGGTTGGTTGGTTGTAATGAAAATGAAATTGTTTTTAAAACAAATTTTATTCAATATTATTAAAGAAACATACAGAAATTTGTATTAAATTCAAAGAAATGTTTTGGTTATATCTTACAGTGTAAATTTTTAACTTGGCAGCACTGTTAAAGTGTTTTGTGGTGAATTTGTTACAGGAATGGAAAATTTTGAAAAATTAATAAATTCTTTTAAAAAGTACTGTTAAAAGATTAAAAATTAAAATATAGAAGAAGGAGCTTCAAAATTATGTTCAAATATTCGAAGTTTTATTAAATAATTGAAAATGTTGGAATATCTTTAAGTTTATATATTTTTATGCAAATTAAAAAAAAGTATATTTTTCAACTTCGAAATTATGTTCGAATTTTTAAGAGACAATATTAATAATAGGAAAATATCTCTAAATTTAATATTTTTCAGGATATTGTAAGAAAACCCTAAAATTTTTAATATTTTAATAATAAAAATTATTTTAATATTAAAAATTATGTTCGAATACTTTAAATGAATTAAATTAAGAGAAACAAATGGAATAAGTCTCCTGTTTGTCAATTTATATGTCTTTATTAAAATGTTTTACTAAAAATCCAAGATTTTGAAAATTTTAATATTTAAAATAATTTTTAAAAATTCAAAATTGTATTAAATATTAAAAACAAAAATTCAAAAAAGTAAATTTTAAATATTTAACTTAATAATAAAGTTCAAAATAATATTAATATTAATGGTATGTTCTATTATGTTCGAATATTCGAAGTTTTAAAAATTTCACTAAATAATGAAGAAAATTCAAAATATATATTACTATTTCTTCAATTAAGCAGTTTTCGAAGAAGCTTTTTTAAAATTTGTGGAATATTGTGTAACTTTGAAAAATAATTTAAATTAATTTTCTAAATTGTTCTTTGTAGTATTTAATACAAATTCTGTTAACTTTTTAAAAAAATTTTAATATTTGTTTAAAATGTTTACACATACATAATTCTTTTTATAGATCATTTCAAAATAAATTTTATCAAAAATTGATTGTTATTTCTTTATTTTTCTGTGTTAAAAAAAATCAAAATTCTTTTTTATAAAATCAATATTTAAAAAAGGGTTTCTTTTTCTGGTTTCATATTTATAAGTTGAATATGTTCCTAATTATTTTTTTTTATAGATGAATTGAACTATTTTACATTAGAGTTTAATATTATTATTTTAGTATTTTTTTCTTTTGTTCTTACATGGTAAAAAGATCATAGTTATTTTTTTATTATTATTTTTTCTTTTTTAGAATTTGTTAATTTATAATTTTACGATTTTTTTATTTATTTATTTATTAGTATTTATTATTAAATTTTTTGCTAGGAATTTCATTTCATTTATTTATTTTGTTTTAATCGTAATTTCTCCTTTTCTTTCTCCTGTAATTAAAACAAACACAATCATAAATGTCTTTGTAATAAAAAACTAAAAATTTTGTAAACCCATAAAGGAAAATGTACACAAAAATTAATTAAATTAAATTTTTTGTTTTCATTAACTACATTTTTGAAATTAGCATGCGCTTTGTTTTGGGGCGGGAGCAAAGGGGCGGGCGGTTTTGTTTACAGTTTCGAAATTAAAATTATTTTAACTTAAGCTTAAATGAAATTATGTTTTTTTTTTTTATTATTATTATTTTTTTTTTTTTTTTTTTTGAAAAATGGTTTTAAATAGTGTTCGATTGTATAAAAATATTGGAAGTGGGTTAAATTTTTAATATTTTCTAAATTTATGGTTCAATTTTAAGAAATAAAATTTTTTTTAATACAAAATGATTTAGTCAAGGTTCACACACGGCAATATTTTAAAAATGTTGCTCCAAAAGCTGATTGCAGCCATAGTATAATAATAAAGTACTCGCACATTTACAAAAACAACAATTGCTTGTATTTTGTTAGTGTAAAACTACTGCCCACAATGTAAAAATGCTTTGAACGGAAAAATGAGAGAATGAAGGAGAGCAAGAGTAAAAAAACGCGAAAAAAATTTTACAAATTAATACAAAAAGAATTTGACAGTACCGCGAAGTTTGCCAATGAAAAAATTGTAAAACAGCTGTTCTTACGAGTATACTTTATAATTATACTATGATTGCAGCTTTAATGCTTGATGCTAAGTTTGTTTTCAATTATTTTGATAATAAGCTCCATTTGACATATTTTATATCAAAGGAAAGGAAATTGCATCACTTGACATAATAGTGTAAATTATTCAATATTTAAATAAGCGTTTTAATATATATTTTTATCTTAGTTGTCGAAAGCTAGTTGCAGGTTTCACAGTTAGCGCAATGTTGCATCATTTGCTTTGACGTGCTGAAGAGAATACTTTATAATTTATAATAAAAGAAAGAAAATTGTGTCAACTTTACAAATATGTAAAAATATTCTGAATACCTTAATAACAATAGTGGTTTTCATGCAAACGCATAAATACCCCATAAAGCAAATTTTTATACATTTATAAGCCCGTAAAAAATTTGTCAAACTTTGTTTAAACATTTATTCACACAATTCGATATCTTTACACTAAAATTTCGATGCGTAAACGACTTTGTAAACTTCTATTTATGAATAATCAAATTTGCAAAACAAGTATTTTTTTTTTTTTTTTCAAAAGAAAGCAATTTGAAAAATTTGAAATATTTTTTATAACTGGCAAATTTTCTGAAGCAAAAAATATACACGATGAATTAGCAAGGGGCGTCCATGTAGCAGGTGAGTAAAACGTATACATTTATGAAATGAGTAAATTTATCCGTTTAGATGTACATATATCATTATTAATTTTTTTTTGGAAAAAACATATTATTATAATTTGCATTCTTCAAAATTACCTTTTTTTTCTTAGCAAAATTAACTTTTTTTTTTTTTAATTAAAAATAAAATAGACAACTCGATCGCAAAATAAACAAATGTTTGTTTACATTTAATAGTGTGGTGTTGCCATATTTTGTTTTTACGTAATGCCAATAAAAATTATCATAGCTGGCAACTTGAAGAATAAAAGAATAAGCTAAATAAGAAGAAAAAATGTTTTCAACAAAAAATTTATTAATTTGTAAACATAAAATATTTATAAATTAATATTTTCTATAAAATTCGTTTTCTTGAAATCGCTTAAAACTAGAAACAAAAGTAAAACTTTATAGAGACTGATATTTTGAAAATGTAAAAAAATTTAAATTTTCTTAAAGCAAAATATAATAAATTATAAAGTGAACCATGAATATGAATCTTTTTGATGTTAAAAAACATATATATTTAATTTTTTCCGACAACAATCGAACACTATTTTTCCATTTCTCTAGCGGCTAATTAAATTATGTATTTTGTTTTCTTTCAACTAAATTTCTTCAAACATTTTTTTAAATGCAAATGCCACTACAACCTATTAATTAAAACAGAAAATAATTTTTAAATAAAATTGTTAATAAATAACATTTCAACAAATTAATAGCTTTTGTTATAAAAAAAAAATATGCTTACTTGCGCCTGAAAGTTTTTTTTAAATTATTTTATAAATTTGTTATTAATTTATTTTAAAATTTAGCTTTCCGAAATTTATTTTGTTTTACAAAAATATAGCAGAAATTTTATAATTATAATTAAAATAAATAACAAATAATATAAGAAATAAATAAAATACAGTGTTTTTGTTTTCTTGATTACTAAAGATAATATTAAAAGGGAAATGGTGTTCTTCTTATTTTTTTTTAATTAATGATATTAGGATTACATTTTTTTTAAGATTTAGGAAAATATCTCTTTTTTCTTAATATAAACTGTTTATATTCAAAAATGGTTGGTTGGTTTTTAAGAGGTGAATTTTATTTATTTTTAAATTTACTTTTTTATTTTTTTGGATGATGATGGTTGGTAGTGGTGGAGGTGGAGAGGTGGTTATGGTGGTAGTTGTGGTAAAGGTGATGATGATTTCTTTTGGTGGTAGTAGTAGTTTTATTTTTTATTATTATTATTTTTTTGTTATTAAACAGTAGTAGTAATAATTAGTAGTTCTAGCAGTTGTGGTAGGGAATTTTCTAATCATCATTCAATCTATAAAAAAATAATTATAAATTTGGATTCAATTCAATTAAAAAATTTGTTTGTTTAATATATAAAAAGAAAATAATATAATATAGAGTTTTTAGTTATTTAAAATAGCAAGTTCCTAATATTAAATTGCAGAGCCAAAGAAGTAAGGAAATATAGAATTTAAAAGGATTTAAAAGTTACTAGATTTAAAGGTTTTAGTTGAAATTAGTTAAAATAAAGAAATTTTGAAAAAAAAAAAAATTATTTAAATTTTGTGTAAAACTTAAAAATTTCATTAGTTTTGTATAATTCACAACTGGAGAAGTGTTTAATAAATCATTTTTTGTCAGGCTAAAATGTTACTTTTATTCTGCCTCTTGATTTACATAGCTATAGCAGAGGACAGAATAATGGTATCATTTTCGCCAGATAAGAATTAAACTATTATTAATTAATTTTTTTAAAACTATTCAAAATTAACTACACCAGTGGTGAATAATAAACAAATTGTATATGTATGTTAATTGACAACTCGTAACTGACGTTTTTAATATGAGATTTACTTATCAAAATGTCAAAAAAAACTATTTCATTTCCCAGCAGGAAAATTGGTTAGAGCTTCCTCCCTGCAGGCCTTTGTGAATGCCTCCATACCTCTCCGAACACATTCGACTTTGCCTTCTACAAAAATTCCTCAAATAATGACTCGGCTTCCTTTAAAAAAATTCAGATACTAATTCTTGTTTTCCTTTCATCAGATGTGAAATAGGTGTGACACTCTATTCAGACTCTTTTGTAATAGCATTGCACATAAGAGAACATTTTTATTTATTTAAGAGTATTTGCCTTCTCGCTTATTTTTGGAATGAGGAAGACAAGACCTTTCCTCCAATGACACACCGTGTAAAAAAGAAATAATGTTGGAATGCGACTGGCATAAAGCATTTTAGAATGTCTCTTTAGCCTTTCTTTTTCCAATTGGTTTGTTGATTGTAATATTTTCTTTAAATTTGTATAAAACTTGGTAGGTTTTTTAATTAATAAAATAAATTATATATAAATGATACATATTTATACAAAATCATCTGATAATCCTGCTGTTGAGATTTTATTTAATTCAATTATACCCAGCAAAAACTTTGGTTGCCAGGTAATGAGTTAAGAAGCTAATATAATGACTATACACTACTTACACATTAGTTGAATATCTCATTATTTTAACTCGATGATGACATTAGAGGCAACTACTTACCTCATGTCATTACAAGAAATAACTAAAATTAAATTTTAGGATATAAAGAGCTGTTTTTTTTTTTTTTTTTAGAAGCAGAAATTCTGTTTTTAACCCTTGGTTGTCATTGTAGGATGTTCTTCTTTTATACTTCTTTTTCATATCTTTGACAAAAATTCTGTTTTAACCTTATTAAAATATAATAAAATTGCCTAAAAATTTGTGAAATTTTAATTTTCTTAGAAATTATTAAACTTTTTTGCTGCTAAAAATTAATTTATTTTCACTTTTTTGAAAATAATTATTAGGAGCACTTTGCTCCACTTTTGAAGTGGTGAAAATGTTATTTTTTGGAAGCACTTGATCTTTTTTTGTTTGCTGGGAACTTAATAGAACATTAATTTGTCAATTTACGAGTTATCAACATAAAATCAAATCACTGATTTAATTTCACTATTTTTGTGTAATATTTTGTTTATAGTTTTATACAAAAATAATAAATAATAATAAAATTAAACTATGTTTAAGGATATACAAGAATTTAAGGAAATTTTATTTAACAGTGAATTTTTAAACAAAATAAAATGGTGCTTATATTTTTATAAAACATGCTTTTTTATTTTTAAAACAATTATTTGAAAAGTTTTATTAAGTGTGTAAATTCTTATTAGAATTAGTTAAAATCGTTTTAAAAAGTGATATGAATTTTCGATTATTTAACAATTTATTTTCAGGTCTAGCACAAATACATTATTTTTGAAAAGGTACTCTGAACTGGACGAAAAGGTTTTGCACTTGTTAAAAAGTTCTACTTTGTCAAAAAATATTTTTCAATAGTTTAATTTGCCAATAATATAAGTGGACTATTTTCTAAACTGGAAGTATTGAAATACTATGACCCATCTGAAAACTTTTAAATTTGACTTTTAAAATAAAATTGAAACGAATTGAAATTTCGGTATAATATAGATAAATTTTTATTAAAATTAAGGATTTAAAAAACCTCCCACTTTTTTTTTTTTATAAATATATCCAAAATCCCAATCCGTGAAAAATGTGTTCCAAAGTTGACTTTTTTATTTTAAATGATCATCCTCTTATTATATTACACATATATATATATATATATATATATATATATATATATATATATATATATATATATATATATATATATATATATATATATTATATATTATGTATATTTAATTAATATTATTCAGATATTTCTAACGCTTGTGAAGTTACAGAATGGTTTACAAAAATAACTGTTTTGAAATTACTGTGTTACGTTTTCCCAATCGTTCCGGCACCGTTTTCTGAATCGGCCGAGTATAAAGCAAGCGTAATAAAGTAAAATCATCAATTCGAGTTACTCTTATTGGTTTATCAATTCAATTAGGATTTGGTGAGAAGAAAAATTATAGGAGTTTCCGGAGATTTCTTAAAAAATACTCGAGAGCCTGGGAACAAGTTTCCAGAGCAGAGATACAAGCCGGCTACGCGCTGGCATTGGGGAATATTTTACTTCATTTACCGTCGCCGTTTTCATCGACTCAAAATCAGCTGTCGAAATTTTTATTAAAATTCCACAAGAAACATATATTTCTATCTTATTCGAAGAAATGATTGCAGTGGCCCATATATTATTATAATTTTACTTAAATATGATAAATTTATTTGAATTAAGGATAATTGAAATAATGAACTCCTGACTTTTATTTCAACTACTTCAAGTTTTTTGTAGATGGGGAGCACCCGGGAGGCACAATGTAATATTTACAAAAAATCCCAGCTGAAAATTTAGCCGCTGCCGAATTAGTTTAATTTGCGCCGCCGTTGCCGATTAAAAAGTGCTGCGCCGCCATCACCGGCACAACAAGCCTCGGCTTGTTTCTCTGTTCCAGAAATCTCGGTACCTCTTCGTAACATAGGGGCTACACATGAGTTTTTTGTGTCATAATATGTAACAGAGAGTGACAAATTCGCTCTCAGAAGAGAGTAAACATTTTGTTAATATTATGTTAAATCTTAAACAAGGGATAAACGTATTCTAATAAATCTCATAATATTTCATTATTTTCACTCAGTCACAGAGTAAACATATACTTTTTATTTAAGAAATTCAAAATTTTTCAGTACAATTTTAATGAAAATATGTTTTTAAATGTAGAACAACCATTAAAATAAAACAATTTTACAAAAAAATATTTGGGGGATTCACAAGGTGTGCTATCATGTCGTATTGTCATATGTCCTAAAATATTTCAATGTATAAAAAATATTGTTATTGCTTTTCCTTTGTAAAATGTTATGACATTATGACAATACGACATGATAGCACACTTTGTGAATCCCCCAATTGTTTTTAAGTACTTTTCAAAATACACACAAACAAACTTTCGTATACGTGTATTTTTTTGACAGTAAATCTTATAAGATAGTTGTGTAGAGAAATCTTTTCACAACAGTCTCATAATATTTCCTATAATACTAATATTTTAGTCTACACGTGAGATAATTCTCTCATAGAGCGAATTTGACACTCTCTGTTATATATTATGATAAAAAAAACTCTCGTGTAGACCCAATGTAAAGGCTCAACTACATAGAATACTGACAGCTACGCAACGCATAAATGATATTAACCCAGTCATTGAAATAATTTGTTATCAAAATTTTATATAATAAAATATAAAAATGTAAAAATTAAATTATGTTCTCAGTTGAAATGATGAATTGCAATTTAATATTTCCGACTCAACGAAAAAAATATTAAAATAAGAATAAAACAATGTATTTACGTACTTCGGCACTTCAAAGTTGAACATTTTTCATCTTTGAAGTATTTCACGCAGAAGTTTGGCGTACTGATTTGGTTCCGTTCCATATAAATGCATATATTTTACTGCAGCTGTCAATTGCAGTTGAAACCTAAGTATTTTATATAGTTGGGCCTTTGAAGATATCAAATTTGTCGATTTTTCTATACGTTTAGTAAGGAGATGTTTAGGATTACAGCGAGCTATCTCTGAAAGATATTTCATGTGATTAGATTAGTTTGTTCCGGAAACTCTAAGTTTATGGGACAATGACGCCATCTTGGACTTTGACTAAAATGACAACAAAAGGATAGTAGAGAAAGGGGGGGAGCCCGCATTGGTCCAAGAACACCGTATCCAATGTGAGATAATTTGCGTATAAGTGCAAATAAGTAGCTCGATGTGACAGAGTCAAGCAGGATCAGATTATGTATAGTTGGAAGTCACCAATCGGAGTGACTCTGATCGCTCCATCTCTCAATTCTTTTGGGATTTGGAGAGAAGAAAAATGATTGTTCATGAGAACGTCTTCTTTGACATTCTAAAGTAACTCGTGTTATGGCCTTATTATGGGAGAAATATTATACACGCCCATAAAGAGAAAAATCCAGACCAGATAAAAAAAAAAAAAAAACTGAAAGCAGATTCGTGTTAAGCACATCAAAATCTATCAAGGTCACCTATTCGCCTTTAAGGGGGCAATTTTTTTTTACTGATCAGTGCATTTAGTATCATTTACATATTTAAAAATAGTATTTAAAATACTTTGTAAAGCTTTTTCTTTTAGGCAACTTATAATATAATTTTTAAAAGCTTAACTTTTATAGAAATAAAAAAAAAACTACGTGCATTTAACAAAATAATAATGTAAAAATTCTAACATATTTACAGCAACTTAGTTAAAGTTTTAAAACATAAAAAGAAAACAAAATTAAAAATCGCAAAGCAAGCATATTTTGTTAACTTTTTCTTAAGCTTTTTTTTTTTTTTTTTTTGTTATATTTCGGTTATAATTTCGTTAAAAAATATTTATAAAAGCATTTTATTTTTATAAACTTGAAATATAAAGCTAATTTTTTTTATATATATATATATTTTGTTTACAACTAAAATATTTTTGTATATTGTTAGACTAACTAAAATTTAGTTAATTTATGTTAGTTACATAAATAGTATTTTATAGCTTTTGTAATATTTTATTATATTTGTTTAATAATAATAATAATATGTAATAAGAATAATTTTTACCATAAAATTAAAAAACAAAAAAAGAAATGTTTTCTTTCAAAGTTAGTATTATTATACCATGATAAAGGAACCAAAAAATAATAATAATAATTAAGTTAATATAAAATGTTATGTATAATAATATGTAATTAATATGTTATTTTTAAAATTATTAAAAACTAAATTATAATTTTTGAAATAAATATTTACTACAATTACATAAATAATATTTAGTAGATAGCAAATTAATGATTTGTTGAAATGAAGAAAGTATTGTTCAAGTTTATTACAAAATTTTGTTTGTACAGTTTTAGTTAGAGATGTCTATGATTTTGTTTATACATATGTTGTACGTATGTAAATATGCATTTATATGTAGTTATGTAGTATTATGTTTATTAATATATATGTAGCAATTTGAAATTTAATTTAAATTTCACTGTAATAAATCCAGTCTGAAATGTAGTAAAATAAAATATATATATTTTAAAGAAATATCAATTAATTTACAGAAATACAACATAATAGGGAATAATAAATATAACAAAATAGGGAATTAAAAAAAATTAAATTAAAACATAAGGTAAAAGTGTTAATAAGATTAAAAGCTGGTTTTATTCAATGTGAAATATTGTGAGACTATATTGTTATTTGTAATTTAATATTTAATTTTTATGTCACATTTGGCAGTTTCAGAACGACAAAAATCCAGTTTTGGAGATATTGGTCTAAAATTGTATATTCTGTTGGCAGATAAGGTCGTAAACATTCCCACTAAAAATAGGCGGGTAGAATCACTGCCACTCCCATACTGAAAAAAATTACTTTATTTGTTTGTGAATTTCAGACATATTTTTGTAAATTTTATTAAAATAAAGGATATTTTAAAAGTAGGCGTGGCAAGATATAATCATACCAATCTTAGTGTAACATTTGCATTATAAATTTTCTGCATGACCTTAAAATGTTTAAATAATTCTTAAAAAATTGCTAATATGAGGTATCACATATTTTTTTCTAATATTTTAAAAGATCGCAAAATGTCGCAGCCAATATTCTCAAATATTATTTTATAGATGTTCTTTTATATAAAAATCGTATTTTTAAATTGGAACTCGTTGGAACTTTTCAGTTCCAGTCCATTAAAAATAGAATTGCTCAAAAAATATATTTCTTAATATTATGATTTCTTTTAGATAAAAAAACAATATTTTCTTTCAGTATTAATTTTTTAACTTAGCAAATTATAACAGAATAATTTGGATATCAATATCTGCAGTACTTACTGAGATATATGAAGCTAAAGTTAACATATTTCTTTAAAAAAGTTGTAAATAAAATTAAAATATTTTTAAAAGTTGCAAATTTGAAAATCCATAATTCGGCTATCGACACTTTCCAATACTTTAAGTATTTTTTCCATTATATATTATATGTTTGCTAATAAACGCGAAAAGAATTACTTTAATTAATAAGCTTTTATTTTTATATTTTTGTCGTTCTAATTTGGATAAATGTGACACTGTGCGTTGAATTACTGTTAACTAATCAAACATTAATTTTCTATTTAATTGAAAAGTAGACCATTAAAATGTTTATAAATTTCTTAGACTATATTGCGTATAAGTCATATTTATAATATTGAAAAATATATATTTTCTGGTCGCGTAAGAGTAATTAAAACCAAAAACTCTCATTCAACAATCACTATACACTGCCGGTTCAAACAGAATAGGTTCAAAATTATCGTGGCATTAAAAAGCGAATTATTTTTAATATAAGGACTGCGCACGAAAAAAATCCTTGCATACAAATCTGCATAAAGAAACTAAACCACAGGGTGAATTTTTTTAAATTATATTTTTATCAAGTTCTAAACATAAAATAATAAATTATTTTCTGTTGGTTTTTAAGGAAATAGCTGATATTTTCCAGAATTCTTACAATTGAAGGTTTTATTGGGTTTCGGTCACTTTTTTGCTCGAATAAGTCCACTTATTTTTAAACTCCGCTTCATTTTAAGCTGAGCTTTTAATGTTCTTTAAATTATTTTCTACTAGAGCCCAATATCATTCATTTGCTCGGAATTTCGGACAATTTGATTGATTAGCATCTTTCGGTATAAACACTAACAATTTCTTTATTACCACTCCATTGTTTTGTTGCTATAATAAGAAGAATCGAGAACAGGTCAGAAGAAAGTGGATACACTGTATTTTCTTCCAAAAGGGAAAAGTCTTTTCCAAAGGCATTCATTCACGCATATTTCTGTGCTAATGGAACCAGTTTTTATGAATGAAGTGCTTCTTTTCCGCATATGCATAATGCTTCCCAAAACAAAAATTTTCTTGGGAATTTTGAATTTTTTAATACACGATATTTTTCTGCCATAATTATGAAAAAAAAATTGACTGCAGAACTTTCACGTAATTTTTTTACCTTCAAATTCTTGTTTTGCGTTTCTATTAGGATTTTTTTTTTTGTATTTTATACGTCTTCAGGATAGATTTCTCTTCAACTTTTCTGATAAAAATTCAAAACAATTAATTTTTTTGACACTTTTCTTCCAGAGATGAGGGGATTTCCTCTGAAAATCCTTTCCTTTGTCTGTATCTTACAGCCTGAAGATACTATTTTTCTTCCACTACCAGGTTTCCATTCAGTGACCGAAGTCATGGTAAAATATTATGACCCAAAAAACTGCCTTCCTAGCAATTGTTTTATACGACCGATGTAAGATTTAAAAAAAAAAAAAATCAATTATGTGTGTTAGTGTTTTTTGTTCAATTTCCATTTTAAGAAAAAAAAACTAGTTTCGCTATAACCATAGCTAGTGAGCATAATGACAAATGTAAACCAGTTAACAGAATTATTTAGTTTCAACCACATCAAAAGTTATAAGCCAAAGAGCATGCACGGATTTTTTCGTGCGCAGTCCTTAGTTAAAATAATTATATTTTTTTCATCTTAATTTCTAGTCTTGAATTCAAAGATGTTTAATAGCAAGAAATAATTAATAAAGAAATAAGTACGATTTTTAACGGATTTTCTTTTAAAAAAAATGTATTTTTTAAGGTAATTTTTTTGACATCTGAATAGGTTCACTCGCCCATAATTGTGAGTTTTCCTAACATTTTCAACAGTTTTCTATAAGAACCCTATAGTAAAGAGAACCGGTTCAAAACTAGTCATGTGACAGGTTCTCAGGGCTAGTGACCGGTCCCAGTTCCGAAAATTTATATGAGTAGAATCTGTCACTTTTACATGGGGTTGTCATTGGAGGTGGCTAATTAGCCCCTTGGGACAGGTCACAGGATAGGTCCTAAGGCAGGTCCAAGAGGACAAGTTCAGTAACGATTAATGAAATAAAAATTTTATAAAAATTCTGTAATTGTTTACTTTTTAAACATTATTTTTTATTTAAATTATGTTTATTTTAATTTTATAATTTTTCGTTAATGTCGATGGCGGCACCCCGGCTCGAACCCATGTTTGTTCATCTGACTATCTTATGTTTTATAGTCTTCAACGCTTACCACTCAGCCACTGATTGTTATTGCGCGCGAGTTGCTATTTGCGCATTTAACGAGCATGTTAATAGTGAGTGTGTTTGTGTCAACTGGTTCTCAGTTGGAACTTTGGTGACGAGTTAGGTGTCAATTGGTACTCAACTGGTACAGAGGAACCGGTCCATTACTGCAATTGCCACAAATTTCCCGCAGAAAATATTTAAAAATTGGTCGCGTAAAAAAAATTTCCGATAAAAAAAGCAAAACTATAGAGTATGGACAATTTGGACTTTACCTATGAAAAAAAAAATCAATCTGGACGGTTCCGATGTCTTTAAATATTATTAATTTCGTTATTTGAGAAAAGAAGAATGCTAATTATGTATCCCATAAAGCGGCGAAGGTGTAGGTTGCAACTTCATATTATGATAGATGTGAATTTATATTTTCTTCGCATAGAATTACAGAAGAAACTAAAAAAAAGCTTAGTGGAAAAATAATGTTTACATTTTACACACTATTTTAATTCATTCCATGGACAATTCAGCTCGACAATGCCCCTATTCACACCGCAGGAGTGGTAAAACAATTAATTCGAAGTCAAAATAATACCACTTCGGAATGGCCAGCATACTCTCTCGACCTTAAAATAATAGACAATGTATGGATATTGCTGTCATGTAAGGTTTATGAGTCGGACAGACAATACGAGTACAAAATATCATTATCTGAAGAGACTGGAAAAAGTTGGAGCAAACCTTCTTTGTTACAAATTAAACATTTTTATAAGTCCCTTCCAAATATAATTTTTTAGGTTAAATTGAATAAGAAAGGCTATTTTCATTATTAATAATTTTCTAATAATATAATAAAACAAAAAAGTACCATATTAATTAAAATATCTTGTTATTTTACTGAATAAATAATATTGAACATATTCAGATGACCCAAAAAATTTACATAAAAAATTCGCTTTTTGGAAAAAAAAAATCATTAAAAATTGTACTTAGTTATTACTTAAATGCTTGTAAATATCTTAGAATTGAGTTCTTTAAAAGTTATTATGAAAAAAATATATTAATTTCATTATTATTTTAAAAATTACAAGAGTTTTAATGTAACGAAAATCTTGAACCTATTCTGTTGACCAGCAGTGTATTTTTATTTATAATTTTTTAGCAGATCTATATCAAAAACAGGTTCTTCCAAAAAAAATTTGTGTAGTGTTATTAGGGTGATCGAATAGTTCGAATAGTTGGAATTTTGAAAAAACCGGTTGCACTTTTTTAAATTCAGAAAAAACCGGTTTTTTTTTGCAGAAGTTAATATTTCTATCAAAAGTCTACATTTCTTACAGAAAAATCAATAAATCCTTTTTTAGTTTTGGAAATAACTATTAACCCATTAAGAACGAGAAAGAAAGATATAGTCGGTCAAGGCCGACAATACCCTACACCATTGTGTACATCAAAATTCGGGCAGGGGTCTTTTTTTCTAGACCTGTGGAAATATAGACCAGTACTATGGTCAATTATGGGCCAATCTTCATGAAATTCGGCACACAGATTTAAACGTATATGAAACTTAGATATGCAAAAATTACTGCTACATTTAAGGGATTTATGATCGTTAAACTCCTTTTCTGGGTGGTTATTTGTATGGGGGCTAGGGGAAATAATGGACCGATCATAACCAATTTCAACACGCTTCGTCCTTGGACTATAAAAAACCAAAATTGCGACCTGTATTTTGATTACAAGTTTTACATGGACGGACAGACGGACTTTGTAAAATCGACTTAAAGCCGATTGGTACAAATGAAGGTCTTAGACCAATATTTTTGGGTGTTACAAACATCAGCACAAACGCATAATAGGCATGTAGGGTGTAAAAGTTGTAAGAAAATAATCAAAAATGATATTAACATTTACTTAGCATAAACAGAAACCATGGGTTAGTATGGAAAAAGCCAGAATCAATTTTATTGAAACGATTCTGCAGGTGAAACTTTTTTAAAACTAAATCTTTGAAAAACAATTTCTTCGTTGAATAAAAAAAACTAAAACATTTAAATTAGGTGCAAAAATATTATAGGTGTTACAATAGATAAAACTAATTTCATTCAGCATATTTATTAGTTATTTATTTAATCTTAAACTATATTTTTAATACATTAGAAATCATACTTTATGAATATTAAAACAAGCGCGAATGTTATATTCGGCTCGGCCGAATCTATATACCCACCATCAATTTTTTAAAATTTTACGTTATACGGAAGGTGGGCGGTAATGTGGGCGGACCACACCCATTTTTTGTTTCTGAGTACATTGGTCCTTAAACTATTTGAACACAATTTCGCTGAAGTTTCACCTCATATGGGAGTTGGCAGGTAAAGTGGGCGTACCACGCCCATTTCTGGTTTCCAAATTTATATCGACCCTCAAACTATTTATATAAAATTTCCATCAATATACCCCTCATCTTTTTGATGGTGGGTATAAAAATAATCATTAATTTTGAATCAAATATCAATATTTAGTGCATAGTTTTTGAAATAAAAAGGCATTTTTAAAAAAACCGATCTATTCGACATTCGAAAATTGAACACACTAAAAAATCACTGAAAATGGTTTGAGTATTTTATGATTTATCTATTTTTTCTTTAAGTAGACTATTGAAATATTTTACTTCATTGCCTTAAGGGATATCGAAGGATTTTTCAATAATATTAAAATTAACGTGAAAATTCCTTGTTATATCTGTTTCTTAATAGGAAATCTTTTCTCAGAAATCAGCTTGTACACTTGAATTGTGACCTGTAATCAATAAATCCTTTGGTCTTGTAAATGGTTTAGTTGACACCTATGTACATTGATGATGTCACAATTGTTGTTAGGAAAAATTGTGTTACGCTTTGATTTTGTAGGTACAAATAATGTCAGATTCTTATGTTGGTACTCGAGATGAAAAATCTACATATCGTCACCGAAAATGCAAAACAACGTAACATCACTTTTCATAACTTTACAGGAGGCAAAAAAAAAAAAAACATTCTGAAATCTCAACAAATTGTCCTACAAACAAGATATTGATGATGAATATTTTTATTTCTATTACTTTTTAAGTTATGTGGTTTATGGTTTTCAAGATTTCAATTTTATAAAGCCAAAAAAAAAACGTAACATCAATACAAATTTTAGACAAATTATAATTAAAAAGATTTCCGATAACTTTTACTCCAAAATTTTTATAGCTATTATATTTTTAATAATTTTCAATCTCAAATCGTAAAAAAAAAAAAATATTTTTTTTTAACAAATGTGATATTATTTTGACTTACTCTACGTCTCCACGCAGACGTTTTTATTTTCTAACACAAGAAATAACGTCGGCAGAATAACAGGAAAAAGCTTTTATTTCCAACTTTATGTTAAGGGGTGGAGAAAACGTACATGAGAAATAAACATTTTAATTTGTCTTTTTTAAGGAAAATTTTATTTTATTCTCGGTTTTTATTTATAGTTTTAAAACAAAATTAATGCATTTTTCATCTTTGTTTTGCTAAAATAATCAAAATTGTCAAAAATATAAATAAATTTGACAGCGTATGTTAAACATTATTGCTCAGCTTTGTGTTTAAACATTTATTGCGAAATAGATTGCGCAATAGATTTCTTATTGGTCCACACGTAACATTTTTAAGAGAGAGATAGAATTTGACAATTGCGGACACAAAAATGTCTGCGTGGAGATTAGGGGTTAAGAAAATCATTGCCTTCGTTAATATAATCGTTATTTTTTGAGCTACAAGTCTGAAAATTTGTGATCACACGTACAGCGGGTGTCATAAATAAGTAAATAAACTCATCGTTTCTGTTTCGCTTTAAAAAGCGGCAAAAATTTACATGTTTTTGATGAAGTCAATTTGTTTTCTTTTACATTGATGACAAATTTTTCAAATATTATTCCATTTTAAGTTTCTTTCTAGAGAAAGTTGGAAAGAAGTCATTTTCGGGCGAGTAAAGAAGCAACTTTTGGTTTAATTTCTTTAATTTTTTAGTGAAGTTTATGGTTGCAAAATGATTTTAGCACAACATCAATAGTTATTTGTTACATTATGAGAGAAATAAAAAAATCACTTTTCTATGTATTATATTAGAAAATTTGATCAAATCAGAAAATTTTAATTTAACCATAATTTCGACCTAAAGGACGGCAAACAGTACACAATTAAGTGTAGAACTCAGAGTAACTATCATACAATACGAAAAAGGTGAAACATATAGAAATATATCAAAAATCTTTAATAAAACGGCCACTTTATTCTCAAGGTGTTTAAATGCTTCAAACACAATGGACGCGTTGACCGCAATTACTCTCGTAAACGCTTAAGCAAAGAATACTAAGAATAGAAGGCTTGTCAAAAAAACCTAACTTTAAGATTGTGTTAGTCAAACTTTATTTATATGTATTAGTACTGAAACCACTTTCACCACACATCATAATCGTACATAGTTGCACAAAAGAGTATTTAGAAATTATTAAATATAATTCATCACAATTATATTCGCAGATTTTTATCTTTTGATGCGGGTTATATCCACAAATAGTAATATAATTACATTTCTTTGCTTTTTGTTGATGAATATGAAAATTATTTTAAAATCTGTTTGATTTTTAATACCAAACGTAGCAACATTGTTCGTTCAATTTAAATTTCAACATACAAAAAAGGAATGTCAAAAATAAAATAAAAAAATATTTTTTCAGTTTGTGGAAAATATTCGTTTAACGGGAGTAAAAATACTATAAACGCGTGTGAAAAAATAATAAAAATATCGTGTGTTTGCTGAAAAATGTGTCGCGTGTGTATTTTTCCTTAAATTTTAAGGAAAATATTTGTTTATTTTGTGTTGTTTCTCTCTCTCTCACAAGTGTGTTGAATTCACACAGAACTTGTATGTGAAAAGAGAGAAATGTTGTTGTTGTAGGAAAGAGTACTATTTTCCCTTCTTCTTTGCGCTTAAGAATCACTACAAAAGAATAACAATTTAGCTTTAAATCCCATGCTTTATGATCCAAAATTTTTTATCAAAACTTATTCCTGAAGTCCGAAAACTATGATCTGAATTTACAACTCACAGAAAAATATATGAAGACGGAAAACATGGTCTAGCTATACGGAAAATTTTATACATAAGTATATTAAATCTCCAAAATTGTATGACGTTTTATGCAGACTCTGTCTAGAAATTTGAAAAATTTAGAAATTAAGTCGCTGGATTGAATAACCTATAATTCGCATGAAATGTAATGTAGGCTATATGTACTTTTAACTCTAAAATGTTTAAACTTTATCCCTTAACTATAGAAAACCAATACTTAAGTCCGGCGGAAAGGGCTTAATGGTTTGAAAATACATTTCTGTTTATAAAATAGGAAAAAAGTGGTATACAAAGGTAAAATAAATTCCCAGATTAACGTTAACCTGAATCTGTTAACAGGTATAAAGCTCCAAAAAGTTTTTGCTCAATTTTTGTGGATTTTATTCTATAGTAGGAAAATTCACCTATAAATTAGGGTGAATTTGATTCAAAATATCTGAGGAAATAATTAACATTTCAGAGTGACCTACTCAAAGTCCAGAGGTGTCACCAACAGAAATGGCATAACATTTAATAAAAAAAAAAAAAAAATAGAGTTCCCATAATTGACCAAACTGATGGACTTAATTTTTACTAAACCTCTTAATTTTGTCCAGGGATATGCAGAATATATGTAGTCACTATGCCAACACGTTTGGCACTAATGTATCAAAATATAGGCGGTCGCCGGGGCTATTAAAAACCTTTTTACTTATTTATGGAGCATCGATTTTTTTCACTTCTTTAAAAAGAACCATATTCACTAAGTAGTAATGTGTTGAATTGAATCTTTTGCTGTTTATTTTGCTAACTATACATTATATGTTTATAACCATACGTTACTTTTGACATCTTCGATCTACAACTTGAAAAAAAAAAAACCAATTGAATTCAAGATATTACTTTGTTTACTTATTTACACCCACTGTATTAAATAAAATAAACTATATTTCATCAAAAACACAAATTTGAAAATTTTGATGTTTTGCATTTTCAGTGACGATATGTATTACATATTATGTAATACTAAAAAAAGGCGCAGCGAAGATGTCCTTTATTTGTATATATCGACAAACGTTTAAATAATTGATGTTACTTTTCTTATTAACTGTGGCTTATATTATACTAAAACTAAAACTTCTGAAACTGAAATCGTTTTTACAAATGTGGATAATTTATATTCTGAGTGATTTACCATTTATATTAGAATTAAATTTGCAATTTTTAAACGTATATCAGCTGCAAAGCTAATTAAATCATGCTTCAATTTACTAACATTCATGATTTTTAGCAGAATACGAAATTCTTTTATTTAAACTATCCTGTATTATTTTATGTTAATTATGCACATCTGCTCAAAATAATAGATACACCTATGTTCGTTTTATTTAAGGAAGAAAAAAGGCACGCTTTCGTTCATTAAAAAAATAAAAATCAGTTCATACTTATTTTTATTAATTAAAAAAGTATAAACTATATT
Organism: Protophormia terraenovae; assembly: GCA_951394005.1. Taxonomy (NCBI): domain Eukaryota; kingdom Metazoa; phylum Arthropoda; class Insecta; order Diptera; family Calliphoridae; genus Protophormia; species Protophormia terraenovae. The sequence goes on from OX596074.1 coordinate 88,867,338, forward strand.
GGATTATCAGGGCTGTCAGAGAATCCAAGTCGGATTTGCTTTTTGTCGGAATTACAAACTAATATTGATTTTATTTCGTGTCATGAAATCGTATTGGTTTTGGTATTTTCGAATATAAACAATACCGATGTTCGAATCATGTGTATCATACATCTGTCCGTTTTTTAACAATTTTTAATTAAAAATCTTTTTAAGAAATAGTGTTTTTGTTGAATTATTATTAAAAAGAATTGGCGAGAAGAATTTTAAGAGATTTTGGCAATAAATTAATGTAAAAAATATTCGCTGCTCTCTCTTAGTTTACGGGTTATGATCCTCTAAAGCCTTGATATATTTTTCTGAATATCTTTATTAATACACATGCAATTTAAATTATATTAATGCCGTTTAAATGTACATTTAAGTGCCTTTCTAATAATATATAATATGATCATATTCATTAAATCCTTGAGGGAGAAAGTTCCAAACAAAATTATTTTCATTTTCAAAAAAAAAAAATCTTATTCAGCGTAGTTCCTCGGTTAAACCTTTATTAACGTTAAAAAGAAAATGTGTGCAGTGTGTGCTGACACAATCAGCTGATAATTTAGAATGCACTGTTTGTTATGGTGTTGATTACATTTGGTCAGCAGCAGTTAGCAGTACTGTTTCATTTAGCTTTATTTCTAAATTCACTGCGCTGCTTTCAGATTGAGAGAGAGACAAAGAGAGTGAGCAAAGAAATGGGAGACTCAAATACACAAGTAGAATAAAGCAAAATGGTGGTTGTAAATTGTCGCTGCCTACGCTTAAATGTAATTATAACGGCAGCAACATGTTATTCCGACAGTGAACAGCTGATAATTTTTGCTGATACTGTTGCTGACTACGCTTAAATGTAATCTGGGCTTTAATTGATACTGTTGCTGATTACGCGCTAATGTAATTTGGGCTTAATGTGTAAAATTGAATCTAAAAATCTGCTTTGGTTTGATAAATGGCCAAAAAATGTTATGATGCCATATGGCATCAAAATACATTCTATCTCAACAAAAAAAGCATCCAAAAAAGTCAGTTATGTCATGTCATGTTCACAATTTTGTGCAAAATTGCAATGAACATCCAATTTTTTTTTTTTTTAACGGCTCAAGGAAATTAGTTTTCATTTTTATTATTCACCCTTATTACGAGTGTCGTAGTCGTGACGAAAACCTGTCGTTTTCTCTAATTTCGTATTATGATTGTCGTAAACAACAAAAAAATACATGCAATTAACATTGATTTTGTCGTTTTTAACGACTACGACTACGACAACGACACTCGTAATAAGGGTGATTATTTTAATAAAGAAAATTATGCATAAAATTGTTTTTCATTTGTTTCAGTTTTCTTTTTTTGTAAAAATAACAACCGAATATCAACGTCTTATAGTAGAATTTATAATAAAAATAAAAAAATTTTCTAATTTATAACTCAAGAAAACTACATTTCGGTTAACCGGCTGTTCGACACAAATTATTCGGTTTATTCGTTATTCGAAAATAGACAGTTTTAAATTATTCGGACAGTTAATCGACAAAAATTAACCGGATAACCGAATGACGGTTAATCGATTGGATACCCTAGAAACGACTCTGCAGTACAGTTCGGTCAATTGAATTCTAAAGTTGGCTTATCAGGCTGTGAAGCACATTGCAAGGATCTACATATTTTGCCATAAACCTTATAATTGTGGAGTTTTGGGTTTTATTTTTAAGTGTTTCCTATATGTAAATAAAAAATATCAATTTATTTTTATAAAATAAAAATGAATTTACTTTCATTTCACCAAAATATTTAAAAAACAAAAGCTCGTAAATGAAATCCGATAGCTTTTAGCTGCTTGGTTTGTTTCCAATAGGAAAAACGATAAAATTGGATTATGAAAACAAACTTACAAGTGGCAACTCCAACAAACTTTTTGCAAATGTATGTTTTTTATATAAAAAAATAATGAAAAAAATTTGAGGTATTTTAATTTAAAAAAATAACTATATTATCATCAATACAGGACAGACCCAGGGACTTAAAAATATGACAGTCAATTCCGAAAAAGACAGATCTTAAAATACACTCCACAGCAAACTTTTATATATCGCCAAATAGAAATTCTTCAATAAAATCTAAACTATTCTTTGAGCACAAAATTCAAAAACGAGTTTCAATAGTGAACAGCCCCAGAAATCGATAAATGTGGCTGCCATTCCCGAAAAAACAGATCTTAGGTGCTACTCCCTAAAAAAGTTTTGAAAATTGCAAAATTTGGGTGAATTGAAATTTTATAACAAAATCTAAACTATTCCTTGAGCACAAAATCCAAAAACGGGTTTTAGTCACAGGACAGTCACAGGAATTTGGAAATGTGACTGTCATTCCTGAAAAAGTAGATCTTAGGTACTACTCCCTAACAAAGAGGAGTAGTTTAGATTTTGTTAAACAATTTCAATTCACCTAAATTTTGAAATTTTTAAAAGTTTGTTAGAGAGTTGTTGGCACAACTCTAACTTAACTGAACTTGAAGTGTGTTTGGGGTCATTATCTTGCTCGAATGTCCAAAGTGAATGGCATATTCTTTAGGGCATATGAAAATTTAACAATTTCCAACATAACTCTGCACCCTTCTTCGTTCATTGTATTTATCCGGAAATTTGTCTTGCGCAAGACGAAGATGAACTATTTGCGGATCCACATCATTAAAAATTTCAGCTGAAATAGCCTTCAAAGGAATGAAGGTGTACTTTTTTGACAATACAATAATTAATTTATGAGGTCTACAACGAGTTTCTATCGATTGTTTTTAGATATGGCATTTAGAAAAAATGTAGATTCCTCTCTAAGTCCCTATTTGCTATTTCAAGTCAAGAGTTTCCAGTTTTCTCTTGTTTTGAACAATATTCAGGTACGTATGCGATGAAAAACAATTTCGAACAAAGTTCGATGTAAAAACGAATGAAGTTGTGATACACATACACATACTTTTACGATTTCATTTTCGTTTTATAGTAAAATCGAATTCGATTTTATATTCCATTTTGTTCTATGAACATGTTAATGATTTAGATTGTGATGAAAAACAAAATTATCTTAAGTTTTTGTCGTTTTTAAATCGAGTAAATTTTGGTAGCCGTTTAAAAAAAGAATTTGTTTATTAAGTGTTCTTGCTAACAATAATTTTAAATAACACGGATACTTTGTGTCCGTATTAAAATAGTGACGAATAGAGCATTGGGCACTGAAAACCTTAGTTGGATAGAAATTTCTTCTCTTTGGTGTTTCAAATATCAGATTTCATTCATATCGAACCTCAGACACATGTATTAGTAATTTGCGATATTTTTACTCACTTTTCTTGATAATTTTTTCTCTGCATTGAGAACCATGATTATTCTTAAAAAAAAAAAAAAAAAAAAATTATTTTAATGACGCATGTATTATGTCTTATTCCTTTATCCCATATTTGTTTCGATATCGCATTTCATTAAAACGAATTCTATATAGATACCTCCAAGTATTTTGTATATCCACATTGTAAAGATTTAACTTTTGAAATGATGTGGTTACCACAAAAAAATATGGCATACCTTTACACAAGACAAATCATTGCGTTTCCTTATCGTCCGGCAATGCACAAAATCTATACAGAACGAAACCGAGCACAATGCATTTATGAAGGAAATAACTTATTGAACCTCGGTTGTGTATATATACAAGGATGAAAATCAGCTCCGGCTAGAGATCAATAGAGAACAATATTGTAAAATAAACTTAAAATTTAATTAAAAAGCATGATACAATAAATAACAAGGTAGAATAATTAGGGAGAGTTGTCATTTTTAAGTCTTGAAAAGTCATTGAAAAGAGAAAACAAAAAAATACAATATAAAATATAAAAATATTTAGTTTACAATTCAAATGAAGAATAAATATAAAGCAGTAATTCTTTTTCGCGATATTTTGCAAAATATATACACAATTTATTAAACAGGTTAGTGTTTATTAACAAAAAGAACCGTTTTTTAAATTTTTTTTTAAATTTTTATAATTTTATTTTGGTTTTTTTTTTTTTTTTTTTTCACTGACTTTCTAGGGAAAATAAATTTGAGAATGTTCTCTCTAATAATTGCACCTTCTTATTTATTGTATCATTAAAAAGTAAAACAATTATAATAATTTTGCTGACATTTGAAAAGAAACAAAAATGGAATTTGAAATAGATTGTTTTCTATCACACCTAAAAACAATTCGTTCGTTATGAACATTCGATTTAATTTCAAAACGTATCGATTTCCATCACATACCTGATTATCTCCTATTTGGTACAATGATTGTTTCTTCCAATTTTTCTATGTCACAATACAATTTCTTTACAATATTTTCAACCTAAATGCAACTGTTCTTATCCAATTAGGTAAAAGCAATCAAAAAAGAACAGTAGAATTTGATTTAATATAAAAAATACAAATTAATTAACTGTATCTACTATTATGGGCAACAATTTTTGCTAATTGAATTGAAAACGTATATGTAAATCAATTTGAATGCGTATACTTGTCATATTTTTCATTGAAGTGGCATTACCAGATCAAATTGTTTACTAAAAGAAAAATATTCGGAGTATTTCTAAAGAATTTTCCAAAGTTATCTCCACTTATATATCATCCTATATGGCGTAACTATTATTCTGAGCAGATGTGTATATAAATTACTAACTACAAATTTATTAACTTTCCTTTAACAATAATATATATACAAAAAGCTACAACATAGTATTAAAATGTATATTTTCTTTTTATATTAAAAGTATGATAACTTTTGTAGCAAACTTCTATATACTAACTACAAATATAAACTAAACACATTAAATATTAAAATAATAAAAAAATTAAATAAAAGAAATAAAAACACAAAATAATATATATTTTTTTCAAAATTCTTTTTTTTTTATTATTTTTTTTCTTGTTTGTTTTTAAAGGCTTTTCTTTTGTTTTTGTTAATATATAAAGAATAAAGAAAAAAATAAAGTAATAATAAAACTAAAACATAAAAAAAAAAGAAAACTTTATTTTAAATTAAACTTAATTAAGACACAATTAAGTAAAAAAATAAAAATATTTTAACAAAAGAATAAGAAAAAATATTAAGAAAGAAAAAATTAAGAAATTATAAATTTGTTATAAAACTAAACATACAAAAGAAAAAAAGAAATATAATAAAAAATAATAAAACTTGAAAAACAAATTTATGTGTATATTAAGCAAAATAAGTACTTAAATAACAGTTTTTATCTTTTTTCTTATACTTTTTTTTTATTTAATTAATTAACAATTATTTGAAACTGAAATTAAGTCAGAAACTAAAGAAATTAACAAAAAATAAAAATTATAGACAGACTATTGGTAATTTTAAGTTTAAGCACACTTTTGTTTTTTTTTTTATGAAATTATATTAAATACAATTTGAAAAAAATATAATAAAACTAAAACAAAAGAATTTTTTCAGTTTTTAAACAAAATTATACATAAATGGAGCATTTTTTTCTTATATTTTTTTACAGAATTATTTAATAATAAATTTAAGTTTGGGTTTTTTTTACTTATAAGCAAAATACTTTTTAATGGATTTTATATAAAAAGAAAAAAATATTAAGAACAAAAACAAACTAGCAAAAATAATATTTTTTTTATGTTAAATAAAAAATAATAATAATTATAATATAAATATATTTTTAAAGTTTTGTTTTATTTTGTTTTATATTGAGTTTTGTGTAAATATGGTAAATATAATTAACACGGTGTAAATTAATGTACTTTTGCACTAAAAACTTTGTTTTTTTTTTATATTGTATTTTATTTATAGTTGTTTAAAGAAAAGAAAAAAAATTTGAAGTAAAACGCCAGAAAAGTTTTTTAGAAAATAAAAAAATTTACGAATGAAATAAAAAAATATTTGAAAATAAATAAATCAAGAAATATTTAATTATTTAAACTAAAATTTGGCTAGTTTTTTGTTTTTATTTTAATTTTTTTTTTTTTAAAGTATGAATTTTGAATTTAAAACGTTTATTGTCTGCGTTTTTGAAACTTAAAGATGTCAATTAAATACGTTTTGATTTGTTCTAAATATTTTTTTTTTTTAATTTAAATGTTTAACTACTTATTGTTTACATTTATTTGTTTTAATGTTTTTATAGTAGTTGCGTATGTGATAGCAAAGACAAAAAAAAGAAAACCAAATGTATTTGTAAATTTTGTTTTTTTGTGTGTTTGGAAACAAAAATGAAATAACATGTTGGTTATTGGTTGGTATTTTTTTCTGTATAATTGTGTTTTTATATGTGTGTTGGTTGGTGTATTGTTTATGTAAAGAAAAAAAGGAAGAGCTTTTTTTGTTTAGGAAGTTTGTATTTAGAAACTTACTCCTGGTTATCTGTGTCACTTTCATCCAATTCACTCTTGTTACGTCTCTTCTCGTAGATCAAAATAATGGTACACAGTATCAAAACCTCAACACAGATACCCAAGAAAGGCCACAAAGCGGCATATTTGCCTGTAAAAGAGAAAAATGAGAAAGAAAATTGATTAAAATAAATTTGATTTGATGAGTTAGTTGTAAAAAGAAAAATAAGGAGTCGAAAAATATATTTTTTTAGGATATTCGCATTAAAGATCAGCGATTAAATTATATTTAATTATAGTAATGGGTGTATGTATTAATTCCCATCGTACAATAGTTCTAAAACGTTTTTTCTTTTTTTTTTAATATTTCTGTAACTTGTTAACCGTTGGTGATATTTAAATAAAATTTCACATAGGCACAATTAATTTGGAGGAGCACGGATCCGGGACATGGGGCTAGAGGGTAGACCTCCAAAGTAAAATGCCTCGGGCATAGAGTAACATTTAGAGGCGAAATTCTCGATTGACAATTGAAAAAATGTTTGTTTTGTAAACAAAAATTTTTTATTTTCTTTTAGCAACAACAAAATGTATTTGATTACATGTATTTTGTTGTTGCATGAGTTAGGTTTTTTGACAACCGACTTAGGTTTTTGAAAATTACTTTCGTCTCTTGTTACTCTTTGGCCTCGGGTATGTAATATTTATTTTTTTTTTTTTATTCGAAAAATTCATTTATGATTTGAAGTAAAAAAAAAAAAAAATATTTATAAATAGTCCTTGTAAATCTCCACATATAAAATAGTTTAGAGATATTTTTATGGAACAAATAATTGTCCTCGTTTTTGGCTATGTTTTTTACACATGGCGGGCTTCATTTGGCTCCTAAAGGATTTCGAAAATATCAGGTATGTTCTGGAAATCACTTTTTGTCGAAGTGATTTCAAATCACCTAAAAGGTGTTCTGTGCACAAAAAATTATGAAATTACGTGATTTCAAATCGGTCAACTTTTTAGTGTCGATTTCAAATCACTTGCTTATTTTTGCAAACACTGTGTTGTTAATCAAATGTTAAATCGCATATATAAAAAAATTATTATGTTCTTTATCCATTTTTGTTTGAAAATTTTTAATTTTATTGAAAAACAATTTAAAAAATAGCAATTTATTGAAAACACCTTTAGTTCTGCGTTTAATTTTTTCTTTACTTTGAAAAAGATTTTGTGATTTCAGTTTTTCTTTGCCTGTCAGCTGTTTACCTACAACTTTTCTTCTGTTTCCATAGGATTTGATAGATTCCGCAAATAACGTTTTTTAATTCGCTCATTATTTATTTTCTTCCTTTTTAAAGCAATTATTGCCAATAACGTTGCTTCTGGCATTTTAATAAAAGGCTAATTATTTTATATTTCAAAAAGCTAAATATTTTATTTAATAGTAAACAAAATAAAAAATAAGCTTTGTGCTCATGATTTCTTAAAATTAAAATCACTTCGAAAAATTTAAAATCACGTGATTTCCAGAACAACTGAAAATCACTTGCGTGATTTCAAAATCGTTCGTGATTTGAAATCACCGTGATTCCAGAATAGGCCTGTATTTACTAGATTTCTTACAGTTTTAAAAAATATATCTGCAAGAACTATATAAAGATTAAAAGTTATATTCATCTGAATAGACACTTAATTCACACCTTTTTCTACAAAAAGGTAGTAGGTAACATTCTTTCGCTTTTAGCAAAGGTTTCGACCCAAGCCCTTACCAAACTTTGTCAATTTTGAATAAGTTTTTTTAATTCTCAAAAGACAAATCTGACATTAAGCCTATCGTTCCATCCCGACCTAAGTTGTGCCAGAACTACTCTTGTCCTCCGCCGCAGGTTCTTCTCATTGTCTGCGACAGACGGTGGGCGGCCTTCAAGTACGACATTCATACGGTAGCTTGCAACCGCGGAATTTGTGGCGTCTCTATGAATGTCCTTCAAAGCTGCCATATACAGGGTGCGATCAAAAGGATCCTGCATATACCTCTGTATGTTCTCCTCGTATATGCGAATCTTCTTTTCTGACATGCGTCGGGGTAGTCTCCAGCTGTGTGATGTCGATGTTTGGATGACCCCTCCGATGACATCCCAGGAGGAACTGCTGACTTAGCTGTTGAAGTGATTTCTAAGCAGCCTGTTACGGTTCTTAAGGCTGCATTTTGGCAGCTTTGACTATTTCTCCACTGGGTGTCACTCAGCGAGGAAGTCCACACTGGAGCAGCATATTTTAACACTGACCGACCAATAGTCTTATATGTAGCCAATAAGGTTTTTTTATTCATACCCCAAGTGCTGCCGGCTAGTGCTTTTAGGACCTTATTTCTACTTCGCAATTTATGCGTGATTGCAGGTGATCCCCAGGATCTACGCGTGGTTCAAAGTCGGAATTGGGACCCCATCGATTACGATGCCTAAGTTCATTTTCACCCCTACAGTCCAGGTGGTAGGGTGTTGCTGTCGACTTCGCCGGTGACAATTTCAAGCTACACGCAATGAAGAAATTGTGGATTTCACTGAGATAACCATTTACCTTAAGACGGATAGTTGGACTTGATGGATTTTGATGTGCTTAACACGAATCTGCATTCAGTTTATTTTCATCAGCTCTAGATTATTTATGGGCATGTCTAATTTTCGCCAACAATAAGGCCATTACAACTCAAAAACCCTATGTACGATTGATATAAATGATACACCAAAAGTTGCGGACTTCATGCCACCCTAACATAATTTTTTTTTTTTTTTTTTGATGTACAATATTTTCTGATTAATAACCCAGCAAAAACTTGGTAATGGCATGTAGTTACGGATGTAGTTACTTTTCAATCACAACAACATACCGGTTACATTACATAGCAGTAGTTTAGTAACTATTTATTTATAACCAGATATGTATTTACTTATTTACGATCAGAGTTTTTGAAAAACGACTTTTATTAGTTTTTTATTCAGTTTACAAATTAATGTAAGTATTTAAGGAAGGTATAAATATGTGATGATAATAATTACTCCACATATGAAAGAAAAAAAAGTGAAACATATATTTTTAGATATACTTTTAAAATGATATCTATATAGATGTTGCTTTTAGACATAATTAATATTTACAATATATTTGTCTTCTATTGCAAATATTAATTCATATAAAAGGTTTCGACCATAGATTAACAACTAGATATTTATGTGAGAGAAAAAAACCTAATTCAATTGTCAGAAACCTAATTCAAACAAAAACAAAATACATGTAATCACATATATTTTGTTTTTGTATTTTCAAAAAAAATGAGTAAATTTTTTGAAAATTTAGTATAGGGTGGCACATAAACTTCTAGTTCTATTCTATGGTTTCGACACTGAATAAATTGTTTTATGGTTTTAATCAAGTTTTGACATTATTTTCTAATAAAATTTTTTGACATAAAAAAAAAAAAAAAAAAAAAAAAAAAAAAAAATTATAATTTCATTGGAAAATTAATTTAAATCAAAAATTTTATAAAAAACGAATATTTAAAATAATGTTGCTCTTTATAAATAAATGTGAGTCAATTTCATCGTTCAACACTTAATTTGGAGCCTACAGAAACTAATTGCGGTCAAAGGATTGTAAGTATGTAAATGCTATTACAGAATTTCATATAATTTAACTTTTTTACACATTTCTTTTAATCTAGCAGAGGAAAGTTAACAGTTCATCAATCTGCTCCAAAATCTGGATTTTTCCCGTCAATCATTGATATCAAAGGTAAACGTTTTTCGTTAATATATTTTTCAAAATTAACGATTTAAAATCTTTCTCACGTTAAATTTTCTATCTTCAGAAAGATTGCTTGGTTTCAAATCCATGGAAGGAAGTTGGAATGGAATATCATATACATAATATGTATAAATGTGTTACATTATGTAAAAAGATATGCAGTGTTCATCCATCTACAAGTGCATAGCTTTACTATTTAAACAATTTATTATGTGTTCCCTTTCCTCCATTAAATAAATATTCCAAATAAATAGTATTATTGCAATTCACAATAGAGCTTCCGATGTATACATATAAATTTGGAACAAGTTATTGAACAACTTGAAATCAATTAGTTCTTGTAATGACATCGAAGTAATGATATAAGGTAAGTAGTTGCCTCTAATGTCATCACCGTGTTAAAATAATGAGTTATTCAGCTAATGTGTAAGTAGTGCAAAGCCATTATATTAGCTTCTTAACTCATTACCTGGCAACCAAAGTTTTTGCTGGGAAGTTCTATTAAAAGAAAAAACTGGAAATGGTACGAATTAAATAATTAGACACACTGTTGAAAAAAAAAATATTTTTTTTCATCTTTAAACAAAAATAGTTGGACTTGATAAAATTTGCCGAACTACAAAGAATGTGCTTTCACTTTTTTTCTATCACGTACTGATTTTTTCAGAGTTAAGTTGCCAAATTTAGCAGATTTTTCATACTTTTTTTTAAATATTTTTTCATTACTAATTTCCGTATAACTACGAAAGGATTGAGCGGATAAAAAATTACCTTAAGATATCTCAAAGATAATTGGCATCTATTAGAGTTTTATTTATCTAAATTGAACAAACCGTTCTAAAGTTATACTAGTATAACTGCCTAAAAAAATCAATACATGATAGAAAAGTTAAAGATTTTTGCATTAATCGCCCTTATTATGAGTGTTGTTGTCGTAGTAAAATGACAAAATTAATATTAATTGCATGTATTTAATAATACAAAATTAGAGAAAATTACGGTATTTCGCCACGACTAAGACATGAAGATATATGGATTATTTTATTCATAGTATAACCAGCTTTATGAAAATGATTTAAAACTGCACATTTTTGTCGGTTTCATTTCTTAAAATAAATTTTCTGGGAAAAAATTCTTCCATTTTGCATGAATATGACTCCGACTCATTAATTAATTCATTTATTTTTAAATATTAATTAATTTGACACTTACCTTTTACACGTACAAAAGATACATCACTAGCTTCTGTTTTACCAATTTCGGTGGCAGCATTACGACCAATACATTTGTATTCGCCTCTATCATCCAAACTGACATTTTCAATAACTAATAGAGCATTTTCTACTTTATTTTCATCGGCTCTTAAAATATAACGTTCAAAGGTACTGTTGATGGTTAAATTACCTGTTTTTAAAATCAAAATGAATTACTATAACGTTTCATAAAAATTATAATAGTAAAGATAAACTTACGGAAAGCCCATGACAATTTTGGATCAGTACCAACAACAGTACAGATAATTGTCAATTTTTCACCCTCAACAACGCCACTATTTGAAGGCACTCTAACAACAACATTAGCTAAATGATAAAGAGAGAAAAATTAAACATTTTAAAAAACTTTTATTGTATATAATTTTACTTACCAACTACATTAATATCTTTCTTTTGTTTATTGGCCACACATGAATAGAGACCATCATCATGAATATCTGTTTTATCAATAATAAATTTTCTTTCGGCTGCTATTATGCGAAAGCGCCCTTCAAGTTCTGGAACTTTTCTCACATCTGTGCCATTCTTTTCCCTGTAAAAAATATTGGATTAAGAAGTTATTTATTAATCAGAAAATAATTGGGGAATTACAAAATATTTATTTTATCATTGTCATGAAATGAATCTACGACTCAAATAACTTCTTAGAAGAGCTGGGCGGTTATTTAATTCGTTTTGAAGGAAAACACTTCCGAAAATCAATGTATTTTAAATACAATTTCGAAAAATTTTCTTTTCGAATCGAAATACACAATAACCCTCTGAACTGTTACAAGTTTTTAAAACACATTCGTTAAAAAAAAAAATTACAAAAATTTTATTTAAAATTTCTCGAAATTTAAAAATCTCTTTAATCAAACAATTTCTTTATAAAAATTTCATTACATTTTAACATAATTTTGTAATTAATTCTATATAACACAAATTTTTAAAAACACAAATTTAAGAAACGACAAAAATAAAAAAATTCAATTCTAAAAATCTTAACGACGACGTCTACTACGTCTACGACTGCCCACACGACGGCGACTTCCACGACCACGCATTCTACGTCGTCTTCTCGCTGCACGATCTTGTACTTCCTTATTGATATTCATTTTATTGCCAGCTTCTTCATCATTAGGTCCAATTTCTGCCACATCTAAAGGGGCTGAATAATATTTCTGATTTAAACGTTGGACATAGCCATAATGGACACCACCATCTAGGGTTTTCTTAACGGTTTCTTTCACTTCATTTATGTCCGCCTTTCATATTTTGAATAAAATATAAATCAATATTTGATGAAGAAATCTGGGAGAAAAAAAAAACTAACCTCTAAGGCATCGGCAATTGTTTTTGAAATTTTTGCTACAGTCGCGGGTTCTTGTAAGCTTTCTAAAGTTTGCAAAACTAACTGACCATTTTGATTATTCATGTTTATTATTTTATGCACAACAATTTGAAATTTTTAATAAAAAATATTTAAAACTATAAAAAAAAAATATATTGACTTGTTTTAACAAATTTTAACAACTGAAAATTTTTTTTTATAATTTTTGTTTGGAAATATTTTGCAAAGCCATGTTGATGAGGAGAGAAATAAATTTTAAATTAAAAAAAAAGGAGTTATTTTTGTACAGGTTTTTTTCAACTAATTTGTTAACTTATGTTGTTTAGAATATTAAAGATTGGTACTTCAGACAGAAAATTATAAATAATGTAGGATTAAAGTATTCAAAATTTTGCTGAGCAAAAGTTGACTTCATTTCTAATCCATTATTCAGATCTAAGTCAACGAAAAGTTATTAATATAAAGAAAGAAAATTAAATCAAAATTTATAGTATTACTATTTAAAACTTGTGTTGGTTAGAATAATATTTGAGAATGGTTCTTCTGACCGGAAATTACAAATGTACGCTTTAAGGCCCAACTACATACCATAGTATAATTATAAAGTATACTCGTAAGAACAGCTGTTTTAGAAATTTTTCAAAATGTCAAAATGCAAATTTTCATTTGCATTTTGACATTATGTGCAGTAGTTTTACACAAACGAAATACAAGCAATTGTTGTTTTTGTAGATGTGCGAGCACTTTCTAATTACGCTATGCTACATACAATACTTTTGCTTCAACTGCAACTGACAGCTGCAGTAGAATAGATGCATTTATATAGAACGGAAGCAAATCAGTACGCCAAACTTCTGCGTGAAGTACTTCAAAGATGAAAAATGTTCAACGTTGAAGTGCCGAAGTACGTAAATACATTTTGTCGATTGTTTTATTTTTATTTTAATATTTTTTTCGTGGAGTCGCAAATATTAAATTGAAATTCATTATTTCAACTGAGAATACAATTTAATTTTTACATCTTTATATTTTATTATGTAAAATTTTAATAACAAAATATTGCTGGGTTAATATAATTTATGAGTTGCGTAGCTATCAGTCGCAGTTGAAGCGAAAATATTCTATGCAGTTGAGCCTTTAAGAATTTCAAATCTGGTTTAGAGAGCAAATTTCAACTTTTAATTTATTACTCAGATCAAGTGTTTAAATAAAATCCCTGCATTGGACTCATCACTGTTTTGACCATTAAAATTGGTAGCTTTCCTGATCATTTTTTCATATTTTTGTTTCTTTTTTATTTTTTTATTCTTGATAAATTTGTATCAGGACAAATGTCAAGGTGACCTCAAAATGCCGAATATTATTTTTGGTTGTTTACTTATATGTATAAAAAACATGGATTCGGCTTACTATTGTTTTTGTTCAACCTGCCATACATAAATTCGCGCTGATTTTGATGTTTGTGTTTTTAAAAATGTTGACTAGTACATGATGGAATTACTTTAACAAGGTGTATGCATAAAGGCAACAACTACAACAATGCAATAATAGCAGCCATTTTTTTTTTTTCGTTGGAAATGAGACTGAAACGTCAAACAAAAGAGAAGAAGAAAAACACGTGCAAATTGTAAACAATGATTGCTGAATTTGAAAATTAATATGAATAAATTGTATTTTATTGTTTTTTTGGTACAATAAGATATGTTACATTTCCATTTTATACTTCCTTTTTATAAATAGCATTTTTCTTTATTAATATTACAAATTTCACCACTGAAAATATTTGCTTTTGATTGTAAACAAACCAACACATATAAACTTAAAAAAAATTTGACATTTCAGTCTTACTCCACAACATTAAGCAAAAAATAATCAGCTGATTTTACAATTTCACCTTGTACTCATTCCACCATGGACTAGTATATTTATCAGGTTAAAAATCTGCATAGTGTAGACAAGATTTTTCAGCATTATTCTGACAAAGTTGTCAGTGTTTAAGTTCAGGCAACTTTGTCTTGACGTTGGTAGATAAAATATGAGATTTTTTATTGTTTTTGGTACTTTTTAATTGGTTTATTATGAAGTACAATTTCCCCTATAATTGATAGATACAAAAAATTATCTGCTGATAAAAAAAATATATATATATTTGTAATACAGACAAAAATTTTATGCTTGTCTTGATTAAAAAGTTGTTCGTCTATACTTAGCGTAAGACAAAGTATTAGCTGTAATACTAATATGTTTTTTTATACTGATAAAATTGTGACTTATGTTTTAATAAAAATGAAATTTGTATGTCTTAATAAACACACTATAAGATTTTACGACTGAAAAGTAGTTGGCATCACTAATTACAGAAACTTAACGTCAAATGCTGCCAAGTTTATTATAAATGGCCCCAATATGATAAAAAGAATACGGAAAACTACGTAAAAGTGATGAACGTTTAATTGTTAAACGTTAAAAAACAAAATTGATGGTCTAAAATAAAGCATTTTTTTTTAATTTTACACACAAATAATCTTAAGAAAAACAATAAAAAAAGACAAAATCTTCACGTTGTTTCGCTAAATAATTATTATATGAAACCTTCAGAAAATAATTTAACCTAAAATAATACTATAAAATTTTATATTTATTTTATACAATTTTACTTACCATGTTAAATCAGTTACACTGGGATCTGTGATATCACAGCTTAGTACTAATGGTGAACGAATTTCATACACTTTTAGTTGACGTTCTACATTATCATAGTTTGGCACCAAAAACTCTGCCCCTGTAAACAATAAATCAAAATTAAAAACACAAATAATTAATATAAATTCTCTATTATTAAACTAAAGTAATACTAAAACATAGACAAATAGAATTATAACAAAAACAAAGTAGAAATATTTTTATTTAAATATGTTTATAATAGTAAATGTTTATATAAATAAAATATATATATAACTACATGAACTGAATTGTAATGATGAACATGACAAAATTAAAAATTAAGCTTAATAATAATAAAAAATAAAAATATATTAAATAAAAAAGAAATATAAATTCTAAAAATTAAATAAGGAATTTATTGCTTTTTTATTTCAAATTAAATCTAAGCTTAATTAATTATATTATATAAACTAATTAAAATTTATAAAATTGTTTATAGCTTATATGGCAAAATAAAATTAAAAATAATTAAGATTTTATTAAATAAGTGTAATATGTCTATTATTTAAGGTATTTGTAGGTGTGTTTTAGTTTTTATGTTTTTTCTAAATAATAATTCATTAACTACTTTAAATAGCTATGATTTATTTAGGTATTGTTTAAAAATAAAGATGTTGATGTCAATAATTTTAAAATATTTTATTTAAATAAATAAATGAACTAATGTAAATGCTAAAATAAATAAAAATAATTTTATTAGTGTGTTGTTCATTTTTTCAATTCAACTTGGAGTGAAATCACTAAAAATATAATTATTTATAAATATATAAAATATAGTTGCTGGCTTATACACATACACATTTCTTTGTTAAAATATGTAATGTTGTCACTTTTGTATTTAATTATAAATATATATTTTTTTATATAATAAACAAATGTTCGCACTTTATTAAAAACTGGAATGTGCAGGTTTATTATTATTTTTTTCTTTTCTTACTATATATTTTTGAATGAAAGAAATAAAAAAAGAAAAAAAAATTAAAAACAGATTAATGCAATTATGAGTAATGTTCTTATTTGTGATGTGTCATAATGTACATTTGACATTGTGACGTTATTGACTTCACTGATATCACAAAAATAAATTGACAAATAAAGTGAGGTGAGAAAAAGAGGCAAATAGAGAATAATAGAAGTAGAAGGCACATTTGCAAATATTGAAAAAAAATGTATTTTCTATTTTAACACTTATAATGTTTCAATCAATTAAACAAAAAATATAGGTATTAAATGGTATCAAAACATATGACTGACTATTTTGCTTGAATTTAAAATCATATAAATGATAAAATTTATATATTATTTTTTAATTATTTCGTATTCTAAAAATTCCCAGCAAAAGCTTGGTAATGGTATGTAGTTATGGATGTAGTTACTTTTCAATCATAACAACATACTTTCTGCATTACATGAAAGTAGATTAGTAACTACTTACTTTTAACTTGATATGTAATCAGTTACATAAGATCAGATTTTTGGAAATGTTACTTTTTATCTATCTCTTCATTTATATTATAAAAATTATATATTTTAAAAGTAAGTAAAATATGAAAATACATTAATTATGTGTTAGTCAAGAAGACTTAAACAAATAATTAATCGTAAACACACCAGTCTCCGGTGAAGTCGAAACCACGACGTAAGCAGACAGAATAGCTTATTGTTAACAAATCCATTAGGCCACTTTTTACGTACATGAATTCATTCATGAACTCTGTAATTTGAGTTTATGTAAAATACTACATCAAACATAAAATACGGTATAACTCTTAAACCAATAAAGGGGTATAAAAATGTACTAGAGGAAATTTGTAGGAAATTTTATTATCTATAAATGTTGTATTAACATCAAAATACGTACTATGCTTAATAAGCTAGTTATATGCAAAAAGTGTTATTGTTCATTTAATTTTACTCTCTTGTGTACTAAATAAATTTTGTGTCTGAAAAAATGTTTGTCAAATTTCTCAAAATTAAAATTCTTGACATAAAAAAAATAAAATCAAGAAAATACAATTTTTTTGTTAATGTTTACAAAAATCAATTTCTTATTTCAAAAGGCTATTGATAAATTATTAGAGTTTAAAAGTGGTAAGTATCTGAATATTACTAAAAAAATATCCACTAATTTTTATTCTTTCTCTTAGGCACATTGGCACAAATGTATAATACCTTGAAATTCAACAGGCAACAAATTTGAAGCGATTGCAATTTAGGAAATACAATTACATAAAGGTAAGAAAAAATTATTGGCAATCTTAAAACAATTTGTTAAATGTATTAAACTCTTAACAATTTTCAGACGGGGGCAGGTCAAGTATTTTATTCAATTTCTGCACGGGTCACAAGAATGCGCTTCAAGAATTAACTCCAAGTCTACGGTATGAAATAGTATATCAAATCCTGATTTCCGCATATTTTCAAATAAATAAATTTAAAAAAAATTATCTGCTTTTTATTTTCAATACTTCAGTACTTATTTGTAACCGATAATGTAACTAGTTACTATTCATTTTGCTAATAATGACTTCTGTAATACTTTGAAACTAATGAGTGATTGAATAGCTACAAAGTAATTAGTTCTTGTAACGACATCTAAGTAATGACTTTCTGAAATGCCTACCTGTAATAATATAGAGTAAGTAGTTGCCTC
Source organism: Protophormia terraenovae (assembly GCA_951394005.1). Taxonomy (NCBI): domain Eukaryota; kingdom Metazoa; phylum Arthropoda; class Insecta; order Diptera; family Calliphoridae; genus Protophormia; species Protophormia terraenovae. Next base: position 88,885,533 of record OX596074.1, read on the forward strand.
TAATGACATCACCGTGTTAAAATAATGAGTTATTCATCTAATGTGAAAGTAGTGTAAAGCCATTATATTAGCTTCTTATCTTATTACAAGCAAAGTTTTTGCTGGGTTATTAATAAAAAAATGCATGAATTATTTTGTGAAATAAGAATTTCACTTTAAACAAAATAATTTACATTTTCAGTATGAATCGGACAATATGACTGAATGGTTAGAATTACTCGAGATGTTTCGTTGCACTTGATCAAATGAACTCTTCATTACATGTCTATATTAGACAAATTTTATTTTATAGCTGTCAAACTGCATATACATGAATGAATCCTTTAAAATTCGCGTTAATTTTGACGCTTGTCTTGTTTGTTCTTTAAGTAACTTTTTGGCCTGTCATAAACACCTTGATAAAAAATTTTCGAGTATAGACTCGAAGTTACTTTTAAAATAAATGACTTTACTCATGGCGAAATGAAACAGGTGTCAGCGGTTCTACAACAAAAAAAAAAAAAAAAAAAAAAAACAATACGTCGAATTCATTAACTTTCTTTACACATGGAGTTTTACATTTCAGCGGATAAGCAAAAAAAAAAAAAAAAAAAAAAAAAAAAAAAAAACTGATCGGAAAAGTGCAGTCAAGTTTTAAATTCCCCAATAAGATGACATTTTTAAAGTTTCCATTGTAAATAACAATTTAATAGTATAGTTTAACCTGTTATTTATAATAAAATAACCTAAATAATATTTATAAATGATTTTATTTTGTTCGACATATTGCAGTTTTTTTAATAGGAAATTAAAATATTATCTTTTCTGCCAAAATATTAAATTCATACTAAAAATAACTTCAATTTATGAGATCAACATTATTGTGGAATCGAATTTGAAAAACGTATGCGACTAATGGCAAACTATGTAAAAAGAATGCATTGGGTGCAAAATATGCATAATAAAAAAGAGCATTATCTTTTGTGTAATATATGCGAAATTATACTTTTTAGTATAAAAAAATACAATTGCTAAAATATGCTCTAAAATAATAGTTAGGATCAAAATATGCAAAAATTATGCAATAACAAATTAATGCCAAAATTCTTAAAAAAAAAGTTTTAGGGAAAAATATGATTTACAATATTTCTGGTTGCCCTAGTTATTATGAAATCAAGAATGCTTTTTCTAAGAGACACGGTCCGTGGACCTTTTGTGTAGAATATATTTTTTTATTCAAATCGTTTCAGTTATATGTGTTAAAAGTTTTTCTTTAAATATTTACGATGAGGGTAGTTAAGCACTAAACACCATGATATTGGTTTATATATTTTTAATTTTAATAATTTTTTATGCAAAATACTCATGTTTGAAATCAATTATTTTTCAAGTAACCTTACTATGAATTATTTTAAAAATATGTGTTCCTCATTATCAATAAAATTAATTGAAACAGTGTTACTTCAAATCATTTCGATAATTACTCCAATTAACACAAAGTCATCATTACACTCTCTTTATTGACTCTGTTATTTTGATTGATCATTTTCCTAGTTCTCTTGAAATGTAAACAAAAAGCTGTCAGATAAGAGTATATTATATTAGTATTATTAGACAGTTTTTTTTAAATATGAACATTAACAAACTAAATTTATATTTTTATCAATAATAAAAGTTAATTTTTGTTATATAATTTTGACGATTTTTATATGTATAAAAATTTCCTCTAAATTATCTGGCAGCCCTGATAAATATCTTTTCATTGGCCATTACGTAGTGTCTACATTAGACAAATTTTTATCAAGACAAACTGCAAAATCAGTACGAATCTATACAAGGGAACCTCAGTTAAACAGTCGATTATTATTTTTGTTATTACAGCTGTTGCCACCTTCTATAAATTCGCGTTAAGTTTGACGTTTGTCTTGATAAAAAATTTCTGATAGACACTATGTTACTTATTAATGGAAGAGAAAATAAAATTTTTTAATTGGTATTTATACGTTTTTATCAATAACTGATTATAAAAATAGCGTTAATTATTAATAACGTTAATTATTTTCTTAATATTAAAAAATTTTAATAAATTTTTTTATATTTTCTTATATAATAAGTTTATGTTTAAACAAATATTTTTTAATAAATATTACATTTTCATTAAAGCCTTAAATAAACAAAAAAAAAGAAACAAAATCAAAAAAATTAATAAAAAATAAAAAAATAGAAAAAAAAGTAATATAAAAAATATTCAACTGAAATTTATTAAAAAAATAAAAAGAGAGGAGAAAAGAGAGTAAAAATAAAAAACAACGAGCGATTATTATAATAATGAACGCTTAAACGAACACCAACGAACGCATGAACGAACAACAACAAACGAGCTAGCACAACAGCTGATTGATTGAAAGATGTTTATTTTTTTTTTTTCTTAAACTAACCAAAAAAAAGTGAAAATGGTGAATTTCTATTAAAAAAATAATAAAAAAAAAACAAGAGGTGAATTTGTAAAATGATCATCGATGAAAAAGGCGATGATATTATGAGAGAAAAAGAGAGAGCGAGCAAAGAGATAAAATTATTTTAGCTAGCAGCAGCTACTTAGCTATTTCTTTTTCAATTAATAAAAAAAATGCATTTATTTATGTGACATGAAGTGAGTAAAAATAATTAGACTAAACTTTAATGTTTGGAGGTAAGGATTTAAATTGAATTTGATTTGATTGAAAACGATTGATTGATTTAATTGTTTTAAAATTTGTTTAGCGATAAAAGCTAAAATTATAAAGCTCACCCTTTGCTTTAGTTAGATCTTGATTACTAAGAGTTGAACCCGAACTTATGGTTGAAGTCATACCGCCAACACCAACACCACCATAACCCAAGCCCGTTGCAATAACGGGTGGTGGTGGTGGTTGTAGACCCTGGCTTGAGGATGAAGCAAATATTGGTGCTGAAGTTGCCACAATACTGCCACCAGCACCTACTGTACCAGGTGCATTAGGTACATTATATTGGGGTGGTGCCGGCATTTGATTGTATTGCTGGAAAGGATTTTGATACAAAGTCGTAGTAGTTTGAACACCACCTGTATGGGCTGGAAACGATACCATTGTATTATATTGAGAATGTTGTTGTTGCTGCTGTTGTGTAGGTGGATATTGTGAATAATAAGGAGGCGAAGGAGGTTGTATTGTTTGTATGGGATATTGAGATTGTTGTTGTATCCCAGAGCCTGCAGTTGCCATATGATAACTCTCATGAGTTTTATAAGGATAACCAGGGTATTGTGCCGTCTGCACATTATGAGGATAATGTTGGACCGCCGGTGGTGGGGGTGTATGATGTGGTATTATCATGGCTGGTGTAGTGCGAGGTGGTGGAAAACTGGGTGGTGTAGCGGCATAATATATTGATGGCATTCTTCTCGAATCGGTTGTATAATATGGTGGCGGTGTTGGTGGTGGATTTAAATCCAAATTAACTAAACCAATTTTTGTTCGATTATGATGTCTGCCATCACTGGCCAATGGATTCCCATCAAAATTTGTTGTATTTATATAAAATAACTTGTGCTTCATGTCGTGCTCCATTTGTTGTACATGTGGCGGCGAATGATCGTGTGTATGATGATGATGGCTACCATGATGTTGTTGCTGCTGTCCAGTTATTGTTGTCGTTGTTATTGGTTTTTTTGTTGGCAGTGCTAGAATTTGTGGCGGAGTTTCTGGATCGATTGGCTCCCAGGTACGTGTAAAGAGGTCATCGTCATTTGTCTGACTCGATGTCAAATCGTGTATGGTGGCATAACCAGCTTCAGTGGAATAATGTTGTCTCGATGATATATCCGTATCATCACCACCAATTGGATGTAAAAGAAATGGTGATATAGTCATGGGTTTTTGTGCCACAGCTGGTGGACTACGTACACGCAACATATGATAACTACTGTGTAGATTATTACATTGGTATTTGCCCTCGTGGACCTTTAGTGCATGACGTACCGATAAGTGTGCTTCGATTTTGTGCTTTTCACCTTTTTTGGGGTGGTTTATTTTTGGACGTTATTTATTTTTTTTATAGTTTTAAGATCCGGTTGGAAAAAAATTGGGTGGAAGAAAAATGTTTGTTTATATATTGTTTCTTTTGTGGAAGAAGAGTGGATATAAAAGTTTCCTATTTGGCATGGAGAGTAACTAAAAGTTTCCTATTTGATATGATGAAACTTGAAGAAGACACATTCAAATTATATAGAAAAGGAAATGTCAAATTTCCTTGACTAATTTTTGTATGTCCTGCTTAATATCATCGACATATTTAAGAAGAAATTAATAAATTATAAAATTTTCTCTTGTATCATATCTGATTCATTTAAATTGTTTAGAAGGAATATTAAGTTCAAAAATTACAAAGAATTGCATTAGTTTAATAAATTAGTTTAAGAAAAAAGAAACATTCTAAATTGTGTTAAATTTGAATTTAACATTTGAATTTTTAAAAATTAATAAATTGAATGAGTCGTGTAAAATTTGGAACTATTTCAAATTCTTTTACAACTGAAATTTAACTAAAGTTCCTAAGGTTTATGAAAAATATTCCTCTTTTCTTGTCAAACGTCCGGAAGATATGAATTATATCTTTGAAATTTGTATGTTTAAGAAGGACTTCATAGGAAAAAAAAGTGCTGCATATTCCCTAAATTTAATTAAAATCCATATGGTGTTTTTTCTTGATATCTTTCGTTTACAACTTTAGAACACACCAAACCGAATAAATAAAATTTTAAAAGAATTATTTTCTGACGTGGTGTCAAGTTGATACCAATGCGGTATTAATTCACCACAGTTAATTTGAGCTTCCATTATTGACAGTGAACGGTTTGTACATGGATGTGTTCTATATTTCTCTGGTTGTAAAAAAAATGCAGAATCATAAAATATTCAGTTGCGTTCAGTTTTGAGTCCTCTAAATTCTTTTCATTTAACTGAAGGCCAGAAAGAAATTTGGAGGAAAGAGGAAACATGAGCAGGAATTTAAATCGCAAAGCAAAAAACTAAAATTTAAAGATATATTTGAGGAATATATGTAAATGTCTTTCTTAAGAAAGAATAACATTAAAAACAAATCTAAAATTTTTCAATTTTTTTGTTTTCCTTAGATTTTAATGACACGTGTGTAGGTAGGACGTACGCCTTTTTAACTCATTTTTTTTTTAATGGCTAAATTTTCCTTTTTTTCATATTTAGCTTTCAAACTTGTCATGTCAATTAACAATTACTGTAAATTGTATAATTTTCTGGCAACTTCTAACACCTACAAAACAATTTCTTAAAACAAACATTTGCAAAAATAAAAAAAAAACTAAAAGGAATACCAAACCTCTAACATTGACTAACACTAATTTCTATAATAATAAAAATTTCCCCAAAACCGTATAAAAAAAAAACTAAAAGGGTTTCCTTATATTCCACACCCAGACATATTTTCTTACTGTTTTTTTCGTTTATTTTCCTAAAAACATTTTTTTTTTTTTTTTCTAATTTTTTTTTGAACTCACCCTCAATAGCACTTTCGCTTAAGACATATGAATGTTCATCACGACCGTGTCGTAAATTATGACGTGTTATGGGTTCGTCATCTTTTAACCAAAATATTCGATCTGTTATGGGTATAATACATGTAATTGAAAAACGTTCACCCAGATTAACCACTGAATCGCCATAATAAATAGCAGTTTCAAATTCAAATTCTGTCGAATCTTCAACATCATTTGCTAAATATACATAGAAATAAATATAAACAACACGTGTAGTGAGCACAAGAGAACGAGAGAAAGAGATTGTATATATAATAAAATAAAAAAAAGGTGAAATTATAGGAGCCCAAAAGAGTATGGTTATATTTAAAGGTGAGTTTAGTTGTTTTTATGGGGTTTTATTGTTGTTGTTGTCGAAATTCCCCGCACATTTAGAATTTGCGTGTGGTTAATAAATAGTTATTTGTTGTTGTAGTTTTTTTAATTTATTTAAGGTAGACCCATGATGATGATGATTTTTTTTATTTTTTTAAATTATTATTTTTGTTTTATTTCATATTTATTTTTGTTTCCGTTTAAATTCACACCATTTATTTTGTTGTTGTTTTAGCAAAATAGAGTTGTCATAGAGTTCATAGTTGTTTTTATTAGTAGCACCAGCAGTAATTTTAGTTGAGCCAGACATTAGCATTTTATTTTTTTTGTTAAGAGTTGTTTTTGACCATTAGAGAGGTTTTGGTTTGCATGTATTATTTTTTTAAGATACATATAAATTATGTACAATATTTTGGTTAAAGTTAAAATTGTTTGTTGAATTTCTATATATATTTTGCTTAGTTTTTTATATATATAGACTATAGTTTTTTTCTTCTTTTTTAATTTATAAACAAAATTTTATATTTGTATGTCTTTTTTTTTTTTCTTTTAACGGGGAAGGTAGGCCATAAATTAAAAGTGAATTTCAAGAACATATTTTTTACAAAATAAATTTTGTAAGAAATATTAGTTTAAATTCCTAAAAAATATTGGAAATAATATTAAAATTCTTTTAGTTAAAAAAAGTCTTCTTTAAGTTTATCATTTATATCTCATTATCTGTCCGACATATCACTACTTTTATTAACCTTAAGTAATCTAGAGTGTAATCAATTGAAATTTTTCAAAATTATTAATGATCTTTTTGTAATCTTTAGAAAAGTTTTGAAAATACAATTATTATTTTGTTAAAACTCCCCTAAAGTATGGAATATTAAACTTTTGGCCTTACTTCCCTTTTTAATTTTACAATCATACATACAAATATAAAGTTTGTTTTAAAGTTTTTTTATAAAATTCTCTTTTTTCAACAGAAAAATAGCCATAAATAATAAAAAAATCAATAACAAAAAATAATAAGAATTATAGAAGAAATTCATTGGAAAGTATATAAATAAAAAATAATAAAAATAGTTTATAAACAATTGTATTTAAAATAAAAATAATATGAAAAAATCATAAAATTAATAATAATTACAATAATGCAAAATTAAAAAACATTTTATATATTTAAACATAAAAATTATCATGATATTTATGCAGTTTTTTTTTATATTTTTAGCTAATTTGTTTAAAATAGTTTTGTTAAATGATGGGATTTTTTTCTTTTTTAAAAAATTTTGTTTAAAGGTTTGGTTTTTTGTAATCTTTTTTTCAGCTCCAAGTTGAATGTAATAAAAAATGTTTGGTAAAATAGTTTTTTTTTTTTCTTTGGTATAAATTTGAAAGTAATGATTAAAGTATTAAAGAAAACAAGAATGTAATAAAAAAAAAAAAAAATATTTTACAAAATAAGCAAATTAATATATATATATAAAAAATAAATAAAAATAAATATTTAGTTGATTTTAATAAATATATATAAATATTTAAAAACAAATTAATTTAACCACACTGTACTTTGTTTATAAAAAATCTGTTCAATACTATCTATGTATATGTAAATGAATCCTAAAAAAAAATAAATGATTCATTCTACTATTTGTATTATTTTCCGTAAATAATGATTTTAAACTAATGTTAAATAAAACCACAAATTAATTACAATCTGTTTTAACAAAATAAATTTGACATTTATGTCAAAACATTAATATTATAAACAAAAATTGAGTTGGCATTTTATGGCTTAGCAAGTGGTCAAAACTTAATTTAATAACTAACAATTAAAATAAAATTTATATATTTTTTTGTTTTTTATAAAACCCTTTGAAATATTTATGAATAAAAATCTTTATCGATCCAATATCATTTGCAAAATAAGCACGTGTTGAAATTATCGACCAGTGTGATTGATTAAGGTGAGTAGGGAGAGTAAGCAGATATAACAGATTTGTTTGATAGAATAAATGCCATTTACCTTAATAGGAAAATTAACGTATGTTACGTTCATTTTCCTATTAAGGTAAATGGCATTTGTAAACTTTAAATGCGATTTCCTCAAAACTATTTTTTATTTTTTGTGTTATGAGGTTCTTGAAGTAAATGAGCTATATATAAGTAAGAACATGAAGATTGATAATTAATAAAAAATAAATTAAATCCGGTAAAATTTCTTTAGACCATGACTTGAAAACTTAATTTCGAAATATTTTTGGAGAAATTATGTTATTACTTGTGTTGAAATAAAATTTAAACGATACCTTTCCTATTTAAACTTTGGTAAAATATAGAAAAACTTAACCTAAAATCTTGGAGGTCCACCCTCTATCTCCCTGTTAGAGACCTGTGCTCCTCCAAATCAAGGGGGGTTTAACGCTGTGTATCGTCAGCGTCTATAAACTAGCAAATTATTCTTATCAATATAATATTGAAATTTTTTCTGAATTACATAAAATATTTATCCTTATCAACTATAGGGAAAGATGAACACATACATATGTATGTACATCATAATAAATCCTATAAAAGGGACCAACATTATGTATTTTATAAAGAACAATTTATCATGGCTCGAATACTAAAAACTGAATAATAAAAAAATTAATTCTGCTTATAAGGGACACATTTTGTATACTGATATGAATTTGTTATTTGTTTTAAAAGAAAATTTACCAGTTTAGTCGGCCAGTTAATTAAGACGAATAAAGCCTATGTTTAGACAAGCAAATTATTAAAATTTTTATATTTATCATTATGACATAAACATAAACTATAGAAAAGGAACCAACAATCTGCAAAATTTTGTCCTTTATCTAGACTCGATATTCTCGAGCTCTGCAAACCTTGTCTTGGTGCTGCAATAATACTAATAAATTCTCTCTAAACTAAACAAATGTTTATCTTAAATAATTTTGAAGTTTGTCTTGATAAACTAGTTTGATGCCCATTAAATTAAGATAAAATATGATAGTAAAAAGATGAGTGATGAACAGGAAGAACAAAAAAAAAAAAAAAAAAAGTGGAGAGATGTTACACTAAGGGGAAAATTTAGATGCAGTCCATAATGTTTGTTTTTTATTGTAAAAATTCGACACTGTTGTGATGTCAAGTTAATACCAAAACGATATCAATTTTTCGTTGTTGATTTGAGCCAGCAATGCACTACTTAAATACGGGGTTGATATAATATTAACACTGAATGGTATCGTTTTGTAAACGTATGGTGTCAATAAAACTTGACAAACTATAAATCTGCATAAAATCCCGGTTTTAAAGAATTTCTTTCTGGAACTTCTTCATACTATTACTAACCCGATTTCATTGTTATGTACTACGAACAATTGACCTAATGTTTTTTTTTTATTGTTATACATTTTGTTGGCAAAGGTTATTAGGATATATTCTTACACCCGTATTCAAAAAAAAATTTATGCTTGCTAACGAGTAACTAACTTTTTTGTATGTAAATTTCCATATGAAAAAGTTAGCTACTCGTTAACAATGTGTGTGAAGATAAATTTTAAAATTTATATCCCTAGACCCAAACCATGTTAATTAACAGAGCTCTGTTAACTCATTAACATAGCTCTGTTAAGCAAGGAAAATCCGAAATATCCATTAAAAATGGAATCAGGAACAGTTTTTTGAACCAAAGGGGTCAGAAAAATCAGGAATACTAGAAAATAGCTTCACGCCTCGTAAATTCAAGCAACCTGATAAAAATTGCTCTTAAAATATGATATTTAAGATGATTCAAAATTGGGGATTCTGTGCGGGATGAATCCAGATTCCAGGGAAACGAGGCAACGTGGGCGAAAAAATTTTATTGAAGATGGTAGACAGGGTATTTCTCTATAAGGATCCACTTTTAGAATCTTTAACAGTGTGAGTTGGAAGGAATTATAACGATTTTTCCAAAATTTACAATTTGGGATTCTATGTGGGATGAATCCAGATTCCAGGGAAACGAGGCAACGTGGGCGGAAAAATTTTATTGGAGATGGTAGACAGGGTATTTCTCTATAAGAATCCACTTTCGGAATCTTTAACAGTGTGAGTTGGAAAGAATTATAAAGATTTTTCCAAAATTTGAAATCAGGGATCCTGTGTGGGATGAATCCAGATTCCAGGGAAACGAGGCAACGTGGGCGAAAAAATTTTATTGGAGATGGTAGACAGGGTATTTCTCTATAAGAATCCACTTTCGGAATCTTTAACAGTGTGAGTTGGAAAGAATTATAAAGATTTTTCCAAAATTTGAAATCTTGGATCCTGTGTGGGATGAATCCAGATTCCAGGGAAACGAGGCAACGTGGGCGAAAAAATTTTATTGGAGATGGTAGACAGGGTATTTCTCTATAAGAATCCACTTTTAGAATCTTTAACAGTGTGAGTTGGAAAGAATTATAAAGATTTTTCCAAAATTTGAAATCTGGGATCCTGTGTGGGATGAATCCAGATTCCAGGGAAACGAGGCAACGTGGGCGAAAAAATTTTATTGGAGATGGTAGACAGGGTATTTCTCTATAAGAATCCACTTTTAGAATCTTTAACAGTGTGAGTTGGAAGGAATTATAACGATTTTTCCAAAATTTACAATTTGGGATTCTGTGTGGTATGAATCCAGATTCCAGGGAAACGAGGCAACGTGGGCGGAAAAATTTTATTGGAGATGGTAGACAGGGTATTTCTCTATAAGAATCCACTTTCGGAATCTTTAACTGTGTGAGTTGGAAAGAATTATAAAGATTTTTCCAAAATTTGAAATCAGGGATCCTGTGTGGGATGAATCCAGATTCCAGGGAAACGAGGCAACGTGGGCGAAAAAATTTTATTGGAGATGGTAAACAGGGTATTTCTCTATAATAATCCAGTTTCAGAATATTTAACAGTGTGAGTTGGAAAGAATTATAAAGATTTTTCCAAAATTTGAAATCTGGGATCCTGTGTGAGATGAATCCAGATTCCAGGGAAACGAGGCAACGTGGGAGAAAAAATTTTATTGGAGATGGTAGACACAGTATTTTTCTATAAGAATCCACTTTTAGAATCTTTAACAGTGTGAGTTGGAAAGAATTATAAAGATTTTTCCAAAATTTGAAATTTGGGATCCTGTGTGGGATGAATCCAGATTCCAGGGAAACGAGGCAACGTGGGCGAAAAAATTTTATTGGAGATGGTAGACAGGGTATTTCTCTATAATAATCCACTTTTAGAATCTTTAACAGTGTGAGTTGGAAGGAATTATAACGATTTTTCCAAAATTTACAATTTGGGATTCTGTGTGGGATGAATCCAGATTCCAGGGAAACGAGGCAACGTGGGCGAAAAAATTTTATTGGAGATGGTAGACAGGGTATTTCTCTATAAGAATCCACTTTCGGAATCTTTAACAGTGTGAGTTGGAAAGAATTATAAAGATTTTTCCAAAATTTGAAATCAGGGATCCTGTGTGGGATGAATCCAGATTCCAGGGAAACGAGGCAACGTGGGCGAAAAAATTTTATTGGAGATGGTAGACAGGGTATTTCTCTATAAGAATCCACTTTCGGAATCTTTAACAGTGTGAGTTGGAAAGAATTATAAAGATTTTTCCAAAATTTGAAATCAGGGATCCTGTGTGGGATGAATCCAGATTCCAGGGAAACGAGGCAACGTGGGCGAAAAAATTTTATTGGAGATGGTAGACAGGGTATTTCTCTATAAGAATCCACTTTCGGAATCTTTAACAGTGTGAGTTGGAAGGAATTATAACGATTTTTCCAAAATTTACAATTTGGGATTCTGTGTGGGATGAATCCAGATTCCAGGGAAACGAGGCAACGTGGGCGGAAAAATTTTATTGGAGATGGTAGACAGGGTATTTCTCTATAAGAATCCACTTTCGGAATCTTTAACAGTGTGAGTTGGAAAGAATTATAAAGATTTTTCCAAAATTTGAAATCAGGGATCCTGTGTGGGATGAATCCAGATTCCAGGGAAACGAGGCAACGTGGGCAAAAAAATTTTATTGGAGATGGTAGACAGGGTATTTCTCTATAAGAATCCACTTTCGGAATCTTTAACAGTGTGAGTTGGAAAGAATTATAAAGATTTTTCCAAAATTTGAAATCTTGGATCCTGTGTGGGATGAATCCAGATTCCAGGGAAACGAGGCAACGTGGGCGAAAAAAATTTATTGGAGATGGTAGACAAGGTATTTCTCTATAAGAGTACACTTTTAGAATTTTTAACAGTGTGAGTTGGAAGGAATTATAACGATTTTTCCAAAATTTACAATTTGGGATTCTGTGTGGGATGAATCCAGATTCCAGGGAAACGAGGCAACGTGGGCGGAAAAATTTTATTGGAGATGGTAGACAGGGTATTTCTCTATAATAATCCACTTTCGGAATCTTTAACAGTGTGAGTTGGAAGGAATTATAACGATTTTTCCAAAATTTACAATTTGGGATTCTGTGTGGGATGAATCCAGATTCTAGGGAAACGAGGCAACGTGGGCGAAAAAATTTTATTGGAGATGGTAGACAAGGTATTTCTTTATAATAATCCAGTTTCAGAATATTTAACAGTGTGAGTTGGAAGGAATTATAACGATTTTTCCAAAATTTAAAATTTGGGAATCTTTAACATATCGTTTTGGAACAAGTAATAGGTTGTAAATAAAAACACTTAATTTTTTATGTTAACAAAAAATCATTTTATTAAATTTTGATTTTTTTAAAAACAAAATTTGTTACTAATATTATCACATTTATGTAGTCTTAACAACAAACTATCAAATTATTTGGTAATTTAACAATTTTTGTTCTAAAATTTATAATAAAAAAACAAATAAATTAAAAAAATATTTAAATATAAAATGTTAAAAATAACAAAAAGTATAACTTTTTTTGGGGATTGCATACTCCTAAAAAGTGTGAATATAAGTAACTATATTTTGTTTTATAATGTGGGTCAAAAATTTATTAATATTAAAAAAAAAATCGGAGTTTGTATCCGTAATATTTAGGTTTAATACATTTACTTCCAAGCAAAAAAAGAATTTTATTAAATTTGTCAAAAAACTCTGAAAGTAATTCATTGTTAGTCCAATTTTTAAAATCATTCAATGAAATGTTCTTTTTTTCTTTAAGATTTACAAAATAAATTTTTGCAAATAATTTAAAAAAATTGTATTTATTCATAATGAAAAAAATACACAAACACACAAGCAATTATCCTTTTTTATTTTGAGCAACAAGCACAGAGAATAAATTTTCAAAGACTTTCTACGCATTTCTTCTACCAGTGTAGCCAAAACTTTGAGGCCATGTTCCACTATATTGTAAAACCGCTAGAAGCCGCCTACACTTTAAATAAAATCGCTTATTTTTACCGCTAAAATATTTCTTATATTTAAAAATTTTTATTCCTTCAAAATTCACAGTTTTAGTACTTGAAAACAGAAAAAATATTTTAAATTATTTTTTAACAAAATTATTAACTAACTGCATTGGAATTTGATAAATTTTTTTGATAATATAGTAAATTTTCTAATTAGTTTAAATAAATTGACAGCTATTAACAAATATGTAAAGAAAAATATTGAAATAAAATAAATTTAAGGAAATTTCCAAAATTTTTCAGCCCATTACATTTATTTGAGAAAAAAAGCAGTAATAATATCAATTATTTTATTTATTATTAAATTTATTTTGATGATTAGAGCAAAATCAATTAAAAATTAATTTATATAAGCAATTTCGTGATTGAAGTCCATTTTTAATCTTTTCTGTGAATGCTTCCAGATTCTTCAAATCAAATTTGATAACTTGTAATCTATTTTTTTTTTTTAGATTTTACTATACATACATAGATAAAACAAAATCATCATTTAATCCTTTAAAAAACTGATTTTCAGCTGTATTGTCATACTGTAAAACACCGATGTTTTTGATTTACGAAAACGTTTTCTTTCTAATCGAATTACCCAATAATGATCCAGATTTTGAAAGATATTTCCAAACAGTATTATTATGATTATTTAAAATTTTGAACAAAATTTATTGCAATATCTTTATTGAAATTTAATAGAAAAGCGGGGGATTTTATATTAAAATGTGGTGTCTGATAACTTCATATTTTATATTAATTAATTAGTTGCAGAAATAATCAACCGTATTCAAAATAAATAATGTATGTTTGTTAAAGAGTAAGAAATTCCATAATTTCTACACAGAAAAAAGTAAAAATGGACTTCAATTACGAAATTTGTAATATTAATTAATTTTTAATTGATCAAAATGATAATATTAATAACTAGAATAACTGATATTATTATTACTTCTTTTCCTTAAATAGGTGCAATGAGCTGAAAATGCTTGAAAATTTATTTAAATTTATTTTATTTCTGTATTTTAACAGACAAATATTTAATTTTTCTTTCTATTTTATTAACAGCTGTCAAACAAAACTAAACCAATTAGAAAATTAATTATATAAATAAATCATATAATTAATTCAATTCCAATATAAGTTAATTAAAAATTTTATTAAAATATTTTTGAAATATTTTTTTCTGTGTATAATAAAAAGTTAGTATCTTGTTAGAAAGCATACATTAATTATTGTGAATACGCCTGACTAACTTTTAATTTTCTTATATCTGTTTCAAACCCATGTCTTTACAATAAAAGAATCCACGGGAAAAATGTTGCAGCTAGTAAATTCATGTAGCAGTTTTTATGGAAAATACCTGCTATGTACAACAAAATATCGCAAGAAATAGTAGGAAAACCGCCGTTTTGGCAACAATGGTTTCTACAAAGAAAAACCGGCTTGCTGTTTAATGTAATGTTGATGTAGAGAGAACGAATTCAAAAGGATACAACAATACATAAAAAAAATACTTGATATTTTTTATTTCACGCAAAGAAAACACATACAAAAACATATATAGCTGCTTAAGTTGCACAACCTCTTTGAATTTATATTGGCAGTGAGTATAAAAGTGAGAGACTCTCTCACTGCTTAAGTTGCACAACCTCTTAGAATTTATATTGGCATTGAGTGTAAAAGTGAGAGACTCTCTCATTTTCAAAGAAGAATTTTTAAAATTGTGTGCTTAGACCAGTGTTCCCCAAAACCAACGCACGCGTGCGTTTTGTCTCTTGTGTTATTCTCTTGATATGAATAAAAAACACACATATCAATTCAGTCTAGCACTAGCATTCAACGAAGTAGGTTGTGTCATCGCTTGTTGCTTGAAATACACTCATAAAAAATGTTATGTGGTAGTGAGGTACATAAGAATCAAAATAAGAATATTTTTAATTTTTACTAAAAATAATATAATTTATTAATCAAAATTTTATGGTTAATTTGAAAGAATTATAAATTTTTATTTTTTTATACAAAAAACAAGATCTTTTATTTTCATTTCCATTTTATTATAAATAATTTTACTATAAAAAGGAAGATATTTTTTTGGTGTATTATTTCAGAGCGGGAGAGTTATACAGAACACACATTAACAAAATGTGAATGTATAAGTGTGGGGATCACTGGCTTAGACACACAGAATTTCACGCTGCCACATCATCAATACAAACTTTGAACAACCGCTTTCTGAAAGTGAGAGAGTCTCTTACTTTAACTCTCACAACCAATATAAATTAAGAGAGGTTGTGCAACTTAAGCAGCTACATATTTTTTTTGTATGTATTTTCCTTGTGCGATATAAAAACAATCAAGTGTTAATTAATTTTGCACCTTTTTGAATTCGTCAATATCACATAAACAACAAACTAAACCATTATTTTAGCACTGTTTTTAATGAACTTTAAATAAAAGCTTATTAATTGAAGAAAGCAATTCTTTCGCATTTATTACTAAACATATCAAATATTATGGAAAAAATAATTAAATTATTGGAAAGTGTCTATAGCGCAAAATATAGATTTTTCTTTACTTTTATTTAAAACTTTTGGCAAGAAGCATGTTAACTTTAATTTTATATATCTCATTATATTCTTTAGATATTGATATAATTTTTTTATAACTTATAACTTTTTGCGATCTTTTAAAGTACATATTACAATAAAATGAGCGGTACCTAATATTAGCAATTTATTAAGAATTATTTAAACATTTTAAAGTAATGCCTGAAAATTTGTTATACAAATTTTACCCTGTCTACAATCTTTAAAAAAATTTTGTTCGCCCACGTTGCCTTGTTTCCCTGGAATCTGGATTCATCCCACACAGGATCCCAGATTTCAGATTTTGGAAAAATCTTTATAATTCTTTCCAACTCACACTGTTAAAGATTCTAAAAGTGGATTCTTATAGAGAAATACCCTGTCTATTATCTCCAATAAAATTTTTTCGCCCACGTTGCCTCGTTTCCCTGGAATCTGGATTCATCCCACACAGAATCCCAAATTGTAAATTTTGGAAAAATCGTTATAATTCCTTCCAACTCACACTGTTAAAGATTCTAAAAGTGGATTCTTATAGAGAAATACCCTGTCTACCATCTCCAATAAAATTTTTTCGCCCACGTTGCCTCGTCTCCCTGGAATCTGGATTCATCCCACACAGGATCCCAAATTGTAAATTTTGGAAAAATCTTTATAATTCTTTCCAACTCACACTGTTAAATATTCTGAAACTGGATTATTATAGAGAAATACCCTGTCTACCATCTCCAATAAAATTTTTTCGCCCACGTTGCCTCGTTTCCCTGGAATCTGGATTCATCCCACACAGGATCCCAAATTTCAAATTTTGGAAAAATCTTTATAATTCTTTCCAACTCACACTGTTAAAGATTCTAAAAGTGGATTCTTATAGAAAAATACTGTGTCTACCATCTCCAATAAAATTTTTTCGCCCACGTTGCCTCGTTTTCCTGGAATCTGGATTCATCCCACACAGAATCCCAAATTGTAAATTTTGGAAAAATCGTTATAATTCCTTCCAACTCACACTGTTAAAGATTCTAAAAGTGGATTATTATAGAGAAATACCCTGTCTATCATCTCCAATAAAATTTTTTCGCCCACGTTGCCTCGTTTCCCTGGAATCTGGATTCATCCCACACAGAATCCCAAATTGTAAATTTTGGAAAAATCGTTATAATTCCTTCCAACTCACACTGTTAAAGATTCTAAAAGTGGATTCTTATAGAGAAATACCCTGTCTATCATCTCCAATAAAATTTTTTCGCCCACGTTGCCTCGTTTCCCTGGAATCTGGATTCATCCCACACAGAATCCCAAATTGTAAATTTTGGAAAAATCGTTATAATTCCTTCCAACTCACACTGTTAAAGATTCTAAAAGTGGATTCTTATAGAGAAATACCCTGTCTACCATCTCCAATAAAATTTTTTCGCCCACGTTGCCTCGTTTCCCTGGAATCTGGATTCATCCCACACAGAATCCCAAATTGTAAATTTTGGAAAAATCGTTATAATTCCTTCCAACTCACACTGTTAAAGATTCTAAAAGTGGATTCTAATAGAGAAATACCCTGTCTACCATCTCCAATAAAATTTTTCCGCCCACGTTGCCTCGTTTCCCTGGAATCTGGATTCATCCCACACAGAATCCCAAATTGTAAATTTTGGAAAAATCTTTATAATTCCTTCCAACTCAGACTGTTAAAGATTCTAAAAGTGGATTCTAATAGAGAAATACCCTGTCTACCATCTCCAATAAAATTTTTCCGCCCACGTTGCCTTGTTTCCCTGGAATCTGGATTCATCCCACACAGGATCCCAGATTTCAAATTTTGGAAAAATCTTTATAATTCTTTCCAACTCACACTGTTAAAGATTCTAAAAGTGGATTATTGTAGAGAAATACCCTGTCTACCATCTCCAATAAAATTTTTCCGCCCACGTTGCCTCTTTTCCCTGGAATCTGGATTCATCCCACACAGGATCCCAGATTTCAAATTTTGGAAAAATCTTTATAATTCTTTCCAACTCACACTGTTAAAGATTCTAAAAGTGGATTCTTATAGAAAAATACCTTGTCTACCATCTCCAATAAAATTTTTTCGCCCACGTTGCCTCGTTTCCCTGGAATCTGGATTCATTCCACACAGAATCCCAAATTGTAAATTTTGGAAAAATCTTTATAATTCTTTCCAACTCACTCTGTTAAAGATTCTGAAAGTGGATTATTGTAGAGAAATACCCTGTCTACCATCTCCAATAAAATTTTTCCGCCCACGTTGCCTCGTTTCCCTGGAATCCGGATTCATCCCACACAGGATCCCAGATTTCAAATTTTGGAAAAATCTTTATAATTCTTTCCAACTCACACTGTTATAGATTCTAAAAGTGGATTCTTATAGAGAAATACCCTGTCTACCATCTCCAATAAAATTTTTTCGCCCACGTTGCCTCGTTTCCCTGGAATCTGGATTCATCCCACACAGAATCCCAAATTGTAAATTTTGGAAAAATCGTTATAATTCCTTCCAACTCACACTGTTAAAGATTCTAAAAGTGGATTATTATAGAAAAATACCCTGTCTACCATCTCCAATAAAATTTTTCCGCCCACGTTGCCTCGTTTCCCTGGAATCTGGATTCATCCCACACAGAATCCCAAATTGTAAATTTTGGAAAAATCTTTATAATTCCTTCCAACTCAGACTGTTAAAGATTCTAAAAGTGGATTCTAATAGAGAAATACCCTGTCTACCATCTCCAATAAAATTTTTCCGCCCACGTTGCCTCGTTTCCCTGGAATCTGGATTCATCCCACACAGGATCCCAGATTTCAAATTTTGGAAAAATCTTTATAATTCTTTCCAACTCACACTGTTAAAGATTCTAAAAGTGGATTATTGTAGAGAAATACCCTGTCTACCATCTCCAATAAAATTTTTCCGCCCACGTTGCCTCTTTTCCCTGGAATCTGGATTCATCCCACACAGGATCCCAGATTTCAAATTTTGGAAAAATCTTTATAATTCTTTCCAACTCACACTGTTAAAGATTCTAAAAGTGGATTCTTATAGAAAAATACCTTGTCTACCATCTCCAATAAAATTTTTTCGCCCACGTTGCCTCGTTTCCCTGGAATCTGGATTCATTCCACACAGGATCCCAGATTTCAAATTTTGGAAAAATCTTTATAATTCTTTCCAACTCACACTGTTATAGATTCTAAAAGTGGATTCTTATAGAGAAATACCCTGTCTACCATCTCCAATAAAATTTTTTCGCCCACGTTGCCTCGTTTCCCTGGAATCTGGATTCATCCCACACAGGATCCCAGATTTCAAATTTTGGAAAAATCTTTATAATTCTTTCCAACTCACACTGTTAAAGATTCTAAAAGTGGATTCTTATAGAAAAATACCTTGTCTACCATCTCCAATAAAATTTTTTCGCCCACGTTGCCTCTTTTCCCTGGAATCTGGATTCATCCCACACAGGATCCCAGATTTCAAATTTTGGAAAAATCTTTATAATTCTTTCCAACTCACACTGTTATAGATTCTAAAAGTGGATTCTTATAGAGAAATACCCTGTCTACCATCCTCAATAAAATTTTTCCGCCCACGTTGCCTCGTTTCCCTGGAATCTGGATTCATCCCACACAGGATCCCAGATTTCAAATTTTGGAAAAATCTTTATAATTCTTTCCAACTCACACTGTTAAAGATTCTAAAAGTGGATTATTATAGAAAAATACCCTGTCTACCATCTCCAATAAAATTTTTCCGCCCACGTTGCCTCGTTTCCCTGGAATCTGGATTCATCCCACACAGAATCCCAAATTGTAAATTTTGGAAAAATCGTTATAATTCCTTCCAACTCACACTGTTAAAAATTCTAAGTGTACTCTTATAGAGAAATACCTTGTCTACCATCTCCAATAAATTTTTTTCGCCCACGTTGCCTCTTTTCCCTGGAATCTGGATTCATCCCACACAGGATCCCAGATTTCAAATTTTGGAAAAATCTTTATAATTCTTTCCAACTCACACTGTTAAAGATTCTAAAAGTGGATTCTTATAGAAAAATACCTTGTCTACCATCTCCAATAAAATTTTTTCGCCCACGTTGCCTCGTTTCCCTGGAATCTGGATTCATTCCACACAGAATCCCAAATTGTAAATTTTGGAAAAATCTTTATAATTCTTTCCAACTCACTCTGTTAAAGATTCTGAAAGTGGATTATTGTAGAGAAATACCCTGTCTACCATCTCCAATAAAATTTTTCCGCCCACGTTGCCTCGTTTCCCTGGAATCTGGATTCATCCCACACAGGATCCCAGATTTCAAATTTTGGAAAAATCTTTATAATTCCTTCCAACTCAGACTGTTAAAGATTCTAAAAGTGGATTCTAATAGAGAAATACCCTGTCTACCATCTCCAATAAAATTTTTCCGCCCACGTTGCCTCGTTTCCCTGGAATCTGGATTCATCCCACACAGGATCCCAGATTTCAAATTTTGGAAAAATCTTTATAATTCTTTCCAACTCACACTGTTAAAGATTCTAAAAGTGGATTCTTATAGAGAAATACCCTGTCTACCATCTCCAATAAAATTTTTTCGCCCACGTTGCCTCGTTTCCCTGGAATCTGGATTCATCCCGCACAGAATCCCCAATTTGAATCATCTTAAATATCATATTTTAAGAGCAATTTTTATCAGGTTGCTTGAATTTACGGCGCGTGAAGCTATTTTCTAGTATTCCTGATTTTTCAGACCCCTTTGGTTCAAAAAACTGTTCCTGATTCCATTTTTAATGGATATTTCGGATTTTCCTTGCTTAACAGAGCTATGTTAATGAGTTAACAGATCTCTGTTAATTAACATGGTTTGCGTCTAGGGTTATAAATTTTAAAATTTATCTTCACACACATTCGTTAACAAGCATACGTTTTTCATTTTGAATACGGCTGTTAAAGTTTTGTATGCTATTATGATGTTTTTTTTTTTCGTATTCGTTTTCTAATTAATATTATATATAGACCTTAATGGAGATTCTTTAATAGAATATATGTAATATCAATTTTCTGTTTTTAAAATTAAAACAAATATTCTTTGCTTGACGTCAATTCAATCGTAGTACTTGTCACAGTTTTCTTTAATTCTAAACAAATAACATTTTCTGACCGACATTTTGTAGCCGTTATAAAGATTAAGAAAATAGCAATTTTTTTGTTTTAAATTAAACTTAATAAAACTGTAAATTGATAAGCAACACTTTTTTTAAATATAACACTTGTATAATAAATAAAATTCATCATAATGCAGTTAAAACAAATAAAAGTACATTTCAAAAACAAAACAAAAATAACGTTTTATTATCAACCAAGATTAGGGAAATATTATTTTAAAATAAAACAATAACAAAAAATTAGATATTATAACATTAAGTAGGTAAAGATAAGATTAATGTTTATAAATGTTATTTATTATTATATTTTTATTACCAACTTTTTAGTTGAAGATATTAAATATATATTTAGTTAAGAATTGTTTCTAACCTCTAACAATACAAACAAATATATACACTGATAAAAAAAATTTTGTTTATCATAGTTGTTATTTAATAAATGACATTATTAATTGAATATTTATTTTATTACAATTCTACAATAAAAAATAAAAAAACATGCGAATTATTCTTTCTCTCCAACCGCCAGCTATAAAATATAAAAGACTTTAACCTAAAACTATTTGTTTATAAGTCTGAGTGAGCATTTTTATCGTAATTGTGATAATTGTATAATATTAGGTGAGAGATAGAAAGAAATATTTTTGTTTTGTTTTTTGTTATTTCAATGCATATTGATGACGTGAATTGCGAAAATTGCTTAATTATAGATAATTAATCAAATTATATATGTATAATATTTTATTTTTTTTTCATTTAGCTTATTACAAAATTAAAACAAGAATATTTATGACATTTCTTTAATTTTGTACATTTTTGTTATTGTTTTTAATACTTTCGTTAATATTTTAATACTTTTAATAAAATATTGCCATTACTAATAATGGCAACAGTTGTCAGAACATATTAAAAGGGTTGATTTTTAAACAATATGGTAACTTCTTACCAGGGTTGGAAAATGGCTTGTTATGTTTTATACCAATGATAAAAATAAAATGTACTTTTTCAAAAAAAAAAAAAAAAATTACATACAAATTTAATAGATTATAAACGTATTTGCATAAAATAGTTTAAGTAAAATTATTATCTAAAATTTTGAAATTGCGGCAATAACTTATTTTAAGTTCAAAAGAGCTTGATTGAATTTAACTCCACATAGAAGAGAAATGTTATACTATATTTATATTTTGGTAGGAAGCGTTCACTAACGAATGTGAAATTAGATGATTATTCATTTGCGAGACTAGACCAGAAATAGTAAAATTGTGTGCATTTGTTCTTTCACATCGTCCACTGCTTAATTTGTTTTCATTTGAAAAAAATAAAATAAAAGTTTATCTTGGTAGACATACATCCATTTTTACATCGTAAGATTGCACTTCGAATTTTCAGAATTCATTATTTTTATGTATGTATAAAATAGAAATGTAAACTTATAAAAGTTGCTTTCAAAGTACCGTTGAATTTTTTGGTATTTACCTCAAAACCACTGTTCTATGAAAAAAATGTTTAATTTTATTTTAAGAAAAAAATAAGATCTGATGGTATCAAATGAGTCGTGGTAATACCACGATACCAACCGATATAAAAGTGTACAAAAAAAAAAAAAAAAAAAAAATACAATTTTATCATGTTTTCCATCCGTGCTTCATACAGCTTAAAGACTAGTTGCCATTTTAAAGAAAATACAAATAAGAGTGATGCCAATACGTATTGACAGATGCATTTACTTATTATTTGGGAAAGAAACAAATTTTTAAAATATATTAGAATTGAAGAGTTTATAAATTTTTTTTATAAATTATGAATGTAAACAAAATAAATAATAAAATCAACAAAATATTATTAATTTAAAGATTTCAATTAATCCGCACTTTTATTACCCCTTGTGTTAGAGTGGGTATGTAAATATTTAATTATTTTTGTGTGCATAAATGCCATATAATAATCATTATCATATTTGTAACAAAATAATAAACATACACACATGTATACTTATTAGTAGCAATATCATGTCAACTTAAAACCAAACAAACTGATTATTTAATTAAATTTATGACACCATTATAATTCTTTGTTTCTTTTTTTGTTATTATTGTTGTTTCTACTACAAAGAGTGACAACAACAGCAACTACAAACAACAGAAACGAAACTCAAGAGTCTCCAGATAACGTCAACATAGCAAAAAAAAAAAGAATATATAGAAAATGAAAAAGAAATATGTAGTACACAATACTTATAATCAGAAAAACAAATAATACAAAAAAAATCTCCATAAAGCTTTTCATATAATTTTTTTTTCTTTTAATATTGTTGCCAAGTTTAGTGATTTTTTTTTTTTTATCATTGTATGGCAAAATTTTTTTCTCTTCCTTGCACAAACTATTTTACTCTTTTTCTATCACTCTCTCTCTCTTGGTTCCTGTTTCCTTTGTCTAAAAACATGATGTACCGTTAAAGTCTGGTCATGAGTAGTATGTGCTTGTTTAGTTTTTAGAGAAACAAAAAAAAAAAAAACTTTGTTGACTTTTTTTCTTTTGACCAATATTATTTTGTGGCAAAATGTGTGAAAAATTTTGTGTTGCCATTTTTATATTACCTCATGAGAGTTTGAGCATAATTTGTCAATGTTAATTTTAATGATGACGTTGTTAAGTAGCCCCCTAAGAGGTTGGGGGGTTTGTTTGGCTTTATAATGCATAGATCTTTGAATTCATTGCCACTGTCATAGTCATCATTTTTATAAACGTTTAGTGTTGAAATAATTTTAGCATACATTTTATTTTTATCACAAAATTTATTTATTTAGGATTTCTTTTTTAGTGTAAAAGAATATTTTAATTATTTACTTAAAAATCAATTTAAACCGTTTTTAAAATAAATTTGTTATTTGCTTTTTGGGAAATATTTCTGTAACTTGTGTACATTTAAAGTTATATGAATAAAATTAAAACATTGCTTGAGGGGGTTTGTTTAGAGTAAGTCAAGGGTTTAGTGGGTGGACCACCAAATTTGGTCCCTAATTTTTCTAATATTTTTTACCTTGATTTTGTTATTTTTTCAAACTTGACCTATTTTTATATTAAAAAGTGGGAATTTTTTAAATTATCTGATTTTAGACTATTTAACCTTTATCACATCAAAAATTTGTTAAAAAAATGTATTTTTTATTTTTATTTCTATTAACAAATTATTAAAAAAAAAAAAAAAGTTTTTTGAAGAAATTGAAACACTGTGAGTTAACAGATATATAATTTTGTGATTTATTATAGTCTATAGTCCATTTTCAATTTTATTTAACATACATATTCTTTAAAAGAAAATTTAATCTATTAATTTAACAATTCATATGCAACAGTAATATTTTTCAGTTTTTATTTAAATAAAAAAAATATACTACTCAACAAATGCTATTCTAAGCCGCTGCCGACTAAAAATTATCGCGCCGCCGACACATATTATGCTTCGGCTTAGTTCTCTGGATTTTACCGTGAAGATAATGTAAACAAAGCGATATTCTATATGTATTGCCAGACTCGCTTAGTTAATATCCAAAAAAAAGTTTTTTTTATCAAAATTTAATACTTCAAAGATTTTGATTAAATACAATATAAAAATAAATAAAAATATTATTATACATTTTATGAAAATGTTGTATCCAAAAAAAATCTCAATTATTAAAATTTAAAAATATAAAAAATAATCGAAAAAATTTTACCAACATAAGCATTGCAATATATCAATATTTACACAAAATTAAATTATTTGCTTTATTGGCTATTGATTACAAAGTATTTATGTTGTAATATTATTCTCCTTCAAAATATCTTGGTCGCCATGCAATTGTGAATTTATATTATTAAATTGCTATTTCATATCATATCGAAAAAAAAAAGAAATACAATACATATTAAAAAAAAAAGAAGAATACGCCACAACGACCAGTCTGATTGTCTCCAAAAGAAAAAAAAAAACAGTAACCTTAAACATGTCAATTTGAGTATAAATTTTGTTATACTCAAACCAATACAAAATATTTAATATAAGATTTGTCTTAAGAAATATAAATAAAACAGTGAAAAATTATACACAACTTACACCAAATTCAATTAATTTATTTTTTAACTATAGGTTAAATAAAGGTCGCTCGCTGTAAGAACAATTTATTTGTAGCTAGCAAAAATGGAAATATTTTGATTTATTAAGCTAATTTTTGAAATTTAATACATGTTTAACGTAAATATTTTTAGTAATTTTGCTAAAATTTTTATTATTTTTGGAAATTTTTCTCAATTCATTCTAATTATTTTTTTCTCATAAAATTTTTACAAAATATTTTAATAATAATTTTTTTCTTCTAAACATTTATTTTTTCTTTTTGTTCTTTTTTTTTTTCATCTTTTTTTAATACATATCAGTCTGTTTTTACAACCCTCATTTAAATAAAAGAATTAAATGTGAAACGACTGCATGCATATTTGGTTTTTAGTTAATAAACCTGAAATTTACTCCTACAGTTTATTTCAGTACACAAGCAAAAACAAAATTCCCACTTTATTTATAAAAATCAAATACACAATTTTTATATTTATTTTTAATATTTCAGTAAGAAAATAAAATACAAAAAAATTGTTTGTATTGTCTCATTTGTTTATTTGAATGTTTTGTTGTTATATATTTATTTTCTAAACAAATATTTATACGTAGCTTATAGCAGATTTGTTATATTACCATATGAATATTATCATAATCATGCATACATATTTAACACATTAGAAATATGTATGTAAATTTATTAAGGTATTCAATGATGTAGGTTGGGAAAATGAATTTTGTTTAGATATTAGTTTACATTTAGATTTACAGAATAAAAGGTAATTTATATAAGTTGAGAAAATAATGGATTAAAATCATTTTCTTTTTATATTTTATATATCAAATGCCATCTGCATTATCAATGCTATCATTTTGAAGTGAATGCCATACAGTGTTACTAAAATTTTTTTATGGAAATTTCTGAAACATGTGAACCGTTAGGAAATTTCACATGACCATAGCTGATTGGGTTTTCGAGTTAAATTGGTAACCTCTCTCTGATATGTATTTTTTTAAATGCAAAAATTTGCATTTGTAAAAATTTAATTTATTTAATTTATTTCTAGAAATTATCTGTTTGTAGGACCCAATTTAAGTTGACCAAATATTGCTTAAAATAAAGTTTTTTTTTTTTTCAATAATGTCCTAAATTAATTTTTACTCAACTATCCAAATAGATGAAAGCAAAAAACGATGGTTTTTTTTAATGAAAATGAAATTTCTTTCAAATATAACTAAATATCTTGTTGTAAATTTTAACAAACTTATAAAGTTTAATAAACATGTATTATATAAGTAAGAGAAAGCTTATAGAGTAAAATGAATATTTTCTAATTTGTTTAATAATTAATCTTTACCTAAAAAAACTAAATTATTAATTTATAAAGTAAGTATTCGTTCAATTTTACTTTATGCTTTTCCAATTTAGTTTAGTACATCTCCTTCATTTATGAAGAAAATGGAGGTATTTGAGAAACATATTTTGAAAAAATGTGTAGAAAAAAACTTTAAATCAAGATTCAGATTTTCGAATCGTTTTATTTATAATCAGGGCAAGTTTTTCAAGCTTTTCGCTTGGAAAGTAAGCATTTGCATATTTCAAAAGAATTTCACAAAAAATGCTTATATTTTAAATCTTTGCACAAATTTGCATATAATGGATACAAAAGTTAGTTTTCTTAACAAAAACACAATTTTTTGGTGATTTTTTGGAGTTCAATAAAATGATTTCTAAAAATTTTTTGTGAGCATTTTGAGTACATTGTAAATATTGTAAAGAAAAAAAATTCGGAAGCGTCAAATATGATACTTAAAATTAAAATAGTTATATTTTTATAAACATCGAAATTTATTAGAGATAGAAAGTTAAAAAATCCATATTTGTGCATATTTTCTACACATTAATATATAAGAATGCATAAATTCGTTGGTTTTTATATACATATTCATGCTATTTTTGCATATTTCTGTGCATATTATACAATTTTTTCGTGCTTTTTCAAGCGCATATTTCAATTATTTTTGTGCATATAAAAACTTGCCCTGTTTATAATGAAGCACTAATTTCACCTCTTTCTGAACATGCACTTAATTTAATGAGAAAATTTGTTGATAAATTAAACTGTTTTGATGGTAATATAATGCAGGACATTTTATATAGTGAATCTGAATTAATCAAATACAAATTATCTTTCTGCTATGGTAATTTTACGGGAGCAATTTGGGAATGTTCCTGGACAAAATTTTTATTATAAAACTACTCTTGGCACTCACAGAGCGTAAATTTTAATTATAAGATTTAGTTTTAAGTTTATTTTAAATAGATCATACTCTATTAGTTACTGCAAGTGTCGGGAGCAAACACTGAAAATTATTTGAGAGATTACAAATTTTTTTTGTTATTTATCTTCTGTTTCTTGTTTAAGCTAGGCGCATTTGCATAATTTTATTGTAATTAAAATAATACCGTATAATTTTAAGTTTCAAAAAAAAAAATATATGGTAAACATTGTATAATGAAATGTTTAAGTCTCAATAAATTTTTAATTTTAGCTTTTTACTTAGAAACTTGTTTTTTTTATTTATTCGCTTCAGTAAATAAATTTTTCTTTCTCCCTACAGAGTTGCATTTTTATTGTTATCATTTCAAAGTGAATGACCCTAAAAAAAGAATGTAATGAAAACAATAAAATTTTGATGCTGTCAAATAGAGTTTTGATAAATAAAAATAAATTTGTTGAATTTTCTTTAATAAAAAAATATTAGGAAAATTTTGTAGAAATATTTACCTACATATATATGTAACTAAAAATAATACAATATTTAGTTTAGTTGACTGTTTTAACCACAAAAAGTGGTCAACTTTTTTTTATAAAAAATTATTTTGTTTTTATATTATTTATATTATTAATAAAAATTGTTTGTAGAAACAGCTATGAAAGCAAGAAGAACACTTTTTTTTTTAGAAAAAATTGTGGTTTTATTTAAAATTCTACTATTAAAAATAGTATGTAGAATAAGCTATACATAAGGGGAGAGGGTGAGGGTTTTGGAGAACTCACAATTTGTAACAATAAAGTTAATAATTGGTTTTTTATATGCATGTTTCTGTTATTAACTTAAGTCGTTATAATTTTTTTTTTTTTTTTTTGTGTTAATGACTCCTGCCTGCTTTTATATTTATTCTTTACTGTTTATCATTTAAATAAAATTAAATACACGTTTTAGGTTAAATGTTTTCTCAAACTTAAAATAATAATGATACATTTTTAAATATATTTTGTTTTCGAGTGTCCAAAAAAAAAAAAAGGAGAAATGAGACCTTAGCCTTAATTTTTAGGTCAAGCAATTTTGTCATGAAAATAATTATAAACATATTGTTATATTTGTAACAAGTAAATAAATTTATTTGATAATTATCATTAGTTTTAAATTATTAAATTGTATATTAATTTTAAATGTTATAAAAAGTTACATTATGAGGGATTTTAAGTATTTCTCTAAAAATATTTCTTTAAATTAAAAATGTGTTTTATCTCTGTACTCATAATTAGCTTTAATTTTATTAATTAAATTTTTTTTTTTAATTTTCTTCTTTGATTACTCACTGTTAGATAGTTTATTTAGAAATATGTGTGTGTTTTTTTTATTGTTTTTAATTTCTTTTACTTGTTTTTTTCTCCTAATTTCTCTCTTTCTATATGTGCGTGAGTGTATGTGTAAAATTATGGCACATGCTGTTGTTGTCTACACTTGCCTTCAAAATTTCTTACCTTGGTCATTTGTAGGTAATAAATACATGACATGAGAAAATTTTTAAGTGTATTAGTACAAATGTACTCAGTCTATTTCTTTTTGAGAGTATATAATAGAATTTTTTTATTGCAATTTTATGATTTTTTTTTTTTCAATAAATAAATAATACTCAATATATAGAATGAGTATAAGTACATACATAAAAATAATATTTAGTTATTTATTTATTTATTTATTTATTTATTTTTGGTCAAGTGTAGATAATAACTAATAAAAATTTTGTGTTACTTATTCACGTCTACCACTATGAACTCATTCACCACCAATTTTCGAGTTCAGGTTGAAAATTTATTTTAAAATGATATGTCAGTTGTCAGATTTTATTTTATGTTTGATAATAAACATGTTTATGATATTGACAGCAGTTTTCAAAATTATATAAACTTTAAAATCCAAAGATTTGTTGAAAATATTTAACAACACATTTTTCTGATTGATTTGCTTAAAAAATATTTTTTTATTTTTTTTTATTAAATATTATACATAAAAATTAAATGTGTATTTTTTTATTTAATTTTTCTTACAGCAACTTTGTCATTTTAATTATCATTTAACCTTTGGTATTATCGTTGTTGATGATGGTCGCATTTTAATTTAATATACTCGTATAAGGTTTCACTTCAAATTTTATGTTTTCAATATTCACAACAATCAATTGTACAAATTTTTGTTTGTATGCAAGTCTGACTGATTTTATAATTATTTATTATTACGCTTATTTTTTATTTTCTTTCTTTCTTTTTTTCATAAAATTGTATTAATATATGGAAAAAAAATCCAATTTGCATTTAATTGAGGACTTTTGTAGTTTGGTGGAGATTTCAATTTTTACACTTGGAGAAATAAATAAAATTGTGAGCAACATTTTAAAATTTATTATAAGGTTGTTCACGATAGGCTGGTTATCAGGTTATGTGATTATATGGTTATATTAAAAACAGAAAAATTGATTACAAAAAATAACCAACTTTGCCCAACTCGCAACCCTTGTTTATAGATTATGTGATTATCTTTTTATTTGTAGTGTTGGAAAAAAATACAAATTAAAACAAGTAATGTATTTTGTTGTTCTTAATATTACTATATAATCACATAACCTGATAACCACCCTATCGTGAACAACCCTTATGATTTTGAAATTTTCCTAGTCTGTAG
The DNA here is from genome assembly GCA_951394005.1 of Protophormia terraenovae. Lineage (NCBI taxonomy): Eukaryota > Metazoa > Arthropoda > Insecta > Diptera > Calliphoridae > Protophormia > Protophormia terraenovae. The sequence continues at coordinate 88,915,663 of OX596074.1, forward strand.
ATTATGACCTAAATATTATACTACAAACTGAAACTATTCTTTATAGATTGAACGACCATAATATTGACTATAAACTAGACTATAGAACTTATTATAGGCCAAACTATAGACTAGAAGAAATTTTATAGAATAGACTATCAAGAAGATTAGAAAAGATTTAATAGTAAACTATAGACTGGACTATAGCGTACACTATAGACCGGATTATAGATAGGACTATATTCTACTCTACAGACTGGAATATAATCTAACTGAATTATATTCTGATATAATAAAATACTATAACTAACTAAACTATAATCTAGTTTTTTTTTTTTTTTTTTTTGAGGTAGAATGTTTTATAAAAAGTGACAAGAAAAGGTAATAATATTATATCTTCATAAACAATTAAACTTGTATCAATAGAAATCCTAAAAACATTACTTTGAGTAAAGTAAATTCAAAGTTACACAAGTCATAATACTTTCAATTATCATCTCTAAAATGTGCACAAATAAAATATTAATTTAGACTCTTTTAACAAAATATCATTCTTACACAGAAAACAAATACATGAAAAATGTATTACATAAAGCGAAATTAGGAGAATATTTTATAGCATTAGCTAAAAAATTAAAATTTCTCGTACAAATAGGAGAAAATAATTACGAAATGATCCCCCCCTAAAAGAATTTGATCTTATATTATGTTTCTAAGTAACTGTTTCAATAGATTTAATGCAATAATTTGTGTAATTTATATGTTTTACATGTATAACTATAATTATTCGGTTAATCGAATAATTTGACAATAATAGGTTATGAACCGATCAACTTTTAACCTCGAATAATTATTTGTCGAATAAACCGATTAATATGAACACCCGAATAATTGGATACCCTACTAAATAGACTTAGCCTTCATAGACTATATTCTGAATTGACTATAGTCGCAATATACTATATAACTAAACTTTAATCAAACTAAATTACAGTCTGACCGAACTAATGTATAGTCTGAAATACACTATAGTTTAAATAGGCTATATTCTAAATAGACTACAGTTGAATAGACTAAAGTCTGCATAGAGTATATTCTAAATAGACTATAGTCTGAATAGAATATAGTTTTAATATACTATAGTCTGAATAGACTATAGTCTGTATAGATTATTGTCTCAATATACTATAGTCTGAATAGATTATAGTCTGAATAGACTATTGTCTGAATAGATTATTGTCTCAATAAACTATAGTCTGAATAGACTTCTCTATACAGTGGATTACAGACTTTAGTATAAACTATAGACTAAACTATAAACAATGCTAGAGTTTTGGAGACAGAATTTTCATCAATTTATAAAATTATATTATTTTAATTATTTAAATAACATATTTTTTAAAAATAACCCTATTTTATAAATTAATAAAATCCATTTATTATAACATTAAAAATTTCAACAATAAAAGGGAAAACAAATCAATTGAAAAAATACGTATACAAGTCAATTATTTTTCAATAATAAAATATCAAAAAAAAAAAAAAAAAAAAAAAAAGTCCAATAAATTTGTTTAACAGCTGTTTATTTTATTATTGAACAAAATAATACACATAATTTTCTATATATAACGACAATTACTCTATCATTTTGTTTTTATTTTATATACAAAACAATAACAGTAACAACAACAACACAAAATACTTGACCAAAGTCAGTCACATGGTTGTATTTGTTTGTAAAAAAAAAAATACGAGTAAAATAAATAAAAATCAACTCAGCCAACAACAAAAAAAACAACCATAATGCTGTTGTTGCTGCTTTTCTAAACTAAATTGTAAATTCTACTATTATTTTATTTTTTGTTTGCTATTTAATTGTTTTGAGAGCACGCAAATTTAGTAAAATGTAAATTTTATTATAAAATAAATATATATTCTGTTGTCAAATAAAAAACAAACAATAGTAATAAAATAAAAATTGAATGACTAAAGGGATTTATTATCTGACTAATAGAAATATTTAGAGTAATCTATTGAGAAGAAAACAAGTTGAGTTGTTTACAAAACAATAGTTTTTCATTATTATTGTGTTTGTCATCAAATATAATTAAAGGTTGGTAACACTATTAGCTAAGGAGTGCGATCGAAAAAATCTTAACACACGTTTTGCTTCATAACTTTTTTCGAAATCAATATTTGAAAATTTTTTTGATCTAGTTATCATGGTAAAATACGTCAGTTACTTTTTTAATAACAACCATGTTGATTTGTAGTGATTTTCATCAAAATGAGTGGCGAAAAAGATTTACGTGCTACAAATTATTAAAAAATTAAAAAAAAAAAAAATCCAAATAGGTCCTACAAATAATTGGCCGCAGAATTAAATTTCTGTCGTCAAACTGTTTCTAATGTTATTAAACAGTATCAGGAGAATTTGACAATTGATATGAAACCTGGTTCGGAAAGAAAAAAAAAAGGACCACATGATATTGGGAAGGCCAGAAAATTGAAAGCATATTGAAAGCAACTCCAAACACATCTGGTAGAAAAGCAGGCCAGTTAGATCAGCGCTTTGATTTTTATTTGGTACGAAAATTTAAAACTAATGGAGAGTTGATAACATATAAAGTCCAAAAAGTTCCAAATAGGAATGCTGCAAAAAATTTAGAAGCCAAGAATAGGACATGCAAATTAAAACCAAATTTCATACAAAAATACTCAAGTTGTAGAATTGACGAAGAAACGTATATGCTGGCAGAATTTTCGCAGCTTATGTGTTAAAAATTTTTATTGTTAATGCTCGAGGCAATGTTAAAGATAAGTTTAGAAACCAAAAGCAGAAAAAATTTCATACAAAATTCATGGGATAACAAGCTTTTTGCAGTTGCGGCAAAACAGTAAAGTCATTTGATACATTCAGATCTATAAATACCAAATATGCATAAAGGAATATTTGCAAAAAAGACTTCTTTCTTTCGTAAGAGAGCACAACGTGTCCACATATTTTTGGACCCATTTGGTATCATGTCACTACGGTAAGAAAGCTATGGAGTGGTACCAAAACAATAACCAAGAGAGGTAAATTTTCAAAATTGTCCATAGCATAGACCAGTGGAGAGATATTGAGCTCTTGTGAAAAGTGAATTGAAGAGCACAAAAAATGTGTCCCAAAATACTGAACATTTCAAATCTCTAACGGAAGGGTTACCAAAAATGGTCCACAAATTCATAAATAGTGGTTAGAACTATAAAAGTTATATTTTTTTGTGATTTGTACTAAATTATCAATTAAATAAAAAAAAGAATGAAAACTCTAAAATCCAAGATATTGAATATTATATATGTTAAGATTTTTTCGAACGCACTCCTTGTAAATAAGTGCAAAATAAGTATTTTTTGTTAAACTCTATAATATAATACATTTTTAAAATAATAACAGATAAGGGTTAAGATTAAACTTATTATTCAAGAAGAATAAACAAAAACAACAAATTTTAGGAATTTTTTCATTGGAAAACACTTTATATTAAATATATTAAGTTTAAATTGATATAGAAATAATTGAACTTTGTATATTTTATTAATAAAATTTAAAAGATGAATGAAAACTATGAAAATGGATATGTTATCCATTTTCACAGTTTTCATTCATCTATCTGTAATATTTAGTTGTTAAATTTACAAAATCAAATAAATGTATATATTCGTAATTTCAATTGCAAGAAATTATATATATAAAAATGTATTATCTAACCTCTTAAAGAGGAATCTGCATAGACACACAAGATAGAAAAAAAAACACACACAAGATATAACAAAATTGGCTGGCCGGCAAAATAATTTTAGACAGATAAACAGACATACACTTGAACCAATTGAAATTGAGTTAAAAAAACTGCAGGAGAATATTTTTAAATATACTACAAATGTCGTAAAAAAAGAGATTTGATAAGAGTATTTCTATAAAGTTAATAAACATACATGGTTTACCTTAAAGCAATGGAATAATAATATGAGAAAAAAAGACTTATGTTTATTAAAAGTATGCAACCACTTCGGCCACCCCTTTTTCAATTGCCAAAACTGTCTACTATTGCAGAAAAAAAAACTGTCCATTTTTATTAACTTGTTAAATGCAACACTGTCAGGGTTTTATATTAGTATTGGGAACACTATAATATTTACACACACACATACCTGAATATTTATGTATGTTTAAATGAGCAAGAGTACAAGCCAAATATGTTGTAAAAAATTCCGAACATAAAAGACTACAACAAATATCACAGAAAACTTACGTCATTGTTGGTTTTAATGTTTTTATTTTAGCTTTTGGCAAAAAGTGCAACAACAACAATTAGCACAGTTTAGCACAGTGTGTTGGAAATACTAATAAAAAGTAAAAGCAACATATCTCTATAATCTAACAGTGCTATATTCTGATCTAACTAAATTATATAATCTAAATAGACTATAGTCTGACCGGACTAAAATCTAACTAGACTATAGTCTATAGTCAGAATCGCAATTTAGTCACAATAGGCAATAATTTAACAAGACTACAGTTTTACTATTAACTGACTTAACACTATAGTCTAAATATAGTCAGAATAGACTATAATTTGACAAGACTGTAGTCTTTGATTATTATTTAACTAAACTTTATAGTCTGATCAGACTATGGTCTGACTATACCATATTCTGACTATAGTTTACAGTCTGAATAGACTATAGTCCAACTAGACTATATTATGAATAGACTATATTGTATTATTAGGCTATAGGTTAATTGTATTATAGTCGGACTAGACAACAGTCTCACTAGAGTTGTCTGACTAGACTGTAGTCTTATTAGACTATATTTTGACAAGGCTGTAGTCTGACTGGAATATAATCTAAATGAAATTTATTCTGATTGGCTAGAGTCTGTCTGGACTACAGTCTAGCTAGTCTTACAAGGCTATAGTTTGGCTAGACTACAGTCTTACTGAAATACAGTTTGACTGGACTATAGAGTGATTCCATGTCAAAACGGACAGCAAACGGATTTGACATCTCCGATTTCAATGAAATTCACTACAAGCATTGACCATTGGAAGTGTTTCCGAAAACATGAAATTTCAGACCCATGTTTCTTATAGGTCCGGAAATATCGCGGTTTAAAAAACTAAAAAATTTTAAAAACTTTACAAATGAATACTTATTTAATTTGTAATAACTTCTAAAATATACATGGTAGATCTCTAGTTGTTGCTGTATATTAAAGGTAATATATAATTTTTTTTAGGAATTTTAAAAATACCGGTTTTTGAGATATAATAGTTTGAATTTTTTTATCTCCAACTATGAAATTTGAACTTTTGATGTAAAGAAATTTGTATACATCGTTATAAGATATTACCTTAACAACGATGTATACAAATTTCTTTACATCAAAAGTTCAAATTTCAAAGTTGGAGATAAAAAAATTCAAACTATTATATCTCAAAAACCGGTATTTTTAAAATTCCTAAAAAAATTATATATTGTTGACATAACTTTTCTCCATATGGATATAAAATTTCAAGTTGGAGCCTTATTTAGTTTAGGAGTTATGAATAAAAATAAAATTCAATTATTAATAACTCCTAAGCTATAAAAAAAGAAATAGTTAATTTTAGTGTAATTTTAAAAACAAAGACATTATCGTGTGTTACTTTGGATCGAAAGTTCAAAGGTCAAAATAAGACTTACAAAAAATAAACCATTATATCTCCGAAAACAATATTTTTAAAATGCTAAAAAAATTATACAATATTAATACTACTTCATGCTTTTGCAAAATTTCATGTTGGAGACTCATTTAGTTCAGAAGTTATGTAACGAAATATAAACTGAAGTCAGATTTTGTATATAAAATTTTATTTTTTTTAAATATGTGCTCATAAAAAAAAAAAATAATTTCAAAATAATTTTTGTAAATATTTTAAATTTTACATACAAAAAATGTTTTTTTTTTTTTTTTTTTTGTATTTTGCTAACCAATAGAGGCTCCAACTTGAAATTTGGAACAAGTATAGAGAAGTTTTTATTATCAATATATGAATTTTGAAATACCGTTTTTGAGATATTAAGCTTTAATCTTTATATTATAGATTTTGACCTTTAAACTTTCGAAATATATAAATGTTTAACTTGTCGTTTTAAAGTCAATGTGTTTTTCTATTAAATGAAATAAAAAAAATAAGAACTGTATAATGTATATTTTAGAAGCTATGAGCAATAAAGTGTGATTACTTTTGGAAAAAATTCAACCGCTTTTTGATTTTTCAAACGTCATATTTTTGGACCGGATGGTTCTTTACTCAGAAAAATTGTGATTTGAGCAAAATTTGCAATACTTAATATCTGTAGCGAATTTCATTGAAATCATAGATATCAAATCCGAAAATGTGTTTTTTTGTCCGTTTTGATATGGAATCACTCTAAAATCTAACTTGAATAGAGAATATACATAGTCTGATTAGACTATAATCTGACTAGACTAAAAAGACAATATTCTGTCTCGACTATAGTTTGACTAGACTATAGTCAGACTAGACTGTCTAGACTACAGTCTGGCTAGATTATAGACTGACTAAGTATCTAAACACAAGCAGTGATTATTGAATATTTTGCAACTAAAACAACACACCGGAATCCGCTAAAAATTAAAATCTATTTTATTTTCGCAACGGTTTCCCAAAAGCTCTCTCTTTTTTAATCTCCCTCTCTGTCGGTGTTGCCGTTGTTGCAAAATGAATCACATATGTTTACATTAAATTTACATAAGAAGGAAAGAGATAGAAATATTTGGTTTATATTTTTTATGTATGTAGTTCATGAAAGGAAGAAACAAAATTTTATAAACATGTAGTTTTCTTGTTGCAATATGCAAAGAATATAAATAAACAAAAATAAAATTTATGTGAAAATCGCTCCTAGCTGCCGTGCTTATTTAATTTGCATTTCTCTCTGAGAACTGAAAACAACCACCGCTACCACTTGCTCGTGTTTGGGCACTAAACAATAGTCTGACTAGACTGTAGTCTAACTAGACTATAGTTTTAGTAGGCTATAATTTGACTATAGTCTGATCGGACTTTTTTTATGTTGCCCCACTGTATATGTGAACAAATATGTATGTGTATATTTTTGCAAAATATGTTTACATATATTATTTCGTTTTTGTTGTTGATTTTGTTTTCTATTATTTTGGGGCTAAACAATAACACTACTACCTCGCATGTGGTCAGAAAACTTTTTTTTTTTTTGTTTTGTTTGTAAAGAAAATAATCAACCGCAAAGCTAACAAACCAACTGAGTCAACTCAATAACTAACTAAGGGACTGTCAGAAAATAAAGTAAAAAAAAAGAAATAAAGGAATAGAAGAAATCTATGTACATTAGAAGTACATGTTTTTATACATAAAAAAATCTACTCGAGTTTGCTACTTCTTAGTTTATTAAAAATAAGTATAATGTTTTGTTATCGAATTGATAAGCAATTATAATTGTTTATAGCACAAAATAAAGTCTATTAGAGATGTTACTTTTTCCTTCTAAAATGACATCACTAATTCACAATAACAAAAATCAAACTAAATCTAAATTTAATTTAAACAAAAAATTTTTAAATTAATATAAACATCACACCGTCTATAATACTTATTGCTCATTTTTTGATGACGCTAGTAGTTGGTTATTGTAGATACCACCACGAGTACTAGTCATGTACTTTACACACATTTTTTTTCTACAAACATAAAGTACATACATACATATATATGTACATAAATGTGTGTTTGAATGAATAGTGTTCAAAGTAGAAACATATGTACATTTATATGTATGTATATAATTTATTTAATATTCATATGTATTGTAAAGAATATAAATTTTTGCAAAAATAAACCTATATTCTTATTTTTTTTTTAATTTTGTATATACTATAATATTTTTTGTATAAAGATCTATTAGAGATTGTGAGCACGATAATAAAAGTATATTTATTTATTATTTTTTTTTTTTTAATGTATATTTTATACAAAAGAATCGTTTGTACATAGCTTAAATGTTTTATAAACTCTTCGTAGTAATATTAATTATAATTATAAACTACACATGTGAGAAAATATTAAATGAAATAAAACAATTTTCTTGCTTGTTGGTAGTAAAGATGACACTCTAAAATATATATGGCAACACTGAAACAAGGATTGATTGATTGACATTCACTAGAATTGATAACAGGTTTTTGTGAATGACAAGTTGTCACTATTTTAAATTATCTAGACGCTTAACACGTAGACATAGTTGCCAGATAAATTTGGTGAAAAATCGTCAAATTTGGAGAAAAAAATCGTCAAAATCCTCAAATCAACTATTTGAAATCGCAAAAAAAAAAAAAACGTCAATATGAAAAATTACGTTTTTTATATGTTAATGAACATTTTATATGGTTTTTCTGATGAAAAATTAAATTTTAAATTGAAAAGAAATTAATATAAATTTCATTAACTTTATATTGGTGGCATATTATGAAAATCAAGTACATAGTACTTATTAAGTCTGATGATATACATACTTATGCATACTTATTTAAATATACATATTTTTGGGAATATTCTTATTGTATTTTTATTAAAGTTTTATATTCATGTTACATATTTTGACATTTTTCCTTTTTTTTTAAATCTTCAAACTATTTTTTGCAATTGTGCATCACTTCGCTTATAAACTACATTTTTTTATTTTGTAGTCAATAAATTTTTTCCAATACAGTACTGTAATTCGCGCAATTCAAAGTTTGTCACTACTGTTTATACGCGTTATACCAAGTTTGCTTTAAATAAAAACTCGTATTTCAAAAATATGGTGAATAGCAGAATCGAGTTATAAAGAAACTGAGTAAATGAAGTATCGTGTAAATCGAGGGTTACCTGTATTTAATTTTGTATGACTTTCAAACAAAAATTAGTTATTTATCTTGCCTTGTTATAAAAAAACAGTTAGGCTCATTTGTAAGCCCATCTACGATATACGAAATTTAATTTTGAATGAATTCATCAACGATTTTTTATTATTTTTTTTTGATTTCTTAGGCTATTTGAGCATTTTGGCCATTTGTAGGGTTCATTCGCCGTTTGGTAATAAAAACATATATAATTGATACGAATATAATATTGTATTTGTACTAGGGTATCCAATCGATTAACCGTCATTCGGTTATCCGGTTAAATTTTGTCGATTAACTGTCCGAATAATTTAAAACTGTCTATTTTCGAATAACGAATAAACCGAATAATTTATGTCGAATAACCGGTTAACCGAAATGTAGTTTTTTTGAGTTATAAATTAGAAAATTTTCCATTTTTATTATAAATCTATGTAAACAACATTTTTTTAAGAGGCCTGTTACATTCACTAAAAATAAATAAAAATAATTTTTATTGAGGTATTTTTTCTTCTGTTTTAGAAGTAATAAACCAGGATCCAATATATAAAGAAAGTTTTAAATTAATTGTTTTGCTATAAGACGTTAATATTCGGATGCTATCTTTACAAAAAATATAAAAAAAAAACTGAAACAAATGAAAAACAATGTTGTGAATAATCTTCTTTATTAAAATAATAATAAAAATTAAAACTAATTTCATTGAGCCGTTAAAAAAAAAAAAAATTTGGATGTTCATTGCAATTTTGGACAAAATCGTGAACATGACTAACACAGGTATCAAAAAATTCAATTCATTGAAAATTATACGAATTTGTACTATTTCTGGATTACAAGTTCAGTATCTTATTGAATTCTTTGGATGCTTTTTTTGTTGGGATAGAATGTTTTATAAATAGCGACAAGAAAAGGTAATAATATTATATCTACATAAATAATTAAACTTGTATCAATAGAAATCCTTAAAACATTACTCTGAGTAAAGTAAATTCAAAGTTACACAAGCCACAACACTTTCAATTATCATCTAAATGTACACAAAAAATATTAATTTAGACTCTTTTAACAAAATATCATTCTTACATGGAAAATATGTACACTTACATGAAAAATGTGTTAAATAAAGCGGAATCAGGAGAATATTTTATAGTATTAGCTAAAAAATTAAAATTTTTCATACAAATAGGAGAAAATAATTACGAAACGATCCCCTTGTAAAAGAATCTTATATTAACTATTTCAATATATTAAATGCGATAATTTGTGTAATTTACATGTTTTACATGTATAAAAAGGCTATTCGGTTAATCGAATAATTTGTCAATAATCGGTTATTAACCGATCAACTTTTAACCTCGAATAATTATTTGTCGAATAAACCGATTAATATGAACACCCGAATAATTGGATACCCTAATTGGTACCCATAAATCCTAATAAATGAACCATTTATATTAGCAAATTTAAGAAGTTTTGCATTCAAATTGTTAATATTTTTGTACCAACTAATTTATTTTTAAAGAATAATATATAAAAAATTTTAAAAATAGTTCTGAATATTCTTTTTAGACAAAATCGTCAAATTAGGGGTAAAAATCGTCAATTCGTCAACAGGCCATTTTTAGACCCAAAAATCATCAAAATGACGATAAATCGTCAAATCTGGCATCAGTGCACGTAGATAATATAAAAAATATTTAAAGAAACAAAATCTTATAAGAAATTTAGACTTGCTTTAGTTATTGTAAAGAATAAAAAAAAAGAAACCTGTTGAATTAAAAAACGTACATATTCCCAGTTGTTTAACATTTCTATTTGCATACATCTGGCAGTGGTTGCTGCTGACTGGCTCACTGGTAGCATGTGGTAAGGTGAATAATACAGATGGTGTTGTTTGATTAAAAACAACATGACCTCAGTTCATTTAAAGACAATGATATAGTAAACTTTTTTCTAACAAACTTGTGTAAAGAACGTTTGTTTTTTGTTTTAGATACTTTTTATTGTTATTACAATTTTAGCACCTGGATTGTCATTTCAGCATATAGATTTCCATATATAAATACTAGAGAAAGTGCAACTCTTAAAAAAAAATATTTATAAAAATTAAAAGACAAGGAAATAAGAAAATATGTTATTTTTCCATTAATCTATTTAAAAAAAAAAAAAAAAAGTTTTTTCATTATTATTTTTTGTTTCTGTAGATAGGTTTGCAAGGCAGGTCTTTGTGTTCAATTGCATTTTTATTATTATTATTTTTTTTTTTTTTTTTTGTAATTTTCTTTATATACATTCAATGTTTATCGTATCAATGAAATTAACAAAAATATAATATAAAAACCAGCTGAATAAGGTGAATGTTTTTAAAATAGAATGAAATTGAAAAAAAGTTCAAGGAATTTTAACTACACAAAAAAAATAATAAAATAAAGAAGATAAGAATCCATTAACAAACAATAACAAAAAAAGTTGTTATAAGGGAAAAATAAATAAAAAAATATATTATAGAATTAAAATAAATGTAAAATATTATTATAAAAATTATTTTATCTACCATCAATGTATGTATGTAAGATTTCTTTATATAAACCTTTAAACTAAATTTTATATAGTTACTTTTTTTAAGAATATTAAAATTTTTCCATATGGCAACACTAAAAGGATAACTGACATTCACCAAAATTGATAGCACGTTATAAAGGCGCAATGTTACTATACAATTAAATTATAAAAACCGTTAATATCTCTAACTTTGAGTCTACATTAGACAAATTTGTATCAAGACAAACGTCAAATTTTTGTTTGAGTTGCAGATAATTTTTTATCTTTGTCAATTATAGGGGAAAACGTATGTCATAATAAACCATGCAAAAAGTACCAGAAACAATCAAAATGGCGTCTTTTACTAAGCATTATCAAGACAATGTTGTCAGAGCTCGAGCGCTGACAATTTTCTTTTAACGCTGCAATAACACTGACAAATTCAGTCTACATTAGACAATTCTTTATCTTTGACGTTTGTCTTGATAAAAATTTGTCTAATGTAGACTCAAAGTAACAAAATATAAAAAGTTGTTTTAAATTTTAAACTGTATAACAATTGTAATAAAACATGTGTTTATGTCTAACAAGTAAATATAAGTAAAATGTTAAAAAAAAAAAAAAAAAAACATATTTGAGAACATAAATAAATTTATTTAAAAAGATACACAAAAAAATGTTTTTGCATTGTAAATTAAAGCCCTTCAGCCTGTTTTTATACTATATACGCAAATTAAAATGAAAAAAAAAAAAAAAAAAAATACAAGAAATCTTTAAAAATCTTGTTAATATTTAAATTCATATTTGTATGAACATAGAGATGGATGTATTTGATGTTTAAACAAATTTTGACGCCAAAAATTGTTTTTAACACAAATATTTTTAGAACATTTAAATCATTACATTTTTTTAGTTGTTGTTCGTCTTTATTTAACAAGGGTTTATATACATATAACAAAAAGCAATCATTGTAACAGACAAATTTCAATATCCTTTTTTTATATTTATCATATTAATCTCTTATTCCCATAAAGAGAATGAAAAAAAAGCTATATAATACAATGTATTTTAAATATATTCTCTTATATCCTGATATGCTTGAATAGAGGAAAAATACTCCATTAATAATATACAGTAGTGCTTAAAACATTTGGAACTGGAATATATTTAATATTAACATTTATTTTTTATTTGCCAAATAATTTTATAAGTATTTTTTTTTTTTTTGTAATTTCTAATAACATTTTGTTGAACAATAGCAATAAAATATAATTAATTAGTGGAATAAAATCGTTAAAAATAGTTGCAACTTTTTCTCTCTCTTTCTAATTGACAATTTTAAACAAACGATTAGAAATAAAGGTAATCACATTATCATTTAATATAATCGAAATGCACGTCTTAATTCTGCTCGAGCCCATTTGAATTGCACTCTACAGCAATGGAATGACAAATGGGTTATGGTCGTAGTAGTACAAATTCAACCTCTAACGAAATATTGAAACGAAAACATTTTGAAATGGCAATATACTTTTCGTAGAATTGAAACAGCAGTGGAATGCTAATACCAACAATTATGTTTATAGAAGGGGGTATGCAATCAACTACTTAATGTTTTATATAGCTTTTTTGTTATTTTCTCTTAAAGCTTTTTGAAAAAGTTGTAAATATTTTGAACACTTGTATATTTGCATGTTTTATTAACTAATTTTTCAATTGTTTTTAGATAAAAAACATTTTTAATTAGATAATAAACATTTTAAATCATTAAAATAAACATAAAATTTTGATTGTTAAAAACTGATTTTCAGTTGTAAATTTTTTGACTGCCACTGTAGCATAAGAACCCACTAAATTATCAAACAGTTATCTAACGGGGTTGCCGTTAAAAAGAATATACAATATATATTTTTTCCTTAGTCTAAATTGGAAAAAGTTAAGAACCTTTCAAGAACTCGAACAAAATACGAACCGAGAATGCTATATGCATTTAGTTAAAGTTGGGGTTAAGTTTGGACAATTGATTTCCTTACAATTAAATTCTAAACTTAAATTATTTTTCTACCTAACAATTTTTCAAATTTTCGTCTTTGCCTAGACAATACTCCGTATAGATAATATGTACTGTTATTAAACAACAGTTTGATTAAACTATTATTTCTAGATTATAGCGAAGAATATAGCCTGACTTGTTAGATTCGACTAGTCAGGCTATATTCTATAGATTAACTAGGCAATAGTATGATCAGACAATAGCCCGGCTAGAATTTATTTTTTTTATTTATTATATACTATAATCTGACTGGACTAAAGTCTTCATTTCTGTCTAGACTAGACTATAGTCTGACTGGACTATAGTCTGACTAAACTATAATTTGACTAGACTATAGTCTGACTATACTATAGTCTGACTATACTATAGTCTGACTATACTATAGTCTGACTAGACTACAGTCTGATTAGAGTATAGTCTGACTATACTATAGTCTGACTAGACTACAGTCTGATTAGAGTATAGTCTGACTATACTATAGTCTGACTATACTATAATCTGACTAGCCTATAGTCTGACTAGACTATAGTCTGACTAGACTATAGTCTGAGTAGACTATAGTCTGAGTAGACTATAGTCTGACTAGACTATATTCTGACTAGACTATAGTCTGACTAGACTACAGTCTGACTATATAATTAGACTGTAGTCTGAGTGGACTATAGTCTACTCAGACTATAATATGTGACTTATGGCAACACTGATTACTTTTAACCACAAAACAATTACACATTCACTCTCACACTAATACACTATATGAGGTGGATTAATATTATCGATGTTGTTGTTCTTGTTCTTGTTGAAAATGGTCAATAAAATAACATTGACTTTTTCCTATGAAGGTAAGTTGGAAAATAAAAAGAAAAATAAATAAATTGTATATGCAAAAAATCCAAACTAAATAACAAAAAATTAAAAAGAAAAAAAAAACGATCAATGAACATCGATACAATAAATAAAGTAAATAAAAAAAATCGCCAATAAAAAAATAACTTTTTGTTTATTCAAATACACACACATACACACAAATCGTTAGCTATAAAAAACACGTGACTTTTAATTGATAGCAAAATAAAAAAAAGGAATATTATTGTAATGGTGGCCAAAAGTACGTGGGTGGTAAAAAGATTTATAGGCTGTGGACATATGACAAGTTCCTGGTAGAAAGATTATTTAAATTTAATACATATTAAATATTTTAATAAAAATAACATTGAATTAAGTATAATGTTTATGTATTTAAAGATTTATAAAAAAGAAAGATTTTTTGATATAACTATGTATTCAAGTTTGTTGAACCCTCTTGTTGCAGTTATATATATAACTTGCCATTCAAGTAATTTGAGGGAAAATTATTACTTTTAGTGTTATACACTTCCGGAACACAATATCCTAATCAGTAGCATAGCATTTGATATACTTACGCCCAGAGTAGTTTATTATTAGAGTCCTTAAATTTCTGCAACATTCTACGCACTATCAGAATAAATGTCTTGTTATTGCTCAATGTATTTTTTCAATTAAAAATTCGAAAAAAGTCCAACAAAAATTGTAAAGCAAATCTTCCAATGTAAAACACTAAAGTGTAATCGACAACTAACCATATGTTGAAATAAAAATTCTATGTAAAAAGAGGGTGGACGGAGAAATCAAACGGATGGTAAACAGTGCAATGTAAGATGAGGTAAGGTGGATTGAAATAATACAATTTGAGGGGTGTAAATTGGCTGGGTCTGCTAAACCTGAATGTACTGAGAAGGCGGCAGTATTGAAAAGAGTAATCAATAAATTCTATATACAAAAAAATAAAAAATACAAATAACAACAAAAAAAAAAAAACAGAGAGAAAAAAGAAAACTACAATTAACAAATGAATTAGAAAATATAAACACTATGAATGTATGTACAAAGCTACATACATATAAATATGTATATAGATGAAAAACATGTACAAACATAAATACAAATAATTTAAATACTAGTTTTTATTATTATCTTTTCTTTATTCTTATACATATAGACATATAATTGATTTTTGAAATACATATAGACAAATAAAAAAAAAATAATAATTTGTTTAAGATAAACATTATAAAGGGAATGAACCAAAACTATCAAAATTGGGAGAGAGAGGAGAGAAACACACACAAAAAAAAAAAAAAAAAAACGAGAGTGTGAGTATAAGATATAATTGTAAAATATTTAAAGTAGAGAGTTAAATTGAAAAAAAAAATATATTTAGTAATAACAA
Source organism: Protophormia terraenovae (assembly GCA_951394005.1). NCBI lineage: Eukaryota > Metazoa > Arthropoda > Insecta > Diptera > Calliphoridae > Protophormia > Protophormia terraenovae. Next base: position 88,931,461 of record OX596074.1, read on the forward strand.
ATTCAATTCAATAAAAAAAACTGATAATAAATTCTATACATAACTTAAATGATTTTAAATAAACATTTCATTTTAATTTGCAAGTTCTAAGCAAATTCATTTAACAAAAATAAATATGCTAAACTAATATTTAGTTGGTTCTACAAACTAAAATATTTAAAACAATAAATTCAAGGTATAGTTGCTTATAAGAATAATATAATAATTAAATTTGTATTAAAAAAATTCCACAATAACAACTCGAGTTTTTTTTTTATTTATTTATATTTTTAGCAAATTTTTGCAATTTTTTTTCTTATTGATGTTCTTTTACTGTCTAGAAATAGTTAACATCACTATTATGACAAAAAATAGTGTTGCCAGTTTATTATTTTGAGAATTATTCACCAATTTATCCTAGATACAATGCAGATTTTACGAAATGTAGGATAAAACTGTTGAGTATTTACTCTATGATTGCCACCCTTAGGAAACATATATAATTTCTAGGCCTGGCCTTAATGACTCTCAAATGATTCCTATAGTATCTAATTAAATAAAATTAATATCTTCATTTAATACTTGGAAACATTTTGGTGAATATATTTTGTCGAATATATATTCTTTGGACTTTGATTAGACCTTTTAGATATGTTAAGATTAGGAAATACAGCATTACGAATGCTGGGAACAAAATAGGTGGATGAAATCGAAAGCTGAGAATCCAGACGAAAGAGAAGCAGTAATGGAAAAAGGAAAGTACATTAACGGAAGCCACAGCACAGTGTGTGATTTTAAGAATTTAGCTGATCAAAACCCCTACAATTTTTTTCGCGTTTTGAAAAAAAATTTTGTTATTCTCATTAAAAACATTCCAAGTAACTTAAAAATTATGAAAATATTAAAAAAATGTTAACCATTATTAAGTAGCAGAACCTTGAACAGGACTATTTTTGAATACAAATATAATACAAAGTATTTTTTTGGTGAGAAGTTTAATTTTGAATAGTTGTAACTTTTTTGTTTTAAGCAAGATCTTTATGAAACTTTTTTTATTTTAAAGATTGATGTGATATTTTTTTGTATTCATGTTAATTTTTACTGGACAAAAACTAAAAAATCCCACAAAGTCCCGTTATCTAAATGGCACTTTTGTAAATGCTGATAGGTGGTGTTCCAAAATCAGTAATAAAGTTTTGTTCCAATTTGCTCCTTTTCAATTCATAAGGCAATTACTGATAATCTGTCAACGTATTTCTGGCAAAAAAAAAAAAAATGTTTGATGTTTTGAGTTTATTTCTGGAAATATTCGTACTTTTCAATTAAAAATGTTGATGTTGAATCAATAAAATCATTTTTAAACAAAATAGTTAGTAATATTCAAAGTGGATGTTAGCGAGAAGAATATCACTTACGATAAAATTGCCTAAGCTATAAATCTAAATATATTGATGAAATATTGACGATTTTGAGTTTTAGATTTTCGTCATTAAGGCTCAATATGCCCGATACAATACATACAATGTTATTCCTCGGAAAAGATATCATCGAATAATATATTGTTCCAATTGGTAAATTATCCGATGAATAGCAGGAGGCAAGAAATTAGGATTGTAAAAACTTTTGCGAACATTTTGCAAGAAAAACATCTAGATACATATTTTATTCATAGATTATTAATATCATCAGATCATTCATTTGGAGCATACGATAGGCACCAAAAACTAAGAGGTCAAATGTAACAACCGCAATTTTGTTTCTGTTAAAAAGCCGTATATATCAGATTAATCATTTTTATACCCTACACCACCATAGGTGGGGAGGGTATTATGCGTTTGTGCTGATGTTTGTAACACCCAAAAATATTGGTCTAAGACCCACCTTAAATTATACCAATCGGCTTAGAATCACTTTCTGAGTCGATTTAACGATGTCCGTCCGTCCGTCTGTCCGTCTGTCCGTCCATTTAACCTTGTAATCAAACTACAGGTCGCAATTTTGAACCAAAATTTATGAAATTTGATACAAAGCTTTCTTTTGGTCCAGGGACGAAGCCTATTGAAATTGGTTATGATCGGTCCATTATTTCACCTAGCCCCCATAGAAATGTCCTCCCGGAAAAGGGTTTATCGATCATAAATCCCTTAAATATAGCAATATTTTAATAAAATTTGGCACATATAAGTTTCATAGAAGTCTAAATAAGTGTGCCGAGTTTTAAAAAGATCGGTCCATAATTACCCATAGCTCCCATATAAACCCCTTTCAGAAAATCGATTTAACGGCTTTAAATTCTATTAAAGTGTTAGTATCAAGTTAATATTCGACCCAAATAAGTTTTATATAAACCTAAATGACAGCGCCAAATTTTATAAAGATCGGTCCATAATTTACCATAGCTCCCATATAAGGCCCCCTTTCGGGAATCACCCAATCACCCAATTACATCTAATTACAAAAATATAGACTTTTGATCACTCAGAATGCGAAAATCTCAGACTGTGCACAGGAGGGAACAGATCAGATAATTCTTAGAGAGTAACGGAAGAGAGGGAAAACATTAATATCTCAGATTGATCGGAGCCGTAAAAATCTAATACATACTGACATGAAGTACAATTACGAACTCAAGTAGCTGAAATAAACAATCTTCATGGTCTGGCGCCTCGGAGAAACACCAGCCTCCTCAGCTTATCTTAACAAGATTATTGAAAAGGACGTATCGCCATTCAGATTTAGAGATACAAATCTTATTAAGAAGCACAAGAAAGACGGAGGGATTAACCTCTACTTCTGCATTGCAAGTAAAAAGGGACACCGTACCCGAAAGACGAAATAAGAAACAAAATTAGTTTGGGTTCTTAATTCAATATCTTAGAAAATTTTATTAATTTATTTAGAGCGATATCTTGTCATAATTTTGTATGCCATTAACGTGATAAATTTCTGGTAGTGTTGAGGAGTAATAAACCAAGAAAACTAAGCTATTATTTAAAGATAAAAAAGTATATAATTTTTTTATGCTGAGGTCAAAGTTAACGAAACCACATATATTTTCAAAAAATCATATTCCTTAAATTTGTTTTTAAAAATCTTAGCAAATTCCTTTTAATAAAGAGTAATATTTTAATAAAATTTTAACTGGCACCATTCCAATGTTTAAAGCGGCTCATAATTTTCCAAAATTAAACATAAATATGACATGGAAAACTTAATGTTTGTAGCTTAAAAATAGAAAACATATGACATCACGTGTTTTAAAGTACAAATAAAATTTCAAGGCAAACAAAAAATATGTACTTCAATGCAACATATAAAATAACTTTTAAAACCTTTCAAATCTTGCTCTTCTTCTTTTCTTTTTCATACATTTTATAGCATAATTGCAATTTCTAATTAGGTAAATAAACTAAAATAGAATCTTTTTTGGTCCAGCCAAATAAATTTATATGTATATATATATAAGAAAATTTCTATTTTGCTGTATATTGACTTTTGTCTAAGATGTTTATAGTATAAATATTTAGAAGAAAATATATAAAAAATAGAAATAAATTTTCCACCTAATGAAATTTGTGTATTGTATTTTCTTTGCTCCTAAAACAAGTGTGAACATAATTATAGATTGTATATATAACTACCTAGATATATACATATGTATGTACATATAGGAAATAAGTATAAAATATAAGGTAAAATAAAATTTGGCCCCTTTTTTTCTCCTGATTTTGTTAAGAAAACAAAAGAAGTACATTTATAAAATCAATTTGTTGATGTTGTATGTATATGTTATTTTTTTAATATTTTATCTTTATAGATTTTTTTTTTTTGAGAATTAATAATAAGATATCTTTTTTTTTTTTTGCTCATAAATAAAAAATAAAAAAACAACATACTGACATAAGTACTTGAAAAAAAAAAAAAAAAAAAAAAAAAAAAACAGTATGTTTGTTATCGCCAAAGTGCCTGACACTAATAGTTTTGTTAACATTACATTTAAAATAATAACGATAACAAAAAACAATATAACTTTACGACAATGTGTCATTTAAGTTACAGCATATTTAACAGTGTTGGCAACAACAGCAACAACAAAAAAAAAACATCATAAAGAATGGTAAAACAGAATAATAAGGAATTAAAACATTTGTAGCCTAAAACGAATATTGACCAAAAACAAATTTTTGGCCTAATTCTTAAACGTATATTCGGCCGGACTCTAATAGAATCACATTGATGCTAACGACGATATAATCCTTTCCCTGAAGACCTTACAGGGATACCTAAACAAAAAGAGTTCTGGAGCGATGAATAACCACATTGCACCCCTGAACAATGGGGTAAAATGAGTTAAAAATAGTTTTTAATATAATTTTGAAAATTTATTTTTATTATAATATTATTATAATAAAAACACAGGGAAACACTGATTCTGCGGCACGAAGTTTCTCAGACCCTTTCGAATTTTTATAATTTTTTTACAACAAGAAATATAAAAAAAAAAAAAAATCTTGCAATTTTCTACAAAAGATGGGTTTAATATCTCCATAACTTTTGACCGTATTAAAAAGTAATGTAAGAATGACTTGAAGATAATTTTAATTGAAATTTTTTATATATTTTTTTTTAGCAAAATCAGACGTCGTTTTCGATATATGCTTTAATATATAGTACACCCTCCTTAATTTTACAAATCGCGATTTATCGCGAGTACTAGAGTCAATTTAAAAAAAGTAGTGGATTAGAAGCTTTGTACATATAAATACCGTGTAACCGAAATGACTAAGAAATTTTTTCTCATTTTGTAACTCTGCGAAATCGTTGTTCAAATCATAAACCTTAGCTGTAATTCTTTATAAGTAAAAGGTTAAAATAAAATTTTAAAATGGAAACATCAACTTCAATTCTTTTAGTAATGACTGCGTACGAAAAAAATTCGTGCATAAAAATTTGCTAAACCACTGGGCGAATATTTTTTAAATTATATTTTTATTAATGACTGTTATGTTCAAGTTCTAAAAAGAAAATAATAAATTATTTCCTGTTGGTTTCTGATCTTTTCCAGAATTCTTCCAATTAAAGGTTTTATTGTAATTCGGTCACTTTTTTACTCAAATAAGTCCACTTATTTTGAAACTCCGTTTCATTTTTTGCTGAGCTTTTTGTGTTCTTTAAATTATTTTTTAATAGAGCCCAATATCTTTCAGTTGCACGGAGTTTCGGACAATTTGATGGATTAGCCTCTTTCAGTACAAACATTAACAATTTCTTTGTTATCACTTTGTTGCTGTAATAAGAAGAAGCGAGAACAGGCCAGAAAAAAACGGATACACTATATTTTGTTAGGAGAGGCACTCATTCAGGTATATTTCTGTGTTAATGGAACCATTTTTTATAAATGAAGTGCTTCTTTCCCGCATTTGCATATGGCTTCCCAAATCAAAAACTTTCTTGGGAATTTTGATTTCTTTGATACACGATTTCTTTCTCTCTAGCATCTGCAACATAGAATTCCTGGCCAGGAAGTTGAAAAATGTCAGCCTGTATGAACGCTTCATCGTCTTTTATACACTAATCATAATTATAAAAAAATCGTCTGAAGTACTTTCACGTAATTTTTTTTTTTTTCTCTCCAAATTCTTGCTTGCGTTTCTATTAGGATTTTTTTTGTACTTAATACCGCTTCAGGCTCGATTTCCTTTCAACATTTCTGATAAAGATTCAAAGCAAATGATTTTTTGTGACACTTTTCTTCCTAAGATGAGGGGATTTTCTCTCAAAATACTTTATATTTAGTCTGAGTCCTACAGCATAAAGATACTATTTTTCTTCTACAAAAAGTTATATACCCAAGAGCATGCACGATTTTTTTTCGTGCACAGTATGTTCTATTTAGTTTCATCCAAATATTTTTATTATATATTTTTTCGGTAAATTGTCCTAAAATGCGTTAATTTTAAACTTTGTTATAGATACTTTGTTCTCATAGTTGTCTGAAAAATACCACAATTGTTATAGTTTTATTATTCTGAAAAAAAAATCGTGCGCATATATAGCTCAACTTAAGAAATTGAAATTTATGTAAGGCTCCCATACAAAAAACACATTAAATATCTTTCTTCTTCCTTCTTTATTGCTTTATTAAACATAACACAGTGAGGCAGATATTTCACATATACGTAGCAGAGAAGAATTACATTTTAAGTTTGGAAGGAGGACCCTATATACATCTCAAGATCAGAGCTATGAGGGCTCAAAGTAGGAAACCTCTGGCATTAAATTTTTTAACCAAACGCCAAATTTCTGTTCCTTATTTTATCATATATCAATATACAATTAGAGATTTCAGACCCAGGTTGTCAGGCATATAATTATTTTTTTTTTTTATTACACTATGCAACAAATTGATGATCATCGCTTGAGGGCGGAATCATTCCGATTGCAATTTCGCTTTTGTTTTATGACCAATTAAACTTTTCTATTTTTGCACCAAAGTAGTTTCAGATAAATAGAAAAAAGTAATATAAATATAGTTGGAAGCTAAAATATTTAAACATAAATGTTTAGAACATTTAAATGGCAATATTTCATTAGTTTAAATCGACTTTCATGTTATTTCCTTAAAACGGACTAGAAATGACCCCTTATGAGGTAAGATAAATTAATTTAAAGTTCTAATGAAATATTTCCCGTTAAATGTTCTAAACATTTATGGAAAATTATTTTAGCTTCGAACTATATTGATATTTTTTTTCGATTTATTTGTAACTACCTTGGTGCAAAAATATAAAAGTTTAAGTGCTCATAAAACAAAAATTTTGCCTACCAGCGAAAAATCCTTTGGAGGGTTTATTAGACATATCAAGAGCTATCAATTGCAATCGGAATGACACCGCCCCCAAAATACTGTTGCATAGTTTTAGTAAAAGATGCCAGAAAGTATTCACTCTTGGCAACCATGTTCTCTTTTAGTATGAATGACAACATGACATCACTCGAGTTTGTTTTTTTTTTTTTTATTTATTTTTTATAGTAAATAATGTAAAGACGTTTAAATTTCTAATTTAGATTTCTTTTTATGAATTAGTACATTTAGTTTACTGCCTTTTTGTGGGCATATTTTTGTGACAGCACAAAAGTTATGTCTAGTTTAATGGTCTGATTAAAAGGGTACCTTGAAACAGTATAAACCCCAAAAAAAAAAAAAAAAGAGTAAAAGAAAAAACTAAATAACAACAATATTATACATAATACTGTTAATATTATTTTAAAAAAAGTACAGTGTGGTTTCTTTTTAATTAAAATAACAAAATAAAATATTGTCTTATTATATTAATGAAACTACTTTAGTAAAGAAATCAAATTTAAGACTTATGTATTAAATTAAATAAATTATTAAATACTTAAAAATTTAAAATAAAAAAATAAATCAATAAAAAATTATAAAATATTTAATAAAAGCCCTTTTAAATTTTTTCTCAATATATATATATATATTTTTTTAATACAAAATATAAAATTGTATTAAGTTTTCTTTAACAATAAAATAGAAAATAAATAAAATCACTTACCGGTTGATTGAGCATAAATCGCTAAAAATATCGAGAGGAATGAAAGTATGCCTGCCAAGAATTTTGCCTCCATCTTTGGTATTGATCCGTGGTTTGTACTTTTAAGCTTATGTTTAAAATATTAATTTTAATTATATGATGGAAAATTGTTTCAATTCAAACTTTTTGTTGTTATTGATGTTGTCTGATGATTATGAGGATATTTCCCAGGGAGGAGATTTTATTCTTGTATTTGTTGTGGTTACCGTGGGGTAGAAGTTTGAAATTTTGTTGAATGAAACGTTGTTTTCTTGTTAAATATTAATATTAGCTTTATTTTTGCTTTTTTTTAACATTAACTTTCTGTTTTGTGTTTAAATATATGTGATTGATTATCTCTTTTTTTTATTTTAATAGATTACAGGTTTTGTAATTATTGTTTTATTTTGGTTATGGATTTTATTTATTTAAATATTTGATGGTTTGTTTTTAATAGATTTTTTTTATTAAATTTAATAAATCTTATTTATAAATAGTCGTCGTCTTCATCTACGCGTAAACGTCGTCGTCGTCTTAAATTAACGAGAGCTGCATACAAAAAAAAAAATAAAATAAAAAAATAAACAAAATAAGTTTTTATTTTTTAATTTGTTAAAAAATTTATATAAATTTTTTTTTCTATATATATATATATATATATATATATATATATATATATATATATATATATATATATATATATAAAGTGAAGAAGAGAAAAAAACACAGCACTCTGATTAATATTTAAATATTTTAATTTTCAAATATTAGCTTATAAAAGAAATGTAAAATTTAAATAAAAAAATCACATATTTATTAAAAAAAAAAAAAAAAATAAAACACTTTAGAAAACGTAACGTTACGTTATATTAAAAATGCAAAAGGACGTAGAGATGACGACGTAATAAAACATTAAAATAAAAGAAAAAAAACGTAAACTTTTTTCTAAAAACAAAAGCAAAGAAATGTTATAATTTGTCTGGTCCAACCCAGACATCACTATTGACGTAAATTTTTAAATTCTTTTTTTTTTCTTTTTAATTTAGCAATTAACCAACAAGAAAAAAATACAATTCACATGATATTTTTTTCTATCATACTTGAATTTTTTTCTTTTTTTATTATTTCTATTTTCTTTCTTTATTTTCAACGAAAAATTCAAAAATTTTCTATATGTATTTGAAAAAAGATCTTAAATATTATTGAACACTACACTCTGGTGATATTTTCAAACACAAAATTCTCACTTTTCTTTAAACACCAGACCACAAAAAAAAAAAATTAATTAAAATTCAAAACAGAATATTAGAATTTTTTATATTTTTTATTATATTCTTTGTCTAGTTTCAAAACAGCGAGTAAAAACTAACCGAATATTTTATAAAACTGAACGAAAGTATGCACGAAAAAAACGCGTCACTCTTTAAAGCCCAAAAGCAACCAAACGAAAAGAAATGAGAAGTATTGAAGAAACACACACAGAATTCGCGTTATTTGTCGCCGCCGCCACCAATGACCACAAATTTGCAACTAAAAATGTTCGCGTAATTTTTCTTTTCCAAGTCACTTTCGTTCGCCCCAAACTCAAGAAGAAATCGTGCAAAACCCAAAAAAAAAAAAAAAACGTAAAGAAAACAGAAATTTTAACTTAAAGCAAAAGAAAACAAACTCACGACACGACACACAAGTGTATACGCGAAGGAAGTAGAAACTGAAATGAGCACATATTAAGTGTGTTGTGTTTATCACATTAGAAAAAAAAAAAAAAGAATAAAAAATAACGTAACGTAACGCATACATACTTAAGAAGCACACATACACACACACTAGTACAAAAAAAAAAAACAATAATAAACATAGCAGAAATAACAATAGTGTTGCCAGATTTTGCCAAAATAAAATTTGTTTGCCCATTTTAGAACTAAAATCATCCAGTCGAATTATTTTGTTAGAGTATCAGATGGTATTTTGCAACCCATCCATACCCATTTTTATGTATGTTTGCTTCTTTCCAGAACATTCAGAAGCTCATAGAATACGTATAAAGTCATGGTTCATACACAGCAATTTTTATGGCCGCAATTCAGACTTTCTTCAGTTCTATTAAAAAATGGGATGATTTTTAGTTATCGTTCAATAATTGACGATTTTTCCCAAAATTTGATTTACCTAATGTAAACACAAAATATTTTTACGAACCAAACAAGAAAACAGATGATTTTGGTTAAACAAAAATCACAAGTCAAAAATTTGTCAAGTGTGAACATTGTAAACACAAGATGTAAAATATTTCCCATTATTTTGGGCGAATTTTTGTTTGATCTTACACAATAAGTGTAAGATATTTTACAGATATTTTATCTACCAAAAAGCGAAAATTAAATGCGCATAATGTGAAGAAAAAAACACCACCAAATATTTTGTGTCAAGTATTAGTCTAGTCTGAGCTTAACTTAATATATATTGCTTTTACGATCTGTAGTTCTATCTAGCGAAAGACAAAGGTCAAACGATCTTTTAGTACACCTATCGGCAATCGTATGCAATTCTATGATCTAGTGATTCAACATTTATTTAAGATGATAATTCTCTTCGTAAAAAAATTATCTAATTGCAGCAGATGTTAAGTTCAAACTAAGAAGCCGTAAAAAGGTGGATAATGATTTGCATTTAATAAAGGATAATTGGACCTTACAATCATTCACATTTTTATCGTTACGTTTCAATCGTAGTATAAGATAATCTCAAAAATATTTTGCTTAAATTTGGCACAATCATTTACTGTTTAATTTCGTTTACAACTTATTTTAAATAAACGTAAATTTTGACAACGCTTTATTTTCAAAATTTTGCAAAATTGTATTTCATTTCATAATTTCATATATCAGTTTATTAAAAACCTATAGCTAATCAAACAATCCTATTCTTTGAAATACATTCAATACCAGTTTCTTAAAAATAAAAAAAAAAATTAAAAATTAAAAATCGCCACCTATATTCCCCCACATCTGGCAAGTTTTTTTAATCAACACGCATACGTCAACGTTATGTGAAGAAGAGAGAAATAGTGTATTCGTTTAATAAATATTTACAGATAATGAGCGATGAGCAAGCGAATCAAGCAAAAGCAATCGCGTCAACGAAACGATGAGTTACATACATAAATACAATTTTATATGAATAAGCTAAAAACAATCTGTCAGAATAACTCAATGGACGAACAGCGAGACAATCTACACTAGTAAAAATAACAAAATATTTTGTTTATCGCATTTTAAACAATAAAACAAAAAGAGAAATAAAGATTGGGAGAGCATACAAAACAAATGACTGATAAAGAATTTTGCGGATTTTTTTTCGTATGTGCTACTCAATTAATAGGCGGTATATTAAGTTGGAGATATAATTTGTAATATTTTTAAACTACACAGAAGATATTAAGATTTTATAAGACAACATTTATTTTCAATATCTTAATATAAATGATTCCGTTTGAAACAGATCAGTATATGAGTGAGAATGTTGCTGGAATCTAAAAAAAAAAATACTTAGGGCTATTTTTTATTTCAAGTCGAGTACAAAAGGTTGATCTTCCCTTTGGACTTGGTTTATAGAATGTTGGAAACCTCAAAATTCTGCTTGTTTAAATAAATTGTAATGCGTCTGATTCGTTAAAAGCGTTCATACTATCCCCAAAAGAATATTTATGTTAGAAATATATTATGCTAACTTTAGCAAGATGAAGCTGTCTAAAAATAATTGAGAAACAGCTTCGAACATAACATTAACTTCACGGAAAATAAATCTCTACTCGTCGTCTTCACCTAACATTACATATTTAACATTAACACTAACATAATGTTAATGGTAAATGTAGACTGTTCAACTTGATGTAAATGTTAATTTTTTCAATGTTTAAACACGGTTGTTAAAGCAAATTTTAAAACAACCATGTTTTTAACTTTTAACATTTGCTTTAACAACCGTGTTAACATCAAGTTTAATGGTCTATATTTACCATTAACATTATGTTAATGTTAAATATTTTATGTTAGGTGAAGACGACGAGTTAGCGCCGAGGGACAAAATACGAACAAGCTCATTCTTATTTTAAAATAGGAAACCACTTCATGCGAAATATTTTCACAAGTTATTGAGATTATTATCTCCACCCCAAAACGTTGCGGAGCCACGCACCAAGAAAAATAAAAATAACTCAATTTCAACTCAATCAATTGGCAAGTTCTAATCATATGAAAGAAATTTCGAAAACATTTCAATAACTAAAAACTCTTGAAACACTGTCACAACAAATCAATCATATTCACATCTAAAACTTCAGCTCTATAAAATTCGATAATCATGGCCCGAGCCGCTCAACACTAATTGTATAATTGGATAAAAAAAAAAATCGATGACCAAAATGGAGCTGTTAAATTTATCAAACTGAAAAGCGATAACAAGCACGTTTGGTCATTATACTTTAATGTTTGTAAAACAATTGAATCTTGCATGGAAATAATCAGTGATTTTTGAAAAATACTCATATGGATATTTTTGTTTCTTATATGTATATCATAGTTCTCCTATCATGGTCCTTAGACCATGACAGGAGAACCTGTCATGTGCCCTCTGTACACGATCTATATTGGTATATTCCCCATACTTTGATGTTTATACAAGATGACTTTGTTGTTAAGGCTTAATTTTAATTGATAGTTGATTATGATATGAAACCTCTTGGCTTCTATATATATGTCAATGTATGTGACGTAGTCAGACTGTGGGATGTTTACATTGTTAGGCGTGGCAGTAGGAAATTATCATCCTGAGTGCAAATTTAACGTGTTTACTTTTGAGTCCAATACTTAAATAATCATTGAGTTCTCTAAATTAGATCACGTTGCCAAACTTTATCAAGATTTTTCGGAAATGCTCCCTTATAACTTTGTAAACATTCTCATTAATTTCGCGTCTGATAGAGTACGAGAATTATGCCAAATTTTTGAGTTATAATGTCTTTCAGTTTCTGAAGGGATTGGGCACATAGAATGGTCCAAGAGCAAAGTAATTAAAAACGTAAAGCCATTGAAGCATTTATATATATTTTCGTCACACATAATATGTATTTTTTTAAATGTTATCCAATCAGTTTAATTCGAATATTATTCGGATGGTTTTTATATACTATATGTTATTAGGTCTGGAGCAATAGGTCAATATGTTGGTTGGTCAGGGGATATGAAATGCAAGTAATTTTTACTATCAATTAGAGCTTTTTACCTTTAGGATTCATAATTCGCAAATACGTGTCTATAAAAAGGTACTCGGTTTGTGTTTCTTTGACCAACCAACACTCAGGAGGTAATGTGCATCATGTAGTAAAGCTAGGGTGATCGACGCGGTTTTCCAACCGGTTTTAAAACCGGTTTTTTCAGTCAATGTACTGTCGGTTTTTTCAAAATGTTAATTTTTCGAATGTCGAATAGACCGGTTTTTTTAAACACAAAAAACCGGTTTTAAAAATAGCATTTTATTTCAGAAAACATGTACTAAATAGTGATAGTGATATTTGAAAATTTAGGAATAATTTTTTAAATATTCATAAAGACTGATTTCTTATGTTTTTAAAATATAGTATATAGTTTAATATATATATTATAGTAGTATAGTTTAATATATATATTAAACAAATAAATAATTAATAATTATCCTGTATGACCCAATTTAATTTTTTTGATCCAATATTTCCTTTATTTTTTAAAAGTGTTGTGTTAAAAAAGTTTCACCTGCAGAATCGTTTCAATTGAGACTTAATTAATATACTATCTCCATATTAAGCCAGGCGCGGATCCACGGAGAGGGAAAAAAGGAAATTTCCCTCCCCAAAATGAAAGCACTTGATGAAAAATCTGTACTAAATCATACAATTTATGGAAACAGTTAGGAAAATTGTTCTATTTTCCTCCCCCAAAAGCTTGAGCTGGATCCGCGCCTGTATTAAGCCATGGTTTCTGTTTATGCTAACTAAAATTTAGATGATTTTTTCTACAATTTTGAAACATAATTATCTTCTAATCATCTAGATATATAATTTGCTTAGCATTTTTTCTCTTTCCAGAGCTTTCTGAAGCTACCAAACGATTTGGCTTAATTATAAAACTTTTTGTCCAACAAATCCTAATGGAGCCATATTTTGAAATTTTTATCAGGGAGCGGATATAAGAGGATTTATGTGTCTTTTTCTAAGAATTTTTTTTCTCTTTCCAGAGCTTTCTAAAGCTCCCAGAAGACATAGAAAATTAAAATTCAGCTTAATTATAACCCTATTCGTCCTACAAATCGTAACGGAGCCAGATTTTGAAATCTCTATCAGGGAGCGAAAAATCTATATATATGAATTTAAATATATCTTTCCTAAGCAATGTTTCCTTTCCAGAGCTTTCTGAAGCTCCCAGACGACGTAAGAAACTAAAAATCGGCATACTTATAAAACTATTCGTTGAACAAATTCTAACAGTGCCAGATGTTTCTATCAGGGACCAAAAAGTCTGTTTTGGTATTAAGAACTTTTGATTTGCTATACTTATTGTTTGCTCTCTAAATCCTATAAAAAACTAATTCTGTATTTCGGCCAGGGAGCGCATTTACGACGATTTTTTTATTTTGAAATTACGAATTTAAAACTTTAATCAATATAATTACAATAAATTTGAACGGCTTCAAATAATTGACTTCGATTAGGGAGAGGAAGGTGACTAAATGTTGTTCATATTTTTTTTTTCTTTTAATTTTCGGATTTGTTTGTGCATATTTTCATTATTATATTACTTTTCCTGACATTGTTAGGCTTTTACGCTTGTATTTAATAAATTTTAACTTAATTATAAGAATTGATTTTTTTAAAGAAATGTAGTCTTTTGATATAAATATTAACTTCTGCAAAAAACCGGTTAACCGGTTTTTTCTGAATTTCAAAAAGTGCAACCGGTTTTTTTAAAATACCAACTATTTGAACTATTCGAAAACCGGTTTCTCAAAAAAGTCGAATAATCGATCACCCTAAGTAAAGCCATATGAAAACAAGATTATTAACTTTGCTTTCAAGTACACATTAGTTACCTAACTCTTTAAGGTTAACAAACCTTTATTAAGAAAATGTATGCATAAACACAGTTTTAACGTACAAAGTTTATACCAATATGTCGAAAAAATCATTTAAGTTTCCATAAAATATATATTTTCTGAGTAGATCTAGCTATGTCTGTCTGTGGAAAGCAGGATAGGGCTCGAACTGAATAACTTAAGGGGACGAAATTTGGCACAAATATTTATCTTATATAAGGTTTGGTTGGTATTGAAAATAGGCAAAATCGGTTAATAAAACAAAAAAGTTATGGGCTAAATACTAGAAACACAGGGTGTCATTTCATACTTTCTTGCTGATATCTCTTAAACAAAAAACTTTGATGGCACGTACGTTATAAACTTGGAAACCAAAAATGATGACACGTACGTTATAAACTTGGAAACCAAAAATGGGCGTGGTCTGCCCACCTCACATATAGCTGAAATAAAAATGTGTTATCAAAAACGAATTATAGACCAAAAATTACAAAAAATCTCTACAAAATGTTGTATTATTTTTCATATGAAATTTTTTGATTAAGTTTTCTACATTCGCTTCGGGCAATTTTTTATTGGGTCATTTTGCTGGAAGCCCTCAGTAAATACTTATTTTACAGAGTAAAAAAAAACGGACCTATTATGGAAAGTAGGATAGAGAAAATAGTGTTTGTATACATTCCACATACGAACAGTAAGACTGATAAACGAAATTTTCCTATGATATATAGTGTGATCCAATAACCAATCGACAAACAAATGGATGAATTCTTTGGAACGAACGTGAATTAAATGAAATAAACGAGTAGTGGTAAACAAGTTCTCTAATTTCACCAGAACAGATGCCATTTTAATAACGATAGAAAGGTGAAAACCAAAACAAATTTAAACGATGCTCCAATGATTCAATAGGTTTATACTATCGCCAATAATCACTTTCAGTTCTCAGAGTTGTATTTCATTTTCGTTGGAATATAGAAAAAAGATCATATGGCGTAAAGTTTCTCTTGTACCTCACTCAAAACTCTGAGGCACTGGAATATTTATTTAGACCCATGAAAAATTTGTTTACACCAACGAACCTCACATATTATTCTTATGACCAAAATACTAAGAGCATCTAAAAATAAACATAAAGAAACATAAGCTATCGCTCCATTTATGCAACCCCATACAAATATTTTTTCAAGATCAAGGTTAAAAGTGTCCTTTAAATTTTACCTCATTTCTTAATTTCTAACAGTCTTGGTATGTTGTTTGATATCAATAAATTCTAACAATTACTATTATCTGCAGAAGATACAGAAAGGATGGGAAGTTTGACATAAAATAATTTAGAAATAAATACGAAAACCAGTGAAAAGAATTTCAAAAATGTCGTTAAACAAATTTTTTCAGCCTTCCCCCGTTTTTTTTTTTTTTTTTTATTGAACAAAAAAACATTTCAATAAATACAGATGAATTGTAAAATTTAGCCTCAGCAACAAAATAAAAACAATTAATTATTTACAAATTCTCAGAAAGTTAATGAAATTCGATAATAAATGAGATTGACTTTATCAAGCTGAAGAGCGAAAAATAAAGAGAGGGAGACGTAGAGAATTAATACTAAAATTACAACATCAATGTAGCTTTTAAATCAGAACCAATCAAAACCTTAATCTCTATAAAGTTCAATAACATGATCATTATTTTAAACAGCCAAACAAATATCAGACACAAAGTGAAATACAAGATGAAAAAAATAAATAAAATAAATCGATTTTGATCACATTTTTATATATTACGTCACTATTGTTTATACAGGGGCCATCAACGTCAAACCAAAAGAAACGCCAAAAAATCCCAATGTTTTAATGTTAAAAAAGTAAATTAAAAAGAAAAAAAAAATCATAGAAACGTGAACATAAGAGTGGTCGTTAACATTTTGCAGTTGTTTTTTTTTTTTTTTATCTAGCAGCTATTGGCTATTATTATTATTTTTTTAATAAAAAAACAAAAAAGCAAAAAAATATCATTGTATTTACATTACGTTACGTCGACATCGTCATTGGAACATTTAGCTAGATACTAAAACGATGAATAGAACAAATAATAGATACAAAAAGATAAATAATGACAACAACAAAAATATTATTTTGTGTTTTTGTTGTGAGATGTATACAAATCAAATATAAAATAGATAAAGAAACATCACTAAAGTCTGCAGCCAGCCACAAATTTTAAGAACTTTTTTCTTCTATTACCCACAAAATTGTTGCTAAATTAAATAAAAACCTATAAAACATGAAATAAAACAAGAAATAGTACGTTTTCTCAAGTAGTTTCAACAAACGCTTATAAAGAGACACTAGTGGACGTTTTAACGCTGATATATACCACATACAAACAAACAATTGAAGTATATAACACAAACTGATATTAATGCGGGTAAAAAAAAAAAATATATATATATATTCATTTATATTAATTGCAATCTGATACACATCAAGTACAAGTAGTTGGTGATGTGTGTGAGATAAGTATAAAATAAATATGGTTATTAAATAAAACAAAAGCAAAAAAATAAATAAATAAAATAAATTAACAAAAAGGAAGATAAGTGCCTGAGATTGCTGAGGAATATGGGCATGTGTTTGGTTATCTTTTTTTTTTTTTTTTTTGCTATAACAACAGTCAAGTCAGTTAAAACAGTTAAACAGCATCAAAGTCAATACTGCCATCTTCATCATTATCATTTTCGTTAACTAAATCAACAATTTTCAGAGATATGAGAATTATGTTTGACTTATAGAACGGCTAAGATAAACAAAGCATATTCAAGGTTTTTTTTTTATTTCATAACTATCCAAAGTTAGTTAATTTTATGAAATCTTATCATAAATTTTGTTTGTAAATTCCAATGCAGATTAGTTATGGCAGAAAGAGTTATTGAATAATAACTGCGGTAAATTTCCCAGTGGATTTTATTTGATTTTATAATAGTTGTATTTAAATTAAAATCAATGTTTTAAAAGGCAATGAGTTATTCAGCTTTTTCGCCATTAGATTCCCAGCTCAAATGCAATCTTCTTGAATCCCCTAAATTATCCAGCTGAACTACCGATTCTATCAGAATGACATTCAGAACATAATCACATTAAAATAACTCCTCAAGGAGTTTGTTGTTTACATAATTCCCAATGTCAGACCAAATTATCCCTCTCCAGCAGCACGTTTGGCCCAACAGCGCGATCTCTTACATGCTACAAACCCAGCTGATGAGCAAATTGAAGTACTAACGACAGAGATTGATAATCTCGTTAATGAACAACGTCGGTGTAAATGTTTAGATCACCTCAACCATTGCTCAATTGATTCTAAAAAGCTCTCTCTGGTCGACAATAAAAAGTCTATCTAGTAATAAACATAATAAAAACCCCGTAGCTATCGCGTTCAATAACACCGAACATACAGATGCCATGAAATGCGCAACTGAATTCTGCAGACAATTTATTAAACATCCCGTCTTGTAGAATCGGATCAAAACAGCCATAATCACAAGAACCAAGAATCTCACTCAAGATTCTGAGCCCATCTCCTTCACTCCCAGTGAAGTTGAGAACATTATCTCCAAAGTAAACCCCTCTAAAGCTCTTGGCCCGGATGGCTAATACTCAAGATATTCCAGTAGCATTGGAATATCTTACGCCACTTTTGGATCTCACCATTCACCAATTGGTGATTCCAGATACCTGGAAATCGCTAGGATGATTCCAATTCTAAAACCTAATAAACCCTCTACTCTTGAGGAATCTTACCGCTGTTTTCGCTCTTGTCACTTGTAGCCAAGGTTTTAGAATCTCTACTACTACATCAATGCGTATACGAAATTTGAAGATACCTTTAAAATTTGTTTAAAAAACATTTACTTAAGTCCAAATGTGAAGGCGACAAAAAAGGGAGAGACATATTATTTTCTGGCGAAATGAAAACTTATTTGTTTGGAAACGTCTTCCAAAGAAGTGTCCGCTGCCCGGTAGGAAAAAAAAATCTACGTTAAATTCACAAAGATGACTGTTTCAGAGTGAGATGAAAATATAAAGATTTGGGAATTCTTTTCATTGGATTGAAATGGTCCTATTTATCACATTGATAAATACAAAACAATGAGTACTGGGATATATTGGAAATTATTATGTTTCCATATGCCGAAGAGTAATGCCATTTACCTTAATCATTCAAGCAAGATAATGGTGCCAAATAAAGTTCTAGGTTAGTTAAGAATTCGTTCGCCCAGATCTAAATACTATAGATAACTTGTTAAATGATTCGGAGAAAGGTCTGTCGAAAGAAATTTTCAAAAATAGAGATGAATTATAGGGTAAAATATAAAAAACATGGTGCAAGACTCAATTGGAAACTTGCCAAAAATTGATGCCTAGTATGTCCAGATGAATGCAGAAAGTTGGCTAAAAAAATGATGGATGTACAGGATATTAGTCCATTCTTAACATTAAGTAATAATTTTTAATTAAAACGTAGGTAGTTTTTAATTTATATATATATTTCTTAAAAATGTATCTATTATTATGAGCATCAAAATTGCGTACATAGCAATGTAATTATGAAATTGCCGTATAATCTAATATAATTTATGACTTGTTTAGCTTTCTTTTTACTTTCTTAATTGATTAAAATAAGTATGAACTTATTGAAAACGTGTCTCTTTTCATCCTTAAATAAAGCGAACTTAGGTGTATCTATTATTTTGAGCAGTTGTGTAGCTAGACCAAAAAAAAAAAAAAAAAAATTAAATATTGCTTAAGACTTTTTTTCGATCTCACTCCTTACAATGAGTGCAGACATAATGTGTTGCCAACCAGACTGTTCCTGATAACATATCATCAGCCAGGTATCCCCAACCGTAAAATACTGAAGCAGTACACATCCTCATTGACTTCTGAACAAGGATCTAACCGAACATCAACCTGCAATTTCGAACAGAGAGAGGTCACTTTCTAGGCACTCTAGATCCATCTTGGGACAATCCGCTAATAAGCTAAACTTTAATCATTTAGTAATTAATCTTACTTATTCTGTTTTATAGGTATAAAATTGAATAATTTTTCATTTAAAATACATATTTTAACAATTTCATTTAATGTTTTTGGTTGTATGATAAAGAAAATCTTCATATATAAATTTTGGTATGTATTGACTAGATAGATGTCTACATAAATTCCCCACAATTAAGTGCGTAAAAAAACTGTTTTAGTTATCGTATATTGGATGTTTACATTTTAACAGACTAATTAAAAGCAATTACTAAACTTAATGATAAAGATGAGATACTAAAAAGAAATGACTCTGAAGACGACCAATTCTATTATACAGTCGGTATCATAAATAAGTAAACAAAGTAGTATCTTGAACTCAATTGGTTCTTTTTCAAGTTGTAGATAGAAGATATCAAAATTTTTTTTTTTTTTTTCTCTCGTTTATTTAGAAAAAATTTTTGAAGTTACACTATAAATAAACAAACAGTAATTTATATATCTTATTATTATACACTGTCCCAACGTCGGTCTCTCTAGTATATTAAATAATATGTTTACAATTTATTTTTTAAATATTAATTATAATTCATAATTTATACATTGTTTTCATAAATAATTTTTGGGTTTTGTAATGAAAAGATAGAAAAACATTACATTAGTAACGTAAAGATAAAACGTAAAGTTAAGTTGTAAAAGAGGGAACAGAGAATTATTTGGTAAGCCACCAATATTTTTTAATATTTATGTTTGGAAACATATTTCTGTCACCACTGTATACGTTAGTAGAAGATATCAAAAGTAACATATAAATATATAATGTATTGTTAGCAAAATAAACAGCAAGATTCAATTCAAGACATTACTACTTAGTAGGGAATCCAATTATTCGGGTTTTCATATTAATCGGTTTATTCGACAAATAATTATTCGAGGTTAAAAGTTGATCGGTTAATAACCGATTAATGACAAATTATTCGATTAACCGAATAGTCTCAGTAATACATATTAAACATATAAATAAGAATAATTATAATATTTAATCGATTGAAATAGTTATTTAGAATCTTAATGTAGAACACAGAGTTTATCTTATTAGTTTTTTCGGCCATTTGTATAAAAAAATTGCGCTTTTCGACCTAATACTACAAAATATTCTCCTAATTCAATAAACTCTTTTTATTTTCTGTGTGAGATTCATTTTCTGCCATAAAAGTAAAAAGTATTAATATTAATATTTTTAAGTACATTTGATGATGAACATTAAAATGTTTACTTATATAACTCTGAATTTACTTTACTTAAAACTATATTTCCGGAATTTCTATTGTTACAAGTTCATGTCGCATTTTATCAAATGAATTGTCTCAATAAAAAAGAATATCCAAAGTAATAAATAAGATCCTAAACTTGTAATCCAGAAGTAATACAAATTTGGATTATTTCGATGAATTTAACATAAACTTGTCATTAGACTTGTTCTCTTTTTTGATACCTATTCAGTGAGAAGGAAGTCATTACTCAGAAATACTAATTATTTCCTCAGCTATATATTTTGAATAAAATTCATCCTAATATATAGGAGAATTTTCCTACTGTATGATAAAAACCACAAAAATTAAACAAAAACTTTTTGGAAGTTTTTACCTTTTAACAGATTAAGGTTAATCTGGGAATTTATTTTACCTTGGTGTACCACTTTTTATCCTATTTTATAAATAGAAATGTATTTCCAAATCATTAAGCCCTTTCCGCCGGACTTAAGTATTGATTTTTTATACTTAAAGGAAGAAGTTTAAATATTTTAGAGCTAAACGTACATATAGCCTACATTATATTTCATGCGAATTATAGATTATTCAATCCAGAGACTTACTTTCTAAATTTTTCATATTTTTAGACATAATCTGCATAGAACGTCATCAAATTTTGGAGATTTATTGTACTTATGTATAAAATTTTCCATACATATTGACCATGTTTTCCGTCTTCATATATTTTTCTGTGAGTTTTAAATTTAGATCATAGTTTTCAGACTTCAGGAATAAGTTTCGATAAAAATTTTGGAGCATAAAGCATAGGATTTCAAAGCTAAATTATTATCTATTCTTTTTGTAGTGATTTTTAGGCGTTTGCGAGAGTAATTGCGGTCAATGCGTTCATTGTGTTTGAAGCATTTAACCATATTGAGAATAAAGTGGCCGTTTTATTAAAGATTATTGATATATTTCTATATGTTTCACCTTTTTCGTATTGTAGGATAGTTACTCTTAGTTATCCTTTACTTAGTTGTGCTCTGTTTGTCATCCTTTAGGTCGAAATTATGGTTAAATGAAAATTTTCTGATTTCATCAAATTTTCTAATATAATCGAAAAAGTGATTTCCTATTTCTCTCATAATGTAACAAATAACTATCACTGTTGCGCTAAAATCATTTTGCAACCATAAACTTCACTAGCTTTTAATAAAAAATTAAAGAAATTAAGCCAAAAGTTGATTGATTGATTACTTATTTTTGACTCGCCCTAAAACGACTTCCTTTCAACTTTCTGTAGAAAGAAACTTAAAATGGAATAATCAGGTATGTCACAGAACACAAATTCGTACGAAAGTGAAATTAAAATTATATTTAGCTTCTACAGAAAACGAAAAACGAAAAAAAAAATTCGTTTTCAATACACATAAAAATAGTAAAGTGGATTTGATATTTTCATCGCATTTAAATGTAAGAAACCTTTAAAATTTAATACAAACAATGGATATTACTTTTATTAATTTCATTTCCAAAAATTCCACATTAACCAGTTTTGTAAGAAATTTTAGCATTTTTTTTTTTTTAACTAACAGTAAATAGACAAAAAGCACATTTTTGTTAAGTGAACACACAAAATTTTTAAATTTAATTTAAAATATATTTTTTATGTTCTACTCTTCTTTTAAATACTTTACTTTCATTAATCAATTGGTTTTAATGCAGAAATACCAATTTTTTTCTAAAAAAAGAAAAAAAAAAACATTTTTAAATTTTGTCGAATTTATGAAAACGTATTTGAGCTGAAGGAGCAAAATGAAAACGTTACGCATTCGACTATATGAAAATTTTCACTTCCGAAAAATTTCTGTGACACCTGAATATTTGAAAAATTTGTCATCAATGTAAAAGAAAACAAATTGACTTCATCAAAAACATATAAATTTTTAAAAACGAACCGCAACATTTGCCTCTTTTTAAAGCGAAACAGAAATGATGAGTTTGTTTACTTATTTATGACACTGTACACTGTACACTGTACACTGCTATACGATTTGATGATATTAACAGCAAAAACATCAATATAGCATAATATTACGTTAGAAATAAGGTGGTAACATGCTGATTATTTTATTCAAACTTTTGTTACATGTGCTAAATAAAAAAAACAAAGCAACAAAGTTCATGTAGAAGTAACAAATTAACATTCCATTTAAGTTTTATTTTGTTATTTTCATTTTATACACAAAATATAAATATAAATATTTATTCCCAACTCATTGCATCCCTAGAACTAGAGTAAAATAAGATATAGTATATTTAGTTATTTGTAAAACTTAAAAGTAGATAGACATTAGTTTAGTTTTTTTAGCCAACCAACCAGCCACCCACTTTGAATTAGTTGAAAATACTATTTAGTTCAATAGTTTTGATGATGTCATTTTAGTTCGAGAATATATTTTACTTGTATCGTTTATTTGTAAAATGTAAAAGAACATTTAAGAAGAAAAAAAACTTCTTAACTTTTAAAGTTGAAAAAAAAAAATATTAGAAAGATAAAAAAATCCATATTCCAGAACACAAGATTAAAAGCTAAACTTTAGTTTTTTTCGTTTCGTTAATTAGTAGGGGGGTGTTTTAAACTATTTACATAGAAAATAGCTTTTACTGTAATATTATAAATTCACTCAAAATAACAGGAGATTAAGGAAATATGAAAGTATCTGGGAAGTTTGCGCAAAGCTGTCGACAAAATAATTTCTCCAATCCACTTAAAAGTCAGGAAATTAAATATTCCATTATTTTTAAGAATCCCCTAGAAATTCACTTTCCGATATCAATGATTTTGTGTAAAGCTCAACTGAATGAATGATGTTTAACTTTATACTTAATTTTTTATACCCACCATAAAAAGGATGGAAACTTGGAAACCAAAAATGGGCGTGGTCCGCTCACTTTACCGCCCACCTTCCATATAAGGTGAAACGTCAATGAAATTTTGTACAAATAGCTTAAGGATCAATGTAAACTCGGAAACAAAAAATTAGCGTGGTCCGCTCACTTTACCGCCCACCTCCCATATAAGGTGAAACGTCAACGAAATTTTGTACAAATAGCTTAAGGATCAATGTATACTCGGAAACAAAAAATGGTTCAAAATTTTAATCTGATAGAGTTTTTTGTGATACAGAAAAAAATCCTATGCTATTAAAAAAGTATTGCAAATCAAAATAATTCCAATCTTAAAAGAAAGAAATTTAATACCAGTTCATCAGTTTGGTTTCCATGAAATGCACGGAACATTAAAATTATAGCCTGTTTCTCTATGTCGAACGAAAATCAAAGCGAACGAAAGCAAGTCGAACGAAATCGAATCAATTTGGGTTTCTGTATTTCCTACGCTTTCGTTCGCATGGAGTTACGTATTTTCGTATTGTTTTTGTTTTATTTTACTTTCAGAGTAACTTTTTTTGGTAAAAATATTAAAAGTACTACCAAATTGTTTTAAGGTATATTCAACCAAGGAAATAAACAAACAAAATTAAAAAATAAAAACTTTTTTGATTTTTTTTAGAAATTTTTTTAAGACACAAAATCGCCATTTATGGATACCAAATACATGAAAATGAATAATAAACATGATTAAGGAACATTTGCAATGTCCTTGTGAGTATTATTCCTATTTTGCTTTAAAAAAATCAACCAGTCGAAAGCAAAATAGCAAGTGACTGATTTTGACATTTTTGTTCTTATCGTTCAAAATACAGAAACCCAATTTTATATGAAAACACTTACGTTTTCTTTCGACTTGTCGTTCGACTCAGTTTTCTTTCGCTTAGAAGGCGAAAGAAAGCTTTCGTTCGACATAGAGAAACAGGCTATTAGATGTTTTTTGACACCTTGTACCCATAAGTCGTATCTACGTGACCGATCATTTAGAGTGAAATATGATAACTTTGTGACAGGAGAATTTGACGTAAAAGCATGTGTCCCACAGCATAGTTTTCTGGGGCCTATATTTAATCCACACATCTAACTTGTCAACACGCGATGGACTGACAATTTCTACGTTTACTGATGATGAAGCAATATTGAGTTCACATGAAAACTACCTTAGACATGTGGAGACTTTGGAGAAAATTGGTGTATTCGAGTTAACGAGTTAAAAAGCAAACATGTTAGTTACACACTGAGCAGAAAAAACTGTCCACCCGTTAAACTCAATAATATTGTTGTTCCGCAGTCTGATTATATCACATACCTGGAATTCATTTGGATAGGACATGGTGCCGTTATATATAGAAACCAAGAAAGTTAATATGAAATTAAAAGCTTCCAGCCTTTATTGGTTAATAAATAGGCAGTCGAAAATCAGCCTTGACAATAAATTCACCCTGTATAAAATTGTATTAAAACCAATTTGGACATATGGCATCCAATTGTGAGAAATTACCAGCAATAGGAGTATTGATCTTATACAATAAAAAATTCTAAAAACAATGACGGGTGCACCATCGTACGTTGGGTGAACAGAACTCAAAACGAGGATTAATTAAAAAAATAAAGTGTGGATATTGCAATAAATTTGTATACCGGGTAATAGAAAACAAACTGAATTATCATAAGCTGTGAAATTTTTTGTTCTATAATTTTTAATAAATAATCTTATATGTAGTAACAAAACTTGAAATTATTAAAATTCCATATGGAATTTTTATCAGTTTTTGTAAAACGAAAGTTCTTTTTTAAACAGGTGGGTTAAAGTTCAGATAGTGGACTATATTCTAAAATAAAATTTATTCGGATATATGTTGAATAAATATTTTTAAGAATTTTATTATTTATTATATTTTATTATATTAAAATAAACCAGTTGAAATTATGCAAAAACCACAATATATTACACTACCTGATAAATCAAAGGAAGTTCAAAATGAAAATTTTAAACAACTATAGCCATTAAAAGTGTAATAAAAATATTTTTACTAAATTTCTCGTAAGTTTGGGTCTATTACTTGCCTGAAATATATGTTAAATGATATAAATCGCAATTTCTTGATTTTCTGCATTATTTTTCTGTTCACTATAAAAATTGCCTAAATTTTTTATATTTTCAATAATATTAATGCTGATATAAAACACATTTTTCTGTTTTTTCTTAAAACGACCTTATATAATGATAAGTATACTTTAATTTACAGTTTTATTTATTAATTTAAAGCTTTTATATCAAAAGTTACAACAAAAAGTCTAAATAAAGCCCATTTTCCCTGAAAAACAAAAATAGCCATAACAAATTAAAAAAATAAATAAAAAATGTCCAAGATGTTTTTATTTTAAATTGTAGTATTTTATGTATTTATTAATACAGCTTCCTCGAATTAATCCCCTTTTCGCTATAGTTCAACCCACTGTGTATCGTATATAAGAAACGACAACATTCATAAGGATTTAGATGTAACCCTTATAAAGGACGATTTGTGGAAATTCGAGCCAAAATATATATCAAATTTGTAGAGTCATCCAAACCCACTTGAAATACACCTAGCAAAAGCCCGAACATATTCAATCTTCGTGGAAATTATCTACCACCTCGATAATATGTCATCTATGCTGTCGTTAGAGAGTAATTACATTAAGCTTTTGTTTTAAGATTTATATACTTATTGTAAGGCCTAAAAGGCAGATACAATAAAATAACAGTTGTTAAATTTTTTATTAATTTATGCTCTTAAAAATTGGTTTTATGATATCAAAAAATATACCACATTTTCAAAAATATTTCTGATATAACCACATAAATTCACACAACTTTCACAATTTTTATAAACTTCAAAATTAACCTAATTAGAAAACTTTATATAAATTCAAAAATTAAACACAAAAAAATTCAATAATCTCAAAGGAAATACTAGAAATATTTGTTTATTTAACTAAGTATCTAATCAAATAACTTAATCGTACATACTAAATACATATGTATACGTCGTCGTTGTCATCTAATCAACTAAAAGTGATTGAGGTAAACCTTACAAATAACACAAAAAATACCTACATATAGTAAAAAAAAAACGTGCTAAGTGCTTTCAACCATATCGAGTATATAAATAGTTTATAGAAAGATTTTCATTTAATTTACATTTGACTCATTATTATTATTACTTGTTTTTTTTTTTTTTTTTTTGTTAGTGAAAAATCAAAATGAATAGAGTGTTAAATATTATACTAATCTACACACTTATTTAAAATGTACTGCTACAATTAACGAGCAAGTGTTAAGCTATTTACAGACTTCGACTTAACAACAAAATAATAGTTGCAATAAAAATAAATTTTATAAAAAAAATAATAAATAAAGAAAATAAATATTTGTATATAAAGATCAATAAATCTCAATAAATTAAAAATAAAAATAAATAAATTAAAAAGTTCTTAAAGCAACAAAAGCTGGAATATTGTGAAAATAGTATTGGGGTCGAAAATTTTCATTTAAAAATAATTTCTTCATGAATTTGTTGCTTCTAAGAAGATATTAAAAACAACATATTAAAAAAAGATCATGGAATGATTTTTCTAAGATTGATTTAGTTAAAAATTGCATCTAAAGCATAATTTATTTGTTAGCCGTTAATATATAATTGGAAATACCTGCTGATTAAGAGAAATTTCTTCAAATAAATCATTATTTTCTCAAGTTTATTGTTTTAAGTAAAAAATGGATTAATTTTCAAAAAATATATTTATTTTCTATTTTATTTAATGACGTCTTTTACACACGAATAAATTCAGTTTTAGTTGCTTAAAGAAATAGATGGTCGATAATTTAGAATTATGGTGGTTCAACCATAATGCACGATGTTAATTGTCAATTAATTAATCAACCAAACGTGCCCACAATCGGGAGAATTATGCGCAAAATTTCAACGAACCGGATCTGTTCGCTCTGCGGAAAACATTGATGTTATTCTCTATAGTGTGGCAGAAGAGCCGTCAACCTCGACTCGTCGTCGTGCCCAACAATTAAACATCATAACGTACTTCTTGTAGCCATAAATTGAAGATATAGACCTGGGCGATATGTGGTTCCTACAGGATGCTGCCACCTGCCACACAGCCAATGAAAGAATGGATATTTTACGCGAGAAATTCAATCGCCGTGTTATCTCACGTAATGGCGATGTTAATTGGCCACCGTGATCATGTGATTTGACACCGCTAGACTTCTTTCTTTGGGGATATTTAAAACAAAAAGTGTACGTCAATAACAATGAACAATTCAAAAACTAAAGGGTGAGATAGTTCCGCACATTATTGACATTGAACCTCAATTATTTCTCAGAGTCATTGAAAATATCGACCATCGGACAGAGGTATGTCACCGAAGCCGTGGCGACTATTTGGTCTATATTTTATTTCATACATAATAGTCGTAGATCCTTCTATTTTGGTTGAACCACCCTTTACGAATACATGATACTTAGGAGAAGTCCAACTCTAGGTGCTGTATATCAAACATTGTAAACTAATCACCTAAAATCACCTCTGAATTGCATTATCAATTGTATATTCTCAAAGAATTATCTGATATTCTACAAATAAATGTTGTTGTCTAATTCGAGGTAACATTAGACCCAAACGATAGCGAAGTGGCGATACATTGGCTTCAAATTGTTTAGTCAATTATATATTTTATAAGCATATAATGTGGTAGCAGAAGAGTGCACAATTTTAAGTTTAGAAGGGAGTTCCACGTACTCTTCAGAAGCGAAGCTATTGGGATTCAATAATTTTTCATTGCCGGGCAAATTTTTGTTTCTTATGTCATTTGAAATACTTCCACATATTCTTAAAACTTTTAATAAGATCATGAAAATCTCATACGTGCTTACCTGTATTATTTATTTCCTATAGTTTTCAAGTTATTAGCAATTTAAAATTTTTCCATTTTACAAAATTTTGATACAGTTTTTCAATATATATCCCAGAATTTTTATCAGATTTAATAAAATTATATATCGCATGCTAAAAACTTTAAGTCGTTATCTCTTCTGAGTCCATAAATAGACGAATTTGAAATTGAAATTGGAAAAATTATATTTTTTTTTTTTTTTCGAAAAAGTGTCTATACTCTTCTATACTAATTTTAGCATTAAAAACAATTCGAAACATCAAAAAGGACTATGTACAGAACTTCCCGAATTTTGATTTTAGCCAAATTTTCTAAAGTCCCAAAGGCTAGTTCTGTATTCAAAAGAGTTGCCAATGACTTTTTCCGAACTTGCAATAAATGTGGACTTGGACAAAATTGAAAAAAATGGAGATTTTTATTTTTTGGGAACGTCGGATTTCTTTTACAAAAAAAACTTACAGCTGTGTGCAATATTATAGTAGCGCCAAATGTAATATTTTTTCATTCAATAAAATTAAGATTTTTTATTGATTTCAAAAATGTATGTTCTTGGAATTTGTTATATTTTTTCCAAATTTTATAAAAAATAATTAAATCTCAAAATTGATTATCTTAATTCAGATAAAATACTTAAAATTAATGAGTACACTAGAAATTTGCTGTGCAAAAATAGTAGCAACGAAGAAAAATACATGTTTAAATAGATCTACGTTATTGAGATTTTCTTTTTTTTAGAATATTTTGGTTACACACATTAATATTTTCCAAAATAGCCCTTATAGGCTTTGACAGCGGTGCAAAGTCGTGGCATCGAGCCCTTGGACCTCTTTATGGGAATATTTTTCCTATCTAACCGCACTGGCGTCCAAAATTCCTGCACATTTCCCGGTTTCTTTTCGAAAACATCATCTATCACATCTCCCCAAAGATTTTCAATGGGAATCAGATATGGTGACTGAGCCGGTCACTCCAGAACATCGCTTTAATTTTCGGAAAACAATTTGTTTTGTCAATTTGCTCGTGTACTTAGGAACATTTTGAATTTTGAATAAGACAACATGACTATTCTTAATATTTCCACATGCATTGGACACTCTTTGTTAACTTTTATTCAAACTATTTACCCTGAGCCATGATATGATTAAGATCCCCAAAGATTTTCTCACTACCGTGCTTGACGGACTTCAGAACAAATTTTAAGTAATATTATTTGTTATATGGTCCCATCACATTTATTCTTGTCCCATGCATCCCATATGTACCAAAAAGAACTGCTTTGTACTCATCTGTGCAGAGAATGTTGCGCCATTTCGTATGGGACCCGTCGAAGTGAAGTATCGCGAAATTAAGGCGATTGTGCACCTGCCTGTAGTTGAGTAATGGGTCTTTTCCTTGACATCTTTCTTACAGGTTTTTAAATATTGTTAAATAACCCTGTAAAAAACTAAATGAGCTACAAAACTTGTTTTAAGCTACAGTAACTAGGCACAGGATTTTATTATGGATCAAAATATAGTATCTCCAAAACAAAAATTTTACTTTTGCTCTAAAAATTAAAAAAACTACGAACTTTATTTTTTTAACTACTCTGCCTAGCTGAACAAATTTTTAATTATATACAAAAAGATTGAAGTCGATGTCTTTTATTTTACCTTAACTACGCTACTTTAAAGTTTAATATGTTTAATAATACTGTTATGGACAAAAAAATACGGTCAAGTGCATTTGTTTGAAATTTTTTTGAGTTTTCGACAAAATTTTATGCAAAACAAGAAAACTGTTAACGCCAAATTATTGCGAATATATTGGGTTATAAACCTATACAACAATAATATCCTTTAACATTATCCCGAAAACGGTACATCGTCTCAAGCTCAAATAGTCCTTTTTCAGTGTGGATAAAAAAATAGGGTCAGCATAAACTTTGTTAAAATTTGTTAAATTTTTTTGAAAAATTTTTATGAAATTTCACTTTTTTTAAATCTCGATAACGATATTAAAAATAAAAAACTAAAAAAAGATGAGAATCATCGATGATTTCCAATTCCGATAACCATTCTTATGGGTAAAATCGAAGTTCCCAACAAAAGATAAGTGCCGAGATCGATCATTATAGTTAAATAACTTTATTTTTAATTAAAAGGCAGCAGTTATAGATAATTTAAATAAATTTAATCTAAAAAAAGTTCTCTGGGAACAGAAAATCACCAAAATTTTTTATGAATTCGTGGACTTTAAATGGCAATAAGTCGATTCGAAATTCGGTAGGAATTTAAATTTCTTCTGAGAAGATGAGAAGACTATTGGAGAAATCACAATTTATTCCAAATACATTACTGGAATGTCCCAGTCTTATAATACAGACCGGGAAAGGCCTCAAATAGTATCCTCAAGTACCCTAAAGTATAAAAATTGCGTATTATCTTCTAAAAAAGGGAGTATTTATTTTATAAAAGAATATAAATGTTAAATTTGGTAGCAAAACTTTTATATAAGTTCAAAAAATAAAGATTTGGAAACATTTAATACCTCCTGTACAATAAGGCATAATGGTTTTTACAATATATCGGAGATGGTTACTAACATTTAAAATTGTCAGGTCGATAGTTCAGCATCAGGGAACTTCCAAAGAAATAGTGTTTCCTCCAATTGTTTTATTATGTTCCCAGAAGAAATTTATGTTCCAAGTTAATTTTGAACCGACTTAATAGAATTAAAACTTCCAGACTTGGTAAAATTTTTTTGGTGATTTTACGTTTTCGAAGAACTCTTTTTACACTAAATCGTTTTTAATTGAACTTAAGTTCTACTATTTAATAGAAATAAAATTATTTAACTTAATGATCGATTTTACTCATATTTTTAAAGTGACAAATCTATAGATCCCTTCCGATGCGAATAGTTCTCGGAATTGAAGATCATCAATGATTCTCATCTTTTTTCAGTATTTCATTTTAAATATCGTTATCGAGATTTAAAAAAAGTGAAGTTTCATAAAAAATTTTCAAAAAAATTTTAAAAATTTTAACAAAATTTATGCTGACCCTATTTTTTTGTCCACACTGAAAAAGGACGATTTTTGCTTGAGACGATGTACCGTTTTTGGGATAATATTAAAGGAAATTATTTTTGTTTGGGTTTATAACCCAATATATTCGCAATGATTTGAGATTAAAAGTTTACATGTTTTGCATAAAATATTGTCGAAAACTCAAAAAATTTCAAATAAATATACTTGACCCTATTTTATTGTCCGTAACTGTGTGTGTAAATGCATCTTTCTGCATCTAATATACTACTTTATCCCTCTACTCTTTCAGCTCTAACTGCAAACTATACAAAAGTACCAACAGGACCCAAGTGTGCGGATGTTTCTCATTGCGGCAACCTGTGAAACATAATCTAATTCGAAAATAATTCGCCAGAAAATATTCTTAAAATGAGATACTTATAATAAGTTAGTTTGTAGCTAATAGGACCATTACGGAAAATTATTTATTTTTAATAATAAAATGGATGCTGGCTTTTTATCACTAGCTAAAGCACTTGCCCATTGTTAAAGAATAATCTGAGTTTGGAGCTGATATATATAGAGAATAATTCGAGATTGGAGCTCAAGTAAACGAAGAGCATGGTTATTTGCTTTCAATTGCTAAGCCAATTATTTTTTTCAAAAAAAATAAATAAATAGGTGCTTGCAGATTGAAGTTCTTTCTGCAACGAATTGTTACGGTGATTTTACCACACTTTTTTTCTTCGATTGGCTTTTGGAAAATTATTTTATGGATATTTTTATTTTTGTGAGTAGATTAAGTGGACCGATTATGGCCAATAGGCTAGGTTCTTAACAAATTAATGAATGAATAAATAAAAAATAAATAATATATTGAAAATTATTTAGTTAGATTTTTAACAAAAACATAAAATTTAATTAAAATTTTTGTAATTTTCAAATAATTTTGAATTTGCGAAAAAAAAACAAACAAGATTAATCAATAACATTAGATAGATTTTTTGGGTAATGAATGACCTTGTTTTAATTAAGTATTTACAATAACATTTAAAGTATATTAATTATTAAAAAAAAAAAATTAAACAAACTAAAATGAATTTCAAGATTTTCAATAAAATAATTTAATAATAAATTTTATAAAGAATTTAAGTTTGGAAAAAAATACATATATGAATAAAAAAATAACACTGACGTCATACTTAGAAAATTAATTCATTAAATTAATATTTTAATAATTTTATAATTAAAACATTATTAAATAAAATAAATAATAAAGAACAAAATACTGTTAAAGTGTTAAAAACATTTTATTACAAAAGCCTAAAACTATGCTTTATAATTATATTTAACAAAAAAATTATATATATGTATATAATTTACAACAAAAACACTTGAATGACAAATATTTGTCAAAAAAGGTTAACGGTATAATAAGAACGAGGTTGTTGTATTACACAGAGAGAGATATCAGAAAAAAAAGTATGATGATGATTAGAAAACATAATACCAAAAAGAAAAGAGTAAAACAAAGAGAAATTCATATAGTCATACAAAGAGCTGAAGAATGAGAGTATTAGAGAGTGTGTGTATAAGGAAAAAAGGGGGCGAAATATGGAGCCTTTATGTTTTTCAGTATTGCCAGCATCGTTTTGACTACTGTGTACCTAATTTCATGTTTAAAAAATTAGTTTATTAATAATTATACAAACAAATGCAAAAACTGAACCAAACATTAAAAAATAAATCAATAAATTCTGAATATCTTAAGTGTATTCTTTTTTAAAATTTCAGAACTTTTAAATAACAAAAACAGAAAAACAAAAATTACAAAAAAATAAATAAATATAAAAAAACCCAAAAATTTCATGAACATTTCTTCTAAAAAAAAAAAACTAAAAACAAATCTCTTACATCTGGCTACACTGGAAATGAATGACGTTATACCACATTAGAAAAATGTGTGTATTAAAATATATAATAAAACAAAAGAAAATGTAAAATGGGCAAAAAAGAAATCTTATAAGAAAATATAATATAAAAAAGGAAAAAAAAAAATCTTATAAGAAAAAATAATTTTTCTTTTAGGAATTTAAAAAAAAAAATAATAAAATAGCAAATAACGTAAAAAACACATTATAAACAAATCAAATGAGATGTATTTTATATAGCTACTAAAAAAATAAAATTGCAGAAAAAATTCCATACATTAAATTTTTTGCTTTTAGATTAGAGATTAACAAAAAAAAATAAATAAAATTCCTTTACAATAAGCTAAGAAAAATCAAAATTTTCTCTATTTCATAAAAATCGAACAATAAAAAATAGAAGAAATGGCAAGAAACGTAATAAAAAAAGAAAAAGCAAACAACAATCAATCACCACGAAAATTGTTAATAGGGAAAATGAAAAATTGGAAAATTTTCTTTTTATTGTTATTCCTGCACCGTTAAAAAGTTGGCTTTAAGGTTCTCCAATATAAAAATGTTACTATATTATTGGTTTATTGTTATTAAAACTGCTTTTGTTCTTCTTTCTTTTTCTTCTTGTTGTAGTTGTTGTTTGAGTTGATTAAAATTGCTTTTGATGATAATGATGTTTCCTATTATTGTTTTTTTCTTGTGTTGTTGATAGCAGAGCCAAAGCTATTTAGTTAGCAATAGCAAGAAGCAAGAGCATATGATATAGAATTTTTTTCTTTTCTTTTTTATGCAAGATTAAAGAAAAACACACGCACACACTATAAAACACACGGCCTTTTTTCTTGCTATATATGCATGTATTGGTATTTGATTAAATATTAGCAGCAGCAAAAAAAAAACAAGGCACAAAACACACACACAAAACTAAATTACAACACAGTGTTACAAAAAAAACTGAAACACAGGCCTGGCTGACTGGTTGTCGAAATGGCAGACAGTTTAGCACTAGCTTTTTTGGTATATTTATTCTTATTCTTTTTTCTACTTTTCTTTTCTTCTTTTCCTTTTAAAAAAAGGCTATGACGAAACTTTTGGCCTTTCCTTTTGTTTTACCAATAAAATGGGTTTTTTTCTTATGTGCTGCAAAAGTTATTTAGATAGACATTTTTCTCAAAAACACATCATGAAAAATCCTTTTTTTTTTTTTTTCTTCTTGTATCTTCTCTCTGTAATTTTTTATTTCTTTTTATATATAATTATTATGAAAATTTTCAATTTATCTATTTTTTATCCAACTTGTTAAAAAAAAAAAAATTATTGAATTTTTTCCTTATTTTTGCACTTTTCCTTTAAACTTACACTCAAACACACACACTCTCAAAAAACACCCGCACTTTAGCTCTATATATCTCTCTCTCTCTTACACACTGTAGAAAAATACACTCTCTTTTTTTTGTTTTACGTTTTCTTTACATATACTTTTCTCTCATTTGTTAAAAAAATCACTATTTTTCGTTTCTTTTTCTACTTTATGCTTATATTCACCTTTTTTCTTTCTTTATTCTTCTTTTCTTACTATATTACTACCACTACCACTACTTTTGCAATTTTTTTCTTCTTGGAAAAAATTTTTTCATCATTTGATGTTGGTTCATCTGCTAATTTTCATGATTTTAACACTTTTCGTAACATTTTTTGTTAATTTTTATGGGCATTTATTGTTGCTACAATTATTTAACAGATTTTCTTAATTTTAATTGATTTTATTCGTTGAAATTTTAATAAATTTTCTTTTTTACCTAAGAGCACACACACGAATACAGAAATTCTTTTTCGTCTATCTTCTAATGCGAGTGTTACCCAAAGGCCTCCGTCGAACAATGTTAACGGCGACAACCGCTTCTCTAAAAATTCTCCCCGGCGGTTAAAATTCAGTTGTGAGCCGGAGTAAAATCGAGCATCTGGTAATACTAAATACAAAAAGGTATATACAAATTTCTTATAAAATATTATGTACGATTACAGATAAAAAAAAGATATAGTTTATTAAATATTTTTTGAGTTTTCAAAACAATAAAAATTTTAGCTTAAATCATAGTGAATACAATGAATTATATTTTTAACTTCATCCCAGTTACGGAATATTGTCTCAGTGGGGACATTAAAATTCGTCAATGTTTTTTCGAAATTTTACTTTTTTCGATAACGACATTATTAATTCTAAACTGAAAAATAAGGATTTACTTGACATTGAGCAATTATTATACTTCGGGGAACAAAATTCTATTTGAAGCTTTTCTTCTAATTACGCTATGGTTTGTAATAGCGTAATTAGAAAAACAACAATTGCTTGTATTTTGTTAGTGTAAAACTACTACACATAATGTCAAAATGCTATGAACAGAAAATGAGAGAATTAAGGAGAGGAAGAGTAAAAAAAATTCAAAAAAAAATTTCATAGGAATACAAGAACAATTTGACAGATTGAACCAATAGCGTAACGTCGAGTCTATATTAGAGAAATTTCTATCAAGACAAACGTTAAATTTTTGTTTGAGTTGCAGATAATTTTTTATCTCTGTCAATTACTTTGAGTCTACATTAGAGAAATTTTTATCAAGACAAACGTCAAAATTTTATCAAGATAAAGATTTGTCTAATGTAGACTGAATTTGTCAGTATTATTGCAGTGTTAAAAGAAAATTGTCAACGCTCGAGCTCTGACAACGTTGTCTTGATAATGCTTGGTAAAAGATGCCATCTTGATTGTTGTTGGTACTTTTTATATGGTTTATTATGACATACGTTTTCCCCTATAATTGATAGAGATAAAAAATTATCTGCAACTCAAACAAAAATTTGACGTTTGTCTTGATACAAATTTCTCTAATGTAGACTCAAAGTTATAACAACAATCAAGATGGCGTCTTTTACTAAGCATTATCAAGACAAAGTTGTCAGAGCTCGACCGCTGACAATTTTCTTTTAACGCTGCAATAACACTGACAAATTCAGTCTACATTAGACAAATCTTTATCTTGATAAAATTTTGACGTTTGTCTTAATAAAAATTTGTCTAATGTAGACTCAAAGTAATTAATAGGTAAATACCATGGCACAAGTATTATAAGGTATATGCAAAACGGCAACAACAACAACGCAACTCTGTCAGTGGAACACAATGTCAAAAGCAACTGATTTTTGTTTGTAAACATTTTATTGTGCTTCTTACTTTATTATATTTTTTGTTCTGAAAATGTATATATATTTGAGAAAAATAAACAAAAAGTTGTGTATTTAACAACTTATATTCGTCTTTTTAGTGGCAATTTATATTTGTAATACAATTTTAATCATTAAACACTCCAAGTTACTTCGAATTATAAAAGCTCTCAAATGCGCATTGATATAAAATATTAATATGTTTGTATAAAACTTGTATGTTATGTTTTATTTCTTTTTGTTTTTTTTATAACATAAAACACACGAAATGTAACTAAAAATAGTTTTTAATAAAAACACAAATATATTTTAGTATTATAACAGAGGAATTGTATTACAAAATTTTTCAATTTTCTTGGAAACAAACAAATGTAAACAAATTTTGACAATATAGTCTGCTTTTAAACAACGAGCAAAAAATAATCAGCTGATCTTATAAGGTTACCTTATTTCAAATTATTATACCATGGTAAATACATATTACATTAAGTCTACACGAGAGTTTTTTATATCATAATATGCAACAGAGAGTGTCAAATTTGCTCTCTGAGAGAATTATCTCACGTATAGACTAATATATTACATACTGTCTCCACGTTGATATAATATGTAAGATAACGCTGGCAGAAGAGAGTAAACATTTTATTTATATTATGTTAAATCTTAAGCAAGGGGTAAATGTATTCTAATAAATCTCATAATATTTCATTATTTTCATTCAGTCACAGAGTAAACATGTACTTTTTATTTAAGAAATTCGAAATTTTTTAGCACAATAAAATAAAACCATTTTTCAAAAAAACATTGTTTTTAGTACTTTTAAAAATACATATTCACACACACAAACAAACTTTCGTATATGTGTATTTTTTTGAGAGAAAATCTTATAAGATAGTTGTGTAGAAAAATCTTATCACAACAGTCTCATAATATTTCTTATAATATTAATATTTTAGTCTACACGTGAGATAATACTCTCAGAGAGCGGATTTGACACTCTCTGTTATATATTATAGCCAAAATTATAATAGCGCGTAGTCAGCAGAAGTGTCTGCTGACATAATCAGCTGATAATTTAGAAAGTACTGTTTATTACGTGTGCCAAGATAGCGTCGATGAGTTACCGTCGAAAATGGGAATTCAAAAACCGGGAAGTCAAAAATACCCAATTTTGGAGATTTTTATGAAAGATCAGCGAAAATTTAAACAAAATAGGAATTCAAAAACCGGGAAGTCAAAAATATCCAATTTTGGGGAATTTTTAAAAAAATTTCCAATTTTGAACATAAATTTAAATTGTAAATTATTAAAAATATTAATTCTTCATGTAGGAATAATTCAGCAACACAATACTTGCAACAAAATGGATCTAAAATAAAGCTTCCTTTTAATAACCACAAATGGTTGCTAGTGTATATCACAGAAACTAAGGATTGGCACGGTATAAACGATATAGATTATGAAAGTAGACTAAATTTAGAACAAAATAAGACAATCGTGCAAAAAATCCTACGAGCCGTTCCAGAGAAAAATGGGTTCCACCAAAATGGCCCACAAAATCGTTGCTGGCCTATAACACAGAAACTAAGGATTGACACGGTATAAACGATATAGACTATGAAAATAGACAAATTTGGAACAAAATAAGATAATCGCGCAAAAAATCCTACGAGCCGTTCCAGAGAAAAATGGATTCTTCCAAAATGGCCCACAAAATCGTTGCTGGCCTATAACACAGAAAATAAGGATTGGCACGGTATAAACGATATAGATTATGAAAGTAGATTAAATTTAGAAGAAAATAAGACAATCGTGCAAAAAATCCTACGAGCCGTTCCAAAGAAAAATGGATTCCTCCAAAATGGCCCACAAAATCTTTGCTGCCTATAACACAGAAACTAAGGTATGGCACGGTATAAACGATATAGAATATGAAAGTAGACAAAATTAAGAATAAAATAAGACAATCGTGCAAAAAATCATACGAGCCGTTCCAGAGAAAAATGGGTTCCTCCAAAATGGCCCACAAAATCGTTGCTGGCCTATAACACAGAAACTAAGGTATGGCACGGTATAAACGATATAGAATATGAAAGTAGATTAGATTTAGAAGAAAATAAGATAATCGTGCAAAAATACTAGAGCCGTTCCAGAGAAAAATGGATTCCTCCAAAATGGCCCACAAAATCGTTGCTGGCCTATAACACAGAAACTAAGGTATGGCACGGTATAAACGATATAGAATATGAAAGTAGACAAAATTAAGAATAAAATAAGATAATCGTGCAAAAAATCATACGAGCTGTTCCAGAGAAAAATGGGTTCCTCCAAAATGGCCCACAAAATCGTTGCTGGCCTATAACACAGAAACTAAGGTATGGTACGGTATAAACGATATAGATTATGAAAGTAGACTGAATTTAGAACAAAATAAGACAATCGTGCAAAACATCCTACGAGCCGTTCCAGAGAAAAATGGGTTCCTCCAAAATGGCTCACAAAATCGTTGCTGGCCTATAACACAGAAACTAAGGATTGGCACGGTATGAACGATATAGATTATGAAAGTAGATTAGATTTAGAAGAAAATAAGATAATCGTGCAAAAATACTAGAGCCGTTCCAGAGAAAAATGGATTCCTCCAAAATGGCCCACAAAATCGTTGCTGGCCTATAACACAGAAACTAAGGATTGGAACGGTATAAACGATATAGATTATGAAAGTAGAATGAACTTAGAAGAAAATAGGGCAATCGTGCGAAAAATCCTACGAGCCGTTCCAGAGAAAAATGGGTTCCTCCAAAATGGCCCACAAAATCGTTGCTGGCCTATAACACAGAAACTAAGGATTGGCACGGTATAAACGATATAGATTATGAAAGTAGATTAAATTTAGAAGAAAATAAGACAATCGTGCAAAAAATCCTACGAGCCGTTCCAGAGAAAAATGAGTTCATCCAAAATGGCCCACAAAATCGTTGCTGGCCTATAACACAGAAACTAAGGATTGGCACGGTATAAACGATATAGATTATGAAAGTAGATTAAATTTAGAAGAAAATAAGACAATCGTGCAAAAAATCCTACGAGACGTTCAAAATGTTTATACCGTGCCAATCCTTAGTTTCTGTGTTATAGGCCAGCAACAATTTTGTGGGCCATTTTGAGGAACCCATTTTTCTCTGGAATGGCTCGTAGGATTTTTTGCACGATTGTCTTATTTTCTTCTAAATTTAATCTACTTTCATAATCTATATCGTTTATACCGTGCCAATCCTTAGTTTCTGTGTTATAGGCCAGTAACGATTTTGTGGGCCATTTTGGAGGAACCCATTTTTCTCTGGAACGGCTCGTAGGATTTTTTGCACGATTGTCTTATTTTGTTCTAAATTTTATCTACTTTCATATTCTGTATCGATTATACCGTGCCAATCCTTAGTTTCTGTGTTATAAGCCAGCAACAATTTTGTGAGCCATTTTGGATGAACCCATTTTTCTCTGGAACGGCTCGTAGGATTTTTTGCACGATTGTCTTATTTTGTTCTAAATTTTTTCTACTTTCATATTCTGTATCGTTTATACCGTGCCAATCCTTAGTTTCTGTGTTATAGGCCAGCAATGATTTTGTGGGCCATTTTGGATGAACCCATTTTTCTCTGGAACGGCTCGTAGGATTTTTTGCACGATTGTCTTATTTTGTTCTAAATTTTTTCTACTTTCATATTCTGTATCGTTTATACCGTGCCAATCCTTAGTTTCTGTGTTATAGGCCAGCAATGATTTTGTGGGCCATTTTGGATGAACCCATTTTTCTCTGGAACGGCTCGTAGGATTTTTTGCACGATTGTCTTATTATACCCTCCACCACCACTAGTGGTGAAAGAGGGTATACTAAGTTTGTCGTTCCGTGTGTAACACCTAGAAAGAATCGTTTAAGACCCCATAAAGTATATATATTCTTGGACCATATGAAATTCTGTGTCGATTAAGCAATGTCCGTCTGTCCGTCTGTTGAAAACATTCTCACGTCCAAACTAATTGAGCTATTCCAATGAAAATCACTCATGTTATTTGTTGTTCCTCGAAGAAGTTTCGGATTGCAAACCAGCCAAATCGGTTCAGTAGAAAAAAAGTTATATATCCAACCCCAAACCAAACTTTAACTGATAATATTTCAACATGCAAATAACGGATTTAAATAAAACTTAGCCAAAATGTCTACCTGTACTCACTTTAGATTACTGCCAAAAATTGGCTAAATCGGTTTAGTAGGAGAAAAGTTATAGGCATAAATATGAACAGTTTCTATGATTTCAACGTCATAAGTGTTTCTTAAACATCATGTTATAATTTGTATATGGAGTGCATATGTGTATGTTCGCCTCAGTATGAATGTTGATAAACACAAAGGCATACAACTATGTTGAGTTTGATGTTTGATCGTGGTCACCATCGAACACACCACGACATGGTACGTTCGCTACTTTTTAACAACATATGTTGATAAGTTTATTCATAGTAAAATAATAAAGTACTCGCACATCTACAAAAACAAAAATTGTTTGTATTTTGTTAGTGTAAAACTATTGCCCACAATGTCAGAATGCTTTGAACGGAAAAATGAGAGAACGAAAGAGAGCAAGAGAAAAAAACTCAAAAAATATTTTACATGTGAATACAAAAACAATTTGACAGTACCGCGAGGTTTGCCAATAAAAAAATTGTAAAACAGCTGGTCTTACGAGTATACTTTATTATTATACTATGAAGTTTATTAAACTAGTTACAAGCTGTGCACATCGGTAGAGAAAGACATGTAAATGTTTTATTAAAAGTTTGTCTGCTAACATGAAGATATAAATAAGTATAATGTTGATGGAATAAATTACATAAATATGAAATTGTTTTTGAAAATGTTTGGAGTTTTATTTAGCACATTGAAGAAAAAGTATTGATACATACATATTTCTTATTCATTATAGTTTTTTGTGCGTTTATAATTAATAACTTGTAAATGTGGTGATATTTTTTTAATTTTCATTGTAAAAATAAAACTGTAATATACTTAGTTATGTGAGAATTTTGTTTATCTCTTTTTAATTTATTTAAATAACTATCTTTAGAAAGCATTGCTAATTTTTATAATTTTCTTAAATATTAGTATTTATAAAAGTTTTCAAATATAATTTTTCAAAAATTTTGAGAGCGCCGTTGGGCAGAAATAATATAATTCAACAGTAAATGCTTAATTCATGACCGGTTAGGGTGATTTATATAAATGCAAATTACGAAGAGGGAAACTCTTATAGTTAGTTTATATTTGCATTAGTATACTTATTTAGTTTTTCCAACATCATCAGAGAAACAGCTCTCTAATCGAATCGTTAAATATAAATTTGAGGTAAGTGAAGATTTACAGAAATAATTGATCAATTTTATTATATTGATTAAAAGAATAAGTTTTAAATTCGGTAATATTAAAATGTTTCTGAATAATTATGGCCTATTTGGTGTATAAATCTGTTTTTACCAATCGGTCTTCAATTTTAACGCAAAATAAAATTTCAGTTTTTCGTTCTTTAAATCGAATTTGCACAGAAATATAAAAAAATTGGTGGAAAGTTGCATAAAAATAAAGAAAGTCATGTTTTTATTATTCGAGTGTGCTTAACCCATTTACGACTGCTGTTGCGTTTTCGCATCAGTAGCTTTAACATCGCCAAATTATTTAATTATGCAGTCGATGATGAATTTTTTCACAGCTATTATAAGATAATATGTTGTCTAAAAGATAAGAGAAAAAATCAATTTTTATATAAATACTCTGTCCAGAATTGAGTGTTAAAGCCAGGTGTATCAAATAAATGGTTGGTGTAGTGAAAAGGCGATATTTTCAGATCTGCTTTCGAAAATATGTTTTTATGTTATGGGTGTATTCCAAAGGTAAATAGGTTTAAATTTGAGCTAAAAATGGTACGATTTCTGAAATTCTCGAAGCATTATATTTCGGAATCAAAAATATGTAGGTGTCCAAATGTTTTTAATTTGTTATAACAGTCGCAAAAAAAAAAAAAAATCATGCTAAATTTCGTAGTTATCTTAACGGAATCGGGTAGTGGTCGGAAATAGGTTAAATAAACATTTTCTACATTTAAATGGTAATAATTGTATTTGTAACAAAACTAAAAATACAGATTCTTTACAAACACATACAAGGTATTAAAAAAAAACTAACAAAATAATTTATACAAATCAAACTACAAAAAAATCTGTAAAAAATCGGGTTTTTTGATAAGAACTCCAATTTTTGCGAAATATGCAAGAAATCACATATTTTAATTTCTCCTAGCCCTTAGATTTCTTATAGAATAAAATTTAATTTTCAATAAAAAAAAACATTTTTTTGTGAATATAGTATATACTAAAAACAAATTTTCGTTCGTTTCGCTCTGCCACTACTATTTAACTTTCTTACAAAATGCAATTTTTTTACTAAATGAAAAATATACTTTTATTTAAAATGAAATATTCTATTTTTTTACCAAGATAATCGACTTTTTGTAAGAAAAATAATAGTTTGTTAAAATATCTTATATACAATACAAAATCTTTATTAGAACAAGTTCATACTACACTATTATGGACGCCAAAAATTAATAAGTAAATTAGAAAAACATCACTTTCCGAAGAACTTTTCCTACATAAAAACTGATGAAAACACTATCTCAGTGGTGGAG
Organism: Protophormia terraenovae; assembly: GCA_951394005.1. Lineage (NCBI taxonomy): Eukaryota > Metazoa > Arthropoda > Insecta > Diptera > Calliphoridae > Protophormia > Protophormia terraenovae. The sequence continues at coordinate 88,975,243 of OX596074.1, forward strand.
GGTATATAAGATTCGGCATGGCCGAATATAGCATTCTAACTTGTTTTGTTCTAAATTTTGTTTACTTTCGTATTCTGTATCGTTTATACCGTGCCAATCCTTAGTTTCTGTGTTATAGGCCAGCAACAATTTTGTGGGCCATTTTGGAGGAACCCATTTTTCTCTGGAACGGCTCGTAAGATTTTTTGCACGATTGTCTTATTTTCTTCTAAATTTAATCTACTTTCATAATCTTTATCGTTTATACCGTACCAATTCTTAGTTTCTGTGTTATAGGCCAGCAACGATTTTGTGGGCTATTTTGGAGGAACCCATTTTTCTCTGGAACGGCTCGTAGGATTTTTTGCACGATTGTCTTATTTTCTTCTAAATTTAATCTACTTTCATAATCTATATCGTTTATACCGTGCCAATCCTTAGTTTCTGTGTTATAGGCCAGCAACGATTTTGTGGGCCATTTTGGAGGAATCCATTTTTCTCTGGAACGGCTCGTAGGATTTTTTGCACGATTGTCTTATTTTCTTCTAAATTTAATCTACTTTCATAATCTATATCGTTTATACCGTGCCAATCCTTAGTTTCTGTGATATACACTAGCAACCATTTGTGGTTATTAAAAGGAAGCTTTATTTTAGATCCATTTTGTTGCAAGTATTGTGTTGCTGAATTATTCCTACAGAAAGAATTAATATTTTTAATAATTTACAATTTAAATTTATGTTCAAAATTGGAAATTTTTTTAAAAATTCCCCAAAATTGAATATTTTTGACTTCCCGGTTTTTGAATTCCTATTTTGTTTAAATTTTCGCTGATTTTTCATAAAAATCCCCAAAATTGGGTATTTTTGACTTCCCGGTTTTTGAATTTCTATTTTCGACGCTAACTCATCGACGCTATCTTGGCACACGTCTGTTTATTATGGTGTTGATTACATTTGGTCAGCAGCAGTTTGCAGTGCTGATTCATTTAGCCCTGTTTCTAAATTCACTGCGCTAAATGCACAAGTAGAATAAAGCAAGATGGTGGTTGTAAATTTTTGCTGCGTACGCATAGTAAAATAATAAAGTACTCGCACATCTACAAAAACAAAAATTGTTTGTATTTTGTTAGTGTAAAACTACTGCCCACAATGTCAGAATGCTTTGAACGGAAAAATGAGAGAACGAAAGAGAGCAAGAGAAAAAACTCAAAAAATATTTTACATGTGAATACAAAAACAATTTGACAGTACCGCGAGGTTTGCCAATGAAAAAATTGTAAAACAGCTGGTCTTACGAGTATACTTTATTATTATACTATGCTGCGTACGCTTAAATGTAATTATATGGGAAGCAACATGTTATTCTGACAGTGAACAGCTGATAATTTTTTCTGATACTGTTGCTGACTACGCGCTAATGTAATTTGGGCTTATGATATAAAAAAATCATGTGTAGCCCCAGTGTTAGTATTATAAGAAATATTATGAGCATGATGGAATAAGTTTAACAAGGTGTATGCATAAAGGCAACAACTACAACAATGCAATAATAACAGCTATTTTTTGTTCGTTGGAAATAAGACTGAAACGTCAAACAAAAGAAACGAAAAGAACAAGTACAAATTGTATACAATGATTGTTGAAATTGAAAAATAATAAGAATGAATTGTATTTTATTGTTTCTTTGGGACAACAAGATATGTTACTTCTCCATTGTATACTTTCTTTTTATAAATAATGCAATAACACATTTTTTCTTTATTAATGTTACAAATTTCACCTCCGAAAATATTTGCTTTTGATTGTAAACAAACCAATACATGCAAGCGCAAAAAAAATTTGACATTTCAGTCTTACACTACAAAATCAAGCAAAAAATAATCAGCTGATTTTACAATTTCACCTTGTACTCATTTCACCATGATTATGAGACTGTTGTGATAACATTGAGTCTACACATGAGTTTTTTCTATCATAATATGCAACAGAGTGTCAAATTCGTTCTCAGAAGAGAGTAAACATTTTGTTTATATTATGTTAAATTTAAACAACGTATTCTAATAAATCTCATAATATTTCATTATTTTCGTTCAGTCACAGAGCAAACATGTACAGTGGGGCCTCGATTATCCGTGATTCGATTAATCGGCAACATCGATTATCCGGGAAGGTTAGGTTAGGTTAAATTGGCAGCCGCCTGAAGCGTGACTCACTTGCGTCCACCGTTTGGGTGTTACCGTTTGTCCATTTCGAGCCATAAGTCGTGGCTATTATCAGTAAGCCATCCTGTAGATTCAATAAAGGAGTGAATTTTATTCAGATCACTATACGCTAGACTAGTTTTGTCAGTTAAACTTCGATGGCCAAATAAATCATATCTCAAGTCCTCGAATGCAGGGCAATGGCAAAAGAGATGTTCAGTAGATTCCTCTTCCTCCTCATCATTGCAACTTCTACAAAAATCGTTGTATGGTAGCAATAGCCTTTGAGCATGCTTTTCAATGACCCAGTGGCCAGTGATCACCCCAATGAGGTTTCTAATGTGGATTCTGGGAAGTTTCAACAATTGTTTCGACCTCTGTCCGTCCATATTGGGCCAGATTTTCCTGGACTCAGAGCAAGTGGATTCACTTCTCCATCTTGCTATCGCTTTGTTGTAGAGATTGTGTGAGATTAGCTGCTTACATGTCGTAAGAGATGTATGTATAATCTCAGCCTGTAATACGCTACTGTAGCATGGAAGCTTGAAGGACAGCTTTAAGTTCAGCTGTTCTGAATAGATGCCACAACCGGCACTTTCACGTGTTTTTGAACCATCGGTAAAGATAGCAATGGTGTCATCCGGTATCAGGAGACCATTGTCATAGTAAGTTTCATCCGGTATTTCCACTTGAAAACTCGGGTCGAAAGTTGGTCCAGGTGTTACATAGTCAACTTCCTTATTCCAATAAACTATACCTAGGATTCTGGCATGTCCATAATGATAATTATACCACGCCTTATTGGCTTTTAATCTCACAGCCGTTTGTGCCGCTATTTGCTTCGCCAGGATGTCTGGTGGTAACCAGTTTTGTATTGTTAGGCCTGACGACACACTCGCATAGCCAGTATGCATTTTTGGGGTTTAAGCCCCAGTTTAGGCCAATTGCCTTTTTACAGCAGTAGAGAGCTGTTGCCGCTTTCGTGGTCCTTGATATTGTGTTCAAGTTCCAGTTCAGTTTGCTATCCAGTATAAGTCCAAGGTATTTGGCATTATCGGATAGTGACAGAGTGACACCATTTAGTTTTGGGGTTACAAATTTAGGAATCTTATATTTCCTCGTGAATAATACCAGTTCAGTTTTAGTTGGGTTTACACCCAGTCCACAACTGTGGCACCATTTGAGTAGGAGATCCAGTGCGGATTCCATTACTTCCGAAAGAAGTTTCGGATCTTTGCCTGTGGCAATTAATGCCACGTCATCAGCGTATGCAATTGTCTTGCAACACGTCTTTTCCATGGTCCAAAGTAGTGTGTTTATATTCAGATTCCAAAGTAGAGGAGACAAAACGCCCCCTTGAGGGGTACCACTCGTTGCTACATTGCGAATATTCGAGGCGCCCATATTCGATTCAATGCACCTCCGGACAAATGAAATTATCGTTCGATCTATCCCAAGTTGTAGCAAAGCTTCTATGACAGAGTCAGGTTTGACGTTATTAAAGGCTCCTTCAATATCCAGGAAGGCTACCATTGTAAATTCCTTATAATTCAATGATCTTTCTATATGGCTTACCAGTGAGTGCAGCGCAGTGTCAGTCGATATACCCTTCATGTAGGCATGCTGAGACGTTGATAGGGTGTTCGATCCTAAGGTTGACCTGATATGGGCATCTATAATTCTCTCTAAAGTTTTCAATAAGAAGGATGATAGACTTATAGGTCTGAAGTCCATTGCCTTTGTATGAGATGCCTTACCTCCCTTTGGGATGAAGACATATATGCTGTCCACATTTTTGGAACGTGTGATAGACGTAGACTGGCCTTGAATAATCAAGAGCCATGGCAATAGTATATCTATGTTCTCCTGGAGATCTGCTGGAATTATACCATCCGGACCCGGAGATTTAAAGGGATGGAAGCTTTTAACTGCCCATCTTAAGCGGTGTTCTGTTATGGGTATATGTGAAATATCCTGAAGGACATCTGTCCGATCTTCTCCTGGCTGTGAGAATAGTTCCTGGCAGCCGGGGAAGTGTGTTTCCATTAGTTCCTCTAGGGTGTCTAAACTGGAGGTTGTCCAAGTTCCATTGGCTTTCTGAATATACGATGGTATTGTCGGACTTGAGGACAGGATCTTGCGTAGTCGACTTGTTTCCGAAGAATTTTCTACACTACTGCAGAATTTTCTCCAGGATAGTCTTTTGGCCTTCCTGATCAAATTTTTGAAGCTATTTAGTGAGGATTTGTAAGTAATCCAACTTCCACTACGTTTAGCTTCATTGAATAGCTTTCTGCATTCTTTGCGTTTCTCCGCAATTTCGGCATTCCACCATGTAGGCTTAGCTTTGCCCATCCTGAACGTTCTCTTACAGGATTTTTCTGTAGCTTCAGCTAAGACATTAGACAATTGCTCCACCGTGGAGTCTAATAGGGACTTATCGTCAATAGTAGCTGGACATACAGGTAACTTATCACACAATATTCCTGCATAGATCGACCAGTTGGTCTTTCTTCTGTTCATAAAAGAATCTGAAGGGCCTACTTCAAAAGAAATTTCGAAGTCGATATATATGTGATCCGAAAAGGAGCAGTCCATCGACACACTCCAATTCCTGATCAAGTTCGAAAATCTGTCGCTAATAAGTGTAACATCAAGAACTTCCCTTTTGTTAGTAACAATAAAGGTGGGTTCATTACCCCTATTAACTACTGTTAGTTTATTATCCACAATAAAGTTGAATAGTGACTCACCCCTTTGGTTGATGTCTGAGCTGCCCCAGATGGTATGATGTGCATTAGCATCTGCGCATATTATGAGAGGGATATTCCTTCTATTGGCACAGGATATCGCCTTCTTTATCGTGGAGTTCGGTGGGTTTTCTCCCTGGTCGTGTGCCATATAGCAACTTATGAGCCATACTACTCGCTTTTTGCTTTCGACAGCGATTGTACATGTGTCCTTATCGCTAAAATCAGATAGAATAAAAGCTTTAAGGATATTTTTGACCATAATGCAAGCTCTGGTCTTACCTGGTCCGACAGCATATAAAATGCGATAGCCGTCCTTATGTAATCCGCAAACCTGGTCTTTATACAACCATGGTTCTTGGATGAAAATGAGGTCCTCCGTGCCTGAAGCTAAGCGGAGGAGGAGGGCAGCTGACGCCGCTTTGGAGTGATGAAGGTTGATTTTGATCGCCTTCATCAAAGTTCATCGCTATGGACGACTGTGACGTTGGCGTCCTCTGGATCGTCGTCCGATTCCAGAAGGACGCCCTCATCATCTGCCATATCCATCTTGCCAAAGAGTTCGCCCACATATCCAGTGACGATTGTGCGTCTTCGTTGGCAGATGAGTAGGCAGTTTCGTTGTCCAAGCTCATCTGATCCACATTCTCCGGAGCTTGAGGCGTCTCTTTGTCATCACCTTTGTAGACTCGGAGGAAGATAGTTCCAAAACCATAGAACACCTTCCCCTGCGTCTTCCTAAGTGATGGCACCGAGTCACTGTTTAGTATAACAGTGGCCTTTCTGGAACCTTCTACAGCTTCAGTGACCTTAACTACTTTCCAGTCTTGTGTGGGTAGTTGAGGGTTACTGACCTGGAGAATTTCCAGAATCTCCTTTGGGTTGGATGGCACAGCGGGGATCTTAGCAATAGATCTTGGCCTCTGTGGAACTTCGGCAAGAGGTATTGCTTCGATCTTCGCGCCCTGCCAAACTTCCCAGAGGGATTCAATGGCAGACTTGTACAGCAACGCTGAACGTTCATCTACACAAGCTATTAATTTGATGTGACCTTGATACCAGCCTACATCTTCACATTGGGGCGGTGGTCCAGGGTGTTCCCGGACAAATTTTAAGAACGCCTTACTAAGAGCCATGACGACCAACATCCAGTTGCCTGATGAGATGGTGCCATCGCTTGAGTTGCGGTCTATGATCGCCCATATGAGGTGGTCTTTGGCCACTTCCTTGTACGACCTAGTTTGAGGCCGTGCAGGCATGTTCTTGAAGCGCTTGGACCCCCTGGGAGTGGGTCTTCCTCGGACCGCTGCCGTTTAGGCGCTACTTCTGATGGCATCCGTTTAGGTTTGCCATCTTCCGTAGGAGGAGAGACTCGTTGTAAACCCTCGAGGTGGGTTCTGGCCCATTGGAGAGAGCTTTGATCCTGCTCCGTGAGCTCATCAACCGGCTTTGCACCGAGTCGATTTACGATATTGTAGGCGGAACGCCTAGTAGTGAATGCCCGTTTGGAGGGATTTTTGTGCCTGGGGGGCTCAGTATTAGAGGTCGTTGAGGCCGAGGAAGGTGCTACGATGGACATCGAATCGTTCTTCGCCTGTCCATCGTTCACAATTTTTGGCACTGAGGTTGATGGTTTAGCGTTTGACTGAATCAAGGCCGCTTTACCATCACCTGGAACAGGAGTTTTTATGGAATTTGATTCCATCCGGACCTGGGGAGCCTTAGAGGTACCTGGTTTCGACGAACCACATTGTACCAAGCTCATACGATCGCCTGAAGGCTTGATCATTTTTGATTGTTTCGCACTAGTAACATATCGACTAGTAGAGCCCGGCGAAACTCTACTAGAAGAGGCCTGAAAGAAAATTTTGTAATTGTTTTCTTTTTTTCCATCCATTTAATTTTTTTTTTTTGCATCGACTAACCGTGATTACCTCTATTATCCGCGATCGTAAACATAATTTTTATCGATTGCTTTTGAACAATCAAACACAATGTGAATAAAACGAAAAAGGGGAATTCCCCCGTTGGAATAAGATGTGTTGGAGCAAGATAAAATCTATGTTTATCGCATTTATGAAAAGCTAGTTAACAAAAATATGAATTTGAAAAAGTAGAAACAAACATTACATGATTTTTTGTAAGAAACTACGTAAAACGAAATCCTTATGTACTCTTCACAGTTTTTTTTTTCCAAAATTATAATTTTTTCCTTATATTATTTAAACATTTATATTAAATCCTTGAATAACTGAATTATATAAATAAAAAATGTTTAAAAATACTACTAAAATACTATTTTTACTCAATTAACCGGGAAAATTGATTATCCGCAATGCTTCCGGTCCCGACCATTACGGATAATCGAGGTCTCGCTGTACTTTTTATGTAATAAATTCGAATTTTTTTAGAACAATTTTAATGAAAATATGTTTTTGAATGTAGAATAACCATTAAATCTGCCTTTTAAGCCTTACAATAAGTGTATAAATCTTAAATCTAAAACTAAATCTAATTACTCTCTATCGAGAGCAAAGATGACATAAATTGACCTTCCTATTAGCGGGGTGGTAGATCATTTCTGCGAAGCCTTGAATGTGTTCGGGCTTCTGCTAGTTGTCTTGCAAGTGAGTTTGGATGACTATGCAATTTTGCTATATATTTTGCCTTAAATTTGCTGAACTCGTCCCTGACAAGGGGTACATCTAAATCTTTATGGCTGTTCTCGTTTCTTATATACCATGGTGCACCCGTCATGGTTCTAAGAATTTTTGATTGGGCCCTCTGTATAAGATCAATACTCGTATTGCTGGCCGTTCCCTACAATTGGATGCCATATGTCCAAATTGGTTTTAAAACGGTTTTATACAGGATGACTTTATTGTCAAGGCTGAGTTTCGATTGCCTATTTATTAACCAATGAAGGTTGGAAGCTTTTAATTTCATACTAACTCTCTTGGTTTCTGTCTGACGGCGCCATGTAAGTCGCCTATCCAAATGAATACCAAGGTATGTGACATAATCAGACTGGGGAATGACAATATTATTGAGTTTAACGGGTGGGCAGTTTCCTCTCCTCAACGAGAAAGTAACATGTTTGCTTTTTAACTCGTTCACTCTTATGCGCCAATTTTTTAACCAAGTCTCCACATGTCTAAGATAAGTATCTAGTTTATTAGAAGCTGCATGTGGGTTTTCATGTGAACTCAATATTGCTGTGTCATCAGCAAACGTAGAAATTGTCAGTTCATCGCATGTTGGCAAGTCAGATGTGTAGATTAAATACAGAATAGGCCCTAGAACACTACCCTGTGGGACACCTGCTTTTACTTCAAATTCCCCTGTCACAAAGTTGTCATACTTCACTCTAAATGATCAGTCACATAGATATGACTCAATCAGTTTATGGGTATAAGGTGGCAAAGAACATCTTATTTTATATATTAAACTTGATGCCATACTTTGTCGAAAGCTTGTGCTACATCCAAGAAGATGGCAGAGCAATATTTCTTTAATTTAAAAGATTTTCTAATCTCTCCAGTCAGACGATTAACTTGTTCAATTGTTCCATGCTTTTCACGGAAACCAAACTGATGAACTGGGATTATATTTCTATCATTTAAGATTGGCATGATTTTCATTTGCAATACTTTTTCAAAAAGCTTTGACAAACAAGAAAGGAGACTAATAGGTGTGTAGGATGATGGTACAGTTAAATCCTTTCCTGGCTTTGGTATCATTATAATTTGAGAAGTTTTCCAAATCTTCGGAAATACACCTAGTTTTAAGATCGCATTAAACAGTATAGACAGCACTATTATTGCCACGTACGGAAGGTTTTTAATCATGGATGGTGTTATTAGATCATATCCATGTGATTTTTTTTTGATTCATATTTTCTTTGACAATTGTATTTATATCTTCGGGGCTAATAGAAATCATGTCATCATCAATTAATGCAATATCATTTGTCTCTCCCAAAACTAAATCATTGGTTGGGGGATTTGGTTGAAAGACTGTACTTAGATGATGTGCAAATAAGTTGGCCTTCTCTTCTGCCTACGAGCCCAGGTACCATCAGCTTTCCTTAAAGGACTTTGTGCCTCTACCGGTGGCTTAATACTTTTAGCTGCCCTCCATAGGGAGAAGTTAGTGAATTTATTATTCGTCAAACTTTCAATGTAACTCTTGTCTCGGCGATCCTCTTCTATTTGAAGGGCTCTCTTAGTTTTTTGCTTGCAACGGACAGCCTCAGCTTTGCAGCTGGTGATCTAGTTTGTTGCCATTCTCTTCTAAGTTTTCTATTTTCAAAAAGCAGTTTTTCAATATCCGAATTGGAAATAGGCATATAGCTTTTCTTATAAACTGGAATCTTAGAATGTTCCAAAGCAGAAGCAATTAACGACGTGAAGTCGTTTGCAAATTCGTTTATATCTTCCTCACACTCTAGATAAGGCTCAGTGTGGATATGACTGCTGCCGTATTTTCTATATTTCAACCAATTCGTCCTATAAAATGTATTTGTAGGGTATTTAGGTATATTCATCGCTCCATAATACGTAACTATTATTGGAGAGTGGTCAGAAGATAAATCATATGATACTTCAGTAGTAACAGAATTTCGATTAATATTCTTAGATATGGCAAAATCTATAAGATCAGGAATTTTTTCTAGGATCAGCAGGCCAGTACGTTGGTTGCCATGGCGACACGAAATCCATGCCATTTTTGCGATCAACTAGAACCTTGTATAGCTGTCTACCACTGGGATTCATTAACCTGGAACCCCAGTAAGTGTGCTTAGCATTATAATCACCACATGCCAGAAAACAATCTCCTAGCGTGCTAAAGAATTCTTCAAATTTTTAAGTTCAATTTATTCGTGGGGGGCAATGTCAAATTACCAGAAAAACATTCAAGATGAATAAATGCCTGCAAATAATCTTTTGAGAATTCATCTAGTGCATAATGTTTTATTCGTCTTCTGATTATTATATCGGTACCACCATGTGTTTTATCGTCCGGATGATTTGTGCAATGAAATGTGTAACCTGAAATATAAAAATTATATCTATTGGTGAGATGAGTCTCTGAGACCAGCAACACATCAATATTTTGTTTCTGCATGAAGTGAGATATCTCAGATTTATGTTGGTTTAGACCATTTGCATTCCAGAAGCATATTCGCAAATAACTCATTTTCTCGTTAAGAGGATTTGAATCATTTGGTTCTGCGCTCTTAAAAGTTCTTGTATTGTGTTTTGCATGGACGACATAAAATTTGTCATATTTTGATTAAGAGAGGTTATTGTCTGCGTAAGAGATTGCATAAAAGTTTCTAACCCTCCCGAATTTTGGGGTATGTTAGGTTGTTTAAAACTTGTTTTTAAAACGCTGGCATATGAGCCATTATTAGGTATAAATGAACTTGCTTGATCTTTTAGTAAATTTGGCTGGGGGATCTTATCTCTATTAAAAATATTTACTACTACTACTATTATTTGATAGCCCAACTCTTCTAGGGCCTCCTTGATTTCATTTGGCTCCACACTGGACTCTATACCTTTAATTACCACTATCAACCCTTTACTACTTTTCAATTGATAAGTGTAGACATTTTTCTTACATTCATTTAGGTAATGAGAGATTTTCCTGTAACAATCCTCAGTGTATATAACGATTTTCGTCTCTTGCACACCGCCTTTTCTAATGAGAACAATATGAAAATTATCTTTTCCGATAAGATCAATTAATGTTTTTACTAATTTGTTGGAGTTTGGCTCGCGAAGATATATTGGCGGTGGCTTTGATGGTTTTTGAATAGTACCATCTTCTTTTTCTTGATGATTGTTCACATCATCACTCAAGAGGGCAAAACGGTTGCTAGTCAAGGGGTTATCATTTACTTTTTGTTTCTTTTCAGAAGTCACCCCCTTTTGGGGACTTAAATTTCTCTTATTAATATTTAGATACCTAAGCATACCAGTTGGAACTAATGGTTTAGATATACTTATCTTATTTCCTTGTTTTGGAATAGCTCCTTTCTGCGAACCATCTTTGCCTTTTAAGGAATTGCTAGTGTTAATGACACTTAAACTCTCACTAGACATTGTTGTTAGTGGATTACAAGTTTGTGTATTAACAGTAGAAAGCTGTGTTGTTACTAAAGCTGGAGTTTTAAAATAATTATAACAGGTTATTATAACACTTTTATATCCCAATTTTTTTTTTCTTTTGTTTATTTGTTTACACAATTTGTTTATTTGTTTTTTTTTTCTTTAAATTTTTAATGCAATATATGCTGCACTAGCAAAATAATATTTATAGCGTCCAATCGCTTATTGTTTTAAATAAACTTTTCACTATTACACGATTAATTAAAAACAAATCGCGGAGCTAACAAAAAATACGTCTGTTTGTCATGAGAACTAAACAGAGAATTGTTTTTAAGTACTTTTCAAAATATATTTTTTGACAGTAAATCTTATAAGATAGTTCCCTGCAAACATTTTCTATTGCGGAAGTGGCTAAGAAGAGTCCTCCAGAAGTTGAAACTCATCGCCAAAACAATTGCCTCGTGGAAATGTCTTCCAGACGACTCGAAGAAGGCACTTCTGGAAGTGTCGAAAAAGACTCTTCTGTACGCCACCCTGAAGATGATGAAAGAAGTGTCGTCCTAGTCTCTTCTAGAAGATGATTTTTAATTTTTTTTATTTCTGTATTTATAATTAAAATTAAAGTTTTTTTATATTTCATAATTATCTTTATTTCACAACTATCTATAGATATGTATATAACATTACAAAAGAGCACACATAAACATTAATTTTACATTTAATAATAAAATCTTCATGAGAAACTTCTGGTGAAATCCGTTTTTGTTTTTGTAAATTTCTTACACTCCTCTGACAATCATCTGGAAGTAACTAAGAAGTGGCATCTGGACGATTAATGCGCAATAGCAATGTATTTTCTTTTCGTATTTTTCGAACAATCTTCCGACAATCATCTAGAAGTCACTAAGAAGTGACGTCTGGAAGATTAGCAACAAATTTATCTTCCAAATGTTTGAAGGGTTGTGTAGAAAAATCACAACAGTCTCATAATATTTCTCATACTTATATTTTAGTCTACACGTGAGATAATTCTCTTAGAGAGCGAATTTGACACTATGTTACATATTATGATATAAAAAACTGAAGTGTAGACCCAATGTAGGATTTTTCTACATAACTAGTCGTCTTCACCTAACATAAAATATTTAACATTAACAATAACATCATGTTAACGATAAATTTAATAAAATATTTAACATTAACACTAACATCATGTTACTGATAAATGTGGATCGTTCAATTTGATGTTAATATAAATTTTTTCGATGTTTAAACATGGTTCTTTTAACATTTGCTTTAACAACCGTATTTAAACATCGAAAAAATTAACATTAACATCAAATTGAACGATCCACATTTATCAGTAACATGATGTTAGTGTTAATGTTAAATATTTTATGTTACGTGAAGACGACTTGTAACTATCATAGCGTAATTACTTTGAGCCTACATTAGACAAATTTTTATCAAGACAAACGTCAAAATTTTATCAAGATAAAGATTTGTCTAACGTCGAGTCTATATTAGAGAAATTTGTATCAAGACAAACGTCAAATTTTTGTTTGAGTTGCAGATAATTTTTTATCTCTGTCAATTATAGGGGAAAACGTATGTCATAACAAGCCATGCAAAAAGTACCAACAACAATCAAGATGGCGTCTTTTACTAAGCATTATCAAGACAAAGTTGTCAGAGCTCGAGCGCTGACAATTTTCTTTTAACGCTGCAATAACACTGACAAATTCAGTCTACATTAGACAAATCTTTATCTTGATAAAATTTTGACGTTTGTCTTGATAAAAATTTGTCTAATGTAGACTCAAAGTAATGTAGACTCAATTTGTCAGTATTATTGCAGCATTAAAAGAAATTTGTCAGCGCTCGAGTTCTGACAACGTTGTCTTGATAATGCTTAGTAAAAGACGCCATCTTGATTGTTGTTGGTACTTTTTGCATTGTTTATTATGACATACGTTTTCTCCTATAATTGACAGCGATAAAAAATTATTTGCAAATCAAACAAAAATTTGACGTTTGTCTTGATACAAATTTTTCTAATATAGACTCAACGTTAGAAAGTGCTCGCACATCTACAAAAACAAAAATTGCTTGTATTTTGTTAGTGTAAAACTACTGCACATAATGTCAAAATGCTATGAACAGAATCAAAATGCTATGAACAGAAAATGAGAGAATGAAGAGAGGAAAGGTAAAAAAAATTTGCATAGGAATACAAAAATAATTTGACAGTTCCGCGAGGTATGTCAACGAAAAACTTGTAAAACAGCTGTTCTTACGAGTATCATAGTATAATTATAAAGCAGTGATGCGCACACACACTGCTATACATTTGCGCTTGTGTGTGTGAAGCAGCAAACAAATTTACTCGATTTGCATTGACATTAATGAGAGAGCAGCAGTCGAACGAAGTAATTTATAGTGTTCATGTGAAGCAGCGTTGCGTAAGCAGCATTTGTAGTCTAAACTCGCGAGTCAGGAAATTTGCAAATTGCGCATCTCTGTTATAAAGTATACTCGTAAGAACAGCTGTTTTACAATTTTTTTATTGACATACCTCAAATTGTTTTTGTTTTATATGCAAAATTTTTTCAATTTTTGTTTTTTCAATTTTTTTTTTCAAAATACAAGCAATTGTTGTTTTTGTAGATGTGCGAGCACTTTCTAATTACGCTATTATAACTATCTTATAAGATTTACTGTGAAAAAAAAAAAATACACATATACGAAGGTTTGTTTGTGTGTGAATGTGTATTTTGAAAAGTACTTGAAAACAATATTGTTTTGTAAAATTGTTTTATTTTAACGGTTATTCTACGTTCAAAAACATATTTTCATTAAAATTGTGCTAAAAAATTTCGAATTTCTTAAATAAAAAGTACATATTTACTCTGTGACTGAGTGAAAATAATGAAATATTATGAGATTTTTTAGAATACGTTTCCCCTTGTTTAAGATTTAACATAATATACATAGTATAATAATAAAGTACTCGCATATCTACAAAAACAAAAATTGCTTGTATTTTGTTAGTGTAAAACTACTACCCACAATGTCAAAATGCTTTGAACGAAAAAATGAGAGAACGAAAGAGAGCAAGAGAAAAAACTCAAAAAAAATTTTACATGTGAATACAAAAACAATTTGACAGTACCGCGAGGTTTGCCAATGAAAAAATTGTAAAACAGCTGGGTTTACGAGTATACTTTATTATTATACTATGATAATATAAACAAAATGTTTACTTTCTTCTGAGAGCGAATTTGACACTCTCTGTTACTTTGAGTCTACATTAGACAAATTTTTATCAAGACAAGCGTCAAAATTTTATCATGATAAAGATTTGTCTAATCTAGACTGAATTTATCAGTATTATTGCAGCGTTAAAAGAAAATTGTCAGCGCTCGAGCTTTGACAACTTTAACTTGATAATGCTTGGTAAAAGACGCCATATTGATTGTTGTTGGTACTTTTTGTATGGTTTATTAAAACCATAGTATAATAATAAAGTACTCGCACATCTACAAAAACAACAATTGCTTGTATTTTGTTAGTGTAAAACTACTGCCCACAATGTCAAAATGCTTTGTACGGAAAAATGAGAGAATGAAGGAGAGCAAGAGTAAAAACACTCGAAAAAAATTTTACATATGAATACAAAAACAATTTGACAGTACCGCGAGGTTTGCCAATGAAGCTGTTCTTACGAGTATACTTTATAATTATACTATGATTAAAACATACGTTTTCCCCTATAATTGACAGAGATCAGAAATTATCTGCAACTCAAACAAAAATTTGACGTTTGTCTTGATACAAATTTCTCTAATATAGACTCGACGTTACATACTATGATAGAAAAAACTCATGTGTAGACCCAATGTTACGTTTATACACACCATTTACTCGCAATTAAAAATATTGCGATATGAAAATTTTGCTGTATAAATAGTGAGTTAGTATTATATATGTAAGTTAGTAACTCATGAAAAATAATCGTGATTAGTGAAGCTAATTGCAAATAAAACGTACTTCCTTTTACGTTAATAGAATTTTCGATGATAATAGTTTAATTTTTCCCATCTGGCACGACAATAACTAGTCGTCTTCATGTAACATGAAATATTTAACATTTACACTAACATCATGTTACTTTGAGTCTACATTAGACAAATTTTTATGAAGACAAACGTCAAAATTTTATCATGATAAAGATTTGTCTAATGTAGACTGAATTTGTCAGTATTATTGCAGCGTTAAAAGAAAATTGTCAGCGCTCGAGCTCTGACAACGTTGTCTTGATAATGCTTGGTAAAAGACGCCATCTTGATTGTTGTTGGTACTTTTTGCATGGTTTATTATGACATGCGTTTTCCCCTATAATTGATAGAGATAAAAAATTATCTCCAACTCAAACAAAAATTTGACGTTTGTCTTGATACAAAGTTCTCTAATGTAGACTCAAAGTTAATGATAAATGTAGATCCATAGTAAAATAATAAAGTACTCGCACATCTACAAAAACAAAAATTGCTTGTATTTTGTTAGTGTAAAACTACTGCCCACAATGTCAGAATGCTTTGAACGGAAAAATGAGAGAACGAAAGAGAGCAAGAGAAAAAAACTCAAAAAATATTTTACATGTGAATACAAAAACAATTTGACAGTACCGCGAGGTTTGCCAATGAAAAAATTGTAAAACAGCTGGTCTTACGAGTATACTTTATTATTATACTATGGAGCTCTGACAACGTTGTCTTGATAATGCTTGGTAAAAGACGCCATCTTGATTGTTGTTGGTACTTTTTGCATGGTTTGTTATGACATGCGTTTTCCCCTATAATTGATAGAGATAAAAAATTATCTGCAACTCAAACAAAAATTTGACGTTTGTCTTGATACAAAGTTCTCTAATGTAGACTCAAAGTTAACACACAAAAACAAACTAAATTTCCATACAGGGAAGAAATTTTTAGTATTTTTAGAACAAATTTGTTGAAAAAAGAATTTGTAAAAATTGTCAAACAGTTTAAAAACAAAAAAATTATGAATAAAATTTATATTTTTTCATAAATTCTATTTGCTTAAAAATTTTATTTTTTGAATTTTTTAGATCAACGCTCATTTGTTGTATCTATTGATAACATGCTATCTAGTGATAGACACATACCTGCAGGTCTGTCGCAAGGGTCGGTATTATCGCCTACTCTTTACTCAATTTATATTTCTGATATTACTGTTCGCAGAAATCAGGAAGTAGTTTTTTATACAGACGATAGTGCTTTTATCTGCTGCGGAAAAGTATCTAACGTAATAATCAAAAAGATGGAAAATGGTTTAAAATTCACCCACAAATACTTTCTTATAAATATTTCCTTATAATAGGCCACCGAAACGTATTCCTACAAAACATTTATATTCTAAGGGAGTATTTATCCCACTGCAAGATAGCATCAAATATCTTGGAATTATTTTAGATAAGAAACTTTCAATTAAACAACACATACAATATATTTGTGAAAAAGCAATTAAATGTGGTCTTGCACTTTACCCTTTACTCAACACAAGATCTAAACTTAATGTAAAAAACAAGATTCTTATTTACAAAATGTATATTCGGCCACTTTTGACCTATGGTTGCCAAGTCTGGTTTTACAAAGCTGCTCAAACTTAAGCCCAAATTACAATAGCTCGTAGTCAGCAACAGTATCAGCAAAAATTATCAGCTGTTCACTGTCAGTACAACATGTTGCTGCCGTTATAATTACAATTCAGCGTAGGCAGCCACAATTTACAACCACCATCTTACTTTATTCTACTTGTGTATTTTAGCCTCTCATTTATTTGCTCACTGTCTTTGTCTCGCTCTCAATCTGAAAGCAGCGCAGTCAATTTAGAAACAGGGCTAAATTAAACAGCACTGCAAACTGATGCTGACCAAATGTAATCAACACCATAATAGACAGTGCTTTCTAAATTATCAGCTGATTATGTCAGCACACACTGCTGCTGACTACGCGCAATTGTAATTTGGGCTTTATAGAACACATTGGTTCACAATGTGGGTACACGTCCCCTTAGATGTAAGGGGAGACGAAAAACGTCCTTGAAAGTGTTGGGGATTTTTTGGTGGACGTTTTTAGGGTAAGAAAATAAGTTAAACAATGAAATTTAATCGATATTAAAAAAATTTAAAGTTATTTATTTTTTTATAAATTGAATAAGCCTTAAACTTAGTCAAATCCTTTTAAAAAATGTTTCGAAAATTGGTACTTTGGAAAATATTTACTTTTCTTCGCTATTTGATAATTGGTTAACTTTTTACATAGTCTTTTAATTTTTTATTTTTTTTTTAAATTAGCAAAAATATAAATTTCTTTATTGTTTTAATTGAAAACTTTTTTTTTTAAGTTGACTATTTGCCTTATTCTATAACTTTTTGTTTTTTTTTTCAATTTTTTTTAATATCGATTAAATTTCATTGTTTAACTTATTTTCTTACCCTAAAAACGTCCACCAAAAAATCCCCAACACTTTCAAGGACGTTTTTCGTCTCCCCTTACATCTAAGGGGACGTGTACCCACATTGTGAACCAATGTGTTCTATAAAGCCCAAATTACAATTGCGCGTAGTCAGCAGCAGTGTGTGCTGACATAATCAGCTGATAATTTAGAAAGCACTGTCTATTATGGTGTTGATTACATTTGGTCAGCAGCAGTTTGCAGTGCTGTTTCATTTAGCCCTGTTTCTAAATTCACTGCGCTGCTTTCAGATTGAGAGCGAGACAAAGAGAGTGAGCAAATAAATGAGAGGCTAAAATACACAAGTATTGATTACATTTGGTCAGCAGCAGTTTGCAGTGCTGATTATGCTGATTATGGCAGCACACACTGCTGCTGACTACGCACTATTGTAATTTGGGCTTTACATAAGAAAACCGCAGATAATTAGGGTTTGGGGTTTCCCGTGATATTTTGTTTCCCGGGAAACGGGAATCAAAAATTCGATTTCCTGGGAATTCCCGGGAATACCGGGAAATTTAAATTTTAAGAAAAAAGCAATGATTTTTTATAAAGAATACAATTTTTTCTATTCAATACTATAAAACAACATTATAAATCAAATTTATGATTAGTTAAGGTGGTTTTACACTATAATACTTTGTATTAATACCAGATTTTCGTTTTCTATAATACATATCAAAAAATGTATTGAGGAAAGTATTATTAAATGCCATATTTTTAATTTTGTTTATTAAAATATTTTTTAAAAAATTAAAAACGAAAAATTGAACAGAATTGACTACAAATAAAAAAATGTGCCGAAATTTGCTTTAAGAGATGCAATTCATTTCAAAAATTTAAAGACTTCAAGGTACAAAGTATTGAAGGTATTTACAGCATAATACATTTGAAAATATTTTTGGTATTAATACAAAGTATTATAGTGTAAAAGCAATTAAAAATTTACATATTCTTAAACATTTCATGCAAAAAACAAAAAAAAAAAAAATAAATAAATAAATAAAAAATAAATAAGTGCTCCAGTCATTTCTTTACAGCTTTCATAACAATTTAATTCATAGTCTAAAATTCTTTGAAATATCTTTGAAATACAAATTAAAGCTTTGAATGAAAATAAATATTTAGTTTTTGGTACTAAGAAGAAAGTTTCAATTAAAACGAAAGAATAATATATAGTCGGTCAAGTCCGACCATATAATACCCTACACCATTTCGATCCACATAATTTAGTTTTTACTTTTATACAATTATTTATTTGTGTTAAATATTAACATAATAGTAACATTTGTATGGGATTTATGCATGGTCAGTTATGGACCGATCTTCATGAAACGGATTTGTGCTTATATAAAACTTATTTGTGCTAAATTTCATTAAAATATTCCTATTTTTAAGGCACATATTAGTGTTAAAACTCTATCCAGGAGGGACATTTTATGGGGGCTAGGTGAAATAATGGGCCGATCATAACCAAATTCAATAGGCTTCGTTCTTGTGCCAAAAAAATCGTGTGTACCTGCGTTACAATTTCTGCACAAACACATAATACCCCAACCACCTATGGTGGTGTAGGGTATAAAAATTAAGAACGTTTATATACGATAAAAAATATAATAACATTCACACATGAATTTCCAAATAGTTTGATGTTTACTTGCTAAACAAATTGTTTTTCGTGTTACCGTATTTTTTGTACATTTTTGAGAGTAACATCAGCCTTTTCTCATTTCACTCAAAAAGTACGGGAACAAACTTATTGAAAACAAAAAAATATGTATAAAATATTTAAAAAATATAAATATTTCCATTAAATTTGCAGAAAATTTGAATTAACAAAAATTCAATGATTTCTTTATAAATTTATTCAGTAGAAGTATACTTTTGTGAATGGTGTTATGGAATGAAAAATTAGTATTTAAATTAAATTTTAAAATGGTACATCATCATTAAATGTTTAAAAGATAATAGAAATATAAAGTTAAAAACTTGTGTATTCCGAATGTGAATGGACAAAATAGGACTATTCATCAGCGCACCAATGAAATGTTTTTCAATAATCTTAAATATCACTTGTATCTAATTTTATTTATATTTCGTATTAGAATCTAAAAATGCCTTTAGTTAATGTACAATTTCCACTTCGGCGATACAAACAGTAACATTTTTTCCTATAAGATTATAAAACTATTTTATGAATATTAAATTTCCCGTTTTTCCCCGGAAAATTTGAAAAAATTCCCGGGAATTCCCGAAGAAAAATTTCCGGGAATTCCCGGGATTTCCCGCGCGGGAAACAGATAATACAAAATAAAAATCTGAAAATAATAAAATAATAATCATAACCTACACCCCAGATATTCTACCGACCTACATTAAACATAAAATGTTTAATTCATTTGCAAGGGAACTAGCTCTGTCATTTAATAAAAAATGCTGAACGTCTACATATGAAATAATAAGACATTTGGTAAACAATCCCTAACACTCTTTTTATTTAAAGAGTGGTAATTAGTGGTTGCTTAAATCCTTATTTTTATACCCACCATCAAAAAGATGGGGGGTACATTGATTTTGTCATTCCGTGTGTAACATGTCGAAGGAATCATCTAAGACCCCACAAAGTATATATTTTCTGGGTCCTGGTTAGATTCTGAGTCGATCTAGCTATGTCCGTCTGTCTGTCCGTCTGTTGAAAGCAGGATAGGGCTCGAACGTAGGGGGACGAAATTTGGCATAAATATTTGTCTTATATAAGGTTTGTTTGGGATTGAAAATGGGAAAAATCGGTTAATAAACAAAAAAGTTATGGGCTAAAAACTAGAAACACAGGGTGTCCGTTTCATACTTTTCTGCTGATATTTCTTCAACAAAAGCATGTACGACAACGAAATTTTGTATGTATATTTCGGGGATCGATATAAACTCGGAAACCAAAAATGGGCGTGGTCCGCCCACTTTACCGCCCACCTCCCATATAAGGTGAAAATCGACGAAATTCTGTTCAAGTAGTTCAAGGACCAATGTAAACTCGGAAACCAAAAATGGGCCTGGTCCGCCCCCTTCCATATAAAGTAGAATTTGAAAAAGTTGATGGTGGGTATATAGATTCGGCCGGGCCGAATATAACATTCGCGCTTGTTCAGTTTTGAATTAATAATGCTATCGAAAAATTAAAGTTTCGAAAAAATATTGACGAATTTTAATGTCCCCACTGAAACAATATTCCGTTACTGGGATAAAGTTACAAATGTAATTCATTGTATTCACTATGATTTAAGCTAAAAATTTTTATTGCTTTGAAAACTCAAAAAATATTTAATAAACTTGACCTTATTTTTATCTGTAATCGTACATAATATTTTGTAAGAAATTTGTTATTACGTTTATACGCGCGATTATTAGAAATAAAAATAACTTGCTAATAAATAATTATCTGTTTATACGCAAATTGCACAAAGGAATATATTTCCTTTACTAGTCGTCTTCACGTAACATAAAATATTTAACATTAACACTAACATCATGTTACTGATAAATGTAGATCGTTCAATTTGATGTTAATGTTAATTTTTTCGATGTTTAAACACGGTTGTTAAAGCAAATGTTAAAAGAACCATGTTTAAACATTGAAAAAAATTAATATTAACATCAAATTTATCGATCTACATTTATCATTAACTTTGAGTCTACATTAGAGAACTTTGTATCAAGACAAACGTCAAATTTTTGTTTGAGTTGCAGATAATTTTTTATCTCTATCAATTATAGGGGAAAACGCATGTCATAATAAACCATGCAAAAAGTACCAACAACAATCAAGATGGCGTCTTTTACCAAGCATTATCAAGACAACGTTGTCAGAGCTCGAGCGCTGACAATTTTCTTTTAACGCTGCAATAATACTGACAAATTCAGTCTACATTAGACAAATCTTTATCATGATAAAATTTTGACGTTTGTCTTGATAAAAATTTGTCTAATGTAGACTCAAAGTAACATGATGTTAGTGTAAATGTTAAATATTTCATGTTACATGAAGACGACTAGTTATTGTCGTGCCAGATGGGAAAAATTAAACTATTATCATCGAAAATTCTATTAACGTAAAAGGAAGTACGTTTTATTTGCAATTAGCTTCACTAATCACGATTATTTTTCGTGAGTTACTAACTTACATATATAATACTAACTCACTATTTATACAGCAAAATTTTCATATCGCAATATTTTTAATTGCGAGTAAATGGTGTGTATAAACGTAACATTGGGTCTACACATGAGTTTTTTCTATCATAGTATGTAACGTCGAGTCTATATTAGAGAAATTTGTATCAAGACAAACGTCAAATTTTTGTTTGAGTTGCAGATAATTTCTGATCTCTGTCAATTATAGGGGAAAACGTATGTTTTAATCATAGTATAATTATAAAGTATACTCGTAAGACCAGCTGTTTTACAATTTTTTCATTGGCAAACCTCGCGGTACTGTCAAATTGTTTTTGTATTCACATGTAAAATATTTTTTGAGTTTTTTTCTCTTGCTCTCTTTCGTTCTCTCATTTTTCCGTTCAAAGCATTCTGACATTGTGGGCAGTAGTTTTACACTAACAAAATACAAGCAATTTTTGTTTTTGTAGATGTGCGAGTACTTTATTATTTTACTATGGATCTACATTTATCATTAACTTTGAGTCTACATTAGAGAACTTTGTATCAAGACAAACGTCAAATTTTTGTTTGAGTTGGAGATAATTTTTTATCTCTATCAATTATAGGGGAAAACGCATGTCATAATAAACCATGCAAAAAGTACCAACAACAATCAAGATGGCGTCTTTTACCAAGCATTATCAAGACAACGTTGTCAGAGCTCGAGCGCTGACAATTTTCTTTTAACGCTGCAATAATACTGACAAATTCAGTCTACATTAGACAAATCTTTATCATGATAAAATTTTGACGTTTGTCTTCATAAAAATTTGTCTAATGTAGACTCAAAGTAACATGATGTTAGTGTAAATGTTAAATATTTCATGTTACATGAAGACGACTAGTTATTGTCGTGCCAGATGGGAAAAATTAAACTATTATCATCGAAAATTCTATTAACGTAAAAGGAAGTACGTTTTATTTGCAATTAGCTTCACTAATCACGATTATTTTTCATGAGTTACTAACTTACATATATAATACTAACTCACTATTTATACAGCAAAATTTTCATATCGCAATATTTTTAATTGCGAGTAAATGGTGTGTATAAACGTAACATTGGGTCTACACATGAGTTTTTTCTATCATAGTATGTAACGTCGAGTCTATATTAGAGAAATTTGTATCAAGACAAACGTCAAATTTTTGTTTGAGTTGCAGATAATTTCTGATCTCTGTCAATTATAGGGGAAAACGTATGTTTTAATCATAGTATAATTATAAAGTATA
The DNA here is from genome assembly GCA_951394005.1 of Protophormia terraenovae. Classification (NCBI taxonomy): domain Eukaryota; kingdom Metazoa; phylum Arthropoda; class Insecta; order Diptera; family Calliphoridae; genus Protophormia; species Protophormia terraenovae. The sequence continues at coordinate 88,998,276 of OX596074.1, forward strand.
CTCGTAAGAACAGCTTCATTGGCAAACCTCGCGGTACTGTCAAATTGTTTTTGTATTCATATGTAAAATTTTTTTCGAGTGTTTTTACTCTTGCTCTCCTTCATTCTCTCATTTTTCCGTACAAAGCATTTTGACATTGTGGGCAGTAGTTTTACACTAACAAAATACAAGCAATTGTTGTTTTTGTAGATGTGCGAGTACTTTATTATTATACTATGGTTTTAATAAACCATACAAAAAGTACCAACAACAATCAATATGGCGTCTTTTACCAAGCATTATCAAGTTAAAGTTGTCAAAGCTCGAGCGCTGACAATTTTCTTTTAACGCTGCAATAATACTGACAAATTCAGTCTACATTAGGCAAATCTTTATCTTGATAAAATTCTGACGTTTGTCTTGATAAAAATTTGTCTAATGTAGACTCAAAGTAAATAATTAAACAACTCGAATCTAGATGTTTTTTTGGCTTTGAAATATATGAAAAAACAAATCAATTTGTTTGTATTTTTTGAGAAAACGACTCGTTTTTTAAAAAACCTTTATATGTGAACATAGCATAAGATTCTCTTATTTATTATTTTCTCAAATACTTTATCCAATAGGCTTAGAATGCTGATTGGTCTATAGCTGGTTGGCAAGGAATTGGAATAACTTAGGCCTTCTTAAAAATCTTTGGGAAATATCCTTCTATTAAACATGAATTGAATAGTTTACTTAAAATTTCAAAAAAGTAATCAGGCATATTTTTAAGAATAATGATATTAATATCATCTAATCCAGGGGCTTTATTATTTTTCAATAAAAGTACACAGAATTTAAATTCATTTAAACTAGTGAGTTCCACGTTCAATCTGTCAAGAATTTTATCATTAATATTATGAATGATCCTTGAAACAGTTGTGTCCATAGGCGAAGAATTATTTAAAGTAATGGTATGTAAATTACCAAATACGTCTGCTATTGAATTTGCCTTTTTAGTACCAGTTTTTAAAACTTTGCCGTTTACATGAAGGTCAGTAAATGACATTTTGTTTCCCTTAAGTGCTTTTATTTTCCAAAATTTTTTAGAGCCCGAAGCAAATTAGCAATAAATTTTTGTTCAGGATTCATTTTGGTCTTTATTAAGATGGAAATCAATAAGATTTTATAATAGGTTGTAATGAACACATACAAACATTGTATGAAGTTTCTTTAAACAAAATTGTCTAAATTCGAAGTTGTTATGAAGAGGACTGCGGGAGCCATTAATAGGACTAGCTAAACAGTCGGGCATTAAGTGGGTTCGGCCCCCCATAGACAAACTTCTGTTTATATACAGTCATTTTTTATAGACTCCCTATTTTTTAACTTATTACATTTACATACTGGACCAAAAGAAACATACTTATAAATAAACAAAGCCCGAGTATGAATCTATTAAATGTCACTAAAGCAAAACTTAACTTTGTTTTTGATAATTTGAACCCTAAAAGAAAAGTACTTGTCAGGTGTTTTTGACAAGTTGATCTCAAAACCCTACCTCTACCTGTATCTTAGTGATCAATACTAAGATCAAAGATCCCTAATACAGTCCCTTATATTTTATACCAACCCTTTATAAAAAAAAAAAATAATTAAGCCATTGTTTTAGAAGAGTTCATGTTTCATTTATTGAAATATTCTAAGCAAATTTTTTTATCTTAACAGAAAACTATTTAACAAAATATATACTCAATAAAATTTAGGTTTCTATTAGTTTTATGAAGATTTACATCGATAAAGGGCAAAATCTAATAAAATAAATTTTCGGATTCTAATATTTTTATGAATATTTACATAGGTAAAGCGCAAAATTTCAGAAATGTGAGAAAATTAACAAAAAGAAATATATATATAATAAAAAAAAACAAAATATTTACAAATAAAATAAAAGAAATATAATACTAATAATGGTTAGTGGGAATATTATTATCAACCAAAAAAATAAAAAAAAAAAATCTATAAATCAACAAAGGTTAATTTATATAAAAAAAAAAAATACAAAAAAAAAAAAATTAAATAAAAAAAAGATTACAATAAACAAAAATGTTTATTTCTTTAATTTGGGGAAATCAATTCTAGTGGGATTGAACAAAGAAAGAATTTAAATAAAAAAAAATGGAGTAACTGACACATCATTCTGTGTCGAATTTCTCGAAGGCCTTCCAGATTTCGATGAATGCTGAAATAGAGAATTACCCTAACCTTTCTTTGTTAAAGATTTACCTCAAAAAAAAAAAAAGTTAAAAATCAAATTTGTAAATGAAGATTTTTATTGGGGAACAGCAGTTAATGCTCACACTAACTATTTAAAGAATTTTAATTAAATAAACATAAGTAATAAGGGATAACTTTATCTATAACAAAGATTTTTTTAAAAAAACCTTAAATTTTAACTTAAAGCTAACCTTGTTATATAAAAAAAAAAAAAATTATCATGTTAGATTAATAAGGGTTTCTTAGAAAAATACATGAATTTCAAGTTAAACTTGAGTCTTAAATGTCAAAATAAATTAGATATAACATTTAAAACTAAAATAATAGGTGAATAAAAAAAAAAAAAAATATATATATATATATATATATATATATATATATATATATATATATATATATATATATATATATATATAAATATATATATATATATATATATATATAAAACGACTGGGTTGATGGGAGAAAGGTTAGGTGTCCCAATTTGGAGGTTAAAAAAAAAAAACGTTTCTGAACGATGGAGTCTGATGAAAAATGTGGTAATTTGTTAGAGATGATGTGTTACTGGTGGCGATGTAGTTGATAGTAGACTGGATGCTATTGGTGATAGTTATTGATGAAAAGTTGTAACGTACCGTCTATACTAGCCTTTTTCTTGTTCGCACAAGAACAAAACGTCGGCAGAGCAACACACACAAGTTTTTTCATTTTGTTTTCAGTGGGCAGAACATTTGTCGAACAAATCATAATTTTTTGTTTGTCGTCAGTGTCGCTTCGATACTTTTACATGCAGCGCCTCTTCTTCCTCACACAAAATGACATTTGATGGCAGACATGGTTGCTCGAACAATTGTGCGAACAACGGTGTGCGAACAAAAACAAAACATGAACAACTTGGGTCCACACTATACAAATGCATGTGCACACAACATTTTGTTCAATGTGCGAACAAGAAAAAGGCTAGTGTGGACGGCAAACAACCAAATGCATGTGCTCACAACATTTTGTTCAATGTGCAAATTAAGTAAAACTGCTTACCGCTTGAGGCCGCCCACCGCATATTGCAGATAACGAGAAGAATCTGCCGTGGAGAACAAGAGTAGTTCTGTCTCAACAGGCTCAATGCCTACTGGTCTCGTATAGACCGTGCCGTTTCCAACTTATGCCCAGCATGTGCTGAGGGTCCCCATGATACCCACCATATATTCAACTGTCCATCGAACTCAACTTCCCTTTGTCTAACGGATTTATGGACACAACCAGTGGAAGTAGCACAATTCCTTGGACTTGACCTCCATGCAGAACCCCCAGACTGAAAATTGTTAAGAAGTTCTAGCTGTTACAATAGCAACAATTTATTCTAATTGTGTATTTGAGTTTCCCAATTCTTTGGTCTCTCTTTAGGCCAAACTACATACAATACTTTCGCTTCAACTGCGACTGACAGCTAAGTTAAATACATGCATTTATATTGTGAGGAACCAAATCAGTACGCCAAACTTCTGCGTGAAGTACTTCAAAGATGAAAAATGTTCAACTTTGAAGTGCCGAAGTACGTAATAAATATATTTTGTAGGATGTTTTATTCTTATTTTAATTTTTTTCATTGAGTCGGAAATTTTAAAGTGCAATTCATTATTTCAACTGAGAACATAATTTTATTTTTACATCTTTATATTTTATTATATAAAATTTTAATAACAAAATAATGCAACGACTGGGTTAATATAATTTGTGCGTTGCGTAGCTGTCAGTCGCAGTTGAAGCGAAAGTATTCTATGTAGTTGAGCCTTTTGTCTCGCTCTCAATCTGAAAGCAGCGCAGTTAATTTAGAAACAGGACACCATTTAACAAGCAGTACAGCTGATTGTGGCAGTACTCACTGCTGCTGACTACGCGCTAATGTAATTTTTGTTTTACATTTTAAAGCCCAAATTACAATAGCGCGTAGTCAGCAACAGTATCAATAAAAATTATCTGACAGTTCACTGTCAGAATAACATGTTGCTGCCATTAAAATTACATTTAAGCGTATGCAGCAAAAATTTACAACCACCATCTTGCTTTATTCTACTTGTTTATTTTAGACTCTCATTTATTTGCTCACTCTCTTTGTCTCGCTCTTAATCTGAATGCAGCACAGTAAATTTAGAAACAGGGCTAAATGAAACAGCACTGCAAACTGCTGCTGTAATCAACACCATAACAAACAGTGTGTTCTAAATTATCAGCTGATTATGACAGCACACACTGCTGCTGACTACGCGCTATTGTAATTTGGGCTTAACATTCACAGTTTTATCAATATGTAACAAGCAGTACAGCTGATTGTGTCAGTACTCACTGCTGCTGACTACGCGCTAATGAAATTTTTGTTTTATATTTTAACATGCACAGTATTATCAATATGTAAAACATTATTATCGACTTTAAATGACAATTTAATACCAACAAGTGCAACCGTTCATACTCAGTGGGACAGAGATCTGCGCCGATCGGCTGTAAGCCGGCTGAGTCTAGCCGCCGGAGGTTTTTTAAGAGCCGCCGCCGCCGAGAAAATTTCGGCTTAAACATGACTCAAGCCCAAATTACAATAGCGCGTAGTCAGCAGCACTGTGTGCTGCCATAATCAGCTGATTATTTAGAATACACTGTTTGTTATGGTGTTGATTACATTTAGTCAGCAGCAGTTTGCAGTGCTGTTTCATTTAGCCCTGTTTCTAAATGATTGAGAGTGAGCAAATAAATGAGAGGCTAAAATACACAAGTAGAACAAAGCAAGATGGTGGTTGTAAATTGTGGCTGCCTACGCTGAATTGTAATTATAACGGCAGCAACATGTTGTTCTGACAGTGATCAGCTGATAATTTTTGCTGATACTGTTGCTGACTACGCGCTATTGTAATTTGGGCTTCAATTACGGCCGTTGATTTGGGTCAAGCATTGATGAATTTAATATAAAACCTTTAGTAAATTCATTCTTGAAATTTTAAATTTTAATATTAATTTTTTAAAAAATAATTTCTGTCGACTCATGAATTTCTGCGGCAAATTTGCTCCCCACATGGCAACGATATTTGCTGAATTTGATGGATGAAGCTGCGCTGCACTGATGTATTATCATACGTAGGATCATACAAGTTAACACAGGTGCTTATGAGTCGTGTAGGACAACATAATTTAGCCAGGTTTGTGCAACTCACCATACCATTTGATTTACATGTAAATCGTGTATGATGAGTGTATGAAGGCAAGTACAACATCGTCGATGCTGTGACATAGTCAGCAGAATCAGAAAATAGTAAATACAAATGTAAACAACATAATTCAATTGAATTTCTTTTTATAAAATTAAATTTAAACAAATTTGGATTTATTTAGTGTGCTATATGGAATTAAAAAAATAATAAATAATAAGAATAATAATTTTATTCTAAAATTAATAATAAAATAGCTATTGTCGACTACAAGCCTTTTATATTTTTTGTAATACAAATTGTTCCGAAATCAATGATTTTTATGTTCAATTGTTCCAGATTTCGAGATGTTTTGTTGCTTCGTTGAACACTTGAAGAACCATGTTGATGATGATCAAAGCTTGACTACTTTTTTTTTAGAAAACGAAATTTATTTTTTCAACAACAACATACAGTGGCTCATAGCCACTTCTTTTTGGAAAAGTACTTCCATGCAGGGTCCACGCACAGTGCTATATAAAGGAGTATTGGTTACAAACCACGAATTCTTTAGGAAATTTCGTTAAATTTTTGGTCCTAAACTTATCTTCAACATTTCCTCGAGCATCAGTAACATAAAAATTTTGACTCAGAAGCTGGAAAAAAATCTGCCAGTGCATACGTTTCGTCGTTATTTATACATGAGTATTTTTGTATGAAATTTGATTTTAATTTTCTATTCTTATCCTAGTCTTGGCTTCTAAATTTTTGCAGCAATTCAGTCTGTAACTTTTTGGAATTTATATGTTCTTAACTCCACATTAGCTTTAACTTTTCGCACTAAATAGAATACTGAGCTAATCGGGGTGATTTTCTACAAGATGTGTTTGGAGTTCTTTTCAATATGCTTTCAATTTACTTGGTCATCCAATATCATACGGACTTTTTTTCTTTCTGAACTGTATTTCCTATCGATGGTCGAATTCACCTCTTACTGTTTAATGACGTTGGAAACAGTATGACAGCGGACATTTAATTCTTTAACCAATTACACTGGTCGACAAAAAAAAAAAAAATGTTCGAACTCCTACAAAAAAAAAAAAAAAAAAAATATGTAGACTAGATATAGTTCTGCTTTCAGTTTTTTTCCATCAGGTCGGGATTTTTTTTTTATGGGCGTGCCCTAAATATACCGATTATACCGAGTATATTTCACTATTACTTGATAACGGTATGCACGATTTATATAAATGATATACCGCTTTACTATCAAATTTGTATCCGCCCAATAGTTTAGGAGATATTTCGAAAAAAGTTTCGGAAAAAATTTTTTTTCAAGCAAAATTCAAGATTTCTTTTTTTTACTAAAACTTTTTTTAAAAGTGAAAACATCAAAAATATTTAAGTTTATCACCTTTATCTCAAATCTGGCAAAACTGCGAGTAAATAAAGCTACATATTATAAAAATTGATGCACAAATCTTGATTGGATTCACAGATAAGTTTGGATACCCATGCATACCTATAGCTAAGTGGAAATACACTAGTGGGCAAAAACAATTTTTTTTTCGTCTTAAATTAAAAAAATAGGTGGATTAGATGGAATTCAACGCGCTAAATAAGAATCAGCTTTTACTTTTCTTTTATCACACATTGATTTTTTTATGGGCATGACTAATATGACCACGCCGTTAGGCAGTCACACTTGTATAACTCCAGAACAGTTCGTCCAATTAAGATAAATTGAACTTTAAATTGTCTTTGAGCTGAATTTATATAATTTTTTGTCCAGTTAATATTTCTGTAGTTATTCGGTAATAAGTACAGAAAATTTTAAAATTTATTTTTATGAAAAGTGTTGAAAATTTTGATCCATTGCTCTGAAATTCTTGAGCGAATAAAAAATATTGTTCACACTCCTTGAAGACAATTTTCGTATGCATTTTTTTATGTATCACTTATCAAAATCGTGTTATAGGTTCTTGAGTTAGAGCCTAAGTTCGACAAACCATTCTCCAATTTTATAGTGTGAGTGCTGAATAACGTGATGATATAGGTCATGCACATAAAAAAAAATTAGTACCCGATAGAAAAATGTGAATGCAGATTCTTGTTTAACTCGTCAGTATCGACCTAGTCCACCTATTTTTGATTTAAATACAAATTTTACACACAAATACTTCTTAATTCCAAAAAATAAAATTTTTAAACAAATAATAAATGTGAACAAATATAAACTCAATTTATAATTTTCGATAATTTTTACAAATCCTTTTTTAAACAATTTTCTATGTACTAAAAATATTAAAAACTTCTTCCCTGTATGGAATTTTAGTTGTTTTTATTGTGTTAAATAATTAAACAACTCAAATCGAGATATTTTCTGGTTTTGAAATATATGAAAAAACAATTCAATTTGTTTTTTGGAATAAACATCTGTATTCTATATAAACTTTAAAATGTAGAATTCGTATCCTCTATTTTGAAGATATTATTCTGAAGAACAATTTTTAAACAAGATATTAAACAAAATGTTTGGATCATTTTGATCTATCTAACAGGAAAAGCTTAACCCGCTAACTTTAGGAAAAATCTTTAGTACTTGGCTCGTTCATCAGATATTTTTTGTTAATAAAATAGTAAAAACGCAATGAATTAAAATATACATATCAGTAGACATAGTAAAATATAATTTTCTAAAGTTTAATTTTTGGAGGTTGATAATTAGCATTTTTATACGATAAGATTAGAAACAAATCTTAAAGAACTTATTAAAATTTTTTGAACGCGTAGGGAAAAATTGGTTTTTTTCATCAGCCGTAGGTATTTTTAAAAATTTCCACTGACAACACTTCTCCAGCTTGAAATTTTACATGTGTAGGGAGAAGATCTGTGTCAAGATCATATATACGTTTTTAATAATTTTAAAAATATAAATAATGTTCAAACAAAAGGTCTTCCGTTTTGACACATTAGAAGTACAAAAATGTATGATATAAATCTTTTAGGAAATACTTATAAATAATGTACAAACAAACGGTTCTCGGACCCCCTTACATCTAATGGGACTTGGAACCACATTTGTGAACCAATGTTCAGCCGGCTAACAGCCGATTTTGAGCCGCCGCCGACAATTTTTAGCAAAGCCGCCGCCGCCGTTAAAATCATTCGGCGCAGGTCTCTGCAGTGGGCTTGGCATTTTTTTCAGTTCAGTTGACTTTTCTATTATTGCTGCTGCTTTTTTAAGTGAAAATATATTTTATGTTTAATTTTCTTTAGTTTTTAATTAATAAAATTTATTATTTTTTACTTTAAAATAAACAAATAATGTTTATCAAGTGCATGTGAATAAATTTGTGTTGAAAAAGTGTGTAAAAGGTAAGAATTAAAAGGAGTTAAACGAAAAAACATGAATGAATTGTTAAACAGAATTGAGAAGAAATAAAAAACAAAATGACACGCTAAGTGGTTGTTGTGATTGAGGGAGCTAAAAAAAGTAGATACAACAACAAAAATACCTTTGCTTGTATTGTTTTCATAGTAAAGTGTGATGTGTTTGTTGTTTTTATTTTATTTGATGTGAGTGTTTTTTTGATTTTGTCAAAGAATTTTATGTGTCTCATACACATGGGCGTTGACCAATATTTAAACAATTTTTAAAATTAATAAATATTTCTACCAAATTGTATAAATTGTTTGAAAAATTAAGAAGTTTAAGCCATTCATATTCTTAAGAAATAGTAATTTGTTATAAAAACAAGTGTTTATTTTTCGGATGAAACAAATACAATTTTTTTGTATTTAGGGTTACCAAGTTTGAGATTTCTTTTTTGTGTTATAATCGTATTTATACTTGTTTTATTTTAAATTGTTTAAATGTTATACGGTTTCGTATTACGAATTTGTAATCAATATTAACCTTTTAACCCAGACTTCGTTCAGCTGTGTGTATATTTTTCATAACAATTTGTTTCTTCACTAATTAACATCAATTACTATGAATCACACAATTTGGCTTCAGTGCAAGTGTCCCACTTCCCCTAATTTTTTTTCTAGTTACAACGAAGTCGTTCTTAAAAGAGTGTTGCCATGTATAAGATAAAACATTACAAGGAAACTCGAAAAAAATTATGTTTTAGGATATCATTTAAAAATTTTTTTATTTACGTATTCATGGCCAAATATGAATTTTACGTATTAATCATGTCCATAAAAATTACTGAACGTGATAAAAAAAAAAGAAATAAATTCGTATTCAGTACATTTGAATCATATAGTTTAAAAAGGATTTCTTTGCAGATCAGTGTAATTTTTTTATTTTTTATTTTTTTTTTTTCAAATTTTTGACCTTTTACGACTATTTTCGAATTTACCATTTTTTAACGGAAAGTCAATTGTTCGATTATTCGAAAGTCGATTTAGAGAACCCTACAAAACCCATACTTTAAAAGGAAAATTAAAAAAATAAATTCACTGGATTAAAGTTAATTAGCAGATAAGTGTTTTCAAAAATGATTATATCAAACTATGCATTTTCATAAATTTTAATTACAATTTTATTTAACTCTTCTGTTCTAATAAATAACAAACCGTCAACATTGTAATAACAAAAGCTGTTCAGTATTTGTCTTAGGGGCTTTTTTTTTATCATTCCAGGCTTAAACTTTCCGTAAAAATTTCATTGTATTTTACATTTGCATTTTAAAATTGCATACTTATTTAAATACATATGTATGTATGTATGTATGTATGTATGTATGTATGTATGTATGTATGTATGTATGTATGTATGTATGTATGTATGTATGTATGTATGTATGTATGTATGTATGTATGTATGTATGTATGTATGTACAATACGTGTATCTATAGTTTTTTTTATCAGTTTGGTTTTAACATTTAGTTTCATATTACATTTAATTTCATATGCCAATGTTTAAACTGTTTTTTGTCCTCCTGTTTTTAGTTAAAACCCATAGCGTTTGCTTCACACACCACTTTTTCCCCTAAATTCTGACTTTACTTTAGACTCGTGTATACAATTGTATTTGCTTCGCTGCACTTTAAAATTTAATGTATGAATATTTTTTGTTGTTGTCCCAACTGGCGTTAATAAATGTCTTTTTTCTTTTTTTTTTGTAGTTCTGTTATAATTGTTTGGTTTCACTGCCGGCTGACGGTCAAGTGCAGCTTATTTTTTGCTATAATCTCCCTATTTATTAGCAGAATTTTAATATTTATTTTCTGTAATATTTACAATAGGGAACGAATAAGCGGCCTTTAAAAGTATAAGTTTTGTTCCAGTACTTGTTAAATTTACTGGTTTTAGTCAGAATTAGTTAAAAATTCTTAGAAAAATAACGAAATACAATGAAATTCTGAGCTTTCCTGTAAATTTTGTACAAAACTGGAAGAAAGCTTTAAAATAGAAAATATTAATCAGTAGCCAATCACGATATACAGTGAAAGCTCCCATAGGCGGACAGCGATCGTCACGCTAATTTTGTCCGTTATCGGGAGATGTCCATCTATGGGATATGGTACATAATTTATTTTTACAAGGGGTAATTCAGTACTATATCTTTTTATTTCAACATCCAAGGTTGATTGTAATGAATTAACTTATAGATATACAAACATATTGTTATTTATACATATATATCGTATATAAAATGCAAAGGACGTAGCCACTTGAAAATCAAATGTTGATTTTATTTACTTCCATTTTCCTAAAATTACTTTCTAAATTTTGTAATTTTTCGTACGCGAAAAAAATCATCTCTTAACTGGCTAAGGTCAGACTTCTTTCAACAGCATTTTTACTAACGATTTTTTCACGAAATTTTAGAAGTTAAATGTATGTTGAGGACAAGTTTGACAACAAAGTCATTTACATATGTTGGCATGTTGTTGGTATTTAAAAACGACAGGATTAACTTGTGAAAATGATGTTGGTGGCCTGGCCTCGATCTTAAGCAGCACCCAATTACTTGTTTTTATATGACTGATGACAATGTCGTTCTGCTTGCTGTGCAGAATTTCTATGCCCTTTGTTCAAAAAAGTTGTCAAGATTTTTACAAATCTGCCGCTATTGTGTTGTACGAAAAATCATGGACCCATCTTCGAGACTGTCTTCAGGACATATGTAGATAACTGGGACAGCATCTGTTTTTAGGGATCAAGTTTTGATTTTCACTTTTCTAGAATTTTTAATCAAGTGTAAAAGTCAAAAAGTTAACTAAAAAACGAATAGTAAACTATTTAACTTCAAAAAACGTAAGTAAAGATGAAATATGAATGCAAATACGGACAAAAATGAATATATTCAGTACATTTCTTTTACGGTTTGTGATTTTTATCCGGCTTCGAGAGATGTTTTCTCTAAAAACAGGTGTCCGCATCCGCCCAAGAAAGCGTCCGCCTAGCGGAGATTAATTTATTCTAAAAATGGCACCTAAACCATGGGATCTAAAAAATTGTCCGCCTACCGGAGCTGTCCGGCTATGGGAGCTGTCCGTTAAGGGAGCTTTTACTGTATATTAGTTTATTAATTAATTCATAAAATAATTGTTTGGTTTTCATAACGAAATAATAAAGATTTTCCCAATCAATTAGTCATATTAAGATATATACATATATTTTTTTTATTTTTTCCATTGTATTTTTCTAAATTTCCATTGATTTTGTTATAAAATTTTTCTAATTATGAACACTATCAATTTGACCCCTTTTATATGAAATCTGTCTAGCACTGCTTTTCATCTTTTTTTAATGATAAGAAACCTGAGAAATTTTATTTTAATGAATGAACTTCTTGTCACCCTAATGAGATAATTTAAAGTGTTTTGAAATTTAATATATGAGAAATATACAAAAAGTTACAATACCAAAACGATAGTAAAGAAATCTTATTACAATTACAAACCTTAGGTCATTTGGAAAGTTATTTTTTTTTTAATATTTGTGGTACGTTAAATATTGCAGAGTTTTAATAAAAATATGTATTATGGATTATGCTAAAGTATAGTTCTATATTTGTTTTATTTACTCGTGACTATATTAATTCACACATAATAAAACAGATTATGAAATTATATACAATTGTATTAAATACATTTTTAAGATTGCGTTATTTTTTCTTCGCGCAAAGTAAATAAATAGTTTAAGAAAATATATATGTACCTACTGAGTTTTTAGTTATTTCTGTATTTATTTTTATTTATCTCTACATAAATAGAATTTGTATTTTTAGAAAAATGTATTTTAATTAAAAGTATGTTCGTTGAAAAATTTTTGCTTGCTATAAAACCATTGACACTTTACTTTCGTTTTTGGAAATATTTAATTTCATTAGTTTTAAATTTAAATATTATTATTGTACTCTTTAACAAAGGTGACAAGAGTATAATGAATACTTAATAACTTCTTAAATATACATGGTAGATCCCTAGTTGTTGCTTCATATTAAAGACAAATATATTGCCTTCATAACGATATATACAAAGTTTATTACATCAAAAGTTCAAAAGTCAAAGTTGGACATAAAAAAAATTGAAACTCAAAAATCGGTATTTTAAAAATTCTTAAAAAATTTTATATTTTTGACATAACTTTTCTCCATATAGATATAAAATTTCAAGTTGGAGCCTTATTTAGTTTAGAAGTTGTGGACAAAAATAAAATCCAATTATTAAATTAACATTTTTAGTGCAATTTTAAAAATAAAAACATTACCTTTAAAATGATATATAATGAGTTACTTTAGTTCGAAAGTTCAAAGTTAATACAACTCTTATTTATACTTGTGCAAAATTTCATGTTGGACATTTTTTTAATTTAGAAGATATGTAACAAAATATAAACTGAAGTGAAATTTTGTATATAAAATTTTATTTTTTTTAAATATGTGCTCATAGAAAAAAAAATTTTTTGTAAATATTTTAAAATTTACATACAAAAAATGTGCTTTTTTATCGTATTTTGCTTCACAACTCCTAAACCAAAAGAGGCTCCAACTTGAAATTTGGCACAAATATAAAGTAGAGTTACATTATCAATATATATATTTTTTGAGATATTAAGCTTTGATCTTTTTATTATCGATTTTGACATTTGAACTTTCGAAGTATATAAATGTTTTACTTGTCGTTTTAAAATCAATATGCTTTTCTATTAAATGAAATAAAAATTATACAATGTATATTTTAGAAGTTATGAGCAATAAAGTGTGATTACTTTTGGAAAAAATCAACCGCTTTTTCATTTTCATTTTGAAACGTCATATTTTTGGACCAGGAAGAGTCTTTGCTCAGAATTTCGTCGATTTTCACCTTATATGGGAGGTGGGCGGTAAAGTGGGCGGACCACGCCCATTTTTGGTTTCCGAGTTTATATCGATCCCCGAACTATACTTACAAAATTTCGTTGTCGTACATGCTTTTGTTGAAGAAATATCAGCAGAAAAGTATAAAACGAACACCCTGTGTTTCTAGTTTTTAACCCATAACTTTTTTGTTTCTTAACCGATTTTGCCCATTTTCAATACCAAACAAACCTTAGATAAACATTTGTGCCAAATTTCGTCCCCCTACGTTGCTCCGTTCGAGCCCTATCCTGCTTTCAACAGACGGACAGACAGACGGACGGACGGACATAGCTAGATCGAATCAGAATCTAACCAGGACCCAGAAAATATATACTTTGTGGGGTCTTAGATGATTCATTCGACATGTTACACACGGAATGACAAAATCAATATACCCCCCATCTTTTTGATGGTGGGTATAAAAAGAGTTAATTGTATACTGTTCTCTCTTGAAAAACATTTAGAGATGCCAATTTTATTAAATGTGTGTAAAAAGTGAAATTTTTTAAAAAAGTATATATTTTTCGAATAATACCAATAAATATATCTGTGGCAACAAGGAAATCTACATAAGTATTTTTTTTAACTTTTTATTTTATTATGTTTAATTTTTATACAAGAATAGAATTATAAACAAAGCATTAGAATAAATAATAAAAAAATTGGCATATTTGGAATTATTTATTTATTTTTTTTCTGTATAAAAATACTTATCAATTTTCTAAAAAAAATGCTAAAAAACCTAACAATATTGAAAATAAAGTAACAGAACAGTGGAAAGGAAACAAAATTTAAATATATTTTATTTCATATTATATTATAAAAAATAAATCATATTTTTAATACCACTATTTGTTTAAACAAAATCAAAATACAATTGCAAACTTAATACGACATATGGCAGGGAAATGAAATTAAAACAACAAGCCCACTCTTAACCGAAACACTTTCGTAATAACACACAAAAAACTCATTGATCCAAATTACCGGCAACATACAAACATATATAATCGGCATAAAACCACAAGCCCCACTAACAACAAACAAACAAATTGATTCTAAAATTTGATGCCCAACAAAGAATATTGTGCGTGCGTAAAGAAATCAAAAATTGAAACAGTAAAAGAAAAACAAACATTGGCAGGCAACAGCAACAGCATCATCGTTATCATGAACTCAAACATAAATATTTAAAATGAAAATACACTTTTCTGTGTGTGTTTGGTTTTTTTATTTGTATAGTTTTCTCAATTTTTAAATCATGTAGAAAATTTTTAAAAATAAACACAAAAATACTAACTTAGTGCCCTGATTATATGTAAATAAATGCCGAAAGATTTACTAGCCAAAACGGCCTATGATGGATTTTGTTCAGCAACAACATACACAAAGATATAATTTACTCGCCAAAGGAAACAAAATATTAGGGATCTATTTAGTAGAATATTACATATGTATTGAAACATAGAATTTCCGTGTTCATGTTAAATATATTTTAAATACAAATAACATGGGTTGGTAGCAAAAAAGAAAAATCTGTGCTTTATTTGAAATGCCAACAAAAAATTCAATGGGGAGGAGACATGGTAAATATTTTTGTGCGTGCTTTAGTTTTATTTTATTTTTTGTCCGTCTATCTAACAAGACTTTATGGGTAGCTCCATACCTATTTAAATTCTTATGGTACTGGGGTTATTGTGAAAGAAAAAGTTTTCCAAAAATCAATGTATCAATACAATTTCGAATGAACTTTTTCGAATTTAAATACACAATAACGCCTCTGATAATTTAAAATTTCGAAATTTTAGAAAATTTTATCTAGTTGGTTATAATCAAAAATTCGAACTTGGTTGTAATGCTTAACTGCTCTGAAAAACGTTTGAAATTTAAAGAAGACTATTCAAATATTTTAAATCAGTTAAATTTTCTATTGTAATAATATTTTGGCATTTTCGAAAGATTTGAACATAATTCCGAAATTTCTGAACTTTACCAAACAGTTAAAATTTTAAAATAAAATAAAAAATGGATGTTATATTAAATAAAATATATTTTTTTTTTTTAAATCTAATATTCGAACTTAATTTAAAATTTTCTGTACTCATTTACCTCCTTAACTCACTTAAAATAAAAACTTTTGAAAAACTTAAAATATAAAATGTTTTTAAATGAAAAACTTTAAGTTGATACTTTAAATGTTTTAAACACTAGATAGCTAATATACATAATTTAATGGTTATTTTGGCATAAAAAAAAGTCGATAATCCGGACAGGGGTCTGCAATGAATTATCCGGATTATCGAGTTTATAATGTATTCGAATTCAATTTAGAAATGTCAAACATAACGCAAAACACATAAAATTAAAAAAAAAAAAAAAAAAAAAAGATAGAAAAATGTTTAAATCAATTAAACTTCACTATAACAATGTTTAAACATTTTCGAAAAAATTCTAATTTATTTTCGACCATAACAAAAACAGTTCACATTTTTAAAATATACTGTTAAAAAGGGTGAACTAAGTAAAATATATATTTTTTTAGCTTTAAACAAAAATTCGAACTCTATTTAAAAGCTTTAAACATTTTTAAAAACGTTTCTAAATCGAAATTAGACTAAAAAATATCTAATCAAAAATACCATAAACCAAATTATTCTTTTATTATATTATTTAGTCAATATGGAAAAATTCAAAAATAATTTTCGAACTTTACCTTAATAAATCAAATAAAAAAAAAAAAAAAATATTAATATTAATTTTGATTATAACATTGTTTGGCCATTTAATTTTTTACCTTTACAAAAACAAAAATATACAAATAATGTACTGAATAAATATTGAAGATTTTTTTAGTTAAAATCGAATATTCAAACTTAATTTAAAAAATTAAATTAAATTTGAAACACAATTGTAAAAATATTTCAAATCAATTAAATTCTTCATCACAGATTATTAACATAGATATGGAGCTTAAAAAACTCAATTGAAAAAAAATATATTACTCAAAAAGGCACACTTACTACAATTGTTTTTTCAATGAAATTTGTTACTAACACATTCTTAGACTTAGGTTTTTTGACAACCGACTTAGGTTTCTGACGGATCTTAAAAAAAAAACTGTCGTATTTTTGCTATTTTCATAAATATGCAATTAATTTTAGTTTTAAGTTCCTTCCACTTTAAAATTTATTAATTTTTTTTTAAATTTCATTAAAATCAGTTTTGCGGTTTAGCTGAAGACAAACAAATAAATAAACAAACACACACTTGAAGAAAAATCTAGTCTTATCTTTTACACGGAAAGCCCCATATCAACTTTATAAAATTAGAAAAAATAAAAAACAATAAAGTGTTGATTATGTGAATGAATTCATTTGTTCAAATACTTTAGAGTGTTACAGATTCTATAGCGGGTACTTAACACAAAAAAAACTCAATAAAATTTCTTCTTTTCAAAAAGATAATTAAAATCTTGATTATCATATTAAAATTTATTTATTTTCTTTTTCGTTAATAGATTTTCTTTTAAATCAACAACAATGTCCAAACAACGCCATCGGTGCCTTAAACTGATGCTGTTATTTAAAGTGTTAAGTATTTTTCCTCTAATAACAGCTCAACAAGATTTTTATCAACAAAATCAATATTCAACTCCCACCTCTAATTATGATGGTTTTAATGCCAACAACAACAATAACAACAATGATCCCTACAATCAAAATGTCAATTTAAACAATTTGGATAACAATAATGATCGTACACGTTATCGTACCGAAAACAATTATAATGATCTTAATCAAGATTTTGGTAAAAGACCTGGTTTATATGGTGATGATGAACCTTCTCTGTCACGCGGAAAAACATCCTATAATGTTAAGACACAATTTTTGGAATTTTATCATTCAAAAGAGCCTACTTATTTTATAGTAGCCTCACGTATGGTACGTCCTGGACTTATATATCAGGTAGCTGTTAATATACTTCAAGCTCAATATCGTACCACCGTACATGCTAGTATCTCTTGTGATGGTGTCCAAATAAGTGGTGAATCGAAGGAAGTTAAAGAAGGTATACCTGAGACATTATTAATGCGTATTCCTCCCACTAGTGTGCCTGGTGAATATAAATTGCGCGTGGAAGGTTTCTATCAAAATGTTTTCGGCGGTTTGGCTTTCCTCAATGAGACACGTTTGGATTTCTCACAACGCTCGATGACAATTTTCATACAAACGGATAAACCCTTGTATATGCAAGGTGAAACAGTACGTTTTCGTACTATACCTATTACGACCGAACTTAAGGGTTTCGATAATGCCATCGATGTTTATATGCTGGATCCGAGTCGTCATATTGTTAGACGTTGGTTATCACGGTAAGTGGACAAAATAATATTTGAAAGTAAAAAAAAAAAATGTATGGTGGTAATAAAATAAAAATTATCATCTTTTATCCCTCTGGGGATTCAACAAGTCATAACATTTTTTTTGTAGACACAGTTATAATTTTTCTTAATGATCTACTTGAAAATTTAAATTAAATATAGAAATGAAATATAGAATCAATAAATTAAATTACAATTGCACTGAATTAACAAAGTTTTCAAGAAAAAAATGCATGATTTTTTTTTTAAATACAAGTTTTCATTTAAAAGAAAAAAATAAATAAATGATTTCCAATTGTAAATGGATTTTTTTTAATGAATTTTTTTTAAATGAATTTCTTTAAATGAATTTCTTTGCATCGACTATCTGATTATTACTATTGATTCTAATTGGTAATATTTTTGTTATTGGAAACTAGAGAAAACACTGATTTTTGGGAGCTTAAAGAGCTAAGAAAATTATCTACAAAAATACATACATATGTTGGCAGAACGTTAGATATTTACTTTCAGACTTTTTAGCAAATGATGCAAAAAAATTGGACAATGGTAGAAAGATGTTATCATTTGCTTGTTAGTATAATGTTTTAATAGATGAACCTCCCACGTTTTGCCAACGCTTGAACTACTTTGAGAAATGGTTTCATAACGTTGGCCTTATTGGATTTTTCTACCTCGGTAGTTTAAACATATTAAACAAGACGCGTTAAATTAAAAAAAAAAATGGTAAAATTGTTTTAATTCAATTAAATTCTTTATTATAATAATGTTTGAGTGTTATGAAAAAAATCGTCCTTAAAAAATGAAAAATATTTGGACTAAAATTCCATCGACATGCTAAACATATGGCCGTAAATAAACCGGTTATACGAGTGTATTTCACCATAAATTTTCACTTGAGTTATGGTGAAATACACTATAGTAATGGCCTTATTATGGGCGAAATATTAGACACACAGATTCGTGTTTAGCACATCAAAATCCATCATGTCTAACTATTCGGAGGATGATTTTTTGGCAACAAATGTAATTTTCGAGAAATTCGAACTTAACAAAAAGAGTTTAAATTTTCAAAATATACTATAAAAATTATATGAGTTATTTTTATTCCCAACACCACCATAGGTTGTGAGGGAATTATGCGTGTAAGGTGACAGAACTGTTTTTCTTCATGTTTCTTACCACTTGTATCATTTAATAAAAATTTTTGAATAGTTTTTAATTTCTACTCGACAAATACTAATATATTTGTGTGAGTAAATAACAAAAGGTACTGTTATAATTTAAGTTATGTAAAATAGATGTAAAAGTTTAGTATTCTCTTCTCCAATGGAAGTATGAAAAGAGTCATCATATTTAACATTATATTAATTACACAGGGAAACACTAATTCTGCGGCACGGGGTTTCTCAGTCAATTCGGACAAACGGTGTTAATAAGTACCAAGCCTCTAATCCACTTTTTTTGAATTGACTCTAGTTCTCGCGATAAATCGCGATTTGTAAAAAAAAAAATAAAAAAAAAAATTTGTGACTTTTAACATTTTTTCTATTAAAAATGAGTATTTTCACTAATTTGTGAATAAAATCAAAACTTAAGAACCGATTCTATGAAATATGTCTTGTTTTATAGGTAATAAATTTATCTCTATGAATAAAGAATAAAAATCTTAATTTTTTACACTTTCAATTTTTTATGATTTTTTTAAAAATTTTTTTCGTGTAATTTTGTATAAAATATAATTTTTTCTCAAAAGAACGGCTTAATATCTCCATAACTGTTAATCGTATTAAAAAGTAATGTAAAAACGACTTGAACATCATTTTAATTAGAATTTTTTGATATGTTTTTGAACAAAATCAGAAAAGTCGTTTTCGAGATATGCTTCAATATATAGTGCAACATCCTTAATTTTACAAATCGCGAATTATCGCGAGAACTAGTGTCAATTCAAAAAAGTGGATTAGAGACTTAGTACTTATTAATACTTTCGTTTCGGCCTTAAAAAATCGGTTTCGGTTAATTTCTATTATTATAATTAAAATTTCTATTATTATAATATATAGCCAATTTCGAGCAATTGTAAATTAATTTCGAACTTTACCAAAACAATAAAAATAATATAAAATAGGGATTTATAGTTTTTTAAGTTCAAACATTTCGAAATGTGTTTGAAATTAAAAATTTACTAAAATAGTTTAAATTTAGCCTCCTATTCTGAAAATAATATAAATTAAATATAATATGGATTTATATTTATTTTAACCTATAAACAAAAATTTGAACTTTATTTAAAAAGGTCCCACATTTTGAAATTCGGAATAACATTCTGGTAAATTTTTTTATATCAATTGAATTTTTTATTTAAATTGGTCAAGTTTATTTTATTTAAATGATATTTTTAAATATTTTTTCAATTCAGTTAATTATAACGATTTTTAGCCGTATTCAAAAACGATGATTTGCTTACTATACCTTTCGTAAACCATTGTAAACTTTAAATATTTAAATATTGGCTCGAACCTACTTTAGGACTATATTTTAAGATTATTTCCGTTACATTTTTCAAGAAAAATAATAATAAATTTTTTGATTTATTCGTAAATTTTTGACAAAAACGTCGTATTTTTAAATTTCCGGATTTTAAAGTTTGTATAGCTATTTAAAAACATATTAAATTAATTCCGAGACAGGATTACATTTTCTGTAATTATTTTTAAACTATATACATATTTTAAACTATTTTGTATTGAAATCATAAACTTAAACAGGAAAAAGTATATTCTGGGTTCTTTTGGATTAAAATACCATCATTCCGGCTGCCGGTATGTCAACCCAATGTTCGCCACAATCGCTGATTTTATCACAGAATATTCGATATTCGAATACATAAAATTACATCCAACAAAAATTAAGTAAAATTATTTCTTTTATACATAAGTATATTTACATAAGCAAAATAAAGGCTTTTTCCAAAATAAAAAATCTTATTTATCAACAAAAACGTACTAGAACATCAAAAATAATAATGAAATAAACCAGTTAACGAATAATTTATTCTTACTACTAACAACACTGACAATAAAGCCTGGGTAAGTTGACCGCTTATGTGACGCTTCAGTGCGGCCGATAGATTTTGTTGTGTTTACAGTTATATATGATGTACAGCCATACACAAGCTCTAGGCTTACAAAGGCTTAAGAATGAGAGAGAAACTGAGAAGGGTTGCCTACATGAACAAAAAACAGTTTATTAGTTAATATGGACGGTAAATAGTTTTTTAATACGATTTTCGTAATAAATACATTATGAGCTAAATTGTGTATTAGCTAGCATGTACATGAAACATAAAAACTTTTTTGAATACGGCTGTTAAACTTTTAGAATCAATATTTAACATAATATTACTTATCTTATTCAACTTTTTATAGACAATCGAATTTAGGCTCTGTCTCACTGGAATACAAACTTTCGGATCAACCTACATTTGGTGAATGGACTATACGTGTTATTGCCCAGGGACAACAAGAAGAAAGTCATTTCTCGGTTGAAGAATATTATCAGACACGTTTTGAGGTTAATGTAACAATGCCAGCATATTTTTTCAACACCGATCCCTATATTTATGGACGTGTTATGGCTAATTTTACTAGTGGTGCTCCAGTCAAGGGTAATCTAACATTAAAGGCAACAATACGACCAATTGGTTACTTTAGCAATCAAGCTTTAAATGAGAAATTCCGTTTGGGTAGATCACCCTCAGAATTGGCTGAGATTTATGAACAACAAAGACGTTATGGCAATAATTATAATCCTAATTATAACACAAATATAAATTCCGGAGATCAGCAGACAAAACCCCAAGACCAATTATATAATTTAAATCAATTTGTAGTAGAAAGACAATATCAATTCGATGAAGAATGGCCTTTTTGGGTAAAGAAACCTGATGTTGCTGAAACGTATGATCCTTGGACGGGTGAATATAAGAAGACTTTACCTTATTTAAGGTATTTTAATGGTACTTTCGATTTTAAATGGCCCATAAGAGAAATGGAACAGTTGGTACAAAATCTAGCCAATATGGAGATATTGATAACGGCTACAGTGGGTGAAAAATTCTACGATGAAGTTATATCGGGTTATGCCATAGCTAGAATTTACAATTCCAGCTTAAAGGTAAATTTCTTGGGTGATTCTCCTCAGGTGTTCAAACCTACTATGCCTTTTACCACTTACTTGGCGATAGAGTATCATGATGGTTCCCCCCTTGATGAAAATATTCTAAAACAGGGTATTATGGAAATAAATGGTTTTGTGGAAAGTAAATCTGGTGGTAGACGTGACTGGCCTTTGAAACGTTTACATATGATGCCTCAATCACCAGGTATTTGGGAAGTTAAAATTGATTTAAGACATGATTTACAACTAGACGATCGCGCTCAATCTAGAGATTTTCTTAATGGCGTCTCCCAAATGCGTCTGCAAGCTCAATATATAGATCCTAGGGGAGAACGAGCTCAAACGGAATTACTTTTAGTGGCTCATTATTCGCCTCGAAATCAACACATTAAAGTAACCACCAGCACGGAAAAACCAGTCGTAGGAGAATATATAATATTCCACATACGTACAAATTTCTTTTTGCAAGAGTTCAATTATTTAATCATGTCTAAAGGAGTAATTCTAATGAATGATCGTGAAACTATTACCGAGGGCATTAAAACTATAGCTGTAGTGTTAAGTGCTGAAATGGCCCCAGTGGCTACCATTGTCGTATGGAAAATTACACAACAGGGCCAGATTGTAGCCGATTCATTGACATTCCCTGTAAATGGTATCTCCCGTAATAATTTCACTGTGTACATAAATAATCGTAAGGCGAGAACAGGTGAAAAAGTGGAAGTGGCTATATTTGGTGAACCGGGTTCTTATGTAGGCTTGTCGGGCATCGATTCCGCTTTTTATACCATGCAGGCCGGCAATGAATTGACTTATGCTAAGATTATAACAAAAATGTCCTCCTTCGATGAACAAACCAATGGCACTTACAGACACATCTGGTATTCCCATGCTGGTAATCCCGATGATTTAGTTTATTTCCCCGCCTCTTCATTTGGTATAGATGCCAATCGCACTTTTGAATATAGTGGTTTGGTGGTCTTCACTGATGGTTATGTACCAAGACGTTCGGATAATTGCAATGCTTCACAAGGATTTGCCGAGTGTTTGTCCGGTAGATGTTATCGTTTGGAAAAGAAATGTGATGGTCTTTTTGATTGTGATGATGGCACCGATGAAATAGGCTGCCGCATACGCAATGACACTGAATTGGAAAATTATCGCAAATATCGTTTCAATCGTGTACTGAGACATTATGAAAACGTTTGGTTGTGGCGTGATGTTAATATCGGACCTCATGGTAGATATATGTTTAATGTTGAGGTCCCCGATAGACCTGCCTACTGGATGGTTAGTGCCTTCAGTGTTAGCCCTTCGAAAGGTTTTGGCATGCTTAACAAAGCTATTGAATATGTGGGTGTCCAACCATTCTTTATCAATGTGGAAATGCCCACACACTGTCGTCAGGGTGAACAAGTCGGCATAAGAGTAACTGTTTTCAATTATATGACTACAGCCATTGAAGCTACAGTAGTATTGCATGGCAGTCGCGATTATAAATTTGTACATGTAGAAGAAAATGGTATAGTAAGATCTTATAATCCTCGTACTTCCTTTGGAGAGCAACAATTCTTCGTTTATTTGGACGCGCAAGGTACTACAGTTGTGTATGTGCCCATAGTACCTCAACGTTTGGGTGATATAGATGTTACTCTCCATGTAGCTACCCTCTTGGGTACCGATGAAATAACCCGACGTTTACATGTAGAATCCGATGGTCTGCCTCAATACCGTCATCAATCGATATTATTGGATCTTTCCAGTCGTGCTTATGTTTTCGAATACATGCATGTCAATATAACACAAACTCCCGAAATACCCTATCAAGTGGACCGTTACTTTGTATATGGCTCGAATAAAGCTCGTATTTCGGTAGTAGGTGATGTGGTCGGTCCTATATTTCCCACTATGCCTGTTAATGCCACCTCTTTGCTTTACTTGCCCATGGAATCTGCCGAACAAAATGCCTTCTCTTTTGCCGCCAATATGTATACCCTACTCTATATGCGCATGATTAATCAACGTAATAAAACCTTGGAAAAGCAGGCCTTCTATCACATGAATATAGGCTATCAACGTCAATTGAGTTTTATGAGACCGGATGGTTCATTCTCCCTATTCAGAGCGGACTGGAACAATTCAGCCTCCTCTGTTTGGCTAACAGCCTATTGTGTACGTATTTTCCAAGAGGCCTCCTTTTATGAATGGGAAAACTTCATTTATATAGATTCCACCATCATAGAGAAGAATATACGCTGGTTATTGCAACATCAAACACCAGAGGGTGGTTTTTATGAGGTCACCTGGTTGCCGGATCGTAAAATGAATAGAACCAATTTTGCCAATCATACTTTACAAAATCGTAATGTAACCTTAACTTCCCATGTACTCATATCGCTAGCAACGGTTAAAGATCTATCTGGCTCCCTGGGGGCTCGGGTGGCCTTAGCTCAACAAAGAGCTATTTCCTGGATTGAACGTAACATGCAATTCCTGCAAGATACCACAGAACCGTATGATGTAGCCATTACCGCCTATGCACTTCTACTATGTAAATCTCCCATGGCCGAACATGTCTTTAGTATATTACGCAATCATGCCCGGGTAGTGGGTGACTTCATGTATTGGGGCAACAAAGAACTACCACCACCGCCGAGGAAGTTGGAAAATCAAAAATGGTTCTCTCTACCACGACTGCCATACGAATACGATTCTATTAATATTGAAACAACCGCCTATGCTTTGTTGGTTTATGTATCACGTCGTGAATTTTCTGTAGATCCAATTGCCCGCTGGTTAAATTCTCAACGTTTGAATGATGGTGGTTGGGCTTCGACTCAAGATACAAGTGCTGCTCTAAGAGCTCTCGTCGAATATACGGTACACTCACGTTTACGTGAAGTTTCTTCATTGACGGTGGAAATTGAGGCATCATCACAAGGTGGAAAACCACATACCTTGCATATTGATGACACCAATTTGGCGCAATTGCAATATTTTGATGTAAGTTTATACAATTTCTAATTAATTTTTAACTCTCAAACTTTTAAATTAGTGAGAACCAATTTAAAGTTTTTAAACTATTCCTAATTTCGAAATCAATTTTCCAACCTTTTTCTTCTTCTATTAATTCATTTAAGATTCCTGATGCCTGGGGTACAGTCAAAGTACAAGCCAAAGGTGCCGGTTATGCCATTTTGCAAATGCATGTACAATACAATGTCGACATAGAAAAATTCCAAACAAAACCACCCGTACCAGCATTTAGTTTAAGTGCTAAAGGTATTTTCCATGGCAGAAATCAGTCTCATATTTCCTATATAGCTTGTCAAAAGTAAGTTATATTTTTAAATTAATATAAATAAATAAGAATTTATTTTAATTGTATGTAATTCATAACAATTTTAGTTGGATAAATCAATATGAATCTGAACGTTCTGGTATGGCTGTTTTAGATGTTACCATACCTACTGGTTACTGGATACAACAACAAAAATTAGATTCATATGTTTTAAGTAATCGTGTTAGAAATCTGCGAAGAGCTAAATATATGAATAATAAAGTTGTTTTCTATTTTGATTATGTAAGTAGAAAATTATAATGATAAACTTTCAATTTCTAAAATAATGATGATTGAAAAATAATAATAAAATAAAAAATAAATTGTTTTATATTTTTCTTTTCTTCTTTTAGTTGGATCAAGAAGATGTTTGTGTTAATTTCACTATAGAACGTTGGTATCCCGTTGCTAATATGTCTAGATATTTACCCATACGTGTTTATGATTATTATGCTCCAGGTATGTTTCACATTTTTCAATCATATTGAATATTCAGTTATGATATTTTGCAAACATAAATATGAAAATAAATTTAACTAGCAAGAAATGTTTAAACATTTCCAAAATTAAAAAAAATTTTTGACGAACGATTTGAGATAATTTTTAGTATTTTATTAAAAAAAAGTTGTGGTCCAAAAAAGCAAACAAATCAAAGACAAACATTTAAAAAGTCAAGTAAAGTATGAAAGCTTTTCATACTAATACAGTGCACGGAAAACCTAAGCATATAGTATAAAAGTTTACATATTTTGCTACCTATAAATTTAATAAAATATTAATTATCTTTTTAAACACTGCAATCTAAGTTTATTTGGAAAATATAAAAATCTTTAAAAACTTCGAATGAAATAACCTAAGCATACAAAATAAAATTTGATGATAATTATGATGAATTAGTCAGTATTTAATTAAAATAATACATTTTTTGCATTAATGTTTCCTTAGTATTTGAACCCTGTATGATTTAAAATGTTTCATTGTATTAATGTAATGGTAATTAACGAAATATCCCGTCGAACCTATTGAATAAAATAACAGTCCGACATGTTGACAGCATACAGAGAATGTGGCTGGATTTTTTGTCAAATATTTGAAAACTATTTCGACTTAGTGATGATCATATTTATGTGTTGATGCAATTACGAATGCTACCAAAAGAACATTATGGAAATAAAAAGAATTCCCACTAAAAAAGAAGTATCGCCCCGCCAAATATGAACTATTTTTAAACTGATAGTATCTTTTTGCTGGAAGGATTTATTATAGAATATCGTACGAATAGTTACAATAAAATATTACAAAATGGTTTTATAAGTACAGAAAATTATGATAAATGTTCCTTTTCTTATAATAAGGATGATTGGAACTTGGTCCATACATTTCAGTGAGATACTATATATTAATGACCTTTCGAACTTTGTTGATACCGGTGTATGTAGATCATTTTTATTTGTAGATGATGTTATGCTTCTATTTCGAACTGCTTTTGATAATAGGGATGTACTACAATCTAATATTGAGTATTCTGTTTCTCATTTTATGCAGTGGTCTATGGATAACGGGTTAACAGTAAACAGTTCTAAAACGAAGGCGATTTTATTTGGTAATATTGATTTTCCTTTGAGGATTGTTATTGATATGTTCTTGCTCATGCACTTTTAATGACACATGCGTTGTACGGTCTGGAAGTAATATCTGGAATATTTTTATAATATAATATTTCTCGACTTAATCGTATTACCAACTTGATTGCGCGTTATGTATATAAAATTTCTGGTGGAACGCATGTTTCAGAAAATGTTCGACTTTTTTGGGTTGTTCTTTTAGAAAATTTATTTCATATCGAAATTTGATAATGTTCTTCAAGATTATTAAAACTAGACGTCCTGTTCAACTTCGGTCTGTGTTCGCTTTTTCGCATTCTTATAGGAATCCGCAAATTATTATTCCTAGGATTAGGAACTCCGTTTTTGGGTGATCCTTTATTGTAAGAATTGCACGTTGAAAGAACTTTTTGCCACTTGAGCTTCGTTTCTTTTCTCAGTCGAAGACTGTACACGATTAACTTATATTTACCTATACATGTTATGTTTAAGATTGTGCATGTTTTGATAATGCCTCTATTTCTATACTACATGGAGGTATATACGGGTACGTTTGGATATAATATGGATAAACTTTATATATTATTTAAACGAGTGGTCCAAAATCTATATCCATTGCGTTTGCATATTAGTGTGTCTAGGTTTGTGGATCAATTTTTGAGTACTTCTTTTTTTTTTCAATTCGTAACAATTAGGCATTTTTATAAAGTTTTTCGTAATGGTTATCCATCAATATTATTAAATTTTTATACCCACCATTATAAGGATGGGGGGTATATTGATTTTGTCATTCCGTGTGTAACATGTCGAAAAAATCATTTAATAGCCCATAAAGTATATATTTTCTTGGTCCTGGCTAGATTCTGAGTCAATCTAGCTATGTACGTCCGTCTGTTGAAAGCAGGATAGGGCTCGAACGGGACAATTTGGCTCAAATATATATCTGATATAAGGTTTGTTTGGTATTAAAAATGAGCAAAATCGGTTAATAAACAAAAAATTATTGGCAGAATACTAGAAACACAGGGTGTCCGTTGTAGCTTAATTTCATACTTTTCTGCTGATATCTCTTAAACAAAAGCGAAATTTTGTACAGATAGTTCGAGGGTGGATATAAACTTGGAAACAAAAAGTGAGCGTAGTCTACCCACTTTACCACCCACCTTCCATATAAGGTGAAACGTCAACGAAATTTTGTACAAATGGTTCATAGACCAATGTAAAATCGGAAACATAAAAAGGCGTGGCCCGCCCACCTCTCATATAATGTAATTAATCTGTTTATTCGACAAATAATTATTTGAGGTTAAAAGTTGATCGGTTAATAACCGATTATTGAGAAAAAACATATAAATTACAAAAATTATAGCATTTAATCTATTTAAATAGTTATTTAGAAGCATAATATAAGATCAAATTCTTTTACAAGGGGGTCATTTGGTAATTATTTTCTCCTATTTGTATGAAAAAATTTAATTTTTTAGCTAATACTATAAAATATTCTACTAATTCCGCTTTATTTAATACATTTTTCACGTAAGTGTATTTTCTGTGCAAGAATGATAATTTGTTAATCGAGTCTAAATTATTATTTTTTGGGTACATTTAGGAGATGTCAACTTTGAATTTACTTTAATCAAAGTAATGCTTTACGAATTTCTATTGATACAAGTTTAATCAATATTTTGTTTAACGGCTCAAGGAAATTTGTTTTAATTTTTATTATTATTTTAATAAAGAAAATTATACATAACATTGTTTTTCATTTGTTTCAGTTTTTTTTTTTTTTTTTGTAAAGATAACATCCAAATATCAATGTCTTATAGCAGAGCAATTCATTTAAATATTTCTATATATATTGGATCCTGTTTTATTACTTCTAAAGAGTACCTCACTAAAAATTATTTTTATTTTTACAGGAATGTAACTGTAGATGTAGTATACATAAATTTATCATAAAAATGAAAAATTATGATAAATTTATGTAAACTATAACCGGTTAACAGAAAACTACATTTCTGTTAACCGGTTATTCGATAGAAATTATTCAGTTTATTCGTTATTCGAAAATATACAGTTATAATTATTCGTATTAAATTAATCGACAAAAATTAACCGAATGACGGTTAATCGATTAGATACCCTAGTATATAGATTCGGCCGAGCCGAATATAACGTTCGTGCTTGTTCAAATTTACTAGATATTCCAGATCAAATATGTTAATTGTGCCTCGGAATTCTCCCTGGATGGAGCGTTCTTATCAATTAAGGGTTGTACGGTCTTTTAATGCTTTGCCGGAAACTTTAAGGCATTTTAACGTAACTTTTGGTGTTTATATGAAAAAACTCATAGATTATTTTTCAATTCAGCAATTGTAATATGTATATCGTCAGCGAAAATGCAAAACAACGTAACATACAAATTTTCAAATTTGGGTTTTTGATGAAATATGGTTTATTTTTCCAAAATACGCGGGATCACAAATTTTCAGACTTGTAGCTCAAAAAATAACGATTATATTAACGAAGGCAATGATTTTCTTAAGTCAAAACAACGTAACAACACATTTGTTAAAAATTTAAAAAATATTTTTTTTCCCTTTTTTTGCGAATTTAGATTGCAGATTATTAAAAATATAATAGCTATTAAAAATTTGTAGCAAAAGTTATCAAAAATGTTGTTAATTATAATTTTTACTAAAATTTTTATTGATGTTACATCTTTTTGGCTTCAGAAAATTGAAATCTTGAAAAACGTAACCCACACATCTTACAAAATATTTAATAAAAATGAAAATATTCATCACTAATATATTAGGCTACATTTAAAGATGTAATAACCCAAAAATCTTGTTTGTAGAACAATTTATTTTGATTTTAGAAAGTTTTTTGTGCCTCTTGTAAAGTTATGAAAAGTGATGTTACGCTGTTTTGCATTTTCGATGATGATATAAAAAGAGAATTGGGAATGCAAAAAAAAAAAAAAATATTTTAAATTAATTTTTTATTAATACTATGTTATATAATTGTGTGGAATGTAGTGATAGTGGAACTATTGTAATTTCATTATTTGCCAACTGGGCTTTCTAATTAGAAACGATTAAATAAAAATAAAAAAATAAAAAACACTAACAAAATGAAGGATAGGAAAAGACAAAAATTATATTAAAAATTGTGATGCTAATCTTTAACTAACTTCCTTTAACCAGGGACTGTAAATAACAGTTACTTTTAAATTTTTAAACAAAAAATGCGGTTATAACCAAATATCTAACTGATTTAAATGCACCATTGCGATCTTTATGAGTCGACTTTCATAAAGTGCTATGATTTTTAAATTTTTTATTTTTATTTCTTTGAGCAAAAATAACAGTTATTTCTGTGATTTTTATTTTTTCGTGCAGAAATAACTGAATATTTTTCAATTCATGAAAATTAAAAAATAATTTTAAATATTATAGGGATGTCAATTGGAAATCCCTGAGAAAATATATCAAGTTAACGATGTTTTTAAGCTAATAAAAAAAAATAAAGCTTATGATTAGGGGAAACATTTCCCTAAGAACGCACAACATACCTATGCAAGTACACATGTTTGGAACAATTTATTTCCCCCACTTACACTAGGAAGCATAAATCTGCGTACGAACTATTAAACAATAATTTTTGTCGAAATTTCTCTATTATATCTTTAAAGATTATGATTTTTTACAGCTCTATATAATAGCTTAAATCCTTGACAATATTATAGTAAAATATTAAATGTAGATTTATAAAGAGATTA
Source organism: Protophormia terraenovae (assembly GCA_951394005.1). NCBI lineage: Eukaryota > Metazoa > Arthropoda > Insecta > Diptera > Calliphoridae > Protophormia > Protophormia terraenovae. The sequence continues at coordinate 89,029,347 of OX596074.1, forward strand.
GCGGTTTTCAAAGAATATTTAAATTAAGGTCCTATAAATATATAGCAAAAGTCTGCGTACACTATTAAAAAATTTATGTTTTCGCGTTTTTTTTTTTTTAATTTTACATCATTGAATTTGTTGGATTTTATTAAAAATTTTGCAATATAATTCGAAGAAGAAATTAATTTTTCCTTAACCTAATTTTTGTAAGGATGCTGAATGAAAGTTCCGGAAATAAATATGTAAGACTATTCATCTGTTTAAAGAGAAATGAGTACTTATCAAAATAATAGAGTCCTTTTACTTAAATCACGTTTTGAAAGTATTTAGGACAAACATTAATGAAAAAATAAAAATTCAGATCATGTTATACGTAAAAAATATGAATAAACCACCATAAAAATTACTAAATTATGAAGATCTATTTAAATTGAAGTATATTTTTGTTGAGATTGCAAAAAAAGATATCATTAAATATTAGGTATTCTACTATAATACCACTAATATAGACTTATGCTTTATTAAAAAATAAAACAAAAAATATGCTCACTGCATAAAAACGAAAAAATCAATAGAATTTCTAAAAAAGTTGTATTCTAAGATGATGATAAATGTGGTTCTCTCTAAATAAGGTCATAATACAATATAGTAAGAAAATCCCATTATAAGAAAACCTGGTTATTTTTTATTCATTTATAATATATAAAAAATTCTTCTAGATACAACTATACATCAAGAATGCAAACAATCTTTTTTATTAATTTTATCTGGAATACTCGTACTTTATTCGTATATTTCTCCAAAACGTGATTTAAGTCAAAGGACCCTATTATTTCGGTTAAAACTAATTTCTCCTTAGACAGGCAAATGGTTTTCTATTAATATTTCTGAATGTTTTATTCAGCATCTTTACAAAATTTAAATTTATACTTTCAGTAAGAATAAATTAATTCCTTCCATGATTTATTACGAAAACATATTTAATTATATTGGACAATTTTAAACAACAATTAAGTAAACAACAGCAATTTAAAGCGCAACAAATTTAATAATCTAAAACTGAAAAACACGCGAAAAATTTAGATTTTTCAATAATGTACGCAGACTTTTGATGTATAATTATTTTAAAATTTTTGAATAATCGTGAATCTATTCACTTTTCTAAAGTTGATGTTTTACTTAAATATTGTTAAAGATTTAAGCTACCATATAGATCTGTAAAAATTCAAAAAATCTTAAACTTGCGTCAACAATGTCTTTCATATGTTCGTACGCAGACTTCTGCTTCCTAGTGTAAGTCGACATTTAGTCGGGGTGTGATAAAAAAAAAAAAATTTGGAATTAATTTATGTAGAACACATCAGGGTTTCTGTAACTGTTTTCTATTTGTTAATCCATTTGGTGATTTTGGAACCAATAGGTTTTTAAGTTAAAATATTGATTTTAAGAATATTAAATTTAGAAAAGTTTTAAATAGCACTATTAGAAAAATAATATCTGTAAAGGTAATTTTTGTATTTAGGAGAAAAAAGTTATAATGCTTTATAAAAATATAATTAATAATTTACATACTCACATTTATTTTCAATTAAATTATTCTTCTTTTTCTTTTTAGAACGTTTCAATGAAACAATATTTGATGCTTTGCCTACATATCTGCTGAATATTTGCGAAGTATGTGGAAGTTCCCAATGTCCATACTGTTCTATTTACAATATGGGCTGGCGTGCCTCAATGTCAGTATCATTGTTAGTCTTTAGTGTGTTCATATACTTAATGCGCAGTCGTACACATGTCGTTCTCAATATGCTGCACTTAATGGGAGTTTAGCTCTCTTCAATAAAGTAAGCAGTAATAAATGAAGTGTATTATTTTGTTTAAGTAATTAAAAGTCAGCAATGTAATAAAACAAAAATAGGAAGCCCTTAAAAAAATAATATTAAAAACTTAACTCGAATATGCGAAAATTTTGCAACTAACATCCGTCCATATATAGTTTTTTTTTTTTTGCTAAAGAAAACAATTTTTTTTATATACATTCATAAAATCCATAATTTTTAGTAATTTATTTTTAAGTTTATTAAATTAAAAATATCTAAGAAGTGTACAAAACATAATACCAACAAAAACAAGAAAAAAAATGTTTTACATATAAAATCACAACTATCATTTTACAAACAAAAAGAAAGAAGCTTTACATAACTGAAAATTATATCAAAAATAAATTAAAAAAAATCTACAATTTCCCTCTTTTTTTTAATATAACACACCAAGTGTGTTATTTTTTAAAAAATTATTATTTACTATTCTTAAATAATTAAAATTGTCTCAAAATATTATTAAACTAAAGTGTCTTATAAATATTGAATATCAAACAAATGCCTTAGATTTTAGAAATCATATCAAGTATATTTTATAATTCCAATTGTTATTGAAAAAAAAAAAAACGAAAATATTTTTTTTTCTCCATAAATTTTTAATGAAATATTTTTTTTAAGAAATAAGCTTTCTTTTTCAAAATAAAATTTTCTTTTTTTTTTTTAAATTAGTTTTTAAGTATAAAACAAAAATAAATAGAAACCCATCCAAAAGAGTTTGCAAGTAGCGATAAATAAAAGAACTCTAGTTTTGTAATCTCTCCTTTTATTATTAGTTTACTTAATAAATAAATTAATTGTAATCCGTCCTTTTTTTATATAAATATATATATTTATGTATACATACGAACATATTTTATGTTTATAAAAAAAATTTAATAAAATTTGTAACAAAAATGATTTACATATAAAACTTTTAATAAAAAAATTTATTTTTAATAAAAAGGTTGTATAGAAACTAAAAGCTATAGTTCGCTTAAAGAGAATAAAAGAAAAAAAGGTGGTAATATTGTTGATTGATAGGGATGTCAATAGAAAAGTTGAAATATCGAAAATAAGGTAGAAAATAAAGTTAAATGATTGGTTCTATTCTGAATCCATACTCCAACTGTCCTGAAATAAAAACCTAACAGTTGTATCTCACAACTTTCATTAATAACCCCAACAAAAGTTGAGCCGTTTTGTGCTAATACGTCAGCTATTTTATTGCCAACAATATTGCAGTGACATGGTACCCAGCCAAGTCTCATTGAATCGTTATCCATTAAGTCTCTAAGAGCCTTTCTTCAACTTAGGTTCGGTTATGTTCTACGGGCAGTGTCATTGATAGATATCTCACGTGGGTCCAAGATGAAGATCTGACCCCGTTGTGATATCCAAATACCGGTTTGCAGCAATCCACACTAAAATAACTGCATCGCTGCAGCACCAAACCATTCTGTATCTGTAAGGAAAGAAAGTCACCATAATTGAGAGTCGGAGAGGCTAGTGTAGCGGTCCTTAGCACCGATAGTACCTCACATTCGCATAGCAGATGGAAGACTGCTCATCTCATCATTACAAATTCTACTGAAGTCATAATAAGAAAGATGCTTTCTACGCGCAATGGCCAGTGATTACTGACACTAGCAGTCTCACTTGCGTTCTAGAGAACGAATAGAGTGATTTAATCCTGTGTCCATCATAAGTGGGTCAGATGGGTTCATTCTCCCATCTAGTCTGAGCAATTCTAAAGAGTTCCAGATTGAACATTGATTTACATTCCACTAAGGGAATGCCTATCAAATGATCGATAGACTCATCAGAGTCAATCCCTCTTTGGCAGTAGCGTCCGCCATATTATTCTCAGCACAGTCGCTGTGTACAGGAATCCAGATTAGCTTAACATTTATAAATCTCGCTATCTCGTTGAGAGATTCCCGGCATTCAGTTGTTAACAAAGATGTTGTTTAGACACCCGCTACAGATCTAATGGCTGCTTTGCTCTTAGTAAAAATACAGATATCTCTCGATATCTTATGATACTTCAGCCAGTTGGCTGACCTTTTTGTGGCGGATATCTCCGCCTGAAGCACACTACATATGTTTGGAAGACTAATGTATAGTTTCCTAACATATTCCTAGATATAGAAGCCACATCCATAGATCTGCAAAGAGATCCTTTCAGACACATCGGTGTAAACCCCCAGTGCTGCTGTTGACGAATGAGTAACGACTGAAGCGTTGTCATCGGGGAAAATAACAGAGAATTACATATCGAAAAATGGATACCTGTTGAGTAACCTACTCCACGGACATCCTGCATTCAGCCTGAAAGCCGATTTATAAGCAAACTGTAACGACATTAAGTCTACGGTAGCCAATGTAAAATTGTGAATATAGCCCTGGTCGGCGTCGTGTGCAGCGCACCCGTTGTGCTGATGGCCATCGACCTGAGAAACTTCACAAAAATTTTACGATATCTTTATCCATCGCCTCCCACCAGACTATAGCATCATATAATAGAATAGGTATGACCACTGCCTCAAAGATTAATTTCATACATCTTGAATTTATTCCCCACCTGCTTTCCTGCAGGTATAAATGGCTGTATTGCCCTTAACAGCCCTAGCCTTGATATTTGGTTCGCAATACAGTTTTCTATCGAGAATAATACCCACAGATCTGCAAAGAAACCCCGTTCAGTTCAGGAGGAGTACATTCAGACGTCTTATACTTCATAGTGAAGAGCATAAGCTTCGTTTTAGCTGGATTGGCATCCAAGTCCAGATGTGATGCTTCAGTCACTAAGAGTACTTAGTGCAGATTCCAGACAATGAAAGATGATGTCCAGGTGTTTCCCAGATACAGCCAGCGTGACGTCGCACAGTATGTTGTTTTCATATAACGAAATTTGGCACACACAATTTTTTCAATAAATAATATTCTGTACGAAATTTGGAAAAAATTTAACATATATTAACATATACATTTATGGACAAAAAAAATAGGGTCAAGTATAATTATTTGAAATTTTTTGAGTTTTCAACAAAATTTTGTACAAAGGAATACAATTTTTAATGCCAAATCATAGCAAATATATTGAGTTAGAAACCTATACAAAAATAATATCCTTTAACATTATCCCGAACACGGTACATCGCCTCAAGCTCAAATAGTCCTTTTTCAGTGCGGACAAAAAAATAGGGTTAGCAGTAATTTTGTTAAAATTTTTTAATTTTTTTGGAAACATTTTTATGAAACTTAACTTTTTTTAAATCTCGATAATGATATTTAAAATAAAATACTGAAAAAGGATGAGAATCATCGATGATCTTCAATTCCGAGAACAATTCGTATCGCAAAGGATCTATAGATTTAGCACTTTAAAGTATGGATAAAATCGAGGGTTCCAACAAAATATAAGTACAGAATTGAGACGACGTCGACTATTTATCGATTATTTTAACCAAAAAAATACACATCACTAATTTTTGAGTCAGCTGATTTATTTTGTCGAAAATTTAAACATAAATTTTCCAGTCAAATATTATATTTAAATTAAAAATACTTTTTATTTAAGATTAAGTGAATAAAAACTAGAAAATCTAATATGGCAAAAAGTTTCCGATACAATTCTAATACCAGAGCACAAATAAGTCAAACACGTACTGCTAATTTAAAAATCGAATAGTATCAGACTAATGTTAAAAAAGAGCTCTTTTAAAAGATCTTTAAAACATATTTGTAGTAGCATTAAGTCTTTTAGATCAAGAGATTGCAGCAGTAAGTGATTTCCAAAATTTGTCTTGGGCTCCGGAGGCATTGAAAGTGACAGTTTGTTTCCAATGGATAAAGTTTGCATTCTACAATCATACTGAGAATTAACCAGTCTTGTGATTTAGAGGATTTTCTATTCTTATGATTCATATTCATTGGTTTTAAATTGTTTTCTTGTTATTTTTAGAAAGTGAATTTTATAATTTACATACATATATGTTTCGTTTTAATTAAATTTGATTAACTTTATAAATATTATAAATATTTTCAATAAATATTTCAAATAAACTTCATTTATTTATAAATTTTTTAATTTTTTATACACTATTCTCTAAAAATCTAGTCGTCACCAAATTTGACGACGACAAAATAAGAGTCTTTTCAATACAATATAATTTTTGGTATTTCTTAGAGAATACCAAAAATTATACAACTGTCATCGAAAGATGTCGATAACGACAACGAGAATACCAATTTGCCACAGACGATACAAGACGTAGTCGTTTTGTGTCGACAACGAAAATTAGAATAAGGGTGAATATTTAGACAGCTATGTTTCCAAATAAGGTTTAAACTAATTTTTCTTAAAACTCTATATGTTGCTTGTATAGCCTATTTTGATAATAATCTGACTAAATTTGTGCAGTTTTTTTATATTCTGAAGCATTTTTTTAGCAGTAACCTGCATGAAATACTAAAACTACGATAAAACTTTGATAGTATTGGATTAAAAATACATGAGCACTTGTTTTATATAAATATTTTTTTGACGTATAGTAAAAAGCTGATTATATTATTAATATTATTTTTTAAAAGATATTTGCAAAAATTATGAATTTCCAATACGTTGTTCTGCAATGAAAAGTTGCTTTAGCCGCAAATTGTTATTTTTTCAAACGCATCTCTACTTCTGTAGCATACTTTCCAAACTTTTTTTTATTCTTGCCAAAATTAAATTATGTTTATGTTTATTTGTCCAAACTTTCTTTTAGATTTGTCTTACAATATTTTTCTTACTTCTATATACTCATATGTAGGCTGTATTGAGATTTCAATGATTAAGCCAAATAACAAAAATATATAAAATTTGCACCTGACTTTACACTGAAAACGTGATAAATTTATAGAAAATGCAGGGCACTGCAAAAGAGATCTATATTTTTTGAAATTTCAGACTTATGGTAATATCATATTGAAATATAAAAAATAAAATTTTTTATAGTTTTTTTTTAAATCTCTCTCTAAAGTTGAAAGTTATATATTTATTTCTCTTGTTTACCTTATGAGCAATGATAAAATACCCACTACAAAAAAATTATGCCATCATACTTGTAGTCGCTGGCTGCGACTGTTGTTCATAAGGGGCGAATTTAACTGCCCAACACCATCAAATTGAAACACAAAAATTTTTTATATCAAGGCTCGGTGCGGTTAAGAAAAAAAGAAACACAAATTAACAAGATATAAAATTATAATAATTACACTACTTACCGCAGTGCTTTTCCCTTACAAACTAAATTTAAATATCATAATTATTTTCTTGTGGACCACTAAACTTGTTATTTGTATAACACATATCAAGTAACGGTACCAACTTAACGAAAGAAAGCACTGCAGTATGATCAATGTAAAAAGGAATAACAACATCACATAAGAATCATAAATAAACAAGTACATAAGACAATTTAAGTAAACATTAAGGTGGCTCACAAAACAAAATAGATTCAAAATAAAATAATATAAATAATTTAAAGCAAATAAATAAAATGAAATAATAAACAAATTCAATGCTCAATATGAGCTATTTGGCGACATCCCCACCCCCGTGGATCGGCAACGATTCACTACTCTAAATCCAAGACAGCCAGTTTGGAAACGGGACGCTTCAAGATTCCAGAACTTGTACGAACATCAGCTCTACGGATGACACCATCTTTGCCTTTGTACACCTCTTCAATGCGGCCTCGCCTCCAATCTCTACAGGACACGGCTGTATCGCAAATTAGAACCAAATCACCAACGGCTATGGGCTTTGTTCTTTGACACTATTTGGAACGTCTGGTCAATGTGGGCAAATATTCTTTAATCCAGCGTTTCCAAAAATGATCCCGTAACTGACGGGAAATGCGCCACTGCTTTTTTTACAGCAACTGGGCCAATCTCTATTTCTTCGGTAGGAGTCTGTGTCGTATTAGGGCAACCTAGCAGAAAATGATTTGGAGTTAATGGTTCCTCATCTTCATGGCTTACCGGCAAGTGGGTTAATGGACGGGAATTTACAATATTTTCCGCTTCAATCAGGAAGCTTTATAGCGTGTGTTCTCGAGAGCAAGTTTCTTTCAGTGTTGATTGTAGCACACGCTTAACACACTGGACCATTCGTTCCCATATACCACCTTCTGCAGGATTATGAGGACAATTAAATTGCCAGTCTATACCTTTCGATGAAAGCTCGTCCTGAATACGGGCCACATCAAATACTTCGCTGAATCGTTTGGCTACTTGGTCAGCACCAACAAAATTTTTGCCATTGTCGCTCCTAAGTCTTGTAGGCAGGCCACGTCGATTTATAAAATTGCGTATGGCAACAATACACGCATCTGTGGACAAATCAAAGGCGACTTCCAAATGTATAGCTCTTATGGTTAGGCAAGTGAACAGAGCTACCCAGCGTTCTCATGGCGACGACCAATAGTAATAGTTATTGGGCCAAAATAATCCACACCAGTGTAGGAAAAGGGACGAATATATGGCGTCAATCTGTCCTTTGGCAAAGAACCCATAAGTGGTGGCACCGGCAATGTATGACAAATACAAATAAAACAATTAGAAATGCATTTATGTAAAATTCTTCTTAGACGAGGGATCCAAAATGATCTACGGATTTCACATATCGTGGCTTAAAAATTTTGATGCTTCATTTTTTTCGTGTACATGGGCCACAAACAACTCAGTAATATGATGAAATCACGGCAATATAATCGGGCGCCTGATGTCCAATGGTAACCAACTAGCAGCATCTACACGACCATAAACTCGAAGTAATGAACTTTCATCCATATAAGGAGACAAGGCATACAATTCACTACTTTTAGGCAGACTACCTTCATTTTTAATTATTTCCATTTCAGAACCAAAACTATCAAGCTGGGCCTGGCGACAAAGGAAAAACTCAGCAGATTTTAACTCTGCTGCAGTTAGACCATTTCCTTCTTCTGGGCTATATTTCTTTTGACATCGTTTTGCAATACGTAGGATCCAAGCAACCGTACGTTTTAATTTTAAATAGGATGAAAATCTATTAAATTCAATAAAAGCAGGGCGATTACCAGCACTAGTTCTTGACACTTTTATAGAATGCTCTTTCAAAATTGTAGCTATCAATCGAGTACCTAAAACAGCTGCTTGTAGCTCGAGGCGAGGAATGCTCATCATTGCAGCTACAAAAGAAACTCCAATTTTTCCATCAGCATTAATGGACCTCCAGTAAGACACGGCACCAAAGGCGTCTTCACTAGCATCGACAAAAACATGTAGTTCCAGGCAATAAGGCACACCATTTTCAAAATATCGTGGCACTTTAACATTCACAACATTTTGTAGCTCTTGGCGCCAATTATTCCACAGATCACTTATTTCACCAGGCAGTACATCATCCCATCGAATATCGTGTCTACATATCTCTCGCATCAACAATTTTGCCGTTATCATAAAGTGGCTCAAGAAACCAAGTGGATCAAAAATAGACATAACCACACTTAACAGCTCGCGTTTTGTTGGGGACCTTTTACCTTCTATGACATCAGCTGGTACATTGTGGAACTTCAAATTGAATCTGAAAGTATCGTCTTTTGGTTAACAATACAACCAAAATACCAATGTACCTTTAAGAGCTACAAATACTTCGGCAGAGTTAAAAGAAAAATTACGTAATTCAAATCCAGCTGATTTATGTATATCACGTACCTGTTCAGCAATTTCAATGGCCCTTGCTGGCGTTGGGAAACTATCAACAAAATCATCAACGTAATGGTGATCCAAAATAGATTTCACGGCACGAGGAAATCGATCACGATAGCTAAGGGCATTTGTATCTTTGACATATTGGGCTACGCAAGGCGAACAAGCAGCACCAAAGGTCATCACAAGCATTTCATATGAATCAGGTGGTTTTCTATCATCTTCGCGCCAAAGGAACCTTTGAGAACATCTATCTTCAGGAGCCACAAGCACTTGGTGAAACATTTCTTTGATGTCCCCACATACTGCTACTGCACCAACACATAAATTAAACAAAACTGACGGCAATGGTTTATATTGTTGAGGCCCTTTAAGCAGTTGAGAATTCAGCGAGATACCTTCTACGGTTGCGGCAGCATCAAACACCAATCGAATTTTTCCTGGCTTGTTCGGATTGACCACTCCAAAGTGAGGAAGATATCATGTCCTAGGGCAAACATCTAGGGCTTCACAAGGCAACAATTTACGAACATACTTTTTAGACAAATAATCTTTAATTATATTATTATAAGCCACACCAAATTCAGAATTTCTTTTTATCTTGCGCTCAATACCAACAAGTCTATTGAGAGCCATGGAATAATTATCCGGTAGCACAACATCATCAGAACGCCATAAGAGCCGAGTTTGGAATCTCCCTTCTACTTTCACTGTAGTTTCCTTCATTATATGACGAGCACGTAAGTCATCCTTTGATTCTATGACCGGCAATACCTTCACACCAAAATTTTCCGTCTCAAAATAATTTGCCACCAAGTCATAATTTGTTATGTTTTCTTAAGCAACCATCAACTGGACACGGCTTTCGAAAACGACAATTTCTGCTTGAATGGCCACCACAGAGACACGAAAAACATAACCTCAATTTTTTAACTTCATTCCAACGATTAGGCACCAAATTTTTTACACTCAAATAATTTATGATTAGCCTGGCACATAGGGCATTCTTGTTTTCGTTGACCCTCAGCGGCATGGAGGACCACTTTTCTTTTTGGTTCATTATTTTGACGATTTCCACTAAAACTTTGTATCATTCTTACCAGGTCAGCAACACCTTTGAGCCACTTGCTGAAATCCAGAATTGTTGGGTATGGTTTTATTATTGAGGCATATACAGCCCATTCCATGCGCTTACTCATTGGAAGCTTTCCGACCAATTCTTCCATCAGCGTTGGGTTGGTCAAATGCTGTTGTCCATTGGCAGTTTCCAAAAAGACGGCAAGATTCTGCACTTTAACAGCTAAGGGCACAAGTTTATCAACGGCATTCTCACTGATGGGCAGGATTTCCTTCACTTGTTGTAGCTGGCAGCGAATAAGCATTTCTGGGCGACCATACTGGAAACGCAATTGCTCTAAAACCATACTTACATTATCTGCATGGATCAACAATGACTTCACACATTCACGTGCCTCACCCTTCAAAGCCTTTTGGAGCCTCAAACAATTTTCAAAATTATTATAATTATAAACAGCAGTTGATTGTTCAAAGGCTGTTGAAAACATGGGCCAATCTTCAGGAGCGCCATTAAATTCCGGCAAGTCATAAATTTTTCGAGGCATTGACATCGAACCACCATTTTGAGACAAATGAAAATTAGGCGGCAACATATTTGTCAAAGGTTGATTTGCGCCAAAATCCAAAAAAATTATTGGCGCTGTAGCTAGGTTAGGTTGTTTATCGACGGCAAAGGCGGCATTTGTAGTGGCACAGGTTGTTTCGGCAGCTGTGGAACTAGGTGGCACTCCGGCAACAGAAGGAGCTATTTGTGTTGTTTGTAATGGATGTGTACTTACGGTTTGTGTGGCAGAAGGAGTTACTGGTCTCGTCAGGGTTGTTCCGGCAGCAGAAGAACTGGCAGGCAAAAAGGAAACTCCAGCGGCAGAGGGAGTCGTTTGTTGAGACGCATTTATTTTATTATTCGCTCCAAAAAATGCGAAATAAAATTTCACTGCGAAATAAAATTTGTAGTCGCTGTTCATAAGGGGCGATTTAACTGCCCAACACCATTAAATTGAAACACAAAAATTTTTTATATTAAGGCTCGGTGCGGTGCGTGCGCGTTTATTTCTAAGTTAAAAAAAAACACAAATTAACAAAATATAAAATTATAATAATTACACTACTTATCGCAGTGCTTTTCCCTTACGAACTAATTTAATAACATAATTATTTTCTTGTGGACCACTAAACTTGTTATTTGTATAACTAACGTGACCAGAGATTTTTGGCAAAACGCGGAACCCGAACGATTAAAAAAAGGGATTCTGAACAAAATTGTATAGAAAAAGCGGGATTTTGAAAAATTTAGTTCAAAAAAGAGGGATTGTCTTTCTATATCTTATTTACAAATCCAAATCAACGATTCTCCCAAGCTGTTGGTTTACGACCCACTTGGGACGTTACAAATTGAAACATCGAAATTAATTAAATATATCCCTATAAACTGAAGCATTAACAATTATAGAAAATCGTGATACTTTTTAATTTGATAGCAAGAGTTTTTCTTAAATAATTCTTAGGTCTGTTAAACACTAAATTCATTTAAAACAAAAAGTTAAAATAAAATCATTAACACATGGTTTTCGTTAGCACTAACTTTAAGAAAATGTAATCGAATAAATGTAAACATGTTATCTTTTTTTAACTTTCGGTATATAATAGTGCTGTGCATTGCCCGCTTTTTTTTGGGTACTCAATAATATAAAGTACTTACTCAACACTTTCAGAGTTTAATTTTTAATCATATTTTGTGTTTTATATAAAAAAATTTACAAAATTTAATGGCAATCAGTTAAATATATTTGTTTTAATTTTAAATAAAAGAAGATTAATTAAAAATTATATTTCAAATTAAAAAATCTGTTAAGTATCGAAAAAAATATTGAGTAGTAGAATTTGCCAGCACTATTATACAAAAATAAAATAAAAAGTCTATCCAACTCGAAACAAACGCACATCGTTTATAAAGTTCAAACTATTTATGAAAAGTACAATAAGAATGTATTCATCATAGAAAACAACTAGAACCCCAACTTGCTCACAAAAAACCTAACTCAACTGTCAAAAAAACCTAACTCTTTGTATGTGTTAGTAGAATTTTCTACAGAACAAATGTATACGTGTGAAGAGAGAAATTTTTTGTTGCTGAGCGAATGAAAAGAGTTGGAGTTCTAGTTGTTTTCTATGGTATTCATGTTAACCATGAGAAAAATGTTCAGATCAAAACATCTTTTAGAAATGACACATTTTGGTAATTTAAATTGGTAAAAATTATTTAAATAGCTCACAAATATACAAATATACAAATAATTATAAACAGCAGTTGATTGTTCAAAGGCTGTTGAAAACATGGGCCAATCTTCAGGAGCGCCATTAAATTCCGGCAAGTCATAAATTTTTCGAGGCATTGACATCGAACCACCATTTTGAGACAAATGAAAATTAGGCGGCAACATATTTGTCAAAGGTTGATTTGCGCCAAAATCCAAAAAAATTATTGGCGCTGTAGCTAGGTTAGGTTGTTTATCGACGGCAAAGGCGGCATTTGTAGTGGCACAGGTTGTTTCGGCAGCTGTGGAACTAGGTGGCACTCCGGCAACAGAAGGAGCTATTTGTGTTGTTTGTAATGGATGTGTACTTACGGTTTGTGTGGCAGAAGGAGTTACTGGTCTCGTCAGGGTTGTTCCGGCAGCAGAAGAACTGGCAGGCAAAAAGGAAACTCCAGCGGCAGAGGGAGTCGTTTGTTGAGACGCATTTATTTTATTATTCGCTCCAAAAAATGCGAAATAAAATTTCACTGCGAAATAAAATTTGTAGTCGCTGTTCATAAGGGGCGATTTAACTGCCCAACACCATTAAATTGAAACACAAAAATTTTTTATATTAAGGCTCGGTGCGGTGCGTGCGCGTTTATTTCTAAGTTAAAAAAAAACACAAATTAACAAAATATAAAATTATAATAATTACACTACTTATCGCAGTGCTTTTCCCTTACGAACTAATTTAATAACATAATTATTTTCTTGTGGACCACTAAACTTGTTATTTGTATAACTAACGTGACCAGAGATTTTTGGCAAAACGCGGAACCCGAACGATTAAAAAAAGGGATTCTGAACAAAATTGTATAGAAAAAGCGGGATTTTGAAAAATTTAGTTCAAAAAAGAGGGATTGTCTTTCTATATCTTATTTACAAATCCAAATCAACGATTCTCCCAAGCTGTTGGTTTACGACCCACTTGGGACGTTACAAATTGAAACATCGAAATTAATTAAATATATCCCTATAAACTGAAGCATTAACAATTATAGAAAATCGTGATACTTTTTAATTTGATAGCAAGAGTTTTTCTTAAATAATTCTTAGGTCTGTTAAACACTAAATTCATTTAAAACAAAAAGTTAAAATAAAATCATTAACACATGGTTTTCGTTAGCACTAACTTTAAGAAAATGTAATCGAATAAATGTAAACATGTTATCTTTTTTTAACTTTCGGTATATAATAGTGCTGTGCATTGCCCGCTTTTTTTTGGGTACTCAATAATATAAAGTACTTACTCAACACTTTCAGAGTTTAATTTTTAATCATATTTTGTGTTTTATATAAAAAAATTTACAAAATTTAATGGCAATCAGTTAAATATATTTGTTTTAATTTTAAATAAAAGAAGATTAATTAAAAATTATATTTCAAATTAAAAAATCTGTTAAGTATCGAAAAAAATATTGAGTAGTAGAATTTGCCAGCACTATTATACAAAAATAAAATAAAAAGTCTATCCAACTCGAAACAAACGCACATCGTTTATAAAGTTCAAACTATTTATGAAAAGTACAATAAGAATGTATTCATCATAGAAAACAACTAGAACCCCAACTTGCTCACAAAAAACCTAACTCAACTGTCAAAAAAACCTAACTCTTTGTATGTGTTAGTAGAATTTTCTACAGAACAAATGTATACGTGTGAAGAGAGAAATTTTTTGTTGCTGAGCGAATGAAAAGAGTTGGAGTTCTAGTTGTTTTCTATGGTATTCATGTTAACCATGAGAAAAATGTTCAGATCAAAACATCTTTTAGAAATGACACATTTTGGTAATTTAAATTGGTAAAAATTATTTAAATAGCTCACAAATATACAAATGTTCTCCCGGAATGAGTTTTTAAATCTAAAAATCTCTCCGCAATAACAAAATTTCTTCTTTCAAAAATTTATATTCTATTCTAATATTCTTGAAATAATGAAATTTTTAAACATATTTCAAAAAAAAAAAAAAAAGTTGGAAAATTTGTGTCCAATCTATATTAGACTTGAGATCTTTCAATCACTGCACAAAGGTCAGAAGACACAGTTTTTTTTTTTTTTTTTGGATAAAACTCAACTCTCGCAAACAATTAAGCAAAAATTGGATTTTGTTTTTTGCAAAAATAATATTTTGTCCATATTCAGTTTAAAAAATCGTTTGGGAGGTCTTCCAGCCATCAAAAAATACACACGAAGTACATTTAAAATCAGTCAGTAGAGAAGATGATCATAGTAACAAAAAGTTTAAAACTTTTAATTGTAAAAACGATTATCAAATTTTCAGTGGAAATAAATATAGTTACACTTAAATATTGGTAAGAATGTTATAGAAAACATAAATAAGGAAATATAATAAGTAACTCTTAGAATTAAAAAAGCGGGATTTCTTTATAAAAAGCGGGAAAAATATTTCAGGCGGGATCGAAGTTTAAAAAGTGGGATAATCCCGCCTGTATGATCAATGTAAAAAGAAACAACAACATCACATAAGAATCATAAATAAACAAGTACATAAGACAATTTAAGTAAACATTAAGGTGGCTCACAAAAGAAAATAGATTCAAAATAAAATAATATAAATAATTTAAAGCAAATAAATAAAATTAAATAATAAACAAATTCATTGCTCAATATGAGCCATTTGGCGACAAAACTTTAGTAATATCATACTATGAATTTTATGTAAAATAAAATAGTTTTGCCGAAGATTATTATAAAATAAACCCATTTTTATAACAAGAGTCATTCCATTTAAAACCAACACGAAAAATTACAATTTTTGACTTTACCTCTCCGAATTTAATGATATTTGATGCAATCATTATTCTTAATTAAAACTAAGACTAATTCAAAATTTCTAATAATTTTAAGTGCAAAATAGCTCAAAATATGTACAAAGTTGCATACACAAAATTACAAATATCTTTCGAAGTATATATTATATAAGATTTACTGAGATGTCTTATTAAAGGTATCAAAATTACATTTAATATTACGTATAACATGACTTTTTTCTCAACATCGAAATGGTCCAATGGTAAATATATCGAAAAGTGGTCTTTTTAAAAATATTAAAAAAATATATGTTAATGATGAAAATGTTTTCTATAACCGTATATATATGTAGATGATGTAGCCTTTCTGAGTGCTATCTGTAAGTATCATAATGGGACTCTTAATAGTTTATGAGTTATTGAAAAAAGTTGCGCTGTATAAAGTGAACAAATTCATGCTTGAAATTTCTTTCAAAATAATAATTTTTTTGTTTTACACTACGTTATATTTTTTTGCAGTAACTCAGAAGTCATTTAGTGTCCCAGCACGATACTTACAGAGAGTATTCAGAATGGCTCTATCATCTACATATATATTTTCCACGAATTTAAAAATACCATTTTTTGAAATACGCGACCGCGAAATTTAATTCGCGAATTATTCATTAAAATTCAACATGAAACCATGTTTCAGGTATCATTTTTAAGGTAATTTCATAACCTTTAAATATTCTCCTCAATGAACGTTGTAACGTAAATATTTTGGAAGATATTCGTATTTTTAAAAATACAGTTTTTCTTATTTTTGAGATATTATAAATCGCGAACTATCGCGGTAATCAAACTTAAACTCGGTATTTGCATTACCAGCGTCAATATTAATATTCTTGCCGAATTTCATTAAATTCGGATGATTTTTGAAAGAAATTTGCGAATTTTCTATTTTATTATAAACAAAACAATTCAAATTGAAATAAATATTTTCTATTTATTTTGACATTTGTTGTAATAATTCGTAAAATATTGGGGTCCCAGAATGCCACTTACCACGATTATAGAAGACATTTTCACCATTAACATATATATATTTTTAAAATTTTTAAAAAGACCATTTTTAGAGATATTTACCCGCGAACGAAAAATCGCGAGATATGGACCATTTTGATGCAGAGAAAAAAGTCATGTTATACGTCATATTAAAGGTTATTTTGATACCTTTAATATGACATCTAAATAAATCTTATGTATATCATAAATACTTTGAAAAATATTTGTAATTTTGTGTATACAACTTTGTACATATTTTGAGCTATTTTACACTTTCAAATCGCGAACCGCTTGATGAAATTATCTGATTTAAATTAGTCTTAGGTTTGACAAGAATAATGATTGTACCAAATATCATTAAATTCGGAAGAGGTGAGAAAATCAGCTGGTTGGTTTTAAATGGAATGACTCATAAACATTCTTCAATTTAAAGAAAAAAATTGTTAATTTGAATAAATTTTTTATTCAATTCAACTAAAATTTAGTAAAATTAAATAATATAATTCAGTTAAATTGAATAAAAATACTTCAAAATAAATAAAATATTTAGTTCATTTTAATAAAATTTTCTTCAATTTAATTAACTAATTTAATTAGTCATATTGACGAATTTTCGTCGATTTAACTAATTTACGAAAAATTAACAAACATTTCTGTTGAATTGAATAACGATTTTGTTGGTTGATATTTAACCTTATTTTCTTTATAAAAGGCACCCTTCCACAGTGGTTCAAAACGGGTATGTAATTTTTTTGAAAAATCGCCACAAATTAATTTATCATATATCAGAAAAGTAATATGTATATAGATAGTCCTTGTAAATCTCTACAAAAAATACGCTTAAATGTGTAGGTTATCTCTTTTAGTTTAAGAGATATTCGGGTCGAAATAAATTTTTACCTCATTTTTAGCCTCGTTTATTTTTAGTTTTTTTTTTTTAACTTGCCGGGCTTAATATTGCCCCTATTTTTTTTAATATAATAAACTTTTTATACAAGTATTTGATAGCTAAGGTTTGAATATGGAGATTAATAATTTATAAAAAAAGTTATTGGAATGTAACTTGATTGCTGAATTTCTCGAAGGTATTAAAATTTAGCATTTTTGTGGTTTTTTTAAAACAAAAATTTAATATTGAAACTTAAATAAAATTTAAACAAATAGTGATATTTTATTGAAATTTTAGTATAATACGTATAAACTTTTTCTAAAATCAGAGAATTAAAAAAATTCCCACTTTTTTACATGAAAATTCCCAAGATCTCAATCCGTATAAAACATGTTTAAAAAATTTACTCTTTTCATTGAAATGGTGCCCTGTCGTTATAAGGAGCGTCCATCGGAAAAAACTTTTTGGATGTTTACCTTACATATGAAGATATATAATTAAAATAATTTTAAGTCGATACCAGCTTTACAATTTGAGAACTTAACACAAAAGGAAAAAAAAAAAAATCGAAATTGACAAAGTTTTAATAGGGCTTGTGGGCAGACCTTGGCCCCAAACTGCTCCGGATTTACTTTACACATTTGCATTTGCATTAAGATTTCTTTTGAAGACATTAAAAAAAAAATAATAAATTTATTTCGTAAAAATTTATTTCGACCCTAATATCTCTTAAACTAAAAGAGATAACCTACACATGTAAGCGTATTTTTTTATAGAGATTTACAAGGACTATCAATATATACAATTTCTTTTCTGCTATATCATAAATAATTTTTTGGCCATTCTTCCAAAAAATTACATACCCGAGATAGCCAATTTTGGAGTGCCACCCACCACATCCCACTAGGGGTCTGTACTCCTCCAAATCAACTCGGAAAACGATAAGATAGAGCGCGTCATCTACACTGGATCTCTTGGTTTCTAGTTGCCAATGCTTTCTTCTTTTTTTGAGCAAACATTGCCATCAAAGAAAGTTTAAGCAAATTAAGTAGTCTTTTACACTTTTTAATTTAATTAAATTCAATTAAATCTTTATAGCAAAAATTAACATGTTTTTTGTGTTTACAATAACATGATGTTTTTATCTTGAGGCGGAGATGCCAGATGAAGCGTGTAACTGTTTGAATTTTCGTGAAAATTCAATGACACGCTAATATTAAAATCATACATGTTTTACCTAAATTGTACCAGATCTTAAAACCCTGATGCAACTTCATCTTTATAACCTTATTTTTTCTGGTTGAATTCCTTTAGAATAGAATAAATAATAAAAATGCATTATTTTTTTTATATATGCGAACAAATAATTTATTGAATAATGGTGCTGTGGTTAGTGAATAAACTACAATATTATATATTTTTGAAATATTAAGCATTTGAGAGGGTTTTTTTTAATCATTTGAATGTTAGTGTTGTGGTAGCAATGTATCAATAATTAGTAAATAATTTTATATTTGATTATTTTTTTTAAATTCATTTTTTTCCATTTTCATATAATAATGTTATTAAGTGCAATTAATATATCGTGTTCGTATTGTTGAAATTGTCGTTCATTTCTAACGTAAGCAACATTCTCGATAAAATGTTAATTAGTTGACGATGAAGACGATGATGCTGCGGGTGCCGATGTTGGTAAGGCTTGCAATACTTCTTCAATAAACGATTGAGGATTTTCAATATCGCCAAAGAGACCTGCATAAATTAAAATGTAACAAAAAGGTTTAATAATGTATAAGATATTTTAATTTTAATAGTAAAACACAAACAGAAATTATTTAACTACTTACCAGCTACATCACAAAATTCTTCAAACGATGTACAGGGCAAAAAGTCATCGGTAAATGTTTCCAATATCGAATCGGTATGTTTTAGCATAGTTTCATCGTTCTTTCGTATGTAGTTGAATAGAGATATCGACCAGTCTTCTTCTTTGGGCGTGGCAACGCTCTTGAATAAGGTATTATAAATGAGATCCAAAAGGGCCCACATCATGAGGAAAGGTTTATATACACTATATTCCTTTTCTTTACGATCGGCTGGTGACAACAAAGCTTTGCATATCACCGATGGTGATATATGACGTGCCTGAGCAATCGCTATGAGACGTTTTAAATGAGCCAAACGATGTTTTTGCCAAGTCTCATGAGAATGCAGGGCTAACGATACGGTAAGCATGTAAAGTGGTCCTTCTACTTCGTAGGCACTCTCTAACCATTTCTCAGAAGCTGAAGCCGTTAGATAACTTAGTAATGTTTTACTATCGCGGGCAGCTGAGCGTGAAGAGAGCAATAGGTAGACTGCATAGAAGAGTAGATAGGGCACAAAATGCATATTCGATTGGGGACCACCGCCCCCAGCATCTTCATGGAAACTGCGCTCCCAGGCAAAACGCATTAGCAACAATTTTAGATCATGAATGCTGTTAGTGTAAGAAATGTCACAGCGTTGAGTGCTCTCTTGCATGTAACTGGCATGACGTGTCATGCAGCCAGAGAAGGCAGCTTCAGATACATCGGGACCCCAAAGGGGTAACAAACCATTGCAACGTGTATTAGCATTTTGCAAACTGGCCCTTTCCCATTCATCACGTCCTCGAGCTGATCTTATGGCTGAAGTATGACAATCTACATGAACCACATTAAAGTGGGTAACTGTTGTATAGCCGATAGTTTTGCGTGATTTTAGCTCAAACTCTTCCACATTGCACCTTTTGGTAAATGTATAAATACCCAAGACTTTTGCTGGCTGGCAGGCATAACCTTCGCGGCAAATGAAACAAGTTAAGCCAGTTTCATCGCGTAACTTTTCTATCTTTTGCAATATAGAACCTTTGGCCGTTACCTGACCCTTTTCATTGGTTCTCATACCCAAAGCATCAAGCTGTTTCTCTCTGGTAGCCATAGCCAGACGTTTCTTTTCGGCGCGGGTAAAGTCTCGTACTTCTTGTACACGGGCAGCAGTGGCCGCATCAGTGCACAGAGCCTCCAATAGATTTTCAGCCAAACTGCCCACATGTTCGTCCGATGACACTTGTTCCAAACGATGTATTATGGGTATAATATCTTTGCTAATAGCTAGCTGAGTAGCTTCATGTTTGGTGGCTAGACCGGTAAGGAATCTTAAGATATATTTGAGTGAAGGTCGTGAAATGAATTCTTTTAGCTCGTCAGAATCTGTACGCAATAGAGTAGGTTTTACACAGGGTGCATAACGTGTTATATAATCAATAGCCTTTTCCACTATACCCAAACTAACAATATAATCCTTTAGGGTACCGCCTATGCAATTGTGTTCAATTTGATTGGTTAGTACGCAGAATAACTCTAACTTGAATTCTTCCTCTGTGGTACGCTCAGCATCAAATTTATCAAAATCTAAAATGTCTTTGAAATAGAAACACAACAATGCCATTTTAACTTCATTGCCATAGACTAACGCTGCTAGAACACGGATAAGATGTCTTAGAACCGAAGGATTATTGCGCACATTTGAGCATTCAGTGCACGATATGAGGGCGGTTACATATTCCGGCCCACCAAACGTCAAAGAGAATTGCAGGAAAGAATCTAAAGTATCACTGGCAGCCTTCGATAATATGGTTTCCATTATCTCCAGTAATTGTTCAGTCACTGATGACTGCAAAGAATCGGATTCGGATTGTAGGCACATTTGTAAAACTTTCAATAGTGTATTAATGGCTCCTAATTCAGGTTGACACAAAACTTCTTGACAACGTCGTACCTTAACGCATATTAAGAATAGTTTCAATAGAACTTGTATCAATTCTCGCGATCTAGTTATGTTCTGAAGACTGCCTATGCGATCAAGCATAACTTTAAGACCATTACAATCGGCTAAAACATTAGCTAGACGATAAAGTTGTTCGGTGTCTACTTCCTCTTGGGATTTATTGTTAAGTGTTTCCACAAATTCTTCGGTAGCATCACCCAATAGACCTCTCATACGATAAACAATACGCATAGCATCACGTTCACCACCCTCTGCCAGCCAGATTTTCTTGTACACATCTTTGACGGGCAAATCCAAACTTATTATCTTGTTGTTTACCAGCAATTCCATGCCATTATCATCTTCTAACAATGCTATAAGCTCACAGTCAGTGCAAATTTTATTTTTAATATCACGCATCAGAGGTCCCAACCCTTGTTCAGTGGAGGGATATGGATTACCCAACATACGACCTTGCAAAAAGTCCTCTTGCTGAGGATCCTTTTCCAAGGTCATAAAGAATTCAGATTCATCATTTTCCTCCGGGTGTATAATGGAATATAAGCGTTCGAATATAAATACCGGAGTTTTTATATCCTTCATAGGTGTCTTTTCCACAGTGTCTATTAAGATTTCCATAAAGGCTCGTGTTTCCTCTTCAGTGCCGCTGGTCATTTCTTCTAACATTTCCAGGAGCTTTTCTTGGGCATCATCTATCAGACGTGTTCTTTGTACTACCAGTTTGCGTAGAGATAAATAGCCTTCCAATACAGGACCCAAGAGGCGTGTTTTGTAAACTTGTCTTATTTGGGGATTTTCCAAGAACAAAGCCAAAAGTTCTACAAATTGTCTTAAAGCGTAGCCTTGAGAAAGGTCAGATGATAGAGTAGTTTCTTCTAGGCGATGAATTTTTCTAATTTCTTCTGTTAACAATTGAGAAATCTCTATGAGTACACCCTTTAAGGCCAGATATTGACGCCAAGGTGTATCTATAGCCAAGAGACGATACAAGGATAGAAAATCGGTACTGGCCTCGCCAGCCTCACCCACATATTTTAAGAATGAGGTAAGTAAATTCAAAATTTCACGCTTTCTATCATGAGTCTTGCTGAGTACAGTGATGAGGGTACAGACTAGGGGACGACGGAACCTTGAATTGTTGTTGAATAAAATTGGCTGCAGCCAAGTCGCTGTTAAGTGTAACGGTTTTAATGGTTTGCCATCATTTAAAACCTTCAAACGCCATCTTTGACCATATTTCTCTTGCAAATACTTGCTTCTCGATTGTTTCCTTCGAGCTTCCCTGCTCTCAGCGGTCTGTGCGGAGTTAGGAGGAGTATTTGGAGGTTCTTGGGAAGATTGTCTGTCCGGTGGTTTATTATTCATCATTTGCTGTTCGGAAGATTGTACCGATTGTAATACGGCCGCTAATATATTTTCATCTTGCAAGGTGTTTTGTGCAGCCGCAGCCACAAAGGCTTTGTAGCTCTTAGTCTGATCTTTGAGTGTATTAGCGGGCATTCTCGACTTCCAGGCTTCAAATGAATGTTGTGGATCGTTTTGTAACCATTTTTGGAAATCTACACTTAAACCTTCAATACAATTGATGGAAGACAAAGCCGAAGGACTCAAGTCCCGATTGAGCTTAGATGAAGGTATGGTAGGCGATATTAGCTTCAACATAATGTGCAAACAAGGTTGTATAACCGAATAGGCGGGACCACGTGGGCAACGGCAGGTATTTAAGAATAATTCAAATACAATTTTAAGTTTTTGTTCCCAACAGAAATCGTCTTGGGATATTAGAACCCTTAGCAATTCCATTTCATGATAAATTGCTGAGTCTATATTGGACAAAGGTATAGATCCCATTAGAGCCGATTTAACACGCTCGTTAATTACATCCAATAAATTCAAACAGGCATCTTTATTATTTTTGGTCAACAAAACCAAAAGATTACGTACTTCATCTTGTATTTGAGCTGTTCCCCGACGTAGATTATGTTGGGCCAACTCCTCCACTAGACCTTGGCTATACAATACCAAACGGCAGTCATAGTTGGAAGCCATAGCTCTCAACAAAGTCAAACACTGTTCGGTGGAGGCTAAAGCACAGCCATAGCATTTATTGATATTAAAATGATCTCTCTTGTCTGGAGTATGGGGTAAATTTGACTGATCCATTTGGCTGCGATCATAGGCTACTAATTCACTGCGACAAGCTTTCACCTTTTGTACAATCTTTGACAATTCCTCAAAGGAAGAACGCGACTCTACACAGTATTTTTGGGCCAAGAATTGTATGATTTTATTCACTTGAGAAGTACTGTGTATAGTACCTAAACTCTCGTCCATTAAGCGATCCGATGAACCATGTTCTGCATATTTCTGTAACAGCAGTTCCAACATTTGTTTATTGGCCAACAATTGGCGGTAAATACGATCCGCTCTCTCCAATGAAGAATGTATTATTTGCACGGTTTTGGCACGATCTTCAGCAGATTCTATAGGATCGACAGCACAGCACACCCGACCATAAATGCTAAAATCAAATTTAGCGTATTTGCAAAAGCCGCATGAATGACACAGGAAGGGATCTTTTTCGTCATAATTAATAGCACGACACTTGTGACATTGGAAAACATTTTCGCCACAATTACCACATACACCCGGATATGAGGGAACAGCGGCACTACAACGAGGACACTGAAGATTTTCCGAAGATCCTGTTACAGTCTCATAGAAATCAGCATATTCAATCATTAAATTACAGGCGGTTATAGGCAGAGGGAAATCTACTTTAACCTCCGTTTGTCCCGACTGTAAAGTAACTGTTCTGGCCTTATGCCACATGGCCGGTTTGTTCTTCAATTCAACTACAGCTTGTACAGTGCGATTGTTATAATAAATATTTATAGTTCTTACCATTTTAGTACGTTTCAAGTCAGCAATGCGTACTATCAATTTAGAAATGGTGTGACATTGTACCAACTTGACAATCATAGTGCAAGTAGTAAATTTCGAGTCCGATTTTATTGAAGGTAATTTAATATTGGCCATGGGTACTTCGGGATTATTGCATACCAAACAAGGTTCTGATTCCAAATAGTAACCGTTCATTTGAAGTATCTGTTCTAAAGCTGTATAAATTGAAGCATTTGGATGTTTGCTTAACAAATCATTTTGTTGTCTCAATACCTCAACGGCCTTTTCAGTAAACTCTGGCAATCTTTCAGTTATGCTCTTTGTGCTCAATGTTAAATAACCCAAAATATCCACAAATTGTGCAGTTCTACGTCCGAATTGTGGTACCAAAGGCCACATATTCCATAATATGTTAATTAATTTCTCCTTTTGCCTATCATTGGCATAATCGTAGATGGCATAAATCAAAGAATGAGCCTGCCATCTTATCGAAGTTATATTGGTTTCTAGCAAAAAGATGCGTACAAATTTATTTAACAAAGCATCCGAGACAAAACGGAATATTTGATGGACAAATGTTGTACAATGTGTAGCATCAAATTTCGAATCAAATGACATTTCAATTTCTTCAGATTTATCACGATCTGAACGCATTTTAGCACCTGTCGATGTAGTTGAACCATTTACTGTTTCAGATTGTTGTTGTTGCTTTACGGCTTGTATATTATTACATAAGGCTGCTTGTAATAGTTGTAGAATTATTGGTGACACACCATCATCCAGTTGGTAGCAGGCAATCTCAATAAGAACTGGTATAACATCTTCGTGGATAAGACAGAATTTTTGCCAATTACCAGTGCGTATTTGACTTATTTCCTGACAAGTTCTCAAATGTTCTGTTAGCTCGACGAGCGAATCATAGCTTAGGATGGGTATAGATTGATTGGTTAAAACCATATTCTGTAAGAGAAAGATTTTCAATTAAATTAATATATTAATATTTCTATCTAGATAACTTGTTGCAAAAATGAATTAGCCTTTTAAATTTGTCACTTATGCTAGTGTCTATGTAGTTATCTTCATCGAAAAAGCAACATTTCAAAAATTCAATAAAAGATGAAAAAATAAAAGAAAAAAAAAAGTCTTGACTTTGAAAAATTTCGTAGACGAATTGAGGAAAAAGTTTAAACAAAATTTCGCTTCTATATTACGGAAATTATCTAAGAACACCTAAAATAGCAAGGCGAAAAATTGTATTAATTATTAGTTCAATCGCAAATATATTTTAAATATAAGAGGAATCATAAGTGAGTAATCATCACTTCAAGCTCTTTACAAAGGTTTTTAAATCTCTGAAATCGGACATGATTTGTAGAATTTACTATTTTTTTTTTTTTTTTAAATTTGTTCATATTTGAAGTGGTCAAATTTAATACCCTGTACGTCAACTCGTATTAAATCGGGGATACTATAATATAATTATTACCAACATTTTTGCGATCGGCCTCATAATAGCACCCAAGTTTATCTCTGGTATGCCGCTAACGTTAACAAAAATCGTTATTTCTATGACTTGAACAAATTACTATATCGAACATTTTTTCATCTAACATAACTTCTTTATCATTATCATAGCCTGCAACAAAAAAAAAAAAAAACTTTAACTAATTTTTCAACTTACCTTCGTATTATAAAGATTACACAAATCTTTAACATAGTTAAAGTGCACATCCAACGAGTGTCCGTCTCGGAACATACGGAATTTCTCTTTATTACCACAAATATACATTAACAGCTTTCGTACTTGTCTCCTAAGTAAAGCATTCAAATTGAGCATCATGTATTCACACAAGGTATAAGTCATATTTTCGCAGTAATTATGATACCAATCATAAGTGCCCGGATGGGTGGCAGATAGGCGTAAAATTTGATAAGGTAAACGTACTGAAATTTCAGTTAATAAAGCATCATATGATTCAAATATATCCGGATAATTCTTGAGATAATTATGCGGTATCAAAGTGGACAAATCAGGTTTAGGACCATAGCGTACTGGTTTCAAAAGACTATTTTGAGAAGGTGTTACAGCAGAGCCTGTAACAACAGGTGTACTGGCACTATTGCTCGGACCACTAGCAATTGCACTAACAACACCACTGGGTACATTGTTGGCGTTTTCATTTGAAACACGTTTCCAGTGTTGCAACAAAGATTCCATAACCACCAAACAGAATGTAAAAGCACCATTGTTGCTTAAAATACTAGCCGTAGTACTGGCTACAAAAGAGGCATTGTCTTTGAATTGATGTGGTGGTGAAGTGGTGCCAGCTTGTTTTGATTTTGTTTTACCCATTAGCACTCCAAACAAAGAGAGTAAAGCCAAACGTACTTCATTTTTAAGATTTTTGTCTTTCATCTAAAAATTCAAGAGAAATACAAAAAACTATTATTACTAAAAAGAAAAACACATGGATTTTTCGTATTTTATTACCTTTGAAGCATTTGAAATGGAATCCATTTCGACATAATCCACCAAAGCAGTTAGTAAATCGTTAAGGATCTTTTGATCACGCTCATTATTACCATTCAAGTCTGTAGTTAGCATTAGGATAACTTGTATTAAAGGTATGGCTTGCAAACCATTACAATCATCCAGTGTAGTAATATTTGAAATAATACTTTCCAAAATAGCAATTCTAGAATTATGAATAATTTAAATTACATCTTGTTAATCTTACGAAAGCTGTAATGCGATTTACCTTAAATCATGCAATTTGGCTAATTTTTCATCTTCTGTAGCATCGTTTTCTTCGGTGTCATTACTGTGGCTGGCTTCTAAAGCGGCACGACTTGTAGAGGGCATTTCAGCAATAACAGCACTAGAGAGAGAGCCACCAACAGCACCTTTACTGCCACTACTGGCGCTAGCTAAACTACCACCACTAGCACGGGGAGGTGAGGCAGTAGCGCCACCATCGCCATAAGTACTGCTGCGACCTGAAGTTCCTCCTATTGATTCAACACCACTACCTCCACTTTCTGAACCTCCACTGCCCACTGGCTCGGCGGGAGATGTGCGCAGAGTTGAACCATCGGTTGCAACATTAGAACCTTCGTCATCAGAGCCCGCAGCAGATGAAGCAGCAGCAACGCCACCGACCACACCGCTAGCAACATTACCAATAACTACTCCACCGCTACCACTGCCACCTGCAGCAACAGCTTGTAATTGTTGTTGGGCATGTTGCAATTGAGCGGCAGCATTACGCATACCCTGCAGATTAGAAAGGCCCTGTTGCAAATGTTGTAAACCTGGCTCAGCTCCGGGCGCATCATGTTGCTGTAGACTCAAAGCAATGGCAATGTCCATAATGGCCTCATCGTCTGCATCCTGTTGTAGACCTAATAATTGTGGAAAACCACTGCCCATAAAAGCCTCTAAAGGATCCACCATAACATTGGGATCATTAGCAGCAGCACCTGCAACATATTCTGAACTACTGCTGCGTTGTACAGACGACGATGGTGGCGATGATGATCCTCCCCCTGCAGTTGCAACAGGATTTACAATACCAGCAGCTTCATCTAAAGCATCATCTTCATTACTGGGCACATTACCAACCACAGCTCTTGCCACCGAAGTACTAGACGAAATAGCAGGTGGTGTTGGTGTTGAACATACTGGTGGTGTTATAATTGCCACCTTACGCCTCTTGGTTCTGGGACTCAAAAGTAAAATTATAGCTTCTTTAGCACTATGTGATATAACGCTAGATTCATTCTTCAGCAGAGCTATAAACATTAAAGTTACACGTTCCACTTGTGTGTTATCCGCCAGAGCAAAGGCATGCATTATTTCCACCAAGCAATGTACAATAGTTTCGGTATGAGACAGACCTTGTCTCACTATCGATGTTGGCTCATCTATTTCGGGTGTTATTTCATAAAGTTTTTCTACAAATTCCATTAAATCGGAAATAATTTCAAATTTATTATCTAAACATATTTTGGTTAAACTTTGGGGTCTGGCTGTGGCTATGCCGCGTACAATAAGGACCAAACGATAAAATGCCTCCGGGTCAATATCCCTTAAGCTTTCACGACAATCCAATTTGGTTTTTAAAGTCTGAAAAATAATTTATAAAAACTTTTCCAATTTTATTTACAATAACAAAATAACGTACCTGTAATTCATTGTAGACATACACTAACATTTCATAATCCTTGTAGTTGTGATACGCCTGGCGATTACCAAATAATGTGGCCAATACGTAACGCGATTGTACTTGCACTTGATTAGCTGTTGGTAACAATAGCAATGATGTGGCAGTCTTTGTGGCTTTTTGTTTAATTGTAGTCATTAGGGAAGCACTATTTCCCTGACTTAAAAGACTTAGAGAACAATCAAGTACCTCTAACAGAATGGTCACCATTTTATCGAGTTGTGTTATAGAGTTATAACCTTCAAAGCTGGTTGCAGAAGAGGCCATTGTTCCATAGGCAGCAGTTGAGGTGGTGCCATTGGCTATAGCATTTGTAGAACTTTGACCGCCTGCCACTTCATCAGTATCATCTGGCCAACCCACCAGATCTTTAGATTTGCCATATACTTCAATGGAATCTAGCATGCTGACATTTTCGGGATCACGAGATTTACCAAAAACAACTTTCAAACATTTATCCGACTGTAGAATTTCCTCCCTGGTCAAGGGTATATCAAACCAACGAGCTCTTCTTACTGGGGTCGGTATAGTTCTACCTAAAATTGTAACACTTTGAGGTGTACGATGGGGATCCTGGGTGCCTAGTAGGACTCGTATACCCACAATTACCATATTAGGATCATTATTATAGACCTCCAATGTAAAACCTGTACTTTTAGTTGAAGCCACAAACATTCCATTTGAGAATAGTCGAGTTTTAAGTTTTTGTTTATTATAGATCTGCAGTAGGTCATTGCCACCAAAGTCCACATCGGGCAGCATGGTGCAGTGTTCGAAGAAATCTATGGGGAATATTGGATTACCGTTGGGTCCAATTGTTTTTTGCTGATGACTGGATTTACGTTTAGATTTCTTGGCATTTCCGGTAGAACAAGGTGATCTGTTGCTTAAGCTCGACGAGTACAACTGATTGCTGAGTGGCTGCACTTGGGGTGACAACCAAAATGATGTTGACTCTGGATTAGCAGTAAAAATCCTTAAACTGCCATCTTCACATAATAGTATTAAAGTGGTTTTTTCAATGCCCGCTACCGTGTGACGTATAGCAACCATATCCATTATGCGCGACTTTGATGATTGGGCCTTTATCTCTTGCATTATAATGCGATCGGGAGTAAACATAAATATTACCGGATTATTAGAGGTGTGCATCATGGCACATATTAAACCAGGATGACCAGGAATTTCGGTCCATTGACACAATGGCTGCGGGGGACCTTTCGAAGAATTCTTTGAAGCGGGTGAAGTTTGCAAATGAGTAATCGATTTAACACCCTTGTTGACATCGGTTAATGGAGCCACAAAACTTCTGCCTACTGAATAACTGAAGAATAACAATTGCAAGGTGTGTGAATAATAAATAGAGACACCACCACCTCCCACTTGACCGTTGACATCTCTGATTTGTATGTGATTTAATTCCAGTGTATTAGTAACATAGAAGTCACCGTGTTTGGCCAGAGATTGATCATCTAACTTCTGGTAATAGATGTAACCCGAAGAGGCTATAATTAACATGTAGTAGACACCATCCTGATAGACAAAACAACAATCGCGTATTTTACCCACTGCTACTAAGAAATAGTATTTAGGACTATAGGTATCCTCAGATAATTCATAGATTTTAACATTGTCGGCGGTGACCAAAGCCAACATAGTTTGTGAACCCGGCAACCAAAGGGCTTTCTTAATGAAATTGCCATTTTCCAATTGAGGTGTCAAGACAATGTGATCACTTGTGGCTGCGGTGGTAGTAAAGGTCAAGATATGACATTCCTTGAGACCACAAACAGCCAAGTAATCTTCATTTGCTGGATTGGCCGTAAGAGACAATACAGTACAAGGTATTGGAGCCGATGAGAGTTGAGTTAAAGTCAATTTACGTTTGGCAGCATCTGCCTGTTTTAGTAAAGCCGACAGCTGAAGTATGGTTACTTTACCTTTTTCATGTGAAACAGCTAAATGTTGTCGTTTGCCATGAGGTGAAGAAAGACAACATAAGGCTACTCTGCGAACAAGACCCGAAGATAACAGTTGTTTAATAGTCTGTCCTTGATCTCCGGAATAACTCATGCGTACATTTTCGAAAGCTCCCTCCTGAGAGCCAAGTGTTGGTTGCATTAATTGATCAGTATGTTGAAAAGTTTGTTCACCCATGTGCAGACGTAACAAAGCAGCTTTTGCTCTCTTATGACAACCCACTATCGAGAATAAATCACAATTTTCCTTAATGGCTGGCATTAAAACATCAAAGAAATCCAATATACATTTTACTATGACCGTCCACTGTTCGGGATTTTGTAGATTTTCTTTGGACGATTCCAAAAGTTTCGATAATAAAGATATACGTTCATTTGTTAGAGCTGTAGATGTTAAAAAATTAGAGCTGCCAGCAGTTGCATTAGAAGCTGCAAAGCCAGCATTAACACTGTGGTGACCTTGTTGCTGTGATGATAGACAACTTTGTGAAGGAGGGGTTTGTGAACGTTTCGATTGTGCTAGATTCGAAGAGTTATTGTAATTCGATGCAGATGAGGTGTATTCATTTTGTTGCCTGCTCTCTAAGCCCGAGAGACCGGTGGCCAGACGTCGACGCAAAGCTTGACATGAATTATCTTCCTTAGCTCCGCAATCACAAAAGAAATTGCCATATTTAGCATAGCTAACATCGTGGCCTTTATGACATACTCGGGCACATACAGAACAAACTCCAACGGTATTAACCATGTTACAGGTATGACAGTGATACCAGTGTTGATTCATAAACTCTTTTTGTGTTAAAGAAAATGTGCAGAGTTTATTGTTTAGACTATCTTCATCGGAATCTTCTACAAATGAATCTTCATCGCCCTGTTGATCGTTGGCCAAGTCATCCATTAGATCTTCTAAGTCTGTTTGTATATCATCATCCCATGGTGGCTGCTGTTGGTGTTTGCTGCCACGATATCCTAAACTTTGCAATAATTCATGCAGATACCTCAACAGAGCATTAATATTCTCCAATAAATTAGAGGGCATTATCAGGGAAGATGTTAGGGTTTGTGCTTTTTCCAATACCTGGAATTTGGTAATTTCCAACCACATAATGGTGGCATTAAAAAGCGTTGAATGTCCCTTGCCCTGGGCACAGTCAGCCAAACATATCATGATTTGTAGTATGTCAGAGAAATCGTTGATTTCTTGGGGAGATGGTGTAATAAGAGATTGACCCAATTGTAGTAGGGATTGAAATAGTAGCATGGCTACTCCACTGGGACCACCTTTACCATCTTGCACTATGTATTTGATTACATTCAGCAACAAACATCCATTGCGTTCAACTTGTGCTTGTTGACCCAATTGATCGTCTTGTGTTGACATGGCTTCTGATTGATTTGTGCCCATAAAACTGTTGCCTGGTGTAGGAGGTTGAGGCCATAGACTTAGAGATTGCACGGTTTGAAGGCTACTTTGTTGGGCCGCTGGTTGAGTAGCATTACCAGTAGCATTATCATCATCTATATCCATAGCCTCGGCATTATCTAAGGCCGATGATTGATTTCCTAATTGTTCCGATAAGCTGGGTATAGCAGAATTGGTGGCCATATTAGTAGGTGTCTGGGCATTGCTTGAGGGAGTACTTGATGTAGTAGCTGGGGCTCCCGTACCCGCTGTAGTGGGTAGTTTTTCAATTTGTGTATCCAATTGTTGGGAAGAACTTTGAGCCGTTTGGGGTCCATAGATAATATGAGTTAACCAAGACTTTATGCGTTGTTGCTCGATGTTGGAAAGTTCGGCAAAACATTGTATCAACTCTTCTAAGGGGAATAGTGAATCGGGTTGTTGGGCTGTTTCGAATAATTTCTCTATAAATTGCAATAGTTTGCGAGCGTATAACATGGACAAATTAGTGCCGGTAAATGACAGCAATAAATCTACCAAACTGGGTGGTTTAGCACCGCTACTGCCCTCAGTTGGCTTCTGGGTAAAGAATTGTCGAAGGGCTTTAACGCCCATAGGTTCTTCCAACATTAGTGTCATCAATTTTACTGCAGAAAATAGTAAAGACTCATTGAAAATAACACTTTGGCTAGCAGATGACGAGGGATTTTTCAATTCTTCAGGATATTCCATTAAGAAACGGTAGTAATATTTTAGTATATATTTATTAGACATAAATCGAATTTGATCTTGGTCCTGTTCCACTCCTTTCATTAGAGTTTGGCAGCAACTATTACTTATAGCATGAACATATTCCATGCGTGCATCCATTATGGTTTCAATTATAATGGGTTTCAATTGATTTTCTACAAATGATGTTTCCAGTTGTTGACTGGATGTCAATAGTAAATTCATTAGACTGAATAAACTTTTCAGACAGTGCTTAAAGGAATTCAAGGTGGAGTAGTAATTGTCATGAGTCAACTCTTTGATGTGGGCCTCTATTACCGATAAAGTATATTCTTCTACCGGATATTGTTGTGTATTGGAGGCATTGGTAATAAGAGTTTCTGAAACTGGCAAACATTCCTTCCAGTCACCTGATATTACCTCTTTATTTTTATGATCTACCAATTTCAAAAACTCTGCATTCAATTCCGAACAAAAAATACATTCGAGTATATTATTAGGTGTTGTATTGGCCAACGGTAGTATTTGCACCATTTTATGTCGAATAATATCACGTAAGATATGGAAAGTGCTTACCAAAATTTGTAATAATTCCTTACTAGATTGTTGTCTTTCCTGTAGTGCCGCAGAATTATTAGCATTATCGCCTTTTTGTTCATTACTGTCAAATGGTATAGCTGCATAAGATTCATCATTATTAGCAGTTGATCCAGCAGATATGGGAGAATTTGCTGAAGTAGTAGGACTTGCCGCAGAAGCTCCACCACCACCGCCGCCACTTGATGCCGAAGCTCTTTGTGGTTTAATACCCTCCTTTTCAGCCCAGGCTATGGCATGCATGTGTGAGAGTAATGCATCCAATAGTATAATATGGGATAAAGGAGGATTAGCTAAAAAATAAAAAAGACAAAATTTTTTAAAATTTTATATTTTTGGAAAATAGGGTTCTATAAAAGGTCTTTCGAATAATCAAAAAATCGAAAAAATGGTTTGAAAATTGTAGAGAAATCTTTTGTTGAAAATAGTCAAAAAGTAGGAAAATATTTGGAAAAAGTCGAAAATATGACTTTATCGCATAAAATCGTAGTGTTAAAACTAAAAATATTAGTTGAAAATCGACAAAACTATACATATATTATTATTTTTTGTTAAAATTGTTATTTTGCTCGCGTTTATGTAAATAGAC
The DNA here is from genome assembly GCA_951394005.1 of Protophormia terraenovae. Classification (NCBI taxonomy): domain Eukaryota; kingdom Metazoa; phylum Arthropoda; class Insecta; order Diptera; family Calliphoridae; genus Protophormia; species Protophormia terraenovae. Next base: position 89,063,239 of record OX596074.1, read on the forward strand.
AAAGATTTAGCCTTATTTTGTTGCTTAACTTAACTTCATACCACTTCCCCCAATATGAAGTATTTTCAATAAAAAAAAAAAAAAATAATTAGGATCTTAACAGCGATATTTAGATGTATAAAACAAGTCCGTCCCTCAGTTATCGGAAGCTTCCATTAATTTTGTAACGATTATCTAACAATTCATACTACATGCTCAGGAAATAAATTATAAATAAAACTTACTTTTTTTAATTTGCTCATTGCAGGCCTCAATACCCATTATGGTTTGTTTTAAACTGAAACGTATATCACTAACACGATCAGATACATTATTCCATAATGTTTCGGCAAATTGTGTATACATGCCCTGCTTAATTAAACTGTTCACAATTAAATAGTGTGATGTGGGACAACGTATAGACCAAATAAGCGAATGTAAATTGGGTACTTTTTTATCCATTTGCAATTGTTCTACGTGGGTAGTAGATGGTGGCAAGCCCAACAAAAGTTTCCAACATATACCAAAACAATAGCGTATGGCACATAGGGTGTGGGTGCTATCTCGAGAGTGCCATGATAAAGTCATATCCGTTATCCTTAAGATATCAATCAGAGCATCAACTAATAGAGGATATTTAAGTTTGTCGGGTGTACACAATATAAAATTCCAAGCCAGACCATCCAATTTGAAATCTTCTATAGCTGTGGCTGGATCATTGACTATGGTCAGAGAATAAAAAGTGGGTCGTATATCTAGAAAAGAAAAAAAAAAAAAATAAATAGTTAAATTGTTAAATTTCTGCAAAGATAAAAACTACATTAAACTATATATTTACTTACTTGACATACAATTTTTGCGAAATTCATCTTCTATGTCTTTGCGACAGAAGGAAGTAAGTTTTGTTTTGTTATTGAGCAAATCGGAAATTTTTTGATTCTCATGCATGGTACTAATGCTAAAGAGATTCCAACGCACTTGGTCCAATAATTCAGGTGGAGCATTGTATAAATGTTTCATTAGATATTCCAAGAACAATAGCAGACGCGACAATAACATCATTTGACTGTTGCGTATGGGTTTCTCTGCTGATATATCGCGACAAACTTCAGCACATCGTATAACTCCACCAGCGGTTAATAAAAGTATAGATTTCTTTTGCATAAGATTTAATGAATGATAGAGGAATAGTAATAGTTGAGCATGTTCCATATTTAAATCTTCATAGTCAACGTTGGTGGGAGGATTTGTAGAAGATGTGCCACATACTCCCTCGACAAGTGTGTTTATTAAACGATGCCAAACTGAAAGACAAGCAGCTTCCTTTTCTTGTGTGGGCTTAAGTAGCAAAATTTGTACCAGCACTGATAAGGTGCTGGGATAAACTTGCAAAGGCCAGGTGTTGGTATCGGAAGACCAAGGTGAGACACCTAAATGTTGCAACAGATTAGATTGTAAGGATTCGCTTAACAAAGAGGCCGATATTAAATTATGTAAATAACGTCCTACAGCTCCAGAGAATCTAATCATAGCTGTTTGCCATTTATTACAAGGGGCCGTTTCCGTTTCTCCCCGAGCCGAATCACGATCTAAATCTTTTAGTATATTGGCCATTAAAAGCATTTGTTGATCCGATAAACCTGCCTTGACATAACGTTGCAAATAAGAATGTTTTTGTGAAAAGAACTGGTCCATGAAGGAGAAAATTTGTGCAGCCAAATCTAAATATTCATGAGGTTCATCTAGAGCAGGCACTAAATTAGATTTTTGTGCCTCATTATTACGCTCCAAAGCTTCGGCTGCATTGTTATCTTCATTGGATTCGGGTTGTAAGGTTTCCTTAAACCAATGACCCAAATAACTTTCACTATCGTCTTCTTCGGAATTATCCGAACAGGATAAGGTATCATTAAAATATGTCGTAGAATCGGAATAGCTAATAGGTTCACATTCAGTGCGATCTTTAGCATTTGAACGTTTCAAATTGCAGGCTTTACGATAAGTTACTGTAGCCAAAAACGTAAAGAGTTGATGTAAGGTGGCTGTGTTTAAAACTCGCATTACTCTCTGCAGTGTAGAATAATTCTCTAAAACATCGAAATTTGCTGGTTCCGGTAATACGGGATTAGCTGTTGTTGTTTGTCCTCCTGATGTAGTTGGTATTACATCCAATGAAGAAGTTGTTTCAATTTTTAAATCTTCTATAAGTTCTGTCAATAGTTTAATACAATGATTAGCTATAGCAGCATTTAAAACACCAAAACCCTGTTGAACTTTAAATAGATTAACTCTAGCCGAAGGTGTAGGTGGAGTTGATTCATTAGGTTTAGTTTTTGCTTGCTTAATGTCTTCTTTATTAAGACCGGCATTTGAACTGCCCGAAGCACCTAAGGCTCCTTGTATACCACTCACCAACAACCAAGCTCCAAAACACAAATGATTTTGATAAATATGAGAACGAGCTGAATTTTTAAACATTAATCCTATAGTGGTATAAATTTCCAAAGCTTTATCCACTATAAAACGAGCGTTTTCTTCGTTATCATCCGTATCTTTGACGGATGATTGTGTTGAGGCTGAAGCAGTAGAACCAGCTGCTGCCGATGAAGTTTGTTGTGTTTTAGTGCTGCCTGTCGATGATGACATATTTAAAACACTGCTGGCTATAGAAGTCAAAACCGCACAGTATAAAGCAGATATAGCGCATTTTGATAATTTTGCTATGCGACTGGGTGATAAAGGCTGTAAAATAGGTAAAGTCAAAGCCTGTGAAAGTATTGATATATCGGTGACCATATGAGTTAAAGTATTTTTAATTTGTGTAGCTTCAACTTGAGTTAAAGGTAGATACAAAGGTTTTCCAGCTAAATTTGCAATGGTCTCTTGATACTTAAGTCTATAACGTGTCAATATGGGTAAAGAAGAGCAAACATCCAAAATTAAATCTGCTCCATTTAGAGACTGTAAATATGATGTATTTGAGGCAGAAAAAATTTCCTATGTAAAAAGTATAACAGAAATAGTATAATTTAAATTTACATTACAGACAGAGAAAGAGGGAGAAAAAAAGCAGACTTACCGAACAATCTGTTTGTTCTTCGCTTAGGGGAGCCCATGTTATTTTTCCTGCCTCCAAAGGTGCTGTCAATTGTTGTATAATTATCGATGATAAATCTGAACGTGATCGTTTTATTTCCGACTTGGGTGAATCTTTATCGTTAGCATTGTTTCCAGTTCCCGCTGAGCTACTGGCGGATACAATGCTTTTAGAATTTTCCGGATATTTGCTGGATTTTAATACAGCTGCCACAACATTATAATCGAATTGTAAAACGTTTCCTCCGCCACCGCCGCTTACACTAGATATTGAAGCATTTCCACTGCCGGCATTTGAACCAGCATTACTACCATTTGTTGCAGTTTGTGTATTTGTTTTGCCTTCACAAAGACTTTTTAGTGCTGGTAATAACCATTTGATTTCATATACACTGACCTTACTTAAACGCAGTATTATAAATCGTATAAGTATGGCGCATGCTTCGTGAATTTGTGGTACTTGTGTTTGCGATACTGTAATTGTGATTGAATAAATAATATATAATAAAAATATTAAAGATTTTTTTTTTTTTTTTTTTTTTTGTGAATCAAAAATAATAATAAATTAATATAAAACTTATTTTGGCTACTTGAGCGCTACTGAACGATTTTTGAAATAAGGTTGTAGTCTTTTTAAAACTGAATACTATATATCGTCACCTTAGTGCGCTAAACTGCTAAGTCAACTTTTCTAATTTTTTCAGGAGAGACATGCCAACTTTTTTTGGGCTTGATTTTTTCTATTACACTGCACAGTGTGCGATTTTAAACATGAAATGGAAATAATTATGGAACTTTGGAACGGCTGCTCCGATTTCCATGAAATTTCACATTTCCATGAAATTTCAGATAGTAGAGGTGTAGGCGAGTTTATGTTTTGAGCTTGGACCATATAGACCTACAGGGGGCGAGTCCACAGGGCCCCAAAGTTGGACTCCTCGGGTATAAAAAATTTATTAAAAACGATCCTGATTCCTTATATCTGAACCGATTTCAAAGATTTTTATATGGGAGGATTCTGCTAGTCGATATCTACAAAAAACATCTTCGCATACCTATATTATCTCTTTTTGTTTAACAGATATTAAGCTTAAAAATTTAAATTTTTTATCTCTTTTTGTTTAACAGATATTAAGCTTTAAAATTTAAATTTTTTACTTTTTAGCCTATCTTGGTGAAGTTTGTTCCCTACAGAGGGTCCAATTTTAGACTTATTGTTCTATTTTTTTTATTTCATTAAAAACAAATAGAAAAGTTGTGTAAAGAAAGAATTTTGAAAAAATATTTACGGAGTCAAAAGTTACAAGCTTTTAAATTTAAACTTTCAAAAAAAGTTGATTTTATCATGTTTTTTTTTTTTTTTGCCAAAAAAGTGGTAACATTCTTTTTCTGTTATATAAAAATTTTCTTAAGTAACATATATAATAATTATATTTTTCTGAAAGATAACTAACTGACGTTTCCAATTCTCTCTATAATCTCACCTGGAACCCAAAAGCTATTGTTGTTTCTAAACTCCTTGACATAGACAAGATCACCATTTTGAAAATTTTTGTCTTTTGTTCCATGTTTGCGATTATATTGAGCCTCCATTCGTTCACTTCTTTCTGTCGATGAAGGTTGAGGTTTTGTTAGGGAGTCCATGATGGTTCTCATTTTTCTACCGATGAATGATTCAGATGGAGATGCTCCATTTGGCGAATTTGGATTTGGCGTGGACCTATAAACTTCCAAGAATGTGTTAAGTACCTCCGTCATCGTACCTTCTCCCTCCGGTTTTTTAAGGCACGTTTGAATGTGACAACAAATCGCTCTGCCTGACTATTTAAGTTTGGATGAAAACGAACTGTTCTTGTATGTTGAATTCCGCGACGCATACACCAGTTTTTAAATTGTTCAGAACAAAATTGGGTTCCGTTGTCTGATATTAATTGTTCGGGGTTTCCAAATTGACTGCAATACTCGTCGAGGAATTTCAGAGTGGCAAATGTCGTAATAGTCTTCGTTTCATATATTGAGGGATACTTAGAGTGGGCATCAATTATGATTAAATAATAATTACCCCTTATTGGACCCGCGTAGTCAATATGAACCCTTTCAAGGTTACGAGTTGTGACTGCCAGGAGTGTAGATCCGTCTTAACTGGGTTTTTGGCGGCTAGTTGACACTTCTCACATTTACGAACAAGGTCCTCGATGTCTTTGTCGATGTTGAGCCAATATACATAGCTTCGTGCTAAAGACTTTCCATTGCGAAATGACCACGGTGTAGTTGGCGCAATATACGCTTTCGATATAATTCAGGCACCACTATACGAGTATTAAAAAGTAAACAACCATCAACGAAAGATAAACATTCTTTCCTATTAAAATAGGGGACAATTTTAGGATCCAAATTGTTTGATTTATGTGGCCATCCAAAATTCATGTAGTGCAAAATCATTTGAAGAATTCTGTCGTTTTTAGTACTTTGGGCGATCATATTGTGTGTAACTGGTAGTGCTGATAATGAGTCATTAAGATTGTCTTGAAAATCTATTTCCAGGTTAATTGAAGCGACAATATTATCATCTGCAGGCTTCTCATGTGTTTTAATAAGTCTCGAAAGCACGTCTACGTTACCGAAATCCTGAGTATTTGTGTACTTGATATCAAAATCTTATGCTAATAACATTAGCGCCCATCTTTGTAACCGGTTCGCTGTGTAGACTGGGATGCCCTTTTTTGAGCCGAAAATAGTAAGGGCTTATGATCAGTATGTAAATTAAATTTACGACCAAAGATCATGCGGTGAAATTTTTGAACAGCAAATATTAAAGCCAGGCCCTCCTTTACTATCTGGCTGTAATTCTTCTCTTTCGCCGTTAGTTATCTTGATGCATGATATACGGCCTTAAAACTTCCATCTGGGAAGGTATGCTAAATGACGGACCCAATACCGTGACTAGATGCGTCGGCAGCAACGTATATGGGTAATGAGGGGTTATAATGTGTAAGAAGTAAATCCGACGTAAGCAAATTTTTAAATTTGTCAAGGGCGTTCTGACACTCCTGTGTCCACTTGAAAACGTTTTCCTTTTTGAGGAGGTCATCTAACGGTTTTCTCAAATTTCTCATGTTGGGCACCTATTTCCCATAATGATTAATGGATCCCAACAGTGATCTTACCTCAGAGATGTTTCCTGGTATTTTGAGGTCCTGAATTGCCTTGATTTTTTAAGGATCTGGACGTATGCCAAACTTATCTATTATTTGGCCGAGGTATTTTATTAGATCCTTGTAAAACTGGCACTTCTCAAATTTCAATCGAAAACCGAACTCGTCAATTCGTTGTATCAATTTGTGAAGATTCTCTTTATGCTCAACTAAGTTCTTACTAGCTAACATGATCTCATCGATGTAAGCTTTTGCCCCGTCTATGCCTGTACACAGCTGATTCATGATACGCTGGAAAGCACCTGGTGCTGATTTTACTCCTGGCGTTAAACTATTAAAACGGAACAAACCTTTGTGTGTTGACGGTCATTAGTTCTTTGCTTTCATCATCGACTTCCGCTTGTAAGTAGGTGTCAGATAGATCCAGATGACTAAAAACTTTGCAGTCGTGTACTTCGGAAAGTATTTCCTCAGGTGTTGGTAGTGGATATTGATTTGATTCAATACTGTTGTTCAGACCAGTGGAGTAATCCCCACATATTCGTATCTTACCGTTGCGTTTACTTACGACGATTGGTGCTGCTCATTTGGATGTATCTACTGGTGTTATGATACCAGCGTTTTGTAGACGTTGTAGTTCTTCTTCAATCTCTGCCCGTGCGGCGTATGGAACTGGTCGTTTAGGAATGAAGACTTCCTTTGCTTGTGGTAGTAGCTGAATGTGTACCTTTGTTTTGGTGCAAAGGCCTAAGGACGTGTTGTCAAAAACGGTTTTGCAACTGTTTTTCAATGCTGCTATATCGTCCTCAAAATTGACTTGACGGCACCATGCTGTCATGGGTGTGCTCCATAGATTGAATGCCTGAATCCAATCAATACCCATAACGTTGAGTATGCTAATGTTTGAGATATAGCATCGAAGCGTTTTGGTTGAATCCCCGATGGAAACGGTTGACGTAAATTCAGCTAAAAGTTGAATTGAGTTTGAATTAGCATCGTTGGCTGTATCTGTTGTTTCCCAGGCTTTGGGTTGACTGATAGATTCCCAGGTTGAAACAGAGATGATGGTTATGTCGGACGCTGTGTCGACTTGTAATTGAAGAGGGTGATTATTAATGGAAACTGTGATGTACTTACGTAAATCTTTAAAATTAACAATATTTGTAGAAAATACTGATTTCGTATGAAAATTTGATTGTGGTTTGAAAGATTTCTGCTGTTGCTTTATTGGTTTACTCTGGCTGGAGGCATTGGAATATCCGTCTCTGTGGCCTTTCTGTTTACACTTTGTGCATGTGTGGTTAGAATACGGACAATCTCTAACATAGTGAAAATCACCACAGAACCAACATGGTGTCTTTGGAACCTTTCCGGTTTGTCCGGTTGGCTGTGATATGGCATGAATGACATGTGGTTGTTCCTCGATCAACAAAGTATCACTTTTTAAGTCAAGGATTTTTTGTGTCTCATCGACAAGATTATCTAAATTCGTCGTATCCTTTTCATCATTTAGATACCTCAAAAATGTGTTCGAATGTCACTGTCCCTGGTGGATTTGAGACCCAGCACAAAAAACAAGCACTTGAATTGATCTACTTTAAATTGATTTAGTTTAAAAAGTTCACATTGAAGGTTGACGCGGCTTGCGTATTCCTTAAAATCTTCGTTATCGGCTTTAGTAAGTTGAAGGCACTTGTATCGTTGACTGACTTCGGTTTCTGTTGTGCCAAAAAGTTTTGTCAACTTCTATACAGTTTCCTTGAATGATATGTCTTTTGGCTGTCTGGGCAAAACATAGTTTTTGAAACGTTCATGTACCTGGTTCCACATTTTTCGCTTCACGTTCGAAAACATGATTGTATCTATGATACCAAACCGCTTTCAGGTTCGTATGTGAAATCAGTCATTGATCTAGCCAGTCATTCCATGAGTGTGGCTTTCGATGTACATGGTTCATTTGTGTGATTGGATGGTAATGACCCTTGTGAAACGTAAAGTTGAGTTAGTTGAGCCAACAATTCTGTTTGCTTGTTCATAGACGCTTGGTGATCTGCGAGTAATTTTACAATTTCCTCCTCAAACATTTTTGTTCACATTGATATGCGTCTAATGGTGATAAAAAAACTTATTAGGTTCTTTTCTACAATTCTCGTCGCCACAATTGTTATATTTCACAAGAATAATTCAGTACTTTATTTACTTAGAAATATAGAAGTGTATATTAAGAAAGCTAACTGTAGAATAACGTATTTTACATGTTGCAAGAATAAGAACAATAAAAGAAAAAACAAAGAATAATAAAGAAGTAAAAGTTTAATGTTGCCAGATTGTTGATCCCAAGTGTGTCTGTTAGGGTTACCGTAAAATATATATTATATATGTTACTTAAGAACATTTTTATATAACAGAAAAAGAATGTTACCACTTTTTTGGCAAAAAAAAAACATGATAAAATCAACTTTTTTTGAAAGTTTAAATTTAAAAGCTTGTAACTTTTGACTCCGTAAATATTTTTTCAAAATTCTTTCTTTACACAACTTTTCTATTTGTTTTTAATGAAATAAGGAAAATTTTAAAACAATAAGTCTAAAATTGGACCCGCTGTAGCGAAAAAACTTCACCAAGACAGGCTAAAAAGTAAAAATTTTAATTTTTTAAGCTTAATATCTCTTAAACAAAAAGAGGTAATATAGGCATGCGAAGATGTTTTTTGTAGATATCGATTAGCAGAATCCTCCCATATAAAATCGGTTCAGATATAAGGAATCAGGATCGTTTTTAATAAATTTTATACCCGAGGTGTCCAACTTTGGGGCCCTGTGGACTCGCCCCCTATAGGTCTATATGGTCCAAGCTCAAAATTTAAACTTGCCTACACCTCTTCTATCACCATGTGATTTCATGGAAATCGGAACAGCCGTTCAAAAGTTCCATAATTATTTCCATTTCATTTTTAAAATCGCACTGGTCGACACAAAAAATTCTCCCCCATAGACGAATAGTTGGACTTGATGTATTTTGATGTGCTAAACACGAATCTGCTTTCAGTTTTTTTCCTCAGGTCTGAATTTTTTTTTATGGGCGTGTCTAATATTTTACCCATAGTAAGGCCATTACTCTAGTATATTTCCTCATAACTCAAGAATGGTATATACGATTGACCAAAGTGATACACCAAAAGATGCGTACTAAAAATATCTTCAAATCTTCCAAACTTAATTTTTTCATGCAAAATTTTAGATTTTATCGTCTTTATTTTAAAGCTGGTAATGCTGCGAACAAAATAAGCTATGTATCTTCAAAATTGATGCACAAATCGTGATTTTATTCACAGTTAAGTAAAAATACTCATGTTACATACAATTGAGTAGAAATACAGTGGTGGCAAAAAAAAAAAATTTTTTTTTTTTCTTGAAACAAAAATAGGTGGACTAGATGGATTTTGACGAGTTAAATAAGAATCTGCATTCACTTTTTTCTATCACGTATTGATTTTTTTCATGACTAATATCATCACCTTATTCAGCGGCCACCTATAAAAGTCGAGAATGGTTTGTCCAATTTAGACTATAACTCAAGAACCGTTTACACGATTTTGATAAGTGATACACCAACAGTATTTTTCATTCGTTCAAGAATTTTTTATTATGGATCAAAATTTTTATTCCACATATTTTGGTGTATTATTTATATAAATCGTGCATACCGTTCTCGTGTTATAGTGAAATATACTCGAGTAATCGGCTTATTCAGGGCGCAGATTCGAGTTTAGCATGCGGAATTCCATCTAGTCCACATATTTTTTTTTTTTTTTTTTTTTTTTGAAGGAGCACGAAAAAAATTTTTTTGTTGGCCAGTGTTATTTGTCCTTTTTATATTGATTTCTTAAAATTCATTTATTTATTTAGTAGTATTTTAAATACTTTCTTAAGACTATAATACATTAAATTTTACATTTTTAAATGCTCTGATAAACACCATTTTCAACACGAATTACACAATTTCTCTTAAAAGCATTAATATTTGTTTAATTTTTAACATAATTTGGAAGTTGGTTAAATAATTGTAGTTCTTTGTATAACAAACATCTCTTCGTTTTATTTGTTGCTACTCTATTTATCCAAAAATCATTACCATTCCTTAAGTTATATGGGTGGATTTCATGCACATATGATAGTTCCTGGGTCAAGTATTCTGGCGCATAACCCATTTTCATTTTAAAGATAAGAATACATGTGTTAAACTGGAGCCTTTGTCTGATATTCATCCATTTCAATGTGTCAAGCATATATTGTATCGAAGTATATCTACTAACGTATGGTGAATAAAATACGAACAAGTAAAACACTCTATTTAAAAATTACACATGACATTAACAAAAAAATTACATACGGTAAATTCAAGAGTACTGTCTTTTTATTTATCAAACATAAAATTGTTCGGATCAATTTAATATTTGTTTCCAAAATGGCACTAAACGAACTGAACCGTCGAAAATTAATTGTTAAATTTTGTGAAGAAAACCTAATAAAACCAAAAATTAAATTTTTTGTCACTTTAAGGACATGGGATTCAAAAAAAACTTTATCTACAAGACAGTAAACTTATATGAGAACAATATGCCAATTGAAAGAAAAAGTGGATCTGGTCGAAAATGCAGTTTACAAGACTCCAAACTACGCTCTAAATTAAAAAATGAAGTATTAGGTGCCAGTGCAAAATCGTATAAATATAATTGTGACAAAAACACAATTAAGAAATATTTAGAATCCATGGGAGTACAGAAAAGGAAGAAAAGAACAGCACCATTTACCACCGAAGCTCAACAAAAGGTAATTAAACATAGACTACGGGAGCTTTCCAGAAATTACTTTTCTTGCTCATCAGAGTACAAATGTGTAATGGACGACGAGACATATTTTACCGTTGAAGGAAATGAATGGCAACCAAAACATTATTTTGAGTCTTCTAGTCACGCCGCCACCGAAAAAGTTTAATTTATTCGTAAGACAAAGTTCCCAGGAAAAGTTTTGTTATGGTTAGCCATAAGTGAAAGTGGTATCAGTGAACCAGTTTTTTTAAAGGTGGATTAGCTGTGAATGCCCAAGTTTACAATGAAAAATGTGTGCCAGTACTTAAAAATTTTATCGAAAAATATCATCGAAAACAAAAAATTATTTTTTGGCCAGATTTGGCGTCCTCTCACTATGCGAAATCCACAATAGAAAACTTGAAAAATAAAAAAATAAAATTTGTTCCAAAGGAAATGAACCCTCCAAATGTTCCACAATTGCGACCTATTGAAACTTTTTGGGCTAATTTGAAACGAAAAGTTTATGAAAGAGGATACAGAGCCAAAAATGTTGATTCCCTAATTCTGAAAATAAAAAAGGAGCTGAAAAGTATAAATACAGAAGGAATTCAGGCTTCAATGAGAAATCTTCCCAAAAAAATAAGAAAAGCAAATCGCGAAGGAGCAAATTTTTTTTGTAAATATACTTTAGTATGTAAGCTTAAATATTAATTACAATTTGAATTTTAATAAATTTTTTTTCAACTGTTTTCGTTAATTTTATACTTGTTCGTATTTCTTTCACCATACGTTACATTTTAAAATTGATCGCATAGCTTTATTTTGTAATTTCTGCAATCTTTCTATTTGTATGTTTGTGCAGCATAAAACGGTAATTTAGAAATTTGTCTGCCGCAGACTAATGGATCCATTAGGACTTAGTATATTTGCACTCTGTGATTGTGTTCTATTGAAATGTACCTTTAATAATACTAATATTTTTTAATTACAATTTTTTAACTAATGATAATGAAATTACAAAAAATGCTCAAATACTAATTATAATTACTGAAAAAAGCATTGTTTGAATAAAAAAACTATTTTTTTCAAATGTGTTTATACTTTTTTGGAGTATAAGGATTATTAAATCATTTAAGTATAAATCTCCATTACAGCAAAATTTGATAAATATAAACGTAGTATTTTTAAAAATATATATACCAAATAGAAGAGTAAACTAATACAAATTACATATTTAGAAGTAAGAACAACTTTTCTTCTTCAATGTTATAACCAGACTCTCTTTATTTTACAAAATAGCTTGCTTATATACTAATTTTTTATACTATGATTACTTGAGTACACTAACAATTCTTATACAGAAAGTTCTCGTATGCTTAAGTGCAAAACAAATTAAAAACAGTTATACAACTTCTTACGTTCTTACGAGAATACCTATGCATAAAAAACAAAAATAAAGTACCATGTACAACAACAAAACTTACTACAAAGTCCTTATGGCAAAAACTATATATAAAAAACAAAAATAAAGTCGCGAGTGCAAAAATAATGCTGTTGTGATTTCTATGACTAAACGTATTTTCAAAACAAATACAAATGCTTACGTATAAAAAACAAGAATGATATTCAAAAGTCGTTACACTACTGTTAGGTATTTATGGTATTTACAAAAACAAATTTGACGGTTACACTACAGTTGGATATTAACTATATACTGTATAATGATCATTAATATTATATACAATATACTGCTACACATATTACATATATATAATATAATTATTAAAGATATCATTATTACCATTATTTTTAAGAATGTTAATGAAAAAATTATAAGTACCATTGTTCAATTTAATGGTAATGAAATTGGTAATTCATTAGTCGATTTAATGAATTATTCCCATGTATAATTAGTAATATTATTTTTAATAGCTGAGTTAAATAAGGCATTACTCATCACACAGTTGCTATTTTTATATGTACATCCGTCGTCGCTATAAAAAATAATTTTATTTACATTGTCTTTTTCGCAAAGGACTTTTTTTTCAATAAAGTAAATCCAAATTGGAGGTCTACAGTAAAAACGTTTGCTTCTTCTTCTCGGTCTTTATTCTTTTCATCTCTAGCCTCTTTCTTTTTATCTTGGTGAGTATTATATTCCTACTGAAAACCGTGTACATTTATCGCATTGATTCTTTTTAGGGGCAAACAAGGCAAGGTTTTTAGTATCAAATGTTTCGTAGAAAACCGAAATATAAAGAGGTCTAATGTTCTTTTTATCGCAGCAGCTTCTTTTTTGAAGCATATATTTTTAGTTAAAGCACAGCAATAATGAGGCTCCATTGATGGCAAGGAATCAAAAAACGAATTAAGACATTGCCTCTCTGTTGTTGAGTACCTCTTAATTCCAAAAGTTTTTTGCATTTGTTTTTAAAGTTGATTTTACACAATCAGAAATAGCAGATCGACCAATGTTTTAAAGATTTTTTTTTCTATCTTCATCACTAATCTCTGCACATTTAACGATTTTTTTCCGAAATCGATCATTATAGTTAAATAATTTTATTTTTAATTAAATGACAGAACTTAAGATCAATTAAAAAAGATTTAGTGCAAAAAGAGTTCTTTCAAAACGAAAAATCATCAAAAAAGTTTAACAAGTCTGGAAGTTTTAATTCTATGTAGTCGGTTCAAAATCTACTTACATACATTTCTTCTGGGAAAGAAAACAATGGCAGGAAACATTATTTCTTTGCAAGACTATTCCAGAGTTCCCTGATGCTGACATAACGACCTGAGAATTTGAAACGGGAGTAACCCTCTCCAATATTAGCAACACCATTATGCTTAATTATAAATGTTTCCAAATCTGTATTTTTTGAACCCATAAAATAAATACTGCTTTTTTTTTGTAGATAATACGCATTTTTTATACTTTTGGGTACATGAGGATACTATTTGAGGCTTTTCCCGGTCTGTATTTTAAGACTGGGGTTTTCCAGAATGACATTTGGAATAAATTGTGTTTTTGCCAATTGTCTTCTCATATTCTCAGAAGAAATTTGAATTCCTATCGAATTTCCAATCGAAAAAAAAATATGGGACATACATTTTTATTCGCTTCATTAGCAAAAATACAAAAGTAATAATTTTAAGAAATTTTATATTTTTCTTATACCTAATAATATAAGCTTATTAAAAATGTATGTCCCATATTTTTAGAAAACATAATCATGCCAGTAGAGGACGCCAAAATTAACTGATATATAGCAAAAATGTGTGTATTGAAAAATATGAATTGCGATGGCTCTACTTAAATAATTGTTAAAAATATACTTCAACAGTTTTTTTTTGTTATTTCTTTTGAAAACGTTAATTTATAACTTCACCTAAAAACAACATTTTATCTTTTTGATTTTTTCTTAAATTATTACTAAAATTTTGTTTGGAAATTTTGATTTCATCAAAACTGAATTTACAGGAAAAATTAAAAAAAAAAAAAATACTAAATTTAAAAAACTATTTCAAGGAGATTAGTTCATGGATATTAATTTTTTAAAGCTGATACTATAGCTTGATATCTGACATTTTAAAAACAGCGAAAAACGCAACCATCTTTTGCTTATAATTTATATAATAAAATATTTCATACAAGGGAAAAATAAAATTTTTTGTTAAAATATTTTTTTGAAGTGAACAATTAAACAATAAATTTGAATGGATTTTTAAATTTCTTTCAACATTTTTTTATGTAGCTCAGCAAAACAAAAGTTTCAACAATATAAAACGTTAGTACTTAATTTCTATTAAAATTTAAATATTTTCATAAATTTTATATACGACTTTATTTTTTGTTAAAAACATAAAATTGACAAAGTTTGATTAAATATGTAAGGAAGATTAGTGCATGGTTTTTAAACTTTTTTTCTATTTAATTTTCCCTTTTGTGCTTAATAGTAATCAATAAAGAACGGAACCACTTTTTGCTCAGTATTTTTGTAATTTATATTTTTTTAGGAATGAAAAATTAAAATTTTCTGTAAAATTATTCTAGTACAAATGAATGTAAAAATTCATTAAATAATTTTAAATTCACATTTTTTAATTCACGATCTTATCTGTAGATAGGAAAGCTAAATTTAATTTACACACATGGACAAAAGTCACCGTCATCTATCATGTACAATGTTTAAAGGCTCCCCATGCTCAGAAAACAATTGAAATATAAAAATGGTTAACTTAAACAAAAAGTATATTTTATTCAAATATTATTTCAGTTAAAATAACTCCTTTTTCTTATACTTATTAAAAAACAAATTAAAAATATACAAAACAGTTCATATAACTACTGGACAAAATTCACTGTCAGTTAAAGTTAATTAAAAACTTTTATTATTTTAATATGAGGTATGTTTGCCATTATTTTTAATAATTTCTTGCAAACGTTTCTGCATAGAATGTACTAACTTTTTCGTCACTTCCGGATCAATTTTCTCCCATTCTTCCATTAATTTCTCTTTAAGCATATTTTTGGAAGTATTGTGATGTTCTCGAATCCGTCTATCCAAGTGGTCCCATAAATGCTCTATTGGTTTGATGTCGGGTGACTGAGGAGGACTTTTAAGAGTGTGAGGGGTGTTATATAAGATCCATAATCGAACAATTTCCGCCGTGTGCTTAGGGTCATTGTCCTGCTGGAAGAAATAGTCGGATTCAATACCAAGTTTTTGAGCACTTTTATGCAAGTTATCCTTAAGGATATTCAAATAAATATTTTTATCCATTACTTCATCAATAAATAATAGTTCCCCAACCCCAGACGCCGACATACAGCCCCATACCATGACACCAGCACCATCATGTTTAACAGTCGACTGAATGTGTTTTTCCTGCAAAGCCTCCCCCTTCTTTCTCCATGTCAAAACACGTCCGTCTGATTTATATATGGAAAATTTGCTTTCATCAGAGAATATTACCTTATCCAAAAAGTCTATTCCTTTATTTATGTGCTCTTTTGCGAAAGAAAGGCGTTTCATTTGGTTCACCTTGCTAATCTGCGGTTTTTGCTGCAAACTATGGCATTATACCC
This sequence comes from Protophormia terraenovae, assembly GCA_951394005.1. Taxonomy (NCBI): domain Eukaryota; kingdom Metazoa; phylum Arthropoda; class Insecta; order Diptera; family Calliphoridae; genus Protophormia; species Protophormia terraenovae. The sequence continues at coordinate 89,079,371 of OX596074.1, forward strand.
GGCAGAATTTAGCACTCGACGTACAGTACGGGGGTGAACATCTGTACCAGTGTTTTCCTTTAACATTGCAGCAATTTCGGACGATGAAAGTTTAGGCTCTTTTTTAATTATTTTTACTATTTCCCTCTTTTCCCGAACAGATAGTGCTGGCGGTCGTCCACATCTTGTCTGATACTCACATGTTGGGTCGTCTTTAAAACGTTTTATAATTCCAGCAATGGTGGTACGTGGACGGTTAACCAATGTGCATATTTCCCGGATCGTTTTATTTTGTTTGTACGCACTTAAAATAATTTTTCTTTCTTCAATTGTAGTTTATTTTCTTTTTTCACTCATTTTTAATAGAAGTGGCGTTAGCAAATTTTTTAAATTAAGTACCGTTATTAAATTTTGACAGATCAGTCTTAAAGTTACCATATTACACGAATTTAGACAGAAGTTTTGGTAAGAGCGAAATTTCTTAAAGTTTCTTTAATATTTAGATGTAGTGACGGTGACTTTTGTCCACAAGAAATATGAACTTCAAATAATAAATACTTATTTTTAAATATCGTTTGTTTTATGGGCGCAGAGGCCCTTCAAACTTACATAAAGGCAAATGACGGTGACTTTTGTCCATCTGTGTATTTTAATTCCATTAAAGAGGAATAATCATTTAAAAATATTTTGCACTCTAATATAACTTTGTCAGAAATATTTGTATATCTTTCATGTACAACCGTGCGTATGAGTAATATATATTATTTATAACCAAGGTTTAATTTTTCTACTATAGTAGCTCTCATTTATTATAAATATCAACTACTAACAAACGCCATACAAAAAAATATATTCACTCTTTACCATTTTGTGTTCCATACTACTACAAACTGCAGCATTATTTTCATGTGGTATACTAAAAATTGCAGCGTTTGTTTACAATTTAAAGCCACATACTTAAACAGTATTCAACTTGTTTGTCAAATATATAAACTACAACCTCGTGCTGCAGTGTGCTCGTAGAATTTTGCCGAAAACATATTACACACCAGTCAGTGTTTTCTTTGTTATGTTGGATATTTTTCTCTATTTGAAAATTTGCGCTTTGATTTTACTGCTATAGTAGGTATTTTAGCAGTCTTGTTTTTGCACTTTCGTTGCTTTGTGTGTAAAATAAAACACATAAGGGTTGAAATGTAACCTAATGTACATAGTGTATGTTGATATCTACGTTTGTATATATGTAGTGCGTATGTTCGTAAGTATGTTTATGTTTTTTATCTTTCACACAAGAATGTCTAGCAGCAATGAAATTGTCATCAAAAAGGCTGCTATACATTATACTATAGCAGTAAAATCAAAACGAAAATAAATAATACTGCGCAATATGGGTTCAACAAAATTGTGCGTGCGCAACTCTACAGAAATATATTTTACTTCATGTGCAATGGTTTGCTTTTGCTGCTGCAAATTGCAGAGACGAGTCACAAATTCAGTAGTATAACGATATCATAGTGTGGATATTTCTAGTTGTTGTGTATTGTATAAATGAATCATTTGTATATTTATTGCACAGTCGTAAGTGAAAATTTTTTAGCTAAAACTGCATATTTAAACCTTGTTTATAACACGTGTCCCGTAGACAAAAATTTTGTAGAAACACCCCTCAAACGATGCGTAAAAATTAGCTGAATATGGGAAAAATATTAAAAAAAATTTTAAATTGATTTTCAGTTCCCTACCAGCGATTGAATGTCAGGGGTCTAGAACATTTTGTCCAAAAAATAATCAGGTATGTGATAGAAAACGAATCGATTTTAATTCGAAAAAATGTGTGATGTATTTATATTTTAATTTTTGTTATTGATAAAAATTATATTAAAATCACTTTTTATTACATTTTATTACAAAATTTTTTATATTTCTTTAAAATTAATTAGTTACTTTTCACATGATCTGTATATTCTTGACGAAAAATAGATCATTGTTGAAAAATGATTTTTGAAATCGATCGAAATTCATTAAAACTTTTTAAACCGATTCGATTTGAAAACGATCGGTTTTCATCACATACCTGAATATTGAGTTTAGTCTTGAAATGGGTATCAAAAAATTCGTAATTTTAAGCCAATTATAGAAAAATATTTTAAAAAATTTTCGCAAAAATTTTGGTCCATAAACCGTCATTTTAGTACATCATGCAAAAAAAAATTTTCGATATTTTTCTTAAAAAAATTGAAAGAATTTTGAACTGAAGACTAATTTTAAAAAAATTTTTAATATTTTTTCCAAATTCTGCTAATTTTTACGCATCGTTTGAGGGGTGTTTCTACATCGAAATCTCGAAAAACACTATTCCTCAGTAATATTTATATTATTAAAAAAATATATGTACGTTATTTGTCCAAATTCAACAAAATTTGGTACAGATAAGAGCGTTGCCAACTGCAAGTCTATCCAAAAGTTATTTTATATTATGTTTCGTTTTAGCAGTTTTAGGACGTTTTTAGTTTTAGGATATATGATAGCTATGATAGTCCTTGCTCCGATTAGAAATAAAAATCGCACACATAATTATAGTCATATAAGTAATATGACCAACTTTTAGAATTTTGTTTTTGGAAACAAAGTTTGTGGAAAATATAAAATTTTTAAATTTCAGGATGTATGGGGGTATATGAGTCCTTGCACCGATTTTTTTTAAACTTCGTATTTTTCTTAATTATTTCAAGTTTTAATAGTATACAAAATTTCATGAGTCTAGAATAACTCCTTCTATTTTTGTCCAGTCGTTATATAGGAACGAATCACAGTGCGACTTATTGGCATTAAAAGTCCACGACTTGATAAACAATTTTGGTCATTTTCTGTTCCCAAAGAATTTTTTTACATTAATAGCCTGTTTCTCTATGTCGAAGGAAAGCTTTCTTTCGCATTCTAAACGAACGAAAACTGATTTGGGTTTCTCTAACTCACTTCTATGCGAACAATGAGTCGAACGACAAGTCGGACGAAAACGTAAGTGTTTTCATACAAAATTGGGTTTCTGTATGTCGAACGATAAGAACAAAAATGTCAAAATCGGTCACTTGCTATTTTGCTTTCGACTGGCTGAATTATTGAATGAAAAATAAGAAAATTACCCACCTGGACACTGCAAATGTTACTCAATCTTGTTTATTGTTAATTTGGAAATCCACCGTATTCAAAAATTAGGATTTTGCTAGCAAATTCAATTTAAAAATTAAAAATTTCTAAAAATTTTGTTTTTATTATTTTTTTCCTTTTTTATTTATTTTTGTTTATATACTTGGTTGCATTTATGTTTAAACAATTTAGTAGTATTTTTAATATTTTTACGACAAAAAATGACTCTGAATAAAAAATAATACAAAAACAATGTGAAAAGACGTAACTCCATGCGAACGAAAGCGTAAGAAATAGAGAAACCCAAAATGATTCGAATTCGTTCGACTCGCTTTCGTTCGTTTAGATTTTCGTTCGACATAGAGAAACAGGCTATAAATCTTTTTAAATTGTCTATAACTGCTTCCTTTTAATTAAAAATAAAATTATTAAACTATAATAGTCGATCTCGGCACTAATCTTTTGTTGGAACCTTCGATTTCACCCATATTTTTAAAGTTCCAAATCTACAGATCCTTTCTAATACGAATAGTTCTCGAAATTGGAGGTCATCGACGATTCTCACCTTTTTACAGTTTTTTATTTTTTAGGATCCTTATCGAGTTTTCAAAAAAGTAAAGTTTCATAAAAATTTTTCCAAAAAATTAAAAAAAAAAAAATTAACAAAATTTCCCACACTGAAAAAGGACTATTTGTGTTTGAGACGATGTACTGTTTTCGGGATAATGTTAAATTATATTATTTTTGTATAGGTTTATAACCCAATATATTCGCCATGATTTGACATTAAAAATTTATTGTTTTGCATAAAATTTTGTCGAAAATTCAAAAAATTTCAAACAAATATAATTGACCCTATTTTATTGTCCGTAACTGTATAATACTTACCTTTTTTCATCAAGTTTAACAATATTTATGATTTATTTAGTAAAGTTTAATTTATAATTAAAAAACTATCAAAATCTCACTTTTATTGCTTAAACAACAGATTAATATGACTTTTTTTTAATCCAGCTGGTCTTAGCAATGTTTTTTGTTTACTTTTGTTTGTTAGTGGACTCATATTTGCATACCACTGCATAACAACTCTGAATAACATTACGGATTTTTTTTATTGTAAATTATGTGTCTTCAATTGTATTATCTATCTACATTAAAATCTCAATTTACTTAAAAAGTGGACTTAGCAGCTTTGCGCACTAAAGTGACGATATACTATACAGAGTACTAAGGGTACATAAACAAAATTATTGTTATTAAAGGTATTCACCTCAGAAATTTGCAGATTTGCAAGACCCTTGCCAAGTAGAAAATTTTGATTTCTGTAGACAACAACATCCACATAGAATAAATTTTGCACAACTTACTTTGCAAGGGTCTTGAAAAGTTGCAATTTCTGAGGTGAATACCTTTATTGTATGTTTTATTGTAAAAATATCTAAAAACATCATTATTTATACTTCTTTTTTTAACTATTATTATAATTAAGTTCTAGCTAAACAACTATGTGGTTTTCTTTAGAAATCTATGGTTATTAAGAAGCTAAGAAAATGTATCATATAAAGAGAAACATCTTGTTTAATTCTATGATTTGGTATGGGAAAATCGCGAAATATATTTTGAAATTCATGGAAAAAACCTCAGTGATATTAGTGTCGAGAGCTATCTACATATCATCTGATGGACTACAGGTAGAATTTTGTAAACATTTGATAAGCCTGCGGATTAATTCACAATCTTCTATTGGACAAACATTATCTTTATTTAGAGAAAAAAAAACATGCCTCAAAAATCCGTCGTTAATACATGTAACACCTTCAACACCTTAATCACTATTGATGATAGTCTCCGAGTCCACAACAAAAATTTAATAAATCCTGAATGCTTTAAAAAAATGGTCGCAGAGAAAATTGATATTATAAAGCCTAATCTTATACTCTACACTGATGGATCTTTTCAAAATGGTGCTACTTCTTATGCAATTGTGAAACAAGTTTCGCAAGGAAACTTTGAAACTGTAGAACAAACTTGCTTAACAAATCATACTGGTATTTATACAACTGAGATTTCCGCTATAAAAGAAGCTGTAACATATTCGATTACAAGGAATGAAGATACTATAATTTGCACTGATAGTCTAAGTGCCAGAAGGGCATTGAAGAAAAACCATAATGTTGCAGAGGAAAAATTTCCCCATATTACTTCTCAAGATTCCTTCACATATTGGAATTCAGGGAAATGAGAAAGCTGACAGAGCTGCCAAGGAAGATCTTAATTTTTCACACATTGATGATCGCCTTGTTTCCCCGAGGCTTTGATCAATTGTTTCGCAATGATTCAGAAACAAGAAAATCCAGTAATTACAAGACCCCGATATGATGAGGTTTTATTAGGAAGCCAAATGTACTATGTTGGCACGTTTGAGAGTTGGCAAAGCAATTTTTAACACCAAACATTATTATGATAGAACCGAACCAATTTGTGTTTTTTGTAACGTCTCCCTTTTGACACCCACAATAAATAAATATTTTGACATTTTTGAAGGATTGGATTAAACACAATTAATTAAAAATTGTTAATCATGTAGTCTAATTCTCAGGCGCAAAACCCTGTGGATGACTTTTTAATCGCATCAAAAATGTTTAATTTTACGTTGTTTTGCATTTTCGGTGACGATATGTATATGGAGAAGGGAATACTAAACTTTTACATTCTATTTACCTCTCTCGCCTATGAAGTAAGAATTGCGGCAAGAAAAATTGCTGTGTATAAACCCTGACATATATCGTAATTTGTGTATGAGAATTCAAAAGTGGGTACTGTTTGGCAATTTTAATTTAAGATAACTGGTATTAGGTACACACTAAGTAACTAGTATTAGGTACACACTAAGAGACTTTGGGATATATATATAAATAAAATTATTTAACTGTAACGATCGATTTCGGTACTTATTTTTGTTGTACCTTCGATTTTACGCAAATTTTTAATCTTCCAAATCTATAGATTCATTTTGATACGAATAGTTCTCGGAATTAGAGATCATCAATGATTCTTATCTTTGCTCAGTTTTTTATTTTTAATGTCGTTATCTAGATTTAAAAAACTTAAACAATTAAAAAAAAAATAAAATAACAATTTTAACAAATTATTTTTTACTGCTGACAAAAAATAGGATCAGCAGTAAAAAATATATATTTTCGATTGAGATGATGTACCGTTATTGGAATAATGTTAAAGGATATTATTTTTATATAGGTTTACAATTCAATATATTGGCACTAACAGTTTTATTCTTTTGCACAAAATTTTCTTGAAATCTCAAATAAATATTCTTGATCCTATTTTTTTCCATAACTGTATCTATATACTTTTTGAACTTTACTGAGTTTTTTGATATCACTATAGCTTTTTTTTTTTTGCCGATTTTTTCCGATTAATCCGATCTGATCAATTCTTTTTAAGATCTATCCCTTAGTTGCACCAAAGTAACGACTTATCAGATGTTTCACTGATTTCTCACTCTAATTTCTATCGATTGTCGATTCATTTCGGAGTTGTTAGCAATTTAACTGCATTTTATATTACAGTTATCAGGAACCCAAAAAAGTCTTACTCTATTGTAATTCGTTTTAATATAATATTGTAAATGGCTCAGATGTTCTTAAAGAAATTTGTTACATCTTTTAGCAGACGCAAAAAAAAGGCAACATTAAAAAAAAAATTACCGAAAATCCGAAATAAAATAAAAAATTCAACATTAACGAGAATTTCACCCAAAATTCTAAAAATCGCTAAAAACAAATCAAAATTTTAAAATTTTCCAATAATTCAAATTTCAAAAAATTTAAACTTTTTTTTTAGGAATTTTCGTATTTTTGGTGAAATCTTCGTTATTGTTATTTTGGAGAAATTTCGGATTTTATCTGATTTGGATTCGTCATACAAATACAAAGATAATATATATATATTTAATGATGCTACTTAAAAATAACATCGAAATGATCAAAATGAATAACTCATTTATTTAAAAATTAAATTTATGACATTTGTTTAGTTTTGGGTTCATTTGAATAATTATGATAAATACAATAAAAAAGTTATCAAAACAGTTAGCAGAATGGAATGCATTATTTATTTTTAGCCCGGTACGACCATCATCAGCACTCTTTAATATAGTCTTCTCTGTAAAAATTTCTATTTAAAACACAACTTTTAGAGAAAGAAGAATGGTAACTTTTATGTTGCTTATTTATTACATCTTTACAATAATTTGTATTCTGTTTTTCATATTTAGTTCTAAAAAAAACTCATCTTGTGATTAATTGCTATACATTGTATAGATATTTTCATATTAATGATTAATCCATTTAAAGCATGTAAACGAAAAAAATTGTACATTTTCAAATGTAAAAATTTAAGTATCTATTAATTTCTTTTTTTATTTCATTTCATTGAAAAATATTTTCAAATATTTCAATTTACGAGTTTTAAAAAGCTTTTAAAATAGATTTTTAAATATTTCTTATTTTAAAATTTTTCTTGATTTACTTTTCAATGCCAAATCTAGTCGAAGTGTTAAGCAGCACATTATTTAGTATTTTAATTGATAGATTATGACTAGGCTCGGATTTTTATACATGTTGCTATTCTCTTGCAAAGTAGGTTGTGCAAAATATTATTCATGTGGTTGTTTTTGTGTTTACAGAAATCGATGAAACTTTTCTACTCTTGCAAAGTTGCAATTTCTGAGGTGAGCCCATGAATAAGCAGAGTTATGTCATGGGCTTCAGACAATGATTTCTGTGTGAATCTTAACAAGACGAAGTTGATGGGGTCTGGGTTTGATACTAGTAACGTTAAGATTAAGATTGATAATGTTCCTGTCGAATTTGTTGGTAAGATGAAATTTCTTGGTCTTATAATGGGCAATTTATTAAATTTTTCAGCACATATTGATTTTTTATCTTCCCGTGTGTCTTTTCTGTTGAAAAGATTATACTCGTTAAATATTAATTTACCCTGTGCAATAAAGAGGGGGGTTGCTACGGCTATTCTGATGCCGCATATATTATATTGCACTGACGTTATTTCTGGTGCTGGGTGTTACACACTGGGAAAATATAGACTCATATTTAACAGGATTATTCGTTACATTTTTAATTTGAAAAGGCGATATCATATACATATGTATCTCAACATATACTTAGTTTCCTTGGATCGTGGAAGAGGTTGCCCGGGATATATTGTGGACAAATTTCATTTTACCCGCTCCACGTGAAATCCACAGATAATTTGTCCTATTAGACGATTGAATACATTTGGTAAATCATTTCAGGTACGAGTTTGAAGGATTTGGAATTAATTGCCACTTGAACTAAGTAAATTTTCTTATTCGGTTTCAGTTTTTAAATCGAAATCAATTGAATATGTAAACACTCAGGATCATGAAATTTTGTAGAAGCACAATTTTTCATTTTTTTTAATATAATTGATTATATAGATGCTCCAGCTTTCATTATGGTTATATTAGATATTGATTGATCTCATTTTAATACAAATTGTTACCATTACTTATTATTAATGTTAGTTCCCAATAAACATCGATTCAAACCTTATAAATTTGTTGGAAAATTTCCTTTAATAAATAGCATAAATATCAAATTAAATTCAAATTTAAAAAATATGGGTTATGAAATAAACAAGACATTTTCAAAAATTTCCAGTTAAATTATAATGTTAGGTTTTTATAAAATTTTCAAATAATTGTAAAGTGTAAAGAAAAGTTTTTTTATACTTTATTTATTTTGTATTTTTTTCTATAATTTATGAGAAAATATTCAAATGTTTTTCATATTTAAAAAAGCTTTCAGTTTTTTTTTTTTCATAAAAAAGTTTTAAACTTAGACATGTTTGTTCAAAAAATAAAATATTATACATACATTATAGAAAGAAAATATTTGTACGCATTTGTGCCGCAATAAAATGGACAAAATTAGCTATTAAGGTCCATGAAATATGATGAAGAATATGCTCAAAATGATGAATGCAAAATTTCCTTTTCAGCTATTATAACAAATATATCATTATATAATTTATTCATACAAAATTTCAGTTTTAAAAATAGTTTAGAAAAAACTTTGTTCCATGTTTAACTCAAGCGTATTTTAAAATTTTTAAAAAACGTTTTGAAAATATTTGAGAAACATTTGTTTGTTAAAGATACTTCCAGCTTAGTTTTAAGTTATGAAAGCGTTTGACAAATACAGTTGTTATATTAGAACCCTTTTGTTGGAGAAAGGCATAGATTTGTATTTGAAATAATATGAATTTAAAGCCTATTCTCACAGCTCATGTTTGAAATTTAAACTTGCTTTCAAATGAATAAATATGAAATTTCAAAATACGCTTGAGTTAAACATGAAACAAAGTTTTTTCTAAACTATTTTTAAAACTGAAATTTTGTATGAATAAATTATATAATGATATATTTTTTATAATAGCTGAAAAGGAAATTTTGCATTCATCATTTTGAGCATATTCTTCATCATATTTCATGGACCTTAATAGCTAATTTTGTCCATTTTATTGCGGCACAAATGCGTACAAATATTTTCTTTCTATAATGTATGTATAATATTTTATTTTTTGAACAAACATGTCTAAGTTTAAAACTTTTTTATGAAAAAAAAAACTGAAAGCTTTTTTAAATATGAAAAACATTTGAATATTTTCTCATAAACAATAGAAAAAATACAAAATAAATAAAGGATAAAAAAAATTATCTTTACACTTTACAATTATTTAAAAATTTTATAAAAACCTAACATTATAATTTAACTGGAAATTTTTGAAAATGTCTTGTTTATTTCATAACCCATATTTTTTAAATTTGAATTTAATTTGATATTTATGCTATTTATTAAAGGAAATTTTCCAACAAATTTATAAGGTTTGAATCGATGTTTATTGGGTTTGTACGCAATTATGCTGCAATAAAATGGACAAAATTAGCTACTAAAGACCATAAAAAATTATGAAAAATATGCTCAAAATGATGAATGCAAAATTTCCTTTTCAGATAATATAAAAAATATATCAATATATAAATTATTCATGCAAAATTTCAGTTTTAAAAATAGTTTAGAAATAAATTTATTTCATGTTTAACTCAAGTGTATTTTTAAATTTGTAAAAAACGTTTTGAAAATATTTGAGAAACATTTGTTTGTTAAAGATACTTCCAGATTAGTTTTAAATTATAAAAGCGTTTGACAAATACAATTGATATATTAGAACCTTTTTGTTGGAGAAAGGCATATTTTTGTATTTGAAATAATATGAATTTAAAGCCTATTCTCACAGCTAATGTTTGAAATTTAAACTTGCTTTCAAATAAATAGGTATGAATTTTCAAAGGTTTTTGCTTATTGGGATTAGAGCCCTGCAAACTGTGTCTTATAAGGCATTACAAGCCACTTGATATTTTTCAAGTGCTGTTATCAGTGTGTGTGTGGAGCAATAAATACTGTTCTGCAGGCACTTAAAACCATACAAATACTGCGTGTGTGCTTCAACTTTATGAACAAATCATGAGTGTGCTATGATAGCGACCAAACAAGACATGAGAGTGCGACGCTAAAAAAATACAAGCCTTTTGACCACTTGATTTGACCAAAAAAGATTTTTTTCTGTTTTCTCTGCATGTTCTTCTATGAACAACATATGTATGTATGCGTGTGTGCGATCATTATTTTGAGTCTACATTAGAGAAATTTGTATCAAAACAAACGTCAAATTTCTGTTTGAGTTGCAGATAATTTTTTATCACTGTCAATTATAGGGGAAAACGTACACACATGGACAAAAGTCACTGTCATCTATCATGTACAATGTTTAGAGGCTCCCCATGCTCAGAAAAAAATTGAAATATAAAAATGGTTAACTTAAACAAAAAGTATATTTTATTCAAATATTATTTTAGTTAAAATAACTCCTTTTTCTTATACTTATTAAAAAACAAATTAAAAATATACAAAACAGTTCGTATAACTACTGGACAAAATTCACTGTCAGTTAAAGTTAATTAAAAACTTTTATTATTTTAATATGAGGTATGTTTGCCATTATTTTTAATAATTTCTTGCAAACGTTTCTGCATAGAATGTACTAACTTTTTCTTCACTTCCGGATCAATTTTCTCCCATTCCTCCATTAATTTCTCTTTAAGCATATTTTTGGAAGTAATGTGATGTTCTCGAATCCGTCTATCCAAGTGGTCCCATAAATGCTCTATTGGGTTGATGTCCGGTGACTGAGGAGGAGTTTTAAGAGTGTGAGGGGTGTTATATAAGATCCATAATCAACCAATTTCCGCCATGTGCTTAGGGTCATTGTCCTGCTGGAAGAAATAGTCGGATTCAATGCCAAGTTTTTGAGCACTTTTATGCAAGTTATCCTTAAGGATATTCAAATTAATATTTTTATCCATTACTTCATCAATAAATACTAGTTCCCCAACCCCAGCCGCCGATATACAACCCCATACCATGACACCAGCACCATCATGTTTAACAGTCGACTGAATGTGTTTTTCCTGCAAAGCCTCCCCCCTCTTTCTCCATGTCAAAATACGTCCGTCTTATTTATATATGGAAAATTTGCTTTCATTACCTTATCCCAAAAGTCTATTCCTTTATTTATGTGCTCTTTTGCGAAAGAATGGCGTTTCATTTGGTTCACCTTGCTAATCTGCGGTTTTTTCCTGCAAAGTCTGGCATTATACCCGGCAGAATTTAGCACTCGACGTACAGTACGGGGGTGAACACCTGTACCAGTGTTTTCCTTTAACATTGCAGCAATTTCGGACGATGAAGTTTTAGGCTATTTTTTAATTATTTTTACTATTTCCCTCTTTTCCCGAACAGATAGTGCTGGCGGTCGTCCACTTCTTGTCTGATACTCACATGCTGGGTCGTCTTTAAGACGTTTTATAATTCCAGCAATGGTGTTACGTGGACGGTTAACCAATGTGCATATTTCCCGGATCGTTTTATTTTGTTTGTACGCACTTAAAATAATTTTTCTTTCTTCAATTGTAATTTCTTTTCTTTTTTCACTCATTTTTAATAGAAGTGGCGTTAGCAAATTTTTTAAATTATGTACCGTTATTAAATTTTGACAGATCAGTCTTAAAGTTACCATACTACAGGAATTTAGACAGAAGTGTTGGTAAGAGCGAAATTTCTTAAAGTTTCTTTAATATTTAGATGCAGTGACGGTGACTTTTGTCCACAAGAAATATGAACTTCAAATAATAAATACTTATTTTTGTTAATAAGGTTAATGAAAGAAAAATTATTTTAACTAAAAACCATTTTAAATAAACCATATTTTATGCAGAATTAAACTATTTTTATATATCATTTGTTTTATGGGCGCAGAGGCCCTTCAAACTTACATAAAGGCAAATGACGGTGACTTTTATCCATCTGTGTATATCATAATAAACCATGCAAAAAGTACCAACAACAATCAAGATGGCGTCTTTTATCAAGCATTATCAAGACAAAGTTGTCAGAGCTCGAGCGCTCCAGCGAACAGTACGAACAGTATTTATTGTTGTTTTTGCACATGTTGGCTATGAAACACACACTAAAAATTCAAGTGTATTTGCTTTTCAAATCATCTTACGCAGGAGTCTAATTGGGATTATACATGATCTTTCAATACAATGAAAACTAAAAAGCTTATTTTAAAATTTAAAATTAAGTTTTAACATTTTATTTGAAAAAAGCTTTATGGCAAAAAACTTAAAATAATAGTCGACTTTTGGGTTTAAAATTTACTTTTCTGCTTTTATAGTTAGGCTGATAGTTTTTAAATGCTACAGAAAAAACATGCATTTGCATGAAGATTCGCCGAAATTATCATTTCTAAACTAGCATTTTTTTAATTGATGTTGTTTGATGTAATGTTTAAAAAAATTTGCTCAATATTTATTTTGTTTATCAATTAACAGTTTGGATTTAATAAAAAAAGTATTATATATTTATAATTTTTGGACTTGTAGATCCTGAAAAGTGTCCGATCTATATCATATTGCTTATAGCGACTGATATATTGACGTTTTCAAATGAAAAAAAATGTGTAATATTTTTTAAGAAATTTGTCCAAATTTTTTTTCTGATCTTTTGCAATTTTTAAGTTATTTCGTGGACTGATATCTTGAAATTCAAAATGTAAATGTATATACTCAATACTTTACAAAATTAGAAACCTTTTAGCTTTTTTCAATACTATATACTGTGGCTAAAATATTTACGTTTGAAAATGTAAAAAATTCGTTTACATTTTTTAATACAAATGGTTTGGCTCCAATCACTCAAAAATTGGGGATACTGCGTAATTCTCCATGAAAGTAAACGTTTTCAAATGGCAATGTATTTTCAAGAGATTTTCTAGAAATTCTAAAATGGTACTCCTTTACCTCAAAAATATTTCCTATACTATTTATCCGATGGAAAAGATTAAGGTGTCAATTAAAAGCTCTTAAGGGTGCATTTACAAAAATAATATAAAAGTTTCATAAATATAACTTTTTAAGTATTTTGTAATTTCTTGTTTTTACTCAATAGCCGGCCTTCGGCCGGACGGTAGGACTTTTAACTCTATGATATGTTCAACAGCGGCTTCGCTAATGTAATTCTTCCTTTTTACCCAACTTCTTTTTTATCGAAATTTTTTTGCGATACGAGTTTCTTAGGGAAATTCAATTTTCAAAACCCTATAACTTCCAAAATATAATATTTTTACATCATTATATTCACCGTTAAAAGTACTATCAATGGCAAAAAAAATCAAAGAATCGGGGCTGACTGAATCAGCGTGGTCTATTTATGCCCAAAATTAAATTCATTGTACTTTTTCGACTAGGTATTTATATATCTAACTGCAACTGCACAACTCGCAGAAAAATCAATTTTTACAAAACACCCTGTTATATATACATTTTTTTCTTTCGTTTCTAAATATTGATGAGACGCACTACTTACCAAGTTTACATTGACTTAATTTTTCAGCAGCTAATGCAGCAAATGCCGTATAAAACTGCAAATAATTATTGTCCTCATCAAAAAGTTCATTTTCACTGAAAAGAATACAATCGAACCTTTAAATAAAATAATTTTCACAATATTGGTCAAGAAAAAAATATTTTTTCTTTGTTCGGTCGCCATCTTTGATTTTTAAGGTGAGACGACAAATTGCAAAATTTTCATTTGCAATTTTCTATGCAAATACATAGACTATTTAAAAAATTCTTTTCTACTTACCACCGGGTGATAGCCTTTATGATATTGAGAATTTCATTTTTATTTAAAACTCCATAACGATTGTTTAAAAGAGGTTTAACCACGGAACTCCAGTCCGTAGCACCACCACTATGAGCCGACATTTTTTCACTTTTGATAAAATTGATGAATCAGCGTTGTGAAATTCCGTATTAAGAGATGATTTTTCAAGGGTTTCAGTTAAGCAAATTAAAAAAGTTTAAATTTTAAGCAAAATATTAATTTATTTTTAGTTGTAACTAAAAAATTTAATTATAAAATTTCCAAATGTATAAATATAATTAAAGTTTAAAAAAGTTTATATGTTGTTAAAATTTAATTAATTTTTTTGAAGTCTTTAATGAATTGAAAATAATTTAATTTTAATAGTAATGTGTGTATATAAATCGTATTTTGTTTAATTAAAATATATAATAATTTTTTGTTATAATCTAAAATAGAATTAAAAAAATATATTTACGTACTTTTTTAACAAAAGTTTGTTACTTGTTCAAAATAATTCTGTACATATTTTTACAACACAGTTTTAATACTTTTTTGTTATCAGCTGTTTTTTATTTTGTTTTCATTTGCCCGTTTATTGTAATGTTTTGTTTTGCTATAATAGTTTATTGTTTTTTATTTTGGTTCATAAAATCATTGTATTCTTTTTTGTGCAACAACAAGAATTGTTACAATTTGATATTTATAAGTGTTGCCCTTTTACTTAATCTTATGAAAAACGCTGTGATGTAAAATTGGTTTCAAATTAAGTTTAATCGTATAATTAGCTGATAAGTCTGATCGAATTTTATAATATTATTACATAATAAAGAAAATAGAGAGTATATATTAAAATTTTTTAAAATATATAGAATATTTGTCTTTATAATAATTTTATTTATTCATTCATGTAACAAGAACTAGTCTATTGGTCGTAATCGGTCCACGTAATCTACTCGCTTTATTTAAAAAGATAAACAACATGCAGACATCGGACATTGGAACGTCAGATTTTTGGAGGATGTACGAGGAGCTAAAGACAGTGGAACATTTACTCTGTTTTTGATCAAGGCTTCAGAGCAGAAGGCGGAGGTAAATTCCATAATCTACCATTTTATTTATCAAATATTTTTTTTTTTTTGCTTTTTTCGGGACTCGCAGTGGTCTCTGAGTGGAAGCATAATTACAACGCTATCCTTCCCTAGGTAGGTTGGGAAGGATAGCGTACAGCATACAGATTCAAAAAGGAATTAAAAAAATTTAGAATTTAAAAAAATACAGTTAAAAAAAAAAAAATAAATAAATACCAACGCAACCCAACAAACCAAGAAACGATAATTCCTTTATCTTATCCTCTTTTATTTTTTGGGATATCAGAAAATTTAGCTTTAAAAATATAATTTTCATATGGAACATAACACAAAATATTTTTTCTATAAAAATTTTCAATTAATTTTTATTTTCCTAAAAATTTTTGAAGTTTTTTTCTAAGGAAAAATTTATTTCGAAATTTTATCATATAATTTTAAAATTATGATATCATTAATGATACTGTATCGTTTCTTGGTTTGTTGGGTAACTGCGGTGGAACAATGAAAAATAGGAAACTATGAAAAAATTTACTAGAAGTTTTAAGTAAGATTTAAATTAGAAATAAGAATTAGGTTTATTTTTTTCAATTTTGTCAGCAAAGCTCATAGATTATAGAAATCGCATTTTGCTTGCTAATAAAAGGAACAAATCAAAATTACCAGAACAATTAAATATGAAATACGTATTTGATTTTTTACGGTCATAAAGAATTTTCTGTTTTGAGGCATTCGGTCGGGCTTAAGGAGAAACCTCTGGGCCTGTTTTTTCTAATAGCACAACCAATTTTTAAGTATTTCTATATCTACACAAAATGTAAATTTTATTCCTAAAGCCCAAATTATAATAGCGCGTAGTCAGCAGCAGTGTGTGCTGCCGTAATCAGCTGATTATTTAGAATGCACTGTTTGTTATGGTGTTGATTACATTTAGTCAGCAGCAGTTTGCAGTGCTGTTTCATTTAAGCCCAAATTACAATAGCGCGTAGTCAGCAACAGTATCAGCAAAAATTATCTGCTGATCACTGTCAGCACAACATGTTGCTGCCGTTATAATTACAATTCAGCATAGGCAGCCACAATTTACAACCGCCATCTAGCTTTGTTCTACTTGTGTATTTTAGCCTCTCATTTATTTGCTCACTCTCTTTGTCTCGCTCTCAATCTGAATGCAGCGCAGTGAATTTAGAAACAGGGCTAAATGAAACAGCACTGCAAACTGCTGCTGACCAAATGTAATCAACACCATAACAAACAGTGCATTCTAAATAATCAGCTGATTATGGCAGCACACACTGCTGCTGACTACGCGCTATTGTAATTTGGGCTTTAGTCCTGTTTCTAAATTCACTGCGCTGCATTCAGATTGAGAGCGAGACAAAGAGAGTGAGCAAATAAATGAGAGGCTAAAATACACAAGTAGAACAAAGCTAGATGGTGGTTGTAAATTGTGGCTGCCTACGCTGAATTGTAATTATAATGGCAGCAACATGTTGTGCTGACAGTGATCAGCTGATAATTTTTGCTGATACTGTTGCTGACTACGCGCTATTGTAATTTGGGCTTAAGGCTTTAACGTTTATGGTCTTGTCAGGACTATAACTTGTAAACTAAAAACGAGCGGTCAACATTTTTTATATTACTATTATCACAAGTAATAGAAATATTGACTTAAATTAAAATCTCTGATTCATTTCCCATTTTTTTTAAAATTTTTTTCATAAAAAAAATTAGTTTTTTTTAAATTTTTTATAATAGTGGACAGTTCGTAAACGAGAGATTTGTATGCAATACTCATTATAATCACTTCATTTACCACACTTGTCAACCACATGCTTTCGTAAATGTCATTTTCCACAGAGCAGCTGGGTGTAAACAATAATAAAGAAAAATTATAATTATTCTATTTATTTTAAAATTTTATAAAAACTATGAAAAAAACTTAAAGTAGATAAAAGGGTTTATTATTTTTATTATAAATAAGAAATTAACGGATATGGACGCGGTAACAGATATTACAAAACAACTGCATCCAAATGTCAACACAAAAACAACAACAGCAAGCAGTCAAAGCACTACAATTAAGGTAAAGTTATAAAAAATATGTGTGTATATTTAAGAAAAAATATGTTAACATTTAAAAACTTGATAAAATAGGCAAATCCACACTCTAGTATACAACCACAACAGCCGGCCACACAAACAATAGAGTCAAATGAACCGCAACATGATGTTAAATTGCAGTGAGTATTGAATGATTATAAAATATGTATGTAAGTATATACATATGAATAATAAAAATCTATTTGTCTTTTATATTTATAGAAATGTAGTTGCCACTGTATCTTTAGCTTGCGAATTAAACTTGCAGGATATTAATAATCGCACCCGTAATTCCGAATATACACCTTCCCGTTTTCATGGCGTTGTTATGCGCATGCGTGAACCTCGCTGCACCGCTTTAATATTTAGAACTGGTAAAATCATTTGTACGGGAGCACGCAATGAGGCTGAGGCTTCCTTAGGCACACGTAAATTTGCTCGTATTATTCAAAAACTTGGCTATCCTGTTAAATTTACAGATTTTCGTTTGCAAAATATAGTAGCTACAGTTGATTTACGTTTTCCTATACGTTTAGAAAATCTCAATCAAGTTCATGGTCAGTTCAGTTCATATGAGCCGGAATTGTTTCCAGGTCTGATATATCGTATGGTTAAACCACGTATGGTAATGTTGATATTTGTCAATGGTAAAATTGTATTTACGGGAGCTAAAGCACGTAAAGATATATTAGAATGTTTGGATTTAATTTATCCTATATTACTTAGTTTTCGTAAGAATTGAAATTTTTTGTTTATGTTTGTATATTGGGGACACAAACGAGAGAGCATATTTAAAACGTGGAATAAGCATTTGGCAAATAGTTTGCATATAGTATAGACAAACTTTTTTTAGGTAAAATATTTTATGCAATAAAATAAAGTTAATACTAAATTATAAAAAATTTTATTAATTTTTTGCTTTGTACCCATAATAATCCTGCGATTTTTAGTTCTTAAAATTATTAAAAAAAAAAAAATACATGCAAATTTCAATAGAATAAAAGTACGGAATTTATAGTTCATAAAAAGCGTTTAAAACTGACAAATACTTGAAGTAATTAATATAATAATAAAAATAAAAAATTATTTAAAAATAGATTTGTTTTCTATACTCCATTTATTAATTCTGTCTAAATAATATGAGTTTAAATTATTGTCCCATCACTGTACTTTTTTACTACCTGTTACGTTTTTAAAAAAATTTCATACAGATAACCATAGCTCCCATATAAAACCCTCTTCCGAAAATCACTTTATCGTGCATAAATCCTAAACGAAAGTTCGTATCAAGCAGAGCTTCGAAAGAATGCATTCTATTTAGAATTAATTCACGTATAAATTGAATTCAGCTTATAAAAATTTACTGCCTGCTTCTCTAAATACGAACGAAAGTTTCGTTCGACCAAATGTATGTAAAACCACAAATAAATTTTAAAATTATTTGTTGTTTTCAATACATTTACTCGAACGAAACTTTCGTTCGCATTTAGAGAAAGAGGCAGTTAATTTAGCATTCTTTAAAATCATACCTCAGAACATAATTCTTAGGCTTCTTAACTTTGTATTGAATTAATTCCCTAGAGAATTAATTCCTTAGCGAATGAAAAATCAATTTGAATGATTCAATTTTTCATTAATTCCACTCTTTTACAAAATGAATGAAAGATATGTAGAATTAATTTCCTATAAAATTAAATTCAATTGCATGATATATTTTTTTCTTTTATTCCCTTCTACTACAAATTGAATGAAAAATTTTTCTTTAATTCTATTTTTGTATATATTTTGAAAATAATTATTAAAAGAGTCGGTAATCAGTGGTATTTAGCTAAAATCAATACAAAATCAACATGTTACTATCCAGCTAAACTCCACATAAAATAGAAGATGATTGTGCCCAAATAAACTTTGTAAAGAAGCTGCACTTCAGAGTTTTAAAGACAAATAATACTCGTAATACGTTCTCTGTGAGATCTAGGGATAAATCCTATTATTCAGAATAACCTAAGTGTATATGACAGATGGAATTAGTACATGTTGAATACAGAACTAATACAAATGATTGATACCTCATGCTAAATGTGACGCACGCCCCGAAACATGTGTGTACATAAACGTGGTTTACCATAATAAAACATTAAGGGGGTTTTACACTATAATACTTTGTATTAATACCAAAAATATTTTCAAATGTATTATGGTATAAATACCTCCAATACTTTGTATGTTGAAATCTTGAAATTTTTGAAAGGTTATTGCTTCTCTGAAAGCAAATTTCCGCACACCTTTTTATTTGTAGTTTGATTTGTATTCATTATACCCTTCACCACAGGTGTAAAGGGTATATATAAGTTTGTCATTCCGTTTGTAATTTCCACAATTTTCGTCGGAGAGCAAAAAAGTTTATATTTTCGGGATCCTTGTAAGAAGCGATGACGATAGGACCATGTCCGTCCGTCCGTCCGTGTGTCGGTTGAAATGGCGTTTATGAAGCCCACCGATAAATGGAATATATAATATATACATATATCAAACGATCAGAAATCCTTTCGAGAATTTTGCTATTGAAATTCAGCAAGATCGGTTCATACATTGCGAAGATATGCTTAAAAAACCGGTTTTTAGAACCGGTTTTCCAGTTTATGAAGCCTCTGTATATACTAGGGACTTCGTTTTTACAAAGAAGGCTCGGACATTTTTTTAAAATTTTTTTGCTAAAAAAAAAATGAAATAAATCGGTTCATAATAACTGAGATAGATTTTTATTTTTATATAGATCGGTCATAAATATTTTTATAAAATTTCGGTTTTTTAATAAACCAAATTCGTTCATAATCAACAGAGTTATGGGCCAAAATTTAAAACATATCTGTTATAAATAAATAATATGGAATTGTTGTTTATTCATTAAAAGCAAAGCTTGCTATGATTGTTTTTTTTTTCGTATTCAAATTTCCGTAGTTTGAAAAAAATGTAGATTTATAAATGTGAAATAATGATAGCATACGTTAAGGCGAAAATTTAATTATTTGTCGGTAAGATGGGTATCAAAGATTCGGCACTGCCGAATCTTTTTTAAATTTCATTTTAGTTAAATTTTTCGTTTTTATTTTTCTTTAAATATTTTAATAAATAAAATAAAAAATATGGCATTTAAGGTACTTTCAGACAATAAAATATTACGTATTTCATCAGCATGTCAAAAAATCCAATAGAAAATCCTAAAGTAGTTTACACGGTAATACATAAATTGTATATTATTTTTGCAAATTCTTACCTTTATGAAATTCATGACGAATATTGATTTAAAATTTCTTTAATAAATATTTTATTGTTTTTACTTTTTGTTTATGAAAAATATAACATGAAAATCAAAAGTTTTTGAAAAATTTAAAATACCATAGCACAGTGGTCCCAAAACGGAATTTTTTGGAAATAATTCTGTAACATTAGAACTGCTGGATGTATTTGAATGAAATTTCACATGGGCAATCCTGAGGTGTATGGCAATTGGTTTGGAGGAGAACAGGTTCGTAGCAGGTCTGGAGGACGAGGGGTGGACCTCCAATGTTGGTCACCTCGGGTATGAACACTTTTTAAAAAATCGCCAAAATTTCATTTATGATTTGATTGAAAAAAAATTTTGCACAAAGATAGTCCTTTTAATTCTCTACAAAAAAAAAAAAACCCCTAAAATCCAATAGAAAATCCTAATATTTAGCAAAAAGGGCAAATATAAGCAAAACATCTTAGATACCAAAATCAGTTTCTTAAAAAAATTATAATTAAATAAAAAGTGCAATAAACAACATCTTTAATAGTTTTAATAATTTTTGAGTCGTTGATATGCAATTTAATGCAATTTTAATTAGTTTAACATTTTTTTGTTTTGCAAAAATTTTTTTGCAATTTTTTTCGCATGCAATTTTTTTTCAAAATTTAATTTATAATTTTAATCTTGAACACATTTTCGTCCTTTTAGGAAATTTTAGGAATTTCTAACGATTAAAAATGGTCCAGGCAACCACAAAATTTCGATTTTTTTATCTCCTGATTGGTATGATATCATAAATTTAACATATTGTCAATTTTTTTTTCCAAAAATATTGTGTATTACTTCTTTAATTCCAATAAACAAAACGGGCTATATGAACATTTTATAACATACATTAAAATAATTAAGAAAAAACGGGCTATCTACCATAACTTCGCGAAAAATGGAGTTAAAAGATTTATTTTTCAGTGTGAGGTTTAGTAGACGTAATATTAATAACTCGTAGAAGAACGGATTGAAAAATGTTGAAAAATGAGGGAAATAAACAGTTTTTATGTTCTCCTGAACAATGGTGCCTTGCATGAGGCCCGTTTTGAATATAAGCCCTCGATATGTATAATGGTTGCTTAATATTTGTTACAGTAAAATTACTAAATTTTTCACATCAAATACAATTTATATTTAAAAATTTTAACTTCGCCCTATACAAATAAGGTTGTATTTACTGAAAAATATTTCGGAATAAAATTTATCTAAAAACATAGATATTGAACAACAAAAAGCTCAGTACGTATAATTTTTATTATAAATTTCAATTCACATTATTATACCCACCATCAAGGACCAATGTAAACTCGGAAACAAAAAATGGGCGTGGTCCGCCCACTTTACTTCCCACTTTACCGCCCCCTCCCATATAACGCAAAATTTTAAAAAGTTGATGGTGGGTATATAGATTCGGGCGGGCCGAATATAACATTCGCGCTTGTTTTTTAAATAAAAATTACTATTTTCTTACTAAATCCGGATTAAAATATACAAGCAATACGGATTATATAGTATGTAAAGAGTTGGGAAATGGCGTTCGGATTACCGAATAATCCGAATTATAGACATTCGGATTATCAAGTTTATATTGTAGTTTGAATTTAAACAAAATTTAATGAAATCAAAAGAATTAAGCATTTCCAAAGAATTAAATCATAAATGAATTAATTCCATTGTATCAAAAACTTTAGAAATTAAGCTATTGAATTAATTACAATGGATTTATTTTATTTATTTCTCCCATATAAGTTCCACTTCTGGGAATCCCTTAAAATAATATTTATGTATGGACTAGACCGACTATAACTTTCTTACTAGTTTTTTCTTATAATTTGAACAAAACTGCATAGCTATATGCTAATTTGTAAACATAAACCTAACCTATGTACATATAAAATATTTGGTAAAATTTATACAATAAAATTTATACAGTGCCTCACAGCTTATTTCGTGTGTTGAATTTCCAATGCAATTTTAGTTTATAACGTTCTTATTTAATGCATAAATACAGTTGCGTTCATAAAAATAGGGGTGCTCTTATATAAGAAACTAAGTTTTAATTTTTAAAAACCAGGGTAGGTAGAACGCTCATTTTTTGATTTGTTCGGAACACAATTTTTATCAGCGAATTTAATCCTAATTTTTTAGAACGAATTTTATTTTTTTGTTTGCAACTTTAATTTTTAAATTTGCTCGAAGATCACAAATTTTATTTTCGAAAATAAAAATATTATTCAAGAATTAACCCAAAACGAATGATTCGAATTGAAGTCGTGTACAACGATATAAAAAATGTGTTGTCTTATGTTGAAAGAAAGACGTGTGGATATAAAAGACATTTGTACATGCGCTTGTGTGTTTATAACTGCTTGTTTTTCTTTTGTTTGTTATATGCCATTTACACCAAACAAAAACTAGTAGTTTTTGGCTTCATTTGGTTTTTGAATGAAAAAACTACATAAATTTCTTTGGTTTTTCCCATAGTATAATAATAAAGTACTCGCATATCTACAAAAACAAAAATTGCTTGTATTTTGTTAGTGTAAAACTACTGCCCACAATGTCAAAATGCTTTGAACGAAAAAATGAGAGAACGAAAGAGAGCAAGAGAAAAAAACTCAAAAAAAAATTTACATGTGAATAGAAAAACAATTTGACAGTACCGCGAGCTTTGCCAATGAAAAAATTGTAAAACAGCTGGGTTTACGAGTATACTTTATTATTATACTATGGGTTTTTCCATACAAATCAAAAACCATTTTCATGTAGTTTTTATCAAAAACTAAACGAAAACTACTAAAATAATTGTTTATGATACAGCCTGTTCATAGGTTTTAGTTCATTAAGCTTTCGTATATGTTAGTTGAAAAGAAAATGTCAAATTAATTGAATTAATTTTAATCGTTTTTTGTATTTTTTAAACAAATTATTTCGAAAACATTATTAAAAACAATATAAAAAATGGAAGTGTACATAATAATAGTTTAAGAAGTAATTTTAATTAATATACAAACAATCAAAAACCATACGGAGGAAAAACGAGGTATGTAAACAGTCTGGTTTTTGAGTTTCGGTTTTTCAAAAACCAATTAGTTTTTACTTTGGTATAAATGGCATATTAAAATGAAGCAACAACACAATGTTTATGGCAATAGTTAATTGAGTTTGTGTTTTTTATTTATATACTATGTATATTTTCATATACGTAAATATATTTTTTTCAATTAGCAATATAGAAAAATTAGAATTATTATATTATTCATACATGTATGTATATTTTTTTGCAGATTTAAATCCCTTTATAATTGTTTCATAATTTTATATGACAGCAATAAAAATAATTATTTTGTACGTACATACATATGTATGTATGTATGCATATATATTTTGCGGTAAATATTTAATTTACAAAATTTTATAATCCCCTAAAATTTTTCTCCAATTAATCCATGCAATACATGTTTATGATTGTTATAAGATATTTTTTGTCATTCTAATCAACCCTTTTTTACTTTATACAATCATTTAAAATACTAAAATTGATTAACCTTATAAAAAAATCCTTTTTTTTTTTTTTTGCTATAGCATTTCTTGTTTACACAAAAAAAAAAAAAATTATCAATATTACACCAACAACACTATTATTATTTACGATATCTACTTTTTAAATAATTATTTGCATCACAGCCAAAAATGAATACATATACTTATCTACATACATATAAACTTACAAATTTAAAACAAATATCATTGCAGTTTTATAGTTAGGTTTTTTTCTAAACGGCAGTATACCGCTAAAAAAATATTTTTTTATACACATCTACATGTATGTATAAGTGTACATGCACACAACGAACCTTTTTTTACTATTTTTTAACCACTTTTTTGCGCACATCATTGTACCATATGTGTGGCGACCGAACCGTTTGTAAACGTAAAATAACGATCTTCCACATAAATACAAATTTAAAAAAAAGTTTTTAGATTATTTTCGTAACCCAAATTAAAAAAAGTAATGAATACAAATTTAATCCAAAAAGTGAATTTTATTTTTAAATTTACGAATTATATTAAAAAGAGCGAAAAAAATCTAAAAATTAAATTCGTAATCCGAATTTTTCCGTACCTTGATATTTTCACTGTGTTTATAAAAAAAAATATATTTTTAAAACTTTTTTGAAAAAAGTCAATTTTTTGGACACCCTAATTGGAACACGATGCATGTTAAGCGGGTTGAATAGAGCTCATTCTTACTAAAATTTTATGTAGAATTGATGTATAAAAGAAATTTTTTAAAAAATCAATTGGATTCGTCTCTGCGCAAAATGGCGCTCAAAATGTGCGTTTTTAGCCGAAGATATGCAGGGGAAGGAGTTGGAATTTTTAAAAACAAAATACGCCATTATTTTTACTGATGCAAAAACCTTCTAAAAAGGTATGATATCCAAATATCAAAAGAAATTTTTCTTTTCGAAACGAACCCTAATCTATATATAATTTTTTTAAATCCGTAATCCGTTTTCAATGTCTTGACTAAATTAAAAGATATGAAGCAAACATTCTTCATCGTTTGTTTTTTTTATCGAAAATATATTTTTGTTCAATGTGGCATATAAGTTAGTGCTGGCAAATTCTACTACTTTTGAATACTCGATACTACTCAATACTTTTAAAATTTTTTATTTTTTATTTTTTTTCTGATGATTAAATGACAGAGGTACAAAACCAAAAAGCCAGGGTATCCTACAAGTGTGTATGCATAAAAAGTCAGCAGCAAGTTGTATTTATAACAAATATAAACGTTGCACAGTATGCGATTCAAAAAATGAAATGGAAATAATTATGCAACTTCGGAACGGCTGTTCCAATTTTCACGAAATTTCACATTGTGATAGTAGAGTTGTAGGTGAGTTTTTTTTTCATTTCATTAACAATAAATAGTAAAATTGTGCAAAGAAAGAATTTTGAGAAAATATTTACGGACTCAAAAGTTATAGGTATTTAAAGTTAAACTTTGAAAAAAAGTCGATTTTTTCACGTTTTTTTTTTTTTTTGCTAAAAAAGTGATCATATTGTACTTTTATATAATCTAAAGTGCTTTTAATTTTTTTGTAATAGAAATTTTTGCTCCCTGATATATAGCAAAAAAGTAAAAAATCTAATTTTTGGGAATTTTTTAAAGCTTTTTGGGAATTACGGGATTTTCTTAGACAAATCTAAAAAAGTGAATAACGCTTTGAATTAAGCATCTACTAAGATGTAAAATATCATTCAAAACTATTAACCAACAAGAATTTTATTGCATAATTAAAAATTAAAAATATGCAAAAAATCACAAATCCATCCTTTCTCAGTGTTTTTTGCAAAAAATCTTCAACAAATTTTCGTATTGTATAAATTTTTATACATATTTGAAAAGAAGACAAAATTTCCTAAACAATGATATATAATATCTATTTTTTATCTGTCTGACGGATCTAATAGAAGGATATGAATTTAGCACTAAAAACATTGAGCTTTATTAAAATATTTCTTGTTAAGGCATTATCATGAGCGGCATTACCAATCATATAAATATGAGTCAATATTGGCCAAATTACTTGAAACCATAAATTTATAATCCATCTATTGCAAACGCAAAAATACCAATATACACTTGTTGTGCATCAATGTTTATGAAATTTTTGACCTAACCTCTCCGAATTTAATGATATTTGGTCATCATTAATCATTATTCTTGTCAAAACTAAGACTAATTCAAAATTTCAGATAATTTCAACAAGTGGTTCGCGAAATATCGCGGTTTGAAAGTGTAAAAGAGCTAAAAATATGTACAAAACTGTATACACAAAGTTACAAATATCGTTTAAAGTATTTGTGGTATAAGATTTATTGAGATGTCATATTAAACGTATCAAAATTACCTTTAATATGACGTATAACATGATTTTTTTCTCAACATCAAAATGGTCCATATCTCGCGATTTTTCATTCGCGGGTAAATATCTCGAAAAGTGGTCTTTTTAAAAATTTTTAAAACATATATGTTAATGGTCAAAATGTCTTCTATAACCGTGATAAGTGGCATTCTGGGACTCGCAATATTTTACGAACTATTACAACAAATGTCATAATAAATACGAAATATTTGTTGCAACTGGTATTGTTTTGTATGTAATAAAATTGAAAAATCGCAAATTTTTTCCAAAAATCATCCGAATTTAATGAAATTCGACAATGTATGGCGTCAAAACTTTTTGCCATACATTGCAAATACTGGATTATTGTACTCGTCTTCATGGCGTATCACTGCCGGATTATGGAGTGATACCCATACATAACATTCGTAAGTGTATTCGTATTACAAATTTATTGGATTATTTATTTATTATATTAATATATTCAATTAATTTTGGTAAATAGAAAAAGTTCTTATTGGACGGGAACACGGAGGACCGGTTCGTAGAAAACTTCTAGTGCCTACAAGTCTTAATAGGTAGTAAAACTAAACTTCTTCGTAGAACTGTGGGTCATTTGTCGTCAGTTTATTGTGTTCTATTTGATCGTACAGGTCATTATATTACAACAGGAGCTGATGATCTTATAAAAATATGGTCCGCAATGGATGGCCGATTATTGGCTGATTATTGCCTCTAATCTGTTGCATACAATTAAGACTACCATTCCACATAAAAAATAATCAGGTATGTGATGAAAATCGATTGCGAGCCAAAAACGAAAAAGGTTGTGATACACATAAAATTTTCGATTTCAGTTTCGTTTTATTGTAATTCATTTCCATTTTGTTTTATGAAAATCACAATAAATTAGGTTGTGATCATGGTTGCGATAAAAACGAAATTGACATGATTTTATCGTTTTCAAATTGAACAAATTTTGGTACTCGTTTTAAAATTGAATTTGATTAAAACTGTTACAAAAGAATTAGAATCATTAAGCATCATTAAGCATGTGGGTAAAAAATAAAAGCTATATTATAGAAAGAAAAATAAAAAAGTAATACCTTTTAAAGAATATATATTGAGGGAGAGGTTAAGAAAAGTATAGATATTCTGTAAATTCTAAAATTTTTTATTCTATTGCGTTAAAACACTGAATTTTAAGTTTAAAACTTAAAATATATTTTGTAATTTGTGATGGAACTTATGTGAAACCTTATTGTTTAAAAACCTAAATCAGACACTCGAATTAAACTGTAACTTCACATATGGGTTTTACAATTTAACTTTTAAGGTTTCTGGATATATCTACCACAAAGGAAAAAACTGATTTTGAATATTCAAAATAATCATTGTGCTAACCCAATTTCAAATCACCAGTAAAAATTTAAAACCAATGCAAAGTCCAAACTGCATCTGCTAAAAAGCGTTCCTATTAAAATATTGCATTAATTTTTATTTTTGTAGGCTTAATTAATTAATTAATCGCCAAAAATGTAAATTTATTATTCCTCCACAAAGTGTTATACTATGTTCACATATAAAGGTTTTTTGAAAAACGAGTCGTTTTCTTAAAAAACACAAAGAAATTGACTTGTTTTTTCATATATTTTTAAAGCCAGAAAACATCTCGATTCGAGTTGTTTAATTATTTAACACAATAAAAACATACTAAATTTCCATACAGGGAAGAAATTTTTAGTATTTTTAGTACATAGAAAATTGTTAAAAAAGAATTTGTAAAAATTGTCAAACAGTTTAAAAACAAAAAATTAAAAATTATGAATGAAATTTATATTTGTTCATAAATTGTATCTGTTTGAAAATTTATTTTGTTAATTAGAAAGTGTCTGTGTGTGTATTTTTTATTTAAATTTAAAATTTGTGAAAATATTTTGACAAAAGAAAAACAGGCCAAAAGGAAAAACACAATAAAATAATATGTGAACAGTGATGTTAAAACTCTTTGTGTTTTTTAAAAAACTAGTCGAATAAAATTTATTTAATTTAAATAATACAAATTTCAAAATTAATTTGTTGTGATTTGACAAGAAACACATTGAACAGAAACAAAAACTGAAAATGAAAACGATCGAAATTCATCACAACCTAATCGATTTAAGAATACTATTTACTTTTGAAATCGATCGAATTTCATCACATACCTGGATGTAATTATCAGTCGAAATTTATTTTATGTCATAAGTGGGTGCTTAAAATAAGCTCTGAGATAAGAATATTGGATTTTTTGTTTTCATATCTTTAATTTGCTTAAAGGTAAACTTTAACACTAAATAATGGTTCTATATTAAACTAGAAATCTTCCTCTTTCTAATGATACCAAATTTTATTTTTAATTCCAGTCTGTTACTTTTGTCATGGAGCTTTAAAAATATAATTGTATACTGCATAATTTAAGCTGTAACAGCTGAGCCACTGTATATTAGTGTGTAATGAATTAGCTTATAGATAAAAATATTCTTATTTATACATATTAAAATGCAAAAGACCGTAACGTGATGTAAAAATAAAATTTCAAATTAATTAATTATTTGATTTATTCAACAATTTGATTAAATTATTTATGATTAATCGAATAATTTTGATTTCATTTGTTCAAAATTATGATTAATCAGGAATTTAAATAGTTAAAATCGTGAATAATTAAATAATTTTAAAATTATTTGACTTTCTTTATTGTGTTTTTAATTTTCATTATAATATAAAAAAAGCATGCAAAGTCGTTTGAAAATATAAAATGTGGGTCGTTTAATCACCAAATAACATATATTATATATTTAGCATTTTTTGTTTCATTTGTTCAATTGTAAACTAAATTTGAGAACATTGAATAATACTATTCAAATTTGAATAAACAAAATTAAAAGTGATTAATCAGAATTTTTATTCATTAGAATTGTTGATTAATCGATTAACTGATTAATATGTGTATAGATAAAATAAAATTATTTATAACCGATTAATCGCACATCAATAGTATTGACAAAAGTCAAATAATGGTAACATTAATTTCAAAATTTAATTTCTGTTTTGACACTTTAGAAGTACAAAAATACAAAAATGTATGTTATAAATCTTTTAGGAAATAAAAAATAATCAAACAAACGGTCTTCGGATCCCCTTACATCTAAGGAGACTTGGAACCACATTTGTGAACCAATGTACTACTCTATAAGACGATGTGAAAACTAGGAAATAAAAAGTTGTTATGTTCACCTCTCAGCCGGCTAACAGCCGACAATTTTTAGCAAAGCCGCCGCCGCCGTTAAAATCGTTCGGCGCAGGTCTCTGCACCTCTGTTATTCAAGTGCAGGGCTGCCAGATTTAGAGTTTTAACCCCAAATTTGAGGATTTTTTATGCGGAAAAGGATGAAAATTTTGATTTGGGGTTTGGGGAATTGGTTGGGGATATTAAAATTATACTGGTGAATTTTTTGGGGAAACTTTGATATAATAGCATCTTTTGATAAGTTAATAGAATCGGAAAAAATCTGTGTAATTTTAGCAATAGTTTAAATTGGTTTAATCTGGCATAGATAAATGCCTCATTCATTTTATGATATCATTCATATATTTTCACTTTTTAAAATTTTTTGAAGGTTTGCTTTAACCAATTGAAGAAGCTCCCGCCTCCTACAAGTTAGCAGATTTTTCAAAAAATACTTCTCGGTGTTCTATATGAAAAGTGACCTTATTATCAAATAAAAAAGATTTAAAGCGACAATCAATGCAATTGATTTTTGGCTCCAAATATGAGAACGAGCTGCTAAAATGCATATTGGTAAGTGAAGACACTACAACTTTAAGGCAGAACTGTTTGCAGTATTTTAAAAAATTGAATTTTGAAATGGTGAATCGATTACCTGAAAATTTAAAAATGTTTAAACTTTACAAGTATTTTGATAAAGAGAAATGTATTAAAGCAATAGCGCAGCCAAAATTCTGTGTGATACAAAATGTGTTGATTAAATTTATAGACCAACATATTCCAATTGATGTTTATGAGACTCAATTGAAAACACTTCCTTTTACTAAATGATACGAATATTTTGATAATGATTTTCCATCTAATTACTAGAATTTTAGCCAAAAGTATATAATTTCAAAGATGCTACAGGTACATTCTACTATAAATAACTTGCGCAGGAAGTTCTTAATATGCTAACGATCTGATGATATTACGTATTTTTGAATTTTCTTTTTGGGGAAATGTTTTTAAAAATTTGGGGTTGACGAAAAAAAGTATCTGGCAGCCCTGTTCAAGTGCACTTTTTGTTCTTTTTGAATTCGTCGCTATTTTCCTCTTTAGAAAATAAACTGAATTTTATACATAAATTTTACAAATTTATTTAGATTAATTTATTAAAAAGAAATACAACAAAATGATACCAAAAAAGATGCCTGTCAAGGATGCTCACATAGTGAAAATTGCTGTGGAATATGAAAATCACTTGGCACAATTAATCAATTTGGATCAGCGTCAACCACTAACTGGTAAATACATTTTTTCTTATACTATTCATAGATAAAAATAAATATTGTTTATGCCTCCTAATAACAATTTTTTAACGAGTAAAATAACAAGAAAAAAATGAAATAAAGGATAGAACATTTAATATATAAAATTGGTTAAACCAACGCCCTTTTGTCTTATAACAATCAATACAAGACAGTCAGTCAGTCATACATGCACATCAAGAAACACACACACACACGCCCTGTAGTAAGCAATATGCAATATCATATAGAGCTAGTGTTTTATGTGAAGATTTTAAATGATTAAATATTCAAATAGCGCCAATGGAAAGGAAATGGGATTGTATTATTTATTCCCCCAATTATAGGTATATTGTTTTTTACGTTATGTGGGGGAATAATAATAAAAAAACTATTAAAAATATAAAAACGGTTTATTCCAGTTGATGAATAAAATATTTTAATTTTTCTATTCCAGGTAAAATTCAAGAAATTTGCAGTTGTTGGGGTATTGTTGATCCCGAAAATTATGCTTTACAATTTTGTGAAGCCAACTACTTAAAATATGTTACAGAAAAAAATCGCAATGAAATCAAAAATGGTTCCGTACTACGTCTGCAATATTCTCCCTCTAAAACTGCCAATGATACTTTGGAAACATTGCGTGCCGGTTCAACTTGTGTCAAAGGTGAATGTTTGGAAAAGTTATCATCACTGTCGGTAGATGTAACATTTGCTTTGGAATTTATAAAGGAACAAGGTTTAGGTATAATTATCAGTATGATCGAAGAACCCTCCGATAAAGAAGATAAAATACTCATACATAGTTTGAAAAGTTTTGTTGAACTCATGGAACATGGAACGGTATCATGGGAAATTTTAGAAAATAGTTTCGTACAACGTAATATATATATTGTAAGAAATTTTCAAAACTTTCCCAAATGTACCGAAAGTGCTCTATCGAATTTAGAAAATATTGTACAGAATAGTAAAAAATATACTTTGGTAGAACAAGAGGTGACTTTGCAAGATCTCTTAAGGCTAGTGCAAGATTCCAATTCAGCGGTTATTATACAAAATACTATAGCCCTAATAAATGCTCTATTCATGAAAGCCGATGAGGGTAGAAAACGTCAGATAGCACACACTTTAAGTGCTAAACAATATCGTTTGGCTTTAATAGGTAATGTGACGAGTACAGAAATGACGCATCAATTGTATGTTTTACAAACTCTAACTTTGGGTTTATTGGAGCAACGTATGCGCATGAAAATTAATGCCCAAGATCAAGATGCTCATGAAAAAATCAAAGAATTGCGTAAAATTGCATTTGACGAATATTCCGACCATATGGGTGGTATGGGAGGTGGTGGAGGAAATTGTTCGGGCCCGGGTAACATAAACTTTGCCCAATATTATAAAAAGTTAGGATTCAAATGTGACATTAATCCAGCCCAAGACTTTATTGAAACACCACCGGGCATTTTAGCTCTCGACTGTATGATTTATTTTGCACGCAATTACACCCAACACTACAGAAAAATTGTTCATGACAATTCATGTCGTGGTGATGAACATGAATGTCCTTTTGGTCGTACTTCCATTGAATTAGTTAAGCTTTTGTGTGACATTTTACGCATTGGAGAATCACCCTCCGATCAGTCGGTTGATTTTCAACCCATGTTCTTTACACATGATCATCCATTTGAGGAATTCTTTTGCATTTGTATTATGACTTTAAATCGTACGTGGAAGGATATGCGTGCTACGGGTGAAGATTTTCTTAAAGTATTTAGTGTTGTACGTGAACAAATAACACGTACACTTAAACAACGACCAGATAATCTAGAAGATTTTCGAGGAAAAATTGCCCATTTTACATATCAGACTATAACAAATTTACGACAACAGGAAAGAACTTCAAAAGAGGAATGTGATTCGACTGCATCGGCTATTGTTAAATTAAAGGAGAAAATATCGCCACATATTTTAGACTTGATTAAACAACAAAGACTGGCATTTTTAGTGGAAGGTTAGTACTGTTACTTTGAGTATATGATAAAATTTATTTATTTCCATAATGCATTGAAAGGTACACGTTTCTCGAAATATTCCCGCGGCGCTCGTTCAAAAGATAAATTTTGGTATGCTCGCCTCTCCCCCAATCACAAAGTCATACACTATGGTGACTGTGATGAAAAGACAATACCAACTCTAGAGGAATTATCGAATAAAGTATCAGTTGTTGATATCAAACAATTATTGGAGGGCAAAGAATGTCCACACATGAAAGAAATTCGTACACGCAAATCTGCAGTAAATTTGGCATTTTCCATAACATTTGATAGTATGGATCACTCTACATTGGATTTTGTAGCACCCGATGAAACTGTTTTCTACTATTGGACTGATGGTATTAATGCACTTTTGGGTCAGGAAATGGTTAGTAAACAAAAAAAGGAAGATTTTGATACTTTACTTTCGATGGAAATAAAACTGCGACTCTTAGATACTGAGGGTGTAGATATAAGCAAAGATCCACCACCTGTACCTGAGGATCCAGAAAATTATGATTTTTGTTTTGAAAATTAATTAGTATTATATATAGAAATATTCCAACAGGTAAAGTTTAATCTCTTTTTTTAATTAGTTTTTCAAATATGAATGTTAAAAATAAAGAAAAAATTAAAGCCAAAGTTAATTTAAAAAGTATTTAAAGAAACGCACATTGTCCTTTTTTATACTGTTATTTTATACAAGAAATTTATATATACATATATATTTTATATTATATATAAACAACATTTCATTATTATAAATAATAATAAGAGACAAATATATATAATGTTTATGTGTGCAATTTCAATTCCAACGAATTAATTTAAAAAATATATATCTATAATATTAATTAAATTAGTGTTTTGAAATAAAACAAATAAATAAAAAATAATAAAATATCGCTGTTTTATTTAAACTAAGATTCTTAAAAAATTTTGTGTTGTACGTAAACAAATATAAAAACTTGTTCGAAAAAAGAACGAACTATGTTATATATACTAGATTATTCACCCTGGCTCTCATACCTTTAAATTATAGAAAGTTTAGAGTAAATAAAACAAATTTTTGTGTACAATATTTTTCTCCGGAAAATCCAGTTTAACAATAATGAAAAATATTTCTTTGGCTCTCATACCCTTAAATTATAGAAAGTTTAGACTAAATAAAACAAATTTTTGTATACAATATTTTTCACCGGAAAATCCAGTTTAATAATCTAATGAAAAATATTTGTTTAGTTTGTAAATACAGGTATACCTTTTAATTTTTTACTATTTTTTTATCAAATTAAAAATTTACTGTTTAAAAAAAAAAAAAAAAAACTGAAAATTTCCAAATTTTTGAGAAAAAATAATATGTAAAAATAATGGTTTAATATAAAAACATAGCATTTGCAATTTAAAATATCTATTCCTTCTTAAGTAAAATCTATGTAACTGACTATCAATTTTTTTTTAGCAGCAATTGACCCCTTTTTTGACGCTAAATTTCAATAGTAAATAGTAGAGCTGTGTCGTTCATGAACGAATCAGTAAAATTAACCATGTTGATTCGTTCTCTGTGTTTGATTCATATCGCATTGTTTTTATATTTTGCTTCAAACAAAAGTTTGTTATTTTAATTTGTGTATTTGTTATATTTTTTATTATACTTTTATAAAGAATTGTAAAAAACAATTAAAATTTATTCTAACTCAATTGTCAAAAAAACCTAACTCTTTGTATGTGTTAGTAAAATTTTCTACAGAACAAGTTTATACGTGTGAAGAGAGCAATTTTTTGTTTCTGAGCGAATGAAAAGAGTTGGACTTCTAGTTGTTTTCTATGCTCACACACTCAATAAATAAACGATGATCAAACTAAATCATTTTATAATTTCGAACGATGTGAACGAAATAGAAAAATGAACGATTATGCCCAACTCTAGTAAATAGTTACTTGGATAACTCACATCAGTAGTTACCAATGAGCATGATGGTAATTGCCACTTTTCTAATCGTAGCGGTGGATATGATTGTGAGTGTAAAAAAAAACAGACTTCTCGTTGTCGTGGAGGTGGCGATTGCAATTTCACTGACCTTTTGATAATCATAATGCGGCAACTAACTTCCCTTAATGACAAGTTTCAAGTCGGTAAAGTAAATAGTTCGCAACAGAAACTCTTAATTCTCAAATTCTTAAGCCATATTTAATTTTTTTTTTTTAAGTTTGGTGAGTTTTTTTTGGTTCAATGTACATATCTTCATCGAAAATGCAAAACAACGTAACATCAAAATTTTTAAATTTGTGTTTTTGAAGAAATATAGTTTACCCAAAATACAAATATTCAGACTTGTAGGTAAAAAAAACAACGATTATATTAACGAAGGCAATGATTTTCTTAAGTCAGAATAAAGTAACTTCACATTTGTAAAAAATAAAAAATGAATTCCTTTTTTTTACGAATTTAGATTGCAAATTATTAAAAATATAATAGCTATTAAAATTTTGGAGTAAGTTATTAGTAGGGAAATATGCTCTAAAAAACGCGAAAACATGCACTTAAAAAACAAAGATTTTTTATAATTTTTTAACAAAATTATGTTTTTCATTAAACCAAAGGTTTAATTAATATTTCAACATTAAAAAATAAGGCAAAACTGAAATTTATCAACCGTGTCGAAATTTGGTTCCCCGTTTTTGTATTGTATTGCATTAAGACATTATTGATCTTCTATTTTTTAGCCATCTAATTCTAGACATTATTATTTGTTCAGAGATTATCAAAATTATCATATGCTTTCATTAAAAACGAGAGAAGAAGATATAGTCGGTCAAGACCGACCATAAGATACCCTACACCATTTTGATCCACATAATTTTGTTTTTACTTACTTACTTTACTTACTTATGTTAAATATTAACATAATACTAACATTTGTATGAGATTTATGTACGTTAAAGTGATTTTCGGGAGAGGAGTTTATATGGGAGCTATGGTCAGTTATGGACCAATGTTCAATTATCTTCAAAATTGCGACCTGTACTTGCGCACAAGCTTTACATGGACAGCCAGCCAGCCGACCAGGCGGACGGACGGACATCGTTAAATCGACTCAGAAAGTGATTCTGAGTCGAACAGTATACTTTAAGGTGGGGGTCCGAGTATTTTTTCTCTGTGTTACATTTTCTGCACAAACACATAATACCCCAACCACCTATGGTGGTGTAGGGTATAAAAATCTTGTTGGTACAATTCAAGCTTCTCAATGATAAAATGGTATCCATTAATTTTATTTTTTTTTTTGTTTTTTTCATTTTTTTTATAAAATTTGTTCTAAAAGGGTTAAATATGCCCTAAAAATAACAAAATATGCTAAAAATATGCACTAAAAATCGCCAAATGCAAAAAAAAAAAAATGTCGTAAAGGGCAAAATATGCACTAACAAATCGATGCCAAAACGATTTATTTGTTCTGAAACGGATAAATATTTTATCGATGGCATCATTCAACATTCAGGAAAAAACTTGCAATTTCATATTTGTGGTTTCCCTGATTAGTAGAAATCTTTTTAATTATAATTTTTCTAAAATTTTTATTGATGTTGCGTTTTTTTTTTTCTTTTTTTACTTCAGAAAATTTAAATCTTGAAAAACGTAAACCACATAACTTAAAAATTATTCATTAAGGATGTAATAACCAAGGTTGGAAACCGAAACGAATAACGGTATCAGTAACGGTATCGGTATTCAATTTATTTTTATTTCGGTAACGGTATCGGTAACGGTATTTTAAATTATATCGGTATCGGTATCCCGGTACCGAAACTAAAATACCGGTTAATACCGTTATTATTAAAAAACTGGAAAAAATCTTAAAAAAGATAAATTTTTAAATCATTTTTAATTTAAATTTTCGATTATCCGTAACGGTCGGGACCGGAAGCATTCCGGATAATCAATTTTCCCGGTTAATTGAGTAAAAATTTTGAGTAGTATTTTTATATATTTTTTAGTTATATAATTAAATTATTCAAGGATTTAATATATATAAATGTTTAAAAAATATATGTAATATGTATTTGAAAAATTCTTTTTCAAATAAATATTTTCGTTAACTAGCTTTTCATGCATGCAGAAAACTTGCATTTTATCTTGCTTTATGCTTAGAATCCCGGATAATAGAGGTAATCACGGTTAATCGATGCAAAAATTAAACTAAGTGGATGGAAAAGAGAAAACAATTACAAATTTTATTTCCCGGATAATCGACGTTGCCGGTTAATCACGGATAATCGAGGCCCTATTGTATTAGAATATTTTATGTAATGAATTTCACTTGAAATTTTTTGAAATATGAATATTTTTCTTCAAAGAACTTCATACAATTTTATTAAATCAAAGGTTAACGTTACAAAAATATGGAAAATGCGTTTCGAAGATCATAGGAATTCTCCAATAGCGATAAAAATTAGTAAAGAAAATAATATTCCCCAAAACGTTTCTGGTATATATATGTGTTTAGGTAAGAGTAAGAGTTAATGTGTCAATTACAGACAAGAAATTTTTTATAGGAGAAATAGTGATCCAACAAGAAAGTACTAATTAGCTTCCTAACTCCCCATTATCCCATTTATTCACCAGAAGTTTTTAAAATTGCAAGATTAAAACGACGCGCATATAATCATGGTTAAATGAGAGTGAGAAATTCAAATGTAATTCAATCTCTAAAGTCACTCCAAGGTTATTAAACAGTATCCGGAGAATTAGACCATTGATAGAAAACATGATTCGGGAAGAAAAAAGGTTCACATAATATTGGGAAGGCCAAAAAAATTGAAAGCATACTGAAAATAATTCCAAACACATCTCATAGAAAAACCGCCCGGTTAGTTCAGTGCTCTGACTATTTTGTGCGAAAAGTTAAAGCTAAAGCGGAGTTGAAAATGTATAAAGTCCAAAAATTTCCAAACAAGAATGCTGCAAACATTTAGAAGCCAAGAATAAGCCACGGAAATTAAAATCGAATTTCATACAAAAATACTCATGTTGTATAATGGATGACAAAACGCATGTACTGGCAGATTTTTCGCAGCTTCCGGGTCAAAATTTTTATATTGCTGATGCTGGAGGATATGCTAAAAATATGTTTAGGACCGAAAAGCTGACGAAATTTCCTAAAGAATTCCTGGTTTGGCAAGATTTATGCAGTTGTGGCAAAAGAAGCAAGTCATTTGTTAAATACCGAAAATACATCAAAGAATGTTTGATAAAAATCTTCTTCCTTTCATAAGAGAGCACAATGTGTCCATATATTTTTGACCCAATTTGGCATCATGTCACTAGTACCAAAACATTAACATAGTCCTTGTGAAAAGGGAATCGAAGAGGACAAAAGAGACGTCCCAAAATATCGAAGATTTTAAAAGGAGATGGGGAGACTGTTCCAAAAAAGTTACTGAAACAACTATCAAATCTCTAATGAAAGGGTTATCAAAAAAGGTCTACGAGTTCATAAGTAGTAGCTAAAGTATAAAAGATATATTTTTCTGTGTTCTAAAAACAATAATCATAACTCTAGGATTAACCGTTTCTAAATTATTGAATTTTATATATGTTAAGATTTTTTCGATCGCACTCCTTATTAGATATGTATCAAAAAATGTCGTACTTGAGCCAGAAAATGAAATCACAAAATATTTACTCAGACATTTCATATACACAGAAAAAATTATTACGGTTTTTTTTTTCAATTAACATAGTTGTTTCATTTTGCATCGAAATTTAATAAATTTATTCAAGCAAAAATGAAATAAAAATAAAATTTAACTACTTGATTGATTTAATTAATTTATTAATAGGGATTTTTTTTTCTGTTTTGTATTTTTTACAGTTTTTAGTAATTGATGTAATCATTTTGGTGAGAGGTGCAAATTTAAACAAGTTTATAATTGAATGAATTATTTTCATATATATTTGTTAATTAGTGACTTTTTTCTGTGTATTTTTTTTAAACATTTTTATACAAGCTTTAAAAATCTCTTTGAAAAATTAATTTACTAAAAATTCATTTAAAAATGTAGAATTTAATAATTCTTAAAGTAGTGGCTCATGAACGTATTTTTCGAAACCGTTTAAATTTGTGTTCAAATGGTATAAAATTGTTTGTAGCTTCAATAGGTTAGTCCATCAACATTTGAAATAATCAGTTTATCGCATATTTAAACGTACCTAAAATATGAAATAATATTTTCGAAGTATGTCTTCCTATGATGATTGGAATATTATATGGTCTGACATAACTATCTTTTTCCTTTAACAATGACAAATTTATATCGTATATTTAAGATGCTTACAAGATCCTTTCAATCAGT
Source organism: Protophormia terraenovae (assembly GCA_951394005.1). Lineage (NCBI taxonomy): Eukaryota > Metazoa > Arthropoda > Insecta > Diptera > Calliphoridae > Protophormia > Protophormia terraenovae. The sequence goes on from OX596074.1 coordinate 89,119,211, forward strand.
TTTAGTTTTTTTACTTGCTGCTTCTAAGTGCTGACATGATGTTTATTTGAATTTATACCTAAGATTCATCCTAAACATAGTTCCCAGCTGGAATTAGCATTGGGAGCATATCTTAAGTTGAAATGCCCATATCTTAGATAATGCATTCTTGTGTTCGCACTAAGACTTATTAAAAATAATTCGTACTATGTTTAAGGCATTTAAACTTCTTTAAAAAATATTTATTGCAAACGATACTAGTATAACAAAGAAACAAACAATTAAAGTCCTCTAATTATTAAAAATAAATTTATCTTTCTTATTTCCTCAAGTAATTTATATGATAAATTATTCTTACAATACCATACTATATTTTAAAAAAAAAATATTTTTAAAATACCGAAATTAAAATATCGGTATATACCGGTACAGAGGGAAACGGTATTTAAATACCGGTATTTTTAACAAAATAATAATTTCGGTATCGGTATCAGTTACGGTAACCAACTTTAAATGGTATCGGTATTTATAACGGTATCGGTTTCCAACCTTAATAATAACCTAAAAATCTTGTTTGTAGGACAATTTTTTAGATTTTAGAAAGTTTTTTTGTGACGAAATGTGGGTTTTGTATAAAATTTTTTTCTGCTTTTTTTAATTTTAGGATTTTTGTAAAGTGTTTGCCTATTAATCGCAGAGATAGGTACTCATTTATAGTTTTAATAATAAATTTATTTAAATTCTTAAAAATAAATTAACAAAGACATTGTAGTTTGCTAAGCTATAATATTAAAATAGTAATAATAAAAAAATCCTTTATACTATAGTGTACATATTTTTTGGTATCCCTCCTGTTTAAGTTGTTTATCAACGAAATTTGTGTGTCGTTCTTCGGATTCTAATCTTAATAAACAAGTTTACCGATATCTTTGTGCAATATATCAATGTTATAAAGTTAGATTATATTGTAAGCTTAAGTAATTTTAATTATAAAGCTATATTGTATTGAACAAAATCTTTCATAAACCATTTTAGACAACTACCAAATTTCCCCAGGGTTAATTTTTAGATGGTAAACCTAATATTATCCTCTTGCGGGCGGCAATTTACGGCGTCTTGCCTGATTGGCTCTATCCTAAGATCTTAATCAAATGTTATCCTCTAAAAGAAGATCATTATCATCACTGCGATCTGGTAGGCAAACAAAGAATTCCAATAAATTTAATATAGGACCTCGGGAGAATGGATTTTGATAACGTCCACGCTTATCACGTAAATAGGGATAACGTTTGTAGTTAAACATTTCGTTTGTAGTAAGATTCATGCAAGCATGCAAAATCTGAAAAATAAAGAATATGTTTGAGACTTCACTTTGCAAAAATAAATTATTTTAAAACATACCGAAGTACAAGTCAATATCCAGCCTAAACCACAAAATACTACAGCCTCGACCAGACCCAAGACGTATAGTAAAGTAAAACCTTCGATCATAACACAATAGCAGGCAAAATATATGGTGAAAGAACAATTTACAGCCACTGAGAGTACAAACAAAAAGAACCACATGCGGTTACGCAAACCAACGCAATTATAAATGAAGGGACAATGATGATCGAAATAGGCCACGCAACGATTGCATACTCTACAATGTTTAGCCCTCAGAGGTCTTAAACAACGACAACTATGACAAAGACGTGTTAGTATAACATTACGCTTTTTGAGTTTATCGAAGTAGGGTATTTGCTTAATAGCCCTATAATAGGCATCCGAACTAAGTGGTATGTATCCTGGATCTCTACGATTGGCAATAATCCAACTTATCCACATAACAGCATTCCAATAGATGAAACAATAATGCGAACGTCTAAGGATATTCCAAGTTATGGGAATAGCCTAAAATAATATTAATTAAATTTTATTTAGTGAAAGATTTCTTAGAGACAATTTTGAACTAAAGAATAAATCACTATAAAAAGAGATTTTTATAGGAAATTCACTTACCCTTATCATATACATGGGATAACCCCATAGTAGAACCGAAAATAAAAACAGCAACAAAGGTCCCTTTGAGTCTCCTGCTCCACCAAATAACCAACCCCAAATTTCCGAAACAGAAGGCATCCATCTAGATTTTTTCTTCACTTCTGTGTACAATAAACGTACAATATCTTGATGTTGATGAGCTTGTGCTAACATTATGGGTGTTTTGCCATTTTTATCTCTGGGTTCTAAATCCAAAGTTGATTTTTCACATAATAGACGAACACAAGACATATTTCCCGATAAACAAGCTAAATGCAAGGGTGTGGATCCGAAATTATCGGTTTTTTGTAGTTCTACTCCAGAATACATTAGCAAACGCATTAGATCAGCATGACCTTTGTAAGCAGCCCAATGTAGAGCTGTATCACCGTTTATATCGGTCAAATGATTAAGAGCTCCCATACCCAATAGATAGGCGGCCGTAGCGGTACGTCCATACATACAGGCCACATGTAAAGGTGTCAAACCTTTGAAGTCAGCTGCATTAACATTAACACCAGCTTGCAGCATAACTTGTACCACAGCGGCGTGACCCTTACGACAAGCCCAGTGTATAGGTCGTGGTCCTTGGGTACCCAAACATGGCAAATCTATGGGAGCCGATCGTTCTATAAGATAACGCATCATTTCAACATTTCCATTGAGTGCAACCCAATGGGCTGGTGTATATCCATGACGATCGCGTGCAGATAAACACTCAATGCCAAATTTATCAGTTAAATTTTCCACATCACTGACTTCACCATTTTTGATAATATCGAATATGTCATCCAAATGAGCTACCGTACCATCGGCACCCTCAAAAATTAAGAGATTTTCATCTACAGCATCCCCTCTATGACCAGAAACTACACCACTATCGCCACCTGCTCCAGAAGATCCATTCGAAACAACCAATGAACTATTGACTCCTCCTCCTACATTTACCACATGAGGAGAATGTGGTCGACGAGGATCTACCTCATGGTCCGTATGAGCCGCGCTGTCCTCCTCGGCTACCATATTACAGCTGTCATAGTTCAGGGGCAGGGCCCAAACACTACGGGCTGTACCTGCCCCTGGACTCGGATGAACTTTACTGTGCTGCGTCCTGATGCCGTCGGTAGAAGCCACGTTAAAAAATTCGTTACGCTCCACAACGACGTTGGACGTTAATAACGTCGATGGTGTCGATACAGCAGCTGTTGATGGCGTCGATGGTGATGTTGCTCCCCCTCCAGTGTTATGATGTTGGCTGTGGAGTAGCAGCAACGGATTTTCAAGTAAGTGTGAAATTTTGTAAGTTATTTTCGCAACCAGTCAATTTCAGAAAAAAATATAATTTTTACTATTCAAGAACACTAGGATTAAAACCAATCAATTTTACAAATAATTAAATAGTTTTTTTTTTGCAAGATATTAAATTTTCAAGCTTTTTCAACAAAAGATTTGTTAAGAGTGAAAAATTATGTCAACTTTTTCCCAAAAAATCAATAACAGAATATTCAAGAGAGTAGTGGTTGTTGTTGTTTTAAAACTTCTTGTACTCAATAACGGTTTGTTTATATCCTCTCATTCTCTAGCCAAAGGAAACGGAAAAATACATGTTTTGTATTTGAAAACAAATAACATAAAAGAACATGCGTATGAAAAGAGAACCGTTTGGCAATGCTATCTGATGTTTTCGGATGTTTTTGTTCTATGGATTTTGCAGACTTTTGTTTTCAAAAACAAGTGTATAGGTATGAATGTTTCTAAAGATAAATACAGTATTAAAATACAAATAATAAAAAAAATTATTTATTTACATGCACTTTTATCACTAATAATGTTTACAATATATTTTAATAATGAAATTACTACAGATTACTCTTTTAATAGAAATTTATTATTTATTATCAGCTACGTATTATCTGATCAACTAGAGTTTCCACTTTGGCAATATAAATTCTTAATTTTATAATTTAAATTCAAAAGGTTAATATTTTAAGCGCATTTTTAAAATTGCGTTTTTTTCTGTAATAAAAAACATAACAAATTCCAAGAAGATAAATTTTTTAAATCAAAAAAGAATCTTCATTTTATTGAATGTAAAAATGTTACATATGGCGCTACTATTATATTGCACATAGCTATATATACAGTTACGGACAAAAAAATAGAGTTCGACAAAATTTTATGCAAAACAATAAAACTTTTGATGCCAAATCATTGCCAATATATTGGGTTATAAACCTATACAAAAATTATATCCTTTAACATTATCCCGAAAACGGTACATCGTCTCAAGCACAAATAGTCATTTTTCAGTGTGGACAAAAAAATAGGGTATGCAGTAATTTTGTTAAATTTTTTTTTTATTTATTGTAATACAAAAAAGCCTACAAGGCCAATAGCGTATAAACAGATTTAAATTATTAATCTAATTTTATATAATATATATTATTAGAATAAAGTATACATATATTTTTAAAATTTAAAGATAAATAAAAAATGGCAATTATTAAAATTAAATTTTATTAAACTGTGCACCCCTAAAAAAAATGGCTTGACATGTAATTAGTAATAAAAGATGCCGTCAGTGATAACTTTTATTTTATTAATATTTTTATTATTATTATCCTTTTATTTTTATAATTGAAGATAATAGTAGTTACATAAAAATTGTATAAAATTAGCAAAATTTACAACCTTCCTAGGATTAGTATATATTCCCAGTCGGAAATAGAAGGGATAAAGATACATTCTAAAATGCATTATTTAGGATCTACAAGGCCTGCACTCGCATTGCAACACTATTTCTTTTTTACACGGCGTATCATTGGAGGCAAGGCCTTCCCTTCTCCCTTCCAAAAAGAAGCGAAAAGGCAAGGACTCTTAAATAAATAAATATGCTCTCTTATATTTTTAATGCTATTTAAAAAGAGTATGAAATATATAAAAAAAAAAAAGATATGCAGACTACCTTCTTTATCGACACTTGAAACAAGACTAAATGAGTTTTGAGTCTCGTAATTACAATTTTTTTCTGTTTGTAAAGGCTCAACTACATAGAATACTTTCGCTTCAACTGCGACTGACAGCTACGCAACACATAAAAGATATTAACCCAGTCGTTGCATTATTTTGTTATTAAAATTATATTTAATAAAATATAAAGATGTAAAAATTCTATTATGTTCTCAGTTGAAATAATGAATTGCAAATTAAAATTTCCGATTTATCGAAAAAATATTAATATAAGAATAAAACAACTGACAAAATGTATTTTCGTACTTCGGCTCTTCAAAGTTGAACATTTTCCATCTTTGAAGTACTTCACGCAGAAGTTTGGCGTACTGATTTGTCGCAGTTGAAGCGAAAGTATTCTATGTAGTTGAGCCTTAATGCATAGATGCCCACGCACACTAACACAACACATGTAGTTGTGTTAGTAAAATAAAAAAATAAAAAATGCACTAAAAGAAAAAATGGGTGAATTAAATAAAATATGTCCTCAAGTTTAATCGTTAAAAAATAAATACTAAACAATCGAAAAATAACACAAATAATATTTATTGAAACTTCATTGGTAAATTTAAAAAATAAGGAAATAAATGATGTTATTTTTATATTTAATATAACAAAATATAATGTAAGTATTAACCTTATATTATTTGGAAGGCTTAATTATAAACAAGTATTGTTAAAATATTTTCCCTTGTCCAGTCATTTATATCTAATGTGTTGAAAATCTAATACAATTTTATAAAAACAATGTTTAACTGGAAATATTCAAAATTGTTTTCATACATAATGTACAATTTTTTTCAGTGCATTTGTGTACTCATCGCTCTCTCAGCGTATATATAGGTATATATATATATATGGGCATAAATTATTCTGTTAATAGTGTTTCGTATCGAAAAGGATCTATAGATTTGGCACTTTAAAAATATGGGTAAAATTTAAGGTCCCAACGAAAGATAAGTACCGAAATCGATCATTACAGTCAAATAATTTTATATTCAATTAACTGGTAGAACTTAAGATCAATTAAAAAAGAAAATCATCAAAAAATTTTAACAAGTCTGGAAGTTTTTATTCCATTAACTCGGTTCAAAATCTACTTGGAACATAAATTTCTTCTGGGAACATAAGAAAACTTTTTTGTCAGCACACAGAAAAAAGTTTATACATAATTATAAAAATTTAGTTTCATTGATTTTAGTTCATAATATTTAAGAATAATTTCTTAAATATTCAAACTTTTTTCTATATGAAACAAAAGTCAAGAAGACTTAAACAAATTATTTAAATTTTATTTAATATTTTCATTTGTAATGAAATGTTTGAAAATTTCTTTGGAAAATTTTTAGTTTTTATTTTAATTTTAGGTACATATTGGTATCATTCAACAAAATAGAAGCGGTGTTAATAAAATAATAAAATTATGTACATATGTGCTACAAAATGGTATCAAATTTGTGCAAATTGCTAAACATTATTTTCCAACAACTTTTTCTTGAAAATTTAAATTTTTCATGAATATTTTCTATTATAACTCTTTTTATTTAGCATTTGCATTAGAATCTTATACAAATAAATCAAAATTTAAGCAAATTTTTTGCAAAATTCCTAAAATTTTCATAAAGAACAATTTAATAATATCTATGAACCAAATTTTATTTTTTATGAAAAAAGTTTGGGAAAAAAAGTCATGCTCGATTCTTAATATTTATGAACAAAATTTTAAAACATATGTATTATTTTTTTCTGTGCAGTAAAAAATAATTTGGTAAAATTTTTATTTTATTGTTTAACTTTTTTAAATCTAGATAATGATATTAAAAATAAAAAACTGAGCAAAGATAAGAATCATGGATGATCTCCAATTCCGAGAACTATTCGTATCAGAATGGATCTATAGATTTGGAACTTTAAAAATATGGGTAAAATCGAAGGTCCCAATAAAAGATAAAGATAAGATCGATGTATTTAAATAATTTTATTTTCAATTAAAAAGCAATTACATTAAATAAATTTAATGTAAACAAATTAGTTTATCAGGTCGTGGACTTTAAATGCCAATAAGTCGATTCCAAATTCAGTAGGAATTTAAATTTCTTCTGAGAATATGAGAAGACAATTGGCGAAAATACAATTTATTCCCAATACATTTCTGGAATACCTCAATCTTATTATACGGACCGGGAAAAGCCTAAAATAGTATCCTCATGTACCCTAAAGTATAAAAATTGCGTATTATCTTCTAAAAAAGGGAGTATTTATTTTATAGAAGAATATAAATGTTAAACTTGGTAATAAAACTCGCATGGGTTCAAAAAATTAAGATTTGGAAACATTTAAACTCCCTGTACAATAAGGCATAATGGTGTTACTAATATATCGGAGAGGGTTACTAACATTACAAATTATCAAGTCGATAGTTCAGCATAAGGGAACTCTGCAATAGTCTTCCAAAGAAATAATGTTTTCTTCAATTGTTTTCTTATGTTCCCAGAAGAAATAATTTAAAGTTGATTTTGAACCGACTTAACAGAATTAAAACTTACAGACTTGGCAAAATTTATTGGTGATTTTCCGTTTCCGAAGAACTCTTTTTGCACTAAATCTTTTTGTATTGATCTTAAGTTCTACTATTTAAATGAAAATAAAATTATTTAACTATAATGATCGATTTCGATACTAATCTTTTGTTGGGACCTTCGATTTTACCTATATATTTAAAGTGACAAATCTATATATCCCTTCCGATACGAATAGTTCTCGGAATTGAAGATTATCGGTGATTCTCATCTTTTTTCAGTATTTTAATTTAAATATCGTTATCGACATTTAAAAAATGTGAATTTTCATTAAAAATGTTCAAAAAGATTTTTAAAATTATAACAAAATTTATTCTGACCCAATTTTTTTGTCCACACATAAAAAGGACTTTTTTTGCTTGAGACGATGCACAGTGATTCGTTCCCATATAACGACTGGACAAAAATAAAAGGAGTTATTCTAGATTTATGAAATTTTGTATACTATTAAAACTTGGAATAATTAAGAAAAATACGAAGTTTAAAAAGAAATCGGTGCAAGGACTCTTATACCCCCCATACATCCTGAAATTTCAAAATGCCATATTTTCCACAAACTTAAAAACAAAATTCTAAAAGTTGGTCATGTTAGTACTTATTTGACTATAATTATGTGTGCGATTTTTTATTTATAATCGGGGCAAGGACTATAACGTCATAAAACTGCTAAAACGACTCATAATATAAAATAACTTTTGAATAGTCTTGCAGTTGGCAACGCTCTTATCCGTACCAAATTTTGTTTAATTTTGACAAATAACATACAAATTATGGAAATATATTTTTTTAATAATATAAATATTATACGTGTTATAAATAACGTGACCAGACATCCTGCTTTTGGCGGGATTATCCCGCTTTTTAAACTTCGATCCCGCCTAAAATATTTTTCCCGCTTTTTATAAAGAAATACCACTTTTTTAGCTCTAAGAGTTGCTTATTCTATTTTTTTATTCATTGTTTTCTTACCAATACTTAAGTGTAACTAAACAAAATTTTTTCCACTGTAAATTTGATGATCGTTTTTGACAATTGAAAGTCTTAAATTTTTTGTTACTAAGATCATTTTCTCTATAGACTGATCTTAATTGAACTTTGTGTGCAGGAAGACATCCCAAACAATGCGCATTGTTAAGCTGAATACGGACAAAATATTTACAAATTATTTAACATATCTTCAGTTAACTTTTTTTGGCCAAAACTATCTACAAATGTAATGTTTATACTAATATCACTTTGTTTTCCGATTTCCTTCAAAATATATTGATTAAAAATTTAATTTTGTTCCATTTTCGAATAACCATTTGAAAAATTTTAAAAAGTACATAATTTTTGAAACAAAAATCAGATCAGAACTTAAATCTCAAGGTTAACATAAATATTTTCATATTGTACTATTAATAAGTAGTCTGTGTAGTCCATGTGCCTTTGTTTCGGATTGGATAGACTTTTTATTTCATTTTTGTATAGACTGAAAGTTAAAAAATATCAGTAACAATTTTTTCGATTAAATTTACTTAACCCTGAAAGGCTACACTTATTTTTCTTACGAAAAGGCTACTCTTCGTCAAATCGACGACGGCGATGTTAAAAAAGTTTTGGTACACAATATAATCTTGAAAATTTTCTAAAATTGAACTTTTTGAATTGTATAATTTGTATATAAATGAAATAAAATAAAAAAATTATGTTTCCGTCCACTTTATTACAAAAAATTCAGTTTTCAAAATACTTCCTTTTTAGTAAAAAACAACATCACTGAAAAATGCGTCGTCGATTCGACGAAGTGTATCCTTGCTGGGTTAAAGTTAGTGCTAACGAGCACCATGCATTAATGATTTCATTTTAACTTTTTGTTTTAACTGAATGTTAGTGTTTAACGGGCCTAAGAATAATTTATGAAAAACTCTTGCTTTCAAATTTAAAAGTATCACGTCTTTCTATCAATCCGAATTTGAATTCGAACTTGAAATTTAAGTGGGATTTTATAGAAAACATTTCGAGAAACACGTTAAAATTTGAATTTTTAATGTTCCAGTTGATAGGGATGTATTTAATTAATTTGTTGTTCCAAAATTTCGGTGGGTCTTTCTCAATTTGTAACGTCCCAAGTGTGCCGTGAATCAAGAGCTTACGAGAATAACTGATTTGGATTTGTAAAAATCCCTCTTAGTACAAAATGTTTTTAAATGATGAATTAATGAAATTAAAATAAATTAAATTTAGCTTTTCTATCTACATATAAGACCGTGTGTTAAAAAATGTGAAATTAGAATTATTTAATGAATTTTTACATTCATTTGTACTAGAATAATTTTACAGAAAATTATAATTTTTCGTTCCTAAAAAAATATAAATTACAAAAATACTGAATTTGAATTCGAAATTGAAATGTAAGTGGGATTTTTTAGAAAACATTTCGAGAAACACGTTAAAATTTTAATTTTTAATGTTCCAGTTGATAGAGATGTATTTAATTAATTTGTTGTTCCAAAATTTCGGTGGGTTTTTTTCTCGGGGTCACCAGTTTATGGGAAATAAATATACTTTTATTTCTATGAATTTATAAACAGAAACTCAATATTTTATTTATTAAATTTTTTAAAACAATAATCAAAAACTAGTTAAATTAAAATAAAATAATGATAAAGAAGTGTATCCACATACTTAATTACACCAATTATAATTAATTTCGTGCGGTCCACACGATATGCCTAAGCAAAAGGTGTTTTGAAAAAAGTGCCCCGATTTCAAATATTAAAGAGATTCGACCGAAATTATGGATCCCAATCAATTATATTCGTGCCTAAGCAAAAGGTGTTTTGACAAAAGTGCTCCGATTTCAAATATCAAAGAGATTCGACCTAAATTTTGGGTCCCAATCAATTATATTCGTCGCCATTCTGATATCTTTATGTCCATGATTTGAAGAAATTGCAATTTGCTATATAAAACGAGAAAAAAAATATAGTCGGTTAAGACCGACCATACGATGCCCTACATTATATATAAGCATAAAAATTCGGGAAGGGCACTTATATTAAACCTTTGGCCAATCGTAGACCAACACTTTTACTAAATGTAAAATAAAATATACAAATACAGAATAATTAGGGCGATTCCCGGAAGAGGGTTTATATGGGAGCTATGGTAAATTATGGAACAATTCTCATAAAATTTGGCAGTGTTGTTTCTAATTATATAAAACACACTTGTGTCGAATATTAACTTGATACTAAGATTCGGGATTTATGCACAATAAAGTGGTTTTCGGAAGAGGGGTTTGTATGGGAGCTATGGTCAATTGTGAACCGATCTTCTTAAAATTTGGAACAAAGATTGATACTTAAACAAAACTTCTTACCGCCGAATTTCATTTAAATATTTATAAATTCAATAGGCTTCGTATCATAAAAGTCCCACGTGCCAAATTTCATTGAATTATCTTCAAAATTGCGACCTGTACTTTATGCACAAGGTTTACATGGACAGCCAGCCTACTGTCCAGCCAACCGGACGGACTGTCGGACATCGTTAGATCGATTTAAAAAGTTATTCTGAGTCGATTGGTATACTTTAAGGTGGGTGTTGGATAACTTTTTCTATGCGTTGCAAACATCAGCACAAACGTATAATACCCCAACCACCTATGGTGGTGTAGGGTATAAATACAAAAACTAAAAGTGCAATTTTAACGTAATTTTCAAAAAGTCCATACAATTTTTGTATTGAATTTATTTTTAATTCTCCACCGATATTATTGTATAAAATTAAAAAAAATTAAGTTCACGAAGTAATCCAATATATTCCATATGAAACTGTGAATGTGCCCCGCGAAAAAATTGACTTTTTGAAAAATTTCGCTAACAGAGATGTTGCAGAATTTACCCACAAAATCCGATTAGTTTATATGTCGTAGAATAAGATCAAAAAGGATAAACGCGCAAACAAAACGTGTAGAAGAATGGGAAAAAAAAGTTTTTGAACTTTGAACAACAATCATGACTGTAAGAAGAAACCCATGGTAGTAATATTTTGCACTCTATTAGTTTCAAGTCTTGTGAGTTCAGATCTGAAACCAATTTTTTAAAAATATCATTACCACAAAACTTATTAAGGATTTAAGTTAGTTTCAGCCAAGTTAAAAATTTTTGATAACGGCCTATATACATAAATATCAGGCCTGTTCTGGAATCACGGTGATTTCATATCACGAACGATTTTGAAATCACGCAAGTGATTTTCAGCTGTTCTGGAAATCACGTGATTTTTAATTTTTTGAAGTGATTTTAATTTTAAGAAATCATGAGCAAACAGCTAATTTTTTATTTTGTTTACAACTAAATAAAATAAAATATTTAGCCTTTTGAAATATAAAATATTTAGCGTTTTATTAAAATGCTAGAAGCAACGTTATTGGCAATAACTGCTTTAAAAAGGAAGAAAATAAATAATGAGCGAATTAAAAAACGTTTTTTGCAGAATCTATCAAATCCTATGGAAACAGAAGAAAAGTTGTAGGTAAACAGCTGACAGCAAAGAAAAACTGAAATCACGAAATGTTTTTCAAACAAAAATATATAAAGAACATAATAAATTATTTATATAAGCCATTTTACATTTGATTAACAACACAGTATTTGCAAAAATAAGCAAGTGATTTGAAATCGACACTAAAAAGTTGACCGATTTGAAATCACTTAGACAAAAAGCGATTTCCAGAACATAGCTGTATGAATCAAAAATTATTTTTTCTCTTTTTTATTTTAAATTATTTTTTTAAATGTTTTTTTTTAATTACCATTTTATTTAATAGATTTACTTTTAAATGTCTTTAAGACATTATTATTATTTTACGATTTTTTTCCCACCATTTAATAAAATCAAGATTAGTGCATAAATTTGGGAGATACATTATTTTACTCGTAGCATTATCAGCTTTGAGATAAAGAACATAAGCTGAAACATTTTTTGATGTTTTAACTTTTCAGAAGGAATTTAAGTAAAAAATATATGTAATACCTTTTTAGCTTTGCTAAGAGGTAATTAAAATACTTTCAAATTTGTAAAATAGGGCTTTGAAAATCTTATTTCCCTAAGAAACTCATATCAAAAAAAAATTTGTTATAAAAAAGTTTGGTAAAAAGCAAGAGCTTTCAATTGACACCTTAATTTTTGCAATCGGATAAATAGTATAGAAATTATTTACGATTTTAAGTGAGTTAGGAAACTAAATGAGTGCCAATAATGAAAATTGGATTTTAGATCTTTTATGTAAATGTAAAATTTAATTTGTTAAAATACCGTTCCTCATTTTATTGCACTCCATAATTTTTTACAAAACTCTGGCAGCTCCACTCCCTTAAAAAACATCTCTAATTTTTCACATTATTTTTGATTTGCAAATTCCTTCTATTCTCTCTTTTTGTCTAGTATTGTTACGAAAAAATGACTGACAACGTGGTGACCGATCTAAAGAATTTGGATTTAAATAAAGAAAAGGCATGTTAAATAATAAAATTAATCAATAAATTTATAATTTAACTAATAAACTATTATAAAGTTATGAATAAATTTGTGCAAGTGTTAAATATAAAAAAAAATAACGCATTTAAAATACGCTCTCTTCATAATAGTAAAAGTTTATGTACTCTATTGTTTAACGAATACGGGGTTTTATTAAACGAGTCAACTACAATCGCCGCCGCTACCACCTATAAAAGCCGCAGTGATTTTATAAATTCGAGAAAACTACCACAACAACAAATATTAAGTCACCGGGAATTATTACCGATTTTTCATAAGAATTCAAGTGTTAAACCAGGGCAATTTATAAGGCAATACGCTACTTTGGTTGGTGTTAATTAAAGAAAAAAAAACAATTTTGTATTTTTTTGTGTATTTCAAAAATGTGTTAATTTATAGGATTAAAAAAAAAAACACCTATTAAAAAGTGCATGTGCTTGCAATGTTTATTACGTATGCGTAATATGCGTTTATTTGTATGAGTTGTAAATTTTAATAGTTAGTGATGGTTAATTTTCGATATCAATGGTGACATCTAACATACTGTCTCCACGTTGATATAATATGTAATAAAACGCCGGCAGAAGAGAGTAAACATTTTGTTTATATTATGTTAAATCTCAAACAAGGGCTATATGTATTATAATAAATTTCATAATATTTCATTATTTTCATTCACTCACAGAGTAAACATGTACTTTTTATTTAAGAAATTCGAAATTTGTTAGCACAATTTTAATGAAAATATATTTCTGAATGTAGAATAACCATTAAAATAAAACAATTTTACAAAAAAACATTGTTTTTAAGTACTTTTAAAAATACACATTCACACACACAAACTTTCGTATGTGTGTATTTTTTGAGAGTAAATCTTATAAGATAGTTGTGTAGAAAAATCTTATCACAACTGTCTCATAATATTTCTTATAATACTAATATTTTAGTTTACACGTAAGTTAATTCTCTCAGAGAGCGGATTTGACACTCACTGTTACATATTATGATATAAAAAAATCATGTGGAGACCCAGTGTAAAGCTATGTTCACATTTGTCAAATATTTAATCAAATTTGCGTGACTACCCAGCAAACACAAAGGTGTGATATCAAATTGAGAATGATTTGAAATCAAACCCTTTCTCAAACGTTTGACGTTTGAGAAAGGGTTTGATGGAAAATAACTTGAAAATAATAGCTTTCTCAACAAAAAGGGGAATTAATTCTCAAATTGAGAAATGCTATTATTATCAAATGAAAATCTCAAACATTTTTCAAATGTGGATTGTGGCTAAATGTGGAACAAAAAAATTATTTTTTGATTTTTAATTTTATTTATTATTTTATTTGTTAATTCATTTATTAATTTGTAGCTTTGAGTATTTGTTTGTAAAAATAATATTTTAATATGTAATTTGTAAATAAAAATTTTTGTTTATAAGAATATGTAAAATATATACTTATTTACAAAAACCGCAAATTTTAGATCCTTTTTAAGGAAAATTATCTCAGATTATTTCCAAATATCCGATATATATATTTTCAGAATTTAAACTTCTTTTTTTAATAATTACTAGATAATTTAAATTAGATTATTCTTAATTTCTTTTTAATTTTGATTACAAATATTTATAAGATTTATAAATAATTTTATATCAAATTGAGAAGACACATTATTTAAAATTTTTGTAAACTTGTCTTAAAATTTATGAATAATTTGATAATAACATTTGATTGCAAATTAAGAGCGTACATTTTTAAAGTTATCTTTAGGTTTGATAATGATTTGATAATAACATTTGATATCAATTTTGAGAAAATATTTTTTATCAAATGATTCTCAATTTATATTCAAACTTGAAATTCAAACCTCTATCCACATTTGACACATGTTTGAGAAATTTGTTTAATATCAATTGATAAAGTCACCATATTTCAAACGTTTGACACCGTGTTTGCTGGGTAGTTTTAGAAAATAATTTTTTTCCGTTGTTTGATCTTGCAAATCTTTTGCAAGGGAAAAAAGCGTCAAACAATATTCGATTAAATGCCAGTTACGATTAATTTTAAGTAACAAATATTTTCCCATTAAAATGCAGTAGTTAGAAAATATTTCATATAGTAGTTATGTCATTTTGGTCAAATATTTGACTATTCTGAACATAACTTAAAGCGCCCCATAGACACATACCGCATAAGCTCCTGCAATAAGTAAATATGTATTAGTAAAATAGAGAGAGCTTTTGAATGTGTACGTCACACAAACAATGCAGTATGAAAAATCAAAACCTTGATTTTAAAATGAACTCATACTGCTGACAGTTTTTTTTTTTTTTATTTGAAATTATTTTTGTTTTAAACGAATTTTTACACAAAAATAAAATTTTGATTGATGAATGTGTAGAAAAATCATCAAGCACACACGTATAGGAGGGTTCATCAGCAGTAGCTCTTTGCAGTATGTGTCTATGGGCGGCTTAAGATTAATAGTGAAATTAAAAAGTAAATAGCTTGTATCATAGATTATTGACATAGATATCAAGCTTAAAAAAACTCAATTGAAAAAAATTACTCAAAAAGGCAGACGTACTACAATTGTTTTTGCTTTCAATGAAATTTTTACTAACACATTCTTAGACTTAGGTTTTTTTGACAAGCGACTTAGGTTTTTGACTACGGAACTTTATATCTATGATATAATTTATGGCTTGTATTTTGTTAGTGTAAAACTACTGCACATAATGTCAAAATGCTATAAACAGAAAATGAGAAAATGAAGGAGAAAAGTAAAAAAAAAAACAAACAAAAAAAAAATAAAATTTGCATAAGAATACAAAAATAATTTGCCCATGAAAAAATTGTAAAACAGCTGTTCTTACGAGTCCACTTTCTAATTATTACACTATGTCTAAGGTTATGTTTATAATAAACAATAGCTCTGTTCCAGTACTTATCAAATTTATATATGTACAGTTACGGACAAAAAAATAGGGTCAAGTACATTTAATTGAATTTTTTTGAGTTTAAGACTAAATTTTATGCAAAACAATAAAACTTTTAATGCCAAATCATTGCGAATATATTGGGTTTTAAGCCCATATAAAAATAATATCCTCTAACATTATACCGAAAACTTTACATCGTCTCAAGCAAAAATAGTCCTTTTTTTAGCGTGGACAAAAAAATTGGGTCAGCAGTAATTTTGTTAAAATTTGTTAATTTTTTTTGTAAAATTTTTATGAAACTTTACTTTTTTAAAACTAGATATCGATATTAAAAATAAATAACTGAAAAAATATGAGAATTATCGATTATTTCCAATTCCGAGAACTATTCGTTTCAGAAAGGATCTATAGATTTGGAACTTTAAAAATATGGGTAAAATCGATGGACCCAACGAAAGATAAGTACCGAAATCGATCATTATAGTTAAATAATTATATTTTCAGTTAAAAGGCAGCAGTTACAGACAGTTAAAACGATTTAATATAAAATAAGTACTTTGGGAACAGAAAATCACTAAAATTTTTTATCAAGTCTTGGACTTTTAATGCCAATAAATCGATTTAAAATTCGGTAGGAGTTTAAATTTCTTCTGAGAAAATGAGAAGACAATTGGCGAAAACACAATTTATTCCAAACACCATTCTGGAAAGCACCATTCATATAATACAGACCGGGAAATGTATTAAATAGTATCCTCATGTACCCAAAAGTATAAAAATTTTATATTATCCTCTAAAAAAGGAAGTATTTTAAAGAAGAATATAAATGTTAAATTTGGTAGTAAATTAATACAGACCGGGAAATGTATTAAATAGTATGTACCCAAAAGTATAAAAATTTTATATTATCCTCTAAAAAAAGAAGTATTTATTTTAAAGAAGAATATAAATGTTAAATTAGGTAGTAAAACTCTCGCATGGGTCTAAAAAAATACAGATTTGGAAACATTTAATACCACATGTACAATTAGGCATAATGGTGTTTGTAATATATCGAGAGGGTTACTACCATTTCAAATTGTCAGGTCGATATCTCAGCATCAAGGTAGTCTAGAATGGTCTTCCAAAGAAATGATGTTTCCTCCAATATTTTTAAAGTGCTACATCTATAGATCTTTTCCGATACGAATTGTTCTCGGAATTGAAGATCATCGATGATTCTCATTTTTTCAG
This sequence comes from Protophormia terraenovae, assembly GCA_951394005.1. Classification (NCBI taxonomy): domain Eukaryota; kingdom Metazoa; phylum Arthropoda; class Insecta; order Diptera; family Calliphoridae; genus Protophormia; species Protophormia terraenovae. The sequence continues at coordinate 89,136,503 of OX596074.1, forward strand.
TATGTTATTTTAAATATCGTTATCAAGATTTAACAAGCCACCACCAACTTTTTCAAATTTTACGTTATATGGGAGGGGGCGGTAAAGTGGGCAGGAAAGTGGGCGGACCACGCCCATTTTTTGTTTCCGAGTTTACATTTGTCCTTGAACTATTTGAACACAATTTCGTCGATTTTCACATTATAGGAGGTGGGCGGTAAAGTGGGCGGACCACGCCCATTTTTGGTTTTCGATCCCCGAACTATACGTACAAAATTTTGTTGTCTCGTACATGCTTTTGTTGAAGAAATATCAGAAGAAAACTATAAAACGGACACCCTGTGCTTCTAGTTTTTAGCCCATAACTTTTTTGTTTGTCAACCCATTTTCAATCCCAAACAAACCTTATATAAGACAAATTTATCCCGTTCAAGCCCTATCCTGCTTTCAACAGACAGACAGACGGACGGACATAGCTAGATCGACTCAGAATCGACCCAGGACCCAGAAAATATATACTTTGTGGGATCTAAATATACCCCCCATCTTTTAGATGGGGGTATATTTAGATGAAATTTTAAATTTCATATTTTTACTTAAAATTGGTAGAAAATATTAATAGTTTTTACCTAAATGAAAAGAAAACATATTAAATTTTATTTGTACGCCATATTTATTGTTTTTTGAAGCCATGTTTAAGCAAAATAGACAACTTCACTTTGGTATAAGCATGTGATTTGAAATCGCTTATTTTCTTGTGATTGTGAACCACATCACATCTATTATGCGATTTGAAATGGTAATCGGCAATTTTATGCGATATGCGATTCTTATCACATAGCCGATAGACATGAAGCTCGGTTGCTAAAATAATCGAAGTCTAACAATGTGTTAGTAAAAATTTTATTGAAAACAAAAACAATTGTAGTACGTGTGCTATTTTTTCCAATAGAGTTTGTTTTTAAGCTTAATATCTAAGATAATAATCTATGACAGGAACTATTGATTCTAAAATAATTTTGATCCTAATTGAAGAGTTTTTGGAATTAATCAAATTACTGGAACTATTAAAATATACATAATTTAAACTTGGCATACGCAATTATTTTTTATATCAAAAGCTTTACAAAAAATGAACCGTAAATATAAACCGATCCATCAGAAATTTGACTTTGTATTACTATATTGAATAAATAAAAATAAAAAATAAAATTTATTGGAACTTAAGTAGTTTCAACTGATTTTCTATAGAGACAGCCTTATATGGTTATCATATAAACACTTTTACTAAATTTTATTAAAGTGAGAAAAAATAAATAATTTAGATAACAAAATATAAATATTTTATAAAATCAATTCCTTTGAAATAAAAAAATATATATTTCTTTTCATTTTATACACGGAAAAAATCGATAACTTTAAGAAATTTACAACTCTCAATTCCTCTCCATCTCATGGTTACATTATTTATTGTTGTATATCTGCTGTCACAATTAACCCATGTTATTGCATCAGTTTTTTATTTTGTTGGCATTTGCTTATTCATACAATCATACAAATACAACGTTCTATACAATCTGGTAAAAACACCAAAAAGAACCTACATTGTTTAGTCATCAATATTGTCTCAAATAGAAGAATACTCGTTCATTAGAAGAAAATTTCTCCAAATTTTATCTATAAGTAAATTATTACAAAAGTTTAAAAAATAGTACGTTGTACAAAATGTTTTTAACAAATAAAACCTTTTAAATTAATTACAAAAAATAGACAATCAATTGCTTTATAATGTTTATTATTATTTCACATAAATCTAAAAAAAGACACGTTTATAACTAATATTTGTATTGTTTTGATTTCATTTTAATAAATGAAATTTTCATTTAATAACATTTCTTTTATTGTATTCATAAGTTAATAACATTTAAATTTTAATTATTTATTAAAATTGTTTATAGTTTATTATTGAATTAAATATGTTTACATTTTTTCTTGTAAAAAATTGACTTTTTCCATTTTTTTAACATTGATTTTCTTTCTTTGTGTTTTTAGGCCAGTAAGATGAAGAAGGAAAAGCAAAAGAACGCACCTGCCGATGCCGGCAAAAAAGGTAAGAGTATATTTTAGTCAAGACAATTACATTTTTGCTCTGGAATAACATGTGTCTGGAGTTTATTTTAACGATTTTTAAGTAGTCTGCTGTTGACAAAAAAAAAAACTTCATCTGGCAATTTAAATTTTCTTTTAGTCAAAGAATTAAATCCTTGGCCAGCATATATTGAAGAACGTAATGCTTTGTGGGAGAAATGTAAAGCTGAATATCTAGCTGAGTTGGCGGCCAAGCCACGACAACCCATTAAAGTTACTCTCCCTGATGGTAAAGTAGTTGAGGGTACTTCATGGGAAACTACACCCTACGACATTGCTAAAGGTATTAGCCAAGGTTTGGCAGACAATACGGTTATTTCAAAAGTTAATGGAGAAGTATGGGATTTGGATCGTGTACTAGAGGGTGATTGTACTTTGCATTTGCTCAAATTTGATGATCCCGAGGCACAAGCCGTCTTTTGGCACAGTTCGGCTCATATAATGGGAGAGGCTATGGAACGCATCTATGGCGGTCATTTATGTTATGGACCTCCAATTGCTGATGGTTTCTACTATGATATGTATTTAGATGGAGAAGGCGTAAGTGTAATAAATTTAAATTTACTCGCTTCAGTAGTAGAAGTATATTTTTCTGTACGATTTTAAGATTTCCACCAATGATTACCCCGTTATGGAGAGTTTGGTAAAGCAAATCGTTAAGGAAAAGCAGCCCTTTGAACGTTTGGAAATGAAAAAATCCGATTTATTGGAAATGTTCAAATACAATCAGTTCAAATGCAGAATACTTAATGAAAAAGTCACAACTGATACTACCACTGTTTACAAATGCGGCCCTCTAATTGATTTGTGTCGTGGTCCTCATGTTCGTCACACTGGCAAGATTAAGGCTATGAAAATTACTAAGAATTCTTCGACCTATTGGGAGGGTAAATCTGATGCCGAAACCTTGCAAAGAGTCTATGGTATTTCATTCCCCGATGCCAAGCAATTGAAGGAATGGGAGAGAATCCAAGAAGAAGCCGCCAAACGCGATCATCGTAAAATTGGTAAAGAACAAGAATTGTTCTTTTTCCATGAATTGTCACCCGGTTCATGCTTTTTCCAACCCAAGGGAGCTCACATCTATAATACTCTAATGAATTTCATTAAATCTGAATATAGAAAGAGAGGTTTCCAAGAGGTTATCACTCCCAATGTTTACAATTCAAAATTATGGATGACTTCTGGTCATTGGCAGCATTATGCAGAGAACATGTTTTCGTTCGACGTGGAAAAGGAGACATATGCTTTAAAACCCATGAACTGTCCTGGTCACTGGTAAGTTTATCTTAATTAAAAACTCTATAATATTTTTATTTACTTAATATCCTTTTCCTTTAAGTCTAATGTTTGATGTACGCAATCGCTCTTGGCGCGAATTGCCTTTGCGTATGGCTGATTTCGGTGTTTTACATCGTAACGAGTTGTCGGGCGCTTTGACTGGTCTTACTCGTGTTCGCCGTTTCCAACAAGATGATGCTCATATTTTCTGTGCTCCCGAACAAATCAAGAGCGAAATGAAGGGTTGTTTGGATTTCTTGCGTCATGTTTACACTATTTTCGGTTTCTCTTTCAACTTGGTACTCTCTACACGTCCTGAAAAGTATTTGGGTGAATTGGATCAATGGAATGCCGCTGAAAAGGCTTTAGCTGAATCTCTCGATGAGTTCGGTATGCCCTGGAAAGAGAATCCCGGTGATGGTGCTTTCTATGGTCCCAAAATTGATATTACCATTATGGATGCTCTTAAACGTGCCCATCAATGTGCCACCATTCAATTGGACTTCCAATTGCCCATACGTTTCAATCTCAACTACGTTGCCGACGATGGTGAAAAGAAACGTCCTGTTATTATACATCGAGCCATTCTCGGCTCTGTAGAACGTATGATTGCTATACTAACTGAAAATTATGCTGGCAAATGGCCTTTCTGGATTTCTCCACGTCAAGTTATGGTTGTGCCAGTTGGTCCACAATTTGATGAATATGCTAAATCGGTTAGCGATAAATTGCATGCTGCTGGTTTTATGGCTGAAGCTGATACTGATGCAGGCGACACAATGAACAAAAAGATTCGTAATGCTCAATTGGCACAATTCAATTTCATTCTTGTTGTAGGAGAAAAGGAACGTTCTTCGAATACTGTTAATGTACGTACACGTGATAACAAAGTACATGGCGAAGTATCTGTAGATGATTTAATTACAAAACTACAAAAAATACGTGATGAATACATTACCAATGAAGATAGTTTCTAAAGAAATAACTGCAGGCTCATAAACTAATAAAGTTTTTGCATACATTTTATTTATTACATTAAAACTTAAAAAAATAGAAAAGTAAAATAACAAACTTAAATAATTTGTATAATGTGTTTAATTTTATATTGAATTTCTTTATTTTGCATTTTAAAAGTACTTTTTTGCCCCATTATTACAATGATTTCAAATCAAGCCAATACTTATTGGTATGTTTAATAGCATACATAAAAGCATACATAAAATAATAAAATAAAAAACAAGAATGAAATTAAGCATTTAATGTGAATATTTTTAATATATACGGTCTTGATGTATTTTTCGTTAATTAAAACCGAGCAATAAATGTTTGTTCTCAATAAATTCTTAAATTTTTTTTCTAATTGAAAGCCGTTAAGTATTCAATTTACTGTTTTTTTAAAAATGTTTTTTTTTTTTTTTTTTTTGCAATATATAGTGCCTGTCAATAATAAGTAAACAAAGAAGTATCTTGCACTCTATTGGTTCTATTTCAAGTTCTATATCGAAGATATCAAAAGTAACATATAATTATAAATATACGAGCTGCAAACCCGCTACTTCGTTAGCGGAAATTGTTTATAAAAATCAAACTATATACTAAATTTAAACTAAGATTCTTAACTCCCTTGGGAACATTTTTTAATAATAGTGTTGTATCGGCATTAACAACAATAAACGTTTTAAATATTTTATTTAAAAAAAGTACCAAAAATTACAATAAAAAATAGGATTTTTGAAAAGTACAATAGGCATGTTTGAAATATTTCTGACAGAAAATATATAACTTTAAATTTATTTCTATGCTTTTAGGATACTGATTACATAACATTCAAGAAGTACTATTAGAAGAAAGAAAAAGTACCACAAAGTCCATTCTTATGGATTCTCATTCACTTAGGACCACGTATCATTAATTTCATGTTTCTAGGTTAAATATTATGGTTAATTCAAAAAGCACTATTAGAAAAACAAAAAATTACCACAAAGTCCCCTCTTATGGATTCTCATTCACTTAGCACCACATGTCCTCAATTTCATGTTTCTAGGTTTATAATTATAGAAAATTCAAAAAGTACCATTAGAAGAACAAAAGAGTACCACAAAAATTTCTATTATGGATTCTTATTAATTTAAGACCACATATCCTTAATTTCATATTTCTAGATTCATAATTAAAGAAAATTCAAAAAGTACCACTAGAAGAACAAAAAAGTACCACAAAGCCCCCTGTTATGGATTCTCATTTACTTAGCATTACATGTCCTTAATTTCATGTTTCTAGGTTTATAATTATAGAAAATTCAAAAAGTACCATTAGAAGAACAAAAAAGTACCACAAAAACCTCTCTTACGGATTCTTATTCATTTAACACCACATATCTTTAATTTCATGTTTCTGGGTTAAATATTATAGAAAATTCAAAAAGTACCATTAGAAGAACAAAAAAGTACCACAAAGTCCCTTCTTATGGATTCTCATTCACTTAGGACCACATATCATTAATTTCATGTTTCTAGGTTAAATATTATAAAAAATTCAAAAAGTATGTACCATTAAAATAACAAAAAAGTACCACAACGTCCCTTCTTATGCATTCTCATTAACTATGGACCACATATCCCTAATTTCATGTTTCTAGGTTCATAATTATAGAAAATTCAAAAAGTACCATTAGAAGAAGAAAAAAGTACCACAAAGTTCATCCTCTTGAATTCTTACCCACAGGATGTTTCTATCTTTAATGTAATTGAAAATTCATTATTAAGTTTGAATAAAATGTAATTTCCCGCCTTTACCCCTTTTTGATACTTTATTAAAATATGCATATGGTTATGTCAATAAATATAAAAAATTTTTTTTTAATTAAGTACCAAAAATAGGTACGATTTTTACCCCTTAAACGTTCGAATTTCGAAAAAGTACAAAATTTATATTTCTAGTTTTTTGATAAGTTATGAATACGGCATAAATTTTATTTGTATGTTGATTGGTTTCAAAGATACATATGGTGACAAAAAAGTACCAAAATACAGTTTTTACCCGTTTTCTCCCTAAAAGGGCCGATTTTCAAAAAAGTACAAGACACCTGTCCGATTATTTTTTAAATGAATAACGAAAACTATTCAACTTTTTATGTATCTATTAGTTTGGGAGCTATAGAGTTACCGATTTTACCCTTTTTTACCCCCTAAACATTCAAATTTCCAAAAATCCCGTCTTAGTGGATCTATACAGAGAGCGACCTACCTGCGTTCCAAATTTCGACTCTCTAGCTTCAGTCAGTCAGTCAGTCAGTAACGTTACTCTTTTATATATATATATAGATAATGTCTTGTAAGTAAAATAAACAGCCTAAAAAATTCAATTCAACACTACTTTTACTATTTAGTGAATATGATTCTTCTTTAACAAATCAATGTTTCATAAATAAGTAAACATGGTTTTTAATAGCCACGGTGACCGCATATATTTTGATACACACGTGCCAAACGTTTTGACATAGTGAATAGGTACATACATATATATATTCTGCATATTTCTCGAGAAAATGTGGGGGTCTTAGTAATAATTAAGTTCTTCAGTTCGGTCAAATTATGCGGACTTTTTGTTTATTTAATTTCATGCAATTTCTATTGGTGATAGATCTGGACTTTAACGAGGTTATTTAACCTTTGTGTACCACTGCACAGTGGGGCCAAATGCAAAATAGATGGTAATAAGTCTGGATCTTTGAAACTATTGCACATTGGGGTAAAAAGGGTCGAAAATGGCGTTTAATTCAGGGAAAGGTGATATCAATATTTTAATGATCTCGTTTTATTTTCAGTTAAAATAAATCAGTTTTAGAATTTTAAGATTTTTTTTTTTAGCAGAACGGTAATGTCTTTTAGCAGAACGGTAATGACGCTACACAGTGGTCCCAAATCGATTTTTTTAGGAATAATTCTGCAACTTGTGAACCATTAGAAATATCTAAAAGATAATTTCACATGGTCAGAGCTGAGGTATTTTTGAGTTGATTTGGAAGAGTACAGGTTCCTAGCTAATCACGAGGGTAGACGTCCAAAGTTTATTACCTCGGGTAGGTAATTTTTTTTTATAATTTATATACAATATTACTGCAAGAGTTATTATTTTTTAAGATTTTTAAGGAACCGTTTGTCATAATTAATCATAATTTAAAACTTGAAAAAAACATGGGTAAGATTTTTTTACTTTTTTTGAGACTTATTATCCCAAAGGATTAATTTCTTTTGAAGTATATCCCTTAAAATTATGTTTGTAAAATTTTTTAACAATAATTTCGCTTTAGCCTTATTTAAAGATAATAAAAATGCTTTAAAAATTGTAGAATTTATTTTCACTTTAAGAAATTCCAAAAAGATCAAAATATGCACTTTGTTCCACTTTTGAAGTGGTGAAAATGTTATTTTTTTGGAAGCTCTTGATCGTTTTTTTGCTGGGAATATACACATACCCAGCAAAAAAAAAAAAAAGATCTGAAAAAGTTATGATTTTGACATTGTGTTGTCATTGGAAGGAAGTACTTAGTGGTGAAAAAGAGCTGCGAAGTTCTTTTTTTAACCCATGGTTGTCATTGGTAGGATGCTATTCTTTTATACTTCTTGTTCACTGCTTTTGAAGCACTTCTCTTAAAACTATGTTTATAAAATTTTTTAAAAAAAATTCTGTTTTTGCCCTATTAAAAAGTAATAAAGCTTTAAAATTTGTAAAATTTAAATTTTGTTAGAAATTATTACTATCCCGCTAAAAATTCATTTATTTTCACTTTTTTGGAAGTAATTATTAAGAACTTCCAAAGTTAGTGGAATGTAATTTGTTCGCAGAATTTCTTGAAGGACTGAAAATTGAGCATTTTGGTGTTTTTTTAAACATAAAATTAATATTTAAACATTAATAAAACTTAAACGAATAGTGATATTTCATACAAATTTCAGTATAAAATGTATAAACTTGTCCTAAAATCATATAATTAAAAAAATTCCCACTTTTTTACATGAAAATACCCGTATAAAACGTGTTAAAAAAATCGACTTTTTTCATTGAAATGATCACCCTGTCTTTATAAGGGCCTCCGTCAGAAAATACTTTTTTTAAGTCAATCCCAGCTTTGCAATTTGAGGACTTAACACAAAAGGAAATAAAATTTTTCGAAATTAACAAAATTTGGATAGGTCTTGCGGGCAGACCTTTGCCTCAAACTCCCCCGGATTTACCTTACACGCATTTGCATTAAGATTTCTTTTGAAAACATTTAAAAATGATAAAGCCCAGAACGAAAAGCTTCCCCTGACCCGCTAGGAACCTGTACTCTTCGAGTTGATTTAAAAAACAAATTTTATTGAGATATCTCTAACTGTTCAATAGTTACTGAATTATTAAAAAAAAAAAAAAAACGTTTTGGAACCACTGTGGAGCGTTATAACAAATAACAACTAAGTCTTCTAAACGAATTCCCGACATTTCCCAACGATTCATCGAAAAACTTTGAAAATTTATTTATTTCATGTCATTAATTTATATTTTCTTAATTTCAATTTTTTTACTTTTTAAACATTAATTTGGATTTCTTATTTTCAATTTGTATTTTCCGAATACTTATTTGAACTTCTCAATTTTAATTTTTATTTTCCCAATATTAAGTTCGATTTCGATTTGGATTTCTTATTTTAAAATTACTTTTCCTGATATGAATTTGATTTTCTTATTTTCAATTTATATTTTCCCAACATTTATTTTATTTTCTTAATTTAAATTTACTACTTCTTAATATTAATTGGAATTTCTAACATCCAATTCTTATTTTCGCAATATCAATTTGTAATTCTCAATTTCAATTGATTTTCTGGATTTCAACTTGCTTTTTCTCAATACTTGTTTTGTTTTTCTCCATTTAAAATTCAAATGGTGTAGTGTAAATACTCATCTTCCTCCAACGCAATACATATATCTGTTGACAACACCATATTTAAGACCGGATTCTTAGGCACGTTATGGATGAAAAAACATCATCTCCTAATATCTCTACAACAAAACTATACACATAAACCTGAAAAACATTAAATAGCGTGACGTTTGTCCTTATCCCGAAATACCGATACCAGTTTGCCCCAATATGTGAATTCATATGTGGAATATGGTATAAAATATCGTCATTTAAAATGTAAAAGGCCTGAAAAAACAGAAGTTGAGTTTGTACTGCATTACAATGCACTGACCCAAACTACATCTTCACAAAAAATTTCATAGGCCGCACAGTGTCACATTTATACAAATTAGAACGACAAAAATACGAAAATAAAAGCATAATAACTGAAGTAATTCTTTTCGCATTTATTAGTAAACATATCATATATTTTGGAAAAAATACTTGAAGTATTGAAAAGTGCCCATAGCGCGAATTATGGATTTTCAAAGTTGAAACTTTTAAAAATATTTTAATTTTATTTACAACTTTTGTAAAGAAGTATGTTAATTTTAACTTCATATATCTCAGTAAATACTGCAGATATTGATACGAATTTTTTTGGTATGTAATAATAAATGTATCCAAATTATTCTTTTATAATTTGCTAAGTTAAAAAATCAATACTAAATATATTGTTTTTCATTTAAAAGAAATCATAATATTAAAATATATAGTTTTTGGGAAATTATATTTTAAATGGACTGGAATTAAAAAGTTCCAACGAGTTCCAATCTAAAAATACGATTGTTGTATAAAAGAACATCTACAAAATTATATTTGAGAATATTGGCTGCGACTTTTTGCGATCTTTTAAAATATTAGAAAAAATGAGCAGTACACATATTAGCAATTTTTGAAGAATTGTTTAAACATTTGAAAGTAATGGCTGATAATTTGTTATGAAAATGTTACACTAAGATTGATGTGATTAGATCTTGACACGCACACTTTTAAAATATCCTTTATTTTAATAAAATTTACAAAAATATGTCCGAACTTCATAAAAATAAAGTAATTTTTTCAGTATGGGAGTGGCAGTGATTTTTCCCGCCCATTTTTAGTGGCAATGTTTACGGCCTTATCTACTAACAGAATATACAATTTCTGACCAATATCTCCAAAACTGGATTTTTGTCGTTCTAAAACTGCCAAATGTGACACTGTGGGCCGTAACAAAACCTTTATAAACGAAACACTTTGTTCCATTGCTTTTTGCATTTACATAAAAGGTATTCACTCAGAAATTGCAACTTTGCTAGACCCTTGCGGTCTAGTTTGTTGTTGTTGTGTTTACAGAAATCGAGTGTTTACGACCTTTTGCATTTTAGGTGACGATATGGTTTTGCAATCATTGTTTTAGTAAAGATTTTTCAGCTGTAGAACAATCCTTAACACGATTTAAGAACGTGCATGTTTTAAAAGACACTGGATTAAAGAAGCTTAATAAAACGTATAAATTTGATTATAGTATAGTATATTAATTAAAAAAAAAAATCTAATATTTTAAAAAGTACGCCGTATAAATTGTACAAATAAAAGCATTTTTAACAGATAGATATTTGGAAAATAATGTCTGCCAAACGGAACCGTCGTTATTAAATTTTCTAATTTCGTTTCGCTATACTTCCCTATATTTAAAAATTTATTTCTTTAAAAAATTTGGAAAACTATTTAATTTTTTGTTTTCTTGCATTGAGTTTAGTAGAGCAAATATATACATATGTATGTATGTATGTCTTAACAAACTAAAGATAAGATTATTATTGTCGAAATACTGACAATTAAAATTTTTTATTCTACATGCTGTTGCACTAGGGGTGTTCATTTTTTGTTTAGATTAACTTACCTAAAGTTCACTATAAAGAGTGGAATATTATTTGGCACTTGACTTAAATTTTTCGGTTATTTTTTTTACACCCATATGTTCATAGTAGTGTAAAACTACATCAATTAATTACTTCGCTATTTTGAAGTACCCAGCAAAAATTTTTTGAAGTAGTGCGTTCAAAGGGATGTAATTAGAATTATGCATTCAAATACATTCTTAATTACTTCTTTAAACATAACATATTTATTATTTATGTACTCATGAAAACAATGTTTAATGCATTTAACTCCAGTTTTGGAAATTGACCTTAACTCGATTGTAATTTTAAATTATTTTAAAATATGCATTTTTTATACTTATATTTATGTCTAATATAATCTTTTGGTATATAAATGTGCATGTATTAAAATCCTCACCACTGATAAAACATAGTCGATTCATCAAACTTTCATTGGTTTGGCACTCCAATGACACGCCAATGTTAAAATCATGCATGTTTCACCTAAAAATTAACCAATGTATGTAATTGTGTATGAAATTATTAGGATAGCTAATAGGTTAATAAACAAATGGTAGGTAGTAAAATTACTTGTACGTCATCAGAACTTTATGGATTTATTAAGTAGTATAATATTATATGTAGATAAAATAAATAAAACATTTAAAATTAACGTTCATATGTATTAGCTTTTCAAAAATAAATGTTTCAATTTCTCAGCATGTTCATAGAAAGGGCGTGTCTCAATTTTTTTAATTAAAATCGCAAAGCTAATAGAAGTATTTCTAAAAGTGATTACAAATCTAAAAGAGATTACAAAAATGTTCATGAAAATGTACCTTATAAAATATAATTTTGTAACTTTTTGCAGTAATCTATTGGAATAATCAGTTATAGCATCGAGATATGCCTTTTTTATATTAAGCCATCGATATGTATTTAGGTAGTGAAATTTAGTTCTTTTTTTATGGGAAATAACGATAAGATACAAATCTAGATTTATTTATTTTTTACAAAATTTCATAAAGTTTAGAAAAGTAATGAATGAATCACGATTTAAATTAATATTGAATATAAAATAAAGAAGGAACACAACAGACCTCCGTCTAAACTAAACTCTTTGATTAAATATAGTTTTTCGTCCGACAGTGGTTGGACTTAATATAAATTAAGATTTAGAGTTAAGATTTGAATACTTATTGTATTCACTTCACTTAATTTTGTGAAGATTCAATAAATAAATTTAGATGAAAAAAAATAAAATAAATTTTCAAATCATACAGTAAGATTTCATCTCTGCTATTCCCACATTTTTTTTATTAAAAAATTAATATGTATAATGAACATAATTTTACTTAAATTTGTATTCTTAGCTACTATGATAAATTTTACAAATCTGCTACTACATACATATCTACTTGCATCTAATAAAGTATTTCAATCATAAAACGATAATACATGTTATAAAAAGTAAAACAAGTTTCTTTTAAAGAAACGTAAAAAATAATTTTAACGGCAACTATGATGACGAAATCATAAGTAAACCTACTTTTTTTGTGAAATAGAGGTTTTTCTGTTAAAAAAGATGCAACGTTTTTTTATATATATATATATAAATAAAAAATTATTTTTAAACAATTTGTTTGCAATAAAAATTAAAATAAACACACATGTTTTTTATTATAATTTACACATTGAAATAAGCTAGAAATTATAATCAGTTTAATTTAATCATCAGGAATACGAATGACACCCTACATGTATTTTATGGAAATGTACATGTACATACATACATGTTTTCAAAAACATTTTAGTGCTGTTTCAAATATCCCACATCAATATAAATAAGTCCTTATTAGATATATAATTCATATAAAGCAATCTGAATATTTAAGCTTATTTTTCGCTTTAACTTCATTGTTAAATTCATGCTTATTTAATTTACATTTTAAAATCGAATTAAATTTGGTATCCCAATTATTCCCAGCAAATATAAAAATTCAATCAAGTACTTTCAAAAAATAACATTATCCCCACTTTAAAAGTTGAACTAACTGCATATTTTGTGATTTTTTGGAAGTTATTAATAATTACTTAAATAAACTTTAAAGTAGCATAGTTAAGGATCTATAAAAGATATTGATTTCAATGAAGAATTATGTCAGCTATTCAATATCATTTAGCTGAAAAAAATCGAAATTATAGTTCTTCTGAATTTTGCAATTGAAGTAAAATATTTGTAAAAAATTGTTTTTTGGAGAATGTGTAAAAATTTTATCTATAATAAAATCTTTGTTACTTAAGATATTGTACGAAATTTTCGGTGATTGTAGACTTTATCGTATAAAATGAAAAAGAGTATGATTAAAAAACTATTAAAACATATTATATATTCAAAAGGTGCATTCTATTTTCAGATTCATGCTTTGAGATTTTTCAAAATATAAAGTCAAAACTTTCAAATAAAATGGGAGCGTGTGTACCTAGACCGCTTGGGTTATTGGGCTTGTTTTTTATTTTAAAAAATTTCTGTGAAGATACCTTTCAGAAAGGTACAAAATTGTTATATACATGGTGTTAAGGAATATTACTAAGTACCTTTTTCTAATGATAACACTACTTTAAAATCATTTTTTTTTTTTTTTTTTTTTGGGGTTCTTTAAATTAGCTTAGAAAACAAAATATTATCCCAATAAACCATAGAACGATATGATAGCAGAAACGATATCATATTAGGTGTCGATATTAATATCATATTGTATTGCAGAAAACGATATTATTATGATTTGAGATTTCGAAATATTTCGGCGTTCACACAAGGAAATTTTTCTTGCAGCAATTCTGATTTTGTGTGAGAGAGAGCGAGAGGGAATATGAACAAGTACAAACTTGCGTGTACTTCGAAATTCGTTTTGTTTTTCTTTTTCGTACTTCAAATCAAAAACAAATTAAGGCAATTAAAGTAAGAATTGCTGAAGTGAAATTTTGTGTGTGAACGTAAATGCAAGTTCAAAAGGAAAAAAAAGAAAAATTTCAGCAAGAAAAATTGCTATGTGATCTTGGACATTTCTTTACAATAAAATAAAAAAATAAACAATTGGAAAAAACTTCAAAGAAAAATATAAAAATAATTTTTTTTTCAACAAACGGAAACAAGCTGGGAATCAAGTACAAAAAAAAAAAAAAAATCAATTGTTTACAAATTTTTAACGTAAAACCAAATTTTTAAGGTATGAAATTGCAGAAATATGTATGTTCCTAAGGAATAATCATGTTTGCAAATATTGGAGGTATTCACCTCAGAAAAGTAGAAAATTTGCATCGATTTCTGTAAACACAACAACAACCACATATAATAAAATTTTGCAAGGGTCTAGCAAAGTTGCAATTTCTGAGGTGAATACCTTTATTATTTTATTTGCATAAAATATGTCATGTATGATGATTTTTATATGTTTTATATTTATTTAGGATTTTTTATCTTAGCTGATTGTGGTTCTTTATAATTACATTTAGTATATTTAAATGCAAATAAACATAATTTTTAGTATTAAATAGCGTTTAGAAGAAAATGTGGCTCATTATGATTTTACTATCGTTATTTTCGGAAATATACGACTATAATATTACAAAAATTTAAAAGAAATGAAATAATGATACATTTTTTTTTTTAAGAATGTTATTTTTATTTTTTTTATTAAATTGTTTTTTTATTATAATTATTTATTACTTTATAAATAAACTTAATCATTAATAAAAAAGTTTTTTTTTTTTTTTTTTTTTTTTTTTTTTGTGTTTGAAGATGAATGTTAAGAATCTGTGTTTAAGGGCATTTTGGGAGTATGTGTGTGATGCATAAGAGAAAGGAAAATTTAGAATAAGTTACAAATAAACCTTGTTAATTTTTTTATTATATATTTTTTCCAAAATATATTCCAAAATATTTGAAAAAGTGATCTTCACACACACGTAAACTTTGTTGTTTTTCATTTTTATTAATTTAAAATTACTATTCTTGTTGGCTTCATTTTTTTCTTTGCTACTTTACTAATGAAACTGTTCATTAACAAAGTTTAAATTAAAAACTTTGTTAAGACAGTGTTTTGTTGTTGGTTGTTTGGTTTGAGTTGTTTGTTTAATACCAAATTAATGCTGTCATAAGGTTGTTATAGGGTATTTGAGTTTTTTTTTAATATATTTTTAAGAGGACAGACAAGTGTAAATAGTTGATTTATGATTGGACAGGAAAAAAATAAAAAGAAATAAAAAATATTTTTAATTTTTTGCGGGAATATAAAATATACTTAAATTCAGCAGGCACAGCCTCCTTCAGGATCTTTTGTTTCTTTTTGTGTGTCTAGAGTTATTTCCTGCATATCCTCGGAAGGTTTATTCTCTGTCGTTGAATCCATGCCTGGCAGTGCGGCTGCAACACGTCTAAACAATTGCTTAACATTATAACCCGCTTTGGCACTTGTTTCGATGAACATAACATTCAATTCTTTTGCCTTGCGTTCGCCCTCTTCTGTGGATACTTGCCGTTTGTCGGAGAGATCAGTTTTGTTACCAACTAACATGATAATGACATCACTACCACGTTCAGTGCGCACGTCATCGATCCACTTGGATGTCTGATGGAATGAATTTGTATTGGTGATATCGTACACGACCACAGCTACTGTGGAATCCCTTATGTAGGATGGTATTAGAGAACGGAAACGTTCTTGTCCAGCTGTATCCCACAATTGCAGACGTACCGTACGATCTTCTAAGTACATGGTTTTCGATAGAAAATCAATGCCAATAGTGGCCTGATATGTATTATCGAAACTGTCATACATGAAACGTGTAATTAATGATGTTTTACCCACACTCTGTTCGCCCAGGAAAACCAATTTAAATTTACGCAAGGGATTGCCAAAATCTCCGGATGACATGTTTACAAATTTGTATTAACTATGATGTATGTATGTGTGTATATAAAAAATATATAAAATGCCTATTCCTTTTGCTGTTACTGCTGCTTTTCTTCAGCCCTTTTTTCTATGACCAATTAAGTTTTTATTTTTTTTTTTTTTCTAAAATTTAATTATAATTTTCCAGCTGTAATTACATAGAAAAGTTTGCTGACCTCTTGTTTAGTAATTTTTTGTTGTTGCTTTTTTATTACTATTTTTCTTGTCTCTGCGGAATTATTACAAAAAAGTTTGACGTTGCTCAAGTTTTTGTAGCTGGGCTGGGCTGTTGTGTGTGTTACAGTTCGTTCGATATTTTTTTTGCCTGCGTATGCTTTTTGGTGTCTCACTGTGGTTGTTTTTTTCTTGACGTTACTTGCAGTACAAAAATTCTTGTTGCGGTTTTTTCTGGCCTAATTATTTTATATGTAAATCCTTTTTGTTATGATAAATTGCACTTAATCTTTTTATGTAAATTCTTCTTTATTTAGCTATTTAATTTTTTTCTATAAAATTTCCTAGCTTTAAAATTGACATGGCAAATTACAAATTCTCACAAATTTTTCTCACTTTTCTTTTGCACTGCTTTCTAACTGAGTCACCACAAGAGACCTGCGTCGAACAATTATAACAATTATAACGACGGCAGCGGCGGCTTTAGTAAAAATTTTTGACGGCGGATCAAAATTGGCAGTTAGACGGCGTAAAATCAAACAGAAAATATAATTGCAACTACATTTTTTATATCATGTGATAAGAAATTTTAAAAATATGTTATTTAATAAAATGAATTATCCTAATATCCTAATATATATTAATAAAAATGAGGTGTTTGTTTGTGCGTCAATCACGATAGTACCAGTGCCGGAGGTGGTTATAGGCAGGGATGTCAGATGTGGCGATTTTTCGCCAAACGTGGCGATTTTTAATTGCTCTTGGCGACTGATTTTTCCGTTTTGCGACATGGCGAATTTTTTGGCGATTTTTATCAAGGTGGCGATTTATTTGGCTAATTTTTAAAACTTTATTAAATACGTATTCGCATAGTAAAACTATTTCGTTTTCTTACTAGCTAACGTCTATTTTTAGTATTTTTTATACAAAACGGCGGTTCTCAAATGGATGCCCGCGGTTTTCAACAATGGGATCTTTAAACATATAATATGTATATTAATTTCTCCATACTTATAAAATAAAGTTGCAAAGTTGCAAAAAATATAGAGTAAAAATTCCAAAACTATTGTTCGTGCATGATTTTTATTATCATTTTGGTAATTTTTCAAATTGTAAAAAACCATTAATGATATTTCGTGCTTGGCATAAGACGTTTATTAGCAATTTTAAAATCCATTTTTAAATACAAACGTTTTATCTTAAATTTATAATTAATTGAAATCAAATGTTTACTATTTTCTTAAATATAGCCTGATTTAACAAAAGCATTTGGTATTAAATTGAGAATATGCCTTAAATTTTTATCTTTAAGTATTAATTTATTTTTGGATTAAGAATTATTTAGGAATAACATTTTATATGAAATTGAGAAAGTATCACTTTTTTTTCAAATGAATATTAATTTTTATTCAAACCCAGCAAAAACTTTACTTACCCGGTAAGCCAACATATTACATTGTTAAAAAGCGGTAACTACTTATAATTCGGGTGAAAAACTCATTACCTTTATATGGCGATGTCCACGAATTCATGGGTCCCCATTATTAAAGTACTTATTTTAAACCATAGAAAACAACTAGAACTTCAACTCTTTTCATTCGCTCAGCAACAAAAAATTACTCTCTTCACACGTATACATTTGTTCTGTAGAAAATTCTACTAACACAAACAAACAGTTAGGTTTTTTGACAGCTGAGTTAGGTTTTTTGTGAGCAAGTTGGAGTTCTAGTTGTTTTCTATGTTTTAAACAATCAAATAAGTAGTTAATCAAATTCTACAAAACTACAAATGCTACAAAACTACAAAATTGATAAAAAAAAAAAAAAATAAAAAAAAAGTTGCCTCAACTGAGATTTGAACCTAGGCAAAAACTTTCGCTCATGTTTCATGGACTACTGCCTTACTCACTACGCCATGTATACGTTAAAATTCGCGTGCGTTGTAAATAGTTTTAACATACCAATAGAAATTAAAATAATTTCATAAAAAAAATAGATGTGTTTAGTTTGGGTTAGAACCGTGAAACTTCTCAGTCGCTCTAGCCAACTGAGCCATTGCAGAACTAAATGAACTTGTTGTTTACTGGTAAGTAGTTATTCCACTACTCCAAGAAATGAGAAAAATAATGACAACTCATTACCAGGTAATGAGTCTAGTAAGTAGTAGTCATTACCAAAAGCCAACAAATTTTTGCTGGGAACTTGCAATTCAACGTATTTTCAGAAATGCCTTTAAATTATTAAAGTTATAGGCACGAAGCAAGAATTTGTAAAAACCCCTGATCTAAGTCGGAATTTTTCCTGCTGCAATTCTGAGTTCGTAGGATAGAGGAGAGAATACTAAACATTTACATTCATTTCACCTCTCTCGTCTACGAACTCAGAATTGCAGCAAGAAAATCTAACAACTAACAAAATCAAGATTCTTAGTTTATAAATATCTTCAATAAATGTTTGATAATTTGTTTTCCATTATCTTTCAAATATGAATATTAATATTTTATGGGCCATAATGAAAAGAAATTAATAAATTAATTCTTCGAAGCAATTTATAAGTTTAAAAAATATAATAAATATAATAGTATCAGTGCCACTGGCCATTATAAGTTATGTATGAACTGGGTTGGATGCCACGCCCACATTTTAAGCTCACTTTTTAAAACTCCCAAACGGCTGCACAGATTTTCACGAAATTCGACACACAGATAGTACCAGTGTCGCTGGGTTGGATGCCACACCCACATTTTACGCCTACTTTTTAAAACTTTTAAACGGTTGCACCGATTTTCACGAAATTTGACACACCGATAGTACCAGTGCCGCTGATCATTATATGCTATATATGAACTGGGTTGGATGCCACGCCCACATTTTGCACCCACTTTTTGAAACTCAAACGGCAGCACCGATTTTCACGAAATTTGACAGACAGATAGTACCAGTGCCGCTGGTCACTATAGGCTACGTATGAACTGGGTTCGACGCCACGCCCACTTTTTAAAATTCTCAATCGGCTGCACCGATTTTCACGTAATTTGACACGCAGATAGTACCAGTGCCGATGGTCGTTATATGCTATGTAAGAACTGGGTTGGATAACACGCCCATATTTTACGCCCACTTTTTTAAATCGTAAACAGTAGTAAATACATATTTGATATCGCCTAATAAGGGATAGCGCACCGGGTTACGCTCATAATCAAATAAAATATTTGGTATAAATAGACCACCCTGATTCAGTTTTGCGACATGGCGAATTTTTTGGCGATTTTTATCAAGGTGGCGATTTATTTGGCTAATTTTTAAAACTTTATTAAATACGTATTCGCATAGTAAAACTATTTCGTTTTCTTACTAGCTAACGTCTATTTTTAGTATTTTTTATACAAAACGGCGGTTCTCAAATGGATGCCCGCGGTTTTCAACAATGGGATCTTTAAACAGATAATATGTATATTAATTTCTCCATACTTATAAAATAAAGTTGCAAAGTTGCAAAAAATATAGAGTAAAAATTCCAAAACTATTGTTCGTGCATGATTTTTATTATCATTTTGGTAATTTTTCAAATTGTAAAAAACCATTAATGATATTTCGTGCTTGGCATAAGACGTTTATTAGCAATTTTAAAATCCATTTTTAAATACAAACGTTTTATCTTAAATTTATAATTAATTGAAATCAAATGTTTACTATTTTCTTAAATATAGCCTGATTTAACAAAAGCATTTGGTATTAAATTGAGAATATGCCTTAAATTTTTATCTTTAAGTATTAATTTATTTTTGGATTAAGAATTATTTAGGAATAACATTTTATATGAAATTGAGAAAGTATCACTTTTTTTTCAAATGAATATTAATTTTTATTCAAACCCAGCAAAAACTTTACTTACCCGGTAAGCCAACATATTACATTGTTAAAAAGCGGTAACTACTTATAATTCGGGTGAAAAACTCATTACCTTTATATGGCGATGTCCACGAATTCATGGGTCCCCATTATTAAAGTACTTATTTTAAACCATATAAAACAACTAGAACTTCAACTCTTTTCATTCGCTCAGCAACAAAAAATTACTCTCTTCACACGTATACATTTGTTCTGTAGAAAATTCTACTAACACAAACAAACAGTTAGGTTTTTTGACAGCTGAGTTAGGTTTTTTGTGAGCAAGTTGGAGTTCTAGTTGTTTTCTATGTTTTAAACAATTAAATAAGTAGTTAATCAAATTCTACAAAACTACGTATACGTTAAAATTCGCGTGCGTTGTAAATAGTTTTAACATACCAATAGAAATTAAAATAATTTCATAAAAAAAATAGATGTGTTTAGTTTGGGTTAGAACCGTGAAACTTCTCAGTCGCTCTAGCCAACTGAGCCATTGCAGAACTAAATGAACTTGTTGTTTACTGGTAAGTAGTTATTCCACTACTCCAAGAAATGAGAAAAATAATGACAACTCATTACCAGGTAATGAGTCTAGTAAGTAGTAGTCATTACCAAAAGCCAACAAATTTTTGCTGGGAACTTGCAATTCAACGTATTTTCAGAAATGCCTTTAAATTATTAAAGTTAAAGGCACGAAGCAAGAATTTGTAAAAACCCCTGATCTAAGTCGGAATTTTTCCTGCTGCAATTCTGAGTTCGTAGGATAGAGGAGAGAATACTAAACATTTACATTCATTTCACCTCTCTCGTCTACGAACTCAGAATTGCAGCAAGAAAATCTAACAACTAACAAAATCAAGATTCTTAGTTTATAAATATCTTCAATAAATGTTTGATAATTTGTTTTCCATTATCTTTCAAATATGAATATTAATATTTTATGGGCCATAATGAAAAGAAATTAATAAATTAATTCTTCGAAGCAATTTATAAGTTTAAAAAATATAATAAATATAATAGTATCAGTGCCACTGGCCATTATAAGTTATGTATGAACTGGGTTGGATGCCACGCCCACATTTTAAGCTCACTTTTTAAAACTCCCAAACGGCTGCACAGATTTTCACGAAATTCGACACACAGATAGTACCAGTGTCGCTGGGTTGGATGCCACGCCCACATTTTACGCCTACTTTTTAAAACTTTTAAACGGTTGCACCGATTTTCACGAAATTTGACACACCGATAGTACCAGTGCCGCTGATCATTATATGCTATATATGAACTGGGTTGGATGCCACGCCCACATTTTGCACCCACTTTTTGAAACTCAAACGGCAGCACCGATTTTCACGAAATTTGACACACAGATAGTACCAGTGCCGCTGGTCACTATAGGCTACGTATGAACTGGGTTCGACGCCACGCCCACTTTTTAAAATTCTCAATCGGCTGCACCGATTTTCACGTAATTTGACACGCAGATAGTACCAGTGCCGATGGTCGTTATATGCTATGTAAGAACTGGGTTGGATAACACGCCCATATTTTACGCCCACTTTTTTAAATCGTAAACAGTAGTAAATACATATTTGATATCGCCTAATAAGGTATAGCGCACCGGGTTACGCTCATAATCAAATAAAATATTTGGTATAAATAGACCACCCTGATTCAGCTCCGATTTGATTTTTTCGCCACTGATAGCACTTTTAACGGTGAAAATAATGATGTAAAAATTGTTGAGTGAATTTAAATAGTTTGGAAGTTATAGTTATATAACAAAACAATTTTTTGTTATAAAAAAGTTGGCTAAAAAGGAAGAATTGCGTTAGCGAAGCCGCTTTTGGACATACCACAGAGTTAAAAACCCTTCCGCCCTGCCGAAGGCGGCTATTAAGAAAAATTATTTCCACAAAAATTTTGTTTGTACTAAAAATTACAAAATATTTAAAAAAGTTGTGTTAATGAAACTTTTAAAATTCCTTTATTTTGTTTTTATAAATATTTAAGATTTTAAGTGAGTTAGGGAGATAAATAAATACCAAATATCTTTATTTCAAATCAATTCAAATCAATTCAAATAAATTTAAATTTATTTAAAACTAAATTAAAAAAATTCCGAAAATTTAAAAATAAGTTTCAAATCAAAGATAAATATAGTTTTTTTAATTATTAAAGTCCTGAATTTAATATAAAATAAATTTGAATTCGTATTTTCATTTATTAAATTAAAATTTAATACAATATATTAAAAATTAAAGTGAATAAAAAAATAATAAAATTAACTGAAGAAATAAAAATAATAATAATAAAAATAAGTTCAAAGAAAAAAACAATTGCAATAGTCAATTAATAATAAAAATGTTCAGTTCACACAATTAAAAATACCAAAAATAATTTTTTTTATTAACATGATTTTAAATTATTATGTTTACGATTTAAAAATAATAAAAAAAAAAAATGTGTCAAAAATTAGAATTTTTTTTAGAAATTCTTCTAAAACATGAAAAATAAGAAATAAATTTAGCAATAGCACAGATAAAAAAATAAAATATATACTGAATTGAATCAATCTTCATTAAATGGTAATGGCTAATTATTTTTTTATTACTAAATGTTGGGGTTAAAATTTAATTATGTCAAAAGTTAGTCAACGGCATTATTTACTAATATTCAAATAATTATTACATTTGAAAAATAAGGATAGATCTGGTCATATTATCGGAAAATCTTCGAATTAAAATTAAGGAAAAGTTATGTATTTGATTTTAAAGTGCAGCTTTTTAGAATCTGAGGCTAAAAGAACCATTTCATTTGCAAAATTACAATTTAGAATGAAAATTAAAAGAAATTGAGGGTTCAAAAACCCTAATATTGCGAAGTAAAATCGTAGCTATATCGCAATTCTCGCCAACAAGAAACACATTTTTCCAAGCGGAGAGATAAAGGAGGAAGTAATTTTAATTATTACTAGCCTAACTGTTTATATGACCCCCTATTACAAAAAATTTAAAACTTCTGATTTTCCATGGCAGTTTCCAAAATTTTTTGTTTTTTAAAGTTGTTATGCGACCTCAAAAGGGCACTAGGGGAACTGGCAGCTAGCTCTTAGTTCTCTAGGCGTGTTTCAATCCCTCGACCCTAGCCCCAAAGGACATACCAATTATAATGTAAATAAAAGAAAATGGATCTATGTTTAACACACTTAGAACGGGAGGAAGGTGTAGTCCTCCAGTCGCCCTCCCTACCACGGTCGTTAAAGTCCTCATTATCTATTTCTTTATTCGACCCCCAATTCCGCTACCATCCATCACATACTCACCCTATTGAGTATTATTTACCAAGCCATATTATTTCCTATCAGTTTAAGAATTCTGCATTTTAAGAACTTTCTACAAAACTTAGCATTAATATTTTTACTGAAGTCACTCAAAACAGTGTTTCTTCTATAAACTTCCTGCCCAGGACGAAATTTAACTACCCTGGCCCTTTTATTATATTTTTCAGCGCTCCGCTCATAAGACAAATGCATGTTGTTCCTAATTTTCTCTCGAATAAGTTCTAACGTTTCATTTCGATTAAAACTGGACAGCTCGTGGTCAGTCAAAGACATTAATTTTCTGGCTAATTTATAATCCACTCCACTGGAATACATGTGGAATCCAAATAGAGCAAAAAAAGGAGTAAATCCCGTTGCGGAATGTATGGATGTTCTCAATGCACACTCAATTTCGCTCAAATACATGTCCCAGTCCCTATGATCTTTATCGAGATACGCCCTTATTGCAGCCAAGACGGACTGATTAACTCTCTCCGACGCATTGGACTGTGAGGAATACACCGCAGTTTTCAAATGACGAATTTTATATGCATCTATCATACTTTGAAAACCTATTGACGTAAATTGGGGGCCGTTATTACTATGAATAATTTCCGGCACACCAAATTTATGAAAAATTTCGTGTACCAAAAGTTCCCCACGTTGGATGCAGCAACCGCACACCGTTCTAAACAGCGATGCCTCGTTAAGAACGGAGTTTTGTTGCGCTTCCCCCCCCCAGATACGCCATTGGGGGTTAAAAAAAATTTTTGCATGGCGGAACCATGGGGAGAATAATTTTTTTTGTTTACTAACAGCAAACGGCGGGCTCATTCAAAGAGAAACAAGAGACGAAACTAATTGTCAAAAACCTAAGTCGGTTGTCAAAAACCTAACTCATGCAACAACAAAATACATGTAATCAAATACATTTTGTTGTTGCTAAAAAGAAAATAAAAATAATTTTTTGTTTACAAAACAACAATTTTGTTTAACTGTCAATCGAGAATTTCGTCTCTATTAGAAGGCGCATCATGTAGAAACAAAATTTCTTATGGCGGGTTCTAATCATAGAACCTGCTCTCATGTAATTCTCGCTCTCAACATTTTGCATTGATGACTGGGATAAGTAACAAGGGAAAACAAAATCCACCACCAAAACAGAGAGAGAGAAAGAGTTTAAATATATGTGTTTGTACATGTGTGTATTCCTTATAAAGAAATGCAAATAAAAACACACAGACATATATATGTTTGTACATGTATAAAGATCTTTATTTCAAATTGAAAGAAACAAATAATATTTGTTTCTTTTGTTTTGAAATAAAAAGTGCCAACAGAAATTTTAGTTGTTTATTTACTAATGGAAAGGATATGAACGTTAATATTACTGTAGGGCATAGCATGCATGTTTTGTTGTTTTACAAGTAGAAATACTCTGATCTGCACCGTCGTGCTTATACCTTTCTTAGTGACGTGACAAATTTTTGTATGATTTCGAAGTTTTCAATTTATATTTTATAGTTATATTTTTGATAAACTAATAATTTTTATATTTTACTTTTATATATTATATTTTTATATATTTCATAAAATGTGCATACAATCTGTTTTTGTTGATTTTTATTATTATTTAAAAAAATGTTTTTATAGAGAATTTTTAATTTTAGAAATTATTATTTAAAAAAATATTAAAATTTTTTCATTTTTAAAAGTACATATTTTTTCCATTTTTTGGATTTTTTAGAAAGAAAAATAAAGTAAATAATAAATAAAAGTTTTTCCTTTTTTTCGGAAAAAAATTATTTTGTGATTTTTTCCAAGTTTTTGAGTTGTATTTTATTTGAAACAAGAAATTGTTATTAAAATATATATTTTTTATAGAAATAAATAATATTAATATTTTAAATTTTAAAACTTATTTTTAAATTATATATATTTTATTTAGTAAAAAAGTTGTTTTGAATAAAAAAGTATTTCATTACTTTTATTTTTGGGCAGAAATAACATTTATTTTGAAAAAAAAAATAAGTTTTTTGATTTCCTTTTTCTAAGCAAAAAGTTATTATTTTTTTATACAAAAAGAAAAAAATATTCATACAGCAATGTTTCAATTTATAGACTTAAATTTTTTTATAAACAAAAATACTGAAATTTTTTATTAATATATAAAAGTTATTTTTTGGCAGGAAATAAAAGTTATTTTTATTTATTTATTTTTGTCATAACAATTTTTTTATATAGTAGGCAAAGTATATACAAGTAGTCCGACTCTTTGGCAGGAGTACCTAACTCTAAGAATGTGTTAGTAAAAAAGTACCTAACTCTAAGTATGTGTTAGTAACAAAAATTTAAATGTGTTGATGCTTTTTTGTTTTCCTCATATACACAGAGTTCTATAAAAATGTTTTAAAATTAAATTTGTTTGAATTTTTAATACCAAAAATTGAAACTCTGTTGAAGAATTTAGATTTAAAGGGAAACAAAACAAATTGTCAAAAATTAAATAAAAAATAACAATTTGTGTTTGCCCAAAATTGACCATTTTTATAAATAAAAGTTGGCTTAATGGTATGGAAAAAAATTTTAAAATTGTGTGTGCAAGTGAAAACAGTGCAAAAATGTTTAAGAATTTCAAAATTAAGTGGTAAAGTTTCTGTGATTTTTTTCTTTGTATTAGTTCTCTCATGTTCACACGGCACCCGTATATGTGAGAGAGAAATTTTACTAAAAGATAGTCGGACTACTTTGTATACTTTGATAGTAGGTATATACAAATTAAATATTTTTTACAAAAGATCTTTTTTCAATATAATTCCACCTTCTTTACAGAATAAAACAAAATTATTAAAGAAAAATCTAATTTTTTGGTGACAAATTTGATATGAATAAAAAAAAAAAAAAATAAAAATATTTTTTTATATTTTTTTCAAGTGGATATAATTTTATATTTTTGTTTTTATTTATTTAATTAATTAATATACTTAACTTTAACATCTGTTACTTTGAATACATAAGTAACAAAACTACACAAATCAAATTTTAAAATATAAATTTGATATCCTGAAAGTATATAAGCTCATATGACGTTAAAAAAGGTATAACTAGTTCGGTGCTGATTAAAGTATTTCTACTTTTAAAACAACAAAACACATATGCTATGCCCTACACTAACATACGCGATCGTATTTCATCTCCTTTAGTAAATAAACAACCAATATCTTGTTTCTACTTTTTTATAGGCACCATACCAGCGATCTCCACACTCATACATTTACAATTACGTTTGTGTATGTTTTGTTTTTCTGTCCCATTATGAAATTATACACCAAAAAAATAACATAATTTTTATAGTAATTTAATTTTGAAAGTTTCTTCGTCAATTCAAGACTTGTAAGTGGAAATACACGTTACTAGTTTAGAATTTGAATAATAATAACAAGGGATCGCAACGATTACCATAGTAATCATAAAAATTACGATTTAATGTTTATTTTTTCTACTCTTTGATTAAAAAAATAACGATATATTAATAATTTAGGATTTTAATTTCTTATTAAAAATATCAAATAATACTAAATTTAATTCAATACGAACGATTATTTCAAATTTGTATTTTATAATAAATAATAATATAATAAATGTATAATTGTATTAAATTATTATTTCTTAATTAAAAAAAGATAGTTGTTTAATTAAGAGACAAAAAATCATATTAATATTTTTCATGAGTGTATCTCAAGCAACAAGCAGTAACACAACATTCTTGCTTGAATGCTCGTGCGAGACTGACTTTTTTGTGTGTTTTTTATTAATTTCAAGAGCATAACAAAAGAGATAAAAAAACACACAAGCTTCTTTTCCTTTTGTCTTCCCTCCCGCATCTAGAAATACTTTTAAAAAATATTTCAGTTTTCATTGACATGCGCTTTCTATATATTGTATATTCTTTGGTGTTACTCTATGGCAGTGATCCTCACACTCATACATTCACATTTTGTTAATGTGTGTTCTGTATAACTCTCCCGCTCTGAAATTATACACCAAAAAAATATCTTCCTTTTTATAGTAAAATTATTTATAATAAAATGGAAATGAAAATAAAAGATCTTGTTTTTTGTATAAAAAATAAAAATTTATAATTCTTTCAAATTAACCATAAAATATTGATTAATAAATGATATTATTTTTAGTAAAAATTAAAAATATTCATATTTTGATTCTTATGTACCTCACTACCACATAACATTAAACATTTTTTATGAGTGTATATCAAGCAACAAGCGATAACACAACCTACTTCGTTGAATGCTAGTGCTAGACTGAATTGATATGTGTGTTTTTTATTCATATCAAGAGAATAACACAAGAGACAAAACGCACGCGTGCGTTGGTTTTGGGGAACACTGCTCTATGGGCTCATTGACCATTAAGAACTGTCCGGCCGTTTCTTTTAATATGACATCGGCGGGCTCATTGACCGTTAAGAACTGTCCGGCCGATGCATTAATGGAAAAATATATATATTAGGGAATGGAGCTACAATTGTGGGCCGAGCCAATTTCAGGTCCACCCCATTCCGTGGCTTGTCAACCTGCAAAAGGAAAGGAGAATTAATATTAAAATTTAGTGGAAAGAGGAAAGATACAGCTCACTAATAACCTCAGGAATGCCGTCAAGATTGAAGGGAAAATAGATTAGTAAAGTAAATTTATTTCAATACTTACCCCGCGTGAATTTTCTTCATGTGTTTTGGTCATCAACATATGTTTTTAAATGTGTACTGAATTACTTATTGTTTACATGGTCATAACTTTGAGTCTACATTAGACAAATTTTTATCAAGACAAACGTCAAAATGAACTCGAATTTATGGAAGGTGACAACAATTGTGCAAAAACAACAATATGGCGAATTCATTAATGTTTTTTATGTATGCAGTTTGACAGCTGTAACAACCAAAAATAATAATCAGCTGTTTAACTGAGGCTACCTTGTATAGATTCGCACCGATTTTGACGTTTGTCTTGATAAAAATTTTTCTAATGTAGACTCAAAGTAAATATAAATTTGTGTGGTGTTGCCAGATGATGTGGTTAATAGTATACCGTGAGAAATATAGTAGTAACGAATTATGAATGAATTTATTAGTTTTTTTATTTTTGTTTTTCGTGAACTGGGTTATGATTTATGAAAATGAGAGAATTAATGGAAAAGGACAAATTATTGAACCATATGAAGGTAACAACTATCTGTCTCATGGTTTAACCGCTTTAAGCCATATTTTTTTTTGTCTTTTTTGGAAAGAAATAGTCTGGAAAGGGAAAATGTAGGGATAGAACAAAGTTTAGTTACTGGATATATAGTCAGATTGTGATTAAAAGCCAAACAAGAAGGTTGGAAACCATTTTTGATAAACATTCATATATATATCCGAAAAGTTCAACAAATTAGTTAAAAAGAAAAGAAAATTCAATAAGGAAAAGAAAGCAAGGAAACATAGTTTCTATTATTTTTTTTATATAGAAACGGTGTGTTATAGAAATAAATTACTTCAAGGAGAGGAAAAACAGGAACAAAGGAAAAAAATATTTGATATATTCTTGTTTAATCAAGTTATAGATTTATCCTTGACAAAGGGAAGAAAAAACAACCGAATGGTGAGGAATTCACTAAATATCTCCAGACTCATAGAGGGAAGAATTTTTTTTGTGGGAGATCAAAAATAATTTTTATGATCGCAAAAAGAAGCATCAAATTCCTAACCTCCAAGCTGTAAAAGTAAGATAAGTGAGGTATTCCTGCGTTCCTGAAAGCAAGTAAGACCAAATATTTAAAGATTTTGAATGGATATATTTACATAAAAAAAGTAGCAAACTAAAAGAAAAAAACAATCAGGAAAATAATTTAAATAAATAAAAAAAGAAAAAAAAAAGAACCAGTGTAATTAGGTTATGGATATTAATTTTTTTAATTTGATTAAATAATAGGTATTAAGAAATTTAAGATTTTAATGTTTATGATTCATTAATGTTATTATTTTTGTGAGGAAAAGAAAAAAAATATATAGAAGGTTATTAAAACTCGGTATGAATAAGTGTGTATACACATATATATATATATATATATATATATATATATATATATATATATATATATATATATATATATATATATATATATATATATATATATATATATATATATATATATATATATATATATATATATATATATATATATATATATATATATATATATATATATATATATATATATATATATATATATATATATATCTATTTAGTTGGTAACTTTTTCCAAGCGATACAAACTAATAGCCAAATATCTACGAGATACTACTATGATATGTCCCATAGTATAATAATAAAGTATACTCGTAAGACCAGCTGTTTTACAATTTTTTCATTGGCAAACCTCGCGGTACTGTCAAATTGTTTTTGTATTCACATGTAAAATATTTTTTGAGTTTTTTTCTCTTGCTCTCTTTCGTTCTCTCATTTTTCCGTTCAAAGCATTCTGACATTGTGGGCAGTAGTTTTACACTAACAAAATACAAGCAATTTTTGTTTTTGTAGATGTGCGAGTACTTTATTATTATACTATGATATGTCCTATGTGTTTTTTTACACCTGACCCTCGCTTTACGAAAAAAAGACAAAATAAATATATGTATGTGTAGATTAGAAGCACCGAATGTTGCCAAATAAAATTTAGATAAATCATCTCAGGGAGCTCCTTTAGATAAAGAAAAAATAAAATAATAATTAGAAAAATATTTATATATATATAAAAAAAAAAGAATAAATAAAAATAAAAGAAAATTTTTGAGAGATAAAAAAAAAAATGTACATATACATATGAGGAAACAAAAAAATAAAAAAAAAAAAATGAAGGAACGAGGGAAAAATAAATGTACATATGTTTTAGTGTTAGTTTTTATTTTTGTAAATATATTTTTTTTTTGTGATTATTATTAAAATTATTATTATTATCATTATTATTATATTTTATATTTATTATTAAATTTTATGCATCAATTCTATTTTTAGTTTTTTTGTTAAGTCTTGTTTATAAATAAAAAAATAATGTAATTTTTGAATTTTAAATTTCTTGATATGTTTTAGTTGGTGAAGGTATAGGCAATAAAGGAGAGGTAAGAGTGGAGAGATAGGTCGAGTGGGTTTTGGGTCATAGAAGAGAGATATTGCGGATGCATCTATGACATGGTTGGGAGGGCAAAAAAGACGATCAGCTGTCTCGAAAATTCTTCGTGTGGTATAGTTGTTGTAGTTTCTGTTTAGTTTTTGTATTTAGTTCAAATTTTAGTGTGCGGGTACGAGGCTGGTGAGGAAGGGTTGGAACCTTCCTGAAGATCAACATGCCCAGAGCTAGTGGGAACCTCGCCAGCCAAACGGTCAGTAACAAAGTTTTAATAAAATTTGTATTTAATCATCCAAATAACTGTATTTTATAATCGTTCAGGGACTTTAACGATTATTTTTCTATTACGAGTCGCTTTATTATATTACCACAACATAGACGTGACTTTTACTTATAGTAGGTACTTCTAAAACTCATATACTTGAGCTTTATCCTGGCAGTATTAGCTAATATAGTTATAATTACTTCTTTCTCTATCACTTCAGATGATTAAACTCATTATCTTTTGACGAGAATATTGATATCGTTACGATTTTACTTCTCAGTATTAGGGTTTTTGCCGCCTCAATTTCTACTAAATTTCATTTTGAATTGTTGTTTTCTATAACTAAATGATTCTTTTAGCCTCATATTCTAAAATGTTGCACTATAAAGACAAAAACAGAATTTACTTTATCTGGAAATCTTTCTGGATTGTGGTCGAAGACTTTCTGATAATATGGACGGATTTATCCTTATTTTCCAAACGTAATAATAATTTGAATAGAGTTTAATGAATAGAATATTAAAATATAGTAATTTTTAAGCATATGTCTTCCATTTTGTATCAAAAATCGCAAAAAATTCATGTCCCAAACTCGAAACATACATATTTCAAAGACTTCTTTTGTATATTAAATTAAAGAATATAATATCTGGACACCAAATAAGTTACCCATTATGCACCTAGAAGACAATAATTATAAAATAAGTAAATAGCAAGAGTAAAAAACCGCACTTTATTTTGTCCGACAGTGTAAATCCCTAACCATACACAGATACTGAAGACAACATCTAAAAAATTTAAGCTATTTTCAAGAATCGTAAGTAATTAAATTATTTAGTTTATCGCTAGAATTGGGACATAACATCTTTTATTTCATTTCTTTCAACAGTTCGTCTTTGAAAGAAATTAGCTGATTCCTAGAGATTAAAATGAAACACTAGGTGTGTTTGCGTACTTTCCCGCAAGATTTATCCAGCCAGGGCTGTCAGATGAGGCGATTTTTCCCCAAAACGTGGCGATTTTTAATTGCTCTTGGCGACTGAATTTTCCGTTTTGCGACATGGCAAATTTTTTGGCGATTTTTAACAAGGTGGCGATTTATTTGTCTAATTTTTTAATTTTTTATTAAATATGTATTCGCGTAATAAAACTATTACGTTTTCTTACTAGCCCACACCTATTTTTAGTATTTTTCTATCCAAAACGGCGTTTCTCAAATGGGGGTCCGCGGTTATCAACAAGGGGTCCGTATAAAGATTGTTAGGTGGTCGCTAAGACCTTTTGCTTGAACATAAAATTAAAAGTATTTCTTTAAACATATAACACACATATGTATATTAATTTCTCCATACTTATAAAATAAACTTGCAAAAAATATAGAGTAAAAATTCTAAAACTATTGTTTGTGCATGATTTTTATTATCATTATGGTAATTTTTGCAAATTGTAAAAAACTTTTAATGATATTTCGTCCATTTTTAAATACAAAGGTTTTATCTTAAATTTATAATTAATTGAAATCAAGTGTTTTTCTTATTTTCTTAAATATAGCCAGATTTAACAAAAGCATTTGGTATCAAATAGAGAATATGCCATTTATGTTTATCTTTAAGTATTAATTTATTTTTAGAATATTCATTAATTTATTTTGGAATATTCATTTTTATTCAAACTTGAAATTCAACATACGTATTTCCAGAAATACCTTTAAATTATCAAATTTAAAGGCATGAAGCAAGAGTTTATAAAAACCCCTGATCCCCGGATCACACACAGCAATTTTTCCTGCTGCAATTCTGAGTTCGTAGGAGAGAGAAGAGAATACTAAGCATTTACATTCACTTTACCGCTCTCGTATATTAATTGCAGCCAGGGCTGTCAGATGTGGCGATTTTTCGCCAAACGTGGCGATTTTTAATTGTTCTTGGCGACTGAATTTTCCGTTTTGCGACATGGCGAGTTTTTTTTTGGCGATTTTTAAGATGGTGGCGATTTATTTGGCTAATTTTTAAAATTTCATTAAATATGTGTTCGCATAGTAAAACTATTACGTTTTCTTACTAGCCAACATCAACATTTTTTAGTATTTTAAACAGTTCTAGGAAGTCATTCGAGAACCAGTAATTTGTTCTCAAAAGTGATGTACATGATGCAACGAGTAACAAGGTGTCATTGTAAGCTCAGCTGATAATTTTTTGCTTCTTTTTGTGGTGTAAGACTGAAATGTCAAATTTGCATGTATTGGTATGTTTACAAACAAAGGTAAATATTTTTAGTTGTGAAATTTGTACTTTTAGTAAAGAAAAAGTTGCTTTATGGAAATATTTAATTTATTTAAATTTATAAAAGCATTAAAAATAAATTTCTTACAATTTCTTTTTATTATTTTTCGATTTCAACAATTATTGTTTACGATTTGCACGTGCTTTTCTTTTTTTTCTTGTTCTCTTTTGTTTGACGTTTCGGTCTCATTTATGGCGAAAAAAATGGCTGCTATTATTGCATTGTTGTATTTGTTGCCTTTATGCATATACCTTGTTAAATTGTTGTACCATGGTGATGTAGAAATCATACAGAATTATTTCTTAAGCACTAGTTCTCTAAAACATTCTACTCCATTAGTGTCAGAATTGGTTATGATACCTGAGGATGTTATTAAAGAATCTGAAGTAATTCTGATTACACCAGTTCTACAACTAATGATTTTAGAACATGTTCTAAAATTTTTCCTGGGTTAACTAGTAGCAATTTTAAAATCCATTTTTAAATACAAAGGTTTTATCTTAAATTTATAATTAATTGAAATCAAATGTTTTTGCTATTTTCTTAAATATAGTCTGATTTATCAAAAGCTTTTGGTATCAAATTGAAAATATGCCATTAATTTTTAATTTATTTTCGGATTAAGAATTATTTAGGAATAACATTGATATGAAATTGAGACAGTATCACTTTTTTTCAAATGAATATTCATTTTCATTCAAACTTGAAATTCAACATACGTATTTCCAGAAATACCTTTAAATTATCAAATTTAAAGACACGAAGTAAGAGTTTGTAAAAACCCCTGATTTAAGTCGGGGATCATACACAGCAATTTTTCCTGCTGCAATTCTGAATTCGTAGGAGAGAGAAGAGAAAAGTTAGTGTTTCTGAGTCTACGAACTCAGAATTGCAGCAAGAAAAGTTGGTGTTTATGAACCTCGAATAACAAAATAAAGATCCTTAACAATTTGTTTTCCATCATCTTTCAAATATGAATATTGAGATTTTATGGGCCATAATGAAAAGAAAAAGTTTATAAATAAATTAATTCTTCAAAACAATTTAAAAGTTTAATAGGACAAATGTTCATTATATGATTTTAGAATTATTCTGTTAAAAAATATAATAAATTCCAATAAATTTTTAAAATTGTTGATCTAAAATTGAGCTTTGTATGTCAGAAAAGTTTATTGAAATTATCATTGACTTTGTTGATGCAGAATTTACATTTTAAAATTATGTAAAATTTGAAGCACTAAATAAATTAGTAGTTTTTAGTTTTTCTTTAAGAAAAATATATAAAATTTTATTTTGGCGATTTCTGATTAACAATTTGGCGACAGAGGCTCAAAAAAATCTGACAACCCTGATTGCAGCAAGAAAAATTGCTGTTTGTGAACCACAATTAACAAAATAAAGATCTTCAATTAATATAATTATTGTATTTTTATTCAGGCTCAAGTTCATTATTGTAATAATTTTTCTAGAATACAGAAAAAGATTTATTAGACACTAGCAGGATGGAATGCATTTTCTGATTCGCTACGATCTTCGTCAACATCCATTTGCCTTTTAGTGCTAATCGTAAAGATCTTTCATTTAACTCACACTTTTGAAGAATTAGAATACGTAACTTCATCACTTTACATATTCTGAATTCTTAAGTATTAAGATGAAATAACTTTACAAAAGCTTTTTCTTATATTTATTGTATTCTACATTATTACAATGTTGTTTTATTGCTCTAGCTAACCGTCGGTAAGCATATTATGCAGATTTATATGTTGTTTGTTTTGTCTGTTACATTGTTGGTTCTATACTAGAATTCCAACATACAATCAGTAAACAAGTTACAGCGTGCCCTCTGTAGTATTAATTTTTGTAAATGATGAATATTTTTCGAACTTTTTTATGAATTAATAATTATTGTATTTTTATTCAGGCTCAAGTTCATTATTGTAATAATTTTTCTAGATTTTTTACAAAAATTAATACTACAGAGAGCACGCTGTACCTTGTTTAATTATATAATTTTAGAATTATTTTGTTAAAAAATATAATAATTTTTTAAATTGTTGACCTAAAATTGAGCTATGTATGTCAGAAAAGTGTATTGAAATTAATATTTTTTATATTCAATTATTATTAGTTACTGAAATTATCATTGACTTTATTGATGCTGATTTTACACAGATGGACAAAAGTCACTGTCATTTGCCTTTATGTAAGTTTGAAGGGCCTCTGCGCCCATAAAACAAATGATATATAAAAATAGTTTAATTCTGCATAAAATATGGTTTATTTAAAATGTTTTTTAGTTAAAATAATTTTTCTTTCATTAACCTTATTAACAAAAATAAGTATTTATTATTTGAAGTTCATATTTGTTGTGGACAAAAGTCACCGTCACTGCATCTAAATATTAAAGCCCAAATTACAATTGCACGTAGTCAGCAGTAGTGTGTGCTGACATAATCAGCTGATAATTTAGAAAGCACTGTTTGTTATGGTGTTGATTACATTTGGTCAGCAACAGTTTGCAGTGCTGTTTCATTTAGCCCTGTTTCTAAATTCACTGCGCTGCTTTCAGATTAAGAGCGAGACAAAGAGAGTGAGCAAATAAATGAGAGGCAAAAATACACAAATAGAATAAAGTAAGATGGTGGTTGTAAATTGTGGCTGCCTACGCTGAATTGTAATTATAACGGCAGCAACATGTTGTACTGACAGTGAACAGCTGATAGTTTTTGCTGATACTGTTGCTGACTACGCGCTATTGTAATTTGGGCTTAAAGAAACTTTAAGAAATTTCGCTCTTACCAATACTTCTGTCTAAATACGTGTGGTATGGTAACTTTAAGACTGATCTGTCAAAATTTAATAACGGTACTTAATTTAAAAAATTTGCTAACGCCATTTCTATTAAAAATGAGTGAAAAAAAAAGAAACTACAATTGAAGAAAGAAAAATTATTTTAAGTGCGTACAAACAAAATGTAAGTATCAGACAAGAAGTGGACGACCGCCAGCACTTTTTGTTCGGGAAAAGAGGGATATAGTAAAAATAATTAAAAAAGAGCCTAAAACTTCATCGTCCGAAATAGCTGCAATGTTAAAGGAAAACACTGGTACAGGTGTTCACCCCCGTACTGTAAAATTCTGCCGGTTATAATGCCAGACTTTGCAGGAAAAACGCCTTTCTTTCGCAAAAAAGCACATAAATAAAGGAATAGACTTTTGGGATAAGGTAATATTCTCTGATGAAAGCAAATTTTCCATATATAAATCAGACGGACATGTTTTGACATGGAGAAAGAAGGGGGAGGCTTTGCAGGAAAAACACATTCAGTCGACTGTTAAACATGATGGTGCTGGTGTCATGGTATGGGGTTGGGGAACTAGTATTTATTGATGAAGTAATGGATAAAATATTTATTTGAATATCCTTAAGGATAACTTGCATAAAAGTGCCCAAAAACTTGGCTTTGAATCCGACTATTTCTTCCAGCAGGACAATGACCCTAAGCACACGGCGGAAATTGGTCGATTATGGATCTTATATAACACCCGTCACACTCTTAAAACTCCTCCTCAGTCACCCGACATCAAGCCATCGAAATAATGGCATATTAAAATAATAAAAGTTTTTAATTAACTTTACCTGGCGGTGAATTTTGTCCAGTAGTTATATGAACTGTTTTGTATATTTTTAATTTGTTTTTTAATAAGTATAAGAAAAAGGAGTTATTTTAACTGAAATAATATTTTAATAAAATATACTTTTTGTTTTTAACCATTTTTATATTTCAATTGTTTTCTGAGCATGGGGAGCCTTTAAACATTGTACCTGATAGATGACGGTGACTTTTGTCCATGTGTGTATATTTTAAAATTATATAAAATTTGAAGCACTAAATATTTCAGTTGTTTTTAGTTTTTCTGAAAAAAAATATATAAAATTTTATTTTGGCGATTTTTGACAACCCTGTATCCAGCAACTTTTTTTGAGAGAGTAAAAATTATTTTACTCTCAACTTGAAAAATATTAAAAAAAGTACGCGAGGATCATTTTGCAAACATTTGCATGTTTTTGTTTATAAATAACAAAAAGTAGCTGTGTTCGCGTACCTGATATTTTGTGATAATTATCACAAAATGTGCTGGAAGAAAAGTAAAAAAAAATATATGTGGTAAAATATTACACAAATACTTACAATTCGTTTTTGTTTAGATTTATGTTAAAAAAATATGATAACTTACCAACCATCTTCATTCATAAAAAGTTTTATTTTCTGCTGAAAATCATTTTAAGAGATGCGGTTTTAGTTAAGGATTTTCAGCTTTTTTTATTGTTTTGGTTAAAAATTATATTTTAATGAATCAACTTTTATTAACGGTTCTAGAACTAGTTGTTTAATCAATGATTTTTGTTCGAAATTGTCACATTCAGAATTAGTTCTACAGAAGCGTTAGGGAACGGTTTCAGACATAGTTTTTTTATTTTAATGGCCTATTTCCTAAAGGCCACTATTAAAATCAATTTAATTTTGTTAATACTCTTTTTTAATTTTTAAAGTTTTTTATACAGTTCTAGGAAGTCATTCAAGAACCAGTATTAGTTATTAAGCACTAGTTCTCTAAAACATTCCTTAAAACAAATTTAAAATCACAAGAAGGTTCTATTCCATTAGTGTCAAAATTGGTAACACTAGTTCTGAGGATGTTATTAAAGAATCTAAAGTGGTTCAGTTCTAGAACTAATGATTTTAGAACATGTTCTAAAATTTTTCCTAGGTGTTTTTAATAAAAATAATAATTGTATTGACAGATTTATTATTTAATAAAGCAATTGACTTTTCGTATTTTTTTTTTTTTTTTTTTTTGTGAATAGAATTCAGAGTTAATAATATTAAAAATTTTATTAAGGTACGGTCACATTAGGGAAACATTTGACTGAAACTCACAAATATTTCTTTGCCGTAATGTGACCATAAAATATTTTTGTGTGGCAAACAACAAATCAGCTGATTTTGAGCAAACAAAATTATTTGATAGCAAACAAAAATACTCATAATGTGAACACAATGTGACCACATAATGGAAAAAATTGTCCCATTTTTTTAGCAAATAATTATTTGAACTTACAAAATTTTTGTAAGAGAAAACAACATCAAATAATAGTTGTATCGAGCCATATTTACTATTGAATTTAAGGGTGCCAAAAATCATTTTATGCATTTTATGATATATCTAATGTTTTTTAGTATCAGCTATATTTCAAGACGATATAGCAATATTATACCAACCATATTCTAAAGATATTTACTCTTCCTTTGAATGTATTGTCAAGAAATCTATTCCGATCCAAGTGTAAAAATTTCAGTGAGACAAAATGGGTAAAATTACAATGAAAAAATGAAAAGACTTCGGGAACATACTTAAGCATGTCAAAGGACTGTCCCTACAAGTTGGTGCATAAAAATGAGCGAGATATATGTATGCAAAAAATTGATTTTGGGCACCTTTAACCACAGGGCGAAAAAGTAAAATTGTAATGATAACTTACCAACCATCTTCTAAGGATATTTACTTATCGTCTATTGCATTTTTGTTGAAAAAACTTTTTGTGGTTCAAGTTAGAGTGTCCGAAAATGTAAAATTTTCAGAAGAGTAAAATTACAATATTAAAATGAAAAGACATCAGGCACATACTTGAGCAAATCAAAGGACTATCCCTACAAGATGGTACATACAAATTTAGTTTAGCAAAATTGTTGCAAATTTTATATTGTATAGATGATGTAGTAGAAACACGTATGATACATAATAAGCGAGATATATTAAAAGAATTGATTTTTGACACCTTTAACGGCGAATTACCCGTGTAGCAAAAACGTGATTATTTTGTCAGTGCCGGTTATTTTGCGACAGTACGAGCTTCGTCCAGTTTGGAGGTGGATGAGGTGGACTTGGGACAAACGGTTCAAGCCGGGATCGTTTTAGTAGATGGAGAGTGGTGGTGAGGTCGCTGTTAAGGTTGCTTTTGATTCAGGTGAGAAGAAGGGTGCTGCTGCTTCCTCTAGCAAAGCTGCCGAAAAAACGCGTATAACGAAGCTCCCTAGGAAGAAGGTCACCACGTCGGTTGATGGTGACGGATGGGTCGGCCATATAAAGAAGATCACGGAGGTTTAGGGAGGTGGTGTTTAAGAAGTCGCTGGTTGACCTTCCAAAGAAGGTGATGAAGAACGGAAAAAACAGAAATGAGGCCTTCTTGATGAGGCTCAGTGCTTAAAATGAGCGGCAGCAGGGGGATCTTAACGTTCTAGATGCTGGTGGTATTGGGGGCAACACACATGCACGTGAACAGCCTATGCCGATGGCTATGCCATTATCTTACCTTTTCTTCTTCCTTTTCTAAAGAGCTCTACATTACAAATCAAAAAATTTTCATTTTCTTTATTATATTTTCAATAAAAATAATTTTATTGTTTTCCTATTTGCCTATTTGACTATATTTATTGTCTATTTGAACAAACAAAAATGGGAAAATAAATGAGAGTAATGTGACCATAAAATAAATTTCATATTGCTTTGAAAAAATTTTGTTTACGTTCGGGCAAACTAATTTGAAACAAACATTTCCAAAATTTATTTTAAAATGGGTGACGCCCATTTTTTGTTTCCGAGTTTACATTGATCCTTGAACTATTTGTACAAAATTTCGTTGACGTTTCACCTTATATGGGAGGTGGTCGGTAAAGTGGGCACCCACAGAAAAGTATGAAATGAAGCTACAACGGATACCCTATGTTTCTAGTATTTAGCCCATAAATTTGTTTATTAACCGATTTGGCTCATTTTCAATCCCAAACAAACCTTATAATCATAAATATTTGCGCCAAATTTCGTCCCTCTAGGTTGCCCGTTCGAGCCCTATGTTACACTCGGAATGACAAAATCAATAACCCCCCATCCTTTTGATGATGGATATAAAAATTAAATAATCAATAAATTATTTAAACTAAAAGAAATTTATATTAAAGAAACAAATCTATTAAAATTAATTGAAACAAAAATTAATAAAAATTTTATTCAAATTACTTAAAATGAAATTAAAAAGAGATTTGGCTGCGCCTTTCTTTTATACCCATTTCACCGACAAATGAAATTGAAAAAAGATTCGGCTGTGCCGAATCTTTGATACCCTTCTCCATTTTACCGACAAATAATTAAATTTTCGCCTTATTACATGTAAATGTAGATTTATAAATTATTTCACATTTATAAATCTAAATTTTTTTCAAACTACGAAAATTTTAATATGAAAAAAAAAAAAACAATCATAACAAGCTTTGCTTTTAAAAAATAAACAACAACAACAATTCCATATTTATTTATTTTTGTATGTGTGTATATACAAACTGACTGCATATACAAAGAACTACAACACTGTTATTCATTATATTACTGCTGTTGCTCTATATATAAAACAAAAAATCTATAGCTTAAACAAGGGCTTCAAAAAATCAAAAATGCTTTTTGCCCAATATCTCAGTTATCATGAACCGATTTATTTCATTATTTTAGCAAAAAAAAAAATCAGAAAAAAATGTCCGAGTCTTCTTTGCAAA
Organism: Protophormia terraenovae; assembly: GCA_951394005.1. Taxonomy (NCBI): domain Eukaryota; kingdom Metazoa; phylum Arthropoda; class Insecta; order Diptera; family Calliphoridae; genus Protophormia; species Protophormia terraenovae. The sequence goes on from OX596074.1 coordinate 89,177,412, forward strand.
AACGAAGTCCCTAGTATATACAGAGGCTTCAGAAACTGGAAAACCGGTTCTAAAAACAGGGTTTTTAAGCATATCTCCGCAATGTAAGAACCGATATTGCTGAATTTCAATAGCAAAATTCTCAAAAGGATTTCCGATCGTTTGATATATATATTATATATGCCAGCTATCGGTGGGCTTCACAAACGCCATTTCAACCGACACACGGACGGACATAGTCCTATCGTCATCATTTCTTACAAGGATCCCGAAAATAAAAACTTTTTTGCTCTCCGACGAAAATTGTGGAAATTACAAACGGAATGACAAACTTATATATACCCTTTACACCTGTGATGAAGGGTATAATTAACAAATATTTTTGCATAGAGTGTCCTTTTTTGTTTATTAACCGATTTTGCCCATTCAATCCAAACCTTACATAAGATAAATATTTGAGCCAAATTTCGTCCCCCTAGGTTGTCCCGTTCGAGCCCTATTATGTTTTCAACAGACGGACGGACATAGCTAGATCGACTCAGAATCTAACCAGGACCCAGAAAATATATACTTTGTTGGGTCTTAAATGATTTTTTCGACATGTTACACACGGAATGACAAAATCAATATACCTCCCGTTAGATGCTAAAAAGTTTCATTAATGCCTCCGAAAAAGCAGCCAATAATATTGCCACAATATGCCGTTCTAATGGACTTTTCATTTTTTTTATTTATTATTTTTTTTTTTTTTTTTTTAAAAACGTACTAAATACATACTAATATTTGTATCGAAATTTAGAAATATATATTTTTTAAGTATCATAAAGTCTAATTTCTTATGTTTTAAAAATATAGTTTAAGGTTAAATTGAAACTATCTAATTAGTTTTTATTTTCATATTCTCTATGTAACTTGACTGTTTGGGTTTTTGTCTGTGATAATAACAATTTATTTCGTTGACTCAAAATTTGTTATTATGAAAGTCGATATTAATCGGTTCAAATGTCATTTTTTATTTTTTTTACATTTTCGGTGTTGGAAAAGCAAAAAAAAAAAAAATGCATTGAAATTTTTCTGTAAATCATAAAAAATGTTCTATGAAAGGATAATTAAATTTCCAACAAAACGAAAATTTCCTACGAAATGAAAATTTAAATAAAAAAAATAAAATTTATTAAAAATTTCCTATAAAAAGAAAATTTATCAACAATTTATTAAAAATTCCTAAAAAAGGAGAAATTTATAGAAATTTTCATAAAAAAAGATAATTTATCAAAAAATGTTCATAAATGAAAATTTTCTATGAAAAGAATATGTTTTATAAATTTAAAATTTATCAAAATATTGTATTAACAATAATAACAATTTAATATTTTCTACAAATAGTAACAATTTAAAATTTTCAGTAAATAAAAAATAACTTATAGCCTGTTTCTCTATGTCGAATGAAAGTTTTCTTTCGCCTTCTAAGCGAACGAAAACTGATTTGGGTTTCTCTAACTCACTTCTATGCGAACAATGAGTCGAACGACAAGTCGAAAGAAAACGTAAGTGTTTTCATATAAAATTGGGTTTCTGTATTTCGAACGATAAGAACAAAAATGTCAAAATCAGTCACTTGCTATTTTGCTTTCGACTGGTTGAATTTTTTAAAGAAAAATAGGAAAAATTCTCAGAAGGACATTGCAAATGTTCCTTAACCATGTTTATTATTCATTTTGATGTATTTGGTATCCATTAATTACGATTTTGTGTCTAAAAAACAATTTCTAAAAAAAATCAAAGAAAATTTTTGTTTTTTAATTTTTTTAAATTATTTTATTTATTTTTTTTTTTTTTGTTTATTTACTTAGTTGTATCTATGTTTAAACAATTTAGTAGTATTTTTAATATATTTACGAAAAAATGTTACTCTTAAAGAGAAATAAAACAACAACAATACAAAAAGACGTAACTCCATGCGAACGAAAGCGTAGGAAATACAGAAACCCAAATTGATTCGAATTCGTTCGACTTGCTTTCGTTCGCTTAGATTTTCGTTCGACATAGAGAAACAGGCTATTAATTTAAAATTAAAAATAAAAAAAAATTCTGAAGAATTTTTATAAATAAAATTTAAAACGAAAATTTTTTGGTATACATATAATTTACCAGAATTATCTACAAAAACTAAAATTAATCTTAATTTTTTCCTTAAAACTCAAAATTTATCAAAAATTTTCTATAAACTGAAAACGTATTAATAAAAAATTCCCATATTTTACGATAATCCCCAAATCCTTCCCCACGAAAATCTGTTCCCAAATGAAAGTTAAAATCCCCAATTTGGGGACAAATCCCTTCATATGGCAGCACTGATTAAAATTGTTCTTAAAGCCCAAATTACAATAGCGCGTAGTCAGCAACAGTATCAGCAAAAATTATCAGCTGATCACTGTCAGCACAACATGTTGCTGCCGTTATAATTACAATTCAGCGTAGGCAGCCACAATTTACAACCACCATCTAGCTTTGTTCTACTTGTGTATTTTAACCTCTCATTTATTTGCTCACTCTCTTTGTCTCGCTCTCAATCTAAATGCAGCGCAGTGAATTAGAAACAGGGCTAAATGAAACAGCACTGCAAACTGCTGCTGACTAAATGTAATCAACACCATATCAAACAGTGCATTCTAAATAATCAGCTGATTATGGCAGCACACACTGCTGCTGACTACGCGCTATTGTAATTTGGACTTAAAACTGGTTATACTCGTGGTCTTCACCTAACATAAAATATTTAACATTAACACTATCATCATGTTAATGGTGACCGTTAACTTGATGTTAATGTTAATTTTTTCGATGTTTAAACACGGTTGTTAAACTGGGTCTCCACATGATTTTTTTATATCATAATATGTAACAGAGAGTGTCAAATCCGCTCTCTGAGAGAATTATCTCACGTGTAGACTAAAATAATAGTATTATAAGAAATATTATGAGACTGTTGTGAAAGATTTTTCTACACAACTATCTTATAAGATTTACTCTCAAAAAAATACACATATACAAAAGTTTGTGTGTGTGAATGTATATTTTTAAAAAGTACTTAAAAACTATGTTTTTTTGTAAAATTGTTTTATTTTAATGGTTATTCTACATTCACAAACATATTTTCATTAAAATTGTGCTAAAAAATTTCGAATTTCTTAAATAAAAGGTACATGTTTCCTCTGTGACTGAATGAAAATAATGAAATATTATGAGATTTATTAGAATACATTTACCCCTTGTTTAAGATTTAACATAATATAAACAAAATATTTTCTCTCTTCTGCCGGCGTTATCTTATATATTATATCAACGTGGAGACAGTATTTTTTATGGCTGGCTGTTTGTCCATGTAAACCTTGTGAACAAAGTGCAGGTCGCATTTTTAAAGATATCCTAGCCCAGGCGCGGATCCAGCTCAAGCTTTTGGGGGAGGAAAATAGAATGATTTTCTTAACGATTTCTTTAAATTGTATGTTTTAGTGAAGATTTTTCATTAAACGTTTTCATTTTGGGGAGGGAAATTTCCCTTTTTCCCTCCCCGTGGATCCGCGCCAGTCCTAGCCCCTATACAAATGTCCTCCTGGAATACGGGTTTAACTAGGAGTACAAAGGAGTTTTGTATAAGTGTCAATATTTGTGCTAAATTTCATTAAGATAGGTCTATTATTGACCATAGTTCCCATATAAATTCCCTCTTCCGAAAATCACTTTAACGTGCATAAATCACATACGAATGATAGTATCAAGTTAATATTCAACACAAATAAGTTTTATATAAGTAGAAACAACAATGCCGAAATTTATGAGAATCGTTCTATAATTTACCATAGCTCCCATATAAACCCACTTCCGGAAATCGCCCTAAAGGGCACAAAATTATATAGATGTTAGTATCAATGCATTGTTCTGTATTTGTATAATTTATTTTACATTGAGTAAAAGTGTTGGTCTGCAATTAGCTACAGGTCAAATTTTTAGCTCATAAAGAATGCTGTAGGGTATCATATGGTCGGTCTTGACCGACTATAGTTTCTCTCTCGTTTTTTGTCTGCCGTCAGTGTCGCTTCGATACTTTTACATGCAGCACCTCTTCCTCCGCATACAAAATGACGTTTGATGGCAGACATGGTTTTTCGAACAATTGTGCGAGCAACTGTGTGCGAACAAGAACAAAACATGAACAAGTTGGGACCACACTAACCAAATGCATGTGTGCACAAAATTTTGTTCGATGTGCGAACAAGAAAAAGGCTCGTGAAGACCGCATATAAGCTCCTGTATTAGCTAGTATGATCATACGTCGTTTCATACATCAGTGCAGTGCAGTCGTTTCATACATCATTCGTCAGTAACTGACGTGCTCCCAATGGCAGCATGTAGCCAACATCATTAGGAAAGTTATGAAAATTTAAAAAAAAAATAACATTAACATTTTAAATTTCAAGAATATAATAAATTTACTAAAAGTTTGACCAAAATATGCTGCTGTGTTGAATTCATGTTAAGACGAAATTTTCATGGTGGCGGCGGCTTTTAAAAATATTCGGCGACTCGACTCATCCACCTATAAAACTAGCTGGCGCAGATCTCTGTTTTATCGACACGTAAATATTGGCAACTCTTTAAAGTAGTAATTGCAGTCTGGCATATCTCTGCAGGGTAATCATGTGTTGTAACAAAAAACAAAACAAAAAATAGTGTAGGTTTAAACGAAGATTAAACTTATTTTCCGCAATTATTTCATTATTAAAATTAACTTAAACTTTCAGTTATATTATTTAAATTTGAAAAATAGCCGCTTAATATGCTGTCACAGAATGCAAGTTTGTTTGCAAACGTGCACGCAGAAAGAACAAAACGTAGCAGTAATTTTTCCACCAAGGAAGTCAAGTACTTGATACAATTGGTGGACAATAAAAAAGATATCATTGAGTCCAAGAAAACGGATCGTACAACGTCGGAGGAGAAGGTTAAAGCATGGGTGGAAATTGAGGAAGAATTTAATGCAGTCTTCGAAGACTATCGTTCATTTAAAGTTTTAAAAACAAAATATGAAAATCTAAAGAAAAATGTTAAGCGAAAATTGCCAACAAACGTATCAAATTTGAGCATTCTGAAGATAATGCAATCAAGTGAGAATGCAGTGATGAATGAGCCATTATCAGATTATGAATGTGGTTTGTATATATCACTATAAGTTAAAACTCATTTTAATAATATGGAATTTTTAGAGATATCTGAAGATGAAACTACTTTACACACTAGTAATGCTTCGGAAGTTGATATGAAACTCCATCCGCCTCTTAACGAACAAGAATTGGATGCTGCAGGTTAGTATTAAGTAGTTTAAACATTTTAAAAAGAAAAAATAATTCGATTACATATATTTTCCTTAGCTGAAGAGTATGTATTTGAAACTCTTTTATTTGGTGAGGCTCAAACATCTTCCCCCTTACAACAAAAGAGCATTTCAAAACCGCCTCCTCTTCCTCCCCCTCAAGAGCAACATCGAACTCAGACCCAGCCAAAAGTGGAAAAGAAAAAACCTACAGTAGATGTTTGGGAACAAGTTGCTTATAAAAAATTAAAAAAACTTGATTTAGAAATGAAAGTTATCGACGAAGAATGGAAATTAAGAAAAACTAAATTAGAGTTAGAAGTTGAAAACATAAGAACAGAAAATAGATTTCGAGAAGAAAAACTTAAAATAGAATTAGAATTACTTAAACAAAAATTACAAAATAACAATAATATTGCAAATGGTTCTTAAATATTTACATGTTTTTTTTTTTTTTTTTTTTGGTGAACATTAAAAATAGATTGGAATGTTTAGATGTATATCTTGACAGGCGCTTGTTATTTGATTACCATATTGATCAAATTAGTTTTAAAATTGTTGGTATTTTACGAAGACTTTATTCTCTTTCCGTTTATTTACCTTGCCGAACGAGGTATTTAGTTGCCCATTCACTTTTGATGACTCATGTGTTGTATGGCCAGGAAGTAGTATCTTGTACTACCTCTTGTAACATTACAAGGCTCAACCGTATTATGAATATGATTGCTGGTTATGTATACAATGTTTCTCTTCGAACACATATCTCAGAATATATGAAACAATTCTGTTTGTTCTTTTAAGAATTTTATTTCATATCGTAATATGATGATGTTTTTTAAAGTTATTAAAACAGGGTGACCTTTACAGCTTCGGTTAGAGTTTACTTTTTCACATTCTTCTAGCAATCCGCAAATAACTATTCCTAGAATTAGAGATTCTGTTTTTGAGCGATCATTTATTGTAAGGATTGCACGTTATTGGAATTTTTTGCCATTTAAGCTTCGTTTATTAATCGAATAATGCATTTCGTTTGAAACATGAGATATTTGGCTACTCTAAAGCTTATTTTTACGCTAATTGGTTCGCAATTGTCTGACTTTATTTTTGATGTTTATACTACTTATGGGACTATTTGTATGTTATTAGAAATTGATTTTTATAATTTTTATTTAATATATCCTTATTTAGGAGTAAATCTTTGTAATATTTATTTTATGTATTACTGTGAATTGAAATAAATAAATCATTTTATTTTATTTATATTACACTATTGAGATTACGATTGGATAAAATTATTCACCATAAGGACGGTTAGAATTGAAGCCAATCTTGGCATATATAAAGATTTGCGATTGAAGCAAATTTGGAACTAAATATAGACCTATCAATGAAGATAGTTGGCACAATTTTTGACTAATTAAATCAAACCATTAAAGCATATTTGGAAATATATGAAAAAGACATACGATTGAAACTAATTTATTATGATGATTTACAATTAAAATTTTATATACAAAAAAAAAAAAAAAAAAAAAAAAAAAAAAAAAAAAACACGATTAAAGTTAATAAAGGCTTAACCAAAGAAAATTGATAACGACCCACTGTGCAGTGTTAATAATAGCTAAACAATTTTAAGTAACAATATCGTTAATCTTCAAATAAATTCGAGCAACAAGGTAGAATTATTATTTATTAATAAGTTTCTTATGAAATTGATAGTTTTTTTTAACAAGTTATTTAATTAAAAGATTTTGTCAAAGAATTATAGAAACAGACATTTAATCAAACAGACATACTACATACATACATATGTATGTACATACGTAGTTTTATAATTTTGTACAAGTAGGTGCGAATGTTTTAACATTTCTTATCAATTGTTTAATTCGTAATATTTATTTTCTTGTTTATTTTTTAAATACATAAATACTCTACTACTTGGTGAGAATAAAATGATAAAATTACTATCAACATTCAGTTCAGAAACATTCGCTATGGTCAACGTACCACAAACGTTAACTACACTTTTCGTGTTAATTTTCGCATTTGCCAAATTATCATGGGGTTTAACCACCACTCTGGAACCATCTATGAAAATGGGACGTGTGGTGGGTGGTACTAAGGCTGCAGTCAATAGTGCCCCTTTTATAGTGTCCTTTCAGCAGAGCGGTATACATTATTGTGCTGGAAGCATTTTAAATAAGAATTGGATTGTAACCGCTGCCCATTGTTTAAGTTCAAAAACTCAAGTGAAGAATACCATCTTAGTGTCGGGTAGTATTTATGTGGCTGGTACTGCTGCAACAACACAACGACGTACAATTGATCATTATGTTACTAACGATTTATATTTGGGCGGAACATCACCCTATGATATTGGTTTGGTCTATACCAAGACTCCTTTTAGCTGGTCAAATGCTGTAGCAGCTATTGCACTTCCTGCTAGTGGTAGTACAGCCACCGGTAATGCTATACTTTATGGTTGGGGTAGTACTTCGAAAACGAATAATGCTGAATATCCTTCAACGTTACAAGTTGCTACTGTTCCCATTATACCTCTCAATACCTGTGAATCTGTTTTGGGTCCCAAAGGTAGTGATGTGCATAATACAAATCTTTGTACTGGACCTCTGACTGGTGGCGTTGGTATCTGTACTTCGGATTCAGGTGGACCTTTAATTCAAAATCTTAAGGGAAAACCTACTTTGGTTGGTATAGTTTCATGGGGTAAATTGCCATGTGGTCAAGCTAATTCACCATCGATATTTGTAAAAGTCTCATCATTCATAACGTGGATTGAAAAACACCAAGTGGTTCCAAAATAAAAAAAAAAAAAAAAATCATATTGGAAAAAGCTGAATTATAAATGATTTTAATACTGCATATCTAACATTTTTATTTGAAATCGAGTAAAATATACAGTGACTTACAGTAAATATAGACATAGATTAATTGATATTAACATATTTTTAAATTAAATTTATATTCCGTTTACACCAAACACAAAGTAATCGTTTTTATTTACTTATGTATATGTATATAAATATGTGATTTTATTTTAGTGTTCAAATTTAAATTTATTGATTCCTAAAAACTTGAAATTAAAATTTTTCCTTTTAAATAAAAAACAAGTCGTTAAACGCAACATGCAGCGTTTGAGATACAATAAAAGTTTACATGGCCAGAGATGAGGTGTTTCATGGTTGATTTGGAAGAGTACAGATTCCTAGATGTACGGGCGGTAGTGGGTGATTTGTTTACACAAAAAACGGCATCGTGATTGTTTTTCGATTGGTATAAATTAGTTTTATTTTAATTTGTTAAAAAATGTTTAAAAATTAAAAGTTGTTGAAAATCATATGTGGAAACGTATATAGATATTCCTCACCCATTTCGTTAATAGTAAACAAATTAAAAGAAAGATATTGTCGGTCAAGCCCGACCATATGATATCCTACACCATTGTATATGTGCATCAAAATTTGAGGAGAGGTCTTATATTACACCTGTGGCCAATTGTAGACCGATATTTTTACTAAGTGTAAAGTAAAAAATATACAAATACATAACACTAATACATATTTATATTATTTTAGGCGAATTTCGAAGTGTGCCTTATATGAGAGCTATTGTAAATTATGGATCGATCTTGGTACAATGATTTTTACTTATATATAACTTATTTATGAGGAATTTTAACGTTATACTAACATTTGTATGGGATTTACTCACGTTAAAGTAATTTTGGGAAGTGGGGTCTTTATGGACCCATCTTCATGATATTTGATACAAAGATATGTTTTTATACAAAACTTTTTGAGTGCTGAAACTCTATTTCGGAGGAACATTTGTATCGTTCTATGGAAAATATTGGACCGATCACCGCTAATTTCAATAGACTTTGTCCTTGTATCATAAAAGTCCCTACTGCCAAATTTCATTGAAATATCTTCAAAGTTGCGACTTGTACTTTGTGCACAAAGTTTACATAGACAGATATCGTTAGATCGATTTAAAAAGTGATTCTGAATGGTGGATAACTTTTTCTATGCGTTACAAATATCAGCACAAACGAATAATACCCCAACCACCTATGGTGGTATAGAGTATAAAAATAGTTTAGTTTTTAAATGGAAAATATATCTAAACTGCACCACGTATTTGTAAAATTTTGTTATTGTTCTGACAAATAGCAGCAAATGGCTGTTGGACTTAGTAGCGGTACTGTTACCTGTTCAGTGTACAATCCCTAGAGTAAAGAGAACCGGTTTAAAACTAGTCACGTGACAGGTTCTCAAGGTTCCCAGTTACGGAACTTTATATGAGAGGAACCTGTCACTTTAACATGGGGTTGTCATTGGAGGTGCCTAATTAGCCCCTTGGGACAGGTCACAGGATAGGTCACAGGACTGGTCCAAGAGGACAGGTTCAGAGTCGATTAATATAATTAAAATTCGGTAATTGTTTATTTTTTAAACATTTTTTATTATTATTTTTATTACATTATGGTTACTTTAATTTATTATTATTTATTAGTTTTCGTTAATGTCGATGGCGGCACCCCGAATCAAACCCATGTTCATCTAACGAATGTTGTTTTATAGTCTTCAACGCTAATCACTCAGCTGCTGATTTTTATTGCGCGCGTTGCTAATAGCGAATTTAACAAGCTTGTTATAAATTGACTTTCAACTGTTAAATAGTGAGTGTGTTTCTGTCAACTGGTTCTCAATTAAACTTTGGTGACGAGTTAGGTGTCAATTGGTACTGCAATTGCCACAAATTTCCCGCAAGGATGTTATAGAGTACAGAAAAAATCCTTCCGACTTATCAAGAAGAGAATTATTAATTATACCTGCATTTCTTATATAAACTCCTTAAACTAAGCAATAAAATATAACATAAAATCGAAGGGTTTGCTCAAATCGTTAACAAAATTACAAATATTTTAATTAATTTAATTTCTTTGAATAAATCTTTCCCCGGATGAACTTTAGATCTTTAGACCTGACCCCAAGTGAAATTCGAAGTAGAAAATTTCTGTAGAACATTGTAACCTATTAAACTCAAAATTTACTTTTATGTAATTTTTTAAAACAGAATAGAAATTACCTTTTCTAATGAGAGATAGATAAATAGAAGGTTCTAATGAAATATTGCCAAGGTTGGCTACCGTTACCGCTAAAAATCCCATTCAATTTAACTACCGTCATTACTAAAATATTGTAATTAGAAATACCGTTACCGCGAAAATTGCTTTACCGTTTCTGGACGTGATGATACTCAATTTGTCACATAGTGTTATTAATACATATTTAATTTAATACCAAACTTTTCTTGGAACAATCGCACCCATAAAACGATCAAATATTAAACGATAAGAAATTATTTATTTTCAATCTTGCAATTGATTACATTTTATTATTTTTATTATTAAGCAAAAGATTATGTAAAACATTTACCCCAAGGAGTTTCGCAAACATATTGCTTTTCTTTTGAATTATGATGATTGATAAGTTAATATATAAAGTTTTGATATACACACATATAAATATAGAACGTATATACATATAATAAAATGCCTTGATTTGAATGGGGACAAAAAAAGTTGCAAATTTACCCCCCTAAAATTAAAGATTGATATGTTTTAAACTAATTACCAAAATATTCCGGTTCAATTATTTCATTTACGTGAGCTGGACCATTTTTAAATACCTCCAAAAATATGGTTTTCGATCAACAGTGTACACAGTTTTTAAATAATTGTCAATACATATTGAGCAAAAAATATTTTAAAATTTGTTTTCATTCTCGCGAAATTAAAATTTTTTGAAAATTTTCAATCATTTTATTTTAAATATTATTTTATTCAATTTTGAATATTTTAGAAATTTTCCATCATAAATTATATTTTAGTGCATCATTGGAAAGGTCTCATTAAATTCTATTGATATGTGCAGTCATTTAACCCTTTAGTTGCACAAATAAAATTTTGGGATTTTGGTTAAGTTTTGGGATTTTCGGTTCATAATTGGTTAATTTTATCGGCAAATAAATGGTTAGTTAAGGATATAAATGTCCCCGAAAGCATAAATTGATAAACAAAAGTGGCTAAATTTAAAAAACTACTTTTTATTTGATTATTATCGCTTTTTTAACTTTAACTTTTTATGTTTTTCATAAATTTATCAATATTTAAGTCTAATAAGTACTTCCATATGACTTATTTGCAAAAATTGCTATTTTAACCATTTTGGAACTAAATGCATAAAATTTACCCTCTAGCTCTTAAAGGGTTAATTACGCGTTATCTTCAAAAGTAGCTGGATAGACCATTCTTATGGTACATTAAAACCTAATATATTTTGAAAAATTTCCGAAATTTATAAAATTACATGTTGGAACAATGAAAATATGATAAAAAATGTTAATATTCCGCCACTTAAAAGAGACATATTAATTATTTAAATGAACATTCAAGATCGTACCATAGTATAATAATAAAGTACTCGCATATCTACAAAAACAAAAATTGCTTGTATTTTGTTAGTGTAAAACTACTGCCCACAATGTCAAAATGCTTTGAACGAAAAAATGAGAGAACGAAAGAGAGCAAGAGAAAAAAACTCAAAAAAAATTTTACATGTGAATACAAAAACAATTTGACAGTACCGCGAGGTTTGCCAATGAAAAAATTGTAAAACAGCTGGGTTTACGAGTATACTTTATTATTATACTATGGTTCGTACTATGCCTCTATTATAACTAAGTTAATTTTCTTATAACTAAATTTTTGATAATGATATTGAAAGAAATACGTAATTTTAACATTGAGATGTAATATTTTGGAAATAATATAAGAACATACTAATCTTCGTTTCTAGAGGGATACATTTGCAACTTTTTTTCGTGAGGCACTTTGATATATAATATATAGAACGTAATGATAATAAAGCTTTTTTTTGTTATGCAAAAGAAATGTAAGTATGTACAGTGTTTCACGGTTTAACGAATACTCAGTTTAACGAATTCGCGATTTAACGTACGTCCAAATTGTTAACATTGAGTACCTTATATTACGAACAATCTTTCTATCGTCCATTCCATGAAAGAATGCCCGAAAAAGGGTATTTTTTTTACTTGATGGCTTTCAATTTCGATAATAACAAACTCCATTAACCCTTTTATCAATTTCTGTTTTCAGTTTCGCGAAATTGCAAAAACTCGCGATTTTATTTCGCTTTTTTACTTTCTCAAAAACCGAAAAAATTTCAAAAGTATGTAACTTTGAATAGCAATATCTCTGAGAAGGCTTTGTGAATTTTAATGATTTAAATTGCCTTTGAATTTCACATATGACGGCTTTACGAAGAAAGATTTTTTAAAAATGCATTTTAATGCAATTGCATTTTTTAAATGCATTTTTCTTTAAATATGCTATTAAACATTTTTAATTTTTTAACATAATTGAAAAGTTTGGAATCTTTACATTAAAATAAAAATGTAAAATTTCTGCGACGCGAAAATCTTGTATGCATAATCTAATATTTATAAAAACATGTTCCCAATTTTTCATATAAAAATAAAATTTTTTCTTGTTTTTGGAATTTTCTTTAAAATTTATATAAAAGTTAACAAAATATATAAAGTATGCAATTTTAAATATTCATATCTCTTAAAGTTATTGATGGATTTCTGTAATTTAAAAAGTATTTAAAAGGCCAATGTATTTTTTATTTATTTTTATTTATTTATTTATTTTTTTTTTTTGTGTAATTTATTCCGCATTTCCATTATATTTTAAAAATATAAATGCAGTTTATAGATGCATTTTTGTTAGTTGCGAATTTATTAAATTTTAATTTTTCAGAAGTGTATTTAAAAATGCTTTGTTTATTATAACTTGAAACAATAATTAGTCTAGTATATAAAGGTTCACTATTTTTAACGAATTTTTAAAAAGTACCACAATACATTTTTCAACAAAATATGTAAAGCTACTCATAATACCAGAAAAAATATAATTTTTATATGAAAAAAATTAAATTAGTTGAAGGAAAGGAGAAATTGTGCATAGCATATATGTGTGTCCCAAAAATTTGAGATTTTTATTTTAATGTAAAGATTCCATGTTTTCCAAAAAAAAATTTAATAGAATATTTAAAGAAAAATGCATTTAAAAAATGCAATTGCATTAAAATGGATTTTAAAAAGTATTTTTTATTCGTAAAATATTCATGTTTAAGCTGATATGATTACAATTCAAACGCCGTTTAAATCATAAATTTCCGCAAAGCCTTCCCAGAAATATTGTTATTTAAAGTTGTATACTTTCGAGAACGGAAATCTATATAGACACCCATAGACCTTATACAATTTGAAGAAAGATTTTTAATTTTTCGTGCAAAAACGAAGTCGCTAGCTTGTATAGGAGCCGAGAAAGACCGACAACAAATACGATTATTTGGGAGTATCTTCAGTTTTTTGCCCACCTATGGTGGTGTAGGGTATAAATACGTTACAAAGCTATTGTCAGTTGCAATCAAAGACCTACTCTCTAGTATTTTACAACCAAATTAGTAAGTAATTCTTTGTAATTTGTCAAAAAAAAAAAAAACTGTTATTCGAAGAAAAAATAACACTGGTCAACAAAAAAATATCCTCCCCCATAGGCGAATAGTTGGACTTGATGTATTTTGATGTGCTAAACACGAATCTGCTTTCAGTTTTTTCCCATCAGATCTGGATTTTTTTTATGGGCATGTCTAATATTTCGGCCATAATAAGGCCATTACTCTAGTATATTTCCTTATAACTTAAGAACGGTGTGTACGATTGACATACATATGTGATACACCAAAAGATGCGCACTAAACATATCTTCAAATCATCCAAACTTAATTTTTTATATGCTCAATAGTTTCGAAGTTATTTTGAAATAAGTGCCCAAAAAAATAATTTTTATGCAAAATTTTAGATTTTTTTGTTACTAAAATTTATTTTAATAAATGAAAACATCAAAAATGTTACAGTTTATCATCTTTATTTTAAAGCTGGTAATTCTGCGAAAAATAAGTTATGTATCTTCAAAATGGATGCACAAATCGTGATTTTATTCACAGTTAAGTAAAAATACCCATGTATACATACAATTGCGTAGAAATACAGTGGTGGGCAAAAAAAATAAAAAAATATTTTTTTCTTGAAATAAAAATAGGTGGATATTGACGAGTTAAACAAGAATTTGCATTCACTTTTTTCCTATCGCGTACTGATTTTTTTTAGGTGCATGACTAATATCATAACCTTATTCAGCGGTCACACTATAAAATTCGAGAATGGTTTGTCAAACTTAGACTATAACTCAAGAACCGTTTACACGATTTTGATAAATGATACATCAAAATATGCATACGAAAATTGTCTTTAAGGTATGTCAATATTTTTTATTCGCTCAAGAATTTCAGAGTTATGGATAAAAATTTTAACGATTTTTCAAAAAAAAATATTTTTTCGCAACTAATTACCGAATAACTACGGAAATATTAACTGGATAATATTAACTGGATATGTAAATTCAGCTCAAAAACAATTTAGATCACTATCTACTGGAGTTTAATTTATCTTAATTGGACAAACATTTCTCGAGTTATGCAAGTGTGACTGCTTAAAGGCGGGGTCATAGTAGTCATGCCCATTAAAAAAAATACGTGATAGAAAAAAAGTAAAAGCTGATTCTTATTTAGCACATTAAATTCCATCTAATCCACCTATTTTTTATTTAAGACAAAGCTATTTCCATTTAACTGTAGGTATGCATGGGTATCCCAACTTAACTGTGAATCCAAACAAGATTTGTGCATAAATTTTTATGATACGTGGCTTTATTTACACGTAGTTTTGCCAGCTTTGAGATAAAGATGATAAACTGACATATTTTTGATGTTTTCACTTTTAAAAAGAAGTTTTAGTAAAAAAAAGAAATCTTGAATTTAGCCAATTTTATTCCACATATTTTGGTAGTAGTATATTTGTGTAGGTTCTGGATCACATTAGGTGTGTTCGCGTACTTGGGCAGCTGAAAAAGTATAAAGGGGATTTTTTTTATTAAATACAACAATATTTGTTTGTGTAAACGGCCAAATGCATTTTATGAAATTGGAAACCAATGAATTTATTTGTGTTTTTTGTTTTTTGTTTTTTTTTGTATAATAATATGTATGTAATTATGTTAAAGTAAATGGAAAAAATGTGTTTGGGTCGGTTCTAGACCACATTAGGCGTGTTCGCGTACTTTTTCAGCCAAAAAAGTATAAAGAGGAATTTTTTATTAAATACAACAATATTTTTTGTGTAAACGGTGAAATTGGAAACCAATGAATTTATTTGTATATTTTTGTGTTTTTTGTTTTTTTTTTTTTTTTTTTGTATAATAATATGTATGTAATTATGTTAAAGTACATACAAACGAATTAATATGGAGAAAATTTTTTTTTACACTTTTAATTGTGATGAAATTAAAAACTGATGACTTGGATAAATAGTGTTTGAGTATGTTTGGTTTATTCATATGGTTGTTTTTGTTTTTGTAAAGTGTAAAATTTAACTTGAGAATTGTTTTTGTTTTTTAATATGCATAAAATAACCTTGTAAAAGGTTTTTGACTTTGATGAAAAATATGTTTGATTTTGTTGGGTAAGGTCACGCATAATTTGTTCTTAATGTTATATTAGAGGAAAGTGTTATAGACATTTGGGTTTGAAAGAATTAATTGTTTAATTAACTTTTTGAAAGCAAATGTTCACTGGAATATTTTTATACTTTTATGAAGTTGAAAACCAACATCTTTACAAATATTTTAAAAAGAAGTACAAAAATCGAATGTTTGAATTGATGTTACATTTCATTGCCTAGTTTAAGGCGTTTATATGTATAAGAAATGTGGGAAAAATTAATAATTCTCATAATTTTTAATGATTTCAACCAAACTTTTTAATTCATATTACATTTAATTGCCTAGTTTAAGGCGTTTATATGTATAAGATATGTAGGAAAAATTGATAATTCTATTCTTTAAGAATATATCATAAATTGCATGATTTTTTTTCATTTGATGACAGATACATAAAGTGGGGACAAGTGTGCTTTTTATTAAATTCTACAATATTTTTGTAACACGGCCAAATGCATTTTATGAAATTGGAAATTGTATAATAAATAATATGTATGTAATTATGTTAAAGTACATTCAAATAAAATAGTAGGGAGTAATTTTTGTGCTTTTAATTGTGGTGAAATTAAAAAGTGATGACTAGGATATAAAATTTAACTTGAGAATTGTTTTTGTTTTTTTCATATGCATAAAATAACCTTGTAAAAGGTTTTTGACTTTGATGAAAAATATGTTTTATTTTGTTGTAAAAGGTTTTTGACTTTGATGAAAAAATATGTTTGATTTAGTTGGGAAAGGTTATGTTCTAATGTTATATTTGGAAATTATTGTAAAATTTATGTTAAGACAATTATGAAATTTATGTTAAGAGAATTGTGAAATTCATGTTAAGACAATTATGAAATTTATGTTAACAGAATTGTGAAATTTATGTTAATGTGATGAGAGTAAAATAATATAAAAATGAGAGTAAATTGGAATTATATGAAAAACACTCAATTTTTATAAAAACTTTTTGGAGTAAAAACTAGTGAATCTGATTTATGATTTTTTTTCAAGAGAAGAGAGTATTTTTAATTGCTATAAAAAGGCATATCAGAATATATTTTTTAATCATTGCTCTAAAAGTTACTTCAAAGTATACTTAACAAAATGGTGAGTTATCGCTTTTGGATAACACTTTTGATTATTTATTTATTTTTTTATTTTAAATGTTTCGTTTTTAGATGTATGAACAAATTATTAAATTGGCTCAGGGTATTAAGCCCGAATATATAAAAATTGACGACATACCTCTATATCAACCATACAAAATTTTAAATTTCGATTGGAAAGAAACACAACATGGATCAAAAGTCATAGCATATTTAGATAATAATAAATGGTTTTATCTTCCGCAGCGATTTACAAAATTTTTAAATACGGAAGATCCATACTTGACTAAAATGAATGATCGAAATTGGACAATTGTTTACAAAGGTCGGCAGTCATCAAACGGCCTTGCAATATTTGAATTAAATTATTATAAAAATTGTTAAATGAACTACAATTTCATGCAATAAATACATTTAATATAAAAATATAGAGTAAATTTGAATTATAAATGTTCTAAAGTACATAAAAAAAAACACTCAATTTATATAAAAACTTTTTGGAGTAAAAAAAATTAATTATTTTTAATAAACAAGTAAAGTGGAATAGATATAAATATAAATCTCTGAAGCAAATTTTTTAATCAGTTGTTAAACTTATTAAAAGGAGGAACAAAAATGAATTCGAATAATATTACAAATGCCGATATTGTTGCGGCTTTCAATAAATTAAAAACAAGGCCATATCTGGCAATAAAGGATTTACTTCCAACAAAGCCATATAAGGTTTTAACTATGTTACGTCATAAGAACAAATATGGAAATGTGGTAATTGCAGAGCTTGAGGAGGGAATGTTATATCTTCCCAAACGATATAATAATTTGGAAGATAATATAATAGAAGGAGTTTACAATGAACAATTTATATTAAGAAGAAAGTTAGAAAATGGCTTACATGTTTTGGAATTAGAAGAAGCAGCCGGTGATAATTCTGCAGTAGAAGACGAAGTGAGAGAGTTTTTCATTCCAAATTCTCAATCATTATTCAGTTGGGAAAATAATAAAATATAACATGATAGTTATTAATTTTTTAGCAAATTAAAAAAAAAAGTAATAAAAGCTATATCAAAAATAAAAAAATTGTGTTTTTTTATTTTATATTCAACATGATTAGATGAATACTCGTTTATAATTTGGCATATGAAAATAGTAATTAATATCGAATGCTGCGTCAGCGAAAAATTTCAAATGAAATTTGATATTTTTGTTCACAATTTTGTTGGAGTTGTAGTTTATGTGCATTATTACATATTAAATTTTAATTGTTTATAGAATTTTTAATATATAATTCGATTAATAAAATTTCAACTTTAATTAAAACTTTTTGGTTTTTGTATATATATATATACATATGTATGTGATATTAACAAGAAGGAAAATGTCATATGATTATTTTTTTAACTATAATAATAATGAAAAATATTAGTTGATTTTGATAGACATAGTCATGCTTAATTTGAATAGTATTGGTATATTTAATATTACAATGAATTTATTTGAATTACATTTTAAGCAAACTTTTTTTAATTTTCCTTATGTTAATACTGGTTAGTTTGAATTGTTTTTTATCAATTTTGTATAAATAATGAAAAAATGTCTAGCAGCTATTTTTTTCATAATTTTTATCAAGAAAATGTTAAAATTTTTTACAGTATATTAATAAAGTTCGTAGGGTTTTGTTTAAGGGGTTATAGTCTATGAATAATATGAAAATATCCAATTTAAAACTAAATTTTTGAGGGAAAAGTGATATATTTACATAGTAGCTTTATAATATCACGATTTTTTATTTTATTTATATATTTAATAACCTGAGACCATTTAGAACACTTTTTATGTATTTTTCAATTATATACCCCATTAATAATAAATAAAACATTTCAACAAAAATATATTTTGACTTTGACTTCTTATTATTAATATACAAGTTTATATATAAAATCAAAAGTGTCTAGATTACAAATCTGTATAAATTTTCCGTACATCTATATTGGTTTTTTTTTCTAAAAAACAAAAAATATCCAATTTTTTCGCACTTTATTAAACATGTATTTTAATTGTTTTTTTTTTTTTTTTGTGTGTATTTGAGTTTAGCCTGGTAATAAGATATCATATTTTTTATATATATATACTTTTTAATGAATAATACAATATATCTGTATACGTATAGTGTTGTCATTTCCTAACTTTCAGTGGTAGATTTAACATATGAAAAGATTAAAATTAATTGAAATTTTTAAAGAATTCCATAGTAAGTATAACGGGTTCAGTTGTAATTTTTAGGATATAAGCACTATTTTTACTGTAATTTCCAACATTAAAAATAAGTCTGAAGAAATATTGCTAAGTTGTCATTTGAACTCAATTTTACAAACAATTTGTTATTTGATGCTGTAGAACAATCTAGCATAATATTTTGAACGATATAGCATTTTCCCATTTAAATCTACTGGCAACACCGCTAATGATAATGAGAATTGTTTTGTTTTGACTTAAATAATAAAAAATATATTGTTTGATTTTGATAGGTATGGTTAATTGGAAATGTATTGGAGTATTTAATATTTTAATAATAAATGCACATATTTGTCTTTTTTACGTTTAATTTGATTAAACTGAAGTGAACTATAATATTAACAAAATATTTTTCGTGACACATGCCAGATTGATATTTATCATCATCTTGTAAATTTTTAGTATTTAAAAATGGCCTGTTAAATGTTAATAATATTTGAGATTATATCTTAGAATTTATATTCAAAGGATATAAAAATCTATATAATCCGATATTTCTACACGACTACATATTCATAAGAAAACGCTTTCAATATCCTTTTCTAAATAAAAAAGTACTAGGAATAATAAAAGATGAATGCAATGGTAAAATAATAAAGGAATTCATTGGTTTAATACCTAAAATGTATTCGGTTAAGCCTAACATATATGGAAAAGAAATTGAAAAAATAAAGGGTAAATTATAGATAATAAAAACTAAACTATTAATAAGTAACTACAAAAATAATTATATTATAATTCTTTTGTATATAATTAAATAAAATATTCCTGAAATTTATATGGAAATGATAACCAAACATTGTTTATGCTTTCAATACAGAAGAATTTTTGTCTCCTATATACACGAAGAAAATTTTTACTTGTAATAAAATATGTATGTATTTACTTTTTATATATATATTTAGGTGAATAGTGTCAAAAAAAAAATATATATATTTTTTTTGGTTTATGCTGTCTATGTGAGAAAATTTATGTTGTTTACATCATTCATATGTATATGAAAACCTTGTGGAAGTTATTTGACCACATAATTTTTGTGAAAAAATTAAAAAAATAATAAAAAAATTATATTTTTTAAAAAAATTTTGTAAAAAAATATAATTTTTGTGAAAAAAAATAAAAAAATAATAAAAAAATTATATTTTTTAAAAAAATTTTGTAAAAAAATATAATTTTTGTGAGAGATTAAAAAAATAATAAAAAAATTATATTTTTTAAAAAAATTTTGTAAAAAAATATAATTTTTGTGAAAAAAAATAAAAAAATTATATTTTTTAAAAAAATTTTTTTAAAAAATATAATTTTTTTATTATTTTTTTAATCTTTCACAAAAATTATATTTTTTTACAAAATTTTTTTAAAAAATATAATTTTTTTATTATTTTTTTATTTTTTTTCACAAAAATTATATTTTTTTACAAAATTTTTTTAAAAAATATAATTTTTTTATTATTTTTTTAATTTTTTTCACAAAAATTATATTTTTTTACAAAATTTTTTTAAAAAATATAATTTTTTTATTATTTTTTTAATTTTTTTCACAAAAATTATATTTTTTTACAAAATTTTTTTAAAAAATATAATTTTTTTATTATTTTTTTAATTTTTTTCACAAAAATTATATTTTTTAAAAAAATTTTTTTAAAAAATATAATTTTTTTATTATTTTTTTAATTTTTTTCACAAAAATTATATTTTTTTACAAAATTTTTTTAAAAAATATAATTTTTTTATTATTTTTTTAATTTTTTTCACAAAAATTATATTTTTTTACAAAATTTTTTTTAAAAAATATAATTTTTTTATTATTTTTTTAATTTTTTTCACAAAAATTATATTTTTTTAATTTTTTTCACAAAAATTATATTTTTTTACAAAATTTTTTTAAAAAATATAATTTTTTTATTATTTTTTTAATTTTTTCACAAAAATTATGTGGTCAAATAACTTCCACAAGGTTTTCATATACATATGAATGATGTAAACAACATAAATTTTCTCACATAGACAGCATAAACCAAAAAAAATATATATATTTTTTTTTTGACACTATTCACCTAAATATATATATAAAAAGTAAATACATACATATTTTATTACAAGTAAAAATTTTCTTCGTGTATATAGGAGACAAAAATTCTTCTGTATTGAAAGCATAAACAATGTTTGGTTATCATTTCCATATAAATTTCAGGAATATTTTATTTAATTATATACAAAAGAATTATAATATAATTATTTTTGTAGTTACTTATTAATAGTTTAGTTTTTATTATCTATAATTTACCCTTTATTTTTTCAATTTCTTTTCCATATATGTTAGGCTTAACCGAATACATTTTAGGTATTAAACCAATGAATTCCTTTATTATTTTACCATTGCATTCATCTTTTATTATTCCTAGTACTTTTTTATTTAGAAAAGGATATTGAAAGCGTTTTCTTATGAATATGTAGTCGTGTAGAAATATCGGATTATATAGATTTTTATATCCTTTGAATATAAATTTTAAGATATAATCTCAAATATTATTAACATTTAACAGGCCATTTTTAAATACTAAAAATTTACAAGATGATGATAAATATCAATCTGGCATGTGTCACGAAAAATATTTTGTTAATATTATAGTTCACTTCAGTTTAATCAAATTAAACGTAAAAAAGACAAATATGTGCATTTATTATTAAAATATTAAATACTCCAATACATTTCCAATTAACCATACCTATCAAAATCAAACAATATATTTTTTATTATTTAAGTCAAAACAAAACAATTCTCATTATCATTAGCGGTGTTGCCAGTAGATTTAAATGGGAAAATGCTATATCGTTCAAAATATTATGCTAGATTGTTCTACAGCATCAAATAACAAATTGTTTGTAAAATTGAGTTCAAATGACAACTTAGCAATATTTCTTCAGACTTATTTTTAATGTTGGAAATTACAGTAAAAATAGTGCTTATATCCTAAAAATTACAACTGAACCCGTTATACTTACTATGGAATTCTTTAAAAATTTCAATTAATTTTAATCTTTTCATATGTTAAATCTACCACTGAAAGTTAGGAAATGACAACACTATACGTATACAGATATATTGTATTATTCATTAAAAAGTATATATATATAAAAAATATGATATCTTATTACCAGGCTAAACTCAAATACACACAAAAAAAAAAAAAACAATTAAAATACATGTTTAATAAAGTGCGAAAAAATTGGATATTTTTTGTTTTTTAGAAAAAAAAACCAATATAGATGTACGGAAAATTTATACAGATTTGTAATCTAGACACTTTTGATTTTATATATAAACTTGTATATTAATAATAAGAAGTCAAAGTCAAAATATATTTTTGTTGAAATGTTTTATTTATTATTATATATAATTGAAAAATACATAAAAAGTGTTCTAAATGGTCTCAGGTTATTAAATATATAAATAAAATAAAAAATCGTGATATTATAAAGCTACTATGTAAATATATCACTTTTCCCTCAAAAATTTAGTTTTAAATTGGATATTTTCATATTATTCATAGACTATAACCCCTTAAACAAAACCCTACGAACTTTATTAATATACTGTAAAAAATTTTAACATTTTCTTGATAAAAATTATGAAAAAAATAGCTGCTAGACATTTTTTCATTATTTATACAAAATTGATAAAAAACAATTCAAACTAACCAGTACCCAGCAAAAACTTTGCTTGCCATGTAATGAGATAAGAAGCTAATATAATGGCTCTACACTACTTTCACATTAGATGAATAACTCATTATTTTAACACGGTGATGTCATTAGAGGCAACTACTTACTCTATATTATTACAGGTAGGCATTTCAGAAAGTCATTACTTAGATGTCGTTACAAGAACTAATTACTTTATAGCTATTCAATCACTCATTAGTTTCAAAGTATTACAGAAGTCATTATTACCAAAATGAATAGTAACTAGTTACATTATCGGTTACAAGTAAGTACTGAAGTATTGAAAATAAAAGCAGATAATTTTTTTGAAATTTATTTATTTGAAAATATGCAGAAATCAGGATTTGACATACTATTTCATACCATAGACTTGGAGTTAATTCTTGAAGCGCATTCTTGTAACCCGTGCAGAAATTGAATAAAATACCGGACCTTACTGACCTGCCCCAGTCTGAAAATTGTTAAGAGTTTAATACGTTTAACAAATTGTTTTAAGATAGCCAATCAAATTTTCTTACCTTTATGTAATTGTATTTCCTAAATTGCAATCGCTTCTAATTTGTTGCCTGTTGAGTTTCAAATTTGTTCCAATGTGCCTAAGAGAAACAATACAAATTAGTGGATATTTTTTAGTAATATTCAGATACTTACCACTTCTAAACACTAATAATTTACCAATAGCCTTTTGAAATACGAAATTGATTTTTGTAAACATTAACAAAAAAAAATTGTATTTTCTTGATTTTATTTTTTTATGTCAAGAATTTTTAATTTTGAAAAAATTGACAAACATTTTTTCAGACACAAAATTTATTTAGTACACAAGACAGTAAAATTAAATGAACAATAACACTTTTTGCATATAACTAGCTTATTGAGCATAGTACGTATTTTGATGTTAATACAATATTTATAGATAATAAAATTTCCTACAAATTTCCACTAGTGCATTTTTATACCCCTTTATTGGTTTAAGAGTTATACCGTATTTTATGTTTGATGTAGTATTTTACATAAACTCAAATTACAGAGTTCATGAATGAATTCATGTACGTATAAAGTGGCCTAATGGATTTGTTAACAATAAGCTATTCTGTCTGCTTACGTCGTGGTTTCGACTTAAAGTCTTCGTGACTTTAACAAATAATTAAAGTATTTTCATATTTTACCCACTTTTAAAATATATAATTTTTATAATATAAATGAAGAGATAGATAAAAAGTAACATTTCCAAAAATCTGATCTTATGTAACTGATTACATATCAAGTTAAAAGTAAGTAGTTACTAATCTACTTTCTTGTAATGCAGAAAGTATGTTGTTATGATTGAAAAGTAACTACATCCGTAACTACATACCATTACCAAGTTTTTGCTGGGGTATTAACATAAGGAAAATTAAAAAAAGTTTGCTTAAAATGTAATTCAAATAAATTCATTGTAATATTAAATATACCAATACTATTCAAATTAAGCATGACTATGTCTATCAAAATCAACTAATATTTTTCATTATTATTATAGTTAAAAAAATAATCATATGACATTTTCCTTCTTGTTAATATCACATACATATGTATATATATATATACAAAAACCAAAAAGTTTTAATTAAAGTTGAAATTTTATTAATCGAATTATATATTAAAAATTCTATAAACAATTAAAATTTAATATGTAATAATGCACATAAACTACAACTCCAACAAAATTGTGAACAAAAATATCAAATTTCATTTGAAATTTTTCGCTGACGCAGCATTCGATATTAATTACTATTTTCATATGCCAAATTATAAACGAGTATTCATCTAATCATGTTGAATATAAAATAAAAAAACACAATTTTTTTATTTTTGATATAGCTTTTATTACTTTTTTTTTTAATTTGCTAAAAAATTAATAACTATCATGTTATATTTTATTATTTTCCCAACTGAATAATGATTGAGAATTTGGAATGAAAAACTCTCTCACTTCGTCTTCTACTGCAGAATTATCACCGGCTGCTTCTTCTAATTCCAAAACATGTAAGCCATTTTCTAACTTTCTTCTTAATATAAATTGTTCATTGTAAACTCCTTCTATTATATTATCTTCCAAATTATTATATCGTTTGGGAAGATATAACATTCCCTCCTCAAGCTCTGCAATTACCACATTTCCATATTTGTTCTTATGACGTAACATAGTTAAAACCTTATATGGCTTTGTTGGAAGTAAATCCTTTATTGCCAGATATGGCCTTGTTTTTAATTTATTGAAAGCCGCAACAATATCGGCATTTGTAATATTATTCGAATTCATTTTTGTTCCTCCTTTTAATAAGTTTAACAACTGATTAAAAAATTTGCTTCAGAGATTTATATTTATATCTATTCCACTTTACTTGTTTATTAAAAATAATTAATTTTTTTTACTCCAAAAAGTTTTTATATAAATTGAGTGTTTTTTTTATGTACTTTAGAACATTTATAATTCAAATTTACTCTATATTTTTATATTAAATGTATTTATTGCATGAAATTGTAGTTCATTTAACAATTTTTATAATAATTTAATTCAAATATTGCAAGGCCGTTTGATGACTGCCGACCTTTGTAAACAATTGTCCAATTTCGATCATTCATTTTAGTCAAGTATGGATCTTCCGTATTTAAAAATTTTGTAAATCGCTGCGGAAGATAAAACCATTTATTATTATCTAAATATGCTATGACTTTTGATCCATGTTGTGTTTCTTTCCAATCGAAATTTAAAATTTTGTATGGTTGATATAGAGGTATGTCGTCAATTTTTATATATTCGGGCTTAATACCCTGAGCCAATTTAATAATTTGTTCATACATCTAAAAACGAAACATTTAAAATAAAAAAATAAATAAATAATCAAAAGTGTTATCCAAAAGCGATAACTCACCATTTTGTTAAGTATACTTTGAAGTAACTTTTAGAGCAATGATTAAAAAATATATTCTGATATGCCTTTTTATAGCAATTAAAAATACTCTCTTCTCTTGAAAAAAAATCATAAATCAGATTCACTAGTTTTTACTCCAAAAAGTTTTTATAAAAATTGAGTGTTTTTCATATAATTCCAATTTACTCTCATTTTTATATTATTTTACTTTCATCACATTAACATAAATTTCACAATTCTGTTAACATAAATTTCATAATTGTCTTAACATGAATTTCACAATTCTCTTAACATAAATTTCATAATTGTCTTAACATAAATTTTACAATAATTTCCAAATATAACATTAGAACATAACCTTTCCCAACTAAATCAAACATATTTTTTCATCAAAGTCAAAAACCTTTTACAACAAAATAAAACATATTTTTCATCAAAGTCAAAAACCTTTTACAAGGTTATTTTATGCATATGAAAAAAACAAAAACAATTCTCAAGTTAAATTTTATATCCTAGTCATCACTTTTTAATTTCACCACAATTAAAAGCACAAAAATTACTCCCTACTATTTTATTTGAATGTACTTTAACATAATTACATACATATTATTTATTATACAATTTCCAATTTCATAAAATGCATTTGGCCGTGTTACAAAAATATTGTAGAATTTAATAAAAAGCACACTTGTCCCCACTTTATGTATCTGTCATCAAATGAAAAAAAATCATGCAATTTATGATATATTCTTAAAGAATAGAATTATCAATTTTTCCTACATATCTTATACATATAAACGCCTTAAACTAGGCAATTAAATGTAATATGAATTAAAAAGTTTGGTTGAAATCATTAAAAATTATGAGAATTATTAATTTTTCCCACATTTCTTATACATATAAACGCCTTAAACTAGGCAATGAAATGTAACATCAATTCAAACATTCGATTTTTGTACTTCTTTTTAAAATATTTGTAAAGATGTTGGTTTTCAACTTCATAAAAGTATAAAAATATTCCAGTGAACATTTGCTTTCAAAAAGTTAATTAAACAATTAATTCTTTCAAACCCAAATGTCTATAACACTTTCCTCTAATATAACATTAAGAACAAATTATGCGTGACCTTACCCAACAAAATCAAACATATTTTTCATCAAAGTCAAAAACCTTTTACAAGGTTATTTTATGCATATTAAAAAACAAAAACAATTCTCAAGTTAAATTTTACACTTTACAAAAACAAAAACAACCATATGAATAAACCAAACATACTCAAACACTATTTATCCAAGTCATCAGTTTTTAATTTCATCACAATTAAAAGTGTAAAAAAAAATTTTCTCCATATTAATTCGTTTGTATGTACTTTAACATAATTACATACATATTATTATACAAAAAAAAAAAAAAAAACAAAAAACACAAAAATATACAAATAAATTCATTGGTTTCCAATTTCACCGTTTACACAAAAAATATTGTTGTATTTAATAAAAAATTCCTCTTTATACTTTTTTGGCTGAAAAAGTACGCGAACACGCCTAATGTGGTCTAGAACCGACCCAAACACATTTTTTCCATTTACTTTAACATAATTACATACATATTATTATACAAAAAAAAACAAAAAACAAAAAACACAAATAAATTCATTGGTTTCCAATTTCATAAAATGCATTTGGCCGTTTACACAAACAAATATTGTTGTATTTAATAAAAAAAATCCCCTTTATACTTTTTCAGCTGCCCAAGTACGCGAACACACCTAATGTGATCCAGAACCTACACAAATATACTACTTTTGGTGTATTATTTATATAAATCGTACATTCCGTTCTCGAGTTATAGTGAAATATACTCGAGTAATCGGATTATTTAGGGCGCAATATTAGACACGCCCATAAAAAAAATCTCGACCTGATGGGAGAAAACTGAAAGCAGATTCGAGTTTAGCATGCGGAATTTTTTTTGAAGGAGCACGAACATTTTTTTTTGTTGGCCAGTGTAATTTGTTTTTTACAAATTTTAATTTTGCTAATTTTTTTATTTTTATTTTATTTTTCACTTTTGTTGTTATAAGATAACTAAATTGTGTTTTAACATTAAAAAGTGAAAAAGTAGACTTTAAAATAAATCTTTTAAAGTATGTTTTGTTAGTAAAATATATTCCCGATTTAATGAATTTTTCGATTTTACGAATTGGTCTGATAATATATCATTCGTTAAACAGGGAAACCACTGTATTTTATAGTTTCGGTTGTATATTGTTACGTTTTTGCATTTATTTGGTTTATTCCTTTAAATGAAAACCTGGGTGGATTCTTTTATTGTAGGGATGTCAATTTCATATCACTGGCTGAGTTCACACGTATTCTTACGCTCTTTCATTTAATCGTTACTTTGAGTGCAAAGGGTACAAAATGCACTGGAAAAATAGTTTGGTTATAAATTTCTTTTATATTAATGTTTAAAGATAATGTTGCAGGAATTGTAATTATATTTTGTGTGTAAATAATAATAAATTTAAGTGTAACGATAGCGAAAGTGCATAAAATGTAAGTTTTATATAATAATAACGTACCATGTATAATTGACGTACTTCATTTACTAAACCCAACTTTTCTTTGAGTGCATTTTTTCACTAACACAACTATGTATATTTTTAGTCATTGATGCCCCTATTTTTTTTTTTTTTTTTGCAATAAAAAAAAACGCTTTCTCTTCCATATACGATGCCAGCAGCGTTGCCATAACGGCATTTAAAGTGCAATTCTAGCACTTTTGTTTCGGGTACTGCACCTTTTTGCAAAAAAAAGGTGCTAGGTGCTGTTTAGCACCTTTTCATACTTTTTTATAAATAAAATGAATTTTTTAGCATTAAAAGTGTATTTCTAGCATTTATTTTTAGTTTTTGCACTTTAATTTTAATTTTGGATAAATAAAGCACAAAATAGCTAAAAATATCTTTGTATAGTTTACCGATCAAATCGTTTTTTTTACAACTCCAAAACTAATAGTCTTAAGGTTATGGTCAGACTAGTCAAAATGACGTAACTACTATAAAAATATTTTCAGACCTCCATTTTAATGGAAAACATTTTTTACTAGTTATTCATACCTGACATTTTACCAAATTTAGAACGATGCTGATTTCTTTTACAAAACATTTGCAATATCAAACAACTGTAAACAATTATTTGTAAAAGTAGTGGTTGCACAATTTTGGTCAAATATTTGACAAATGCGAACATAGTTTTAGGAAAATACCCATTATATGGACAGCCTACGAAAAAATAAAAGAAGTAAATCCATTCTCACAAAAAAGTACCCGAAATGCAATAAAAGCTCTTACATAGGGAAAAAAATATTTTATAAATTTACGAGTTGTGTAGATTTATTCGGTTGAATGAAAATCTTAATGTTCTTATTTTAACAAAATTATTTAAAATTATTTTATACATTTTTCAATAAGACATACTTATGTATGAAATTTACTGTGTTCCAAAATATAATGTGAATACGTTAATAAGTTATTCTGAATTGATTTGTTCCTTTGGAATTAAGAATATGACCAATATAATGTGCGTAAACCATACAAATTAAAAAAAATATATTAAGATAGTGAATATATGCATAAATAACAAAAATGTTTATTCTAATTACTTTATTTAAAATTTAGCACTTTTTTGTAAAGAATTGCACTTTTTAACAATCATTTATTTTTACCAAATTGCACTTTTTTAATAGTCATTTAGCACTTTTTCTCATAGAAGTTCTGGCAACACTGGATGCCAGAGTCTTCTAGAAGTTGAAAGTCATCATCCAAAACTATTGTCAAAATATCATAAAAATAATTTTCCGTCGGGAAGAACTGTCTCCCTTGGAAGGGTCCAAAAGTGTCGTAAAGGAAACTTCTAGACGACAATCAGACAATGCTCACAGAAGTATCATCTTGGTATTATTTACAGAAATTGCACTGGACGACAAAAATTATTTTTTCGTCCCCCTTACAAAAAAAAAAATATGTTGACTAGATGGAATTCGACATGCTAAACACGAATCTTCGTTCTGTTTTTCCCGTCGGGACGAGTTTTTTTTATGGGCGTGTCTAATATTTTACACCGAATAAGTTGATAAGTATATTTCAGTATAACTCGATAACCGTGTGCACAATTTATATAAATGATATCCTATTTTTTATCCGCTCAATAGTTTCGCAGTTATTTAAAAATTAGTGTCCGAAAAAATTTGTTCATGCAAAATTTGAGATTTTTTACTAAAATTTCTTTTGAAAAATAAAAATACCAAATATGTTTTAGTTTATTATCTGGTAATACTGCGAGTAAAATGAGACATGTATCATAGCGTAATTAGAAAGTGCTCCCACATCTACAAAAACAATTGCTTGTATTTTGTTAGTGTAAAACTACTGCACATATTGTCAAAATGCTATGAACAGAAAATGAGAGAATAAAGAAGAGAAAGAGTAAAAAAAACTCGAAAAAAATTTGCATATGAATACAAAAACAATTTGACAGTTCCGCGAGATATGTCAATGAAAAAATTGTAAAACAGCTGTTCTTAAAAGTAAATTTATAATTATACTATGACATGTATCTTCAAAATTGATGTACAAATATTAATTTTACTCACAGTTAAGTGAAAATACCCATGTGTACCCAGCAAAAATTTTTTGCTGGGTACACATAAGCAGTACAAAATTATTCATGTCTGCCGATATCACATCATTGATGCACATTTGAGTAAGCTATACAAGGCAGCGAGAAATTTACGTTAGGCTCATAATTTTTTTTTTACCTATTTACAACCTGCATCCTCTCTCGCTTACGTAGATGCAAGATTGTAAGCGATTGACTTTATTCTCCCAATTTTTATTTACGATTTGAAAAAAAGTTCTGCTAAGTTAGATGATGAAATATTTTCAACTGCATTGATTAGTTGTGATCGAGTGTTCAAAGTAATAAGAAGAAAGTTTGTTCGTGAAAGTCGGAAAAAAATAATATACTTAAAAAACCTATAAAAATTGTAAGTAAAATTATTACATATATCGACCATTCCATGAAAGAACGCCCGAAAAGGCATACCTTTTTACTTGATGGCTTTCAATTTCTATACAAATTTTTATACATAATTATCAATTTCAGTTTTTTGAAATTGCAAAAACTCGCGATTTTATTTCGCTTTTTAATTTTCTCAAAAACCAAAAAAAAATTCGAAAGTATGTAACTTTGAATAGCAATATCTCTGGGAAGACTACGTGAATTTTAATAATTTAAACGGCCTTAAAATTTCGCATATGGCGGATTTACGACGAACATTTTAAAAATTAGAAAAATTGTTTGAAAATGCATTTTAATGCAATTGCATTTTTCAAATGCATTTTTCTTTAAATATGCTATTAAAATTTTTAAATTTTTTTTACATAAATGAAAGATTTATAATCTACATTAAAATAAAAGTGTTAAATTTTTGGGACGCGAAAATCTTATATGTATAATCCAATTTTTATAAAAACATGTTCCAAATTTTTCATATAAAAATAAAATTTTCTTTAAAATTTGTGTAAAAGTTAACAAAATATAAAAAGTATGCAATTTTAAATATTCATATCTCTTGAAGTTATTGATGGATTTCTGTAATATGAAAAGTATTTAAGATGCCATTGCATATTTTTTGTGTAATTTAGTCATCATTTCAAAAACCACCTCTTCGATCCGTAATATTTTAAAAATATAAATGCAGTTTTATATGCATTTTTGTTAGTTGCGAATTTATTAAATTTTAATTTTTCAAAAGTGTATTTTAAAATGCTTTGTTTATTATAACTTAAAACAATAATTAGTCTGATACATAGTTTTACTATTTTTAACGATTTTTTAAATAATAACACAATACATTTTTTTTAACAAAATACGTAAAGCTACTCATAATACTAGAAAAATATGATTTTTATATGAAAAAATTTAAATTAGTTGAAGAAAAGGGGAAATTATGCACAGTGCATGTGTACGTTCCAAAAATTTTAGATTTTTATTTTAATGTAAAGATTCCATACTTTCCAAATACGTAAAAAAATTTTAAAAAATTAATAGCATATTTAAAGAAAAATGCATTTAAAAAATTGCAATTGCATTAAAATGCATTTTTAAAAAGTATTTTTTTTATTTGTAAAATATTAATGTTTAAGCTGATATAATTACAATTCAAACACCGTTTAAATAATAAATTTCCTCAAAGCCTTCCTAGAAATATTTGTGTTTAAAGTTGTACACTTTCGAAATTTTTTAGGTTTTTTCGAAAGTGAAAAAGCAAAATAAAATCGCGAATTTTTTGAATTTAGCGAATCTGAAAACGGAAATATTTATAGACACCCATAGACCTTATACGTGTAAAATTTTATAAAAATCGGAGGACACTTGGTATATTTTTGGGCGTTCTTTCATGGAATGGACGATATATATTTTTTTAAATAACCATTTATAATAACAAAATAGAATTATTTATTAAAT
Source organism: Protophormia terraenovae (assembly GCA_951394005.1). Taxonomy (NCBI): domain Eukaryota; kingdom Metazoa; phylum Arthropoda; class Insecta; order Diptera; family Calliphoridae; genus Protophormia; species Protophormia terraenovae. Next base: position 89,210,061 of record OX596074.1, read on the forward strand.
TATTAAAGCTTCAAATATATTGTTTTTCGTTTTCATTATAATATACAAGAGATGACACGTTTTGTAACGTATTTTGTGTTTTATTATTTTTAAATTTCAGTTTGGCTTGTTTTGAAGAAATTTTATGTTAATTTTTCTTTTTTCTATTAAGTAATATACAATTTTTGTTTATTTAATTTTTTTTTTTTTTTCAGGTTAAACAATTAAAGATTACCTAAATAAAATAGGCCACTTAATTCAAATAAATTTAGTTGATGAACTGATATAAAAAATTTCTGATTTTTCTTATTAAAAAATTATCTTATAAAATAAATTAAAAAGAAATAATAATATCTATAAATAATAATCAGGTATGTCACAGAAATTTTTCGGAAGTAAAAATTTTCGTATAGTCGAATTCGTAACGTTTTCATTTTGCTTCTTCAGCTCAAATACGTTTTCATAAATTCGAAAAATATTAAAAATGCTTTTTTTTAGGGAAAAATTTGGTATTTCTGCATTAAAATCAATTAATTAATGAAAGTAAAGTATTTAAAAGAATTGAATACAAAAAATATATTTTAAATTAAATTTAAATATTTTGTGTGTATACTTAACAAAAATGTGCTTTTTGTCTCTTTACTGTTAATTTAAAAAACTGTTAATTTAAATTAGAGTATCCAACAAACCGACTTTTTTTGAAAACCGGTTTTCGGTTTAACCGAAAAATCACATTTTAGAAAAAACCGGTTGATCGGTTTTGGACTTTTGGAAAAACCGGTTAACCGGTTTTCAGTCATTTAAATTTCTTATGAAGAAAACATTTTGTTTTTGTGATTTTTTTAACAAAAGCCGAAATTTATACGCATGTAAGTTTTACTCTGAAAAAATAATAAATTTTGGTGTGAATAATTTCAAAATTTTTTATTTCACATTCAACTTTTGAGAAGCTATATAGGTATGTATATATTTTTGAATTTAAAATAGACTTTGTCTTTAAATATGTTTTAATTCATTAACTTTCTTTAATACTTTATTCCTAACACTGGTATTTGAAAATATGTTATCTCGAAAAAAAAAATAAAAAATAATTTTGTGATTAAAATACTAAGAAGAGAGAACAAAAAATCTAATACATAAAATTCTATTTATAAAAATTAATAGCCTGTTTCTCTATGTCGAACGAAAATCTAAGCGAACGAAAGCAAGTCGAACGAATTCGAATCAATTTGGGTTTCTGTATTTCCTACGCTTTCGTTCGCATGGAGTTACGTCTTTTCGTATTGTTTTTGTTTTATTTCTCTTTAAGAGTAAAATTTTTTCGTAAATATATTAAAAATACTACTAAATTGTTTAAACCATAGAAAACAACTAGAACTCCAACTTGCTCACAAAAAACCTAACTCAGCTGTCAAAAAAACCTAACTGTTTGTTTGTGTTAGTAGAATTTTCTACAGAACAAATGTATACGTGTGAAGAGAGTAATTTTTTGTTGCTGAGCGAATGAAAAGAGTTGAAGTTCTAGTTGTTTTCTATGGTTTAAACATAGATACAACTAAGTAAATACCCAACAAACCAAGAAACGATACAGTATCATTAATGATATCATAATTTTAAAATAATAATAAAATATCTAAATATTTTTTCCTTAGAAAAAAACTTCAAACATTTTTATGAAAATAAAAATAAATTGAAAATTTTTGTAGAAAAAAAATAATTTATGTATGTATTCATAAAAATTATATATTTACAGCAAAATTTAGCGGAATTTCCAACAATGAAAGAGGCTAACATAAAGGAATCAATATCAGGTAGGATTTTAAAGGAAACCGTTTTCGGATCGCAGAAGTTTTGTGTTACATACAAAATTATTAGGAACAGGGTGAACTTTAGTTTAATTTGATTATCTTGTGTTAATTTTTGATAAAATAAAAAGGATATTTTATATATTGATGAAATAAAAAGGATATTATATGTTTTTCCAATATTGATATGTATATATTCTGGAATATATTGCTAAATATTATCGCGCTGCTTAAATTTAACGATATCATTACTAATATCACTATTTTCAAAAATTATGATATCGTTTTCGAGTGTACCTTTTAGAAAGCAATCTATATCATTTTAGAATTATAAATGATATCATTCTCGAGTTTCTTTATCACCGAAATAATATCGTTATGATATCATTACAATATCATTTGGATTGTTGGGTAAACAAAAAAAAAAAAAATAAAATAATTTAAAAAAATTAAAAAACAAAAATTTTCCTTGATTTTTTTTAGAAATTGTTTTTTAGACACAAAATCGTAATTAATGGATACCAAATACATCAAATTGAATAATAAACATGATTAAAGAACATTTGCAATGTTCTTCTGAGAATTTTTCCTAAATTCAACCAGTCGAAAGCAAATTAGCAAGTGACTGATTTTGACATTTTTGTTCTTATCGTTCGAAATACAGAAACCCAATTTTACATGAAAACACTTACGTTTTCTTTCGACTTGTCGTTCGACTCATTGTTCGCATAGAAGTGAGTTAGAGAAACCCAAATCAGTTTTCGTTCGCTTAGAAGGCGAAAGAAAGCTTTCGTTCGACATAGAGAAACAGGCTATAAACCAATATATGGTTTTATTTCTTTTATGGAAGAAAGTTTTAAATTTGAGATAATGATTTCTTACTGGTTTATACTTTTTACTGTATATTTGGCTACATTTTTTCCTATAATGTGTGTAATTTTAAGTATTCAGTATCCTTTAACTATTTATTGAATAAGGCCCAAAACTTTTTTAAATTGTAGGATTTTAGGTAATTCGGAACTTTGGTATACTATACATACCCAGCAAAAAACGATAATGTTCTCCCAAAAAAAGTGGAACAAAGTGCATATTTGAAACTTTTTTGGAAGTTTTTATTATTTACTTCCAAAAAAAGTGAAAATAAATTAATTTTTATCGGGAAAAAATGGTAATAATTTCTAACAAAATTTAAATTATACAAATTTTAAAGCATTTTTATTATTATTTAATAGAGCAAAAACAGAATTTTTATTAACAAATTTTATAAACATAGTTTTAAGAAAAGTGCTTCAAAAACGATGAACAAGAAGTATAAAAGAATAATATCCCACCAATGACAATGACATATTTTTTTTACTGTTTTTCTGAGTAAAATTAAGTAAAAAGTTAAATAAAATGGAGTTTTTAAAAAACCGCTTAACCGCCTATAAAAAAACCGGTTTCGAAAAAAACCGAAACCGACAGCGCTTGTAAAAACCGGAAATCGGTTAACCGGTTTTGGATACTCTAATTTAAATGTAATATCCATTGTTTATATTAATTTTTACATTTAAATGCGATGAAAATATCAATTCCACTACTATTTTTATGTGGATTGAAAACGATTTTTTTTTTCGTTTTTCGTTTACTGTAGAAGCTGAATACGATTTCAATTTCACTTTCGTACGAATTTGTGTTCTGTGACATACCTGAATATGTATAAATGCATTATTTAATTTAAATTCATTATTTAAAGCTTCTGGAATCTCTAAAAAATTTACATAAATGTGGAATGATATCATCACATCTATGATACCTGAATAATGTGCATAATAAAGGCATGTATGAACCTAATACGTAGCGCAGCAAAGAGACCTACCAAGTGGGACATCACGAACAAAAACCATGCCTTCTTGAAGCAGGTTGGTAAGGGAGAGTTCTTTTATCTCACCCTTACAAACCTGCTTCAGGGTATGCAGGAATTTTTGCTGGGTACCTACAATTAAGTGAAGATACACTAAAGGAGAATAATCTTTAATTTTTTTTAGTTTTGATTTTCTTTTATGGACATGACTACTATAAACCCACCTTTATGTCGATTCAAATTATCTTTTAGTTATATTAACATAATTTTTTGTTCACTTAATATTTCCATAGTTTCCAATTAACAAATAAAAAATTATGAAAAATCTGGAAAATTTTGTTCCTTAACTCTGAAATTATTAAGTGAATAAAAATAATGTTATCGTATTTTTTGCACAAAAGGTAATATAAACATAATTTAATTATAAAAATTGTTATAAATTATTTTTTTTTTTGTTATAAATTTTTATTTCGTCTGAAATTCGCCAAAAGTTTCTCATAAAGATTTCCTTTTTGGATTTTCCATGTACAAAATTAATCATTATTTATTTATTTATTTATTAAAATTGTTTATTTTGTAATTATGAAATACTAAAACTTTAACCTCTAATACACACAAAAAAATAGTAAAGGTAATATTTCCTAAGTCAGCTTATGTAATTTCTTTTTGTATTAAAATAAATAATTAAGTTTTGTTACCTAATACTATGTTCACATATAAAGGTTTTTTGAAAAACGAGTCGTTTTCTTAAAAAACACAAAGAAATTGACTTGTTTTTTCATATATTTTTAAAGCCAGAAAACATCTCGATTCGAGTTGTTAAATTATTTAACACAATAAAAACATACTAAATTTCCATACAGGGAAGAAATTTTTAGTATTTTTAGTACATAGAAAATTGTTGAAAACAGAATTTGTAAAAATTGTCAAAGAGTTTAAAAACAAAATTAAAAATTATGAATGAAAATTATATTTTTTCGTAAATTTTATTTGCTTAAAAATTTTATTTTTCGAATTAAAAAGTATTTGTATGTTATTGAAATACAAATTTTGTGAAAATATTTTGGCTGACGAAAAACAGACCAAAAGGAAAAACACAATAAAATGATATGTGAACAGAGATGTTTAATTTCATTGTGTTTTCCAAAAAACGAGTCAAAAACTTGTGTATGTGAACATAATATAAGTCAATAAGTTATTTTAAAAATATATTTTACCTTAAAGCCTAGTTAATATTACTTATGGAATTAGTTGTCGGCTTCGAAATAAATTTAAAACTTATTTATTTCAAATTTTCAATTAAATTTTTTAATTTGTATTTTTTTTCTATTTTCTCCCATAGCAACGTATAGAAAATGTGGTATCATTTAAAAGGTATTTGGTATATACAAAACATCCAAGAGTTACCTCAATATTTTTTTATTCCACAAAACATCCTATTTTTAAGATTTTTTTTTTTTTTTTTTTAATATTGTTTGTTATTTTTAATGAAAATTCAAATTTTTTAAATTTTAAAAACAGTCCAGCTCACGAGTGGTCAGCAGTAGAACCGAAATATTTTGGGGAACATCACAAAACCTATTAAGGTAAATATGTAGCGATACTTGTTTAGCTCGTCAAATTCCTTCTAGTCCACCTATTTTTGTTTAAAGAAGAAAGAAAAAATTTTCGCCCACCACTGTATTTCTACTTAATTGCAGTATTACCAACTTTAAGATAAAGATGATAACTTGAAACATTTTTAATGTTTTTATTTATCAAAAGAAATTTTAGTAAAAAAAATCTAAAATTTTGATTGAAAAATAAAAAATTCTTGAACACTAATTCCGAAATAACTCCGAACTTATTTAGCACATAAAAAATAAAGTTAGGGTGGCTTGAAGATATTTTTAGTCCACATCTTTTGGTGATCACTTTTGTATGTCAATCGTACATACCGTTCTTGAGTTATGATAAAATATGCATTTGCGCTTGTGTTTGTGAAGCAGCAAAAAAGAGATTGAATGAACGCAGCTCAAGTTTACACTGAAAAAACTCTTCATTTGTAGAAAGTTAACACCCAAATAACGAAACATATGTTAACCTTAATTTTTGTTATTGACGACTTTATTTTTTCTTAAGAAAATTGGTTTTCTAGTTCTTTCTGATCAAATACACCACCTGTAAAAAAAATATGCTATGATGGCAATGTATAAAAAATAAATTAATTTCCCATTTTTCATCAAACATTTTGCTTAGTGTATTTTTTTAAGTTGTGAGCGAAATCTGTTGAGAGAGCAACAGTCGAACAAAGTTGTTTATAGTGCACGTGTGAAGCAACGCTTCGTAGGCAAAATTTGTAGTTTAACCTTGCGAGTCAGGAATTTTGCAAATTGCACATCTCTGTAAAAGAGTAAAATATTAGACAAGCCCATAAAAGAGCAAATTTTTATAATGGTACTAAATTCTTCACTGAAGTACTGCTATACTTTTGAAGACAAATTGTACTGAAATTCGACTGAATTTATCATCCCTGATTAATTATAATCGCATTTTTTTTACGATACATGGCTTATTTTATTCATAGAATTATCAAATTTATGATAAATGAAAAAATTTAAAATTTTTGCAGTTTTTTATTTCTTAAAGGCGCTTTTATGGAAATTACGCAATGCGTTAACTTTAACTTCGATAAAAGTGGTACCAACTTATAAACCGAAATACAATAATGAATATTTGAATGTCAATATAAACAAAATAGACACTTTTGGTGTTTTAATTATTTAAATCGGGGCATGCCCATAAAAAAAAAACAGGAACTGATGGGAAAAAAACTTAAAGATTTCTTTTTAGCACGTTAAATTCTATATAAACCACCTATCTTGTTTAAGGGATGATTTTTTACCGACCGTATAATCTACTCACCCATATGTATCTACGAACTCCACTATGTTAAATTTCAAGTGACTTTCACTGTAGCCACTGTCTTATTTATAATCTTTTATTGACCCTGAGCTTGAATAAAAAAAAAAAATAATAAAAATCAGTTTGTAAAAGTATTAATTAAAAAAAAGTGTGAATTAAAAAATGTTTGATTATCAAGAAAAAGTACTAATTTAAAGTCAATTAAAAAATTAAGTTTTCAAGGTATATATTTTCCGTAGTAGTAATTATTGCATAAAAAGGAAATTTTAAAGCCTTTATTTATTTAAGGAAACATTGTAATACAATTTACATTTTTTTTAACAATCAAACTTGATTTGCTGAAATCCATGAAATAAATGATGAAACCTTAACATATACCGATGGCGAATTAGACTGACCGCAAGGTATCTTCCCCCAGGATACAATGCCAATTAACACATTCTGTCCATTCACAATTTGTACTAAAGGACCACCAGAATCTGAAGTACAAATACCAACACCTCCAGTAATTGGACCAGTACATAGATTAGTATCATGAACATTTGCTCCTTGACTGCCCAAAGCTGATTCACATTCACTTTGTGATATAATTGGAACAGTTGCCACCTGTAATGTGGTAGGATAATCGGCAGTATTTGTAGTAGAAATACTACCCCAGCCATATAATAAAGCATTGCCGGAAGGAGTAGTACCGCTAGCTGGCAAAGTAATGGCTGCAATAGCATTTGACCATGTAAAAGGAGTTGATGTGTAAACCAAACCGATGTCATATGGTGATGTTCCACCCAAATATAAATCATTTACAACATAATTATCAATTGAACGTTTTTGGGTAGTTGAAGCGGTACCAGCGACATTAATACTCCCAGCTACCAGGGTTGTGCTTAAAACTTGAGTTTTAGAAGTTAGGCAATGTGCCGCTGTAACTACCCAATTTGCATTGAGAATACTTCCGGCACAATAGTGTACACCATTCTGTTGGAATGACACTATAAAGGGAGCACTATTCGGTGCAGCATTTGTTCCTCCCACCACTCGTGGTTCCTGTGTCGAACCGTAGGTAATGTGTGGATATATTGATATAGCCACGATTGCTAAAAATATAAATATCTGTCCGTTTGTCATGATGAAAACTTTTCAACTGTTTACGTTTTATAGATAAATTTTTATATTTAATTAAAACGATTTAATAAACATTTTTTTATATATATATTTTTTCTTAACAAAAGAAATTAATTGAGTTGAATCAATTGATAAGACAATTTATTTTAAAGAAAAATGTCGAGGGTTTATATTCAAAAGCATCTATCTTAAAAAAAAAATGATTACGTGAAATTTTAAAGTATTTAAAACTGTTTAAGAAATTTGTTTTGAATAGGTCTGATAGCCTAATTTTATAGTTATAATCACAAAACAGAGCGTTTTAAATAATTTATTCTCAAATGATAGTAATTTGGTTAAGTTTTCAAATTTGAAATATTTTTTCGGACTCAAAAATCTTTGTAAAAATTAGTTTAAGAGATAGAGAGGGGGCATAATCCAAAATTGTTATTTAAGAGAGAGGATGGAAATATTATTTGAAGAAATATTTTTATGATGAAATGTATGCCAAGACAAAAGAATTATTTTTGACGATGTTTTGGCATCAAAAAGAAATTTTCGTGACAATCAAAAATAGAGGATTTTGAATATACAAATAGGTATTACTTTTTGTAATAAAAGTATATTTATCTAGAAAATATACTAACATAGGTGCAATATATTAACTTATTTTTTAATACCCTCTTCTCAAATTCTGATAAGAATGACGAATTATAAATTAAACGAGATCGAGTGCTATATTCGGCTATGCCGAATCTTATATACCCTTCACCCAAGTTGGTAAATATATTATAAAATTAATGAAACAACAAAATCAAATGAAGACAAGATTAATTTAAAAAATTAAATAAAGGGTATTTTGAAAATGTATGGACCGATTAATTGACTTAAAAATTCGAAAAAATATGAAGACCGTAACTTATATAGAAGATTTAAAAAATCTAACCTTTTTGGTTTCCAAGTTTATGTCGACTCTCAAAATATTTATACAAAATTTCGTTGTTATACATGCTTTTGTTTAAGAGATATCAGCAGAAAAGTATGAAATGGATACCCTGTGTTTCTAGTTTTTAGTCCATAACTTTTTTGTTTATTAACCGATTTTGACCATTTTCAATCCTAAATAAATCTTATATAAAAAAACAAATTTGATATAGCTTCTTTATTGTTGTTGTTATTGTTTCTCAGTACATGAATATGAAAAACAGTAGTGAAATCAATTTAAAAAAAAATATATGTATGTCAATAACTCGATTGTTTATAGAGAGATTTGTTCGATTCGATTTTAAAAAATATTTATGACCAATCTGTACAAGAACAAAAGTCGTAGCTTATATAGGAACTTCAAAAGGTTTTAAAATGCGTTTTGACCAATATCTCAGATACTAATGGACCAACTTTGTTCGTTAGCATATACAGTAGTTTAGAAAACACAAAAAAAATTTTTTTGAGGTATCTTTGTTTTTTTTTTTTTTTTTTTTTTTTTGCGATATTTCGGTTATTTATAAACCGGTTTTGTACATTTTTATTATCGTTCTTTGGTGATAGTAGGGGTATAGGCGTTTAAGTTTTGCGCTTGGACCATATAGACCTACAGGGGCGAGTCCACAGGGTCCCAAAGTTGGAAACCTCGGGTATACAATTTCTTAAAAACGATTTTAATTCCTTATATCTGAACCGATTTCAAAGATAGGAGGATTCTGCTAATCGAGATCCACCAAAAACATTGTCGTATGAATGCCTTATCTCTTTTAGTTTAAGAGATATTATGCTTCAAAGATTAACATTTTTACTTTTTAGCCTGCCTTAGTAAAGTTTTTTTTCGCTACAGCGGGTCCAATTTTTAAACTTCAAAAAAACCGACTTTTTTTTAAACCAGTTGATCGGGTTTGGACTTTTGAAAAAATCGGTTAGCCGGTTTTAAGTCATTTAAATTTCTTATGAAGAAAATATTATTTTTATATATTTTTTTAAACAAAAGCCGAAATTTATACATGCTACTAAGCATTACTCTGAAAAAATAATAAATTTTGGTGTGATTAATTTCAAAATTAAAGTTTTTTATATCACTTTTGAGAAATTATATAGGTATGTATACACTGAACCAAATCTCGTAGGTAATATTGACGAAAAATATTTCTTAGGATTTTAAAATTTTCTTCAAATCTATTAAAAATTTTTGTCAAAAATATTTTTTGTAATATATGTTGATTTGAATAAAATTTCTTAAAAAAATTGACGAAAAATCTGTTAAATCAACGAAAATTTTGTTAAATTGGCAGTAACTCTTAAACAGTTGGCAGTAAGAAAAACAACACACATTTTTATTCAATTTAACGTTCCAAAAAAAGTTTATTTGAATAAATTATCTGTTAATTTAACTAATATTTTTTAGTCAATTTGAATAAAATTCTTCAATTTGACTAAAAATTTATAAATCGACTAAAAACATATACATTTTAAAAAATTAAATAATTTATTTTATTCAAATTGAATAAAATTCTTCAATTTTAATAAATATTTTAAAATTTACTAAAGGCATGTAGAATTACAGTTTTTGATAACATGTAAAAAATATAAAAATATATATTTCTTATAATTGTATTATTTATTTAGTTTTTACTAGAAATGTTTAACTATACTATATACGTATATGAACGAAATATATAAAATTTGATAAAATATACTAATACATAAACTGATTTACTTTAACTAAAATTAAATGAAATGAAGTAGTAAAAATAAAGACTAAAATTAAAAATTTTCTTTTAGTTAAATTAAATAATATTATTCAATTTGATTAAAGACGTGTACAATTGAATAAATTTCATTTCAGTGAAATTGAATAAAACTCTTCAATTTGACGAAATTTCTTCAAATTTATTAAAGGCATGTAAAATTGAATAAATTTCGTTAATTTAACTAATTTTTTTGTCAAATTGAAGAAACATATGTAGAACTGAAGAAATTTCTTCAATATAGAAAACGCATAGTGAAGAAGATCAGTTGAATGACAAATAATAAATCTTGTGCACGTGTTTTTGTGTCAATAAATTAAAATTTTGTTTAAAAATGTGGCACTTCTGTTTCTCATGTTAAACAGACGTATATTTAACTCGCTCCGCGATTTTTTAATTATTCTTCGAGATTCACTGAAAATTAATTATAAAATAATACGCGATCGGACGCTTTATAATTTATTGAATTACCAGTGATAATTTTATTAAATATAAACATACAAAACATAAACAAATTAAATAAAACAAAAATAATTTGCATAAAATAAACAAACAAAAGAAAAGTTGTGATAAAGTGTTATACTTCAGTGAAATATAATTTAAAAGAGTCTATGAGTTCTCATGATGAGAGTCGACTCAGTTTAAACGGCAGAAATGCTTATATATTTCTCAACGGAGAGAGTCTGAAAAATAAAAATATTTGTGATCCTCAATATAACAAAAATTATTTAACCGCCAAACCACTTGAGAGAGCTCGCTCTTGTTCCCCCGTAATTCAATTACATGAAGAAAATACACAAACAAATATAAAAAAAAATTTGTCCTTAAAAGAAAAAAATAAATAGATTTCCATTTTCTTACTCCAAAATACCCAAAATTCCAGTTCGGGGAAAGTTTTTTTCAAAAATTTACTTTTTTCATTGAAATGGTCACCCTGTCGTTATAAGGGGCCTCCGTCAGGAATTACTTTTTGGGTGTATACCTTACATATAAAGCTAAAAAATTAAAATAATTTTAAGTCGATCCCAGCTTTGCGATTTGAGAACATAACAAAAAAAGAGAAAGCTAATTACCAAAATTGACTAAATTTGGATAGGGCTCGTGAGCAGACCTTTGTCCCTAACTCCTCCGGATTTACTTTACACGCATTTACATTAAGATTTATTTTGAAAACATTAAAAAAATTATTAAGCTCAGAACAAAAAACTAATTTTATCACTGAATAAATATTGCCACCTTTTTGGAAAAAAACACAAAAAATATAAAATTTTTTTAAAGTTCCAAATTTAGATTAATATAACTTTTTAACGGATTCATATAATTATATCATTCTTGCAGTAATATTATTTAGAATTTTATAAGGAATCTGGCAAACAGCCAAATATAAAAAAACTAAAAAAAGGCGAGGCTAAAAATGAGGTAAAAATTTCTTTTGACCCGAATATCTCTTAAACTAAAAGAGATAACACATGTAAGCATATTTTTTGTAGAGATTTACAAGGACTATCTATATATAAAATGTCTTTTCTGTCATATTTTTGGCGATTTTTTTTAAAAAATGACATACCCGAGATGGGCAACTTTGGAGGGCCACCAACTTCCCCCCTGATCCGCTAGGGGTCTGTACTCCTTTAAATCAACTCGAAAACACCTCAGCTATGACCATGTGAAATTTTATTGAGATACCTCTAACGGTTCTGTAGTTACTGAATTATTTCCAAAAAAAAAAGCGTTTTGGAACCACTGTGCGTTGGAGAGTTTGTTTGGAAAAAAATAACACCCCTATTCAGCATCAGAAATTATATTTTAATAAAAAATATTAAAGAAGTATCACAAAACAAATAATCTATTAATTTTTAATAACAAAAAAAAAAAAAAAAATATGCAATACATATATTCAGTTCACTTTGTATATGATAAACAAACAAAAAATTATGATAGAATCGTCATCGTCGGTATCTTCTGAAATTTCCACATGATACCTCTGTGCAGTTTTCTTCAGGATTGTTGTTCCAGTCTTCATTAGTGGAAAGGGTCGCTTTAATCTACAATAATAATAATTTAAATTCTAAAAAATACGTAAACCTATAATAACACAAACCTGAGGATTTAGCGCCTGAAGCAGTCTAATAGCAGTTTCTTCTAGCTGCCTTATTTGTGGCGGAGAAATTCTCTCTCTTAGAACACTTAAAGGAATATTTTCATCGGGGTCATCTTGGTCTGAAACTAAATTTAAAATGTTTTTCCAGCCTTTGTTTAAAATTCCTTTGAAATTCGACTCCATGCTGAGTTTAAAAGATTAATTGCATCTTTTAAAGATAACATCTTAATAGTATCTAACAGATCTATTTGTTTTCCAGCGATTAATGTCAAAAGGCTGTTTCTGTAATATAATTTTGTAATTTTAAATATATTTTGGTCCATTGACTGAATTAATGACGTGTCATTGGGTGACAAAAACATTACACAAATGCATCCGTCTTCTGAAATTAATTGCGATTCAGTGGGATGTGAAAGGGCATTGTCAATTAAGAGAAGGGCTTTTACGGGTAGCTTTTTTTTGGTCAAGAACTCAGTAACCTAAAGCTAAATTTGTTTTTAATTTATCCTTAACAAAGCATTGATGAAACTAATCGTAAAAAATAGTACTTGTCATCCATGCTGACTTAGAGAATTTATAATTCACTGGACATGAAACATTTTTGAAGCATCGATTCTTAGATTTTCCAATTACCAGTAGTTTAAGTTTGTGTGTTCCCGTCGCATTCGAACAGCTCATGAAAGTTAATCGCTGTTTCTCCATCTTTGCGCCTGGAACACTTTTCTCCAATGATGATACGTATGTATGCTTCCAGTACAAAACGGGACTCGTCAGCATTATAAAGTTGGTCTTCACATAGAGAGAGTTCTTCCATTTTTGCTCTTAATTTTTCTTTAAACGGGTCAACAAGATGTGGTTGAGCAGAAAGCAATGTCAAAGAACAACTAACAGGTCAATGAGTACATACACATACAATAAGAAGAAATATCGTTGTAACATCATCAAACAAACGAACACTTTATTTGGGGATTTCCCAAATTAAAATTACAGGTTTAAAAAGTAACGAAAATCTAAAAAAAGTGTTCACGTTTTAGAGCTTTCGAATTGTGTTCACGTTTTAGAATAGTCTGTGTAAAAAAAAAAATGTTCACGTTTCTGGTACGTTCACCCTTTCGAGTGTTCACGTTTTCGCGAGTTGACTGTAAATTTAAATGACAAACATTTCTTTGGGATCACAAGTTTTGGAACTTATTGACTCCTATGGATGTTATTTCTTATTTATTTTTTTTATTCAGACAAAATCATTATATTATTATAGTATAGTTGAATTACCTATGTAATTTTGAAAAACTTTACATGAAAGCTAAAAAACTGCAAAGGTTAATTTTGTGGTGCAATATTTATTAAAATATGTTTATTTATTTATTTATTTAGTCTTTAGATACAATATTATCCTTACAGACTAGCATTAAATTTAAAATAAATTATTTAAAAACAATTTAAATTCCCTACTTGGGACACTAATGTCTAAATAAATGCAGTTTTCATTATATAAACGCATAGCTCTAGTAAGCGGTTCATTTAATGCAAAGTTATTTCTATGCAGATCAATATAAAAAAATATATTTCTTGATCTAAGAAATCTTTGAGGAACAAGAATTTTTATTGACTGTAATAAATCAGAACAATCAATATTACCAGAAACGATGTTATATAAAAAATTTAAAGAAGCAATTTTTCTCCTTGCTTCTAATGTTTTCAATGATAGTAAAGCACACTTACCGCTATAAGTAGCAGCAGGGAAATTTGTAAAATTTAAAAAAGCAAGAGCATATTTAATGAATTTGATTTGTATTCTTTCAATGCGGTTACTATGAACCAAAGCACTAGGATTCCAAATTACTGAAGCATACTCTAATTTGGATCTAACAAATGAAACAAAAAGTATCTTTCTAGTATAATGATCGAAACTTTTATCTGACAGACGACGTATAAAACCAAAAACCGACCAAGCTTTAGGAATGATATAATTTAAATGACTACCGAATGTTAATTTAGTATCACAAACGACTCCCAAATCCAATATTTCATCTATTGATGACAATATAACTCCATTTATGCTATATTTAGATAGCAAAACATGACGACATCTATGATATGTCATAACATAGCATTTGTTGGTATTAAATGGTAAACCATTATATTCAGACCAACGAACAACTCTTTGCAAATCTTCGCTAAGATCAGAAATATCATTGGGAGATGATATTTCCTTATATATTTTTAGATCATCAGCATACAAAAGATACTTGGAGTTATGAAAACAATTACTAATATCATTTATATATAAAATAAAAAGCAAAGGTCCAATGATACTTCCTTGTGGAATACCAGTAATTGGAATATATAGAGCTGAGCAGAAACCATCAACTGACACAACGGAATACCTACCAATAAGGTAATAACGGAACCAACTCAACATTTGGGAGTGAAAACCTATTTTAGAAAGTTTTAATAACAGAAGATTATGTGGAACACGATCAAAAGCTTTAGCAAAATCGGTGTAGATTGCATCAATTTGATTACCTTTTTCAAAGCATGATATACAATATTTATTAAAAACAGCTAAGTTTGTTGAAGTTGACCTACCAGGCATAAAACCATGTTGGTGGACAGATATATAACGTTTTAAACGAAAAAATATTTTATCATGTACAATATGTTCAAAAATTTTTGCAATGTTTGTTAGTTTAGAAATCGGTCTGTTTGTCCTTTTGTTTTTGTAAGTTCTAAAGTTTATTTAAATACTACACCATTTTTAACAGTAATTTAGAAAAAACCAATGAAAAATTCGATTTATCATTAAAAATTTAGAAATGATCATTCAAAAATTTTATTTTATTTTTTTTTACCCACCATCAAAAAGATGGGGGTATATTGATTTTGTCATTCAGTGTATAACATGTCGAAGGAATCATCTAAGACCCCATAAAGTAAATATTTTCTAGGTCCTGGTTATATTCTGAGTATGAGTCGGTCCGTCTGTTCGTCTGTTGAAAGCAGGATAGAGCCCTATCCTAACGGGACAACGTAGGGGGACGAAATATTTGTCTTATATAAGGTTTGTTTGGGGTTTGAAAATGGACAAAATCGGTTA
Source organism: Protophormia terraenovae (assembly GCA_951394005.1). NCBI lineage: Eukaryota > Metazoa > Arthropoda > Insecta > Diptera > Calliphoridae > Protophormia > Protophormia terraenovae. Next base: position 89,225,629 of record OX596074.1, read on the forward strand.
ATAAACAAAAAAGTTATGGGCTAAAAACTAGAAACATAGGGTGTCCGTTTTATACTTTTCTGCTGATATTTCTTCAACAAAAGCATGTACGACAACGAAATTGTGTACGTATAGTTCGGGAATCGATATAAACTCGTGGGCGTGGTCCGCTCACTTTACCGCCCCCTCCCATATAACGTAAAATTTGAAAAAGTTGATGGTGGGTATATAGATTCGGCCGGGCCGAATATAAGATTCGCGCTTGTTAGTTTTTGAAAATAACAATTTCAAAAAATAATCAATTGAAAATAAAGTTATTCACCCCTATCGTGAATACTTTTTCCCTCGAAATGTTTTCCCTTTACCTAAATTTGTAATTATTTGTAATTTTTCACTATTCCCTTTTATTTATTCACTTTATTTTTGCTGGGGAACAGAACAAAATATGTAAGTATTTTTTCTTATAATTGGAATATTAAAGTTTATAAAATTTATTTTAAGGCCACGATCCGTTAATAAGGCACAAACCGATAAATTGCTCAACAAGTTGTAAAACAACAGGTCGATGCCTGTGGATTTAGAATATATAAAAAAGCAGGTTTGTTTAATCTGCAATGTTGGATAAATCTAATACAGAGAATTAATTTAAAAGTTTTTTTTTATTGAATTAGGTCACTTAGAGCCTATTTACTGCATTTTTTAATGATATTTTGTTTTGAAGTTGCTTCGAAATCCCTTCTACATTTACACATATAAATTTGTATTGTCAAATTTTTTCAAAAATGTTTGACAAAGAACAAAAATTAAAAATAAATTTGAAAAAATTTTATGAAATTTTTAGCTTTGCGACGACATGCAACTTTTCTTACCCCCCCTTGCTTCTCTACACCTCTTGCCTACAAACGTAAAAGTTGCAGCGATTTTTTCCAGGGAAAATACCTAATGTAAATGAGCTCTTACAAAGTTTTGAGTAACTTCGAGGGCTTAGATGCGTCCCGCAAACCTCGACAGACAATTCTTTGGTGATTGCTTTTCTCCTCTTGCAATAAAATGATTGTTCCAACTCTAAACATTTTCTACAATTTAATTTGTTTCAGTTTAATTTTGTTTGTTTTCTTTGATTTTTATTTTTTTTTTTATTAATTCTTCTTTTTTTGAATTCACTGAGAATTGATAGCGGGAAAATTTTTTCACGGGAGATTCACGATAGCATTTTTCCCTTCAAAGGAAATAAAAATTTCACGGGAACAATAACTGTTATTCACGATAGGGGTGATTTTTTTAGAATTCAGAAATCAACAAATGATAATGAGTTTTTATATCAAATTTAGAAAAGAACAATTTAAAATAAATTTTTTTCATTTCAAATTCAGAAAAGATCTATTTATAAAGTGTATATTTTAAATTCAGAAAACAAATGAAGTGTAAGGTCAATTTTATTTATGTTACATTTAATAAAATAATATTTAGATATTGCAGCAAATTCAGCTGAAGTGCGAGGTTTCAATTAGTTTATATAAAATCATTCCTTACTCAAATTTCATTCTATAATTTCAGTTGAAGTTCTGAATTTCATTTACTTTTTGTTTAATTATTATTATATTTTTATGAATTTTAAAAGGAAAATCTTATAAAATTAAAATAAAAATTTCCAAATAAAATTGTTGTGTATGAAAAATTTTAATTTCTATTACTATTTTGTGAAACTTAAAGAGAAATCTTATTTTAATATTTTCTTTTTAATATTGTCTTTTTTAAATAAAAAGAAACTGAAAAAACTAATTTAAAATTGCTGATTTCATAATTTTATATGAAATTTTCTCATTTTAACTTAAAAATGGTGTATTGAAGTTCGAAAATCATTTTTTTTTTTTTATTCTAACTGCATTTTTTTGAATTTTAAGTGGAAAATCTCTTTTAAAATTGTTCTTTTCTAAAATTTAAATAAAAAGTTCCAAATTAAATTGTTATTTTAAAAATTGTTTAGGGAAAACCTAATTTTCAACTGATTATTTCTCAATTCTAAATAAAAAGTTTCATTTTCAAAAGATCAATTCCAAAAAATTATTTCGATTTGTTGTTTTCCGAATTGTAATTGGAAAATAAGAATTAAAAATGATATTTTCAAAATTGGAATACGAAAATCTAAATTTTAATCGTTTTTAATTATTATTTAATTAATTTTATTTGAAAAAATTTCCTTTATATAAAAACAAGAAGAAAGAAATAATTATTCTATGAATAAAAGGAAAGAAATAATTATAATAAACCGACTTTCTTCTAGCCGAAAGGTCTCGGAAAAAGACAAAAAAATTTATTTTATTTAAAATAGTTTCTAAGCAGTATTTAAACATATGAGTTTATTTTTTTAGTTTTCAAAAGCAATATTTTCATAGAACTAAAAAACTAATTAAATATTTAAATAAAGAATATATTTATTAACTATTTCGTTAAAAAATTGGAAAATAATTGAAATTTAAGTTATATTTTTGAATATTGATTAATTTTACTCACTTCCATAATGACAAATTATTGCGAATAAGAATGAATTTGATCGTACTCTTGATTTAGAAGTCCTAAAAATGACAACCACTTTGATACAATTAATTATTTTCTTAACTGAAATACATTTTATTACTATAAAAATTTGTCAACGATTATATAAATTTCAGAAAAATATTGTATGAATTAATATACATAATGAAATATTTAATTTTGGCAATTCATTTATAATTAACTTAAATATGATGTCTTTTTCTGTCATAATTTAATTGGGTTGATACAGAAAAACGTGATATAACACAAATTAGATAAAAGAATTGTAAATTTTAACAAACATTTTTTGTATTCCTATCAATATTTGTGGGAAAAAGAAATCTATAAAATTTTCAAGCTAAATAATAGTAATACTTTTTGAAAAAAATAAATAAATAATAAAAGAAAAAATTCCTTAGGAATTTCATAACTTGAAATAACTCAATTAAATTTATTAAAATAATTTAAAGAAAAATTCATAACTAACTAAATAAGCTAAAGTTTGATTTATTCAACAAAATATTAATAACATTATAAACTACTGGAATATTTTTGTAAATTACATATCTGTGGACTCCTGAAAATTTCTACGGAAATGCTAATTATTTATCAACTACATATATTTTCAATAAAAATAATAGAAGCAATAATAGACCATTAGTGTAAACGATGCGACTTTTTAAGAATGTTTATTTTATCGTTAAATAATCTGTACTTTATATTTAAATTTTTTCAAAAGTTATCATTTAGTTTACGAGTTTTCTTGTCTAATATATTTAAAATTTTCAGGTCTTTGACAGAATTAGTCAGGAAAACAACAAAATACATATGAAACTTGCAAGTTGACAAGTTATTTAATAAAATTTTAACTTCATTTATGGAAACAACCTTTTTTAACCGTTTTTTAATATCCTTTCTTTCTTTACGATTTCTAAAAATTTTGTTTGACAATTTTGAAATAAATGTTTCTTATTTTTGGCGATTTTTGAAGATGTTCAAAGCATACAAAGAAGTCCTACTCTCTTTTAGTTAAATTTCTCTCTCACATATATGGGTGCCGTGTGAAATGTGAGAGAACTAACTCCCCGAATCCTGATTGTGTACATCATAATTCGGGGAGGGGTCTTCCTCGTTCTAGACCTGTGGCCAATTGTGGACCGAAACTTATATTAAGTGTAATATAAAACGTACGTCGATACTTACATTTATATGAATTAATTAACTTTTGGGTGATTCCAGAAAGTGGGCCTTATATGGGGGCTAGTTGAAATTATGAACCGATTTTCGTAAAATTTTACTCTATAACTTATATTTATATAAATAAAATTTATTTTTGTCGAACTATAAATATTACAACTATTAAGCACTTTTACACCATCACACATATTTTTGTAATTTTGTGTAATCCCATTATTATCTAATTTTTATTTAAAAAGTGGGTCCATTCTGTACAAAACACAAAAATTTTTGGAACTAATCAAGATTACCGGAACTATTAAAATTAAAATATAATTTTTTTTACGTAAATAAAGCTTTTTCTGTGTTGACGGTCTTCGGCCGGGCTTAAGGACTTTCTCTTCTGGGTATGTCGAACACCGGCTTCGTTAAATAAGCTTTTTTCGAACATCAAAAAAAATTTTAAGTTCCGCCATTTTTATACAAAATGTAAATTTTTTCCCCAAGGAATTAATTAATATAGTCGTGTTATATATCATTAGAAAGGTATTTATAACAATACTGATGCTTTTAAATGGCATCAATATTGTTAAGATCAGACAATTATTAATAAAGATATTCAGATAAATATATTGAAACTTTAAGGGCATATAACTCGTAAACCGAGAAAGAGCGGACAAAAATTTTTATATCACTATAATCTCAAGTAAAAGTACTCTAGAATCAGTATCAAAATTATTTTAAATCAATAGTTCCGGTGATCTTGATTTATGCTAAATTTTTTTTCATATCTTGACAATTTATTTTGTTTCTTTCATTATTGAAAATTCAAACAAATTTAAATTTAAAACCTTTTTATAAAACTATACAAACAGAGTAGAAATAAAAAAAAAAACACCAACATATTTACATTTTTGTTACTAGATGTGTTCGCGTACCTGATATTTTGTGATAATTATCACAAAATGTTGCTGGAAGTTGCTAAATCGCGTTCGTTTACTTTAAAAATCTTGCAACTGAGAGCATGAGAGAGAGAAAATTTGACAGTTCATTGCTAGATAATTTGATGAAAGTTGCTGGCTGTTTTTCTTCCATCAGCAAAAACATATGTTGAAAAAAAAAACATATGATCAATTGCTTTCAAATGTAAACAAAGAAAATAAAAATATGAAAACTCAAATTTTAGGAAAAGTGAGAAAAATAAAGGTAATAAAATATTACAAAAATACAATTCATATTTGTTTAGATTTATGTTAAAAAAATAGATAAAAATTAATTTATAAAAGTTTTTATTTTCTATTGCAAATCATTTTAAGAGATGCCATGTTAGCGTTTTTATCGTTTTGGTTAAAAATAATATTTTAATGAATCAAATTTTAATTTAATGTTATTAACAAATAATACTTAATATTTATAATAGTTTGCTTTTATTTTGTTAACAAAAAAGAACAAAAATACTATGTTTTTATTTTTATACAAAGACTAGCGTTTAACACTGGGTCTCCACATAATATTTTTATATCATAATATGTAACAGAGAGTGTCAAATCCGCTCTCTGAGAGAATTATCTCACGTGTAGAATAAAATATTAGTATTATAAGAAATATTATGAGACTGTTGTGATAAGATTTTTCTCCACAACTATCTTATAAGATTTACTCTCAAAAAAATACACATATACAAAATTTCCTTTTTGTGTGTGTGCGTGTATTTTTAAAAGTACTTATAAATAATGTTTTTTGTTTAATTGTTTTATTTTAATGGTTATTCTACATTCAGAAACATATTTTTATTAAAACTGTGCTAAAAAAATTGGAATTTCTTAAATAAAATGTTTGCAAAATGTTTTTAATCTTTTTCAATTTGAAAGTAAATTGATTTTTACTCTCTCATAAAAAGTTGCTGTATAAATCTTGCTAGAAAATACGCAAACACACCTACTAACACATACTTACCCGCTTGACCACAAAATTCGATAAAGATATCACCTTCGAATAAATCACGAACATTTCTCTAACAAACCCTTCGAGAACGACTATCGAAGGTGTTTCGAGAATGAACTCGTAGAGTTCACCTGTCGTTCAGTTTGTGGCAGCAAATCGATCGATATCGAAGGTTCGTTTATGATATCTATATCGGATAATAAGTGATATCGATATCGAAAATTGTTCGATATCGATATTACTAACAAATCGTTGGCAATAGTTCTATTCTGTTTCATTTTCATTTTGTTTCCTATTTAAAATTAAAAGCTCTTTTAATTTCTAAAGCAATTTTTTATTTTGAACTTAATAAAACAAATATTAAAAAATACATTTTAATGTCAACTTTCTAATACAATTAGAACATAGTGATACATGTCTCAATAATATTAGTTTTTCTGTTGCCCAAATCCACAATTTTTTGGTCAAAGTTTACCGAATTAATCTGCAAGAAAAAAATTATCATTTAGATAAATATATTATTTAGCTAATGTCTTTAGACATGTAGCAATGTTACTTACCATTTTTACTATTTTTAAGAAAGGGTTTTTAAAGTTAAATTTAAATCCTAAACTTTAGTCTTATTTACAACCGATCAGTATGAACTATGACTAAAGAATAACATGTACAAACAAGAATATGCGTTTTTTTTTTAAGTAACAAAATATCGAGAAATTGAGAAGAAAAGATAATTTCTCGAATCATTTACTTTCGAAATTTTATCGAAAAAATTTAATATTGCGATAATCCGATATATCAAGAATTCTCGAAAATTTCTCGAATCTTAACTATCGAGAAATTATCTAGTAAGTTACGATGCTACGAACATTCACTTTTTATTTAATTTTCGATAATTTTTCGAATACATTTGTTGCGAAAATTCCTCGTTTTTGCGAACATTCACTAATTTCTTAAATCAGGTCAAGCGGGTAGGTAAATTTTTACACACTCTTACACATGATATAAAAACAAGGTACTTCCACTTCTCTCTCACAAAAAATAATTTGAAGTTTATCGGTATTTTCTGACTTTGAGTCTACATTAGACAAATTTTTATCAAGACAAACGTCAAAATTTTATCATGATAAAGATTTGTCTAATGTAGACTGAATTTGTCAGTATTATTGCAGCGTTAAAAGAAAATTGTCAGCGCTCGAACTCTGACAACTTTGTCTTGATAATGCTTAGTAAAAGTCGCCATCTTGATTGTTGTTGTTACTTTTTGCATGGTTTATTATGGCATAAGTTTTCCCCTATAATTGATAAAGATAAAAAATTATCTGCAACTCAAACAAAAATTTTACGTTTGTCTTGATACAAATTTCTCTAATGTAGACTCAAAGTGAAGTTTTATTTTTGTAAACAATTAAGAAAATCGTTGCCACATACAAAAAACGGGTAAATACAATTTGGAAATTGTAGTATGAAATGTGTAATTTCAATTTATAATATAAAATTTTATTGTATATCTACATATATATGTAAATAAAAAAGTAGTATGTAATTAAAATAAAGTTGTTAATTACGTTTTTATTTTAAATTATGGTAATTTTTACAAGATTTTACAAAATTTTTAGATCATAAAATTTCCTACAATTTGGTTGATGTACATTTTACGTTGCATCACAGGTATTTTGTGTGTAATTTAATTTTTTAGTTATAGATATGTAATCATATTTTGTTTATCATATTGTGGAGAAATTTCTTATGGGTCTAGAACTAATAAATAGCACACAAAAGGCATTAGAACTACTAAACAAAAAATAAAAAAAAATAGGTTTCAATTACATTGTAGGAAATTATCATTAAGGTCCAACGTTTGAAAAGCATTTGCACTACTGAAGGTGTTGGATTAGAGAACAACGCAGTCTTCTAATATAGATTTCCAATAATCCAAACCTTCATGTGTTTGGTTATAAAAGCGCGATGTTGGATATAAATCTATTCTATTCCAAATTAACAAAAATATTTTTATCACTACATTATACATACATATGTATGTATGAATGCTATAAATTTGGAATTCCTTGATCCTCGATATCTTAAACTATTTGTACACTATTGCCATGGAGTCCTAATCTTTGGGTAACGATTTAATAATTTTTTATTGTCTTCCAGCATTTAGAGATTTTCTGCAAATAATTTAAATTAAAATTTTATATTTTCTTTATTTGGCCTTGTCACCTGTATACAATAACCAAAACAATTCAGTTTAGGAAATTAGCGGACACGTTTTAAACGGTAATTTCTTCTAGCTTTTCATAAATTGTGTTAAATTTTATTAGTTTAAATATTTTATTTTAATTATATATTTTTGTTGTTTAAATTTGAAATATTACTATCAAATTGAAAAAAGTAGTATTATTATTGGAAATATGGTAGCATGATATGTCATAATTCCCATAAACGTCAGAAGGCTAATCATGGCTACAAAATGAGAAAGTGAAACTGTCTTCTTTTTTTATATCATGCTCTTACAGTTAGGTACTCCCGCCGAACGAAAATTAAAATATGAACTTTTAGTGATATAATTTATTGGAAATAAACGAGGGACTTTAATCTGACCAACTTATTTCACTCACAGATAATAATATAATAGAAAATTTGCCGATAAGGACTTGAAACGCACGCAAATCTGGCTGTGGACTTTTTTTTGTGCTGTTACGGCAATTTGCCGAAAAACAAACTGGCAAATACCTTTAAATTGGCATTTATGTACATTTCAAGCACAGTGTGCTTGCCGGTATTTGATACGCTACCGTTTTTTGGTTGTCGCCATCTCAAACATACTGTCTCCACGTTGATATAATATGTAAGATAACGCCGGCAGAAGAGAGTAAACATTTTGTTAATATTATGTTAAATCTTAAACAAGGGGTAAATGTATTCTAATAAATCTCATAATATTTCATTATTTTCATTCATTCACAGAGTAAACATGTACTTTTTATTTAAGAAATTCGAAATTTTTTAACACAATTTTAATGAAAAAATGTTTCTGAATATAGAATTAAAATTTAAAATAAAACAATTTTACAAAAAACATTGTTTTTAACTACTTTTAAAAATACACATTCACACACACAAACAATTTTCATGTATGTTTATTATTTTTTTTTTTTTTTGAGAGCTCACACTGCTGCTGACTACGCGCTATTGTAATTTGGGCTTAACGCTACATCCAGGCTAGCCTTTTTCTTGTTCGCACAAGAACAAAACGTCGACAGAGCAACACACACAATTTTTTTCATTTTGTTTTTAGTGGGCAGAACATTTGTCGAACAAATCATAATTTTTCGTTTGCCGTCAGTGTCGCTTCGAAACATGGTTGTTCGAACAATTGTGAAAACAACGGTGTGCGAACAAGAACAAAACATGAATAACATGGGTCCACACTATTCAAATGCATGTTCGCACAAAATTTTGTTCGACGTGCGAACAAGAAAAAGGCTCATGTGGACCGCAAATTAATCTTATAAGATACTAATATTTTAGTCTACACGTGAGATAATTCTCTCAGAGAGCGGATTTAACACTCTCTGTTACATATTATGATATAAAAAAATCATGTGGAGACCCAGTGTAAAAATCGCTGTAACGATTTTTAAGGTCGTTGACATAGTATAATTATAAAGTATACTCGTAAGAACAGCTGTTTTACAATTTTTTCATTGGCAAACCTCGCGGTACTGTCAAATTGTTTTTGTATTCACATGTAAATTTTTTTTTTAGTTTTTTTTCTCTTGCTCTCTTTCGTTCTCTCATTTTTTCGTTAACACTGGGTCTCCACATGATTTTTTTTATATCATAATATGTAACAGAGAGTGTCAAATTCGCTCTCTGAGAAAATTATCTCACGTGTAGACTTAAATATTAGTATTATAAGAAATATTATGAGACTGATGTGATAAGATTTTTCTACACAACTATCATAGTATAATAATAAAGTATACTCGTAAGACCACTTTATTATTTTACTATGACAACTATCTTATAAGATTTACTCTCAAAAAATACACATATACGAAAGTTTGCTTGTGTGTGTGAATGTGTATTTTTAAAAGTACTTAAAAACAATGTTTTTTTTGTAAAATTGTTTAATTTTATTGGTTGTTCTACATTTAAAAACATATTTTTATTAAAATTGTGCTAAAAAATTTTGATTTTCTTAAATAAAAAGTATATGTTTACTCTGTGACTGAGTGAAAATAATGAAATCTTGTAATATTTATTAGAATACGTTTACCCCTTGTTTAAGACTTGACATAATACTAACAAAATGTTTACTCTCTTCTGCCGGCGTTATCTTACATATTATATCAACGTGGAGACAGTATGTAAAAGCATTTTGACATTGTGGGCAGCAGTTTTACACTAACAAAATACAAGCAATTTTTGTTTTTGTAGATGTGCGAGTACTTTATTATTTTACTATGGTCGTTGAATTACCGTTGGGAACAGGGCTACCTAATAAATCGGCCGTGCTCGTCGGTGTGGGGGGTGTATGTGTTCCCAATAATATATAAGATAGTTCAAAATCGTTTTCCAGGGACTTAATTTTAGGTAGCATATTACAAACAAATATTTGGATTCACAAATTAGAGTAGAACAAGAAAGAAAATAGAATGTGGTGATAACCGAAATATAGCTTATGATGGTTCCCGCTATACACTTCTCAAAACCCGCCCTCCTTGCTGACTAATTGAACGTTAGTTGTCAGCCCTAAAAAGAAAATAAAACTCTAAAAATAAAACTCTTTCGTAATAAAAGTTCAAAAGGATTAAAAATTTCATATTAGAAATCATAATAACAAACAAACATTTTATTAATACTCAATTACAGGAAAAAAAATTAAACATAATTATGTCATTTCAATGAAATATAATTAGGCAAAATATTATTAAAATTTTAAAATTGTCACCTTCAGTTTAATTCTCTCTAATATGTTTTATTCTCAAATTTAGAATTAATTATAAAAACTTATATATTAATGAAAAAAGTGGTATGAATATTTTCATTATGGTTTCATAAATTAATATATTAATGTATGTAAAGATTTATTCTAAATGCAATCTCATTATCTTAAGAAATTACTTAAAACCAAAATTTACAACTATGGTAACACTAGTTGAGATATATGCTATAGAATTATTTTATTGCATTTAGACATTATTTTTGTTTATGAGAAATAATGTGGATTTCAAATATAAATAAAATATGACTTACGTTTAATTTAGGTCCATCGATGTCAACAGGCGCCGGATGACAGCAGACTCAATTATCGTTACGAAACAGTTTGCTACTAAATTTTTATATTTGAAATCTTCTGAGTTAATACAATTATGTATTTGTGAGAGGTATTTGATTAAAGCCCAAATTACAATAGCGCGTAGTCAGCAGCAGTGTGTGCTGACATAATCAGCTGATAATTTAGAAAGCACTGTTTGTTATGGTGTCGATTACATTTGGTCAGCAGCAGTTTGCAGTGCTGTTTCATTTAGCCCTGTTTTTAAATTCACTGCGCTGCTTTCAGATTGAGAGCGAGCAAATAAATGAGAGGCTAAAATACACAAGTAGAATAAAGTAAGATGGTGGTTGTAAATTGTGGCTGCCTACGCTGAATTGTAATTATAACGGCAGCAACATGTTGTACTGACAGTGAACAGCTGATAATTTTTGCTGATACTGTTGCTGACTACGCGCTATTGTAATTTGGGCTTAAGTTTTAGTGAGTACCCAATAAACCAAAAGATATTATAACGATATCGAAACGATATCATCTAGGTGATAAAAACTATCACTAGTGATAATCGTTTTCGAGTTTATAACGATAGTTTTTACGGACTAAAGTGTACCTTTCCTTATGATATCGTTTTTCCATAAAATTATAATATCGTTTTCGGTATCGTTATTTCCAAAAATAACGATAGTATAATCGTCATGAACCAAATTTTGTTCTGAACGCTATTCAATACTAAAAATTATGTTTATTTGCATTTAAATATACTAAATATAATTAATATAATAATATAAAAAGAACCATATTCAGCTAAAATGAGAAAAAATCCTAAATAAATATATAAAAAGATATAAAAATCATCATACATGATATATTTAATGCAAATATTATCAACAACATTTGCAAATATGATTATTCCTTGGACTCATACATATTTCTGCAATTAAATACCTAAAAAACTTGGTTTTACCACTAAAAATCTGTAAACTATTGAATTTTTTGTATTTGATTCCCAGCTTGTTTTTGTATGTTGAAAAATTTTTATTTTTGTTTGAAGTTTTTTCCAAATGATATTTTTTTATTTTATTAAAACGAAATATTTCGAAATATCAATATCATAATAATATCGTTTTCTGCAATACGATATGATATTATAATCGGCACATAAGATGATATCGTTTTCGTTATCATATCGTTCTATGTTTTATTGGGAAATAAATATTCCAATAAATTTGTAATACGACTACACTTACGAATGTTATGTATGGGTTTTGTGACTCCAGAATCCGGCAGTGATACGCCATGAAGACGAGTACAATAATCCAGTATTTGCAATGTATGGCAAAAAGTTTTGACGAAACATTGTTTGAATTCCGAATGTCAGTTTTGGTGCTGAGATCCGTAGGTTGCATAGTTGCCAGATAAATTTGATGAAAAATCGTCAAATTTGCAGAAAAAAATCGGCAAAGTCGTCAAATCATCTATTTGAAATCGTCAAAAAAATCGTCAATATGAAAAATTACGTTTTTTATATGTTAATGAACATTTTATATGCTTTTTCTGATGAAAAATTAAATTTTAAATTGAAAAGAAATTAACATAAATTTCATTAACTTTATATTGGTGGCATATTATGAAAATCAAGTACATAGTACTTATTAAGTCTGATGATATACATACTTATGCATACTTATTTAAATATACATATTTTTGGGATTATTCTTATTGTATTTTTATTAAAGTTTTAGATTCTTGTTGCATATTTTGACGTTTTTCCCTTTTTTAATCTTACAAATTATTTTTTGCAATCATGCATCACTTCGCTTATAAACTACATTTTTTTATTTTGTAGCCAATAAATTCTTTCCAATACAGTACTGTAATTCGCGCAATTCAAAGTTTGTCACTACTGTTTATACGCGTTATACCAAGTTCGCTTTAAATGAAAACTCGTATTTCAAAAATATGGTGAATAATAGAATCGAGTTATAAAAAAACTGCGTAAATGAAGTATCGTGTAAATCAAGGGTTAACTGTATTTAATTTTGTATGACTTTCAAACAAAAATTAGTTATTTATCTTGCCTTGTTATAAACAGTTAGGCTCCTTTGTAAGCCCATCTAAGATATACGAAATTTAATTTTTAATGAATTCATCAAGGATTTTTTTTTTTTTTTTTTTTTGTATTCTTAGTTAGGCTATTTAAGTATTTTGGCCATTTGTAGCGTTTATTCGCCGTTTGGAAATAAAAGCAAACATAATTGATTCGGTTGGTTCCCATAATCTTTCCTAATAAATGAACCATTTATATTAGCAAATTTAAAAAGTTTTTCATTCAAATTGTTAATATTTTTGTACCAACTAATTTATTTTTAAAGAATAATATATAAAAAATTTTAAAAATATTTCTGAATATTCTTTTAGAAAAAATCGTCAAATTAGGGGTAAAAATCGTCAAATCGTCAACAGGCCATTTTTAAACCCAAAAATCGTCAAAATGACGATAAATCGTCAAATCTGGCAACAGTGGTAGGTTGTCGCAGTCACGATTGTATAAATGTTTCTTCGGTACATCATCAATGCCTTTTATTGTCTAACCGATTTTCATGAAAAAAACTCATAATGATTTCTTGTACCATAGAAGCATATATTTTAACCATTTAAGTGACCATTTTAAAATGGTTTGTAACCAATACTCCTTTATATAGCACTCACAGTGCGTAGACCCTGCATGGAAGTACTTTTCCAAAAAGAAGTACTGGCTGTGAGCCACTGTATGTTGTTGAAAAAATAAATTTCGTTTTCTAAAAAAAAAAGTAGTCAAAGCATCATCAAAACAATAAAACATCTCGAAATCTGGAAAAATAAAACATAAAAATCATTGATTTCGGAACAATTTGTATTACAAAAAATATAAAAGGCTTATAGTCGACACAATACCTATTTTATTATTCATTTTATTCTTTAAATTTGTTTTTATCGGCGGCGGCGGCTCTACTCTGCCGGCTTACAACCGATCGGCGCAGTTCTCTGGTCAGTTGATAAATTTTATAAGAAAATTATTGCCACCTTTTTTAGTTTATTTTTTTAACATTACACTGCCTTACCGACATCTGTTATATATGACAGCTAGCCATTTCCACTGATTGATTGCAATTAGTAAAATAAAAGAAGAAGCATTTTTCTTATATGTAAAATTGGAAAAATTGCACTTTTGGTATTTTTTTGTGTGCTTATTAACAATTGATAAATTTGGAGAAGAAAATAATATAAACAATTACTTTTCATATATTCCAATAGCAAAAAAGAAAATTATTAAAAAAAACTAAATATGTCTATGGAAACTGTCGATGATATGCAACGTGAGTTTGCTGATGTAGATATAAATAACGGAGACTCGAATAATGAAGATGATGAACAGGATGAGGAGGAAGAAGTGCCATCGCCGGCAGTGGGCAATAACAATGGATTAAATCAAAACGTCATACACGTAAGTGAACAAGTAACAAGTTGATTACAGTTCCATAAAACAAATTAAAGAAAATTAAAAATTGTTTTTACTAAAAAAGGAGGTTTTTCCATCAAGTTCTTTAATAGCTTGCGTGTCACTTTCCAAATAATCATTATTGAATTCTCATTGTTTTTTATTATCGTTGAATTAGTATATTATAATAATTTGTTTCACAAAATAATAATGGGCGGTGTCTGTAAAATGTAAAATATATACTAATGTTTTTACTTGCGGTTATTTCAGGTTTTATCTTTAATTTCTGTTTATGCAAAAATTAATATGTTATTTTATTGCAGTACATACATACATATATAGAAATATTTTTGTTTTGCGTCTTTTTATTGTTTATTTGTTTAATTATTTTTTAATAAGTTGTATTAATTTTTTGTAAATCGTATACTTTGAATTTCGAGATATAAATAATAGAGGCCAATTGTCGCTGCTTATCAGTGAAGCTTGACTTGTATGTTATTTATTGTAAGCGTTATAATTATATTTTTTTCTTTGTTAATTTTTTTTGGTTGTATGATACTAAACAATATTAAAATTTATATCAATTGATCATAAACAAATTACTCATACGCAATAAGGCTACATAATAAATACCTAGCAAACAATTGAAAAGTGTATTTTATGAAGAGAATGGATCCCTGGAAATTTGCCATTTTTTGCCTCCAGCTTTCCCAGAAAAACTAATATTTTAAGTCTTTCAATTATAAATCTATGGCTGATCGAAAATATCATTTTTAATATACGTTATAAATTTGACAGTAGTATAGACAACTTGCCTAGTGTGTCTCATAGAGAGTGTTTAATAGATCACTATACAATTTAATATGGAAAAAGCCAATATGTTTAGAATTATTTAACCTTTAAATTTGTAATAATTAATTTCTAAAAACTACAGAATTTTTAATGATGTAATAACAGTAAGTTTTGAAATGAAATTGAAATTATGTTTTTATTTTATTTATTCAATCAAAGCCAATAAATAATATACATAGGTAAAAAAAGCCTGAATAGAATATACTAAGTGTTAACAAATATTGTAATTTAAATATACAGGCCTGCCACAGAAAACCATTCCGATCGAAAGTGGAATTAATTCCGTACTTTGCTTCTTCAAAAAACATGAAACGAATTGATTTGTGGTTTCCACCCCAAAAAATTTCTTCGTTTCATGTTTTTTGAGAAGCAAAGTACGGAATTCTGTGACAGGCCTGATAAACTAAAACTAAATCCGAATTAAATTAAAATTTTTTGGCTCTCCAGCCACAAAGAAAAAAATAAATAAATCAAATCCCATTAGTAGTAACGAATTTGTATACACCATAAGAACTATGTAATTAAAATGCATACAATTAAAATAATAATAAGGAAATTAAATTAAAGGAAATTAGTTTAAAACTGAATTGTTTTTTATTTATTTATTTTGTTTTATTTTTTTTTTTTTTTTAATTTTTGAGTCTTATGCATAATGAGCAACAAAATAGAAAAAAATAAACATGTTGAGTAACTTTCATATCGTTTCATTTTATTTTTAGCAAATCATTATTTTAATTGCCATAACTATCATGACATCTCATTTTTTTTTTTCTAATTTTTATATTTTTGCAGTAAAAATAACATTTATTTAATGATTTTTTTCTTCGAGTCGAAATAAAAGATGAGATTTTTATTTTTTTCGAAGTAATATAGATCCCAAAACGAAAAAGAAACGGTAAAACAAAAAAAGGAAAAATGAAAGTCGATAAATAAAAAAAAAAAAAATCAATGAAGAAAAAATCTACAAAACACAAAAATATTGCCAAACAGTAAAAATCGCCAAAAAAGGAATAAAATACGTAAAAATCACAAAAATTAAAAAATTGACTAAAAAATGCAAAACGAAATTATGCAAACTATAAAAAAATAATATGAAAAATTCCCATAATGAAAGAGAGTTATTACAGTTTCTCAGATTTATTCACCATCTCTTTAATCGAAAAAGAATAGATTTTTTATAAATCCACGTGATATTTCCTTTTTCTTCCTATTGTGTCGTTTTTTTTTAATAGTTTTATATAGACATTGTTTACTAGGTTACATGTCTTTGCGCTGAATAATATCTTATCATTATTGTCAAAAATACATAAATTTATATGAAGAATACATGAGTCATTATTGCTTCTAATAAAGTATTAATTATAATTATTAATTAATTTAATTATCAGTATCATTAAAATCATATATGTTTAAAGTAAAAATTACACTTAATATATCAAAAAAAAAAAAAAAAAAAAAAACATAAACATTGCATCTACGTATTAACTTTCAGCGTCGCATATCATCCAGTAATATGCAAGATGTACTCTCCGATAGTGGGGATTATTATATAGAAATAACAGTATCGGAACCTCAAAAGGTTGGTGATGGAATGGGTTCTTATTTGACTTACAAGTAAGTAAACATTTGTAAATAACACAAATTTCATATTAATTTCAACTGTATTTTATTTTATAACTAGAGTGACAACAAAAACCAACATTCCAAAATATAAACGTTCAGAATTTAGTACTTTAAGACGTTTTAGTGATTTCTTAGGTATACACTCTTTATTGGCCAGTAAATATATAAAATTGGGAAAAATTGTACCACCAGCTCCTTCTAAAAATATATTTGGTAGGTTTTTATTGTATATGATATAATTGAAGTTAAAATTAAAATAAAAGTACATTTAAGGTTCAACAAAAGTTAAAATGAGTCCCCAACAAAGTGAACCTGGAAATGGCACTAATTTGGAGTGGGTAGAACAACGTAGAGCTGCGTTAGAACGTTATATGAATCGTACAGCACAACATCCAGTTTTAAGAGTTGATTTAGATTTTATTAATTTCTTAGAAAGTGATCAGGTAAATGTGCTAGTATTAATTTTTTCCAACAGATATTAACATATTTAAATTTAATTTAAAAAGGAATTACCTCGCGCTGTAAATACGGCCGCTCTTAGTGGTGCAGCTGTAGTACGTTTATTTAATAAAGTTGGCGAGACTGTTAATAAAATTACCTATAAAATGGATGAAAATGATCCTGTAAGTACAGAAAAGAAAAATACAATTTCAAAATAAAATATGTTACTTATTTCTAATTGCTTCCAATTTCCAAGTGGTTTGATGAAAAAATCACTGAAGTTGAAAATTTAGATGGTCATTTACAAAAGTTACATTCCGCTTTAAAGTCTTTGGTAACAACTCGCAAAGAGCTGGCAAATCTAACTGGTTTAGTGGCAAAATCTGCTGCCATGCTTAGTACCTGCGAGGAGCATACTGGCCTTTCGAGAGCTCTTTCAAATTTGGCCGATGTTGAGGAGAAAATCGAAATTCTACGTTCGGAACAATCAAATTCGGATTATTATATTTTATCGGAATTTATTAAGGACTACTTAGGTTTATTCACGGCCATTAAGTCGGTCTTTCATGAACGTGTTAAAGTTTTTCAAAATTGGCAACATGCCCAAATGCAATTGTCAAAAAGACGTGAAAATCGTGGTCGGTATGAGTTAAATAATCGTACAGACAAATTGGAACAAGCACAACTGGAAGTAGAAGAGGTGAGTTAAGAACTGAAAGAACTTTTTAAAAACGATTTGCTCATTCCCTAAAATAAGTTGGTTTCAGTTTTTTTGGCTGAAATATTTTTCACTATTTTTTATTTAAAATTTTATAATTTTTTGTTCATTCCAGTGGCAAGTTAAAGTACAACGTTGTCAACAACAATTTAAAGAGATTTCTGAGGAAATTAAAAAAGAAATGGAACGTTTTGAAATGCATCGAATAAAAGACTTCAAGGCCAATATGATTAGATATATTGAAGATCAAATGGCGCATCAGCAGCAAGTAAGTTTGTTTTGAAATTTGAACAAATAAAAAATAAATAAAAAAATTTTATTTTATAGATTATTACTTATTGGGAATCATTTGTGCCCAGTGCCCGCGAAATTGTTTAAGATCCAACAAATTAAAAAAACACGCATTTTCTTCCTTTCTTAATACAATTTCATGAATTTTTTTAAGTTTGTGCACCCAAAAAGCTTTTCCATTAATATTATTTCTATTAAAGCTGGGACCAAATGCGTTTAAAATAACAACAAATTAAAGAACAAAATTATAATTATAAATAGATTTTGTTAACTCCTGCTGTTGCGAACTATTTTTATGGGTAAAAATGGGGTTAAAAATTTATTTTTCCTAAATATGATTCTCTTCTCAAAAATCGAAGTGATTTTTTTCAACTATCGCTGTTAAGTTTACCTCAAAAGATATGTTTATTTTCAATTTAAAAAATTAAGATACATATATATATTCTACGTTCCATTGCATAACTTTCTGTATTTACAATTTATATTATTATATTATTTTCCTTAAACGGTATTTCACTTTTTTTGTTTCCTTTAGTCTATTCATTGTTTTTATATTATTTTTAGCAAAATACTTTGAAAGTGTATAATTGTTAAAATATATATAATATATATAAAAAAATTCATAAAAATTGGTATTAATGAAACAAATAATTTGCCTTCACATCGTACATAACTATTATATTAGACACGTTTGCATTAGTATAATTAAACATGAACAAAATCGTAAAAAAAAAACTAAATTTTTAATAATACGTCTTTATTACAAACGTACGAATAATATGAAAACATACATCTATATATATTTCTTTATTTAATTATATTATATGAAAACCAACAAACAAATATTGTATTATTTTCGAAAATTAAGAAGAAAATTATGTATTTGAATTATAAAAATATTAAATTTGTATACAAATAAAATGCAAAATAAAATGTAAATAATGTTAAACAAAATAATATTTCAAGTGTTTATTGGATAAGGAAATGGGAAAGATACTAAAAAGAAATTCAAACAAAATGGAAAGTTTTGAAATGTATGGGACGAAAGTAGTCAGGGGTAATCGATACCATTTATGATAGGACTTAAAAGAAACAAGATTAGGGATCTAATTGTTACTACTATACATATTTCTCTTCTGCAAAACATAATTGACCTACATATTTGCTACAGCTTTTGCTAAGACGATAAAATACTAGCATATTTTCTGAAATACAAGGTTTTGGGCTTAAGCAGCCAACAATGATTTCTAACGTTATTTGGGTCGTGAATTCAAATCTTCACTGTATTTTTTAATATTTTTTTATACATTTGTGAACTAATAAACAATTTATTCAATTTGAGTCTAAATAATATGTTATTTTCTTATGAAAATCAGCAATTTTCGTTTTTTAGATCAACTCTAATTGTTTTACTTAATTCACATCACGAATAAAATAGTAAAGAAATACTGAGAATTTGACACCAGTTTGCTCAATTTTCCATTAGTGAACAAAATAAAATGCTTTATCTATATTTCTTTGCAATAAAATCCATCACATTTTTTTTTAGCAACGGCAACATCAGAAACTGGTTACGATTCCACATTGCTCCAACACGCCAGAACTTGAAAATTGGAACCCATATTGAGAAACGAATTCATTTTAGAATTTAGCGATCCAAATTACAAAAAAAATTAGTTTTCATCTGTTCAGATCCAAAACTTGATTCGAATTTGTAAACTTTGAATAACAACCCACGGAAAAAACTGAGGAAAAAGATTTAAAAAAAGCAAGGTTGGCTACCGTTACCGCAAAAAAACCCATTCAACTTAACTACCGTTACCTCTAAAATACCGTTACCGAAATAATTGAAAATACCGATACCGTTAAAATACCTTTACCGAAATAGCTCAAAATACCGATAACGCTAAAATACCGTTACCATTATTTCTAAGTTGAAAAAAATATTATTTCTAATGAAATTAAATAAAAATTGTAAAAATGTTATGGTTATGCCAACTCGTCCTTATAATACTTGACTCACTTTATATTTCATCTTCAAGAACCAATTATTTCGAAATTTTTTAAACAACTCGAAATACCGATAACGCTAAAACACTCTTGCCAAAATAATTCAAAATACGATTACCGTTACCTTTTTGAATCGGTTGCCAACCTTGAAAAAAGACCACCATTTGAAATTCTGGTAAAAACTTACACTGTACTAGTTGCAAATTTTAACAAGCCCGGCACCCAAATGGTAAAGCTAATTCGAGTACACTGAATTCAATGCTTGCATACGTTTTTCGAAGTTAGCGTTCGTATTCGCGATATTTGCGTTTAAAATTTACTAATAATAGAAAATTAGAAACAAAAAGGACATTAATTATATATGTAAACTAAACAATACGGCAATATGTAAAATGTTTCGCCAAACGTATTGCCTGGATGAAAAATATTATGGCAACAATCGAATTCGAAAATACAAAAAATTACATTGATCATTTTCTTTTAGACGATAAATTTTTTACGTAGCATTTGTGGAAGATTAAACCTATCTTGTTTTCATAACTGTCTACCAACCCATTTCTATATAAGGACTCAGGGCCGTTATTATAACCTACCTATAAGGTATCAGATAGTTAAAGGTAAGATAAACTAAAGTGAACGATAAAGTGAGCTTTATCTACTTTTGGTTATTACGTACCGTCTATACTAGCCTTTTTCTTGTTCGTACAAGAACAAAACGTCGGCAGAGCAACACACATAATTTTTTTCCTTTTGTTTTCAGTAGGCAGAACATTTGTCGAACAAATCATAATTTTTTGTTTGCCGTCAGTGTCGCTTCGATACTTTTACATGCAGCCCCTCTTCTTCCGCATACAAAATGACGTTTGATGGCAGACATGGTTGTTCGAACAATTGTGCTAACAACGGTGTGCGAACAAGAACAAAACATGAACAACTTGGGTCCACACTATCCAAATGCATGTGCGCACAACATTTTGTTAAATGTGCGAGCATGAAAAAGGCTCGTGTGGACCGCAAATTACAACTTGGTTTTAAAGTAAATTTTATAATTTTGATAGTACGGCAATATCAAAGCAAAAACCGACTATTTTTGGCCACTTTACGTAGTGGCAACATGTACTATTTGAACGTAACTGCCACTAACGGAAATATAAACAAATAAAAAACAAAGAAATTTTTAAAATAAATAAGTTTAAGCTAACTTAAAGACAAAGCCAGAGCTAATATAAATATAGACAGACAAATTACTAAAAACTACAGCGGAATAAATATGATTTTATTTATTTCTTTTATAAAGCAGAAAATATTGCAGCTCTGAATACATAAACCGTCCGATAAAAGTTAATGGTCAGATGTTCTTACACTGGGTCTCCACGTAATATTTTTATATCATAATATGTAACAGAGAGTGTCAAATCCGCTCTCTGAGAGAATTATCTCACGTGTAGACTAAAATATTAGTATTATAAGAAATATTACTTTGAGTCTACATTAGACAAATTCTTATCAAGACAAACGTCAAAATCAGTTCGAATCCATACCAGGTAGCCTCAGTTAAACAGCTAATTATTATTTTTGGTTGTTACAGCTGTCAAACTGCATATACAAAAAACATTAATGAATTCGCCATATTGTTATTTTTGCACAACTGTTGCCACCTTCCATAAATTCAATTTCATTTTGACGTTTGTCTTGATAAAAATTTGTCTAATGTAGACTCAAAGTTATGAGACTGTTGTGATAAGATTTTTCTACACAACTATCTTATAAGATTTACTCTCAAAAAAATACACATATACGAAAGTTTGTTTGTGTGTGTGAATGTGTATTATTAAAAGTACTTAGACACGATGTTTTTAGTAAAATTATTTTATTTTAATGGTTATTCTACATTTAGAAACATATTTTCATTAAAATTGTGCTAAAAATTTCGAATTTCTTAAATAAAAAGTACATGTTTACTCTGTGACTGAATGAAAATAATGAAATATTATGATATTTATTAGGATACATTTACCCCTTCTTTAAGATTTAACATAATATAAACATAATGTTTACTCTCTTCTGTCGGCGTTATCTTACATATTATATCAACGTGGAGATAGTATGTTACATTTAGCTTATTGGTCACTTTTGGCTTAACTTATACATATAACAACCAAAATAGTTAAAGTGAACGATAAAATCCTAACTTTAGTTATTGGAAAGTTATAATAACGGGCTTCAATCTACTTCATTAATTGATTATTTTTTACTGTCCCATCCGGATAGAATAAAGAAACATGGACAGATACAATGTCCTGGTGTATCACATCATTCACTCATATATATATCCTTATATTTTCCCACGACTAAATTTGGTGAGATAATACAATATTATGATTACAACGCAGTTAATAGATCATTATTGGAAGTTACTGCACTTTCATCAGATTTCTCTGCAATGTACGAAACTAATAACGTAGGTGTTCAACTCTCGGTGCTAAATGGGAATCTAGATAATTCGCATCTTGCTATACCCTATGTGAATCGCATAAGAAAGAAAGTAGCCGATTCATGGTTTCGTTGTATTGAAATCAAAGAGCAAATTTCAAAGAGGGACCTAGCATACAGGACTTTTTTGAACAATAGAACAGATGCATCTTGGAGAAATTATTGTACTATACATAACAAAACGAAATCCTTAATAAGAAAAAAGAAACGTTTGGCACATTCTTAGAAATTTGAGGGGTTGAATAGTAAAGAGTTGTGGGGCACATTGCGGGATGGTGGCGTTACTTGTGGTGATATGTTTATAAACAATTTTAATGTTGATATGTTAAATGAGGCTTTTGTAACAAATCAATGTGATGATGTAGCAATTGACTTTCACGATGGATTTTCTTTTAGAAATGTGGTACTGGATGAGCTTATGGAGCACTTCTTTGCAATTAAATCAAATGCAACAAGCATCGATGGGTATTGTTTGAAATTCTTGAAACTCATAATGCCATATTTTTGTAATCATTTTTTGCATTTGGTTAATACCATATTGTCCACATCGAGTTTTCGAAATTATTGGAAGGTTGCACGCATAGTGCCTATTGCAAAGAAAAGTGATTCTATACCCTGGATAACTTGAGACCTATATCGGTTTTATCCATTTTATCTAAGATTGTTGAGAGAATTATAAAAAAACAGATACGGAGTATTTGAATGAAAATTCCTTATTAAATGGTTCACAGTTTGGTTTTAGAAGTGGCCATAGCACATCATCTCTTCTTGTTGGTCTTACTTACACTATAAGAAATAACCTTATCTCTCTTGATTTAACAAAAGCATTTGACAAATTAAGTCGTAATTTATTGTTAAAAAAATTAATTGAATTTTATTCTTTTTCGAAATCCCCAACCAGCCTTATTGCATCGTACTTTTCAAGCCGAGGACAATTTGTTTCTTCTAACAATGAAACCTCTGAAATACTGCAAGTTAAAAGTGGTATACCTAACGTGACCAGAGGGTTTTTGACAAAAAGCGGGACCCGAACGGCTAAAAAGCGGGATTCTGAACAAAATTGTATGGAAAAAGCGGGATTTTGAAAAGTTTTGTAAAAAAAAGAGGGATTTTATTTTTATATCTCAATTAAAAATCTAGATCTACTGTTCTCTCGCAAGCATCTTATTCACGACCCAATTGAGACGTTACAAATTGATATCAGCCCATAAGAATTTTGCATCATCGAAATAAGTAAATATATCCCTACAAGCTGAAACATTAAAAGTTATAATTTTAACGTGTTTCTCTAAATGTTTTCAAAATGTTCCTAGTTAAATTTCAAGATTGAATTCAAATATGGTTTGAAAAAAAAACTTGGTACTTTTTGAGTTTGATAGCAATAGATTTTCTTAAATAATACTTAGACCCGTTAACAATAAATTCAAAGTTGGTTGCCGTTACCGCTAAAAAAAAACATTCAACTTGACTACCGTTACTCCTAAAATACAGTTACCGAAATAAATGAAAAACGGTTACCGCTAAAATATATAACGCAAAAAACCGTTACAGAAATAGTTTGAAATACCGATAACAATAAAGTACCGTTAGCCTTATTTTTGGGTTTAAGAAATATTATTATTTTAATAAAGTTGAAATAAAGTTATAGCTACCCCAGCTCGTCATTATAATATTTGACTACAAATTATATTTTATGATTTTGAACCGATACTTCGAAATTTATGAAACAACAGTCATAAAATACCATTGCCGAAATAACTAAAAATACCGTTATCTATAAAAAACGTTATCAAAATAATCCGATAGTTATAACATTTAGTTTATACAAAAATAAAAAAAGTATCCAATCCGAAACAAAGGCACATTGTTTATATGTTTCCAGATAGAACTGAAAGAGAGCTGAAAAAGTCATGAATTTAACATTGGAGAAGTTTTTTTTTTAACCCATGGTTGTCATTGGTAAGATGTTCTTCTTTTATACTTCTTGCTCGAAGCTTTCGAAGTATTTCTCTTAAAAATATGTTTATAAATTTTTTTAATAAAAATTCTGTTTTAACTGTAATAAAAGATAATAAAAATGTTTTAAAATTTTATTTTTTTAGAAATTATTAACCTTTTATTCCGCAAAAATTTCATTTATTTACACTTTTTTTTAAGTAATTATTAAGAACTTCCAAAAAAGTTCAAAATATACACTTAGTTACACTTTTGAAGTAGTGAAAATGTTCTTTTTAGGAAGCACTTGATCGTTATTTTGCTGGGTTATTAAAGGTACAATATGAAATTATCCATGTTAATCTTGAGATCAAAGTTCATGTCAAAACATCTTTTTGAAATGGGACATTTTGGTAAATAAAATTGGTTAAAAAAATTATTTAAATAGCCCTCAACAAATGTTCTAAAAATCCCTCTGAAAGAACAAAATTTTTTCCTTCAAAAATGTATTTATATTTTGTTCTAACATTCTTAAAATAATTAAAGTTTTATACCTATTTTTTGGAAAAAATTCTAAACTGTTTTGGTCAAAATATATCAGAATTGAGATTTTTCAATCACTGGTATGATGACATCGAAGTCATCAAAAAAATACGCACAAGGTACATTTAAGATTTGTCAGTAGAGGAGATGATCAGCGTAATAAAATATTTAAAACTTTTAATTATCAAAAACGATTTGAAAAGAATTATCAATTTTCCAGTGGAAAAAATTGTTTTTAGTTACACTTAAATATTGGTAAGAATTTTATAGAAAATGTAAATAAGGAAATCGAATAAGTAATTGTTAAGGTTAAAAAAGCGGGATTTTTTAATAAAAAGCGGGAAAAATATTTTAGGCGGGATCGAAGTTTGAAAAACGGGATAATCCGCTAAAAGCGGGATGTCTGGTCACGTTAGGTATACCGCAGGGATCAGTAATCGGACCGCTTTTATTCACTATGTTTCTTAATGATTTATTTAATGAAATGGATTTAGGAAGATGTTTGGCATTCTCTTACGCTGATGATATTCAAGTTCTATATTGCGGAGGGAAACGGAATATTGAAGTATTTCAGTCCATTATAGACTATGGGGTAAAACGTATTTCTACACCTACACGAACTTTTGAGTTCGTCGAAAGTATGAAAGTTCTGGGTGTCATTATTGACAACAGATTAAATTTTGATCGACACATTTCACACCTTGTGTCAGTGGTGAATTTTTCCTTGAGAAGACTATACAGAATTAATTTATATTTACCTATACATGTTAAGTTTAAGGTTGTACATGGTTTGATAATGCCTCTATTTCTATACTGCATGGAGGTACAGTTAGGGACAAAACTATTTGTACACCTCATATATTTCGTATACCTTCACGCACATTTTCAACAGATCCGCTGTTTTTATACTTGCTTACAATGTATTGTACTGTGGAATGTTGCAAATTTACTAAATTACTTATATTCCGGAGAGATTTTCCTTTTTTATGTTCATCAATAATTAAATTTTTAATATCCAAACTCAACTCTTTTCGCTTTCCCATTTTTGATGTGCTTATTATTCAAAACATTAAAACCAACTTCTTATTTTGTAAAATAAAACTCGATTAACGAAGAAAATATAACGGTATTTAAAAAAATCATCATACAAGAGTCCAACGTACAAATAATTGTACAAAGTACTGATGTACAAATACTTTTGTCCCAAAGATTTTTACTTAAATTGTACTTTTTTTTAACAATGTGTTATATATTAATTTATTTTTTATCAAATAATTCAATAAAAATGGACCTGAATTAAAACTACATATAATAATTTTTTATTCTTTATAAATTATTGAAGATATACGAAATGCATGGGTGTACAAATAGTTTTGTCCCTAACTGTATATACGGGTACGTTTGGATATAATATGGATAAACTTTATATGTTATTTAAACGAGTGGTCCGATATCTATATTCATTGCGTTTGCATATTAGTGTGTCTAGATTTGTGGATCGGTTTTTGAATACTTCTTTTTTTAAATTCGTAACAATTAGGCTATTGCTTCATTTTTATACAATTTTTCGTAATGGTTATCCATCAATATTATTAAATTTTTTAAAATTTACTAGATCTTCGAGATCAAATATGTTAATTGTGCCTCGGAATTCTCCCTGGATGGAGCGTTCTTATCAATTAAGAGTTGTACGGTCTTTTAATGCTTTGCTTGAAACCTTAAGGCATTTTAACGTAACTAATGGTGTTTATAAGAAAAAACTCATAGATTACTTTTCAATTCAGCAATTGTAATCTTATATGTTTATATAAAAAGAATTGGGAATGCAAAAAAAAAAAAAAAAAAAAAATTATCATAATTGTTCTTAAATTAATTTTTATTAATATTATATTATATAATTGTGTGGAACTTATTTTGTAATTTCATTATTGGCCAACTGGGCTTTTTAATTACAAATGATTAAATAAAATAAATAAAAAATAAATAAATTGGAGATACTGCAACATTATCATCCAAGATGATAATGTTTGCAGGTTTTTTTCTCCGAACAATTTGACCCACTATATTGATTAATCATATTTAAAATATTAATCTGTTTCTTAGAATTTGTTTGTGTTTCTGAACAAATGTTTAAGAAATGTTAAAAACCAAGGAATCGAAGAAGTAATTTAATTCGGTAGTTTTTAAAACAATATACAGTGAAAACAATTGCAAAATAAATGATAATAAGTCTTTTAAACCTTATAAACCGTTGAACCGCTATTAATGAAACTTCGAATATCGATAAAAGAGGAATTAGGCTTCCAAAACCTAGTTGGCCGATTTAAGATAACTTAAAAAAATTAGCATAATTTAGAAAATTATAGAGTTTCACTATTTTAAAAAATTGGAGTTTATAGGGCAAAATCGTAAAAAAAACCAAGGACAAGAATGTATAAATTTTTGAATTCAAATATTTTTCGAACCATTAGAAATAATTTGCACAGTAAGCATATTTTTTCTTTGTCTTGCGTAGAAGAATTCATAAATACAGTGGTGGCCACGAATTTAAGACACGACATGTAACGAACTAAGTTGTGATAATTATTACAACCCTGCAATATAAAATTAGATTTTGTTAATTTTTCAGTGTACCCTGTAATGTTAAGATCAATTACCGTTATTTGGTTTTGTTTGTGTATACATTTTGTTGCTGTTTTTATTATATTTTCGTAAAAACGTGCTTTTGAAGCTGGTCACGAATTTAAAACATATAAGAAATATTTGGTTTTTAAGTGATTTTTTGGTGTTTTTTGAAGCTAAAAGGTAAGTAATGAATGTTTTATTCCATTTAATGTTAGAATACATCAAAATATTTAGTTAGAAATGGCCAGAGGTACTTGGAGTTCGGATGCCGAGCGAAAATTGATCCAACAAATGAATACTGATGGAAAAACAGTAATGGAAATTTCCAAGCTACTAAAATGTTCCAGATCCAAGATTTACAATGCACTGGAACACATCAAGCAACATGGCACTACCAAAAATGTCAAACAGCACCCTAGAGCCCGAAAAACTACACCCAGGGAGGATAGCTTAATTTATAAATCAGCTGCTAAAGATCCTTTCAAGAGCTCAAGTAAAATTAAAAATGAGATTTCATCGGATTTTGGTATTAATATATCGTCCAGGACAATAAGAAGACGTCTGAATGAGAAGAACTTACGTGGGTGTATTGCACAACGTAAACCACTTGTGTCAAAAAAAAATATTAAATCCCGACTAGCGTTTTCAAGAGAAAATCTCAATAAGCCGATGACATTTTGGAAAAATATACTTTGGAGCGACGAGTCGAAGTTTTGTCGCTTTGGTTCTGATGGAAAACAGTACGTATGGCGTCCTCCAAACCTGGAGCATCACCCAAAGTACACCCTTAAAACGGTTAAGCATGGTGGTGGAAATGTCATGGTGTGGGCAGCATTTTCCTGGCATGGTGTAGGTCCCATTCAGAAGATTATCAATAAAATGGACCAGCATATTTACAAAAACATACTGACAAGCATCATGATACCATTCGCTGAAGACAACATGCCTCTAATGTGGAAATTTATGCATGATAATGACCCTAAGCACACTTCACGCCTAGTGAAGAGTTGCTTAGAGGAAAATAATATCACAGTTCTGAAATGGCCAGCTCAATCCCCGGATCTCAATCCAATTGAGAACTTGTGGAATGATGTTGAGGAGCATGTACGAGCAGTAAAGCCAAAAAATTTGACTGATTTATGGGAAGAAATTCAAAAGGCTTGGTATGCCATTCCAAAGGAGCGCTGTATGGCCTTAGTTGAAAGTTTACCCAGGAGATGCGCTGCTGTGATTCAAAATAAAGGATTTTCCACCAAATACTAATATTGTTTTATGAAGCTGAGCTTTACTTTTGTGAATTAACTTTTATTTTGCCTATGTCCTAAATTCATGACCAGGCTTAAACTTGTATTAATCTGTATAATATGTAAATAAAAATTGGAAACTAAATATAGGTAACAAACTATTGTTGATTTTTTTTCATAACATTACTAGGATCTTTAAAAAATAACATGGATCTAAAATTTGTTCGATAAGATGTAAAAATTATCAGAAATATATAAGTGAAATGTCGTGTCTTAAATTCGTGGCCACCACTGTATTTAAAATCGATTCATGTTTGTAGAAGTTACACCTATTTGAATACAATTTAGAACCCGTATGTGACGCCATATGATCCTAAAAAATCATCCAATTAGTTTAGAACTAGTTATAAATTTGTTTTTAAACTGAAAGTACCTTTAAAGTTTCAGCTCTCCTAAAAGCTTTTTCTCACATTACATTTATGATCACAGCCCTTTTCATGTATCGTATGTATGTATAGTTTTAAATTACAGCTTACCACATTCTAAGCAGGGAAACTTTTTCTCTTCTTTGGCCAATTGTGTTAATTTATTCGTGCGCATAACGTAGCCCTGTGTAAAAGATTTGCCACAGATCTCACAAGTTTTTACGATCCGACAGAACTTTTTCACAGTGCATACATTTAATGTAATCCGGATTCAAATGACATTGTTTCCACGAAGGATAAGCTGCTAACAAGGTTTTGAAATCAAAATCTAGCATTCCCACTGCACTAACAGTTCCAGAAATTATTCATTGGACCGGCAGATTGTAGCAATATTATTAGATGTTTTTTTTTTTTTTTTGGAGGCATTAATTAGACTTCTTAGCATTTAACGGGAGGAACTTTTGTTACTCATCATGTTACCATTTTGTTTAAAAAAATACCTTGTCAATTCCACGAACACCAAGTGGCATATTTTTGAACACATATCATTATCATTTTACTGGTTACAATGTGTCGGTAAAACATTTGTATCTTCTTTATGTCTTCTTCCATAACATCAGTAACAAATCATGCCATCATGAATGGAAATGAGCCCTTGGCCACAAGAGTTCCAAACACATCTGGTAGAAAAGCTGCATGGTTAACTCAGTGTTCTGGTGCGAAAAGTTCCAAACAGGAATGCTGCAAAAATTTAGAAGCCAAAAATAAGGCACGGAAATTAAAATCAAATTTCATACAAAAATTCTCATATTGTATAATTGACAAAGAAACGTACAGTTACGGACAATAAAATAGGGTCAAGTATAATTATTTGAAATTTTTTGGGTTTTCGGCAAAATTTTATTCAAAACAATAAAACTTTTAACGCCAAATTATTGCGAATATATTGGGTTATAAACCTATACAAAAATTATATCCTTTAACATCCCGAAAACGGTACATCGTCTTAAGCTCAAATAGTCCTTTTTCAGTGTGGACAAAAAAGTAGGGTCTGCTGTAATTTTACTAAAGTTTTTTAATTTTTTTGGAAAAATTTGTATGAAACTTTACTTTTTTTAAATCTCGATAACGATATTTAAAATAAAATGCTGAAAAAATATGAGAATCATCGATGATCTTCAGTGATATTTAAACAAAATCAACATGTTCTGTCCAACTAAACTCCACACAAAATAAAAGATGATTGTGTCCAAATAAACTTTGTAAAGCAGCTGCACTTTACAGTTTTAAAGACAAATAATATCATTTGTTATAAACAAATGAAATTTAGTACACGTTTCATACAGATTTAATAAAAATACTGAACATCTTATACTAAATATAGCGCATGGCCAGGAAACATGTATGTGGTTTACCATGAATAGTTTTTACAGTAGTTATAAAAATTTTTTAAATCTAAAGAATTTGATTCAATCTAATACAAATTGAATGGTTGAATAATTTATTAATTCAATTTGTAATAGTTTAAATTTAAACAAAATTTAATGAAATCAAATGAATTAAGCATTTCCAAAGAATTAATACATAAATGAATTCCATTGAGGAAATAAATTTGTCTATGTTAAAAATGCATACAGTTTTATTTTGAAATACATTCCAGAAATGTAAAAAAGTTTTCTGTGTCGTTATATATGATTCATATACGAAAAAAATAACTGTTTTAAGAAAATCCAAAAATTTACCCAAAAAAATATATTTCCTTATGTAATTTTTCAAAAATTAAAAATACCGATTTTTTAATACAATTTTTCAAGAAACGTTGTTATATTATATACATATTTATAATTTTATTGAAAAGAATTTCACATTTTATTTATAAAAATATACAAAAAAAAAAATTAACTAAAATGTTTTTAATAAAATGAAAATAGTTGTAATTTTTGGTTATCTTTCAATAAACATAAATATAATATACATATTTTCAAAAAGTTATAACAAGTTTTAAATTTATATTTTAAAAATTTCACAAGTCTTTAAAATTTAATTTCATAAAACTAACGTCACAAAGTTTTAAATTTATCCGTCTTCTTCTGAGTTTTTCTTGTCAATAAGAAAGAAAATTCTAATTGGAATTTTATTTTGTTTTAGGGAAATTATCATTTATGTACATTTCAAGAGCATTTGCGAAATTTGCCGACCTGAGGCGCACAATTTGACAAACATTTTTGAAAAATGCATATAAAATCGCCATGTTTGCTTGCCGTGATTTGCGAAATTTGACGCTGTAAATCAGTGCAGAGCAGCGTCATCTGTCAGTCAACTTGTAGCAGATCTCACGGCCATGAGGAGTAGATTCTTGCCGCGGAAATTTATGAGACAGCAGCTTTACTAAAAATGCCGCCGAAATTTATAAGGAAATTTATGAAAAAATTAATATTAAAGATTTAAATTTCAAAAATTTTGAATTTACTAAAATCGGTCATGTATAAGCCAAAATTTTTACGGCGGCGGCGGCTACTGAAAAACCACCGGCGGTTCGATTCAGCCGGCTAAAAGCCGGTCGGCGCAGATCTCTGACATGTGTGTCAATAACACCACTTTTTTGCTTCTTATACTACTCAACGGCAGGTGTCACTGTTTTCCTATCAACAACAGCAACAAAAGACAGCTGATTTTGACATTACTTTTCAGAAAACGAAATCAAAAGAAATCGAAATTAATATTGATAGGTGTGTGTGTGTGCTCGAGAAAAAATCGTTAACATTTTGTAGAAATCTTAACAAAAATGGCCTGCCGCAAAATTGTTTGTGAATTACAAGTTTTAGGACGCAATGGCAAGAAAATTGTAGCACCTATTGCCACTAGTCCCGTGCGTTCATATTCATCACGCAAGGACTTGGAGAAACCTACACACACAGGACAAGTAAGAGAATTATATTTCTAACAGATGGCCGACAACTGTTACGCAAACGTTTTTTTAGCTGATTCTTTAAATTGTTTGTTTCCAAATTTAATTAAATTTTTTTTTTTTTTCATCACAGGTTTTCGCAGAGGATGATTACCGCAATGTTCGTTTCACCAATGCCAAACGCTATGTCAATGAAAATTGGGGCATTAAATTAATTGATGAAATACCACCCAAGGAATGTACCGAACGCGTTGTCTATTGTGATGGTGGTGATGGTCCCTTGGGACATCCAAAAGTCTACATTAATTTGGTAAATATACATCCGTTTATATGCACACATTAAATAAATTAGACAATTCTTTAAAGGCTGTCCCAAATACAAAAAAAAAAAAAAAAAAATATCTTTGAAAATTTAAATCTTAAATCAAGAAAACTACTTCTCATTCTTATTATTGATTCCTTGAAACGAAAAAATACCTTCATCATTTTCTACAAAGTAGTTGAGAATTTTTTGGGCATTTTTCCCATATATTCCTTGTGGCATTCTAAAAAAATAATTGATAAATAAAATGTTTACTGAACTTAGTGCGTAAAGAAACTCTTATGACACAATTCTAAAATTCACGTATTGTAAACGTTAGACATCTATCAATTTCTGAAATATTTTAACAAAGAATACTTATGTTAACTTGAATGTTTTAGAAACTGACAAAAATTAAAAGCGAAAATTTGTCAAAAATATCCATTCAGAAAACTTCTAATTTTGTCCTGCTAAAGTAGACAATTTTTAGAGGAAAAATATATTTATAATGGCCCAGTAGCTCACACTATTACTATAATGTATTTTATAAATACATTTTTGTAAAATACTTTTCAATAAATAAATGAGTAATATCATATTTATGATTCAAAATGCCACCTGTATTTGGTCCATAGTGATGCTAAAAATTAAAAATAGTGAAAATATTTTCAAAATTCGGGACTAATGTCAAGCTCGAGAAAATTTCTTGTAAAAAACAAATTTCTGACTTAATATTTTAACATAATTACACTGGCCGACAAAAAAAATGTTCGTGCTCTTTCAAAAAAAAAAAAAAAAAAAAAAAAAATATGTGGACTAGATGGAATTCCGCACGCTAAACTCGAATCTGCTTTCAGTTTTCTCACATCACTTCTTTTTAAAAGTAAAAACATCAAAAACCTTTATCTCAAAGTTGGCAAAACTACGAATAAATAAAGCTACGTATAATAAAAATTGATGCACAAATCTTGATTGGATTCACAGTTAAGTTAGGATACCCATGCATACCTACAGTTAAGTGGAAATACACTAGTGGGTTATGCTGAGTTTATACAATTTTTTGTCCAGTTAATATTTCCGTAGTTATTCGGTAATTAGTAGCGAAAAGTTATTTATTTTTTTTTTAAATGGTGAAAATTTTGATCCATACCTCTGAAATTTTTGAGCGAATAAAAAGTATTGTTGACACACCTTGAAGACAATTTTCGCGTCTTTTTGTGTATCATTTATCAAAATCGTGTAAACGGTTCTTGAGTTATAGCCTAAATTTGACAAACCATTCTCGAATTTTATAGTGTGACCGCTGAATAAGGTGATGATATTAGTCATGCACATAAAAAAATCAGTACATGATAGAAAAAAAAAAGTGAATGCAGATTCTTGTTTAACACGTCAAAATCCACCTAGTTCACCTAGTTTTGTTTCAAGAAAAATATTTTTTTTTTTTTGCCCACCACTGTATTTCTACTCAATTGTATGAAACATGGGTATTTTTACTTAACTGTGAATAAAATTAAGATTTGTGCATCATGTTCGCAGCATTACCAGCTTTAAGATAAAGATGATAAACTGAAACATTTTTGATGTTTTCATTTATTAAAAGAAATTTAAGTAACAAAAAAATCTAAAATTTAGCATGAAAATTAATAATTTTTTTTTTTTTTTTTTGAAACTTATTTCAAAATAACTTCTAAACTATTGAGCACATAAAAAAATTATGTTTGGGTGATTTGAAGATATTTTTAGTACGCTTCTTTTGGTGTATCACTTATGTCAATCGTACACACATTTCTTGAGTTATGAGGAAATATACTAAAGTAATGGCCTTACTATGGGCGAAATATTAAACACGCCCATAAAAAAAATTCAGACCTGATGGAAATATACTAAAGTAATGGCCTTACTATGGGTGAAATATTAAACACTCCCATAAAAAAAATTCAGACCTGATGGAAAAAAACTGAAAGCAGATTCGTATTTAGCACATCAAAATGCATTAAGTTCAACTATTCGTCTTTGGGGGGAATATTTTTTTGTCGACCAGTGTTATCGTTTAAAAAATCTTTATGAAAATTAATAAAAAATAAATCACTAATTGTTTGAAATCTGTAAACAGAAACATTAAAATACCTTTTTAAATATATATATTTTTTTTTATTATTTTATATACATTTTAGGACAAACCTGGTGCACATATTTGTGGTTATTGCGGTTTGAGATTCGTGAAGAAAGATGGTCATCATTAAATTTTTAGTTAATCAACAAATAAAGCAATGAGAAATATAATTTAAATTGTTCAAATAAATTAAAAAAATATAAATTACAAATGTAAATCAAATCAATGAGAAAAACTTATTTAATATCATACCAAAATATTATTGACAAATTTATGTTAGAATTAAACATGCTAAATATTTTAACCATATTAAACATTCTGGTAGGCGCACAATATTATAAACTTGATATAATTGTCTAGAGTTGTTTCGTTCATTAACAAATAGATTCAATTGAACGAATCAGTAAAATGAACTATGTTTACTCGTTCTTTTGATTTATATCGTTCATTATACCCTACACCACCATAGGTGGTTGGGTTATTATGCGTTTGTTCTGATGTTTGTAACGCACAGAAATAATTATCGGACCCCCACCTTAAAGTATACCGTTCGACTCAGAATCACTTTCTGAGTCGATTTAACGATATCCGTCCGTCCGTCTGGCTGGCTGTCTGTCTGTCCATGTAAACCTTGTGAACAAAGTAAAGGTCGCAATTTTAAAGATATCTTGATGAAACGAATAATTATTTTGACACAAGGACGAAGCCTATTGAAATTGGTTATCGGTCCATTATTTCATCTAGCCCCCATACAAATGTCCTCCGGAAACTCGGTACAAAGGAGTTTTGTATAAGTATCAATCTTTGTGTCAAATTTCATCAAGATCGGTCCATAATTGACCATAGCTCCCATATAAATTCCTCTTCCTAAAATATATTTAACGTGCATAAATCCCATACGAATGATAGCATCAAGTTAATATTCGACACAAATAAGTTTTATATAAGTAAAAACAACATTGCCAAAATTTATGAGAATCGGTCTATAATTTACCATAGCTCCCATATAAACCCACTTCCGGGAATCACCCTAAAGGGCATAAAATCATATAGATGTTAGTATCAATGCATTTTTCTGTATTTGTATAATTTATTTTACATTTAGTAAAAGTGCTGCAGCCGTATTAGAAAAAAAACAAGCGCGAATGTTATATTCGGCCGGGCCGAATCTATATACCCACCATCAACATTTTCAAATTTTACGTTATATGTTAGGGGGCGGTAAAGTGGGCGCACCACGCCCAGTTTTTGTTTCCGAGTTTACATTGATCCTTGAACAATTTGAACACAATATCGTTGATTTTCATCTTATATGGGAGGTGGGTGGTAAAGTGGGCGGTCCACGCCCATTTTTGGTTTCCGAGTTTGTATCGATCCCCGAACTATACGTACAGAAAATATATACTTTGTGGGGTCTTAGATGATTCCTTCGACATGTTACACATCTTTTTTTTATACCCACCATCTTTTTCATGGTGGGTATAAAAAAATAATAATGTAGGTTTGATAACGAGTTACTAACTTTTTCTTATGGAAATTTACATACAAAAAGGTTAGTAACTCGTTATCAAACATACATTAGTTTTTTTGAATACGGCTGTTGGTCTACAATTGGTCACAGGTCTAATTTTAAGCTCATGAACAATGGTGTAGGCTATCATATAGTCGGTCTTGAACGACTATAGTTTCTCTCTCGTTTTTTCATTGTTTTTTTATTGCTTTAGACAAAATTTTCCCCCAATTTTGTAAATCCCTTCACCTCACTTTGATAAAATTTCCATAAAAATTTTTGAAAAACAAAAACAATTTACTTGAAAAAATGTTCAATGTGAGGGGAATTGTTTTACAAAATAAGCCCCTTTATTTTTTTAATTTTTTCTTTTATTATACTTTTATAAATAATTGTTTAAAACAATTTTAATCAGAAATCTCCAAACTGACGCACATGAGCGAACGTTCTCCTAGTCATAGAAAACAATTAGAACTTCAACTCTTTTCATTCGCTCAGCACCCTGCAGTCAAAGGTGACTGTCCGAAACCGGTTACTTGACTGACGACATTGGGTCACCACTAGTCACTTTACCTATCACCTGACTAGTCACTTTAACATGGGGATGTCCTAGCAAGGAGTGTATCGCCACCAAAGGACCAAAAGGTGGCGATATAGTGACTAGTACGAAAAAGTCAATTCATACTAGTCCTTTTACTGGTGAAGTTGAGTCAGTCACCTGACAATCTTTTTAACTGGTCACTTTACTAATCACCTGACTAGTCACTTTAACATGGGGGTGTCCAAGGAAGGAGTGTATTGCCACCAAAGGACCAAAAGGTGGCGATATAGTGACTAGTACGAAAAAGTCAATCTTTAAATTAGTGATTTTCAGAATGAAAAAAAATTAAAAAATTTGCGTATATTTTTTTATTTCTATTCTTTTGTTTTTTTTTTTGTAAATTCCTTTTTTTTTCTTTTTTATTTTTATTTTATTATTTATTAAAATCTTTTCATATTATTTTATATTAATCAATTTAATTCAATTTAATATTTTTACATTTTTGTTTATGGTGCACCCCCGGCTCGAACCCACATCGTTATGTTTTATAGTCATACGCGCTAACCACTCATAGAATATGGAATATCCATTTAGATGCCACATTAATATAACAACAGCATTATCCTGAACAAAAAAAGTTTATAAATAAAATTTTTAAAATTCGTTCAATTGCTTAAAATATTTGAACTAGTTACCTTTAAATCTTGTTTGTCTACAGAAATTCCATTATTTTGACGATCACCAGATGTAGCATCCAAATCTTAATCAGTCTGTAATAAATTTTTATTAAGAATTCAATTTAAATATTTCATATATTTATGTTTACTTACGAATAGAATCCTCTGGTTTTGAAATCACAATATTTTTTAAAACCCTGGTATTTGAGGCTAATAACACATTCTTCTGCGTCTTAGTGGTTTTATCTACATATATATAAATGAAATGTAATATTTAAAAACTGTTTAAATTCATAAACATTATTGAACTTACGTGTTAGGAAGGCAAGTCTCCAAATTCCTTTTTTTGGGTATTTAATTTGGTGTATTCAATTATGCTGCTCGACTTCTCCTTCGCGAATAAATTATATTTATGTATTTTAATAATTCGATTTATAACTTGTTTACTTTTTAATTGTTTTCATTTTTAACACAACACTGATTTTTTTTTTATTTTTTGTCTTTTGTTAAAAACGCGTCATTTCTTGTTAAGAGATAAAAGAAAACTGAAATGTATTTGATTTCGTGTTACTTTATTTCCCGTTAGAAAGCATTTATTTTAATATAATTTAATGAAATATTTCATTGGTTCAATGCTTTTGTTCATTGTGTAATGCTTCTTCTTAATTAAATCAATGTATTAGTACATTGAATAAATTAATTCAATGAATTAATACATTAATTCAAATAACTGATTTACTTATTGTATTAAGAAATAAATTTAATGAATGGTTTCAATGTAATGTTCATAATAGCGTTAATTTTTTCATTGAATTTTAATGAATATTTTCATTGAAGCAATGAATTCGTACTTTAAGTTAATAAATTCTTGAAAAAAATTTATGAATTTCATTTAATGTACTTCTTTCATTGAAATTACTTTTTTCAGTGAAGATCACATCTTTATTAGTGAAATTAATACAACCTTAATTAGATAGGTTTTAATTTATATACACAAATATATATTTTACTAAGTTGTCAAATGTAAATGATTATCTATTTCGGCGGACATACATAGAATATGATCCTTCAACGTCAACAGAAGTAATAGGAGCGTATTTGAATAAGTGTAGTTAAGAAGAAGAGTATTCTTCTAAACACGTAATTTTTTTATTCATTTTCTCAAATCATGTTTTTTTATATAACAGCTTGTTACTTTAATTCAGCAACGGGGCCTTCTGCAACTTCGATTTTTGCAATATCACTATCTATTAAGTTGATTTGAGCACTTAATGAATCGAAACCCTCTAATTTAGTATTAGTTTCAGAAAAAAAAAATCTAAACAAGAATTTCATTGAATGAAAAAAATGTTTGAAACGAAAAAAAAAAAAAAAAAATAGTACGAATAAAATATTTTTACCCTTCTGAGGGCTTCGTTTGTCGAAACGACTAACACTAACTTTTGTTAAAAATATTTTAAGACGAATCATTAACATGAAAAATAAAACAATTGATTTTTGGTTAATGAATTAAATTAAATAAAATAATAGCAAAAATTCCTAAATAATTTCCGTTGTTTTTAAAATATTAAGCAAAAACTGAAAAGATCTCAATATTTGTACTTTTTCAGGGATGGTGTTACACCATTTTGTGAACAAAATTTTAAATAGGCAACATACGTTTTTTTAAATGTGTGCATTCTATAATTGTTCTAACCAAAATAAAAAGTAAAAAAATAAATGTTTTTGCATACTCTGTGAATATTTCAAATTTGTGATACTTTTTTGCATCTTTTTACAGTATACCTTAGTAGTACAGTTTTTTTTTTTTTTTTAATGTACACTATTGTTGTAAATTTACCGATATTTTCGACATTTTTACGAGTATTGGCTGTTATATTGGAAGTAGAACACAGTCGATAAGACATTTGTCGCTAAATTAGATCCTTAAGCTGTTTTTAAGGGAATTTTATAAAAAATGTTTCTTTAATTATTTTTAACATATTTTTTAATAAACTATTAATATAATTAATGTTTAGTTTGATGAAGAAAATGTTGAGCAGCGCCGATAAGTCTTGATTTAGTGTGACATTTCACTGCATTTTTGGTCGAAAATATCGATCGTGTCCTTAGGTTTTATTATAGAACTCATATGATGAAGACGATCTGTAATCGTTAGTACTTTATAATATGGCTTTATTCAGTCTTCAGAATACCTTTTCTATTTGATATAGAAAATAGAGTTTAATCATCATCATTGTCTAATGTGACAAAAAAATATACTTATGTGTTGTTAAAATTATTTCTGGAAGTCATATTGTATTTATTTTCAATACAATATATTCCACACTATAGCAACAAATATTAAAAACACTATATTTATATTTATTTATATTTATTTACTACATTACTTTATTGATAAAAGTTCAAAAAGTCACACTAAGTGCTTCGTTAGTCGTTTCGACTAACAAGGCTGCTTAAAATACTAACTTCCAGACCGCTCACAGCAACCAAAATTCTCAAAAAAAAATATGCAACGAATGAAAAATTATTTTTTGAACAGTAAAGATATTTATATTGTTTGAAAAATAAAAAGTTTTCGGTTGCTTGCATTTTACCTCAAAATAAGAAACATCAAAGTAAGATTGTAACAAAAAAAAAAAAAAAAAAAATGCAAAATATGCAAAAATATGCATTTTCACCAAAATATGAAAAAATATGCACTAACAAATCGATGCCATTTTTTAGTAAAATGTCTGATTTGGATAGATAACAACACAAGATCAAATTCAAAATTCTAAAAACTCAGTTATAAACTCTCATTTTAATCTCTACATTTTTGCTAAAATTAAGTAAAAACATTTAATAAACGAAAACTTTTACGTAAACGAATGCACTTATTATTCATTATATTTTTTTCTAATTACATCTATATATATAAAAATTAATGTGTGTTTGTTTGTATGTATGTATGTATGTATGTATGTATGTATGTATGTATGTATGTATGTATGTATGTATGTATGTATGTATGTATGTATGTATGTATGTATGTATGTATGTATGTATGTATGTATGTATGTATGTATGTATGTATGTATGTATGTATGTATGTATGTATGTATGTATGTTTGTTTGAAGTCTATAGCCGCCAAAACGGCTAAACCGATTTTCTTGAAATTTTCACAGTGTGTTCCTATATGCCTGGAAGGAATAATAGGCTACTTTTTATTTTGAAATTCCATGTGGGCGAGGTGCCACGCCCACTTACTAAATAACTATTAAAAGTAGTATATCTCGAAAATTGGTAATACTAGAGACCTCAAATTTTGCACGAACAACTTTGACACCTATATGAACATTCTGGAAAAAAATAGGCGAACTAGCAATAGGGGGTGTGGCACATCCCACGCCTAATATTGCTTGCCAATACCAAATGCCGTAAATTTAGGGAACTTTAACAGTTACATTTCCCAAGTTTTGTACAATAAACTTAAGTGTCAATGTGAACATTTTGTGCAAAAATGGGCGGAAAAGAAATAGTGGGCGTGTCATCTCTCATATAAAGTTAATACCAAAATTTCTATATCTGGGAAAAAAATATATAAGTTAGAGAGCTCAAATTTTGTACGACTAGCATTAGCTTCAATATGAATATTTTGGACAAAAATTGGTACACTAGCAATAGTGGGCGTGGCACTTCCCATATAAAGAAAATATTAAATTACCATATCTGAGAAAATATAACAGTTAGAGTTCTAAAATTTTTTTTGGAGCCACTTTGGTATCAATATTAATATTTAAGAAAAGTATGGGCGGACTAGAAGTAGAGGGCATGGTACCTCCCATATGAATTAAATGCAAAAATTCGTATATCTGGGAAACTATTGGAGTTGGAAAGCTCAAATTTTTAAAAATTAAATACAAAAATTAGTATATCTGGGAAACTATTAGAGCTTGAATTTTCAAATTTTGCACGGGAAACATCTATCTATCTATATATCTATCTATCTATCTATCTATCTATCTATCTATATATATATATATATATATATATATATATATATATATATATATATATATAAGTATATAAGTTAAGTATCGAAGATTCGTTAGTTAGCAAATTTTGTCGTATATATATATATATATATATATATATATATATATATATATATATATATATATATATATATATATATATATAAACATAATTAACTTTTTTCTTACAAAGTAAAATACTAAAGACTCTGTTAAGCACCATGGAGTCAATGAATTGATATTTGACAGTACACACGTCTAAAAAAGATGCATCCAAATGTCCTTCCATATATTTATTGACGTTAGTCAAGTAACCCAACCTGTACTGCCAATGGATGAACTATTCACTTTTTTGACGTTTTTGTGACTTATAAAAAACCAATCGCCACCTCCACGCTCACCAAAGGGTCAATAAAGTGTAAATCGCCACTTCCACGC
This sequence comes from Protophormia terraenovae, assembly GCA_951394005.1. NCBI lineage: Eukaryota > Metazoa > Arthropoda > Insecta > Diptera > Calliphoridae > Protophormia > Protophormia terraenovae. The sequence continues at coordinate 89,267,733 of OX596074.1, forward strand.
TTTCAAAAGAGTCAATAAATGGTGCTATCGCCACCTCAACGCTTTCAAAAGAGTCAATAAATAGTGCTATCGCCACCTCCACGCTCACCAAAGGGTCAATAAAGTATAAATCGCCACCTCAACGCTTTCAAAAGAGTCAATAAATAGTGCTATCGCCACCTCCACGCTCACCAAAGGGTCAATAAAGTATAAATCGCCACCTCAACGCTTTCAAAAGAGTCAATAAATGGTGCTATCGCCACCTCAACGCTTTCAAAAGATCAATAAATAGTGCTATCGCCACCTCCACGCTCACCAAAGGGTCAATAAAGCTTAAATCGCCACCTCAACGCTTTCAAAAGAGTCAATAAAAGGTACGATAGCTTAACTATCGCTCACAATATATGCGAAGTTAGGGTGTATAAAAAAACGTACACATTTGAACAGGCGCGGATCCAGCTCAAGCTTTTGGGGGAGGAAAATAGAACAATTTTTCTAACTGTTTCCATAAATTGTATGATTTAGTACAGATTTTTCATTAAGCGCTTTCATTTTAGGGAGGGAAATTTCCTTTTTTCCCTCCCCGTGGATCCGCGCCTGCATTTGAATGAGTCAGGTGGGTAGTCACAAATGGACTTTACTGTGCTAAAGCGGGTGAATTGACACCGAAAAAACTGCTGGGTTACTCTCTACACACGTATACATTTGTTCTGTAGAAAATTCTACTAACACATACAAAGAGTTAGGTTTTTATGACAGTTGAGTTAGGTTTTTAGTGAGCAAGTTGGAATTTTAGTTGTTTTCTATGCTTTTAGTTTTTTCACACCGTCATGCTCTTAAGCCCAAATTACAATTGCGCGTAGTCAGCAGCAGTGTGTGCTGACATAATCAGCTGATAATTTAGAAAGCACTGTTTGTTATGGTGTTGATTACATTTGGTCAGCAGCAGTTTGCAGTGCTGTTTCATTTAGCCCTGTTTCTAAATTCACTTCGCTGCTTTCAGATTGAGAGCGAGACAAAGAGAGTGAGCAAATAAATGAGAGGCTAAAATACACAAGTAGAATAAAGTAAGATGGTGGTTGTAAATTGTGGCTGCCTACGCTGAATTGTAATTATAACGGCAGCAACATGTTGTACTGACAGTGAACAGCTGATAATTTTTGCTGATACTTTTGCTGACTACGCGCTATTGTAATTTGGGCTTTACAGAATCATAAAATCACTGTCTTGCTTGAGCATTCTAACAGTAAAACGGGGTTCACACTCAGCAATTTTACTTGCCGCAATTCTGAGTTTATAACACTGAATCTACACATGATTTTTTTATATCATAATATGTAGTAGAGAGTGTCAAATCCGCTCTCTGCGAGAATTATCGCACGTGTAGACTAAAATATTAGTATTATAAGAAATATTATAAGACTGATGTTATAAGACTTTTCTACACAACTATCTAATAAGATTTCTCAATTGGCCAAATGATCTTAGACGACAATGTCTTTGACGATTTATGCAAGACATGTCCCCTATTTTCTAAGTTTTCTTATCGACAACTCAAAAGAAATCATCGTTAACGACAAAATAAGCGTGAAAATCTTGCACTTTGTCTTGAATATAGGTGACAAAATACAATGTTAAAGACAAGAAGAACGACAACATCTTACATGTTGTCTTCTTTCAAAGTTTAGTAACGACATGATAAAAGACATAGGAATAAATCTTGTCTTCTATCAAACTCTATTAATGAGGATGTAAACGACACAGTCTTGCATATTGTCATCAGTTAACATCATTTGTCAACGACATAAAAGAACATGTCTTTAATTCAGTCACCCGTAATCGATGTTGAAGACAAAAAGAAAGACGTTGTCTTTATTGGCTTCTTCGATCAAATGCTTTTTACGACAAGAATAGCGATAATGTCTTTAACCCTCTATAACTGCAGGCAACATACTGGTCATTTCTTATAAATAGCCAAAGTAACAGTTACTGTGACCTGTCAAACTACAGTGGCTCACAGCTTATTTCGTGTTTTTAGTTTTCAGTAAAATTTTACTTGATAATATTCTTACTTATTGAAATAAATGAAAAGAAATATATATTTTTTTGCAATTACAATCGAACAATATTAAATAGTTCAATCATAGCAATAATTCAGTACAAAATCACAATATAAAGAAAAATAGCCTCACAGCTTATTTCGTGTTTAAATTTTACCGTTACTTATTATCGTTCCAATAATAAGAATTTGCATAGAATGGAGTAATAAACAATTTATTAATAATGTTAAGAAGTTTTAGATTATTAATTAGTTACATTTTAATCATGGGTCGACGAACATCTGTAGAAAAACGTGAACTTGTTATCACGCATTTTAAAAATGGAAAAACTCAAAAACAAATTGCCGAAATCGTTAACTTGAGCTGCTCTACAGTTCAGTATATTATCCAGCGATATGTTCTAGAGGGGAGAATTGCAGATAAAAGCCGCAAAGCACCAAATAAAATATTTACTGAGGCTGACGAACGTTGGATACTAAGAAAAATTAAGCAGAATCCCAGATTGAGCGCACCAGCATTGGCAAAAGAAGCAGAAAATTTCCTAGAAAAGTCATGTAATCCAGAGACAATTAGAAGAATTGTCCGTCGTGTTGATTTCCACGGAAGAACCGCCCGTAATAAACCATTTATTAGCCCAAAGAATCTCAAGAGTAGATTGCAGTTCGCCAGAGATCATGTCAACAAAGACCAATCATTTTGGGACAAGGTTATTTTTGCTGACGAAAACAAATTTAATCTTTTTGGGTCAGATGATAAGTCATACATTTGGCGAAAACTAAATACAGAACTCCACCCTCAAAATCTAAGAGGCACTGCTGTGAAACATGGTGGTGCTCATGTAATGGTGTGGTTACCTGGCGTTGGTAACCTCGTGTTTATTAATGACACGATGGACAAAACCGTTTATTTAAATTTATTGCAAAATAATTTACTCCAAAGTGCAGAAAAATTGGGTACTGCAGATGATTTTTGGTTTTATCAAGATAATGACCCCAAACACAAATCGAACATTGTACAAGCATGGATATCAAGAAACTGTCCTCACGTCGTTAAAACACCAGCCCAATCACCAGATTCAAACGTTATTGAGAATCTGTGGAGTTTACTAGAGAAAAACATCAGAAATCACCAAATTAGTAATCATGAGGACTTAAAAATGGCTTTTCGAATAGAATGGGAAAAAATATCAACGGTATACACAAAAAAACTTGTAAGTTCTATGCAATCTAGACTGAAAGATGTTTTAAAGCAAAAAGGTTACCCAACCAAATATTAGTTATTTTTTAAACCTAAAAAAACATGTAAACTTCTTCATTTTAATACGTACATGAAATAAGCTGTGAAGTGGCTTTTTGTTATAAATGTTTTTTCTGTTAATTTTTTATTTTAAGGATGAATTACTTTTATGTTTTTGTTCATGTTATTAATAAAAAACAATTTATATTTAACTATCTGGTGTTGTTTTTTTAATTTCATACAAAAATAAAGTAATTATTAACAACTATGTTATTAAATTGTAAACACACGAAATAAGCTGTGAGCCACTGTATATAAACTATTGTTTACATTCTGTTCTTTACACCAAGTCCAAAAACTATAAGTTAGGTGTCTCTTTTTCTTTGAAATTTTGCGATATTATTAGTGTGTTGGAGAATTTCAAAAAGTGCACATGTGATAAAAGTAAATAATTAATAAAAAATAGTTTTGTGACATCTGTTTTGTTGTTTTACGATTACCGGCAAAGTAAGTGTCGAAAAATCAGTTACCACTCCACTTCTTTTTAAATTTGATAGTTATTTTTGAAGTAGATGAAATTTTATGTTTGTGTCTTGTAGGCTACATTATACGAAAAGGGATCTACTTTATATACTTATTAAGAAAATTTATAGGAGTATTATTTTGTTTTAGAATGACTCGTCGATATAAGCTAAGTGCCGATGATATCGCTTGCATACTCCAAGCAGGTGAGGAAAGTGAAGATGGTATTAATTTCGATGATGATCCTGATTTTGCTCCGGATTTCGAGGAGCTTATTGAAAAGTGTTGGAAGATGAAATTGACCTCTCGATGCCGATCAACGACGACTTTATTTCTAATCTTGATGAAGAACCAACACCTTTCAGTGCAAATCTTTAAAATTCAACTGGTCCAACCGAAAAAGCTTCTTCTAACGTTGTAGTGCGACTATCGCGTATGATTCCTCGAAGACAGAAGCTCTACTTTGATAACTTTTTCACCTCATTACAACTTTTGGAATATCTACAAGATAAGATGAAGAAGTAAACGTTGGAAAGTGCGCATTTTTTATCACTATTTAGATCTTACGATGTCAAACTCTTGATGGTTCTATAAACGATTATGCAAATACAAAAATTTACTGGTAAAGGGCATCATTTCTTCGGCAAACTTTCGTTTGGAAGTTGGCGAAACTTTATGTAAAATGGGGATAAAACCCACCTTAAAAAACACGTCGCTTTTTGAAAGATGAAATCGAAGCATAGAGAACCTACGCAACGTGTACCTCCGCAAGTAGTTCGGCAGCAAAGAATACTAAGAATAGAAAGCTTGTCAAAAAAACCTAACTCTGTTGTCAAAAAAACCTAATTTTAAGATTGTGTTAGTCAAATTTTATTTATATGTATTAGTGCTGAAACCACTTTCACTACACATCATAATCATACATAGTTGCACAAAAGAGTATTAACAAATTATTAAATATAATTCATCACAATTATATTCGCAGATTTTTATCTTTTGATGCGGGTTACATTCACAAATAGTAATATTTCTTTGCTTTTTGTTGATGAATATGAAAATAATTTAAAATTTTTTAAAATCTGTTTTATTTTTAATACCAAAAAGTAGCAACATTGTTCGTTCAATTTAAATTTTAACATACAAAAAAGGAATGTCAAAAATAAAATTAAAAAATATTTTTTCAGTTTGTGGAAAATATTCGTTTAACGGGAGTTAAAATACTTTAAACGCGTGTGCAAAAATAATAAAAATATCGTGTGTTTGTTGAAAAATGTGTCGCGTGTGTAATTTTCCTTAAATTTTAAGGAAAATATTTGTTTATTTTGTGTTGTTTCTCTCTCACAAGTGTATTGAATTCACACAGAACTTGTTTGTTGAAAAATGTGTCGCGTGTGTAATTTTCCTTAAATTTTAAGGAAAATATTTGTTTATTTTGTGTTGTTTCTCTCTCACAAGTGTATTGAATTCACACAGAACTTGTATGTATAGAGAGAAAAATGTTGTTGTTGTAGGAAAGAGTACTATTTTCCCTTCTTAGTATTCTTTGGTCGCCTATAAGCTACAATCCCTTTTTTTGAAATTGTGCCTTTTTAACAAACAATTTTTAAATTTAAAAAAATAAGTGTTTTATTATTTACTATCATCTATTTAAATTTATAGAAAATGTGAAATCTGAAGTTGTTGAGTTAAAGAGGGTTAATGTACTCTTTTATTTTATTCTGTTGACGATAAACATAGGGACGAGGTTAGGGTTGCCAGTTGGGCTGGATTCGACTGGATTTTCCAGATTTTTTGACGATTGTCCAGTTTCCAGCCAAAATAAATTTTGTCCAGCTAAATATATTACTTTGGAAAAATAAAACCAAATCATTGTTTAGTCCATAATTTTTAACATCTTAAATATTTCCTCTACTATTTATCCAATTGTAAAGATTATGATATCAATTGAAAGCTCTTAATGGTACTTGTTTAAGATTTAACATAATATAAACAAAATGTTTACTCTCTTCTGCCGGCGTAATCTTATATATTATATCAACGTGGAGACAGTATGTAAGAGAGAAAGGAGAAGGGAATATATAAAACTTTTACATTCTCTTTACCTCTCTCGAAAACGAAGTAAGAATTGCGGCAAGAAAAATTGCTGTGTGTGAACCCCGACTAAGGTTGTGCTCTCGCACGATTTTCAAAAAGCATTGAAAGAAATGTTTAATGAGATGTGGGAGAACAAATTTTTAATAAATTTGATATATTTGTTGTATTTTTTTTTTTTAAAGAAAATTGTTTTAATATTAATTTACAGTTTTCATTACAAAAAATACGTTTTTTGGAGCAACAAGTCTTTTCTGAATTGAAAATTCTGAATTAAAAAGTTGAAAATTTTTTATATGTACAATATAAGTTAGGTTGAAAAGGGTGGCGTAATTATGCCTCCACCCAGAGACCAAAACGGCCCATTGTGATCCCTTTAAAACTAGAACAAGAAAAATAGATCATAGATAAAGAAAAGAAGAGTGGAACCTAAAGCCTAGCAATCAGTTATGATTGCCCCTAAACCATCCTACTCACAATACAAACTCTATGAGATTAATAAGACCTTTGCCCGTAATCTTATCTATTTCATGCAGTGTGTAGCTTCCAAATCACTTCAGCCTTCCGCGCTGAAGTCCTACACAATGACAGGGAATGTGCTCCACTGTCTCTAGCTCCTCTACATCATCACATAACCTACAAAAGTCTGTCGTACCAATGTCCCATTTACTCATCATGTTTCCATGAGAAAAGACCAGTGATCATTGCTTCCATGACTCTCAACTACTACGACTCATACCCAGAAGGTGTTTCAAATCTGACAATTTAAGTGTAGGCCATAATGCTCTAGATGCACTGCAGTCCGTTCTATCCCTCCAGGCTCGATTCATGTTGTCCAGAATCCACTCCCTTATGGCCCTAAAATAGGACCCAATTGGAATCCTCAGATGTCTCCACAAAAGACCTAACCAGATCCGAGCCATTGCGAGCCAGCTCATCAGCTATTTCATTGCCGAGAATGTCGCAGTGTCCCCGAACCCAACAGAGTCTTATTGTATAGACATTCATTAGTGTTCTCAATTCCCTCTTGCACTCAAACAAAAATTTGGACCGAGCATAGTGACTCTTCAGGGCCAATAATGCTGCCTGACTATCAACATATATAGTGATCTCAGAATTCCGTTCAACGTTTTCCAATAGCAACCCCAAGGCTTTATAAATGCCCAGAATTTCTGCCTGAAAAACGTTACAACTGTCAGACAATTTATATGATCGTCTGATATCAGTTCTCAGAAAGTAGACCCCCGCTCCGGTGCCTACCACCATCTTCGAGCCATCTGTAAAGGTGACACAACCCCCATGGAGCTTTTCTGCTCCAACCCAAATGTCCCTGTTAAGTATTTCAATAGCGGGAATTAAATTGAATACCTTTCATCAGACTGAACAACCATAAGTAAGAATCGGTCTTACAACCGAAGTGTAGATCCAAAATATCACTAACGGCCTAAGGCCCCAATTCTTACCTATAGAGTTTCTGCAGGTGTAATAGGCATTAAGACCCCTCTTGACCCTCTCCTGAGTATTCCTCCTACAAAACAATTTACTGTCCAAGTAAACACCCAGGTATTTGTCCTCACTTGACAATTCAAGCTCCATCCCATTTAATACCGGTAAGCTAAAAGGCTCGACCTTATATCTCCTGGTAAACAAGATCAACTCAGTCTTTCTTGGATTTACCCCTAATCCATTACTATCGGCCCAAAGAGACAATTCTCGTAGACCTGATTGCATGACCTCACTGATCGTAGGTAGGAAAATGACATTCACGGCTAAGAGCCATAGTAATGGTGTGCCCATCATCACAAGCTTCCTCATACAAGTGTCCCCCATACTCTAGTTGATAACCCTATTGCTTAGAATTCAAGTTATCCACTCAATTAAGAATTCTCTTATACTAACTGAAACCAGTGCCTCTTTGATCGCATCAATCCTAATATTATTAAAGGCCCCTTCTATGTCGAGGAAGGCCGCCATGATATATTTCCCATGCAGCAAACCTCGTTCTATATAACTCACTACATCATGCAAAACACTCTCTACAGGCTTACCCTTCAAGTAGGCATGCTGAGCATCGCTGATTGTATGAGTCCCATTTTACTCCTAAGATGAATATCAATCAGTCCCTCCATTGTCTTCAGTAAGAAAGACGATAGGCTGATTGGCCTGTAATCCTTGGGTTTCGAGTGAGTCATTTTACCCGTCTTGGGTATAAAAACGACTCTAATCTCTCTCCACCACCTAGGAATCTATCTTAACCTAAGACACTCCCAAAATATATCCACAAGAGATAGCCCTATCATTGAAATACTGCAACATGTCGCCATTGCTCAACACTGATTCTCTCATCTGGATCAGCCCTATCAATGACATCAGCTTGAATATAATCTTCGTGGTTCGACAATTCTCAGCGGTTGTCGCATCAAGCATTACCGCATCCTGTCGACAAAGTACTGCCGGGCGTATGATACTCCTGATCATTCGAGCAATCCTTCCGCTCCGACCTCGACTTAATACTCTGGTTCCTCTCTTGACTGTGAGCGCGAATTGAGATTACTGATCTGTGCATATATGTGTGATGAAAATAAAAAACTACATCAGCAATTTCTATGAAAATTATTTGGAATATTTTTGAAATATAGAAAAAAAAAGAATGGTGTTGTTTTTCCCTTTATAAAATTAATATTTTGTTTGAATAACATATATATTTTATGTTGTGCATTTTTTCCAAATTGAAATTTTATAATACATCAATAATATGTTGAATTATGTATGTACTTATTCCATTTCCAAAATATAAAAAAAAAAATAAAATTTTTGTCTTGAAAAATATCATATGTATCTTAAATAAGCGTATTAAATTCCATCACAAATTTTAATTTAGTAAATATGGAAAAAAAAAACATATTTTTACATTTTGTCAAATTAACCATATAATTCGAAACCATATGATTCGAAAGTATTTTTTTGACATATGCCATTGATTTCCTTTCTGTGTAGTCTGTGGTCTTACCTCAATAATTTAACTGACTCATGAAATGTACGGGTAACTGTTTCGCGATTCGCACTTTCAAGTTGTACACTATTAATCAAAAAATTTCGTTTGCTCCAATCAACGTTGTAATTTAATTCTCCAACAATTACAGCTGTGTGCAAAAAAATAGTAGCACTACAACATACTTTGTAGTTTTTGTTGCTACTCAATGCCTAGGCAAAGAATTAAAAAACAATTTGTTTATATGAGTCTTAAACAGGGACAAGAATTATAAAAAAATTATTTTTATTTTTCTATGCATCTTCGGCAGTTACCACTATTTTACTTAAGCCGCTTGGTTTTTGTCTGTGCAAAATAATAGTAACAAAATAATAAACATAAGCAAATAGTATTATTGTATTATTATTTTGGATCCTTTTGGTTTTTAAGTAAATTATATAGCAGTGTAGTGTACATACAGTGAAATTTAGCTTTTAAAAAATTTTAAAATAGGTGGCGGCAAGCACTGTGTTCCTAGCACCCGTACCTTATTGGTAAAATACTTTCTGAAGGTAAAACAAACAAATTTCTCCAAAAATTTTGTGGAATGTTCTGCCGCAGTTATTGAAAATTTAAAAAAGTATAATCCAAACCAATAAACACGAACTCGCATGTAAAAAAAAATCTTCTAAGTGACTTTACGCGTAAAAAGCGAATGGTTTACTCAAACACATTTGTGACGTCCACTAAGGCAAAAAAGGACTTAGAGCTGAAAATTGATGCGTCAACTGTTTTTTGACATCTCCAAAAACAAAATCTATAAGCAAGATCGAAAGGAGTGCCATTACTAAACTACAGACAGGTACGTAATCGCCCTTATTTCGCGATACTTTAGTCCGACTGGCCCCAAACAAAATGGCGCACATTCTCTGCACAAATGCGTCCAAAGTAGTTCTTTTTGGTGCATATGGGACGCATGGGACAAGAATATATGTGACGTGACCAAATAACAAATAATATAACCCAAAATTTGTTCAAGTCCGTCAAGCACTATGGTGTGAAAATCAACATTTGGGGATGTATGAAAAATATGGTCCATATTTTGGATAAGAGGTAACGTGGATGCCGCAATGTATGTGGAAATAGTAAGAACAGTCATGTTGTCTTATTCAGAGAAGAATATGCCACTCAAATGGGTGTTTTAGCAGGAAAATTTTCCTAAGAAATGAGTAAATTGTCAAAAAAAAAAAAAAAATGGTTTTCCTAAAATAAAAGTGATGTTTTGGAGTGATCGACTCAGTCACCATATTTGATCTACATTGAAAATCTTTGGCAGATGTCAAAAAAAACCGGGAAATTTGCAGAAATTGTGCAGTCAGTTTGTAAAAATATTCCCATCGAGAGGACCAATAAGGGCTATTCCACAAAATATTGATATGTATAAACAAAATATGCCAAAAGAAAAAACGCACAGGCGTTTTTCATCGATGCTATTATTATTTTGCACAGCTAATTTCTTGTGTATTCAACCTCTAAGTATTTTATCTGAATTATGTTTATGTTTAATTTTAAGATTTACTTATTTTTTATAAAATTTGGGAAATATATTATAAATACAAAAAAAAAAAAAAAATCTTGAAATCAACAAAACATCTTCATTTTATTGAATGTAAAAATGCTACATATGGCGCTACTATTATTTTGCACACAGCTGTACTTTTAGGCCATTAATTTTTTGTTCTACATAACTTTTTCTAAGCGTTTATTCAGATGGAATGCTTTCATTTCTGTGCGTCTTTAAGAAATTCAATAAAATCGGATTATATAGTTTCTTTAAAGGAATGTCTTCAGATATAAAGGCTTCATTTAAGTCTATGTTGAAATAATGCGAATTTATGGTTAACAGTAAATGTTATGCGCGTTTTACTTCGAAATTAATGCTAAAAGAAAACATGCATTTGTATTAAAATCCATCGGAACTTATGGTGATGTGGAATATCCATTTACTTTTATCCAAGGTTAGCAACCGATTCAAAAAAGTAACGGTAATGGAATTTTGGATTATTTCGGTAAGGGTATTTTAGCGTTATCATTGTTTTCAATTATTTCGGTAATGGTATTTTCCGGACTTAAGGGTCTTCAACTTTTGTGTATTTTAGTGACCGTATTCTCTGGATATTAAGGTTTTTTGGTATCGGGCCTTCGTTCGGACTCAGGCGCCTTCAATTTTGGTGTATTTCTCTGACTGTGAAAGAAGCAAAATCAAACATTTAATATGGTGAAGGGATATACATACATATATATTTGAATAGAATACTTACAATTACAATTTTTAGAATACAACATTGATCAATGTTGCCTTTTTAACTACATATAAATCGCACAAGACATCATCCGTCAAACTAAAGCCCAAATTACATTTACGAGTAGTCAGCAACAGTATCATCAAAAATTATCAGCTGTTCACTATAAGAATAATATGTTTTTGCCGTTATAATTAAGCCCAAATTACAATAGCGCGTAGTCAGCAGCAGTGTGTGCTGCCATAATCAGCTGATTATTTAGAATGCACTGTTTGTTATGGTGTTGATTACATTTAGTCAGCAGCAGTTTGCAGTGCTGTTTCATTTAGCCCTGTTTCTAAATTCACTGCGCTGCGTTCATATTGAGAGCGAGACAAAGAGAGTGAGCAAATAAATGAGAGGCTAAAATAAACTAGTAGAACAAAGCTAGATGGTGGTTGTAAATTGTACTGTTGCTGACTACGCGCTATTGTAATTTGGGCTTTACATTTAAGTGTAGCCAGCGACAATTTACAACCACTATCTTGCTTTATTCTACTTGTGTATTTGAGTCTCCCATTTCTTTGCTCACTCTCTTTGTCTTGCTCTCATTCTGAAAGCAGCGAAGTGAATTTAGAAACAGGGCTAAATGAAACAGCACTGCAAACTGCTGCTGACCAAATGTAATCAACACCATAACATGCATTCTAAATTATCAGCAGATTGTAGCACATACTGCTGCTGCCTACGCACAAATGTAATTTGGGCTGAAGCATTAACAACTGCAAAATCTCTAAAAAAAAATATGTATATAGCACAAAAAGTTCATTAATTTTAATTTATTTTATTTATTATTATTTTTTTTTTTTTTTGAGAACGTCAAACTTCTTGAAAACATTTATAACCAATTTAATAAAACTGATTGAATCAATTAATCCTTTAATTAATTTTTAATATGTAATCAAATTACTAAGTTGATTGAAAAATTTTAAGTAATAATTTTTTCTGTGTGATATTTTGATTTTCTCAAATAACTCGTCCTTGAAAAATAAAATCAAACAATATTTAATGTCAAATTTCAAGATGAAGAAGCCGTGGGAAGTCTTCTCTATGCAGCACAGATAAGTAGAGCAGACATTGTATATGCAGTGGGGGCACTTTCTATGTTTAACAAAAATCCTAGAAAGGCACATTGTGTTACTGTTAAGCGTGTGTTTAGGTATTTAACTTTAAACTTGAAACAGTCAGTGAAATAATTGGATACACAGATGCTGACTGGGCAAACGATTTTTATAGTCGACGTTCAACAACAGGATACGCATTCTTATGTCAAGGCTCTGTAATATCCTGGAACTCAAAACGTCAATCTACTATGGCACTCTCTACAATTGAATAAATGGCAGTAAAGACAGCAAGTCAAGAAATAGTTTGGTTAAAATAGTTATATTACGAAATTTATAATAAAAATAAAAGCGAGAAGCCTTGGACACTATATTCAAACAACAAAGGTGCTATAACATTAGCACATAACAATGTGACTCACGCTAGACCAAACATATCGACATCATTTTGTTCGTGAGTTGGTGCAAAATAACTATATACATATAAATCATATTGGTACTGCAGTGGGATATAATATCAGACATCCTAACTAAAGCGTTTCCTGCCGGAAAGTTTAATGAATGCCGTAAACATCTTGGTTTAAGAGACTTCAATTCTAGTGGGTGTGTTGATGTAATATATGTAGTTCAATATGTTTTATTATATTAAATCTAGTAAACTATGTATTGTATTTTAAATTATTTTTTATATTGTTTTATAAACTTTTTACTTTTCAAAAAACCTCAACACATTATTTAATAACTTTTTTTAATTTTTTCTTAAAATTAACATACCAAGCTAGTAAAGTAACATATCTTAGCGCGAATTGAGTTATGCGTCGTCGATTCTACGAAGTGTAGCCTTGCAGAGTTAACGGAAATTTAAATTTTCTTCCCCGTTTTTATTTTTAACTTGCCTTTCTAAAACAAAATTAATTAATTTTCCATCTTTGTTTTGTAAACAAAATTAAAATTTAAAAAAAAAGCGCGAATGTTATATTCGGCCCGGCCGAATCTATATACCCACCATCAACTTTTTCAAATTTTACGTTATATGGGAGGGGGCGGTAAAGTGGGCTGACCACGCCCATTTTTTGTTTCCGAGTTTACATTGGTCCTTGAACTAAATGAACACAATTTCGTTGATTTTCACCTTATATGGGAGGTGGGCGGTAAAGTGGGCGGACCACGCCCATTTTTGGTTTCCGAGTTTATATCGATCCTCGAACTATGCGTACAAAATTTCGTGGTCGTACATGCTTTTGTTGAAGAAATATCATCAGAAAAGTATGAAACGGACACCCTGTGTTACTAGTTTTTATCCCATAACTTGTTTATTTATTATCCGATTTTGCCCATTTTCAATCCCAAACAAACCTTATATAAGACAAATATTTGTGACAAATTTCGTCCCCCTACGTTGTCCCGTTCGAGCCCTATCCTGCTTTCAACAGACGGACATAGCTAGATCGACTCAGAATCTAACCAGGACCCAGAAAATATAAACTTTGTGGGGTCTTAGATGATTCCTTCGACATGTTACACACGGAATGACAAAATTAATATACCCCCCATCTTTTTGATGAAGGGTATTATTCAGCTTTGTGTTTAAACATTTATTGCGAAATATATTGCTCAATAGATTTCTTATTGGTCCACACCAGGAATGGAAAAGTTGATACTATAGTACTTTTTTGATACTATTTAACATTCAAAAGTACCGAAGTACTCCCTCAAATCATTTGACACTGTCAAACAATTAGCTGAGCATTCGACAATTCGAATTAAATATACAATTTTCAAATGATTTTGGAGATATATGTATGATTTTCGAATAGAAATCTATGTTTTTAACACCTTTGATTTATATGAATTTACAATTTGTGCAGAAGTAATAATGAAATTATCTTTTACTAAATGCTGGGGCTTCGAGTTCCCAAAAAATTTTACTCGTAATTAGGACAATTCTAATAATTTTATAGGCCAAACAAACTATATTATAGAATCATTTGATCTGTAGGTTTAATTTATAAAATTGTAAATTCTTAAATATACAATAATTACTAAAAACTACAAGTTTTTATGCTTTGTAAATCCACTTGAATTGAAAATTTTCCAAACTTTAAGGACATAATTAAGGAATTGATTTTATTGATATTGAATATACAAATTACATTATTTGAGTTTTACACTAAATAAAAAATATATAACTATAAAAAAATTTAAATTTTAGTACTCCGAGGTTGAAAAAAGTACCATTTGAAATTTATTTTGATACCCAAAATTATTTTCATTTTCCATCCCTGGTCCACACGTAACATTTTGAGAGGGAGAGCAGTAACTATCAACTTTAGCACACAACGGATGCTACAAAACACAACTTATGTTCAATATTTTGAATTGATTAAATTTTTTTTGATCGTATCATCATTTGTACAAATTTAAGTGAATATGATACGCCACGAAATTCCCCCCACGACATTCCTCTTCCATCATCATCTGTCATTCCCATTAAATAAAGACCATTTAAATTGCTAAAAGGAAAAATAAATCAATGATTTCACGCTTTACTAAGAACATACTTATTTACATACATATATATTAGATTACCCATAAAATGTATGAATTTTACAAGTTTTGATTTTGCTTGCTCCACCGGCAGCTTCTGGTAGATGGGTCTAAAAAATAATATGTGTGCAAAAATTGGGTCGATCTGTCGTAAACCGGCCAGTCGACTTTGACCTTTGTCCTAAAACAAGGCTTAAAAGTAACTAATATTTTTATTGCGCTATAAATTTTTGATTTGAAATTTTGAAAGTACCAATATTTGTAAAATAAGTAAAAAATTTATACCCCAAATTCAGATTTTGGACCATCTACCCTAATATATTAAGCAAATGTGATAAAACGTATCGATTTATAAAAACTACAAATCCTGCTCTACAAAATAATAAAAACCGTTTCTAGCGGGCTAGGCCCATATTAAAACCAGGGCTTTTTTAAAAAAATTTCATGAAAAATGTTTATTTTGATTGCTTTTAACATCACAACAAGTCATAGCAGGCTAAAACATTATATGTCAAAAATTTCTGCATTTTATGTTAAATTAAAGAGTTATAGCGCAATAAAGTTTTTATTTACTTTTAAGCCTAGTTTAAGGACAAAGGTCAAAGTCGACTGGCCGGTTTACAACCGATCGACCCAATTTTTGCACACATATTTTTTTTTTTAGCCCCATCTATCAGAAACTGCCGGTGGAGCAAGTAAAATCAAAAATTTTGTATCCATGGGTAATCTAATATATATGTACATACATATACATGTCTGTATATTTTTACTGACCTATTATAGCAGCTATGATACCACCAAGCACCTTTCCATTTTTCCGCGCAATTTGATATGTGATTGTCATTATCACGATCTCTGGTAGTAAATTTATGACCACTATGTTGGCTTAAACTATCACCTGCATCTCCAGAATATTGACTCACTGTTAATGTGTAGTCAGTGCTTTCTGAATCAACTTTAAATTCTCCATATCTGGCATATTTAGTAACACCTTCGAAGTCCTTCAGAATTATATACAATTCTTGTGGTTTCCCCAATGATGTTAGGGCATAAAGCTTTTCTAAACCTATGAAAAAATTGCCATTCACATCGCCAAATCCTTCAACATAGTCAGTCCAATTTCTATAAAAGTTTTCGGAACCATCTTGACGTCTATGAATGACAGTCCAACCACCGTCTAATGTTTTTAAATCACAAACAGCCGGGAAGGATTGACTGCTCACCTCTGGTACCATTATGCTGTATATGTTGCTATTGCATTCATTGAGATCGGAACAATCTCTTGGGGTACGATTATTTGTACTGGAATAAAAGTTATACGATTTTTATTTTGTATACACAACAGTAATTTGCTAATATTACCAGCATAAACCCAACAAACCAAGAAACGATACAGTATCATTTATGATATCATAATTTTAAAAGTATATGATAAAATATCAAAATTGTATTTTCCTTAGAAAAAAACTTCAAACATTTTCAGAAAAATAAAATTAAATTGAAAATTTTTGTATTAGAAAAATATTTTATGTTATGCTTTATATGGGAATTGAATTTTTACAGCTAAATTTAGTGGAATTGCAAAAAATTAACGCGTATAAGATGAAGAAACCAATATCAGCCCGGATTCAAAGGGAGACTTGTATTCGGATTGCAAAAGTTTCGTATTACATGTAAAATGATTTGGAGCTGGATGAACTTTGGATTATTATGGCTATTTTATTAACTTTTGATAACATATTTAGAATATAATATATTGATCCAATCTTAGCATATATGTACGTATATATTTTGCAATATATTGCTAAATTATCGCGCTGCTTAAATTAAATATCATTACTAATATCGTTATTTTCAAATATTATGATATCATTTTCGAGTGTACCTTTTAGAAAGCAACCTATATCATTTTAGAATTATAAATGATATCATTCTCGGGCTTCTATATCACCGAAATGATATCGTAATGATATCATTACGATATCATTTGGTTTGTTGGGAATAAGTGTACTCAATAAACCATAGAACGATATGATAAATTTAAAAATGTTTGATGATTTTTCTACACATTCGTCAATATAAATTTTATTTTTTAAATTTTCATAGAAAACTTTTATATTTATTTTTTTTTTCTTTTAAATTGAAATATAGAATATAAACTTTCATAATTGACAAATTCATTTGTCACAAATGTCGCAGTATGAGTTCATTTTAAAATCAAAACGATTTGGATTTTTCATACTGCATTGTCAGTGTGAAGCATGCATTCAAAAGCTCTCGCATTTTTACAAACACATTAAGGCATAGAGTAGCATATAGAGACGAAATTCTCGATTGACATTTAAACAAAATTGTTGTTTTGTAAACAAAAATGTGTTTTTATTTTCTTTTGGCAACAACAAAATGTATTTGATTAAATGTATTTTGTTATTGCATGAGTTAGGTTTTTGACAACCGACTTAGGTTTTTGACAATAAAGCCCAAATTACAATAGCGCGTAGTCAGCAGCAGTGTGTGCTGCCATAATCAGCTGATCATTTAAATTACACTGTTTGTTATGGTGTTGATTACATTTGGTCAGCGGCAATTTGCAGTGCTGTTTCATTTAGCCCTGTTTATAAATTCACTGCGCTGCATTCAGTTTGAGAGCGAGACAAAGAGAGTGAGCAAATAAATGGGAGGCTAAAATACACAAGCAGAACAAAGCTAGATGATGGTTGTAAATTGTGGCTGCCTACGCTGAATTGTAATTATAACGGCAGCAACATGTTGTGCTGACAGTGATCAGCTGATAATTTTTGTTGATACTGTTGCTGATACGCGTAATTGTAATTTGGGCTTTAGTTTCGTCTCTAGTTACACATTGACCAATCAAATCTTTATTTTTGTTAAAAATGTCTAATAAAAATAAACAATTTTAAATATTTTAATTATTTCTTCTTTCAGTTTAAAAAGACAAACTGAATTTTTCATAAAAGAAAAAGAAAACTTAAAAATATTTGTTTGCAGTATGATTTCATTTTAAAATCAAAAAGATTTTGATTTTTCATACTGCATTGTTACTAATACATACTTATTGCTTGAGCTTATGCAGTATGTGTCTATGAGGTGCTTTAAGGCTCCCATAGACACATACTGCAGAGAGCTACTGCCGATCAATCAAAATTTTATTTTTGTATAAAAATTCGTTTAAAACTAAAATTATTTTTTTTATTTTTTTTTTTAATTTAAACTGACAAACAATAAAATTCATAAATGATAAAAAAAATTATAAAATTCATTCGAAAAAACTGTCTGCAGTATAGGTTCCATAGAATAGAACTAGAAGTTTATGTGAGAGCCACCCTATACTAAATTTTCAAAAAATTTACTCATATTTTTGAAAATACAAAAACAAAAAATATGTGACTACATGTATTTTGTTGTTGTATGAATTAGGTTTTTGACAATTGAATTATGATTTTTTCTTTCACATAAATATCTAGTTGTTAATCTATGATAGGTTCATTTTGAAATCAAAACGATTTTGATTTTTCATACTGCATTGTCGGTGTGACGCACACATTCAAATCCTCTCTCAATTTTACTAACACATACTTATTGCAGGAGCTTATGCAGTATCCCAGCAAACACAAAGGTGTGATATCAAATTGAGAACGATTTGAAATCAAACCCTTTCTTAAACGCCAAACGTTTGAGAACGCTTTGAAAATAACTTAAAAATAATAGCTTTCTCAACAAAAAGGGGAATTAATTCTCAAATTGAGAAATGCTATTATTATCAAATGAAATTCTCAAACATTTTTCAAATGTGGATTGTGACAAAATGTGGAACATAAATAATTATTTGATTTTTAATTTGATTTTTAATTTTATTTATTATTTTATTTATTATTTTATTTGTTAATTCATTTATTAATTTTTAGCATTGAGTATTTGTTTGTAAAAATAATATTTTAATAAATTAAAAAATAATTTTAATTTGTAAATAAATATTTTTGTTTAAAAGAATTAAATAAGAATATATAAAATATATGTACTTATTTATAAAAACCGCAAATTTTAGATCCTTTTTTAAGGAAAATTATCTCAAAAATTATTTCAAAATAACCGCTACCTAAAGTTCGTGTAAATATTTGTTTACTTTTTAAATATATATTTTTTTTAATTATCATAATCTACATCTCTTTTTCTTAATAATGATTAGAAATTTAATTTAGATTATTCTTAAATTTTTCAGAATTTTGTTTAATAATTTGAAATCAAATTAAAAAATATATAGTATATTTTTTAAAAAATTTTACTTTTCTTTAAGTTTAAGAATGATTTGATAATAATATTTGATGTCAAATTGAGAAAACGTATTTTTTCAAATATTTGTAAATTAGTCTTAAGGTTAATAAATAAACTGATAATAATAATATTATTTATCAAATTAGAAAACAAATTTTTTCAAATTTTTGTAAACTTGTCTTAAGATTTATGAATAATTTAATAATAACATTTGATACCAAGTTAAGAGCGTGCAATTTTTCAAATATTTTTAAAGTTATCTTTAGGTTTGATAATGATTTGATAATAATATTTGATATCAATATGAGAAAATATAATTTTTCAAAGATTTTTTCTCAAATGATTCTCAATTTATATTCAAACTTGAAATTCAAACCTCTATCCATATTTGACACATGTTTGAGATATATGTTTGATATCAAATGATAAAGTCATCATATTTCAAACGTTTGACACCGTGTTTGCTGAGATGTGTATATGAGATGCTTAACAAACAAAAAATAAGAAAAAAACTGAGAATAAATACAAAAAAATCATTTGTTAACAGCTTTTTAATAAAAAGACCAAACTTTTTAGCTAAGTACATATGTATGTAATTGCAAAAACACATCCGTAAGGAAAATTATGTTTGCAAATATTATGATTGATATTTGCATGAAAATATGTCATGAATGATGATTTTTATATATTTTATATTTGTTTACGATTTTTCTCTTATTTTAGGTGTTTATTGCTCTTCATTGTTGTATGCAAAAAACATTTTTAGTATTAAATAGTATTAAACATTTTTTCCTGCGGCGTTTTTCCATACAGATTTTTTTTAATATTTATTACAAGTTTCAAAATAGCGCGATTTTTTATTAAAATTTTTCGCCTGCGGTGCTTCATTGTTTCCAGTTATTACAATCATCTTCATTAATAGGTAAATTTATAACTCATTTCCCGCAAGAGTACTAGTATCGGTTTAAAATCACTAATGAATAGCAAATAAAGTTGTTTTATTAACTGAAAAAGTGTATTAATATTTCAGATTCTTAGCAGGGCCGCGAAAAATCATGTTGTTCTAATTACATTATCTATTGCGTAATACTTGAAACAATATATTATTTAAGTTATCGGCTATGTGATGAGAATCGCATATCGCATAAAATTGGCGATTACGATTTCAAATCGCATAATAGGTGTGATGTGGTTCACAATTACAAGAAAATAGGCGATTTGAAATCGCATGCTTATACCAAAGTGAAGTTGTCTATTTTGCTTAAACATGGCTTCAAAAAACAATAAATATGGCGTAAAAATAAAACTTAATGTTTTCTTTTCATTTACAGGTAAAAACTAGTAATATTTTCTACTAATTTTAAGTAAAAATATGAAATTTAAAATTTAATCCATTATTCTTTTTCTTATTTGTTTTCTCATATAAGCGATTTAATCGAAAAAGCTGATCAAATTGAGAGAAATCGAACAAGTAAAACGCGTGAACTGCAGCACATGCTGAAATAAATTTGGCGATTTTCAAAACGCATGTGAAATGACAATCGTGTGATTTCCATCACATAGGCGTATGCTTCGGCTTTTGTATAGTCATCATCACTAACATATCTAGAAAAACTATCTAATTGACAATAATATTATTTACATTTAAGTTAAAAAAAATTACAGACCTTTAATAACTAAAAAAAAAATATATTCTTGGAGTTATGAGTAAGAAATGAGCGATATTCATTACATACATAACATGTAAGATTTCAAGAGAACACTCTTCAAACTTGGTGAAATAAATTACTTCTTAAAAGATTTTAAAATATAGTTCATAAATAATGTCTGAATAAGACTTTCATTGCCAAATTATAAAATTAACCCAAATTAAAGAAAATGAAATAAATCCTTAAAAAATAAAATAATTTCTTACTTCTTTGAAGAATGAAACAAATCCCAAAATTAATTTTTGAAGGGACTTATTTCATTATTTGTATTTTTAAAAAATGAAATAATTTCATAAGAAAATTAAGTTACTCCCTAAAAAAAATGCAATAATTTCCAAAAAATTTAGGAGTTATTTCATATGAAAGAACTTCTAAAATGTATGGGATTTTTTGGGACTTATTTCATTTTCGTTTTTTGAAGTTATTTCATTGGGAGCTATTTCATAGAGCCGGACCATCATATTATTATCTATCGTTATTTTTGTAAATTACGATACCGAAAACGATCATAATTTTATGGAATAACGATATCATAAGGAAAGGTAGGTACACTTTAGTCGATTTAGGTGATAGATGTTATCGTTATAATATCGTTTGGTTTATTGGGTATATTTTATTTTTTATTAAATGTGTGAATTAAAAAAAAGACTACAACCTGCTAATTACTTTGATAATTATAAAAAATTGTGACTTTTTCCATTTATTTTGGGACTTATTTAATACGGAGTAATTTCATCAAATTTGGTACTTATTTTTTTATTATGATAATTTGCCAAATGTTGGGAATTGTTTCATTTATCTCTTTTGATGGTTATTTAATTTTTTCTTAATTTCTGTTAGGAATAATTTCAATGGGAGTTATTTTATTGTAACTTATTTCATTTGGAAGTTTTATTTCACGGTACCAATTTTTTAAGGCTTTTGCGATATGAAAGATTTTATGAAATTAAATATTTTAATTTTTTAAATTTATTTGGACACCACTTACCACTTCACTTCTTGAACTTCATAATCTTTATTTATATTATAAATCAATTCTGTAAAGTAAAAAGTAAATCGTTTAAAAAATAAACTTTACTTAATTTACGTAAATTTAAGAAGACAACTATTTATATTTACTTACTCATTTGTTCTTCCATTTTTTCCATATTTTCATTGATCATAGATTCCATTTTCGTTTGCAGTTGAATCAAATTTTCCGACAGGGATTTGAGCCTTTCTTCCATCCTATTATAGGAAAAAAAAAAAACATAAAATACTAAATTGTAATAGTTTCTAAATCAAAAGTATTTTAAATATCGAGGGCTCATATTCAAAAAGAATCATATCGACCCTGCGCTAACTAAATTACCTATATACAAATTTTGAAAATTTATTATATTGCTGCATTTAGATCCCCTACTAGTCATACATAAAACCACCAAAGCATTTGCCGATATCTTAACTGGTTTAGGATTTACAAAATAATCTATATAATACTATGTATAAAATAATACTAATATTATTAAGAATTTTAGTTTTATATATATATTTTTTTTTTTTAATTTTCTGAGTTCATTAACAAATTACCGTTTAGTAGTACAGTGCACTCTCGAAATAAAAAATAAAAAATAAAAAATGAAAGCTCAAAATCGTGAACAATTCTTTTTTTTTTAATTTTTGGTGTTTATAAATTGGGAAATCCCCGAATAAGAATAAAAAGTTTTTATTTCTAATCTTAGAAGAATATAGTACCTGTTTTTATTCGTTAAAACAAAAAAATTTTATATTTATGTATACAAATCGAAAACGTGAACATTCTCTAAAACGTGAACATCCTTGGTAAAAATTAGTTCACGTTTCCGCGAGTCTACTGTATGTTCCAATCACCTTAGGAAGTTGAAACTTAACCAATATATTACTAATAATACTTCCTTCCACTGTTTAAAATTATATTTAAATAAAAAAGTATCTTAATAAAATTTGCGCCACAAAATTTCCTATGTAATGTTTTCGTTGATTTTCTCCAAGATACGCCAAAAATATCATTATTTTTTATAATACACATTAATTATGTTACTAAGACTATTCACAAATGTAAACACACATTATTATTTTGTGAAATAGTCTATATTGGCTTTGACAGCGGCGCAACGGTGGGCACTGAGTCCGTTAGTAACACTCTGGACCTCTTGATGGGAATATTTTTCCAAGCTGACTGCACTGGCATCTACTACGCGTTTACCGGTTTCTTTTTAAAAACATAGTTTTTGGCTTTTTTCCCAAAGTTTTCAATGGAGATCAGATATAGTGACTGGTTTGCTCGTGTTCTTAGGGGCAAGTTCGTTCTAAAACATACATTTGGGGGGCATATTCTTCTCTGAATAAGAAAACATGACTGTTCTTAATATTTCCACTTATGTTGAGGAAATATTTTTTTTTTTTTCTTATTTCGAATATTGAGTAACACTTACATTAAAACTTTTTCTTCAGGATCAAGCAATGAAGATCCCACATAATATATGGAATTGAGAAAAATATATAATTTTATTATTTTTAAAATGTTTTCTACCATTTTATAGAACTGATGAGCGTTTATTGCAAAGTATGAAAATATACTGATGAAATACAAAAAATTATTTTTATTTTAATAGTGGTGTATTGTTTAGTCGTATGCTGTGTTTTTCTTATCATATTATTTGAACTCTGAAACACTTTTATAAGAGATAATTTTAAAATTACAAATCTATATATGTAAATCAAGGAGCATATCGAGGACTTATATTCAAAAAGGGCCTCATGCAAAGCAGCATTGTTCAGCAGAACATAAAAACTGTTTATTTCCCTCATTTTTCAACATTTTGCAATCCGTTCTTCTACGAGTTATCAATATTACGTCTACTAAACCTCACACTGAAAAATAAATCATTTAACTCCATTATTCGCGAAGTTATGGTAGATAGCCCGTTTTGTCTTAATTATTTTTAATGTTTGTTATAATATGTTCATATATCCCATTTTGTTTATTAGAAATTAAAGCCCAAATTACAATAGCACGTAGTCAGCAACAGTATCAGCAAAAATTATCAGCTGATCACTGTCAGCACAACATGTTGCTGCCGTTATAATTACAATTCAGCGTAGGCAGCTTTGTTCTACTTGTGTATTTTAGCCTCTCATTTATTTGCTCACTTTGTCTTTGTCTCGCTCTCAATCTGAATGCAGCGCAGTGAATTTAGAAACAGGGCTAAATGAAACAGCACTGCAAACTGCTGCTGACCAAATGTAATCAACAGCATAACAAACAGTGTATTCTAAATAATCAGCATAGTATAATTATAAAGTATACTCGTAAGAACAGCTGTTTTACAATTTTTTCATTGGCAAACCTCGCGGTACTGTCAAATTGTTTTTGTATTCACATGTAAATTTTTTTTTAGTTTTTTTTTCTCTTGCTCTCTTTCGTTCTCTCATTTTTCCGTTCAAAGCATTTTGACATTGTGGGCAGTAGTTTTACACTAACAAAATACAAGCAATTTTTGTTTTTGTAGATGTGCGAGTACTTTATTATTTTACTATGATAATCAGCTGATTATTGCAGCACACACTGCTGCTGGCTACGCGCTATTGCAATTTGGGCTTAAAGAAGTAAAACCTAATATTTTTGGAAAAAAAAATTGACAATATGTTAAATTTATGATATCATACCAATCAGGAGATACAAAAATCGAAATTTTGTGGTTGACTGGACCATTTTTAACCGTTAGAAATTTCAAATAACAGGAATGTTTACTAAAAGAGCGAAATGTGCTCGTTGCATGCGAAAAAAATTGCAAAAAAAATTTCGCAAAAAAATTTTTGAACCAATTAAAATTGTATTAAATTGCATATCAACAACTCAAAAATGATTAAAACCTTTAAAAAGGATGTTTATTTCACTTTTTATTTAATTATCTTATTTTTTTAAGAAACTGCTTTTGGTATCTAAGATATTTGGCTTATGATTACGTATTTTATTAAATTTTTTTCATTCCTGTCTTTAAATCTAGGGTACAGTGCTCCCACTTAGCTTCATAAAATGTTGATAGGTGTACCCGCGTATGAACTATAAGCATCTAAAAATTCTTATTATTTATCAATTCTTATTTTAACATTTCTTTGAAAATCAAACAAAAACTTGCATATAGCCCGTTTTGCCTTAAAAAATATATACTGTTTGTAGATAGCCCAAAAACAAAAAGTGAAAAACATAGTGTTAGAATTAACTTTTGACTCCAAAATTAACACCATATATAAAAAATAGAAAACTGAAGAGTCTGACGCAAAATTTTTTTTTTCTAAATTTGCATGAGGACTGATAAGCCCTCAATATGTATATTATATAATTTTTTATATTGGCAGTTATATCTTTGCTAGGGTAGTAAACAAATAACTACACCATTGTACTCCATTTGATTATTGATTAACCTACACATTAAAGTTAAAACGGGAAAATACCAATTTTATAAATATGAGCTTTAAAACTGATAAGAGATTGAAAACATCTACATACATACAGTGTCGGCCAAAACTAACTGAACAAATTCTATATTTAGAAAATTTTCTTCGTATGGGCAAAGTAATAATGGTTTTTTATGCTCCAAATAAAAACATATAAATTGTAGCATTTTTATACCCACCATCAAAAAGATGGGGGGTATATTGATTCTGGCTGGCAAAACTACGAGTAAATAAATCCACGTATCATAAAAATTGATGCACAAATCATGATTACATTCACAGTTAAGTTAGGATACCCATGCATACCTACAGTTAAGTGGAGATACACTAGTGGGCAAAAATAATTTTTTTTTTTTTTTTTTTTTTTCGTCTTAAATAGAAAAAATAGGTGATTTGATGGAATTTAACGTGCTAAGTAAGAATCAGCTTTTACTTTTTTCCAAGGTTGGAAACCGAAACGAATAACGGTATCGGTATTCAATTTATTTTTATTTCGGTAACGGTATCGATAACGGTATTTTAAATTATATCGGTATCGGTATACCAGTACCGAAATAAAAATACCGGTAAATACCGTTATTATTAAAAAACTGGAAAAATATTAAAAAGTTATATTTTTAAATCATTTTTAATTAAATTTCGTGAAAAAATGATTCAATTACATATTTGTATATTTAATTTAATAAATTTGTGTATTTAATTTAATAATTTTCTCTTGAATGTTCGAAATATGAATATTTTTCGTTAGAGAACGTCATAAAATTTTTACAATTGCTTGTTTTATGGCAACAAAGCATTTATTCCTAAACTCGACTTCTTAAAGACAAATTGGTATAATTTTTTGCAGTACAGTGAAGTTAAAAATTTGGACAAAATTTGTATTTACCACAGATTTTAATAAAAACAAAAATCGTTCCATTTATTTTGCAAAAAAATTTTCAAAAAAAAGCTAATTTTATTATACAAATTGCAAAATGTACAATTATGCGAAAGATCTGTGGAGATGCACAAAAAAACAGAATACCACGAAAAGGAATTTCGGACGATAGATTTTGTATAGGAGAAATAGTGCTCTAGCAAAAAAGCACTAATTATGTTCCATTTACTCACTAGAAGTTTTTAACGTTGTAGGATTAAAACGACGCGCCATAACCATGATTGAATGAAAGTAAGAAATTCAAATGTAATTCAAACTCTGAAAACGCTCAGGAGAAAATTTCCCGGACTTTTTGATCTTCCCGGTATCGCGGATTAAATACTTTAATTATCTCTTCAATCATTAGTTTAATAACTGAGACCAAATAAGGGATGAAACCTTCCAATATCAGGTTTAAACAAAGTTGTAAATGTACAGAGAAAAAGAAATTTAAACAATTGTTATTGTACTGATTTTTGAAATTAAATGAATTTTAACTTATACACTGTGAAACACGTTTTTGGATATTCTTACAATCGTTATTCACAAATATATCAGACATGTATCAAAAAAATGTCGTATTTGAGCCAGAAAACGAAAGACATTCCATATACTTTATTTAAACATTTTTACACAAGCTTCGAAAATCTCTTTGAAAATTAATTTATTAAAAATTCACTTAAAAATTTAGAGTTTAATATTTTTTAAAGTAGTGACTGATGAATGTCTTACCCGATACCGTTTGAGGTAATTTAAATGTTACTAAAAATGGTATAAAATTATCTGTAGATTCAATGGGATGTTCCATCAACATTGTTGAAAATAATTAAAGTGTACACAGAAATAAGTCTCCAATTAAGAAATTTATATGAAAATAATTCATTCAATAATAAATTTGTTTAAATTTGCACCTCTCACCAAAATGATTATATGAATTACTAAAAACTGTAAAAAATACAAAACAGAAAAAAATTCCCAATTAATAAATTAATTAAATCAATCAAGTAGTTGATTGGACGAATTAAAAATGTATATATGATATAAAAGTATAGTTACATTTTATTTTTATTTAATTTTTGCTTAAATAAATTTATTAAATTTTGATGCAAAATGACACAACTATGTTAATTGAAAAAAAGACCGTAATATTTTTTTTAAATTGTGAAAGTGATCGAATAAAATATTTTCGAAAAATGTAAACTTCTTATAATAATTAGAACATAATGCTATAATCTATATTCTATATGTTTTTTTTTTAAATTTCTAGAGATTAATTAAGGATGTTGTCTATACCAATGAAAAATGTATATCGTATATTTAAGATGCCTACAAGATCCTTTCAATAAGTTTGAGTTTTTTTTTTTTTTTCTTTTCTGCTTTTTAGTGATGACATGATGTTTATTTGAATCCATACCTAAGATTCATACTTTACAAGCAATTCAAAGAATAATGAAATTATATGTATACATAGGGCCCAGCTGCATTTATAATATTCTATTATATTCGTTAAACAAATTTCGAAAATATATAACCTATTGTTGAAATTTATGCAGCTTTCTTTCACTAAAGTGCTTTTAAAATTCCCGGAAATCTCGGACAAAATTACCTAAGAGAAAGACATGAAAAATCGCAAATTTCCCGAGAAATCCTGGTATTCATTCTTCAAAGATAGCCCATGTTGTAACCTTCTGAAGAACATTTGTCGAACATTTGGAACATTTGGAGACATCAAAATTAAGGAAAAAATCTTCATAGAAGCAAATATCAAGAACCTATCAATAATTTAAACAGTACGTTCAAATGATAAATAATTGAGATCATATTAATAAATAACAATAAAACATTTTTCTTACTGCGAACAGACTTTCTTTAAAAATGTATTTATTGCAATCTATATAACAAAGAAGTGAATAATAAATGTCCTCTTTAAAATAAAATTCTATAAATATTACATTAAATAAACTCTTATTATTAAGAATAATATTATGCTGAAAAATTATATTTTTAAAATACCGAAACTATAATACCGGTACAGAGGGAAACGGTATTTGAATACCGGTATTTTTAACAAAATAATAATTTCAGTATCGGTATCAGTTACGGTAACCAACTTTAAATGATATTTAATCGGTATCGGTATTCATAACGGTATCGGTTTCCAACCTTGCTTTTTTCTATCACGTATCGATTTTTTTTTTGGGCATGACTACTATGACCCCGTTTTTAGGCAGTACACTTGTATAACTCGAGAACGGTTTGTTCTATTACAATAAATTAAACTCCAATATATAGCAACTTAAATTGTCTTTAAGCTGAATTTACATAATTTTTCGTTCAGTTAATATTTCCGTAGTTATTTGATAATTAGTAGCAAAAAAAATTAAAAATCGTGAAAATTTTGGTCCATAACTCTGAAATTCTTGAGCGAATAACTTAAAGACAATTTTCATATGCGTCTTTTGGTGTATCATTTATCAAAATTGTGTAAACGGTTCTTGAGTTATAGCCTAAATTTGACAAACCATTCTCGAATTTTATAGTGTGACCGCTGAAGAAGGTTATGATATTAGTCATGCCTATAAAAAGAAATCAGTACATGATAGAAAAAAAGTGAATACAGATTCTTGTTTACCTCGTCAAAATCCACTTAGTTTACCTATTTTTGTTTCAAGAAAAAATAAAAAAAATAAATATTAGACATGCCCATAAAAAAAATCCAGACCTGATGAAAAAAAAAAAAAAAAAACTGAAAGCTGATTCGTGTTAAGCACATCAAAATACATCAAGCCCAACTATTCGTATATGGTGTTGTATTTTTTTGTCGATCAGTGTAATAATTACCAACTTAATCCAACTAACTCTTTATGTTTACAAATTGTAATCTTTTGCAAAAGTTTGGTTAATAAATCTGCTAACATTATATCAGTATTGCAATATACATATTTATATAGTTGATTCAGTTTTCTTTTAATAGATCTCTATGAAGTAAGATTTCACATCAATGTGTTTGCTTCTTAGATTTATTTTCTCTTCTTCTATAATCTTGAGACAGCTTTGGTTATATCATAGATAATTGGAGTTGATATTTTAATTTCAAATTCTTCCAACAGTTGCAAAATCAATATAATTTTTTTGGATGCTTATGCTAGTGAAACATGTTCAGCTTCAGTTGATGACAATGTAAAAAAAATATTTTAATTTCCGACAAATCACGTTGACTTGGATTGCTTACTTTTCGAGATAATACAGATATAGCCATTGATATATCTGGTTGTGTGTTATTTGAAAGTAAAGATGCCATCGCCTTCCGATATAAATGATTGTCTTGTAAAAAAGATCATTACAATTTTTAAGTAACCAGGATCCATTGAAAGTAACGATTTTTTAGCATCTGCTAGATTAAACTAATTTATAATTTTATTTAAATATTCTTTTTGAGATTGTTAAAAAATCCTACTTCGTTTCGATAAATTTCAATACTCTAATATTATTTTAAGTCTCCTAGTTCAGTTATTTCAAATTTGGCTTTTAAAATACTTTTTACATTCTTTATTGAAGATTTTCTTTACCGGCTTCTATAAACCCTTCCGGTTGACGCATATAAATTTCAGTATCTAACTTAACATTAAGAAAGATGACATCTACGTGTTGTACCTTCATGTCTTCAAAACTCGATATTGTCAATAATATTCGTAAAGTTGTTTGCTTAACCACCGGTGCAAATACTTGATCATAATCTTTCCGATATTTTTGAAAAAATTCCTTAGTTAGTGTAAAACTACTGCACATAATGTCAAAATGCTATGAACAGAAAATGAGAGAATGAAAGAGAGGAAGAGGAAAAAAAAAATCGAAAAAAAATTTGCATATGAATACAAAAACAATTTGACAGTTCTGCGAGGTACGCCAATGAAAAAACTGTAAAACAGCTGTTCTTACGAGTAAACTTTCTAATTATACTAAGGGTAAATCCATTTACAACCAACTAATTTACGACCTTCAGGCATTTTCACAAGTAACCAAGTTTGGTTGTCATGCATAGATTTTATTTCATCTTCCATAGCTAACATCCATTTACTACTATCTTGCCTTGACATTGCTTCTTTAAGAGATAAGGAATCATTATTTATACTTACATTAAAACCATACTTTTTAGAAGGAATTCCCTTATTGTTTCTGGTAAACATTCTTCTTTAAACAGGTTTCTATTTTTCATTGCTTTGTATTTCGATAATGGATGATGAAGAAGAATTAAACTCTACAGCAGACTCAAAACCACAGCAATCTTGAGACATTGCTGATTCTACATCCTCCGTTATTTGTGGGTTTTCTTTTGCATTTTGCATAAATAAATTTACCATGTTGTTATTACATTCTTCATCTTGCAAAATATTGATACGGGTTCCAGATTTATTTAATTCAATAAATTCTACACCTCTCCTAATTATAATGTTGCTTGTATTCAAATTCAATAATCGATACGCCTTTGATTCCTCACAACAACCAACAAGAGTACATTTAACCGCAATATCATACAACTTTCTACGCTTTTGCTTGTTGATGTGAGCGTATACTGTTGATCCAAAAACTCGAACATGTTTCAAATTTGGAGTTTTGTTAAACTATAATTCATATGAAGTAACATCTGTAGCGAAAGAAAGTATACGATTTTAAATATAATTAGCAGCATTCACAGCTTCTCCCCAGTACTTAATATCAATATCAGCATAATTTAACATACATCTTGCCATTTCCATTAGACTTCTGTTTTTCCTTTCTGCAACTCTATCTCTATTCTGCTCTGGTGTGTACGGAGCTGGGGTCGATGAATTATTCCTCTATCTTTCGAACTTCTTATTGCAGAATTGTCCACCACGATCGCTTCTTATTGCTCGTAATCGTTTTCCGAATTGATTTTCCGTCAATTCAATAAACTTTTTTATTTTTATTCTCGAAAGCCATATCTTTTGTTTTAATAAACTATACGTAGCAATAACGACTAAAGTCATCAATCACTGTTAAAAAATAGCGATTTCCACCTGGAATTGCATTTTGCATTGGACCGCATAAGTCTACATCGACTCATTTTAAAATGCTATCTGCTCTAGAGATTGAACATTTGGGAAACGGCTTTCTTAACATTTTAGATTTTAAACATACATAACATTTCAAAATACAGTTTCATTTTTTAATATGCACATCAACTAGTAAACCATTAGTAACTCTAGTCTGAATTGCTTGAATGTTTCTATGTCCTAATCGACGATGACACACATGAATACATTCCACATCACGAACAGATAATTTATTTATATGATTAGTTTGATTAAGTACATACAAACTATTTTTTAAAGTAGCATTTGCATATACTTGCCTTTTCATAGAAATAGTACAACAATTTGCATCAAAAGTTACACGAAAACCTTCGATTTCCAATTTTCTTACAGATAACAAACTTCCCTCTAATTCCGGAACGTACAAAACATCACAAATACTTATTTTTTCAGATCAATTGACATTCACGAGTTCCGCTTGCTTTCACTTCAGTACCATTCGCTAAATAAACGATATCGCTTTGTTGTTTATCCATTTTGACAAAATAATTTTCATCGTAACTCATATGACATGTTGATGCTGAATCAATGTACCAATCCTTATTGGATTTAGTTGAGGTAACACCAAAACACACATTTTGATTTACATCGTTCGTTGCTATTTTTGCACGGTTACCATTTGATTTAATTTTCGGACAATTCTTCTTAATGTGTCCTGGATTACCACAAGACTAACATTTGGGAATAAACTTCTTCTTCTGGACTTTTAATGCTACATCAGCTTCTTGTTCATTACCAGTTTTACGTTTAAATTTTTTCTTTTACAAGATCAATTGTTAAATCTGCTTCAGGTTGCTTTTCCAAAGATGAAACCAACGTGTTATATTCTTCCGGCAAACTTCCAAGTAAAAAAGCAACAATGTTATGTTCTTCAATTTCTTCACCAAGTCATTTAATCGATCAACAATATTTAAAAATTCTGTGCTGTGTTCTTTCATTTCTTTATAGATTTTTCATGATGTCGTTTCAAAGTTACAGCCATAGAAAACAACTAGAACTCCAACTTGCTCACAAAAAACCTAACTCAATTGTCAAAAAAACCTAACTCTTTGTATGTGTTAGTAAAATTTTGTACAGAACAAGTTTATACGTGTGAAGAGAGCAATTTTTTGTTTCTGAGCGAATGAAAAGAGTTGGACTTCTAGTTGTTTTCTATGGTTACAGCTCTATATAATAGCTTAAATCCTTGACAATATTCTGGTAAAATATTAAATTTTTTAAAAAGTTTTCCAATAATATTTAAATTAAGGTTCTATAAATATGCAGCAAAAGTCTGCATACACTATTAAAAAAATTTATGTTCGCGGATTTTTTTAATTTTACATGATTGAATTTGTTGGGTTTTAAATTTCTATTGATTACTTAATTATTATTAAAAAATTTGCAATATAATTCAAGATGTTTTTCGTAATAAATCAAAGAAGAAATTAATTTATCCTTACCTTAATTTGTGTAAGGATGCTGAATGAAAGTTCCGGAAATAATTATATAAAACCATTCATTTGTTTAAAGAGAAATGAGTACTTATCAAAATAATTGAGTCTCTTTTACTTAAATCACGTTTTGAAAGAATTTAGGACAAAGATTAATGAAAAAATAAAAATTCAGGTCATGTTATACGTCAAAAATCGAAATAAACCGCTATAAAATTTACAAAATTATTAAGATCTATTTAAACTGAAGTGAATTTTTGTTGAGATTGTAAAAAAGATATCATTAAATATTAGGCTTTATGCTATAATACCACTAATATAGACTTATGCTTTATTAAAAAATAGAACAAAAAATATGATCACTGCATAAAAGCGAAAAAATCAATAGTATTTCTAAAAAAGGTGAATTCTAAGATTATGCTAAATGTGATTCTCTCTAAATAAGGCCATAACACAACATAGTAAGAAAATTGGATCATGTTATTAATGAAATAGTCTGGTACAACTATATTACGAGAACCAAGAATGCAAACGATATTTTTTATTAATTTTATCTGGAATACTCGTGCTTTATTCGAATTTAATATTTTTATAAATTGTATAGCTGTTTGTCACAATTTTTTCACGTATGTATAACATGACTGCATTTAAATTTTTTCATTAATCCATGTCGTTAATTTCTCCAAAACGTGATTTATGTGAAAAGGATCCTATTATTTTGGTTAGTACTAATTTCTCCTTAGACAGACAAATGGTTTTCTATTAATATTTGTGAAAGTTTTTTCAGCATCCTTACAAAAATTAAATTCGTACTTTCAGTAAGAATAAATTAATTTCTTCCTTGATTTATTACGAAAATTTGTAATAACAATTAAATAATCAACAGCAATTTAAAACGCAACAAATTAAATAATCTAAAAAAACCTGCTAAAAATTTAGATTTTTCAATAATGTACGCAGACTTTTGCTGTATAATTATATTACTTTACCGCGAATCAATACACTTTTCTAAAGTTGATGTTTTACTTAAATATTGTTAAAGATTTAAGCTATCATATAGAGCTGTAAACATTTCAAAAATCTTAAAAGATATACTATAGAAAACATTTCTTCACTAACACTAAAAAATTTTAATGGTAGTGTAATTTTTTTCACTAAATTTAGTGGTAGTGAACAAATGATGCAAAATTTGAACAGTCACTACACATAAGCTGAAACTAAAAGTTTTTCACTAAACGTTAAGATATATGTGGTCATTCATTTATTCCTGTAAATCAAAACTCACCGCACAAAATATAGTGAGCCAATATGGTAATTATAAAATTTATAATTCATTTTTAACAACACTACATAATTTATAAGTTCACGAGCTTAACCAGGTGCGCTTCGCTACCGTTTAAAAGTTTTCTAAAAGTGGGCGTAAAATGTGCGCGTGACATCCAACCCAGTTCTTACATAGCCTATAACGACCACCGGCACTGGTAATATCTGTGTGTCAAATTTCGTGAAAATCGGTGTAGACGTTTAGGAGATTAAAAAGTGGGCGTAACATCCAATCGAGATCTTACATATCTTATAACGACCACCGGCACTGGTACTATCTGTGTCTAATTTCGTGAAAATCGGTGTAGGCATTTAAGAGATAAAGAAGTGGGCGTAAAATGTGGGAGTAACATCCAATCGAGATCTTACATATGGTACTGGTACTATCTGTGTGTCAAATTTCGTGAAAATCGGTTCAGCCGTTTAAGAGTTTTAAAAAAGTGGCCGTGACATCCAATCGAGATCTTACATATCCTATAACCACCTCCGGCACTGGTACTATCTGTGTGTCAAACAAACAAACTTACACTACATTTTTATAATATATATTAGGATTTAGTGTGTTTTAGAAATCTTATAAGCGTATTTGTGTATATTGAGCCACTCATATTCGACTAATTCATCATTCCACAGCCCAAATGCCTAAAATTAGAGAGATGAAATTTAGACCGTATGATGATCCCGCCAAATAGATCCACTACAGAGGGATTTTTGGAAGTTCTAATATTTAAGAGACAATATATGTTTCAAAATACATTTTAAGTTTAAAATTGTTTGTGAAAATGGAAAAAGTGTGAAAATGTATTTAGTGAAAAAAGTTTAAAAAACATTAGGTGATCTTTCAATTTAGTGTAGAATTTCAAAGTTTCACTAACACAGAAAAAAATAAAAATGAACTTCAATTACGAAATTGTTTATATTAATTAATTTTTTGTTTGATTTTGCTCCAATCACAGAAATGATAATATTAATTAACTGATATTAATTGTTTTTTGTTAAAATTCCAATTAACTTTTTTAATCAGATTAATAAGAATTATGATTGAATGTTTGCCTTAAATCAATTAAAATGTTTATTAATTCAATTTTGTTATTAATTAAACCTTTCCATTAATAAAACCACTAATTTTAATATTATTTATTATATTACTAAAAACATTTCAATAGTGCAATATATGAAAAATTAGCTGAAAAGGATATTAATACTTCAGATTTGATAAAGGGAAACTCAACTTGGCATATAGTTTCGTTTTTGTGTTTTATATATCCTGTTAAAATCACCGATAGCGTATATATACGATTTTTGAAAACTTTGACACCGCTACAATAAAGATTTTCAACTGGCATACCTGAGTGCCTTTAAGACCTAGGATGAGGTACCAATAAAAGCACTAAAGGATATGATAGATGTTTAAACAAATCGTTAAAAATAATCAAAATAAAATTATCTTTTATATATGTACAAATAAACTTTCATAGAAGAGCTTAAAAGCAAGCATGGGTCTTCAAATTGGATACAACCCCTGGTGCGAATGACGGGAACAACTGCAAAAGTATCGAAACGATTAATAACCTCATGAAATATTTAAAACACGTACTCACCAGATAAATAAAAAAAGTATATGCAGCAAACATCCGAAGATTTAAGAAATCTTTACAAAATGTACATATCGTCACCGAAAATGCAAAACAACGTAACATCAAAATTTTCAAATTTGTGTTTTTGATGAAATATAGTTTATTATTCCTAAATACGTGTGATCACAAATTTTCAGACTTGCAGCTCAAAAAATTACGATTATATTAACGAAAGCAATAATTTTCTTAAGTCAAAATAACGTAACATCACATTTGTTAAAAAAATAAAAAATTTTTTTTTTCTTTTTTGTACGAATTTAGGTTGCAAATGATTACAAATATATAATGGTTATTAAAATTTTGGAGTAAAAGTTATCAGAAATCGTTTTAATTACAATTTTTCTAAAATTTGTATTGATGTTACGTTGTTTTGGCTTCCGAAAATTGAAATCTTGAAAAACGTAAACCACATAACTTAAAAAGTATTTAATAAAAATAAAAATATTCATCATCAATATATTAGGCAGTAGTTAGGGATGTAATAACCCAAAAATCTTGGTTGTATGACAATTCGTTTAGATTTTAGAAAGTTTTTTGTGCCTCCTGTTAAGTTATAAAAAGTGATGATACGTTGTTTTGCATTTTCGATGACGATATATATTTCGTATAATTGCTTTTTTAATAATAAAATAAGTCAAAGCAGTCAAAATTATTGAAAATTTACTAAAATTTTTATTTTTTTCTGTAAATTTTTATTGACATGTTTTTCTTTGTATTTTTTATTTTTTTCATTTTGTAAACAATTTTTAAACCTGGTAAAAATTTAATTACATTAATTAATATTATAATCAAATTTCAGTATAAAATTAATTAATAATTTTATTAAAAAGATATTTGTGATAATTTTTTCTGTGTAACATTACACAGTGGGGCAGAATCGAAATTTTTTGGAAATAACTCTGTAACTTCTGGTCGGCTGGTTGGATTTGAATAAAATTTGGTATATGCATAGCAGAGGAGTGTACAATGTTAAGTTTGGAAGGGGGACCGCACATACCTCTTATGGGGGGAGTTAAAGGGGCTCAAAGTTGGGTACCTCTGACATACAATTTTTTTAATCGCTTTGCAAACTTTTGTTTCTCGTCCAGTTTAAAATTTTTTTCACATTATTGTAGGCACTGATAAGACATACAAAAAGCGTGCTTGCATATCCTATTTATCTCTTATAGTTTTTGAGTTATTTGCATTTGAATGTTTAAGTACCCCAATTTTGCATATTCTTGGTCTAGTGTTTTTCATATAAATCCTAGTGTTTCCGACCGATTTTATTTGTTTTTTCTTTAACTAATTAAAAAACAGGGGCGAAGCTACGCCTATACCAAATTCCATGCAAATCAACCCGCCGATCAGAAGTTACAGATTTATTTCCAAAAAATTTCGATTCTGCCCCACTGTGCATTAGTGGAAGATTGTTTTTGCAATAAAGTATGCAAAATTTAAGATTTTTTTGTTATTAAAATTTTATTTTATAAATGAAAACATTAAAGCTGGTACAAGTAATTTTGTTTCAATGAAAACATTCATTAAAATTCAATTAAAAAATTAACGCTATTATGAACAGTACATTAAAACCAGGGACCGTAACCATTATGACTTTTATCATAAAAATCAAATAATAACAGTTATGTTTTGATTTTGATTTTTTCGAGCAGAAATAAAAGTTATTTTGTGATTTATATTTTTTCGAGCAGAAATAAAAGTTATTTCTTGACTTTTACCACAACACAAAATCACCAAAATAAAAAAAATAAGACAAAAAGAAAAATACAAAAGACGAAAAGCCAAAAAAATATACTCCAAAATGAAATAAAAGCAAAAAATCCAAATCCAAAATTAAAAAAAAATCACAATAAAAATTATTTATTAAAAACACCAGAACAGTACACCATTATAAACAAAAAATTAATCAAATTTGAAGCTTCAGAAAATGACTTTCATTTCAGCTCAAAAAATAAAAATCGTAAAATAACTGTTATTTATGCTCGAAATAAAAAATCAAAATTTTAAAAAGCATATCACTTTATGAAAGTAGACTCTATACAGATCACAATAATGTATTTGAATCAGTTTTCCGACATTTTGTTGCTACTGCTTTTTTTGTTTAAAAATTCAAAAATAACAGTTATTTTCCGTCCTGATTAAAACCATTCATTAAATGAATTTCTTAATAAAATAAGTAAATCAGTTATTTGATTTAATGTATTAGTTCATTGTTTTAAAAATATAGTATTCATAAAAATATTCTGCATGTTTATGAAATACATTGAATTCGTTGGTTCAATGTACTAATACATTGATTTAATTAAGAAGAAGCATTACACAATAAAAAAATACATTGAATCAATGTAATATTTTATTAAATTATGTTAAAATAAATGTAATCATTTAATGCTTTCTAACGGGAAATATAGTAAAACGAATGCAAGAAAACAAAAACAAACCAGTTTGTATCTATCTCTTAATAAGAAATGACTCGTTTTAAACAAAATACAAAATATCAGTGTTGTATTAAAAACGAAAATATGGCATATATTAAGAAAATTATATTTAATTTTTATTTATATTAGGGCTCGCCCACGCCACTTTGGCATTTTGGATTTATATTAACTCAATACGATTTTATACAATTTGATCATTTAATTTGAAATGAAATAAATAAATTAAAAATACAGAACAAGCCTATTATAGTACATGTTCAATGTATAGTTTCATTGGGACAAAGTAAGAGTTCATCGAAATGAACTGGTACATTTAATTTTAAAATTAATGTATGACAATACTTTGTTTTAATGAACCTGTACATAGGGTCAAATTTCAAATTCATTGAAACAATGAACTTTTTCATTGTATTTATGTACTTACATATTTTTTGTTTGTTCTTAAGTTATGAACACAGAAAAAAGTAAAAATGGACTTCATTTACGAAATTTGTAATATTAATTAATTTTTAATTGGTTTTGCTCCAATCATCAAAATGATAATATTAATAACTAGAATAATTAATACTATTATTACTTCTTTTCCTTAAATATATGCAATGAGCTGAAAATTTACTTAAATTTATTTTATTTCTGTACTTTTATAGACAAATAATTTATTTTTCTTTATATTTTATTAACAGCTGTTAATTTATTAAAAAACAAAACTGTTAACCAATTAGAAAATTAATTATATTAATAAATCATATAATTAAATTCAAATATAAAGTTAATTAATAATTTTATTAAAAAATCATTTGAAATATTTTTTTCTGTGAATTATGATATATATAATAGTAACATAGGACCAAAATAAATGGATGGTACGTAATGATAGTTGAATTAATTAAATTAGCTCCCAATCATAAATTGAGTCCAGCCTTTTCGATGAAATCAATGATCTTGGGAATGTTTCTGATTAAATGAAATCGATCAGTTTCCCAAAATTAAGTAATTTCGAGTTGACACCTCTCTGGTTGGTGTACCGAAGGCAAATGAATATTATAAGTGACAGATCATCGGGATGACCACAGTCAATAGTCCGGTCCCAAAACCAAGGTCTGTCAATTAAATTTGTAAATATGGAAATAATGACTTGGAAATGCGAAGTTAGCATCTTTGAATTTTTAAGGTTTTTCCTTACAATATAATTTTCGCTCGAACTGTGCTCCAACGCTTGTAGGCTGGCTTTTGTATCCATGAGAATTACAATGCAATCGAATCCCCTGTTTGCCGCAAAGGTGACTCAATCGCCAGTAGTTCAGCAGTTGTGGACGAAACGATTTTCGGACAAAAGTAGGATTCCGAATATTCTAATTCGGAATCCGAATTAGTAGGAAGGCGAAACATAATACGTTATCGACTTATACGTATGTGTAGATAATTTCATTTCCTTCTTCATTTAGTTTATTATTCTCTGCGAATAGGACTTCTATAGTTTCTATATTTGCAACTTTTTCACTTCTTGATACGCCATTGAAGAAGTCCAGGTCAAAATGTACGTTTCCGGGAGTTCGCCAAGTTCATTAAATATGGGGTAGAATCGATCAAAGTTTCTTGCCACTGATGTGTTGACCCCCTGTAATTCATATACATTCTTGGATAGCGGAAGTTTAAATATTATCGTCTTAATGACCTCCCTGGGGGTAGCCAGATTTGCCCTTGTTTCTGGGGGTACATAATATGTGATGGTGTTGATTTCATAAGACCAAGACTACGTCTTAGAAAGTCGTTTATTACAATTGTGATTGATCTCATTGAATCCTTTCTGATGTTCGCAAAAGATGACTTGGCATAGTCCATCTTAGGTCTGATAAATGATTTATAAAACTGTAAAGCTTTAGCTGGGTCTGCAGCTGAAGTATATAACTAGTTTTCGCTATGTTGTATGACAGACCTAAGTTCCTACAGCGTCAATTTCATTCAGGCGATTCCTGGCCAGTTCGAAAGATCAGGAGAAAATCGTCGGCGAATTGAAAAAGTATACTTTGATTGTCTGCAATGTCATGCAACGATATCGTAAACAAGTTTAAGGGGGTGGGTGACAATGTACTCCCTTAAGCGAGACCGTTCCTCGTATTAACACCGCAATCACCAAAATTGAGGACTCTACTGCACAAAATATTCCTCAGCCAAGTGATAATGTCAGGGTCTATGTTGTTTCTGTGAAGTATTTTACATAAGTGCTCATAATTAGTGTTGTGAAAGGCCTCTTCAATATCAGTGCAGGCAGCCACCACATGTAATCGCCTTATTTTCAATCTTTGAACGGTGTTAATGACATCTTTGGTGCAGTGCGTCGTGGAATGAATGCGTATGATCTATCTGGAAGTATTTTGAATTTCTCAATAGCCTCATCAATCTGTAATTTAATCAAGTGCTCAAGAATAATGTGCTTTAAGAATAATGGAAAGAAGACAGAATGGTCTGCAGTTCTCGATTATACTGGGGTATTTTCCTTTCTTAGGAATTGGGCAGACACGTATGGTATACCATTCATCCGGGATGTGTCCTTCGAACCATAATGTTTCAATAAACTCGATGGAGAGTTGTTACCGCCAGAATATGTGGGAATCCGTCATTCAGACACTCAAAATGGTAATCCTCAGCCAGAGATCTTAGCAAATAAACTCTGGAGTTTGATGACGAAGGGTTTCATGAGGGGTTCTTAACATTAAAATCCCTGCAAATTTTTTGATCGATTCCTTTGAGCGCTAGCATAATCTCCGAGTTAAACTCTTCGATCTGATTTGAGAGGGACTATAGTTCACTATTAAATTGAGGTTCTCCTTAAGATTCAGTGTTGTAATCACTAGTGTCTCCAATTGGCTCTCAGTATCTTGAATCGCAAATTTTATGTACTTGCGAATATACATGCCCACACCACCGTAACCATCAGATCAATGTTTTTATTCACTAAGTAGAAATCAATAAGGTCCTTGCTGGTGGATTTTTTTTAAACTTTGGATGTTATACTGTATTATTCTCAATTTGGGGCGATTTCAGCATACTTTATCCAACAGTTGATTCTCATTACTTTTATTACCTCGACATGGGTTTTTATAGTCTCGATAAACTCTTCTTCGCCTTCTTTTATTTTTTCATTATCGGCAAAATCGTTGGCAGTCATTGGATTTTTAGGGACAACTTTGACCGAATCCTATTTTTGCTACCTCCAACACGTCTTTTTTGAACCATCGTCGTATGCGTCAACATAAAGCATATATGAGCCTTTATGAGTACCATCATATCTATATCGTATTTCTCCTTTACTGTCTACGCGCGTAAGGGGTAAATGTATTCTAATAAATCTTATAAGATTTCATTATTTTCACTCAGTCACAGAGTAAACATATACCTTTTATTTAAGAAATTCGAAATTTTTTAGCACAATTTTAATGAAAATATGTTTTCGAATGTAGAATAACCATTAAAATAAAACAATTAAAAAAAACATTGCTTTTAAGTACCCAGCAGTTTTTTCGGTGTCAATTTACCCGCTTTTAGACATTAAAGCTCATTTGTGACTACCCACCTAACTCGTTCAAATGTGTACGTTTTTTTCTTTACCCCAACTTCGCATATTTTGTGAGCGATAGTTAAGCTATCGCACACTTTATTGGCTCTTTAGATAGCGTTAATGTGGCGATAGTTCACTTTATTGAACTATCGCCACATTAACGCGTGGAGGTGGCGATTTATACTTTATTGACTCTTAGGTGGCGATTTGTTTTTTTATAGGTCAGAAAAACGTCAAAAATGTAAATAGTTCATCCATTGGCAGTACAGGTTGGGTTACTTGACTAACGGCAATAAATACATGGTAGGACATTTGGCTCTGATGCATCTGACGTGTGTAGTGTCAAATATCACTTTATTGATTCCTTGGTGCTTAACAATCTTTAGTATTTTACTTTGTAAGAAAAAAGTTAATAATGTTTTTTTTATATTTCTATGTTATGCGTACTACATTAATTAAATGTGTTTTTAATTTAAACACGTGGAGTACATCCAATAGAAATGGATTACCTCTCAATTATTTTATATAATACAAAACCCAGTCTTGCTAATTAGAATTTTCAAT
Organism: Protophormia terraenovae; assembly: GCA_951394005.1. NCBI lineage: Eukaryota > Metazoa > Arthropoda > Insecta > Diptera > Calliphoridae > Protophormia > Protophormia terraenovae. The sequence goes on from OX596074.1 coordinate 89,310,007, forward strand.
TTATTAAAGAAATCAATTATACTACATTTGTTTGTTTTTTTTTTTCTTTAAATGCTTTATACAAATAAATTGACTTTTTCATTCTAGTCACAATATCGCCACTTTTTGGTCCTGGGGTGCCAATACACTTCCTCCTAGAACATCCCCATGTTAAAGTGACTAGTCACCTAATTGATAAAGTGACCAGTTAAAAAAGGAAGGTAAAAGGAACGACTTCCAAAGGGTGACTAAAGTGAAAGTAATAGCCACCTCACGCTTACAAAGAGTCAATAAATCAACATGATCATTAAAACAACAAATAGTGCATAATCGAACAATCGACTTTTTGTTGTAAAAAGTCGAAATCTACTTTTTAATTTGAAAATTGTAAATAAATCGACTTTCTTGATGCCAAAAGTCGAACAAAGTCGAAAATAGTCGGAAAAAGTCGAAAAGACGGAAAATGTCGAAAAGACGGAAAAAGTCGAAAATAGTCGAAAAGTTGAAAATAGTCGGAAAGTAGAAAAATGTTTAAAAAATGATCTTATTTAAAATAAATAGTTTGTTATCAGCTTTTATTTATATACCATTAAAGCATGTAGTTAATACATATACTTGTGTGTAACTAGCACTCTCATTGGATAGATTTGTATGTTAATCAATCAATATATTTGTTTGCGTTGTATTCATTTTTATTTTTAAAGTTTTTATTAGACAATTAACAAAAAAAGTCAATAGTAAAAAAAAAAGCCGAAAAAAATCGAAAATAGTCGGAAAAAGTCGAAAATTGTCGAAAAGTCGGAAAAAGTCGAAAATAGTTGGAAAAAGTCGAAAATAGTCGAAAAGTCGAAAATAGTCAGAAAAAGTCGAAAATAGTCGGAAAACGTCGAAAAGTCGACTATTTCAAAATTAAAAAAGTCGAAAAATCGACTATTTAATAATTCAAAAATTAGAAAAATCGAAAAGTCGTCTTTTTGTTAAAACTATAAAACCCTATTACATTCGTGTTGTGCAGGGTACACTAAACAGGTATAATCAAGGCGAATTCAGATTAGGTGACCGCTTTGTTATAACAAATACAACAAGGCAAGAACATATATTTGTTCTTGGGCAAAAATTTGTTTCACTGTCAAAATATTAACATTTAGAAAAAGTAAACAAACAATTGCTTATCATAAGAAAAATTTAAATTTGTGAATTGTTTATTATAATTACAATGTTTTGTAGGGTATAGAAATCTTTCCCAGACGAATTCTATCAAATTAAATATTTGTCACTGTTGTGTATGTGAAAATGAAAAATAATATTTGTTTTGCTGGTTTGAACTTTTACTGAAATAAAAGCAAAGAATTATTTGGCCTGTATAATATACATAATGCCATCTCCAATTACAGCTAGTAAAACTAGCTCACGAAAGAATGGAAAAATGAAAAGATCCAAAATACGGCAAATACGTGTCCATCATACTCTTACTCCAATGGTATTAATAAAATCAGTGATACCAAAAGACTTCTGAATTCCCTCATTTGCCAGGAAGTCATATAGACAGCTGTAACTGCATAGCTCAGGGAATAAAGTTCTCTGTTGTTTATAATGACCGCAAGAAAATATTATGTGGGATGTGTCTTCAGGAACATTACAGTATTCGCAATTGCCAGAGGGTACAGAGCCCATCTTCAGAAGAGTCGCCTTGCAGTAAGTGTGGTATAGAATACGATTCGCCATTCTCAAGTCGGAAGCCTTAATTAAGTCAGTATCTGTCTGGTTAAGGTATATGTCATGGGTCGTCGGGAACAGTCTGCCATAGTTGACGCCCTTTGTGACTTTCAAGCGGCAGTACTCGGAATTCCATTCACCCCATAATATTGATTCAATAACTTTGACAGCGTCCTTATAGGGCCATTGAATGTGTGTTAGGGTGCCACGGTTTTTCGCTTGTCTAGCCGCCTGATCTGCCTTAGCGTTGCCCTCTATGTTCATGTGTCCAGCTTAGGGTGATCGACGCGGTTTTCCAACCGGTTTTTTCAGTTAATGTGCTGTCGGTTTTTTCAAAATGTTAATTTTTCGAATGTCGAATAGCTTTTTTAAACACAAAAAACCGGTTTCAAAAATAGCATTTTATTTCAGAAAACATGTACTAAATAGTGATATTTGAAAATTTAGGAATAATTTTTTAAATATTCATAAAGACTGATTTCTTATGTTTTTAAAATATAGTTTAAGTCTAAATTGGAATTTATTCTGTAATATTAAACAAATAAATAATTAATAATTATCCTGTATGACCCAATTTAATTTTTTTGATCCAATATTTCCTTTATTTTTTAAAGGTGTTGTGTTAAAAAAGTTTCACCTGCAGAATCGTTTCAATTGAGACTTAATTAAAATACTATCTCCATATTAAGCCATGGTTTCTGTTTATGCTAACTAAAATTTAGATGATTTTTTCTACAATTTTGAAACATAATTATCTTCTAGTCATCTAGATATATAATTTGCTTAGCATATTTTCTCTTTCCAGAGCTTTCTGAAGCTACCAAACGACGTAGAAAATTAAAATTTGGCTTAATTGTAAAACTTTTTGTCCAACAAATCCTAATGGAGCCATATTTTGAAATTTTTATCAGGGAGCGGATATAAGAGGATTTATGTGTCTTTTTCTAAGAATTTTTTCTCTTTCCAGAGCTTTCTAAAGCTCCCAGAAGACATAGAAAATTTAAATTCAGCTTAATTATAACCCTATTCGTCCTACAAATCCTAACGGAGCCAGATTTTGAAATCTCTATCAGAGAGCGAAAATACGTTGATCTATATATATGGATTTAAATATATCTTTCCTAAGCAATGTTTCCTTTCCAGAGCTTTCTGAAGCTCCCAGACGACGTAAGAAACTAAAAATCGGCATACTTATAAAACTATTCGTTCAACAAATTCTAACAGTGCCATATGTTTCTATCAGGGACCAAAAAGTCTGTTTTGGTATTAAGAACTTTTGAGTTGCTATACTTATTGTTTGCTCTCCAAATCCTATAAAAAACTGATTCTGTATTTCGGCCAGGGAGCGCATTTACGACGATTTTTTTATTTTGAAAGGTTTACGAATTTAAAACTTTAATCAATATAATTCCAATAAATTTGAACGGCTTCAAATAATTGTCTTCGATTAGGGAGAGGAAGGTGTCTAAATGTTGTTCATATTTGTTTCTTTTAATTTTCGGATTTGTTTGTGCATATTTTCATTATTATATTATTTTTCCTGATATTGTTAGGCTTTTACGCTTGTATTTAATAAATTTTAACTTAATTATAAGAATTGATTTTTTTAAAGAAATGTAGTCTTTTGATATAAATATTAACTTTTGCAAAAAACCGGTTAACCGGTTTTTTCTGAATTTTAAAAAGTGCAACCGGTTTTTTTAAAATACCAACTATTCGAACTATTTGAAAACCGGTTTCTCAAAAAAGTCGAATAATCAATCACCCTAGTCCAGGTACGTAGAAGACTGTTTAAGATTCTACCCACTAGATAGTTGTTATGATCTCTATTTCCAAGGGCAATGACTGCGGATCTGGAGTCGGTGAAAATTGCGATTCTCCTTATATTGTTCTCCACTGCAAAATTCAGTGCAAGATCTATTGCCAGTAGTTCAGCTGTCATCGAGGATAGAATCTTAAAGGTGAATTTAGATTCGATTCTTCCAGAGTCGTGATGATAGAATGCAAAGCCAGTGTGACTATCCATGACTGGACCATCTGTAAAGAATATCTCGAGATTGTCATTTGCCAATTTTTTCATTAGTAAGTCTGATGGTGACTTCCGTAGATCCTTCCAATGCTAGTATTAACGAATTGAAGAAAGTTGATGTAGTATGAGATGGGGAGGTTGTTGATAATGGATTTCAGTATCTCCTTTGCCGTTAATAATATAAATATTTGATCAGGGGGTAATTCATTTGCCATATGATTGATCACTTGAGTGGGGGTTGATCTGAGGAGGCCTAGAACCTGTCTGAGGTAATCATTTATATTGGTCCTGATAAGTTTTAGGGCGTTTTTACCCAGATACGAAAAGGTGGCAACTGGGTATTCAATTCTGGGTCTGATGAAAGCCCTGTAAATCTGGATGGCCCTTTTAGGTGACACACTCAAATTGCGGTGGTTAAGGATACGATAAAAATTGCAGGATCTTTTGATGTTGTGTAGGGTGTTCTTTATGTGGTTCATAGGGGAATTATTGGAGCAAATTGTTCTACCGAGGTATTTGATTGTATTAACGTCTGGTATGGTTCTTGAATCTATTGTTATGTTGAGGGGGCGTGGTCTATTATTGAAGTGTATGGTTTTTGATTTCTCTGGATCTGTCAAATTTCTGCATCTGTCAAATAGATCCTTCTGTTTATCCGCCAAAAATTACATCAACAGATTACGAAGAAGTCATCGGCAAATTGGAATACAAAAGTTTTCTCATCAGCCACTTCATGTAGTTCCGCCGTGAAAATATTGAAAAGGACTGGGGATAGAGCACTCCCCTGCGCCAATCCGTCACACGTTTTGATGGACTCCTTGCCAAGGTAAAGTGTTCGTTCCCGTAGAAATTTTTCCAGCCATTGGATGATGTGAACATTAAAACCGAGATCCCTCAAACGGTTGCACAGAATTCTGGTGTTTGTTCTGTCATAAGCTTTCTCAATGTCAAGACATGATGCTACAATTTGGTGTCCTTTCGATTTGTAGAGGCAAACGGTGTTGATTACATCATTGATACATTGGGAAGTTGACATACCCTTACGGAATGCGTAGGATCTCCTGGGAAAAATGTTGTTGTCATTTATGTGGTTCTCAATATGTATCTTAATCTGAAACTCTAGAGTCTTTAAAGGACTGAGAGCAGGCAGATTGGTCTATTATTGGATATTAATGAAGCATCTTTATTTTTCTTGGGCACAGGACATACTATTACTTCCGTCCACGAGCTTGGGATTTCACCTTTTCTCCAGACCTCACTTATTAATTCAAAAAGTTTCCTCTTCTCGGTGGGTTTTAATTTTTGAAGGATTCTATAAGAAATCCCGTCTCTCCCCTTAGCTGAATCTGGGTCCCTTGAACTGATGTAATTTTCAAATAGATCAAAGTCTAGACTGGGGGGTTCGTTGACTGAAGATTGTGAGCATATATACGATGAGGTGTCGGTTATCCCTCAAGGCGAAGAGTCTGTTTGCTTCTCTATCCCACCAATTTTTGGGTTAGAATTTGTTATTCTGTGGAATGGTAATCAAATGTCTGTTTTTAATGTTTTCGATTTCTTTCCGGAAGTTCTCCAGTGAACCATTAAAGGTCATATTTTCAATATCGAGGTAAAAGTTACTTTTCGTGACTATATTTGAATTTGCCGTATGACGTAATTCGATAATTATGGGAAGATGATTGCTGCCTGTAATTCTGGTGTTAATTGACCTCCAGTTGATGAGAAACCGAAGGTCACGTCCAGGGCAGAGGGGCATGAATTTGGCGAAATAAAAGTCGCGGAACCATCGTTGAGACACTTGAATTTGGAAAGTAATAGTATGTCCTCCAGAATTATTCCCTTGTGGTCGACTGCATCGATGTTCCACATTTTAGATTTTTGAAATCGCCGCAAATAAGAGTGTTATTAGTACGCAAATTTGCGAATTGAAAGATCTTTCTCATATCTGAGCTAAATTCTGCCAAATCCATGTTCGGTGGGCTGTAATTTACAGTTATATCAATGTTTTGTCTCAGATTCACCGTTGAAATAGCAAGAGTTTCGTATTGTGAATTTAAATTCTCAATTGAAAACTTGATGTTTTTCTTGATGTATAGGCCAACCCCTTCGAGTCCATCTGTACGATTCTTATATACAAAATTATAACCTTTCAGACTCGTACACGAGTTGTCTGTCAACCGAGTTTCATATAAAACCGCAATGTCAATAGAGTTATTGGACATGAAGATCTCCCATAATTCCTTATTACCCTTCTTTTTTAGACTTTTCTTTTATTTCTCCTTCTTTATTTTTTTCCTTAAACAAGCACTACGACTATTTCAGACACGTCCGCACTGTTTAATTGCTTGCACAAGAATGTCTCTTATTTTGGTCGTAGTCTTTAATAAACTTGCAGTACTTGTGTTTCTGTTTCTGCTTCTGCTGATGTAATATTTGTTTTAAAAAAGAATAATAATATTTGTTTTGAAATAAATAAATTTGCGTTTAAAATGATAATATTCAATACTTTTTCAATTAATATTGGTTTTTTGTTATTTCCTTTTGTGAATAATTTGTGCATTGTGATTGTGTTTTACAAAAAAAAGTTTTAATATTTGTGTAGAAAAAATAATATTGGTTATAAAAAAGAATAATAATATTTGTTTTGAAATAAATAAATTTGAGTTTAATACGAAAATATACAATACTTTTTCAATTAATATTTTTCTATATTTTATTTTGGGCGCTTTTATTTTGCTTGTTTACTTCTTCTTTTGTTTACTTTGTTTTGTTATTTTGTCAAATGTTTTTGACGTTGTGCTGGTAAAACCAAAAACAAAATGCATGGTTGTTTTTGCCTTGTTGTAACGGTACTGTCACCTGTTATAATTTCATCATGGGAGTAAAGCCCAAATTACAATTGAGCGTAGTCAGCAGCAGTTTGTGCTAACATAATCAGCTGATAATTTAGAAAGCACTGTTTGTTATGGTGTTGATTTCACGAGCAGCAGTTTGCAGTGCTGTTTCATTTAGCCCTGTTTCTAAATTCACTGCGCTGCATTCAGATTGAGAGCGAGACAAAGAGAGTGAGCAAATAAATGAGAGGCTAAAATACACAAGTAGAACAAAGCTAGGTGGTAGGTGTAAATTGTGGCTGCTTACGCTTAATTGTAATTATAACAGCAGCATCATGTTGTACTGACAGTGAACAGCTGATAATTTTTGCTGATACTGTTGTTGACTACGCGTAATTGTAATTTGGGCTTAAGAAAATACAAGCAATTGCTTTTGTAGATGTGCAAGCACCATGGTACAACCATTATAAGGTATATGCAAAACGGCAACAACTACAACAACGCAACTTTGTCAGTGTAACACAACGTCAAAAACAACTGATTTTTGTTTGTAAACATTTGATTGTGCTTCTTGCTTTATTATATTTTTCGTTCTGAAAATTTATATATTTGAGAAAAACAAATAAAAAGTTGTGTATTTTACAACTTATATTCGTTTTTTTAGTGGCTTTTTATATTTGTAATGCAATTTTAATCATTAAACACTCCAAGTCACTTCGAATAATAAAAGCTTTTAAATGCGCAATTATATAAAATATAAATATATTTGTATAAAACTTGTATGTTATGTTTTATTTCTTTTTGCTTTTAATAACACAAAACACACGAAATGTAACTAAAAGTGGCTTTTAATAACAACACAAATATATTTTAGTATTATAACACAGGAATTGTATTATAAAATTATTTACTTTTCTTAGTAAACAAACAAATGTAAACAAATTTCGACAAGGTAGTCTGCTTTGAAACAACGAGCAGAAAATAATCAGCTGATATTATAAGGTTACCTTATTTAAAATGGTTGTGCCATGGCGAGCACTTTCTAATTACGCTATGTGTAGACTCTATGTTAGAGTCAACCACCGCCGTAAAATTTGGCCGGCATAGAACTCTGATATTGGGGCCTTAACTTTTTACAACAAAAACTTATCAAAACATAACAAAGTTGGCAAATTTATTATATTTTTTATTCATTTAATTAGAAACGAAATGGGGGAAATGTGTCAAAGTTTAATTGAATGGTTTCAAACACTAAATCTAACAGCCCGACATTCCAGTAATGAGGAACTATCTGATGGTGTGGCTTTGGCCCAGGCACTTAACCAGTTTGCTCCCGAGTCATTTACAGACATTTGGTTGTCGAAAATTAAAACCGATGTAGGTGCCAATTGGCGTCTCAAAATGAGTAATCTTAAAAAAGTTATTGAGGGCTTGTACGACTACTATAGTGATGTACTAAACTATTCACTATCGGAATTTCCACGTCCTGATGCTATGCGTATTGCAGAGAAATGTGATCCCATCGAAATGGAACGATTGTTACAATTGGTGTTGGGTTGTGCTGTAAATTGCTCCTCGAAACAGGATTATATACGAAAGATTATGTGTTTGGAGGAGTCGTTACAGGCTAATATTATGAGAGCTTTGCAAGAACTAGAATCGACTTGGCAGGGAACTTCAATAACCAGAAATTCCCTAAGTATAGCTAGTTTTGATTACAAAATGTTACAGGAAGAACGTGATCAGGTGGCACAAAAATGTTATGAATTGGAAAAAAAGATTGTTTTACTTACAGAAGAGAAATTCAATATGAAAGCTGAAATCAAAAAGTTGCAAGAGGATCTTAAACGTATGGAGTTGACATCTACAAACATCGGAGACGACGGAGTTTCATTGGGTCCTGTACAAGCTGGTTCAGTGCGTTTCAATGATATGAGACGTCAGTTGGATAATCTAAAGGAAGAACTATTACAATCGGAAACAAGCCGTGAAGACTTAAGAATCAAATCGCAACAACAGGAAAGTGAATTACAAATTTTACAGCAACGTATTGAAGAAATGAACAAGACCACAGCAGAATTAATACAACTCAAAGACGAAGTCGATATTTTAAGAGAATCTAATGAAAAACTAAAATCGTGTGAAGCCCAAGTAAACATGTATAAGAAAAAGCTTGAAGACTATAATGATTTGAAAAAGCAATTGAAACTATTGGATGAAAGAAGTGCTGAATATTTGCAACAAAATGTTCAATTTGAAGAGGATGTCAAAAAATGTGCGGCCCTTAAAGGCCAAGTTGAACTTTACAAGAAAGAGATCCAGGAATTACACATAAAACTGGACAAGGAAATGGAAAAAAATATCAAGCTAGAATTTGAACACAAAAACATGGAAAGTACTATAACTGCACTGCAGCGTTCCAAAGATAATTTATTAAAAGAACGTGATAGTTTAAGAGAAGCAATAGATGAACTTAAGTGTGGTCAATTATCGAAAAGCTTGGAAGTCGCTTATAATAGTAACACTATGTCTAAAGAGCTACAACAGCCAGCAGCCTTAAATGAAAAACTCGAAAGATTAGAGTTGGAAAACAAAGCCTTGAGAGAGGGCCAAGGAGGTCAAACGGCTTTAATGCAGCTACTGGATGATGCCAACAAACGTAATGATAATCTACGCGAACAGCTAAAGGTGGCAAATGAGAAAATTATGACTCTTACTCATGCTACGTCGTTAGGTGATAATGTCTCCAGTAGCAGCGGCAGCGCTGGCGGTAATGACCTCGAAAAACAAATTAAACAATTAGTAGAACTCAGCGAACAAAAGGCTTTACAATTAGATGAAACTGTTAATCAGAATACTGTTTTGCAAAATAAAATTACACAATTGGAAAATACTCTAAGCGCTCGCGAACAAGAACTTTTATTATTTGATACAAAATATCGTAAATGCGTAGAAAGAGCTAAGGAAATTATAAAGAATCTTGATCCACGCATCTCAAATGTAGTTGATGTTAATGTTTTAGAAAATATACAAGATCCAGAGGATTATACTACAAGATCTACAAAACTTTCATCTTTGGAAGAGAATCTAATGTTAACGGCTTTCTATAGGTTAGGTATTAATGCTCAACGTGACTCGATTGATTCTAAGATGGCGTTATTGATGGGTCAAGGACAAACTTTTCTATCACGTCAACGTCAATCTGGACCTAGGAAGAATACAATATCAACAATAAAAGGCAAATAAGTTAATAACATTGTTTTTAAGAATTATCGTTTATATATACATACATATTACGTATCATTATTAAAATGTATAATAACAAGTATTTAGCATGGCATAAATAAATATTAACATACATATGTATATAAAAAACTGCTACAGTTAAATTTTTTTTCGAAAATCATTATTTTTCTTTTTTTGGATAAAATTAATTTTAAAGTGAAAAAATATTACCATATTGCTTAAGTATTTCGCTGGTTGCTTAAGCAAGTTCATTAGGAAACCCTTTCCAAATTTTAGGAAAAATATAATAAACTTAATGAGAGTTAAATATATTTTAAGTACAAAATATCAAATCTTTGACAAACACAACATTAAAAGATTTATTTTATCAATCAAGCCTAACCTTAGATTTGTTGTTTGTTTGAACTTCCAATTAAAATAGAAGTTAGTTTTGGCCTTTCTAGAAATTTTATAAATTTTGGAATCGATTTGTCATAGCATATTTTCATAGAAAGCCCTTTTTATAGCATATTTTAACAATTTAAATGGCTTATTTTTGCATAATTAAATTATGTTTTGCATAATAATGCATTTTTACACATAAGAAAAATATGTATTTTGCACCCAATAGAATCTTACATAATTTGCTATAGGTGAAAATTTATTTTTACCGTCAAACGTATTCAGATACGATTCCCTAATTATTTTCATCTTATAAATTAATAGAAATTTTGTAATTTTTTAAATGCAAAAATAAATTATTTGTTAGTATTACTAATAAAATCAAAATTCTTTTTATCATGAATAGAAGATAATTTAAAATTTATCCAGAAAAAAAAATTATTTAAGTGCATACTTTCAAGAGCATTTTTTCATATTTGTTAAAATAATGTAAGTCCTAAACAAATACAAATATAAAAAGGCAATTTTAAAACAAAAAATATGTATAATTTTATTATAGAATACGAGCTGAATGCCCCTGCGTTGTATGGGATCTAAAAGGTTAATAAAAAATTTAGAAAACGTAACAAGCGCGAACGTTATATTCGTCTCGACCGGATGTAATACCCACCATCAACTTTTTTAAATTTTACGTTTTATGGGAGGTGGGTGGACCACGCCCATTTTTTGTTTCCGAGTTTACATTGGTCCTTGAACTATTTGAACAAAATTTTGATGACGTTTCACCTTATATGGGTGGTGGGCGGTAAAGTTGACGGACCACGCCCATTTTTGGTTTCCAAGTTTATATCGACCCTCAAACTATTTATACAACATTTCGTTGTCATACATGCTTTTTTTAATTTGCGGTCCACACGAATCTTTTTCATGCTCGCACATTGATCAAAATGTTGTGCGCACATGCATTTGGATAGTGTGGACCCAAGTTGTTTATGTTTTGTTCTTGTTCACACACCGTTGTTCGCACAATTGTTCGAGCAACCATGTCTGCCATCAAACGTCATTTTTTATGTGGAAGAAGAGGCGCTGCATGTAACTTTGAGTCTACATTAGAGAAATTTGTATCAAGACCAGTGTTGCCAGAAGATGTAATTGGTAAAGTGCTAAAACGTCCAAAAAATTATGCTAAATTGTTCTACAGCAGCAAATGACAATGCTAAATTGTTTTGTAAAGAAAAATTAATATTTTTGTGGCCCATGTTTCTTGTAAAATATAGTTCAAATTACAACTTATAGAAATGTTTTCTTCAGAGTTAATGGTAATATTGGAAAATAAAGCCAAAATAGGGCTTATATTTTCAAACTGACAGTTAATAACGTCAAATTTACTAAGAAACTCCTTTAAAAAATCCAAAAGTATTTAATTAAAAATGGCTGTAAGAAAGTGCTAAAAAGCATTTAGCATATTTTTATAAATTGCCAGTGCATTTTAACCTCTTCAAATGCTAAATCTAGCACTGAAAGTGCTAAAATGGCAACACTGATCAAGACAAACGTCAAATTTTTGTTTGAGTTGCAGATAATTTTTTATCTCTATCAATTATAGGGGAAAACGCATGTCATAATAAACCATGCAAAAAGTACCAACAACAATCAAGATGGCGTCTTTTACCAAGCTTTATCAAGACAACGTTGTCAGAGCTCGAGCGCTGACAATTTTCCCTCTCATTTATTTGCTCACTCACTTTGTCTCGCTCTCTATCTGAATGCAGCGCAGTGAATTTAGAAACAGTGCTAAATAAAACAGCACTGCAAACTGCTGCTGACCAAATGTAATCAACACCATAACAAACAGGGCATTCTAAATAATCAGCTGATTAAGGCAGCATACACTGTTGCTGACTACGCGCTATTGTAATTTGGGCTTAACCAGTGTTGCCATTTTAGCACTTTCAGTGCTTGATTTAGCATTTGAAGAGGTTAAAATGCACTGGCAATTTATAAAAATAAATTTTAGCACTTTCTTACAGCCATTTTTAATTAAATACTTTTGGATTTTTTAAAGGAGTTTCTTAGTAATTGTCAGTTTGAAAATATAAGCCCTATTTTGGCTTTATTTTCCAATATTACCATTAACTCTGAAGAAAACATTTCTATAAGTTGTAATTTGAACTATATTTTACAAGAAACATGGGCCACAAAAATATTATTTTTTCTTTACAAAACAATTTAGCATTGTCATTTGCTGCTGTAGAACAATTTAGCATAATTTTTGGACGTTTTAGCACTTTACCAATTACATCTTCTGGCAGCACTGCCCATAACTTTTTTGTTTATTAACCAATTTTGCCCATTTTCAATCCCAAACATACCTTACTTTGAGTCTACATTAGACAAATTTTTATTAAGACAAACGTCAAAATTTTATCATGATAAAGATTTGTCTAATGTAGACTGAATTTGTCAGAATTATTGCAGCGTTAAAAGAAAATTGTCAGCGCTCGAGCTCTGACAACCTTGTCTTGATAATGCTTAGTAAAAGATGCCATCTTGATTGTTGTTGGTACTTTTTGCATGGCTTATTATGACAAACGTTTTCCCCTATAATTGACAGAGATAAAAAATTATCTGCAACTCAAACAAAAATTTTACGTTTGTCTTGATAGAAATTTCTCAAATATAGACTCGACGTTATGACATACGTTTTCTCCTATAATTGACAGAGATAAAAAATTATCTGCAAATCAAACAAAAATTTGACGTTTGTCTTGATACAAATTTCTCTAATGTAGACTCAAAGTTATATAAGATAAATATTTGTGCCAAATTTCGTTGTCCCGTTGTGCCCAATCATGCTTTCAACAGACGGACGGACATAGCGAGATCGACTCAGAATCTAACCAGGACCCAGAAAATATATACTTTATGGGGTCTTAAATGGGAAAATCAAAATTTATAATTAATAATTTGAATTTTGAAAAAAAATTTGTACCTTTAGTCACTTTTTTGGATTTCTCAATAGAAATCCCGCAAATCCCAAAAATCTTTCAAAAATTTCAAAAAATGGGATTTTTTAAGTTTTTTGCTATATCTTCCCAACCGATATCGGGGACCAAAAATTTCTATTACCAAAAGATTAAAAACACATCAAATTAAAAAAAATATATTTTTTAATTCCAGCTTTGCGATTTGAGAAATTAAGGCAAAAATTGGAAAATCATAAAAAAAATTTTTCAATTCTGAGAGACCTTGGTTCACGCAGTATTAAAGTTTTTAATTATTTTTTTCCTTTATACAATTCCTCATAAAGTAATCTTTCAGAAAAGTACAAATACTATATATGTTACTTAAGGTACTTTCAGACGATAACATTTAGTATTAGGATTTTTCGACAATAAAATATTACTTGTTTCATCAGCTTGTCAAAAAATCCAATAAAAAATCCTAAAGTAGTTTACACGGTAATACATAAATTGTATACTATTTTTGCAAGTTCTTACCTTTATGAAATTCATGACGAAGATTGATTTAAAATTTCTTTAATAAATATTTTATTGTTTTTACTTTTTGTTTATGAATAATATAACATGAAAATCAAAAGTTTTGAAAAATTTCAAAAATTTAAAATACCATTGGTATTTCCAAACAAATCATAAGTAATTTTTCATAATCAAACAATTTGTATTCAGACGATAAGTAAATATTTTATTATAAAAATTTTTGAAAAATCTTTATATTGAATATTATCGTCTGAAAAAACCTTTAAGAAATTTGTTTCGCAAAAAAAAAAAAAAAAAAAACGGCAAAAATTCAAATTCAAATGCTTATAACTTTTGATTCCGTAAAGATTTTGTCAAAAAATTTATTCAACACAATTTTGTTATTTGTTGTTAATAAAATAAAAAATATTTCGAAAAAATCGAGTGAAATAGCAAAAAAACTTTACCAAGATAGGTCCAAAAATAAAAATTTTAATGTTTGAAGTCAAATATATCTTAAACTAAAAGAGATAACATACACATATGTTTTTTGTAGATCTCAAATAGTAGAATCCACTCATATACAAATCTTTTAAATCGGCTGAGATATAACGAATCTGGATCGTTTTAAATTGTTTGAACACCCGAGGTGTCCAACTTCATTGAAATCGGAATAGCCGTTTGGAAATTCCAGATGTATTTCCATTTTATTTTTAAAACGGGACACTGTGCAATTTTTCCCATATTTTATCTTTTCAAAAAATTGATGTGCGAAAAAACTTCAATATTTTTGCTATTTTCATCCATTTAATTTAAATTTATATAGTTCCTTCCAGCCTAAAGTTCATCTATATTTAAAATTTTGTTAAAATCGATTCAGCGGTTTAGACGTGAATGCGTACACAAACAAACACATACTTGATATAATATTAATATGGATCAAAAACATGTTCTATTTTTTCCAATTTATTAAAAGAATTTGAAAAGACGAAACTATAAAATAAAACAAGTTCAACATAATTACTGCATATAGTTTATTTCGTGCCGTTTTATAAAGTTACTTAAATAAATTTTATTATTAATTTTCCTAAAAACTAAAAAAATTAAAATAAATGTCTTTATAATTAAGTGGAATTTAAAATATGACCAATAAAAAATTTAAAGTAATTATTAATATCCTTAACAATAAAAAAGTAAAACTAAGCAAAATTAAAAAAAAAAAAAAAAATAAAAAATAAAAAAATAAAATAAATTTATACAAAAACCGAAAAAAGTAATTAAAAGGCATTTTTGATAGGATAATTAATTCGAAAAATTTACCCGTTTACAATAATATTAAATGACAAGAAGTTAATTATTGAAGAATATTTATCGAGTTTTATTTTTATTTAAAGTTTTTCAAAATTAGTAGAAATAAAGATTTTTAATTAAGTTAGTACAACATAGGTTTTTTTGCGTTAAATATTGAAAGAATGTATATTTTCTTTTCATATACTACAAGCAAATGTTTTGTTTTAGTATTTTAGATGAAGTTAATTGAGACAGATACAAATTTTTTTTAACTTTTTTCCCTTGCAAAATGGCTTGTTATAAATCCCCTTTAATAATAAAAAATAAATAAATTGTAGTAAGCCCAAATCAAAGTTTATAATTTGTTAAAATCTTTAGTTAAAGAAATTAACTAAAAAATCCTATTAAATGTAATATATGAATCAAAAAAATATTTAGATCCTAATTTTGAAAATTTTAATTTTATATTTAGTGTTACTTCGCATTTGTATTTTATTATTAACGGGGTTTAAAGTTTAATTATTAATTTTAATGAATGAAAATAAAGAAGTTAAATAATTTAACTATATTAAAAAAATATACACATTTACATAAAACAAATGTCAGTTAAAAGTTTATTAAACTTTATCCTAAAGACGTTACTCTCATCAAAAGGAAAACAATTGAACTAAATTCAATTATTGCACAATTTTAAAATTGTTTTTAAATAAACACATTTATTTTAATGTGATTAAGGCTGCTTAGTAAAATTATTTTTCTAGAGCCAAATATTTGTGTTTAGTTATAAAAAAAAATAATAATAATAATAATAATTAAACAAAATTAAAATAAAACTTTTTTCATAAGTCAGTTTTTGTTTTATATCTTCCCTAGGCCTTATTTTTTTATTAGCGGCTTTTGACCTTATGGAGGGTTCTGTTTAATCCTGTTGTTCTTCTTTCAAATTTCTTTTGAATAGAATAAACAAATGTTTAAGACAATTTTTGTTATTCAACAAAAAAACAATGACTAATTTCTTCTCCTTCAAAATTTGTTACATTAATCAAATTAGGTTTGAAAAAAAGTCATTATTATTTTTTGTCATAATAAATTGTAGCATGACATACAATAGAGTGTAGTTAAAAAAATGTCCATTTTGTTACACAAGTCTCAAATAGGATTATCTTCATCTAAAACACCAAATACGGGTAAATCTATAAATAAAATTTGCAAAACCAAACGAATCGGCGGCTGTAAATGATGATGATATATAAACAATTGTGGAAGCTAAAGCCCAAATAAGTAGCAGTAAGACTACAGTCATAATCATAATAATAACTACATAAAGTTGTTCTACATTGAATAAAGTTTCCATAAATATTGTTATAGGGTATTGCAGTTGTTGCTGTTTAAATATACGTTTAATGATATTAATATTAATTTGCAAATTATTAACGATCTGCAATTGGCCAACCACTGGTCACCAGAGGTTCCGGGGTAAGGCATAACCTTCTTTCGATACATAAACATTACGGTCCGAATACAATTGTGATTCCGGTTTAAGCTCTTCTTTAAGGCCAGTACCTCCTCCTGCCGCATTTGCCCCATCATAAGTGGTTATAGTTTCAGTTTTTCCATTTACTGTTCTAGTAACGGTAGTAGTTTTATTACCCTGAGAATCTTGGGTAATTTTTGTGGTTTCATAAGTGCCATCAGGCTTACGTATAGTCTTAGTCATAACACTTTGACTAAACATTTTGGGGCCCTAATTGAGATATATAAATTATATTTATAGACAAATTTTCAATCAATCATGTATTTTAAATTACCTGATAATTTCCATCAAAGGCTCCGCCACCAAAAGAACCTCTAGGCAACATGGGAGTCATTGGTGTCATAATATCAGGACGACCACGCGGCATCAAAGACGGCGGTGCAGCACGTTTACGTAACTCTTTGTCTTCATCTATCAAAGTACCGTGTATTTTACCCATTATAATTTCTTCATCGCTTAGTTTCGGTTTAGTTTTGCCATTGCGCAAGAATTTATTATCGTTGCGTGGCAGAATATTGCCGTGAACTTCAGTTTCAGGTATGTGCTTTAATACCTCTCCCTCGCCGTTGGCAAAACGTTGTATTAGCGAATGCAATTGGTCGGGAAAAATTCTGAAAAATGTATCAATAAAATGCATTAATTGCTAAATCACATTTTATTTGTTATATAATTTAAAAACTTACTCTCCATCCAAATCAGTATCAAAATATTGTTTCTTTTGTTTTTCGAATTCTTTGAGGATTTCACTTTCAAAACCGGGTTTTAAATATTCTTCCTTAAGATTCTTTTCTACTGCAATACCATTATCTGCAATTAAAGTAATTATATAACTACATAGAACAAAAATTTATAAAATATTTTTTTACCTCCTTCCATTTCGCTAACAGCCTCCAATATTTGTTGCATTTGCCTTTCAAAGTGCTTTTGCAATTCCATGGGATTAGTGAAAATTTGGAAAGCAAATTTACGATCATCATCAAATAGCTCATCATCAGTTTCGGCCTCTTCAAACCATTGAGGTTTACGGAATTCATCCTTAGCCGATGCAGTTGAACTTAAAGAAATGTAATATATGAATGAATATAATTTTGCAGATAATTATCAATATAGCATATAAATGTTTTATTTTTGTTAAAACATTGGTGGTGGTTAAATGAATAATTTAGAGCAAAATAAATATATATATGTAAATAAGTTAATAAATAAACGAATGTAAATAAAAATAAATCTTCATAAAAAATTTAAAACAACGTAACATCAAAATTTTCATATTTCGGTTTTTTATGAAATATAGTTTATTTTTCCAAAATACGTGCAATCAAAAAATTTTCAGACTTAGGTCTCAAAAAATTACGATTATATTACCGAAAGGAGTGAAATTCTTAAGAGAAAATAACGTAAGAATAATAAATATAAATAAAATTGCTGTTTATAATTTTTGCTAAAATGTGTTACATTCTTCTGGTTTCAAAAAGCACGCATCAAAAAAAAAAAAAAAAACGTTACCTTCATAACTTGAAAAATATTTAAAATAAATAAAAATAATTATCACCAATATATAGGGCGATATTTAAGGATTTAATAACCCAAAAATCTTGTTTGTAGAAAAATTAATTTTGAGTTTAGAAAGTTTTTTGTGCCTCCTATAAAATTATGAAAAGTGATGTTACGTTGCTTTACATTTTCGGTGGAGAAATAAAAATAATAAATAAATAAATAAATAAATCATTAGTTTTAGAACAGTTATAATTCAAGTTTTTAATAACAACCTTGAAACTAGTGATACTACGGTAAAAAGTGATTTTAAATTGCTTTTAAAGGAAATTTTTGATAACTAATTCTGCTTTACTTACTTAACTCAAAAAAAATTAGTTTCCTAACGGTTTTATTGAAGTAGTTCTGAGTATGGCTCAAATCAAATTTATCTATTTGTCTGAAATTTTGATAGTGTAAGTATGTATAGAATACAACAGTCGTACGATTGTTTAAAGAAAATCAAAATTTTTTGATATTTTGTTTGGTTTGATAATAAATTGTACAGTATAAGTACAAGTCGCACGAATTAAAACTTAAAATATTGAATTTTAGACGTAGTTTTTCAATAAACAAAATTTTTTATGTAATCATAAGAACGTTTGGAAATAATTATTATTATAATGTTATTAATTTCTACAAGAATTTTTGTTAAAAAAGGAAAACAACTTTATCTAAAATTTGGCGACTTAAGAAATAAAAACATATCTGATTTATTAATCAATAATAAAATGTTCAATAATATTGCTTCGCATTCTGACAAGAAGAGAGAAAAAAACAAGAAATACATGATAATGAAAAAGTGCGCAGCCTCCACTAATAAGATGTCATGCATGTATCTTGGCTAAATTATTTAGATACCATCCTTAAAAAATATATGCATACATTAATTACAGATACTTAAATCTATTTATACTTCAAAATTTTTTAATGTTACTTTTAAAGTATGGTCAGACTTGGCAAATGTTTGAAAAAAAAAAAAAAAAACAAGTTAACATTATTAAATTTTGTAAAAACTGTGTAAAAAGTAAAAAATTTTTAACGAAGCTGCTTCTGGACATACCAGTGATAAAAATATATTTGGCAGGCCGAAGGCCTACTATTAAGTGAATAGTTATAAACTTCAAATTTCAAAATATATATAAAAAGTTGCGTTAATGAAACTTTTATATATTTTTTCTTTATAAATGCACCATTAAGAGCTTAACTGATACCTTCATTAGCAGTCGGTGCATAAATCAAGATCTATTGATTTAAAATAATTTTGATACTAATGCAATAGTACTCTTACTTGTGATTATAGTGATATAAAAAATGTTATCCGCTCTTTCACAGTTTATGAATGTCTATATTTATATTTGCTCTGGCGTTGTCTTTTAGTAAGCTTAAACTCATTGATTTTAAAAATTTCTTTGTTTTTTATTTGTTTATACTTCAGTTAGTGGCAGTTACGTTCAAATAGTACATGTTGCCACTACGTTAAGTGGCCAAAAATAATCGGTTTTTGCTTTGATATTGCCGTATTATCAAAATTATAAAATTTACCTTAAAACCAAGTTGTAATAACCAAAAGTAGATAAAGTTCACTTGATCGTTCACTTTAGTTTATCTTACCTTTAACTATCTGATACCTTATAGGTAGGTTATAATAACGGCCCTAAAGGTTATAAATCCTGATCTAAAAAAAACTGCGAAAATTGGTAAAAATGTATAATAACCAATATAAAAGTTACGATTAAATACGTACACAGACTCCTGAAACTATTTAAAGAAGAGGCGGCAATCATATCTCCATTTTTTTATATTGATTATTTTTTCTAATTTGACATTTGTTCTTCATTCAATATTTTTAATCGATTTGTAATTTTTTAACAATCAGAAATCGTAAGTAAAATAATTAATTTTACATAAAAATGTGTTTCTCATAATATTTAAAAATATAAACAAGCTATTCAAAGTATTAAAAACTATTTTTTATTTTGTTTTGATAACGCAAGTAATTAATTTTACATAAAAATGTGTATTTGCTGAAAATAAAAAGAAACAGTAAAAGAAAAAAACACCTTTAAAAAAAACTCACTGTTTACATTTTTACTTTGTTTCTCATAATGCATTTGACTCGAAAAATAAACAAAGCAATTCAAAGTTTTAATTTTTTTTTCTATTTTGTTTATCTCTCTTTTCTTACAACTCTCGCAATTAAAATTGTAAAAACAACACTGTTGTTATTTCCTTACAACTTTCCAGTTTGTTTTTGTAAAAAAAAATTACAACAATGAGACTGCTTTAAATGAGAGAGTTGTTTTTTGTTTTGTTTATACAAATATGTACATGTGTTTTTTGGTATATGTATGAGTAGAAACTTTTACCACTTATAACTTCTTAAATACTGAAAGGATTTTAATATTTTTTATAAAAATCGCATGTTTAGTGTGAGCATAAAAGGGATTACAGGAAATGTGATCTATATAATTAATAGACTTGCCTATTAATTATATAGATAGATTAGAAACAAAAATTTACACTTTGTATAAAAATTGCGGAACTTAAAATTTTTTTTCAATCAGCCTGTTTATGGAATCCAACACGGATTGGTTTTACAACATTTTCTCAACGAAACCATTACCTTGGGTATATGTATTCGATTTATGTTTTTAAATCCAACGCCATAAATCAAGATCTTCGGCACAATTGATTTTTAAACAATTTTGATAGTGATTCTATAGTACTTTTACATGTGATTATAGTACAATAAAAAAATTTGTCCGCTCTTGCTCGGTTTATGAGTTATAGGCCTTCAAAGTTTCAATATATTTTCCTGAATATCTTTATTAATAATTGTCGGATCATAATTATATTGATGTCATTTAAAAGCACTTATAAATACCTTTTCAATGATATATATCATTACCATATTAATTAATTACTTGGGAACAAAATTGACATTTTGTATAAAAATGGCGGAACTTAAAAAAAATTTTGATATTCGAAAAAAGCTTATTTAGCGAAGCCGTTGTTCGACATACCCAGAGGAGAAAGTTCTACACAAAAAAACTTATTAAGGCGTAAAAAAATATAATAATTTTAAGTGTGCCGAAAATCTTGATGAGTGCCACGATTTTAAGTGATAACTCACGACTACCAAACGCAATTCTTCCATAAAATAAATCTGTCGATTTTCTTTTCTTTGGCGCAAGTCTTTTGGTGTCGTATAAAAGAAGTTTAAATCATTTTACAGCTCTGTTTGAGATAAACTTTTTAAGCTCGATACCTACAACATGCATTTGTATGTATATGAACATCGTTTCTTTCTTTTTTTTTTTCTGAAAAAAGCAGGTGATTATTGATCTTCTATTAATTAAAAAATTTATCTGGCCACCTTGTCCAACATTTGTCTGATATTAATGATGTGACTTTTATGCAATTATTTTTTTATTGTATTTTAATGCAAAATAAAAAACAAATTATAAATAGGGAATTTACTCAATTGTTACTTACTCCATATTCTTTTTGGCCTCCTCTTCGTTTTGTTGGAACATTTTCTTTAGAATATCCATAACTATTTTTTGCAATTGGTTTTTCTTTTCTTTTTAAGGGTAGATATAACTTTTTCAGGATGTAAAATGTTAAATTTTAAGCAAAAAATACAAACGAAAAATTTTAGAAAGAAAAATAAAATTCTTAATGACTTTTTAAAAAGTGTTTATCTATTGAGTATATGATTTATTTTAGTTTTAATTTTGTTTTGTTATAAATGTTTGTAACAAATATCTTTGCGGAACTTGCTCGAATATTGTTTATTTCGTTCTAAACTATTATTTTTTTTATCTCAATACGACCGCTGGCTACTTATACTTTTTCACGTCTATACTGTTCTTTTCACACCGACACTCTGTATCTCTTTTGCTGTTTATCGTTTTGTGTGTGCGTTTTAATTCTATTCACTTTGCTTGAAACTTTTCTTCTACTAATCAATCTTTTTTCTCTCCCTTTAAAATGTATATTAATGTTTTTTTCAATTATTATTTTCACAATTTTTCACTCCATGCGCATGATATGTTTTTGCAAGTGATTTTATTTTTCCAATTTGTTTTGGGATATTTTTCAAAGGAAAATGTCAAAAAGCTTATATAAGATAAGATTGTTGTGTTCATGTTACTTCAAAGGTAATTTTTACAAACAGGGTGCTACGAAAATTTTAGGTAAATATTTGTTTAATTCTATACGAGGGCAGGCTAAGATATGGATTGGTTTTCCTAATATAAGATAGAAAAAGATATACAGCCGTATTCACAAAAATTAATGCAGGTTTGATAAAGAGTTACTAACTTTTTCTTATGGAAATTTATATACAAAAAGTTAGTAACTCGTTATCAAGCATACATTATTTTTTTGTGAATATGGCTGATAGACTTGTTTTCAATAGTGAAACATATAAAAATGAGTATAAGTTATGGGCTATCGAAAAACAAAACATTGAAATGTTAATAGTAAATATAGACCGTTCAACGTGATGTTAATTTGTTCAATATTCACTTGTGGTCCTCACCTAACATTAAATATATAACATTAATGTTAATGTTAATTTTTTGATTTTGCAACTAGAAAAAAATAACAAAGATTTCTTAAGACTATAATGTATTATCTTAAATTTGAGTCTACATTAGAGAAATTTGTATCAAGACAAACGTCAAATTTTTGTTTGAGTTGCAGATAATTTTTTATCTCTATTAATTACTTTGAGTCTACATTAGACAAATTTTTATCAAGACAAACTTCAAAATGAACTCGAATTTATGGAAGGTGGCAACAATTGTAGACTCAAAGTTATAGGGGAAAACGCATGTCATAATAAACCATGCAAAAAGTACCAACAACAATCAAGATGGCGTCTTTTATCAAGCATTATCAAGACAACGTTGTCAGAGCTCGAGCGCTGACAATTTTCTTTTAACGCTGCAATAATACTGACAAATTCAGTCTACATTAGACAAATCTTTATCTTGATAAAATTTTGACATTTGTCTTGATAAAAATTTGTCTAACTTTGAGTCTACATTAGACAAATTTGTATCAAGACAAACGTCAAATTTTTGTTTGCGTTGCAGATAGTTTTTTATCTCTATCAATTATAGGGGAAAACGTATGTCATAATAAACCATGCAAAAAGTACCAACAACAATCAAGATGGCGTCTTTTATCAAGCATTATCAAGACAACGTTGTCAGAGCTCGAGCGCTGACAATTTTCTTTTAACGCTGCAATAATACTGACAACTTCAGTCTACATTAGACAAATCTTTATCATGATAAAATTTTGACGTTTGTCTTGATAAAAATTTGTCTAATGTAGACTCAAAGTAATGTAGACTCAAAGTAAAGTACAGTAAATACCATAGTATAATAATAAAGTATACTCGTAAGACCAGCTGTTTTACAATTTTTTCATTGGCAAACCTCGCGGTACTGTCAAATTGTTTTTGTATTCACATGTAACATATTTTTTGAGTTTTTTTCTCTTGCTCTCTTTCGTTCTCTCATTTTTCCGTTCAAAGCATTCTGACATTGTGGGCAGCAGTTTTACACTAACAAAACACAAGCAATTTTTGTTTTTGTAGATTTGCGAGTACTTTATTATTTTACTATGAGTAAATACATAGCGTAATTAGAAAGTGTTGTCACATCTACAAAACAACAATTGCTTGTATTTTGTTAGTGTAAAACTACTGGACATAATGTCAAAATGCTATGAACAGGAAATGAGCGAATGAAGGAGAGAAAGAGTAAAAAAACTCGAAAAAAATTTTCATATGAATACAAAAACAATTTTACAGTTCCGCGAGGTTTGTCAAAGAAAAAATTGTTAAATAGCTGTTCTTACGAGAATACCATAGTATAATTATAAAGTATACTCGTAAGAACAGCTGTTTTACAATTTTTTCATTGGCAAACCTCGCGGAACTGTCAAATTGTTTTTGTATTCACATGAACAATTTTTTTCGTGTTTTTTTACTCTTGCTCTCCTTTATTCTCTCATTTTTCCGTTCAAAGCATTTTGGCATTGTGGGCAGTAGTTTTACACTAACAAAATACAAGAAATTGTTGTTTTTGTAGATGTGCGAGTACTTTATTATTATACTATGCGAGTATACTTTATAATTAACGTGCGCCAAGATAGCGTCCATAGTATAATTAGAAAGTATAATCCATAGTAAAATAATAAAGTACTCGCACATCTACAAAAACAAAAATTGCTTGTATTTTGTTAGTGTAAAACTACTGCCCACAATGTCAGAATGCTTTGAACGGAAAAATGTGAGAACGAAAGAGAGCAAGAAAAAAAAACTCAAAAAATATTTTACATGTGAATACAAAAACAATTTGACAGTACCGCGAGGTTTGCCAATGAAAAAATTGTAAAACAGCTGGTCTTACGAGTATACTATATTATTATACTATGGTATAATCCTAAGAACAGCTGTTTTACAATTTTTTCATTGACATACCCCGCGGAACTGTCAAATTTTTTTTGTATTCATATCCAATTTTTTTTCGAGTTTTTTTACTCTTCCTCTCCTTCATTCATTCATTTTTCCATTCAAAGCTTTTTGACATTGTGGGCTGTAGTTCTACACTAACAAAATACAAGCAATTGATGTTTTTGTAGATGTGCGAGTACTTTATTATTATACCATGTAATTCATCTTACAAACTGTCCCCACGTTGATATAATATGTAAGATAACGCCGGCAGAAGAGAGTAAACATTTTGTTTATATCAGGGACACACAAAATGGTGCACACGTTCAAATGTTCTCTTAATTTTGTCACATCCATATGCTCTTATATGTAGAGAAGATAATAATTATTTATTAATTTTATATATTTTTAATATTTTTTTAAGCAAATTGTTTGAATATTCAATTAAAGTTTTTATTACAGACCATAAATTGTTTAAGAGCAACAGATATTAGTCCGGGTTCACACACAGCAATTTTTCTTGCCGCAATTCTGAAGGCTCAACTACATAGAATACTTTCGCTTCAACTGCGACTGACAGCTACGCAACGCATAAATAATATTAACCCAGTCATTGCATTATTTTGTTATTAGAATTTTATATAATAAAATATAAAGATGTAAAAATTAAATTATGTTCGCAGTTGAAATAATGAATTGCAAATGAAAATTTCTGACTGAATGAAAAAATATTAAAATAAGAATAAAACAACCGACAAAATGTATTTCGGTACTTCAAAGTTGAACATTTTTCATCTTTGAAGTACTTCACGCACAAGTTTGACGTACTGATTTAATTCTGTTTCATATGAATGCATGTATTTTACTGCAGCTGTCAGTTGCAGTTGAAGCAAAAGTATTGTATGTAGTTGGGCCTTGACTTCGTAGGCGAGAGAAGCAAAGAGAATGTAAAAGTTTACTCTTCCCTTCTCCTCTCTCTTCTATAAACTCAGAATTGCGGCAAGAAAAATTGCTGTGTGTGAATCAGGACTTATGAAATTATAAGCTTAAAAATTGTTTCCGTGCAAAATATAAGAGCAGGAGAGTTATACAGACCAAACACAAATATAGAATGTGAAATTTAAGAGCACCGATCCCTGGTTTATATTATGTTAAATCTTAAACAAGGGGTAAATGTATTCTAATAAATCTCATATTTCATTATTTTTATTCAGTCACAGAGTAAACATGTACTTTTTATTTAAGAAATTCGACATTTTTTAGCATAATTTTAATGAAAATATGTTTCTGAATGTAGAATAACCATTAAAATAAAACAATTTTACAAAAAACAAAAAAAAAAAAAAAACATTGTTTTTAAGTACTTTTAAAAATAATCATTCACACACACAAACAAACTTTCGTATATGTGTATTTTTTTGAGAGTAATCTTATCACAACAGTCTCATAATATTTCTTATAATACTAATATTTTAGTCTACACGTGAGATAATTCTCTCAGAGAGCGGATTTGACACTCTCTGTTACATATTATGATATAAAAAAAATTATGTGGAGACCCAGTGTATCATACTGTCTCCACGTTGATATAATATGTAGGATAACGCCGGCAGAAGATAGTAAACATTTTGTTTATATTATGTTAAGTCTTAAACAAGGGGTAAATGTATTCTAATAAATCTCATTATATTTCATTATTTTCATTCATTCACAGAGTAAACATGTACTTTTTATTTACAAAATTCGAAATTTTTTAGCACAATTTTAATGAAAATATGTTTTTGAATGTAGAATATCACACACACAAACAAACTTTCGTATACAGTGGCTCAATAATGTAGTCGGACAAAAACTAATATTTTATAGACTTCAATATTTAGTATATTAAGAGTTTCAGTTTTGGATACTCTAGCTCTGACCATACTGACAGATATCACTGTGCAAAAGTGGAATAAATACTATGAATGCTAATAATTTTTCATTATTCTATTATAATCCAAAAATTCTGGTTTAGTAATTCCCCCAAAAACTTTTGGACACATCATCAAAAGTTAATTTTTTTTTTCAAAATTTTTATTAGAATTTTGTAATATCTTTTTGAATAAAATCAGACAAGTCGTTTTTGAGATATGCTTCAATACAAGTGCAACCTCCTGAATTTTACAAACTAGAGAACTAGACTCAATTCAAAAAATGTGGATTAGTACCTCTTAATAATGTGATTTCCAAATTGACAGAGAAACTCCGTGCCGCAGAATTTTTTTCTTACTTTGTAAACCTCTGTTATTATTCTTAAAATTTATATTCTTCTATTAGCGATTTCTTTTTTTGTAAAATAAGCACAAAATATACATTTATACGATTACATGTACTGAAAAGTGCTGAGTTCACTTGAGCAATTTATCTAATTATCTTAAATTACTTTTTTGATAAAATAAATAACTAATACTGTGTTAAAAAAAATATAAGTATGTATATTTGCAAGCATGTAATATAATAAACTTATACAATGTATTTAATAATATTTTTCTAATTACAAAACTTTTAAATACAAACTATGAATCATTTTAACTTAAGAATAATCTAAATTATAAAATAATGATAATTTTGTAACTTAAAATTAAAAAAAAAAATATATATATTTACACAAAAAGGTACATGTTGATACAAAAGAAATTTTAATTTCATTTTGTTTTTGGTATAAATAATCTGGGGTTTAATACATTTTTAGATTTTTAAGAAATACCTTAACAATTTGGTGCTTTTAAAAAGTTATCTTTACTCATCTTTCCCATTTTATTATCTCTTATAAAGAAATATTTTATTTTGGTATTTAAAAAAGCTTGAATTCAAGAAAAATTTGGTTTGAAATCTCCAACCACATTTTCTTTATTTAATTCTCTCATTGGTGTACGTTTATTCATTTGTAATTTCATCATTTTATTTTCATCAGCACATTTCGTTGTGATGGCATTCCGTACTTCCTTATCGGAAACATTACATTTGCGCGTTACCGCAAATATAATGTCGGCTATGATGTGAGGATCCAACATTTGTTTAATGGGTTTGCCATGATCTTTAAAGGCTGGCGAAGGTTTGCCTGTCATAGAATGTGTAGCTAAAACTTTGCGATCGAATATGGCCATTAATAGTTTTCGGGTGGCAATCGATGCCGAAGTCCAATTCATGTTTTCATAAAGTTTAGCAGGTATACGAGTATTGTTGGGTCCAATTGATACCATAACATTGTCAGTATCGATGCCTATGTGACTGGTATCGCCACTATTGTTTGCGGGTGAGGATATATTTTGCATAGAAGTGTTTTGCATATTGGGAGTCTTTAGTAAACTATTACCACTGCTACGACGTTTTTTGTTAGGTAAATCATTTTGCACATTACCGCCGTATGCTAAAACTGTTTGATCATATTTTGAATTCCCGGAGAGTACTTCCATTTTTTTCACAGCTACTTTACGCTTTTTTATGAAATTATACTCACTAGAAGTTGAGTCTGTCGCTGTTGGAGTCAAAGCCGTCACCGTTGTCGTGGGCTGGTGATGTTGTTGTATAGTCATTGTATTGTTTGCTGTATTATATTCAGTCTTTATTTCTATATTATCTTCAGGAGCTAAACAAATTTCCAAACGACCCGAATCTGCTGAACTATTTAAATTTAAAGCTCCATCATCTTCTGCCAACTGAATTTCAATTGGTTCATCGTTATGACTGCCTGTTCCCTCAGCTATAATTGTATATTTTACACTTTCAGCAGGAGAACAACTCGCTTGTTGTATAGGATTTATAGCATTAACAATTTTGGGACTTATTTGTGTTATGCTACTATTACAGCTGCTGTTGCCAAAACTATGTCTATATGTATTATTGTTATTATTAATATTGTTATGGTATTGATGTTGCTGTGGTAGGGGTTGACTTTGTATTTGCTGTGGTTGTCCCAATAACGCCGATGTTCTCGCTGAGGTAGCATGTATTTGTGATAACAGTTCAGTATGAGCTTTAAGATTTTCCTCTAGAACTCTTATTTTCTCCTCTAATTCTTTTTCTCTTTGTGATTGTTGTTCTCTGTTTTCGATATGATTTAAATATGAAAAATCTGTTTCGGTTGTTTGTGACCAAGCATTTACCATTAAGGGACGTTTGTTATTATGATCTCCTGGTTCAGGTATACCTCTAAATTTTTTCGCCGATCCCACCATCACTGACATGGGCGGTGGCGGTGCTTGTGTAATAAGTTGTGATGAAATCTATAAATTTTAAGGAAAAATTATTATTTACATTATTATTTTTTTGTTTTTATTTTTATTTTGTAACTATTTTTCTCATTTTTTTCTTTTTATTCCTATCACCAAGTGCGTTAAGTATAAACATTTGTCATTCCTTTAGTAATTTACATAATAAGTAGTACTTTCATATGAAAATTTTCAGAAAGCAAATAAAAGCAAAAAAAAAATAAATAAATAACCCATGAGCTTTTTCATTTTTTTTAAATAATGTTAATATTGGGACTAGAATACTATTTAAATTAAGATATCCTATTAGAATTTTGGAAAAATGTAAATAAACTTGTCCTTAAATATGAGAATAAATGTAATGAAAATACCCTAAATCTCTATCCTGGAAAATGTGTTTCAAAATGTACTTTTTTCATTAAAATGTCGTTGAAAAACTCTAGGCTCACAAATAGTCGTTGGGTATATTTTTCAAAACAAATTCAATTTTTTAATGAAAATCTAATTTTTCACCAGTAATTTGACATTTTATTAAAAATCCGATTTTATTAGCAAAAAAAAAAAAAAAAAACAATTTTATACCAGAAATCTAAATTTTCTCAAAAAAAAAAAAAAAAAAAAAAAATACTAATCTGAAATTTCTAATTATATTCAGAAACTTGTTATATTAAAAAATTATATTAGTTCAGAATTTTTTATTTATCGTTCAGAAATTTCTAAATTAAATATAGAAATTTCTGAATTTTTAAAATTCTATTAAAGAATTTTTCATTTGTATTCCATCATTTTTTTTAATGTATTTTCGAAATTTCCTCTATTTTCTGAAATTTTTAAAATAAATATATGTATACTTATGTATGTTTTATGGAACTGTACTACAAATAGAAAATTCTAAACGAAAAATAAAAAATTCAGAAATATAATTAAAAACTTCTGAAGTACAATTAAAAATTTATAAAATGGAAATTTCTGAAATATATGAAAAAAAAAAAAAAACATTTCTTAAATATTCAGGCCTGTCACAGAAAACCATTCCGATCGAAAGTGGAATTATTTCCGTACTTTGCTTCTTCAAAAAACATGAAACGAAGAAATTTTTCGAAATGAAACCACAAAATCAGTTCCACTTTGAAAATTTAAAGTGGTTTCATTCCAAAAAATTTCTTCGTTCTATGTTTTTTGAAGAAGCAAAGTACGGAATTAATTCCACTTTCGATCGAAATGGTTTTCTGTGACAGGCCTGAATAT
This sequence comes from Protophormia terraenovae, assembly GCA_951394005.1. NCBI lineage: Eukaryota > Metazoa > Arthropoda > Insecta > Diptera > Calliphoridae > Protophormia > Protophormia terraenovae. The sequence goes on from OX596074.1 coordinate 89,340,004, forward strand.
TTGAAATTTCTGAAATAAAACTGGAAATTTTGTATTTCTTAAACTGCAGTAGAATGGGTACTGTTTTGGCAACTTCTCCATAGAACTAGTTCTGGGGGTGACAACTAGAATCTGGAATTAGTATACATTTTTCCTGGGATTTACATACATATTTTTATGTTATTAACAAATTATATTTTATTAAAACATCCTTATGAAACAAACCATTCCCATATTATAGGAAATATTTGCAAATAACGTTTGAATACTTTATTTGTTAAAACCAATGCCCAGATACATGTACTATGTATGTCTAACATAAAACAATGATGCTTCCAAAATTTGCAAATATTTTTTTATTAAACTTACCACTTTGGCTTCCATTTTAAATCCTTTTAGAATAAAATTTTACAATTTTTTTTAGAACAAAATCCAGTAAACACTTTTCAGTTTTAATAAAATTCGAACCAGAATTTTAAATTTTCGGCTTCGGAAACAACTTAACACCAAAACGTTTTAGTAACTACTGCATACAAAATTTCTTTGATCGTATTCCTATAAACAGTTGCTGCTCAAATGCCGCCACTTAGTCCGGCTTTGCATGTGTATGGCGTAACATATCCTTTGCTACCTACTACAACTCCTGCCTGTTGTTAGTTGTGCTCATTGTTCTAGTGCCAAGCATTTTAAAGGTATACACACACATGCATAAACAAGAAAAGGCAACAACAACCACTCAGGACAATTGCTTTTAAGGGTAGGAAATAATGATCAGTGAGTATAACACAGCAGTTTGTATTACTTTGCAATTCTTACTGCAATATACACAACAACGATAGCAGAGAATCGTTTGGGTCTATAAATTCCTATTTATTCCTGTTCGTTTTATATTGTATGTCGTATTTTCTGCTTTACATTGTTTACCTGCAAATAGGAAGATTACTAATGTTTGTGTGTGCGCGCGCGCAATTCCTTTTTACAATCCAACAGCAGGCTGTCCATCCATCCATTCGCTAATAAGGGTGAATTTTAAACTTTTATTATATTTCTGTTTTTGTTGTTTTCAAAGAAAAATGTATTAGCAATAGTTGTTGTTTTTATTAGTTTTTTAAATACCAACGATCATTTTCCTTCCTTATTGCTTTAGATCAGCTTGTCATTTGAGTTAGTTGGACTAACAACAAAAATACAATACAAACAACAACAAAATAAAAATAATAGTTCGCGCTTTTTGTTTATGTTTAAATCAGAGACCTGCGCCGAACAATTTTAACGGCGGCGGCGGCTTTCCTAAAAATCGTCGACGGCGGCGGCCACATTGGTTCCCAAATGTGGCTCCACGTCTCCTTAGGTGTAAGGGGAGACGAAGACCGTTTGCTTGAACATAAATTAAAGTATTTCCTGACGTACCGTCAGGAAATACTTTAATTTCACACAAGAACAAAACGTCGGTAGAGCAACACACACAATTATTTCCCTTTTGTTTTCAGTGGGCAGAACATTTGTCGAACAAATCATAATTTTTTGTTTGCCGTCAGTGTCACTTCGATACTTTTACCATAGAGTAGCATATAGAGACGAAATTCTCGATAGACATTTGAACAAAATTGTTGTTTTGTAAACAGAAATGTGTTTTTATTTTCTTTTGGCAACAACAAAATGTATTTGATTACATGTATTTTGTTGTTGCATGAGTTAGGTTTTTGACAACCGACTTAGGTTTTTGACAATTAGTTTCGTCTCTTGTTACTCTTTGACTTTTACATTCAGCGCCTCTTCTTCCGCATACAAAATTACGTTTGATGGCAGACATGGTTGCTCGAACAATTGTGCGAACAACGGTGTGCGAACAAGAACAAAACATGAACAACTTGGGTCCACACTATCCAAATGCATGTACGCACAACATTTTGTTCAATGTGCGAGCATGAAAAAGGCTCGTGTGGACGGCAAATGAAGGACTTATAATATAATTTTTTTTATTTATTGTGCTTGTAAAGTGTTTCGAAGTGAGTGATTCCATGTCAAAACGGACAGCAATCATATTTGACATCTCTGATTTCAATAAAATTTACTACAAGTATTGACCATTGGAAGTGTTTTTCAAATCATAAGGTTTTAGATAATACACCTTTCCGGTCCAAAAATATGACGGTTTAAAAACTTAACAAAGGTGTACTTTTTTAATTGCTAACAACTTCTAAAATATAAATGATATATACATACATACATATGTATGTATGTATGTATGTATCTTATTTTAGTTTAATACTTAACACAAAGATATTACCTTTATAACGACATATACAAAGTTTTATTACACCAAAAGTTCAAAGGTCAAAATTCAACATATAAAATTCAAATCAGTATATTTCATATTTCCATTTTTATATTTTTGAATTTAAAAAAAATCGCGAATTTATTCACGATTTTGATTTTTCGAAAAGTCAAAAATTGGAAAAGTGTGTAACTTAACACATCAATATCTCTAAAAGTTTTTAACGAATTTTAATGATTTAATCTGTAAAATAATATTATAATTTAAAAATGCATTCACATGCAATCTACTATTTTTAATATTTAAAAAAAAAAAAAAAAATTATAAATTTTTTTAATAAAAAATTTAAATTTTTTATAAAATTTGTTTGGTTATACCAAAGAATATACAATATATGAATATTCTTTGGTTATACTCTTTTAGTAATATGTAACTTTAAATGTTTATAACTCCTTAACTATACATCGGATTTTATTGATTAAAAACCAGTATAAATAATATTGTTAATTAAACTCAGAAAGTGATTCTGCGCCGATTGGGATATTTTTTCTGTGCGTTACAAACATCGGCACAAACGCATAATACCCCAACCACCTTTGGTGTAGGGTATAAAAATGGGATTTTTACCTTATTTTGCTTCATAACACCTAATCCAAAAAGTCCAACTTATAATTCGGCACGAATATGGAGTAGAATAAAATTATCAATATGTTTTTTTTTTTTTTAATTTTAAAATACCATTTTTTGAGATATTCAGCTTTAATCTTTACATCATCGAGTTTTACCTTTAAACTATCGAAATAGATATATGTTTTAAATGTCGTTTTAAAGTCATATTATTATACAGTGAAAGCTCCCATAGGCGGACAGCGATCGTCACGTTGATTTTGTCCGTTATCGGGAGATGTCCGTCTATGGGATATGGTACCTACTTTTTTTCTTACATATTCTTATTTATACATATGTATCGTCAACTTAAATGCAAAAGGCCCTAACCACTTAAAAATCAAATGTTGTTTTATTTACTGGATTATAATGTACTAACGCAAACTACATTTATACAAAAAATTTCATGCTCATATCTTCCAAAATTATATCAATATTGACAAAAATCAAAAGATCGTAACATTAATTTCATAAACGAAATTATCATAAAAATTTTTCCATTTAAGAAAAATTTTATTTGAAAAGTATTTTATGATTTATCTATTTTTGCATTAAGTTAACGTTTGAAAAACTTTACTTAATAGCTCAATTTTAAAGCAAAAAACTCAAAATTGTGTTTTTTTTGGTTCTGAGGCAAACTACGTTTTGCATTTTCATTTAGACGTTATTTGCAATAAATTATGATTTCCTGAAATTTATTTTATCGAATTTATGGCTACAGTTCGCTTCTTTCCGTTTTCATTTTTCGTACGCGAAAAAAATCATCTCTTAATTGGCTAAAGGTCAGACTTCTTTTAATAGCATTTTTACTAACGATTTTTCCACGAAATTTTAAAAATTAAAAGCATGTTGAGGACAAGTTTTGCAACAAAGATATCTACGTATGTTGACATGTTGTTGGTATTTAAAAAGAACAGGATTAACTTGGGAAAATGATATTGGTGAACTGGCCTCGATCTTAAGCAGCACCCAATTACTTTTTTTATATGACTGATGACAATGTCGCTCTGCACAACAAGAGCAGAATTACTATGCCCTTTGTTCAAAAATCATGGACCCATAATCGAGACTATCTTCAGGACATATATAACTGGGACAGCATATATTTTTAGGGATCAAGTTTTCATATTCTTTTTTCTAGTATGAAGAATTTTAAATGAAGTGTAGAAGTCAAAAATGGAAAATGATGTTGGTGACCTGGCCTCGATATTAAGCCCAAATTACAATAGCGCGTAGTCAGCAACAATATCAGCAAAAATTATCAGCTGATCACTGTCAGCACAACATGTTGCTGCCGTTATAATTACAATTCAGCGTAGGCAGCCACAATTTACAACCACCATCTAGCTTTCTTCTACTTGTGTATCTTAGCCTCTCATTTATTTGCTCACTCTCTTTGTCTCGCTCTCAATCTGAATGCAGCGCAGTGAATTTAGAAACAGGGCTAAATGAAACAGCACTGCAAACTGCTGCTGACTAAATGTAATCAACACCATAACAAACAGTGCATTCTAAATAATCAGCTGATTATGGCAGCACACACTGCTGCTGACTACGTGCTATTGTAATTTGGGCATTAAGCAGCACCAAATTACTTTTTTTATATGACTGATGACAATGTCGCTCTGCACAATAAGAGCAGAATTACTAAGCCCTTTGTTCAAAAATCATGGACCCATAATCGAGCCTTTCTTCAGGAAATATATAACTGGGACAGCATTTATTTTTAGGGATCAAGTTTTCATATTATTTTTTCTAGTATGAGGAATTTTTAATGAAGTTAACTAAAAAACGAATAGTAAACTATTTAATTTCAAAAAATGTAAGTAAATATGAAATATGAATGCAAACACGGACAAAAATGATAATAAGTTGCATTTTATTATAAAGTATTCGGTATATTTCTTTTACGGTTTATGATTCTTGTCCGCCTACGAGAGATATTTTCTCTAAAAACGCGTCCGCCTAGCGGGGATTAATTTATTCTAAAAATGCCACCTAAACCATGGGAACAAAAAAATTGTCCGCATACCAGAGATGTCCGCCTATGGGAGCTTTTACTGTATTATTATATTATTATATTAAATGAAATAAAAATATAGTATAGTTTAAAGGTTATGAGCAACTAAGTTTGATCACCTTTGGAAAAAATTCAACAGCACTTCCATTTTTAAAACTTCATATTTTTGGACAGAGAGTGGTATTTACTCTGAAATTTTGTGAATTGAGCAGCATTTGCAATACGTAATATCTGTAGCGAATTTCATTAAAATCGGAGAAATCAAATCAGAAAATAAATGTTTTTTGCCCGTTTTGTTATGGAATCACTCAAGTGTAACTCAATAATAACTCCCCAAAGGAGTATTAAATATAATCACCCTAATTACTACGCAAAATTTTCGATTTTTTTTTTTTTTTTTTTGATTCTTAAAAATGTTAATGGCGGAGGTACAAAAGCAAAATTTCAAGGTATCCCACGTTGGTCCAAATGGATTCCTAGTCAACCTATATATTCACATAGAAAGCTGGAACGCTTGGATCATTTAGTACTATCTTGAGTTTAAATGGTCTCCACCAGGGTATATCAAATTAAAACCACTATGCATAACTTACTCGAATAATCGAGTAATTTAAATACTTATCTATATATATAAAAATTAATGTGTGTTTGTTTGTATGTATGTTTGTTTGAAGTCTATAGCCGCCTAAACGGCTAAACCGATTTTCTTGAAATTTTCACAGTGTGTTCCTATATGCCTGGAATGAAAAATAGGCTACTTTTTATTTTGAAATTCCATGTGGACGAGGTGCCACGCCCACTTACTAACTATTAAAAGTAGTATATCTCGGAAATTGGTAATACTAGAGTCCTCAAATTTTGCACGAACAACTTTGACACCTATATGAACATTCTGGAAAAAATAAGCGAACTAGCAATAGGGGGTGTGGCACATCCCACGCCTAATATTGCTTGCCAATACCAAATGCCGTAAACTTAGGAAACTATTACAGTTACATTTCCCAAATTTTGTAAAATAAACTTAAGTGTCAAATGTAAATATATAAGTACCTTTATAGGGTATGTCAAAAATGTTGTATTTTTTTGAAACTAGAGACTCCAAAGAATACTAATATGCTTATTATTTTTGCTTAAAATTATCAGTCGTTGAATAAATATAAAAATTGCAAAATTTCAGAAAAAAATTTTTGAACTCGTTTTCCACACCACATCTTAAGAACTTTGGTAAAAGTTCAAAATTTTTTTACATTTTACACGTTTTTTTGACGCCTGGATGTAAACCTGGATGTCAACCCTGGATGTAAAATTTTTTAACTGGGTTTGATCCTTGTTAATTTTTTTTAACACCCATATTCAGTGTTTTTTACGGTTTTTTATTATAACCTTTTTTCCGATTCACTTTTCGATGCCAAATATAGCCGGAGTGTTGTTAATCAACACATTATTTAGTATTTCAATTGATAGATTATGACATTGTCTTTTCTTTGATGTATCATTTACAAAAATTATCATTGTTAAAGTAGTATTTTTTTTTTTGACTTGAATGCAGTGGTTGATGCAGTGTTCAAAAAATTTTGCTCAAAAATTATTTTGTGTTATTTTCCAATTTTTAAGAATATGAATTAACAGTTCGGATTTAATAAAAAAGTATTACATATTTTAAATCTTCGGACTTCGCAAATTCAGAAAAGTATTCGATCTATATCATATTGCTTATAGCGACTGAAATATTTACGTTTTAAAATGTAATAAATTTTTCGTTTACACATTTTTTAAAGAAATTTGTCTAAAATTTTTTTTTTGATTTTTTGAAATTTTTAAGATATTTCGTTGACTGATATTTCGAAACTCAAAAAGTAAATGTTTATATATTCTCAAGACTTTACAGAATCAGAAACCTTTTAGCATTTTCCCATACTATATACTGTGGCTTAAATATATGCAAATGAAAATGAAAAAATTTTTCGTTTACATGCTTCATCTGGGAAACTATAAAAGTTAGAGAGCTTAAATTTTGTACGACTAGCATTAGCTTCAATATGAATATTTTGGACAAAAATTGGTACACTAGCAATAGTGGGCGTGGCACCTCCCATATAAAGAAAATATTAAATTATCATATCTGAGAAAATATAACAGTTAGAGTTCTAAAATTTTGTCGGAGCCACTTTGGTATCAATATTAATATTTAAGAAAAATATGGGCGGACTAGAAGTAGAGGGCATGGTACCTCCCATATGAATTAAATGCAAAAATTCGTATATCTGGGAAACTATTGGAGTTGGAATGCTCAAATTTTGTACAAAGAATTTTGACATCCATGAAAACATTTGTCTAATAAATTAGCGGATTATGGAGGATGCCACGCCCACATTTTACGCCCACTTTTTTAAAACTCAAACGGTTGCACCGAAATTTGGCATACATATAGTACCAGTGCCGCTGGTCATTGTAGGCTATGTATGAATTGGGTTGGATGCCACGCCCACATTTTACGCCCACTTTTTAAAACTCTCAAACAGCTGCACCGATTTTCACGAAATTTGACACACAGATAGTACCAGTGCCGGTGGTCATTATAGGTTATGAAAGAACTGGGTTGGATGCCACGCCCACATATTACGCCCACTTTTTAAAAATCTCGAACGGCTTCACCGATTTTCACGAAGTTTGACACACAGATAGTACCAGTGCCGCTGGTCATTATAGGATATGTATGAACATGGTTGGATGCCACGCCCCCTTTTTACGCCCACTTTTTATAACTCTCGAAGGACTGCACCGGTTTTCACGAAATTTGACACACAGATAGTACCAGTGCCGGTGGTCGTTATGGGCTGTGAAAGAACTGGGTTGGATGCCACGCCCCCATTTTACGACCACTTTTTGAAACTCCTAAACGGCTGTACCGATTTTGAAGAAATTTGACATACAGATAGTACCAGTACCGGTGGTCGTTTTAGGCTATGTAAGAACTGGGTTCACGCCCACATTTTACGCCAACTTTTTAAAACCCCTAAACGGTACCAAATGTTTGATATTCCCTATTAGGGGGTAGCGAAGCGCACCGTGTTACGCTCGTTACATATAAAAGCTTACTATTCGGAAAAATTGTTTTTGATTTGTATGGAAAAACGAAACAAATGTACATATGTATGTACATATGTAGTTTTTTAAACATAAACCGATTGTGGCTTAAAACTACTAGTTTTTGTTTGGTGTAAATTTTATCCATTCTGTGAAGAACTACTTCGTCTGGAAAACAATGAAGTTTATGGAATGGCCAGTGCAGCGAATTGATTTGAATCGTATATCTATTGGCTGATTTAGTCGGTATTTTCCGACCCACAAAATAAGCTGTCACGGTGAGAAATGATCCAGGAATGCGGATACTCCATACCCCAGGAATTTTCTACAAATTTAGAAATTCTATGGGTCCAAGATGTGCTGGAGTGTTACAAAATGAGGTTGGTTCTACCTTAAATTGTATAAAATTAAATTTTATGTTATAACATTGTTAATTTGAAGTAAATCTATTTTTAATATCGTGAGTAAAACAGTTTTTATTGAAATTTTATGAGTATACAAGTACTTTTTTTTAAGATATAAATTGGATTAGTTACTTTTTATTTTACTGAAAATTAATCGATTCTTTTGGTATGATCGGGCGACAGCTGTTCCAATTGTAACCAGTTATGTGAACATTTTCTGCGATTCCTCCTTTAAAAGAAATATCACTGATATGATTTTAATTAGTTGGCAACGCTTAAGATATATACATACATATATCTTATTGGAATTCCAGTTGCCTGATATTTCTAAACATGTACAATATAAGCATTTAAGAAATTTAGTATTTGTACGAGCAATTAAAACATTTAAACCTATCTGTTAAAGGCAAACATGTATCATGTTTTAAAGATAATTCAGGTAGTCCCTAAAGGTAAACTCATAAAAATACTTAAATACTTGAAAAATAAAAAATAATAAAAATTGTGTACATAATACACATCAATATCATGCATGTATGTATGCTTCGCAGAATCTTACGAAATGTATTTTTAAGGAACTCGTTGGTTGTTACTTGAAAATTTTACAACTGGGAATTTCCCAATTTAATAAACAAGATAAAATATGCTGAGTACTCAAACTAGAAATGGCGTCGAGTGTGCTTGTCAGTCTGTCCGTTCATATACATATGTACATATTTTTTAGTATGCATGTAATACCTACGTACATATGTATGTTTGTACGTGTATTTATTTATTTTAAGCGTATTGGATTTTAGTTTTGTTGAATCAATTTCAATAGAATTTTAATTTCAGATTTAAGGATTCTTGTTTGCAATTGTGCTATATGGATTAAACGGTTTTATTTTAGTTGTGTGCAGCGGCAGGTCATAATTTCACTCAGTTTGTATTTTGAGGACGAGGAAAAATGTCAATGGTATTAATTTTTATATGATTTTTTTTAATAATACACATATTGCCTGTTAAATACACTTTATGTACTTGTTTTGTTTTTAAGGCCACTTGTTGCGGCCTCATATATTTTTCCAAGAATATCAGATGTTCGCTATGCTTATAAAAGTATTATTTTATTAAATCTTTTTACAATAATTTGCTTTTTATACCCCCATCAAAAAGATAGGGGGTATATTGATTTTGTCATTCCGTGTGTAACATGCCGAAGGAATCATTTAAGACCCCACAAAGTATATATTTTCTGGGTCCTGGTTAGATTCTGTGTCGATCTAGCTATGTCCGTCCGTCTGTCCGTCTGTTGAAAGCAGAATAGGGCTCGAACGGAGCAACGTAGGGAAATTTGGCACAAATATTTATCTTATATAAGGTTTGTTTGGGATTGAAAATGGGCATAATCGATTAAAAAATAAAAAAGTTATTTGCAAAAAACTAGAAAAAACTACTTTGTTGATATTTCTTCAACAAAAGCATGTACGACGACAATTTTGTGTACATAGTTTGAGGGTTGATATAAACTTGGAAACCCAAAATAGGCGTGGTCCGCCTACTTTACCGCCATATAAGGTGAAAATCAACGAAATTTTGTACAAATAGTTTAAGGACCAATATAAACTCGGAAACAAAAAATGGGCGTGGTCCGCCCACTTCCCATATAACGTAAAATTTGAAAAAGGATGGTGGGTATATAGATTCGGCCAAGCCGAATATAACACTCACGCATGTTTCTATTACTGAAATTATATATACATTTTACATTTACTTTTTTAGTCGTTTTTAACATTGAAATGTACGAGATAAGATATTAAATTAAGTACTTAGAAATAATTAAAAATTTCCATTCATTTACTATGTAATAAAAAATGTCCATTCATTTACTATGTAATAGACGAAAGCAAAAACCAGATAATAATCTTTCTAGGGTTTATCAAATCGACTTTCGAATAATCGAACAATCGACTTTTTGTTGTAAAAAGTCGAAATCGACTTTTTGATTTGAAAATTGTCGATAAATCGACTTTCTTGATGCCAAAAGTCGAAAAGTAGAACAAAGTCGAAAAGTCGGAAAAAATCGAAAATAGTCGAAAATAGTCGGAAAGTAGAAAAATGTTTAAAAAATGATCTTATTTAAAATAAATAGTTTGTTATCAGCTTTTATTTATATACCATTAAACCATGTAGTTAATACATATATTTGTGTGTAACTAGCTCTCTCATTGGATAGATTTGTATGTTAATCACTCAATATATTTGTTTGCGTTGTATTCATTTTTATTTTTGAAGTTTTTATTAGACAATTAACAAAAAAAGTCAATAGTAAAAAAAGTCGAAAAGTCGAAAATAGTCGAAAAGTCGGAAAAAGTCGAAAATAGTCGGAAAAAGTCGGAAAAAGTCGAAAATAGTCGAAAAGTCGAAAATAGTCAGAAAAAGTCGAAAATAGTCGGAAAACGTCGAAAAGTCGTCTATTTCAAAATTAAAAAAAGTCGAAAAATCTACTATTTAATAATTGAAAAAGTCGAAAAATCGACTATTTAAAAATTAAAAAAAGTCGAAAAGTCGACTTTTTGTTCAAACTATAAAACCCTATATCTTTCATCCTTAGATTTTAAAACTCAAATAAGGATTACAAGATCCATGATTTTGAAAAAAAACTGGACATTTTAAAAAGTTATATCAAGGTTGGAAACCGATACCGTTATAAATGCCGATACCGAAAATAAATGCTGGACCGAAAATTTTCCTTCAGAAAGTTACAGTTTGGACCATCTTCTATTAAAGTATTAACAATGAATTTGACGATAATTAATTTTTCTCCTGAGCGACTTCAGAGTTTAAATTACATTTGAATTTCTCACTCTCATTTAACCATGATTATGATGCGGTGTTTTAATCCTTTTTATACCCATCATCAAAAAGATGGGGGGTATATTGATTTTGTCATTCCGTGTGTAACATGTCCAAGGAATCATCTAAGACCTCACAAAGTATATATTTTCTGTGTACTGATTAAATTCTGAGTCGATCTAGCTATGTCCGTCTGTCTGTTGAAAGCAGGATAGGGCTCGAACGTAGGGGCACGAAATTTGGCACAAGTATTTGTCTTATATAAGGTTTATTTGGGATTGAAAATGGGCAAAATCGGTTAATAAACAAAAAAGTTATGGGCTAAAAAGTATAAACACAGGGTGTCCGTTTTAAACTTTTCTGCTGATATTTCTTCAACAAAAGCATGTACGACAACGAAATTTTGTACGTATAGTTCAGGGATCGATATAAACTCGGAAACCAAAAATGGGCGTGGTCCGCCCACCTCCCATATAAGGTGAAAATCAACGAAATTGTGTTCAAATAGTTCAAGGACCAAAATAAACTCGGAAACAAAAAAATGGGCGTGGTCCGCCCACTTTACCGCCCCCTCCCATATAACGTAAAATTTTATAAAATTGATGGTGGGTTATAGATTCGGCCTAGCCGAATATAACATTCGCGCTTGTTAACTTTAAAATTTTTTTGTGAGTAAATGGGGTAATGGAGAATTAGGGACCTAATTAGTACTTCCTTTCCTCTACAAAATTTCTCGTACGACACAGTAGCTCTTACTCTCATCTAAACAGTAATATAACCTAAAAACTCTGGGGAATCATATTTTATTTACTAATTTTTATGGTAATTGGAATGAGTATTCCTACGATATCCGAAACGCATTTTCCATATTTTTGTAGCGTTAACCTCTGATAAAATACAAAAAGGCTTTTATGCTATTCTGTTTTTCTGCTTCGTCACTGATATTTTTGTCTTTATGCAATTTTACATTTTGCAATTTGTAGAATAAAATAAGATTTTTTTTGAAAAATGTTTGCAAAACTATTTGAACGATTTTCTGTATTAAAAATCTGTGGTAAATATAAATTTTGTCCAAATGTTTAACTTTACTGTACTACAAAAAATAATATCCTGTTTCTCTTTGTCGAACGAAAATCTAAGCGAACGAAAGCAAGTCGAACGAATTCGAATCAATTTGGGTTTCTGTATTTCCTACGCTTTCGTTCGCATGGAGTTACGTCTTTTCGTATTGTTGTTATTTTATTTTTCTTTAAGAGTAACTTTTTTTCGTAAATATATTAAAAATACTACTAAATTGTTTAAACATAGATACAACTAAGTAAATAAACAAGAAAAAATAAAATAATTTAAAAAAATTAAAAAACAAAAATTTTCTTTGATTTTTTTTAGAAATTGTTTTTTAGACACAAAATCGTAATTAATGGATACCAAATACATCAAAATGAATAATAAACATGATTAAGGAACATTTGCAATGTCCTTCTGAGAATTTTTCCTATTTTTCTTTAAGAAATTCAACCAGTCGAAAGCAAAATAGCAAGTGACTGATTTTGACATTTTTGTTGTTATCGTTCGAAATACAGAAACCCAATTTTATATGAAAACACTTACGTTTTCTTTCGACTTGTCGTTCGACTCATTGTTCGCATAGAAGTGAGTTAGAGAAACCCAAATCAATTTTCGTTCGCTTAGAAGTCGAAAGAAAGCTTTCGTTCGACATAGAGAAACAGGCTATAATATTGTTGGCATTATTTGCCTTTAAAAAGTCGAGTTTAATATTCCTAAATGCTTTGTTGCCACAAAATAAGCATTTGTAAAATTGTATGAAGTTCTCTAAAGCACCCCATAGACACATAAACTTGTTACTTTATTGAGCAAAGTATTCGAAAATGATATCGATATCGAACTTTATTCGAAGTTTTTTTCGTGCAAAACTCTCGAAAACGACGTCAGAAAACGATATGAAAAAGGCTTACTTGACGCTCAGTTTGTGGTAAGAGAATATATAATATATATTAATATATATTATATATAATAGTCTTTGTTTTGCGATATATATATCGTATCGCAAAAACTAAAACTTTCAATTCGATATCGATAAGAATAAATGTTCGAAAAATTTTCGTGAACAATATCGTAAAATGATCGATAAAGAATATTCAGCAACATCGAAAAATATTTGTTAGTGATATCGTTCTCTGTTTTCTTTCGATTTCGATAAAGATATCCTAATGATATCTTTAGCAAACATTTTAGACTTGTTTCACTTTTATTTTGTTTCAATAAAATAGATTATATTTTCAATAAAATTACAATTAACAATTTAATGTTAGACATGTACTAAAAATCTATTAGAGGAATAAATATATGCAGAGATTCACTAACAGAATGACACATTTTTCCGGATATTAATTCAATTGCGTGTTTTTGAATTTTATCCTCATTTATATTTTCACTCACAAATGACATATTTTTCATTTGTTTCACTATTAAAAACTAAAAAATTTCATACGAAAAATTACAGAAAATTATTCGTAAAACGAATGTTCACTTTCAACGAATAATTCTCTGTAAATTTTTCTTTTTTTTATCAATAGTGGAAACAAATGAAAAATATGTCATTTGTGAGTGAAATTATAAATGAAAAAAAGTTTTCCAAGTGAGTGCTAAAAAAAAAAAAAAATAAACAATTAAAAAAATAAATAAATTGAATATAAAAAAATTTCATAATAAAAATAATTCAAATTTGCTTAAAGATAAGTAAAAATGAGAACAAAAATTTCGTCAGTAAAATCCAAAGTGTTTGGTGATCTATCTAATATACAACACTTTCTTTAACAACAGCCATTATCAATGATGTCTCAGTATGACGAAATGGAAGAAAGTTTAAAAGACGAAGAAATGTTTAAAAATTATGTAAGTTTTCTACACACTTAGTTTTGCTATTTTATTTTTATAAAATTTTTTAAAAATAAACATTTAAATGTTTAATTTACAAAAATAATGAAATCGTTAATTTTGTCAAACAATTTATTTTCGATAGATAAAAGAATTGTGTTCATACAAAGAAAATTCGTGCGATAAATTTGTCAGAAATTGCTGGAAATCAATATTTGCAGATAATCTTGCTGAACAGTTTTCATGGAGGGGAACAAGTTCAAAAAAATGTATTAGAGGTTCGCGAATAACACTTTCCCTAAGAAGTAAGTAAATCACTATTTTAATTTTTTATTCATTGGACTACATTAACTTATTTTCATGTTCATTCAAACAAAAATTGTTGATTGCCGACGATGAATTTGACAAATTAAGCCAAAAGCATTTTCAATACGCACACGATCGCATATGTAAAATAAAAAAATACCAAGAAAAAAAGCAGAAACTTAATGAATAGATATAATATGTAACTGATATTATGGTATTACTCTAGTTAATATTAATTTTAATATGTTATTTATATTTAAACTCTTATTTTATTAAATTTTACCTTCATTAAATGTTTAACTTCTTACTTTATTGAAAAAATAATCTGTTTTATTGAAACAAAATAAAAATGAAACAAATTTAAAATGTTTGCCAAAGATATCAATAGTATATCATTATCGAAGTCGAAAGCAAATAGAGAACGATATCACTAACTAATTTTTTGCGATGTTGCTGAATATTCTTTATCGATCATTTTACGATATTGTTTACGAACATTTTACGAATTTTATTCCTATCGATATCGAATTGAAAGTTTTACTTTTTGTGATACGATATATATATCGTATAACAAACACTATTGGTATCACTTTCGAATTTCGAGAACGAAGGTTTCTCTTACCACAAACTTTAAATTCTTTGTTTTAATCAATTTTTTTTCACAAAAATAAGAATTTGATTGATGAATGTGTAGCAAATTCGTCAATCATAAAGCACCCCTAAGACACATACTGCATAAGCTCAAGCAATAAGTATGTATTACCCAGCGGTAAAATTTGCGAAGCCTCTACCGCGCAGGCCTACTAGAAGGCCTTTTTTCAGATGCAGTTGCTCATGCTAACACGCCTTCTCTAATAAGGCCTGCATGAATGCCTCATCCCTGCCTTCTAAAAGATCCGACAGACCTTCCGACTACGCTTCTCTTGGAAGGACCATAAGAAGTTGTATTTCTTTAAATATATTTTGTTTTAAACAACAACAAATCTATTTATAAAAAGTACATTGTTTTAATTCCCTTCTCTTAGAAGGAAAGAAAGACTACAGTATTTGAAAAAGCAAAACCATGCAGAAACCGTTACAAAAACAATATCGAAATTCAAAGCAGAAATTCCAAAAAAAGAATGATAAATCATTTAGTTGTCTCCAATTCTTTGTTTGAATAGGATGTGATTTTCTAAGTTAATTATATTTTTTATTTATGGTTTTTATTATAAGTATTTTATTAAAAACTTAATCGTTTATATTATATATTTATATTTTTGACAAAATAATTTAACAAAAATTTTAAGTTTTTTCAGGAATATTAAATAAAAAATCAACAATTTCTATACAAATGTCATTTTCAAATAATTTGTCTTATATCGACTTAAGATGTTTTGTCAAAAGTTAACAGAAATGTTTTTTTAGTATTGAATTTTGTTTTTTTTTTTTAAGTTTTAAACATTTTACAATAATTTAATAGCCTGTTTCTCTATGTCGAACGAAAATCTAAGCGAACGAAAGCAAGTCGAACGAATTCGAATCAATTTGGGTTTCTGTATTTCCTACGCTTTCGTTCGCATGGAGTTACGTCTTTTCGTATTGTTGTTGTTTTATTTTTCTTTAATAGTAACTTTTTTTTGTAAATATATTAAAAATACTACTAAATTGTTTAAACATAGATACAACTAAGTAAATAAAGAAGAAAAAATAAAATAATTTAAAAAAATTAAAAAACAAAAATTTTCTTTGATTTTTTTTAGAAATTGTTTTTTAGGCACAAATTCGTGATTTATGGATACCAAATACATCAAAATGAATAATAAACATGATTAAGGAACATTTGCAATGTCCTTCAGAGAATTTTTCCTATTTTTCTTTAAAAAAATCAACCAGTCGAAAGCAAAATAGCAAGTGACTGATTTTGACATTTTTGTTCTTATCGTTCGAAATACAGAAACCCAATTTTATATGAAAACACTTACGTTTTCTTTCGACTTGTCGTTCGACTAATTGTTCGCATAGAAGTGAGTTAGAGAAACCCAAATCAGTTTTCGTTCGCTTAGAAGGCGAAAGAAAGCTTTCGTTCGACATAGAGAAACAGGCTATAAAATAAAAATAATTGGGGGATTCACAAAGTGTGTATCGTATTGTCATATGTCCTAAAATATTTCTATGTATAAAAAATATTGTTATTGCTTTTCCTTTGTACAATTTTATAACATTATGACAATACGACATGATAGCACACTTTGTGAATCTCCCAAATATATATTTTATATAAATAGAAAAATATTTTATTAATAGTGTAGAAGGACTCTTTTTAGTACTTCTACAGAAGGCCTGCTTGCAGTTTTCAATAAAAAGGTCTTAGAAGGGCTGTATCGGGTCGCGAATGTGCAAGGCCTACCTCCCAATGACAACGCGTGTAAAAATGAAATGAACATGAAATGCAGGGAGAAGGTCTTCTGGACATAAAAAAGGCCTTCTAGTAGGGCTCTTTACCGCTTCTTTTTACCACTGGGTAGTAAAATTGACAGACCTTTTGAATGTGTGCGTCACACCGACAATGCAGTATGAAAAATCAAAATCGTTTTGATTTCAAAATGAACTCATACTGAAAACAAATATTTTGAATGAATTTTTGAAGTTTTCTATTTCCTTTATGAAAAATTCAGTTTGTCTTTTTAAATTGAAAGAAGAAATAATTAAAATATTTAAAATTGTTTATTTTTATGCTTGCAGTATGAGTTCATTCTGAAATCAAAACGATTTTGATTTTTCATACTGCATTGTCGGTGTGACGCACACATTCAAAAGGTCTGTCAATTTTACTAATACATACTTCCCTGCAGTCAAAGGTGACTGTCCGAAACCGGTTACTTGACTGACGAAATTGGGTCACCACTAGTCACTTTACCTATCACCTGACTAGTCACTATAACATGGGGATGTCCTAGGAAGTAGTGTATCGCCGCCAAAGGACCAAAAGGTGGCGATATAGTGACTAGTACAAAAAAGTCAATTCATACTAGTCCTTTTACTGGTGAAATTGAGTCAGTCACCTGACAATCTTTTTAACTGGTCACTTTACTAATCACCTGACTAGTCACTTTAACATGGGGGTGTCCTAGGAAGGAGTGTATTGCCACCAAAGGACCAAAAGGTGGCGATAAAATGACTAGTACGAAAAAGTCAATCTTTGAATTAGTGATTTTCAGAATGAAAAAAAATTGAAAAATTTTTTTGCGTGTATTTTTTTTATTTCTATTCTTTTTTTTTAAATTTCTTTTTTTTTTTCTTTTTTATTTTTATTTATATTTTATTATTTATTAAAATCTTTTCATTTTCTTTTCATATTATTTTATATTAAATCAATTTAATTCAACCCACATCGTTATGTTTTATAGTCATACGCGCTAACGCAGCCACACAGCATTCTTACATACATTGCACTATTTGTTGTTTTAATGAGCATGTTGATTTAATGTGAGCGTGAGGTGGCTGTTGCTTCCACTTTATATACCCTTTGAAAGTCGATCCTTTTACTGATGAAATTGAGTCAGTCACCTGACAATCTTTTTAACTTGTCACTTTACTAATCACCTGACTAGTCACTTTAACATGGGGATGTCCTAGGAAGAGGTGTATTGCCACCAAAGGACCAAAAAGGTGGCGATATTGAGACTAGTACGAAAAAGACAAAAAAAAAAAAATAAAACACAAATGCAGAATAATTAATTTTTTTTAAAAATCCTAATTAGCAAGACTAGTACCGCAATTCCGTAACTTTTTTCATTTACTACCGATATCGTTAATTAACGAAATTTTTCGGTTGTTTTTGATTTTGCTATTTTCTACTAAAGTTAGCGATTTTTTTCGTAAGTATATTTTAAGGACAAATATCGATAGAAATGATAGAACGTCATTATTTGAAAAAAAATTTAAATTTTAATTGGATTTTTATTTAAAAACAAAACAATTGTCTTGAAAAAAATATGAAAAAAAGTGTAAATATTATATAAATGTGTGCAGATTTTTCCAACAATTAACAATTAAATATGTATGGTATGTTGTTGTAAATATTTTTAAAATTAATTTAGTGTTAAATGTTTCTTATATTAGACCCGTTCATTAAAAATTTGCTTTAAACTTTAAAATAACATAACTATGGAAACTTATGTTTAAAAACTCGTTAATATTTTTCGTTTAAACAAATTATTCAAATATTTTATTTCATCTAAAAATACCAACTCTCACAAAAGTTCTAATTTTTGAAAAATTATTTTTTTTACAAATAAATTAAAATTTTTTAAAAAGGAGAAATTTATAATAAGAATCAAAATTTTTAAAAAATTCTGAAATTTTTCTTAAAATTTAATTTTTTATTAAAAATTTTACCAAAATTTTGTATTTTCAGTAAAATAAATTTTTTCACTACAAAAACTTTCACTAAGAACTGAATGTAATTAAAACTTAATAACAAATCAGTTTCAAAATTCTAAAAGCTCAGTTATAAACTCTCATTTGAATCTCTACATTTTTGCTAAAATTCAATAAAAACATTTAATAAACGAAAACTTTAACGAAAAAAGAATCGCCACCTCCACGCTCACCAAAGGGTCAATAACGTATAAATCGCCACTTCCACGCTCTCAAAAGAGTCAATAAATGGTGCTATCGCCACCTCAGCGCTTTCAAAAGAGTCAATAAATAGTGCTATCACCACCTCCACGCTCACCAAAGGGTCAATAAAGTATAAAACGCCACCTCAACGCTTTCAAAAGAGTCAATAAAAGGTACGATAGCTTAACTAGCGCTCACAATATATGCGAAGTTAGGGTGTATAAAAAAAAACGTACACATTTGAATGAGTCAGGTGGGTAGTGCCAAATGGACTTTACTGTGCTAAAGCGGGTGAATTGACACCGAAAAAACTGCTGGGTATTGCTTGAGTTTATGCAGTATGTGTCTATGGGGTGCTATACACGTACAGCAGATCGCCTTATCGAAGAAAATTCATTCATATTTCAAAAAAATTAAAGTGAATATTTATTAAATAAAATATACAGATATATAATTTAATATTTTTTATTTTTTTTTTTACAAAATTTTATTCATTATTCGTTTTGGATTCCAATCTTGAATAATAAATATACATAGACTACACCAAAATTTAGCAACTTGCGAATTTTGACCTCAACTCACCCTGGAATAGTTTTCTTTGGATTGCAAAAACGTACTGTGTGAAGTATTAGTGAAATCAGATATCGTTAACCCGTTCCCCATGATATGTATTTGTATATGAACATTATATTTTTACAGCAAAATTTTGTGGAATAGTAAAAACGAAAAGAGGATAAGATCAAAGAAGCATATCTCCAAAAAAATTTACATGTAATACGAAAACCCTTTAAATCTAAGTTGATAGATTTAAAGGGTTTTCGTATTACATGTAAATTTTTTGGAGAAGGATCAACTTTATTATTGTTGTCTCGTTTTAGCTATTGATAAATTATTTAGAATATTATATATTCATCCAATATTTACATATATGTATATATTGTGAAAAATATTGCTAAATTATGGCGCTGCTTACATTTAACAATATCAATAATATAATTATTTTCAAAAATTAGTGGAATCGCAAAGGAGAAAAGAGATAAAGGAATCAGTATCAGCTCGAATATAAAGGGGCACAGCCCAGCAAACACAAAGGTGTGATATCAAATTGAGAATGATTTGAAATTAAACCCTTTCTCAAACGTCAAACGTTTGAGAACGCTTTGAAAATAACTTGAAAATAATAGCTTTCTCAACAAAAAAGGGAATTAATTCCCAAATTGAGAAATGCTATTATTATAAAATCATTATCAAATGGAGTTCTCAAATATTTTTCAAATGTGGATTGTGACTAAATGTGGAACATAAATAAAAATTATTTGATTTTTAATTTTATTTATTATTTTATTGAGTATTTGTTTGTAAAAATAATATTTTAATATGTAATTTGTAAATAAATATTTTAGTTTAACCCTACGGTACATACCCAAAAAAATTAACGTTAGTCAATACCTGTGGTACCCGGGTACCATAGTGTATTTTTCGTTAATTTTATTCGAAAACTATATAATTTTATACAAATTATTTATTACGACCATTTAATTGGCCCCAGATCTTAATAATAAATATTTAATGAAGCTACAAATTGCAGTTTTTGAAATAATTGTATGAATTTTGGCTTTATATGATGCAGACACTTGCTCTGTTAAAATTAGTTTATAATGGTTACCTATTACAACCAAGTCCCCATACAATTTTTCTCCTAGAATCGGGTTTTGACGTCCATAATTTTTTTAGTATTGCATAATTTAGTACATATAAAACTTTTATGGACGTTAGAAACCCTATTTCATTGTATAAAATAATTTTAATTAACGTAAAAATTAATCTTTAAAATTTTTTATCAGGTTCACACCTCAAAAATCCATAGCTCTCATATATGACCCTTTTCCGAAAATCATCATAAAGTGCATAAATTAGTATTTTTAAACATCACTTTTTTTTAAACAAAATATTGTAAAAAGTATAAATTTATATTTTAAACTTTACAACAAGACTTGAACTAAAATAAGACACACGTTCCATATAAACTCTCTGAGAAAATCGGCCAAGAAAGACTATAACGTTCTTATAGTCCTAAAGAATGTTAGAACTGACTTCATCCACAATTAAGCACAGGATCCTAGTTCTCCTTCAAATCCTTATAGAGTCACTACTTTTAATTTGGTAATTTTGACTGTCATGGACATGTAAAATGAGTAAAATTTTAACCTTATATGATCGAAGGACAATAAAAATAAGATTTTCAATAATAAATAGTAAAAAAAATATTTATTGTAGTGCAAAATACGGAAATTATATGGTGGTGCCCGGGTACCATGTGTATTGACTCCCGTAGGTATCAACTTTAAAGCCATTTTACATATAGACCAAGTTAACAAAATCTAGATTTTTTCAGTTTTTATAATGTATAAACACCTTAATTACGACGATTTGGCTATATTTTTATTAATAAAGAAATGCGAGCACTTTAAAGTTAAAAATGGTACCCGGGTATATTACGTAACCCTACGTAAGAATTAAATAAGAATATATAAAATATATACTTATTTACAAAAACCGCAAATTTTAGATACTTTTTTAAAGAAAATTATCTCGAAAATTATTTTAAAATAACCGCTACTTAAAATTCGTGTAAATATTTATTAACTTTTTTAATTATTATTTTTTTTTTTTTTATTTTTTTTTAATTATCATAATCTAAACTTCTTTTTTTAATAGTGATTAGATAATTTAATTTAGATTATTCTTAATTTTTTTCTTTTTAATTTAGTTTACAAATATTTATAAGATTTTATAAATAATTTGATATCAAATTGAGAAAACACATTTTTTCAAATTTTTGTAAACTTGTCTTAAGATTTATGAATAATTTGATAATAACATTTGATACCGTTAAGAGCGTACACTTTTTCAAATATTTTTTAAGTTATCTTTAGGTTTAATAATGATTTTATAATAATAATCAATTTGAGAAAATGTAATTTTTCAAAGGTTTTTTCTTAAATGATTCTTAATTTATATTCAAACTTGAAATTCAAAGCAGTATCCACATTTGACACATCCCTGCGGAAAATTTGTGGCAATTGCAGTAATGGACCGGTCTCTCAGTACCAGTTGAGTACCAATTGACTGAACCTGTCCTCTTGGACCAGTCCTGTGACCTATCCTGAGACCTGTCCCAATGACAACCCCATGTAAAAGTGACAGGTTCCTCTCATATAAAGTTCTGGAAATGGAACCGGTCACTAGCCCTGAGAACCTGTCACGTGACTGGTTTTGAACCGGTTCTCTTTACTCTAGGGATGTTTGAGAAACATGTTTGATATCAAATGATAAAGTCATCATATTTCAAACGTTTGACACCGTGTTTGCTGGGAGACTTCGCATTACAAAAGTTTCGTATTAAAGCGCCCATAGACACATACTGCAGAGAGTTACTGCCGATGAACACTCCTATACGTATGTGATTGACGATTTGACTACACATTCATCAATCAAAATTTATTTTTTGTCAGAAAATTCGGTTTAATACTAAAAAAAATTAAAATATTTTTTTATTTTTCTTTCAGTTTAAAAAGTCAAACTGAAATTTATTTAAAAGAAAAAGAAAATTTCAAAAATTCATTGAAAATAATTGTTTGCAGTATGAGTTCATTTTGAAATCAAAACGATTTTGATTTTTCATACTGCATTGTCGGTGTGATGCACACATTCAAAAGCTCATCATTACCAGATGCAACCCTCGTTGAACAAATTCGTCCTATTTTCTTTAAATAAATAAGTCAAAAATGCACTACACAATTTGAACCGCTTAATATTGTCATATACTTCAGAACCTAAATATAGCTCAGCAGTCAGTACTCTCTAGAAATCCTTGTCATGAAGGTCTGAAAATTAATACTGGTCGCTGCAGCAATATAATATTACGTGACTCAAAAATCGATCTTGAGGCCAGGATAGTAACATCGAGATCATTATTTTGCTGAAGAATATAATTTTAGCATGAAACTCATAAGGTGGACTCATTGCCCGGTAAATTTATGTATTCCTGAGAACTAATTTAGCTAGGTCCAATTAATATGTCCAACTTCACTGAAGCTAATATTATGAGAGATTCGACACCATGATTGCGCTTCAAGCATGTTATTTTGTATAATATTTGTGATAAACATTTGTATAATTAATATGGACATTTTTCATATCTTATGCACACGAACTCATGGTGTTGTTAGAGTTTTTAACCAAAATTTTATATTAATCATAAATTCTCGGGTGTGGATTTTTGTACCGCTGTATAAGTTATGTTTTTGCCACCTTAAAGTCAAAACTTTTATCTAAAAACTTATTAATTATTTGTTGCACGCATTCAGTTATTAAAAAATCATCTTTTCATAGCTATTTCTCAGATTTTTAAAAAATTTTTAAGAGTTTTATAATATGTATTTCCTGTACACTATTTTGCAAAGTGACATGTTTAGGTTATAAATTTAACTGTAAAATAAAAAAAAAAAAAAAAAAAAACGCAATAATAATTATTTTCTATTAAAATTTAGCCATTGATTTATTATAACGGTAGTACGAATAAAATGCCAAGAGGAACCTAAAATTTCAAAAAAAAAAAGGGACAATAGATAAAAATGAAAAAAAAAAAAAAAAAAAATACAGACCAAAAAATATTTAACTTAAACATTTTCTTTGAATTATCTGCTTAACCGGCAACTTCGATTATCCGGGAAAAAAATTTTTAATTGTTCTCTTTTTTCCATCCATTTCATTTTTTTGCTATTACTCAAAATGTTTACTCAATTAATGGGAAAAATTGTTGTTGTCCAGAATGCTTCCGATCCCGACCATTACGAATAATCGAGGTCTCACTGTTTTTTTCAATTCAATCTTTTCAAGTTTGAAAGCTATTTAAAAAGCGTACGTTCGACTAAAAAGCAACACAAATATTTCAATCGATATTGTTTAACTGTAGAATATATATAATTTTAAGAAAATTAAGCAATATTAAAAAGTACTTTTTATTCTGCGGCTCCTCATTAAGTTAATTTTTTAATTTTGATTATTTATTTTAAAAGTTAAAAACTTGATTTAATTCTTATTTGACTCAAATTTCAATCCGAACATATGTATGTCTTTTCCGTATCCACTTTATATGTTATTGTTTTTTTCGATTTCGATTTGTGTTTCAAAAATTAATGTATTTAGGTGCACAAATTTATATTGTACAATTATTGGAAATGCGAGTCAGTTGGTTGGGAAGTATCTCATGCGTTATTGGCATTATCGCTTAAGTGCCATTCGTGTTTGTCGGCTTTCGAATGTATTTGGCTCACTCGTATTGGTTGATGGTTGCGCGTCACATAACTGCACCGATTTGGATTGGATTCATTAACCACATGCTTTCGGTTTTACATCCTAGAAAATCCAACCGATTCCAGCCCAGCTGGCAACCTTAACTCAAATATTCCCAACAAACATTTTTTTAATTAGTCTGTTGTAAGCCGGAAAGGGCTCGAGCGAAACAACCTAGGGGGAAGAAATTTGGCTCAAATATTTATCTTATATAAGGTTTGTTTGGTATTGAAATTGGGAAAACATAGGAAAAAAAGTTATGGACTAAATAGAAAAACAGAGTGTCCGTTGTAGCTTCATTTCATACTTTTCTGCTTATATCTCCTAAACAAAAGCATGTACGATAGCGATTTTTTTTTTTTTTTTTTATTCTTTCTTTCTATCCTGCTTTCAACAAACAGACAGACGGACGGACGTAGCTAGATCGACTCAGAATCGAACCAGGACCCAGAAAATATATACTTTATGGGGTCTTAAATGATTCCTTCGACTTGTTACACACGGAATGACAAAATCAATATACCCATCTTATTGATGATGGGTATACAAATTGCCAACCACTTTTTAACTGGTCACGCAACATGAGTCCAACCTTGGTAACACTACGTCTATACTAGCCTTTTACTTGTTCGAACAAAAACATAACGTCGGCAGAGCAATACATACATTTTTTATCAAAACAAGTCATAATTTTTTTGTTTGCCAAAAGTGTATATTATATTCAGTAACTTGTATTCGTGGCAAAAAATAGGAAACAAGTCTTTAACATATTAAAAAAAATGAAATTAAAAAAAGATTCGGCTATGCCGAATCTTTGATACCCTTCACCATCTTACCGACAAATAATGAAATTTTCGCCTTAACGTATGCTTTCATTATTTCTCATTTATAAATCTACATTTTTTTCAAACTACGAAAATTTTAATACGAAAAAGAAAACAATCATAGCAAGCTTTGCTTTTAAAAAATAAACAACAACAACAATTCCATATTTATTTATTTTTGTATGTGTGTATATACAAACTGACTGCATATACAAAGAACAACAACAACACTGTTATTCATTATATTACTGCTGTTGCTAACTAAACTACTTGCCTATACAAAAAACAACAAGCGTGAATGTTATATTCGGCTCGGCCGAATCTATATACCCACCATCAACTTTTTAAAATTTTATGTTATATGGGAGGTGGGCGGTAAAGTGGGCGGACCACGCCCATTTTTGGTTTCCAAGTTTATATCGACTACCAAACTATTTATACAAAATTTCGTTGTCGTACATGCTTTTGTTTAAGAGATATCAGCAGAAAAGTATGAAATGGACACCCTGTGTTTCTAGTTTTTAGCCCACTTTTTTTATTAATCGATTTTGCCCATTTTAAATCCCAAACAAACCTTATATAAGACAAATATTTGTGCCAAATTTCGTCCCCCTACGTTGTCCCGTTTATCAATCGCGTCGAAATTTGATTCCCCATTTTTTACTGTATCTCATAAAAACGTTATTGATCTTCTATTTTCTTACCTATATACATAATTCTAGGCACTATTATTAGTTTAGAAATTATCAAAATTATTATCGTATCGATCACTGACCGCCAAAATATCGTAACCGACAACATTTTCGAAATTCGTGTTTTGATGAAAATCCATAATTTAGAATCATTTAGATCATTTGTCAAAATTTCATCGACGTATCGTCATTCAGATTTATAGCGAAAGTAATTTTATCGTAAGTGACATTTTTCATACATATAACAATGTGTAAACAATAATGTGTAAAGCTTTGTTTTCTGCACTTACGACATAAAAAAAATATTGTTTTTACAACATAAACTTCAATCATAATATTCAATCTTGTTTCTACAAGACAAGCTTCTCAACGATAAAATGGTATCCATTAAAGTTAATTTTAAATTGTTTTTCTTTATTAATATTATTTTTTTGTTTTCTCATTTTTTTATAAAATTAAATTTGAAAAACATTACATGAGGTATAAACAAATTATCCTTAAAATATCAAAATATGCTCT
Organism: Protophormia terraenovae; assembly: GCA_951394005.1. NCBI lineage: Eukaryota > Metazoa > Arthropoda > Insecta > Diptera > Calliphoridae > Protophormia > Protophormia terraenovae. The sequence continues at coordinate 89,366,475 of OX596074.1, forward strand.
AAAAGGGTTAAATATGACCCAAAAATAATAAGATATGCTATAAATATGCACTAAAAATCGCCAAATGCAATAATATGCCGTTAAGAGTAAAATATGCACTAACAAATCGATGCCAAAATGATTTATTTGTTCTGAAACGGATAAATATTTAATCGATGGCTTCATTCAACCTCCAGGGAAAAACATGCAATTGCATATTGTGGTTTCCCTGGTCATTACAATGCTTAATATACAGTGGCTCACAGCTTGTTTCAACCAGCACCTATTCAAATATTTAACTGACTGAGGCTCTCGAACCAAATAATATATACAGATTCTTTAAAAGCAAATTCATAGATAGAAAGGATTTAACATCAAGTTTAAAAAAAAAAATCAAAAAATTCTTTATAACTGACCTGCAATGATAAAAAAAATCTATTGTGCAAAAAGCCTTTTATAAGTAAAAAAAATCAACAAAGCCGACTTACATTTGCAAAGGAGCACATTAATAAGGACTTAAACTTTTGGAACCAAGTCATATTTGCAGATGAGTCCAAATTTAACATTTTTGGCTCCGACGGACAGTCGTATGTCTGGCGCAAGCCAAATACTGAGTTGCTTTGTTGATTTTTTTTTACTTATAAAAGGCTTTTTGCGAGCAACTCTACCATTAAAGTCATGGTTTCGTAGTACTCGACTCTATTCTCACGTACAAAGTGCGATATAATGCTCTGCACAGTTGAGTTACTTAAACATACCATTTCTGCTATTTTCCGGCGTGAATGACCATTTTTAAAATGGTTTAAAACTCTCGCTGCTCAATAGTTGTACGTCGTCCCATTGTAAAAACTAACTTACGTAAATAAGTTGACTGTCAAGTTGTTACTATAAATTGTTCTACAAACAATAACAAAGTACAAACAAGAAAAAAAAACCGATATTTGAAGCGTAAAACCAAAATAAAGTTTCTATTAATAATGTGGTTGAAATAAGCTGTGAGGCAAATTTATGCAACACAATAGATTTTTTTATCATTACAGGTCAGTTATAAAGAATTTTTTGATTTTTTTTTTTTTTAAACTTGATGTTAGATCCTTTCTATCTATGAATTTGCTTTTAAAGAATCTGTATATATTATTTGGTTCGAGAGCCTCAGTCAGTTAAATATTTGAATAGGTGCTGGTTGAAATAACCTGTGAGCCACTGTACATGTTTGTGTGTGAATTTATATTCTTAACAGATTTTTTTTTAGTTTTTGGCCCATAACTCTGTTGATTATGAACGAATTTGGTTTATTAAAAAAACGAAATTTTATTAAAATATTTATGACCAATGTATATAAATCTATAGCTTAAACAAGGGCTTCAAAAAAATTAAAAATGCGTTTTGCCCGATATCTCAGTTATTATGAACCGATTTATTTAATTTTTTTTAGCAGAAAAACTCAGAAAAAACTTTCCAATCCTTCTTTGCAAAAACGTAGTCCCTAGTATATACAAAGGCTTCAGAAACTGGAAAACCGGTTTTTTAAGCATATCTCCGCAATGTATGAACCGATCTTGTTGAATTTCAATAGCACAATTCTCGAAAGGATTTCCGATCGTTTGATGTATGTATATGCCAGTTATCGGTGGGCTTCATAAACGCCATTTCAACCGACACACGGACGGTCGGACATGGTCCTATCGTCATTATTTCTTACAAGGATCTCGAAAGTAAAAACTTTTGCTCTCCGACGAAAATTGTGTAAATTACAAACGGAATGACAAACTTATATATACCATTTACACCTGTGGTGAAGGGTATAAGAATACTAAATTACATAATAAAGCAAAAAAAAAGACATTTGTATTAAAATTTAAAAATTGCTTTACGTTCAGTACCATCCGGAAGATATTTAACATAATATTTTCTTTTCTGCTCTTTAGATTCTTTTTTTAAACTCCGAAATAATTAATATAATTTTACTTAAATTTAGCAAAATACATTACGTTATCTCAATATTAACGTAATGTATTTTGCTAAATTTCATTGAATTGAAGTAAACAGGAAATCACACTTTTTCCATTTAACCTTTTAAAGTTGTGGCAAAAAATAGGTTCTAATTATTTTTTAATCTGTTAAATAACTATAAAAACTTACATAAACCGTAAAAAAATTTATAATTTTTTTTATATCTTTCATTAAATTTTTTTATATTTTAAAAATAATAGTTTTAATTTACAAATATTTTGAAGTATTGAAAAAACAATACGCATTTCATCAAATAACGAATTTTTGAAAATTTTTTCCTAAAACACATTTTGGTTAATTTGTTTTAAATTCGCTGAATTTAGTGCCCTCTAGTAGCCACAAAAATAACTTTTCAAAAAAAAAAAATATTTTTAAATTGTATGAGCTATATTGATACCTTTCTAAAAACGTTCAACACAATTTGAAAAATGTTTTTATTTTTGCCTATGGAACAAAGCACCGTGCGAGCCATTGGGCGAAGGTTCTTATCGCTAACGGTATGGCATACAAGTCTATTGATTATCTATCGCTACAATGTAGATTGTGTTGCTTTGTTCTAATTGTTTTTTTTATAAATATAAAAGTTTCAGAATTTTTTTTCTTTCTAATTCTCTTGGAAAATTTAAAAAATAATTTTAAGCTTTTATTATTTTTAGCTAAAAAAAACTTTGAACTATATTTGATATCGTCACATTCGATAAGTTACAACATATATAAGGACATTTCCTGAGTCCTTATTTATAAAAAAATTAGTCTACAACGCACAAAGCACAGAGGGCCAGGGAGATCGATTTTTGGCCATAACCCTTTATCGTTGTCGGATATGACAAAAAATTCATATTTCAAGTTTATTGGATTGCTGATTCCAAAAATGGCTGCCAAAATTTTTAAAAAATTTTCTGATCCACCTAGAATTTTGTGTATAGGCAGTTTTAGAGTTACTTAATTTGAAACTGAAATTAGAATTTGAAAAAAAAAAAAAAAAACGGACTCAACATGTTTTTTTTTTTAAGTTAATTTCTTAAAAAATATAATTATTTTTATAATCGATAAATGTGTCAAAATCCAAATACAAGAAAACTTTGAAATCTGTATTCTATAAAATTATCGAAAATATTAAAAAATACAATATGTCGTCCAATATTTTTTGTTGCCGTATCTTTCTAAAATTAAGCTTTCTGTTTGTTTTTGATGGTACTGAATTCAAGAGCAAACATACAAAATCAAATAAGTGTTATAGTCTGTCTATACCGATAATATAACACCCTACACCATTGCGTTTGTGCATTAAAATGTTTTCCGAAATTTTCGAAAATGGACCTAATATGAAATTAGTTTATATGATTTTTACTGATTTTAAATTTGTTTGTGTCAAATATTACCATGATACTGTAATTTATGTTCGATTTTGGGAGTTAAAGTGATTTTTGAAAGTGGTCTTTATATGGGAGCTATGCCTATAATATGCCGATTTAATATTGCTTTAAACTCATTTGTACTGAATTTTATTTAAATAATGATATAAATAAGGAATTTCTAAGCGTTAAAACCTAATTCGTGGGGTATTTGTATGGGAACGAAATAATTGAACAATCATGATCAATTTCCATACTGTTTTTCTTCTTTTAAATAGAGATAGAAAATTAATTGTATCTATAATTATATCAAAAGTATCCATTTTATGTTTTTTTTTTTAAATCTAAGAACACTATTTGATTTGGCCATTTATCATTTGGGCAACTTTTTTCAAAAACTAACATTCTATTTGATATAAAAATATAAAAAAAAAAATAATTTTATCGGACTGTGGATTCGTGTGGATTTCTTTGGAAGAAGGTTAATATCAATAAAATTTTAACTTATTTGATTAAAATTTTAAAAAAATGTACTATACGTAAATAATTTAAATTCGGATTTTTTTTGTTATAATTGCCGATTCAAATGTTAGTTGATGCGAAAAAAATTCAGCATTTTAATAATTCTGTAACTTTAGACCTGCTGTAAGTATTTGAATGAAATTTCTCATGGACAATTCTGAGGTGTATGCCAATTGATTTGGAGGAGGATAGGATAGGTGGACCTCCAAAGTTGGTCAGCTCGGGTATGAAATTTTTTTAAAAATTTCATTTATGATTTGATTGAAAAAAATTTTGCACGTAGATAGTCCTCATAATTCTCTATTCGCTTACATGTGTGGGTTATATCTTTGACTTTAAGAGATATTAGAACCAAAGTAAAATTTTGAACCATTTTTGGACATGTTTTTTTTTAGTTTCTTTAACTTGGCCCAATTTGAGTCCTAAAATTTTTCTAAAATATTCTCTGGATTCTGTACAAAAATCTAAACCACATAAGGATCATATACCTATGAGGTTTAGCCCTGCAATACTAATGTACGTAAATTTTACGTATACAATTATTTTTTAAACCTTATTACTCAGGCGTCCGAAGATATAATGTGACCAAATTTTAGAGGAAGTTTCATTAGGTGTTTTTACATATATAAATGCAAAAATATAACATTTTTATATTGATTTTGTCATTCCGTGTGTAACATGTCGAAGGAATCATTTAAGACCCCACAAAGTATATATTTTCTGGGTCCTGGTTAGATTCTGAGTCGATCTAGCTATGTCCGTCCGTCTGTCCGTCTGTTGAAAGCAGGATAGGGCTCGAACGGGACAACGTAGGGGGACGAAATTTGGCACAAATATTTGTCTTATATAGGGTTTGTTTGGGATTGAAAATGGGCAAAATCGGTTAATAAACAAAAAAGTTATGGGCTAAAAACTAGAAACACAGGGTGTCCGTTTCATACTTTTCTGCTGATATTTCTTCAACAAAAGCATATACGACAACGAAATTTTGTACGTATAGTTCGGGGGTCGATATAAACTCGGAAACTAAAAATGGGCGTGGTCCGCCCACTTTACCGCCCACCTCCCATATAAGGTGAAATTGTGTTCAAATAGTTCAAGACCAATGTAAACTCCTCCCATATAACGTAAAATTTGAAGAATTTGATGGTGGGTATATAGATTCGGCCGGGCGGAATATAACATTCGCGCTTGTTAGATGTTCGAATTATTAGTACAGAGGCAAATAGAAAAGTAGTCAAAATAACGTTAGTATTCTAGGGTTAGATAAAAAATTTGAAAAAAATTGTGATTTTTTTTTTTTTCAAAAAGTTTGTAACATTTTTTCAATTTAAAATCCATTATTTTCCTCTTTTGTTTTCATGTTTCTAAAATAATGCTTAATATAAATGCACGTAAAACAAATACGAGGGCAGTTGGGCTAACAGTCTCCCTGCTAGCCATATCAGAATTTTGTTAATTTTAATTTTTTTAATTTTTTGTGGAGCTCAAAAATGTCAAAGCTGAAATTAAAATAAAAATAACTTGGAAACTTACCTACATATGTTAGCTAAATACACAAAAAATATTTAATAAGCCACGCCTCTTATAACGACAGGGTCACAATTTTACTGAAAAAATCAATATTTTAAACAAACTTTCCCCGAACTGGAATTTTGGAAAAAAAAGTGGGAGTCTATTTATACTCTTCTTTTAAGAAATTTTCTTTTTTTTTATATTATACTAAAATTTCATAATGATAGCTTTATTAATATAGATTTTATATGTGTAAATTCAAATAAATATAAATATATATATATATATATATATATATATATATATATATATATATATATATATATATATATATATATATATATATATATATATATATATATATATATATATATATATATATTCTATAGTAAATGTGTGCTGCAGCATTCTATATACATAAGTACATATGTAAGTGTACAGCAGTTTCAACGTTTTTTTTTTTTTATAATTTTGTGTAACTTTTAAACGGATAAATATTTTTTAATGAAATTTCACATAGTTATTACTGAGGTATTTTTCAACTGTTTTTGAGGAGCATAAGTTTTTAGTTGGGCTCGGGGCAGGGGGGAGGATCTCCGAAATGGGTAACCTCGAATATATAATAATAAATAATTTAAGGAGTTGACCATTTTCGGAGGTTGTCCTCCTGTCCACAGACCTGCTATTAACTTATGGACAATTTTTTAATCAAATCATAAAAGAAATTTTGGCGACTTTTAAAAAAATTGTCATACCCGAGGTGACCAACTTTGGAGGTCCACTCCTCGCCCCCAGACCCGCTAAGAACCTATCCTCCTTCAAATCAATTGGCATACACCTCAGAAATTTCATTAAAATACATCCAGCAGGTCTAAAGTTACAGAATTATTTCTAAAAAATTTCGTTTTGGGACCACTGTGCAACGGAGACAAAAAGCGTAATTAGTAATTGTTTATGAACCCTCGAAACAGATGATGGTTAAAGACACTACAACCACATTTTTAACATTAGTACCGATGACGCTGGGTTTTCTAATTTACTCTAAACTATATAAGTGCAAAGCCCTCATCACTTTAAGACACTGAATTCTGATGAAGTGTCTTTAGCATAGGAAATAAGAATTTCATTCTGCTGGTGTCTTAAACAGAAATAATAAGCGCAAATATCGATTACACAGTTGTAATGCTCCTTCGAGCCGGGTAATTATTTATTTATTTGTTATTTATATATATACATAGCATTTTAATGATAATGAATTTAAAATATAAATTTTTATATTTTAACAATTGCTGGGTATAACTAAATTTTTAGTCTTCTTTTGTAGAAAATAATGACATGTCTAAAACTATTTCCTCTGTTAAAAGTTCTTCCAAACGGCTATATAGTGCAACATCATGCCTTAGAACTTTTTCGAATAATTCAAAATCAATATTATTTAATTCAATTGAATATTCATCACCCAATAAAGGATTATAGATTTTAAATTGTTTAACTTTGATGCCGGTGTTCTTGTAAAAACCAAATCCGTAAATAATAGGTTGATAAAATTTACTTAATGGTATTATTTTTTTGTCGTATGTAAGAGATCGATATTTAGATGTTTTTATTTCGTATATTACCTCATTATCAAATATTAAATCTGCATCTGCATTAAAATAATCACAACTTAGAATAGGATTTAATTCAACCGATTTATATGGGAGTTGTTTCAAATATCTTATAATTTCTCGTAAATTGTCTTCATTTACAGTGTATTCAGTTTTTGGTATTGGGTCTCGAAAAAATATTTTATGTGAAAGTGATACAATTTTAATACTTTTAATTATGTCCATGGCTTTGGTCTTTGAATTCTTAAAAATTTCGTAATGCTCTCTGATAGAATCATGTAATTTCTTATTTTCACCTATAATGTAATCATCAGGATTCTCTAGAATATGTTCGGTACGCGAATCAGTTATTTCCACATTAAATTGGTTGGACAAATACTTCCGTATGAAATAATCCATAAAATTACCGTGAGCTGTATAATAATGATGTTTAACTACATCGTCATGGTAACGAAATGATCGGCCAACATGTTTCGTTTTAATAACTGTATCTTTAACTAGATTTTTGAAGAAATGTTCGACATTAGGAAACGTTTCCAACGATGTATTAGTTATTGTTGTTGCATTTGGTATATATTTCGGTTCAAATTTATCCTTTTGATTTTCCGACATTTTTCATAGAATCCGGTAGTATGTAAATGCCTAAAATGTTTAATCAAAAAATTATTTGTAACATGTTTGTTTTATATCATATTTTTGGTTGATAGTGCACAGTGGGCGGAATCGAAAATTTTTTAAATTAATCTGTAACGCTTGTTTAAAAGCACAATTAAGGCCGGGTTAGTTGGTTGTTTATGTGATGTTGATGATAACGTGACATATGTTTTTGACATTTGTTAGCAAAAACACAGAGTTACCATAAATTATTTACTAGAAAAGCCTAAAAATGCAACTCTGATTGAAATTAAACATGCGAAATATTTATCTATTTAATTGTTTGTGTATTTAATTATTTTTGTTTATTTATTTCTTTATTTATTTAGTGGTTTTTCCTTTTTATTTCGTTAAGCATTTGTTTATTTGTAAGAAAAAAGTTATTGTTTGGCAACACTGGTAACAACTGTCACGGAACAACGCAAGAAAATTCTGTTTTCAACAGAATCAGACATCACATCATATCAACGTTAAGTTTTTATAATTGTTAGCATTACAATACATGCAATATAAACGATCAGCTGTTTCCTTCGTGGGAGGAAACGTCACACAAACAACCAACTAATTCACGCTTTAGTCTATCTAGCCGATAGATGTTACAGATTTACTTCCAAAAATTTTCAATTCTGTTTTATATTACACGAAAGTGAATTATCTAAAAACGTATTTTAGTACGATCGTATTTGGCGATCTTAGCCTCTCCAGCGAAAAGGTTGTTCACAACCCTTAATTGTGAAAACATACAGATTGAAGTATATAAATACAAAATATCGAAAAGTGTGGTATAAACTAAAGGTTTAACCAAATTTGTGAAAACAAAACACATTGTTGAGATTTCTAGCTTTGGTAAGTAGTACTCCAGAAAAAATGCTTATTTAATAATAATTATTATTGAGCTGCCACATTATATGCATCTTCGTCATATTTACGGATATAATAGGGTTTATCAAAGTCGAACAAAGTCGAAAATAGTCGGAAAAAGTCGGAAAAAGTCGAACAAAGTCGAAAATAGTCGCAAAAAGTCGAAAAGTCGGAAAAAGTCGAAAATAGTCGCAAAAAGTCGAAAAGTCGGAAAAAGTCGAAAATAGTCGAAAAGTCGGAAAAAAACGAAAATAGTCGAAAAGTCGAAAATAGCCGGAAAGTAGAAAAATGTTTAAAAAATGATCTTATTTAAAATAAATAGTTTGTTATCAGCATTTATTTATATACCATTAAACCATGTAGTTAATACATATATTTGTGTGTAACTTGCACTCTCATTGGATAGATTTGTATGTTAATCAATCAATATATTTGTTTGCGTTGTATTCATTTTTATTTTTAAAGTTTTTATTAGACAATTAACAAAAAAAGTCAATAGTAAAAAAAAAGTCGAAAAAAATCGAAAAGTCGGAAATAGTCGGAAAAAGTCGAAAAGTCGAAAAGTTGAAAATAGTCGAAAAGTCGGAAAAAGTCGAAAATAGTCGAAAAGTCGAAAATAGTCAGAAAAAGTCGAAAATAGTCGGAAAACGTCGAAAAGTCGACTATTTCAAAATTAAAAAAGTCGAAAAATCGACTATTTAATAATTGAAAATGTCGAAAAGTCGAAAAATCGACTATTTAAAAATTAAAAAAAGTCGAAAAATCGAAAAGTCGACTTTTTGTTAAAACTATAAAACCCTGGGATATAAAATATGGGAAGACAATAAAATCTGGCAACATTGCTATTAAAAACAAAGTATTATTAACACAATAAAAATTACAAATATTTGATGTAAACAATTTATTTTTTTTATTGGAGAAGCATAAGTAAAATCACTTGCCCATAACTCATTGATAAATTATAATATATTTATTAGTGTATTACAAAACCTTTATTTTTTTATAACCGTCGAAAGATTTAAGTTAATTTAATTTCTTTACAAATATGTATGCTATATTTATTAACAATTAATCTTATAATTTTCACGTTCTGAACTTTACTTTAATTAACAAATACAATTTGTATTAAATTATAATAATACTAATTATTTTATTATTTTTTTTTTTCAACTTGTTGATTGTGTACAATAAATAAACTGTTTTCTATCAAAAGCTTTTTTACTTTAACAAAGATTCACCCAAGGTGCAGTTATTTATAATTCGTTGAATATATATTTTTTTTTGTGTAAGTAATTTGACATATTTGATATACGTTTTGAGTGTGAAATATTTTTTTTATATAAAGTTTGACAGAAACAATTTCCGAAAAATAATAAGCTGTACTATTAATAGAACCTTAAATTAACGTAAAGTTTGATTTATCAGTAGACTGCTGATAAAAAGCACTAACAAATGTCATCGTTTTAAACCTTAAATGTTAATTTTAAAATATTTGTGGGTATTATATGATGACACAATGCATATGAATTTAGAATTTAAATAAGTGACAAAAATATATGTATATGTATATTAAAAAATCCTCCCCTAAAGATGAATAGTTGGACTTGATGAATCTACTTTCTGTTTTTTCTATCAGATCTGGATTTTTTTATGGGCATGTTTAATATTTTGACCATAATAAGGCCATTACAATAGTATATTTCACCATAACTCAAGAATGGTCTTCAAGCCACCGTAATATTATATTTTATATGCTTGATATTTAGAAATTAGTGTCCGAAAATTTGTTTCCTTACAAAATTTAAGATTTTTTCATAGCAGTTCTTTTAAGAGTGAAAACGCTAAAAATGTTTTTGTTTTTTATCTTTAGCATAAAGCTAGTAGTGATATGAATAAAATAAGACATATATTATCAAAATTTATGCAAAAATCTTGACTTTATTCACAGTTAAGTGAAAATACTCATGTATGTATACTAGGGAGGTCGAACATTGCTTGAAGAATGCAAAAATATATACATAGCACTTTTAAACGTACCTAAGTTCTAAAAGGGTATGTCATTTGCCAAATTTCAACTTCTTACGATGATTGGGCAAAAATAAATAATACATTTTTTCCTCTTTAAAAAATAAGATAAAACGAGATAGAAACTATAGTCGTTCAAGACCGACCGTATGATACCCTACACCATTGTGTTTGAGCCCAAAAATTCGGGAACTGGACTTATATTAGACCTATGAATAATTGTAGACCAACACTTTTACTAAATGTAAAATAAAATATACAAATACAGAACACTGCGTTGATACTAACATCTATATGATTTTATGCCTTTTAGGGTTTATATGGTAGCTATGGTAAATTATGGACTGATTCTCATAAAATTTGGCAATGTTGTTTCTACTTATATAAAACTTATTTGTGTCAAATATTAACATGATACTAACATTCGCATGGGATTTATGCACGTTAATTTAATTTCCGGAAGAGAGGTTTATATGGGAGCTGTGGTCAATTATGGACCGATCTTCATGAAATTTCGCACAAAGATTAACACTTATATGAAACTTCCGTACCGAATTTGTATGGGGGCTAGGTGAAATAATGGACCGATCATAACCAATAGGCTTCGTCCTTGTGTCAAAATAATTATGCGTGGAAATTTTCATCAAGATATCTTTAAAATTGCGACCTGTACTTTGTTCACAAGGTTTACATGGACAGACAGCCAGCCAGTCAGTCAGACGGACATCGTTAAATCGACTCAGAAAGTGATACTTTAAGGTGGAGGTCCGATAATTTTTTCTGTGCGTTACAAACATTAGCACAAACGCATAATACCCCAACCATCTATGGTGGTGTAGGGTATAAAAATTAGGTAGATTACATTCAATTTAACGTGCTAAACAAGGATCCCCTTTGACTGTTTTCTATCACGTAGTGATTTTTTAAGTAATATAATATTTTAAAATTTACTCGTGTATTCGGCATTTAAAGAGGGAGATATTAGACATGCACATTAAATAAATCATGACCAGATGGAAAAAATTGAAAGCACATTCGCGTTTAGCAGATCAAATTTCATCTAATCCACATATTTTGTTGAAGGAGGACGAAAAAAAATGTTTTCTCGACCAGTATTATCAAATCGAAAATGCATAGTAGATCCAAAATACTTCTTCGAAAACAATTCGATAAGTATTTAGAAATTAAATTTTTTATTATAATTAACTAAGATTAATAAGTAGATATTTATGTGAAAGACAAAAAAACCTAATTGAATTGTCAAAAACCTAATTCATACAACAACAAAATACATGTAGTCACATATATTTTGTTTTTAGTCTTCGAAAAAAATTAGTAAATTTGTTGAAAATTTAGTATGAGGTGCCTCTACCATAAACTTCTAGTTCTATTCTATGATAACTAACTTCATTAAGATTTAAAATATTTATATATGTATATGTAAACCGCGACTCTGTTGCCTCAAAGTTCAGGTGGATTATTTTGTAACTGAATTCGAAAGGAAAATCGTTCGAGCGTTACGCAATAACGCTCCAGGTAAATTGAGTGGTAATAGATCTATATGTAAAAAAATGTCACAATGTTTGTCTTTAAATACATTGAGTTTTTCAAGAGAAACGCTTTTGCTCGCCTCCTAATATTCATATTTTTTGTTTCTTAATATCCCCTTTAAGAAATCGATGTTGAAATCTAAATCCTGTCTAAGATAGTTTTTGATATCATTATGAATTAAATTTAAGTAATTTTTCGTTGGACAATATATCAACAATGTACTCGATCCTGAGATTTATGAATGCCCGGTATATTTGAAGTGCTTTCCGAGGGTATATGTCCATGTTGCAGTGATTTAAGAGTTTATAAAAGCTAATGGATTTTCTGATGTAATTCATCGATGAGTTATTGTAGAATTTTTTTTATCTCTATATATTTGTGTTAATCTCTGGTATGGTTAAGGGTGCCAGATTTTGGTGAGGCAAAAAGAGTACCGTATGGTAGTTGAGCCTAAGGTGATAATCAGAAAGCGAGGTATATTGTTAAATTTATCATGGTCACGGTCTCTTTTACATTGTATGTTAATTATCTTAATGGATTTAACTGGCATTTTCGAAATTCCTGTCAATGCAAAACATCAAAAGATCATCAGCGAATGAAAATATAAAAAGTTGTCATTAATTAGTTCAAGTAGTTTCGAAGTGAAAATATTTAGGTGCAGTGCACTGTGGTAGGCCATTATAAGGAACCGTTGAGTAATCGCAGGCGAAAGAGTCCTTTTACCTAAGAAGTTATCCAGCCACCTGATAATAAACCCGTTTAATTGACTTTCCTCATCATCGCACAAATTACCAATACGTCAGTTCTGTCATCAAATAAGCATCATTCGTTTACAAAAATTTCAAAAACGTTGTTAATTTATTATTGTCAACTGAATGTGTAAATTTCGGTGATTTTCTAACGGATTTTCCCTCTCTGTACTACATTTATAATTTACAAAAATTTTAACATTTGCTGCTTTACAAAAAAAAAAAAAAAAAAAAAATGTACTAAATATTACCATTTACCCATGATAGGGTTAAACACCCAATACAAAAATTCATGTTATATACTTGACTCATTCATTTAACCAATTCCTATATGCATACATATGTATGTGTATGAATATTCCCGCTTGACCTGAAACAAGAAATTAGTGAATGTTCGCAAAAACGAGGTATTTTTGAAATAAAAATAGAGAAATAATTGAAAATTAAATAAAAAGTGAATGTTTGTAGCATCGCAACTTACTCGATAATTTCTCGATACTTAATGTTCGAGAAATTTTCGAGAATTCTTCAAATATCATTTTATCACTATATTATATTTTTTCGATAAAATCTCGATAGTAAATGTTTCGAGAAATTATCTATTTTTTCTCAATTTTTCGATATTTTGTTAAAATGAGTATTTTCTTGCTTGTACATGTCATATTTTAGTCATAGTTCATATTGATCGGTTGTAATTTAGACTTAAGTTTATGATGTAATTTTTAAACTTACTTTTCTTACCTTACCTTTTCTAGAAAATAATTATAAAAATGGTAAGTAACATTGTAACATGTCAAAAGACATTCACAAAATTAAATATTTATCTAAATAATATTTTTTTTTCTTTCTTTCAGATTAATTCAGTAAACTTGGACCTAAGAAAAATGTGGGTTTGGGCAACAGAAAAACTAATATTATTGAGACTTTAGTTAGTTTACAATAATAAAAAATCTTTAAAAATGAAATCATCTTTTAATTTTAAATGGGAAACCAAATTAAAATGAAACGGAATAGAACAATTGCCAACGATTCATTGGTAATATCAATATCGAACAATTTTCGGTATCGAAAACTGATTTCTAACGAACATTTTCTCGTTTTGCTAACGATAGCACTTATTACTCGATATAGATATCATAAACGAACCTTCGATATCAATCTATTTGCTGCCACAAACTGAATACTGGTGAACTCTACGAGTTCATTCTCGAAACACCTTCGATAGTCGTTCTCGAAGGTTTTGTTAGAGAAATATGCAAGAATTATTCGAAGGCGTTATCTTTATTGAAGTTTGTGGTCAAGCGGGTTTATGTTGTTTGTTTTTTCTTCACTAGCGATAATTATTTTTTAAATGTTATGTGAATGTGTATGGTATTTATTCTTATTAATTCGGGGGTTTCCCCCTATTAAAGATAATATAACATATCCCATTTTTTATTAGCAATATACTATACACACACACGTACATATCTTTAAAATGGTATTTGTTAAATGAGAAAGGGGACAAACCACTTTTATATGAATCTAAAAGTCTCGTTTTTTACAACTTATGTATATGAATGAAATTTTGTTTAATATTAACACTAGTAACTTAGTATCAACGTTGGTTGCCTTTAGTTTTAAAAAACATTATACTGTTACCGAAATATATAATATATATATTATTTTATTCGCAGCATTACCAGATTTAAGATAAAATAAATTTAGCATTGATTTTAAAGTATTACTAAAGTCATTATTAGTAAAAACAATAGGAACTTGTTACATTTTAGGTAACAAATACACATCTGTTCAAAATAATAGATACATACACCTTATAAGATGATATTAAAGTGACGATAACTTCGGAAAATTCTTCAGAAATACTCCTAAGAGTTACTTATTATATTTCCTTATTTATGTTTTCTATAACATTCTTACCAATATTTAAGTGTATCTATAAATATTTTTTCCACTGAAAATTTGATAATCGTTTCTACAATTAACAGTTTTAAACTTTTTGTTACTATGATCATCTTCTCTACTGACTGATCTTAAATGTACTTCTCGTACAAACGATGCGCATTGTTAAGCTGAATATGGACAAAATATTATTTTTTCAAAAAACAAAATCCAATTTTTGCTTAATTGTTTGCGAGAGTTGAGTTTTGGCCAAAAAAATGTGTCCTCTGACCGTTGTACAGTGATTGAAAGATCTCAATTCTAATATAGATTGGACTCAAAATATTCAACTTTTTTTTTTTGAAATGGGTTTTAAACTTTTATTATTTTAAGAATGTTAGAATAGAATATACATTTTTGAAAGAAGAAATTTTGTTCTTGCAGAGACATTTTTAGATTTAAAAACTCATTCTGGGAGAACATTTGTATGTGAGTTATTTAAATAATTTTTACCAATTTTAATTACCAAAATGTGTCATTTCTAAAAGATGTTTTGACCAGAACTTTAATCTCACGGTTAACGTGAATACTTTCTTATTGTACTTTTAATAAATAGTTTGAACTATATAAACGATGTGCCTTTGTTTCGAGTTGGATAGACTTTTTATTTTATTTTTGTATAATAGTACTACTAAATATTTTTTAATTTTTTTCATGAAATATAATTTTTAAAATCATCTTTTATTTAAAATTAAAACAAATATATTTAACTGATTGCCATTAAATTTTGTAAATTTGTTTATAAAACACAAAATAAATAAAAACGTAAACTTTAAATTCAACTTTAATAAAAATCAATAAAATTATTTTCATTTATTTAAAAATTTACTTGTATCTTTATACAGATAATATGATATTATTAAAAATTAAACTCTAAAAGTATTGAGTAAATACTCGGTACTCGATCTTATTACTCAATAATTGCACAGCACTATTATATAAACTGAAAGTTAAAACAAAAAAATATATATTTTTTTTTTTAAAGTTAGTGCTAACGAAAACCATGTGTTAATGATTTTATTTTAACTTTTTGTTTTAACTGAATATTAGTGTTTAACGAACCTAAGAATTATTTAAGAAAAACGCTTGCTATCAAATTAAAAAGTATCACGTTTTTCTATCAATCCGAATTTTAATTCGGGTTTCTCGATATTTTTTTTGGAAAACATTTCCAGAAATCCGTACGTTTTAAATTTAAATGCCTAAAACGTTGCTCAAAATAATAGGTACAGTTAATTAATTTGAATTCTTTTTATATTAAGTCGAAAAATATTGTACTTTTTTTATTGTTTTTATATATGAGGAAAGATGAAAGATGAGATCAAGAAAAGAAAAAGTGATATAAAAAATTAGGATAGGGAAGAAAGATCTACCGCCCTATTGCGCTAAGCCAACGGCATTCCCTTAGCCAGCCTATTCCCATGACGAATACTATCAAGTTTCCTAGATCGATTCTTAATACACTTTCCAATTTGTCGTTGAATCGACTGCCTTGCCATTTCTGCCTACCCAGTTGTAGACATGGACAGTGACATATGATATGCTCCACTGTCTCTAGTTAACCTGAAGTAAAAGCCTTGGGGTGGTTTCACACCACTTTTACTTTCAGCTCCATCCAAAGCCGACCCGTTCCTAGCTAATTCATCAGCTACTTCATTGGCAATGACCCGGTACCCAGCAGAGTCTAATATGATAATCTCTCAACAATGTCAATTCAGGGCCTTTAGCGCCGCCTGGCTATCTACATACAGAGTTACTTCTGTATTATTTTCAATGTTCCTTGCTATCGATTCCGTGGCCTTAAAAATACCTAGAATTTTCGCCTGGAACACGCTACAACTATCTGAGAGCCTATACGATTCCCTGACGTTCTCCTCAAGGTAAACACCTGCACCGGTGCCTATATCCATTTTAGATCTATCAGTGAATACCGTAACTCCACTAAATAGTTTCTCCTTGCCCGACCATTGGTCCCTATTTGGGATAATGAGTGTAGGAGTTTCCCGAAATCACATGTAATCTGCGGAACCTGAGGGAACTAGAGCATGGCCTCTGATGCTGATTTCGTTTAGAAGTTTGGAATATTCTACTCTAAATGATCCCATTAACACTAGTATACTAAGTCTAAGCAGACTTCTTGCAGCCATTCCCATCACAAACTCTTCAATGGGTACGAGATGCAGAATGAAGTCAAGCGCCGCCTGAGGTGTGCTTCTTATGGCACCTGTGATGCCAATCGAAGCACATCTTTGAGCTTTAGACGGAAGATTCCTACGATGCTGTTAAAACTTGTTAAAATACATTTAGGTTAGTCCGTTGTAAACGCGGAAAAAAATGTAGATATATATTATTTTCTGTTGAAAGGAAATCTTATTTTATTGGAAATGACTATCATAGAAGTGTCCGCCGCCCTAAGAAAAAATTTACCTTATATTCACAAAGATGATTGTTTAATAGGGTGGCCCCAAAATGAAAAGTATCGATGTTCCCAGCTCAAATGAAAATTTACTTCATTCTAAGATATTATTATTCAAAATTTTCATCCTGACATTATCCTTTCGTGAGCTGGAGGTTTTTTGGTATATGAAGGAAATTGTGTTTTCTAATAAAATTCAAACAAGTTCGAAAATCAAAAAAACGAAAAACCCCGTTTCGGTATAACTGCTAGAGGATTATACTGTATTATTTTGGCTTTTTTTTTAAATATTTATGTGTAAAAAATTCAAATATCTAAATTTTTTTGAAAAAGTGCATAATTTTGGATTTATTTGGGCTTGATTCTCAATTTTTGCTACGTCATTAAATGCGCCCCCGAAGACCTTTCGGACGATATCAAATTTTTATATTGTTCCTTTGGCAGATATATGAAAAAAAATCCGAAAAACCCGAAAAAAGGACATATTTAAATTTTAATCCAGCTCACAAACGGATAATGTCAGGACGAAAATCTTGAGAAATAATATCTTAGAGTGAGGTAAATTGTCATTTGAGCTAGGAACATCGATACCTTATTTTCTCTCCATACAAATGGGGCCACCCTACTGTTTAAGAGTGAGGTTGGAATACAAAGCTTTGGGAATTCTTGTAGTGGAATTGCGTTGGTCCTATTTATGGCATTGATAAATGCAATGAATGCCATATACCGTAGAGAAATGACATTTATTTCGGATATTTAAGCAAAATAATGGCCCCAAACAAAGTTCTGGGTTAATTAAGAATCCACGTTTTGACCCACCCAACTCCATAAACGGATCTAAATCGTTTAGATAAATTTTTAAAATAATTCGAAGAATAGCCTGTCGAAAAAATTTAGATGAATTATAGGATAAAACATAAAAAATATCGTACATGATTCCATTGGAAACAATTCAGATGTTGATATCAAGTATGTCTAAACGAATGCAGAAAGTTGGCCAAAATCAGGTTAGATATACGGGATATTATTCATTTCTTAAAATTACCTAATAATTTGTGATAAAAACTTATCTACCCCATTTTCAGTTGTATTTCAGAAGTTTCTAATTTATTATACAACGAAAATTCTATGACGTAAAAAGAAGTGACGATATGTTTTGAGCAAATAAAATTTAAATTTTACAATATTTTTATTGCAAGTAAGAAGTGAGTATAAACCAAACAGAAACAAGAGACGAAAGTAATTGTAAAAACCTAAGTCGGTTGTCAAAAACATAACTCATGCAACAACAAAATACTTGTAATTAAATACATGTTGTTGCTAAAAGAAAATTAAAACACATTTTTGTTTACAAAACAAAAATTTTGTTTAATTGTTAATCGAGAATTTCGTCTCTATGTGTTGCTCTATGGTATAAACGCAGCATACATAATATGTTTTTCCGTCGATGTTTATTATTTTTTCATATTCCCATTACGTTAAAATTGTAGAAGTTGCCACCAGTATTTTTTTATTTCAATATTTTTTTTATTTTAAAGATATTGTAAAAAAAACAATATAAATTTGAATTATATACCATTTGAAATGATTTTTCTTAACTTTTGAACTATAATTCTTTTTTTTCTTAGGCATTTTAAAATTGTTGAGTAATTTTGTGCTTTTATAAGAATTTTTAAAATTATTATTATTAAATAGTTTACAGTATAAACTATTTATGGATATAATTTTATTTTATAAATTTATAAATGAAGTATATTAAACATAATAATAATGGATTAGTAAGTTAATTTTTGTTTTCCAGAATGAGTAATCTCTGGGTGCGTTCATAAATCCGGTAAAAAAAGAGAAGAGGAGTTAGTTGGGCAGTATGGTGGTATCATGGGATGCTTTGTGACGGCCAAAATGTTTTACTTTGCTTTGTTCCCAGTGTGATAAAATGAGATTGGTTTCTTTTAAACATCTTCTTCTTTCTTTATTTAATCATACTTTATTTGAACTGAAATACGATCACAAGTGTTTACAATAACGTTCAGAGGGCAGTGATATCTAAAGATCTATTACAATGATGTAGGGTTGCATTTATATGGCAAAAATTTATACAACAAAAACAATCTCACATTTCATTAAAACAACAACAAAGAAACTCGATGAAGTAAAAGAAGACAGCTTCCAACACGTGCAATTCTGTTGACAGAATTTAATCAGTGTTTCAGTAGTGCATTGTGCACATGCCCAATGTTCCACCAGAGTTGTAAAATATAAGTTTTAATTTTATATAAGAAGGGATGAAAGAGGACTCATAATTTATATCCTTTTTTATCAAGAGGAGGAAGGTAGGCTAGAAACTATGTAAATATTAAATAAAAATATTTTATCAAGAGGAGGAAGGTAGGCTAGAAACTATGTAAATATTAAATAAATATATATATATATAAGGAGCAATACTAAAGAAAAATGAAGAACTATTATTAGAATATTATTTAAAATAATATATAATATATACATTTGAAATAATCTTTCGATAAATTTCCTTTCAATTTTTGTTATAATATTTAAAAGAAAATGTGTCAAATTAAGATTAGATTTATATATATATTTTTTTACTTTCGTGAAAAATGTGGTATCACAAATGAGTGTTATATGTTTTTCATATAAGACCATATAAACCTAAACATATAATTGATATATTGCATAACAAAATAATTATATATATATATATTTATTTGATGAAAATACACCTTTACGCATAGAATAGTTTTTTAGTGAATTTTTATATTTGCAAACATATTACATGAAACTCTAGTGACAAAAAGTTTCATGTAACGTAAACAAATATAAAAATCAATTGTGAATACTTTCGTGAATAAACAAAACTAAGTAATGATAATTGTGCGTCACACTGTAGGTTAGGTCGAAGCCATCTGTGTGTAAGCAGAAGAGTTATATAGGATCCAATACAACAACCTTAAATATAAAATAAGAAAACCAACAATAACTCTAATAATGAAAGCTTTTTTTTAATAGCACTGTGGTGATCAACAAGAAAAATAGGGAAAGAAATTACGATCTGGTTAATTACATAAGGAAATCGTAAAAAAAAATAGTAAAACGTGAAAACTCCGTTACAACCAGGTAACTGCTATAAAGCTTTTATTTATTTTTGTGTTGGCGAAGACCTACCTTCGACCTCTAAAAAAAAAAAAAAAAAGAATAAAAAAACTATATGACAAAATAAGACACGTGACTAAAAATTAATATTATACTAACACTAAAATTTTATTAAATTTATATATATAAAAAAATAAAACAATGAAATAAATTTCTTAAAAATAAAATTATTAAAATTTAATTAAAAATATGTTAAGTTAAAACTAATTATAAATTAAAAGTAAAATAAATTAACTTACTATTAATTAATAAACCAAAATATCTTAAAAATAAATAAATTTATTTTTTTTAATTAAATTAAAGAAATTAACAAAATTAAATCTAACAATTTCAATTTATTTCAAATAAAATATAAGTTACTAATAAAAAAAAAACATTAACTTTAGTAAAAATAATTTAAATTCTATTAAGTAAAATTAATTTTAACGAAAATACGTTAAATCAATAAAAAAAAAATTAATTAAAAATAATATAAATTAGTTAAAAATAAAAATTAATTAAATTTAAAATTAATTGAATTAAAAAAATAAACTATTTTAAATATAATTTAAAATAAAGTAAAATATCTAAAAAAAAAAAACTAAATTAAGATGTTTTTGATAATAATGATCAAATATAAAATATTTTAAATTATATTTAAGAAAAATTAAAATATTTAAAAATAAATATTAATTTAAATGAAATTAAAAAAAAAATGGACAAAAAAAATTTAAACAAAATTTAGAAATATTTTAAAGAAAACTTTAAGAGAATAAAATAAATTTATATTAATGAAGAAAAATATATTTTGAAATTAAAATAAAAAAAAAAAATCCATATAAAAAAAAATAAAAATAAATATATGTAAAAATTAATTAATTAAATTTATCTTGATGAGTAATCACATGTAATTATTTTGATAACAAAAAAATAATTAAAAATCAATTAAATTATTTTAATAGCTAAAAATAATTAAAAATAAGAAATTATTTTTAATAATAATTAAATAAACTAGGGATTAATCCAAATTATTCTTAACAAAAATAATTAAATTGAAATATGAGAATTAAAATTAATGTTTATAATACTAAAACAATTAATTTAGGATTTATTAACCAAATTAATTTTAATAAAAATAAGTTAAAATTGAAGAAAGTAAATTGAATAAAAATAAATTAATTAAAGATAATTTAAAACATCTTAGAATAAACTAAAATTAATTTAAAATTATTAAAATAAAATTAATGACAAAAAAAAATCAAAAAGTGAATTAAATTTATTAAAAATAATCAATTTAAATTTAATCAAAATGAAATAAATTTAAATTAATAAAAAAAAAATTTAATAATATTATTTTTAATAAAATTTAAATAAATTAAAAATAAGTAAAATTAATTTTTAATTAAATAAATTAAAAATATATTAAATATATAAAATAAATAAACTTAATTGTTTTTATAAAAATTAAAAAAAAATCTAAATTAATGAAATTAATTTTAATAAAATTAATTTATTTAATTTTAATAAAAATTATGAATAATTTAGAATCAATAATTATATAAATAAATAAATAAATAAAGTTTAAATAGAATAAAAGTAAAACAAAACAAAATAGAACCAAATAATATAAACTTAAATAAAATATAAAGTAAAAAAAAAGAAAACAAAATTAAAATAAAATATAATAAAAAAAATAATTAAAATAAAACAAAATTAAAAGAAAGTAAAAGAGAATAAAAATAAATGAATAATTTCATATAATTTTTTTTTTTTTGGTATAATTTTCTTTTACTAATATTTAAATCGTAATATTTTTAATTTACACACATTTTTTATATATTATATTTGATTTTTTTTTTTTATTAAATATTAATTTTGCCTAGTAATTAGTATTAATTTTGATTATTAATAATTTAAATGTTTAAATAAAAAAAAACTATATAAAGTTATGTATATAATAAGAAAAATTTAATGTTAATTTGTTTTAAAGCTTGATAGTAAGAGAAAAAGAGTAAGTGGTAAACTTTTCTGTTTAGGGACATTATTTAAATTTTTTTTACAGGCGCGAAATAATGTCACGGTTGGCTGTAAAATGTCATAAAGGGGTGGGCAGTCTGTCCAGGACACCATCATCTAGTCCTGAGAATTCGGTCCTTGATTATGCCAAAACGTGAAGATTGCTATCTTCAAATGTCCGTCTGTCTGTATTAGGGTTACCATAGCGTTAATTGTCTTGTTTATTGTTTCATGTTTATTGCTTGATTTTACATCCTATTTCCCCCTGGCACGATTTAGATATTGTGATGGCCTCAAGGTGGAAACGAACCCCCCATTTCCGGCGAGCTACATGCCGCAGCAACAGCCAGCGTGCCACCATCCACCGTCAAGCAAGAGGTATCCTACAAAATCATCACAGCTTCTCCATGATGGATATAAGTTGGCATGGTACGATCTATGGGGAAGCAGTAAGCATTAAGCTTTGCTCCATCCCCACCTCAGTTGAGTCAGAACTACTTTTGTTTTCCGCGCAAATTTTTATTCTCTTTATCTGCAATTGGCGGTGGGCGGTCTTCTAATACGATAGTCATGAGGTAACCTGCAACCGCGATTCCTTGACCGGTAGTATCTTCGTCTCCTCTTGTACAAAGGTGGTGTGGGTAGATGATATATAGGAAGACTATGATGGACAGATTTGTATACACAGGCTATTTACAGTACAAAAAACATAAAGAGTGGCGTTATGTAGGGCATTCAACTACACACTAGGGTGATCGATTATTCGACTTTTTTGAGAAACCGGTTTTCGAATAGTTCGAATAGTTGGTATTTTAAAAAAACCGGTTGCACATTTTGAAATTCAGAAAAAACCGGTTAACCGGTTTTTTGTAGAAGTTAATATTTATATCAAAAGACTACATTTCTTTAAAAAAATCAATTCTTATAATTAAGTAAAAATTTATTAAATACAAGCGTAAAAGCCTAACAATGTCAGGAAAAATAATATAATAATGAAAATATGCACAAACAAATCCGAAAATTAAAAGAAAAAAATATGAACAACATTTAGACACCTTCCTCTCCCTAATCGAAGTCAATTATTTGAAGCCGTTCAAATTTATTGGAATTATATTGATTAAAGTTTTAAATTCGTAAACCTTTCAAAATAAAAAAATCGTCGTAAATGCGCTCCCTGGCCGAAATACAGAATCAGTTTTTTATAGGATTTGGAGAGCAAACAATAAAGCCCAAATTACAATAGCGCGTAGTCAGCAGCAGTGTATGCTGCCATAATCAGCTGATTATTTAGAATGCACTGTTTGTTATGGTGTTGATTACATTTAGTCAGCAGCAGTTTGCAGTCATTTAGCCCTGTTTCTAAATTCACTGCGCTGCATTCTGATTGAGAGCGAGACAAAGAGAGTGAGCAAATAAATGAGAGGCTAAAATACACAAGTAGAAGAAAGCTAGATGGTGGGTGTAAATTGTGGCTGCCTACGCTGAATTGTAATTATAACGGCAGCAACATGTTGTGCTGACAGTGATCAGCTGATAATTTTTGCTGATACTGTTGCTGACTACGCGCTATTGTAATTTGGGCTTAAGTACTGAAACTCAAAAGTTCTTAATACCAAAACAGACTTTTTGGTCCCTGATGGAAACATCTGGCACTGTTAGAATTTGTTGAACGAATAGTTTTATAAGTATGCCGATTTTTAGTTTCTTACGTCGTCTGGGAGCTTCAGAAAGCTCTGGAAAGGAAACATTGCTTAGGAAAGATATATTTAAATCCATATATATAGATCAACGTATTTTCGTTAGGATTTGTAGGACGAATAGGGTTATAATTAAGCTGAATTTTAATTTTCTATGTCTTCTGGGAGCTTTAGAAAGCTCTGGAAAGAGAAAAATTTTTTAGAAAAAGACACATAAATCCTTTTATATCCGCTCCCTGATACAAATTTCAAAATATGGCTCCATTAGGATTTGTTGGACAAAAAGTTTTATAATTAAGCCAAATTTTAATTTTCTACGTCGTTTGGTAGCTTCAGAAAGCTCTGGAAAGAGAAAAAATGCTAAGTAAATTATATATCTAGATGACTAAAAGATAATTATGTTTCAAAATTGTAGAAAAAATTAGCATAAACAGAAACCATGGCTTAATATAGTATATTAATTAAGTCTCAATTGAAACGATTCTGCAGGTGAAACTTTTTTAACACAACACCTTTAAAAAATAAAGGAAATATTGGATCAAAAAAATTAAATTGGGTCATACAGGATAATTATTAATTATTTATTTGTTTAATATTACAGAATAAATTCCAATTTAGACTTAAACTATATTTTAAAAACATAAGAAATCAGTCTTTATGAATATTTAAAAAATTATTCCTAAATTTTCAAATATCACTATCACTATTTAGTACATGTTTTCTGAAATAAAATGCTATTTTTGAAACCGGTTTTTTGTGTTTAAAAAATCCCTCGCTCGCTTTCTTATCAGGTTTCAAAATTGGAATCACTCGACTCATTTTCTAGGTCTCGGGTTCCATAGTCCTGTACTTAACTTACTTAACCTGAATTAAATTGTCAGGTTTATCTCCCAATATAAAATTAATTGGTTAGGGAATTTATTGGAAGACTGAGCTTGAATAACATGCAAATAAATTGGTCTTCGGCCGAGTTACCGTTAATTGAATTTGTGATTTCGTACACATAATTAACGAACATTTTTAATTTTGGGGAATACAAAAAATTCTATATCCCGTTTCCTTGAGTATCATAATTATAGGGACATTTGGTAATCTTATACAATAATAAAGTACCGTTACAAAATCTATTACTAAAGTATGATTTGTCATTTAAGAAATACTCCTAAGACCTTGCTTAGACATTAACAAAAAAATATTATATTAAAAAAATGGAAACTAAACTTTTTACAAATTCCTTCAATAGTCTTGAAAATAAAGAATTTCAATGGTATTTGGTACAATATGATAAAAATCCACAAAAATGTATACGTAAAATTGTCAGATCTCACGATATTATATGGAATGAACATTTACAAAGTCCTACAAGTCAAACTACACAGCAGCTGCAACAACAACAGCACCAACAAAAGGAACATGTCTTAATAAGAGATCAAGAACAAATATTTTTAGGTTATATTATCCATAAGGCAATTAATGAACAAGATGCTAGGGAACAACAAAAATTCTTACAACTTATTTGTATGCAATTGGTAAGAAGATATTTTAATTAAAACAATAATTTAAAAATTACAAAAAATTCTCAGTTACATTCTCCTAATGAATTGAATGATATTATGGAACAAATGCATTTCAATCATAATTTTTGGCTTTTGGTCATGTACTCTGCCGTAAGTCTGAATGGAGAACAATGTATTTTTGGTATTTTTCATAAAAACGATGTGATCTTGAAGAGAGAAAATCAATCAAATAATATTGTTGCATATGTCCAGGAGCAGGAGTTAACGCATAAAGGTGTTGTGATAAAGGTTACTAACGATTTAAGTGATTTGATGTTTACCTTGGATATTATTAAAAATGATGTGATTAAAATATTTAAAGGTGTAAGTAATAAGAATTTATTTAATAAAAAAAAAAATTAATTCTATTTTGTATTATGTTCATCAAATTTAATTTAGCATACCACAGTTGATCATGAAAAGAAAAATCAAGAAATTCATGACGAAATCAATCAAATGGAACAAAGAATGTACAGAGAAAGTAAACTTTTGTTACAGGCATTCCAGGCCGTGGATAAAAGTAAAACTAGATTAAGACAACGTTTAATGTATTTAAAAAATCTGAGCAAATTAAATGATATTCAAACGATAAATAATATTGATAATAATTAAAACATTTAAGAATGAAAGAAATTGTACAAGAAAATAATTTAAGACCTAACGTAAACTTTTAAACAGTATACAAAATATATTTTAAATATCTATGATTTAAAAATCTTTCGTTTCTTTGTTGGTGGGATCTTTTTATGTTAAATGTTTAAAGTCTTGAGCAGATGCAAGAAGTATAGCACGAAAAAAAGATTAAGTAAAACAATTCTAATACAATGATTTTAACTACAAAGGAATATATTAATTCTTTGAAAGATTTTCTTTTTGTTTGAGTTTTGCAATACCATGAGCGTTATTGCTCAAGGTATACAAACATATTGTCATTCATACACGCCCACAGAACATAACAAAACGGTTGGTGGTCAAACACAGATAATATCAACCAACTTGCTTTACTAACCATCTATCTATCCATCCATTTAGCCAACAACAAGTGTTAATAAAGATCATTGAAGTTTAGGCTTTAGATTTTTGCATTTTTAACAATCAAGACCATTCATGTCATAAATGTTATTTTTGTTATTTTTTTTTTTTATGTCACCTAAAATATATAATAAAACAACTCGGTCCAATCCGTAAATGTGTGTGCAAATAGCATCTGTCGTTAAAGGTGCAAAAGGTACATATGTACATAGGTAGATTCATCAGGTAGAAAAAGGATTAGTTTAAAATAATGCAAATCAATATGCAAAAAAGGAAAGAAATACCTGTTGTACTAGAAAAAGTACAGGTTGTTGGTTTGTACTAGTGCAATAGGCCAGTGATTTTGTATATAAACCCACAATATTGAATGAATAGAGCACAGTTCATCTCAGAACATCATCAAGAGTAAAACAACTAAAGTTGTAAAAACTATAAATTCTAAAATGGCTATGGAACAAGTCTTAAATATGCAAAAATCTTCGTATACCAACAATATACTGGACAGTTTAAGCATGGAAATGCGTTTGAAACGTATTGCCAAACGTCAACTGGATAGTGCTTCAATGTTTAGTCGCCTACAAGTGATAATCGATCAAATAGAGGAAAATTTTAAACCCCCCAGCTTAAACGCTCAATTATCTCCAAAGGATCCTGCTTTTATAACCGATCACAATTACGCATTTTCCAACACATCGTCAGGCGTATCATCAGCTTCATCCTCGCCTACACCTGTATCTGGACCACCTTCCTCTTCGTCTTTAAGCGATCAGCAAAATAACAGATTTAATAGATGCCTTAATGGGTCAGCCAAACGTAAAATAATTGATGACGATCAGGAATATCATGAATTTTCTGCCGAAGATGAACATATGGCAATTACACAAGATCATCAAAGTCAAGTGTATCCCCAACAAATTGGTGATGTTGTTATTTTGGGACCAAATGGTACTCAAGTTGATGTGAGATCTTACAGCAGCATCATTTGGTCATCGGCAGCCTCCGCTACTAGACAACTTTTGGGTTTTGTCTTTAGCAGTGATGTCTTGGCCACACACACCTTAACTGGCAAACCTTCACCTGCCTTCTATGGTCGTGAAAGACCGGCAAAAATGCAATTGGATCCTGTTAAGGCAGCCGACATTATTCACTGTGTACGTTCTCAATTTAAATGTACCGAACGTGAAATTAGAGCAGCCATTACCACTAAATGTTCAGATACTTCTAAAAAATACAAGAGACGTCATCAAAAACAAATAGAATCATCAAATGTTATGCATTAATTGACTAGAGCAAACGTTTGATGTTTCTTTGTTTATATTCCATAAAAAACGAATTCAATTCATATGGTTAATGTTTATAGAGAACAGAGGCGTAAAATTTTTGTAAATATGTATTTTAATGTTAAGTTTTATTTTATTCTATTAAAGTGTGATTATTTTTCTAAATAAAAGAATTTAAATATGTAAGTTTTTATAAGAAACTAATTTCTTCTTCTGAAGATGTTTTATTTACTTTCAACAATTTCCACTATTTTATACATTAAACTACATAGCAAATTTTTGTTGTTGGATCAAAATTATTTTATTTACTTGTTGCCTGATTTTTTGGGATCCCAAGCTTCAATTTTTGGGCGGGTGGTAGTATATGGCATATATTGTTCTGAAAAGAAATAAATAAAATACAAATTAATATTAAAGTTAATTTTTTGCAACTTCTGGAACTTTCTGGAAAATTTGAAATTCTTTTTTTGAATGACTTAACATTTTTTAATAAATATTTGATAATTTATTTTAATACTTTTTTAGAATTTGTTACAAAAAAAGCTTGTATTTGAAATTTTGATTTTTTTTTATGAACACTTTTTTGAAAATTTAAAATTCCTTTTTTAAGTTATTAAACTATTATTTTTAATTGTTAAAATTAGAAAAGTTAAAAACTTATTTAAAAAAATTGGATTTTTTATAAACGTTTACTATTTTTATAAGTATTTCTAAATATAGTTTTTTTTATTTTTTTCTAATTTTAAAAATTGGTACTTTTTTCAAAACCTCATATTACCTAAAAATTAATACTTGTTTTAAAATGTTAAGGGAAATTATATGGAAATTTATTATGGTCCTTTTTAATTTTTTTTTTTTTTAATTGGTATTTTTTAATTTCACTTTTTTGAAAATTGTTTCTTACTTTGAAAATTTATATTTTCCTTTTTGAAATTTGATTTTTTTACAAACGTTGACTATTTTTTAAAAATAAATTTATTAATAAATCGTGTTTTTATTATTGAATATTAATTTTAAAAATTGTTACTTTTTCAAAAACCTATGTATAATATTAAAAAATTAGCACTTGTGGAACATCTTTTGAAAATTTACATATTTCTTTTTATATTTTGCACTTATTCTGAAAATTGGTTATACTTTTCTGTTATTATTCGGTAGCAGAGCGCTTTATAGTCAGTAGCCGTGGATTATATGCAGATCATTTTTAATATACCCTTACATCGGTGTATATAGCATGTGCCTCTATTACCATAGGGTTTTCAGAAAGTTAGTTTGAAGAGATCGAAGGATAAACGGACAACATTTTTGAATTCCTACATTTAAATACCGATATAATTTATGGGATTACAGATAAATGATGTACAAATTACAAAAGAACAATAATTTAGCTTCAATTACAAAAAAGTATGTCCGAAGGAATAATAACGAATTTTTTCCCTCCTACTTTCAATACAAGTTTAATTATTTTTTTATAAAAACTTAAACACTTATTTTTTACGATTTTTTTATTACCTTGAGTTCCGGAGTGGTTCTCACTGTGATCAGCCATCCACTTGTATTTAGGACGACTACCATCACGAATTGGTGGAAGATCAGTCTGCAAGCAATGCAAATACCAATATAAATTAAAACCCCCATAACTTACTTCTAGTCAAAAACACACCTTATAATGCATCCAACCAAACCATTCAGCGGGTATTTGTGAACCGTCATAGTCCATGCCGACGCGATCGGAAAATTCTACCCAACGATTTCTGCCATAGAAATAGTAGGGATTCTCGTAATATTTATTGCCATATTTATCGGTGCCCACCAAGGTGCCCAATTTTAAATCATCAGTTCTAAAATAATTAACAAATATTTGCAATAAATTTTAATAAAACATTTCCATATACAAAATTATATAAGAAGGAGACACTTGCCTGTATAATTTAAGGTAGGTATTTTTTATACCACCATTTTGACGTATAATCTGGTAAAGTTTACCCAAACGGTCGAGGCCCAAATATTTAGACATTTTCCTAGAAGTTTTAAACAATTTTTATAAGTATTTTTGTTTAAAAAAAAGAGAAAAAAATAGAAAATTTACCTGTTTGTCAGACGGTACTGCGAAAATGTTCAAACAAACAGCTGTTTTTGACAATTGTCACACAGAGTTTAATTTTTTTCTTATTACTACTAAACACAGCTCCATCTATGTTGTTGTTGTTTTTTTTTTGCAAGGTGAATGTCATTTTGACATGTTCCACATTCGGCGTGTCTTCTTCTTCATTTTTTAAGTGATTCATTAACGATTGTTATTATCTTTGTAGAAAAAAGACACACAGAAAAACTATAAATAAAAGGAATTATTTTAAAGAAATTTCGATAAATTCAATAGAAAAACATAAAAGACTGTTTGTTCACAATGGCCAAAAATACCTCGAGTTCTGCATTCCGTAAAATTGATGTTGATCAATACAATGAAGACAATTTCAAAGAAGATGAAGCCGATTCAGCCGTGGCTCAACTTGATGAGAATGAAATTACCACTTTGCTAACGCAGGGCAAGTACATAGAGGCTTTACTTTTGGTTTTACAAAATGCTCCATTAAGATGTAAACAACAGCATGTCAAGGTAAATATGTACAATAACTCAAATTGTATACATTAAATAACGCCCACCGTATTGTTTACAGGACCACGCCCTTAACTTAACATTACGCGTTTTGCTTTCCATTAAATCCTCGCAAATGGATCAAGCTGTTGAGACTTTAAATGAAAACGATTTATTGGATGTTTTAATGAAATACATCTATCGAGGTTTCGAGATTCCTTCGGAAGGCTCTAGTGGACATTTATTGCAATGGCATGAAAGAGCTTTTGCCAAGGGCGGTGTTGGTTGTATTGTACGTGTACTATCGGACACAAATCGTGCATAAAATACTTGCCAAAGCGATCGATAGTTAATGTGGAATTGTTAATGTAATAGTAATTTTTAATTTTTTATGTATTTTTTTCTTGTCATATATGTATGATTTTGTATGTAAACAAACATTATACTTTACATAAAACATTTACATACTGACTTTTTTCCGCATGCGATTAATAAAGGTGGTATGTGAATTGTAAGTGTAGTGTTTCCGGACTTAAGAAAGTATTAAAAATGTTTTGTTCTTTTTTCTCTACAAAATTAAAATGGTCTTCTGAATTTTTAAGATTAAAAAAAGTAATATGTGGCATGTTTTTGGATTTGTTACTAGGAGTAAAAACTGGAGGGTTATTTTGTAACTAAATTCGAAAGGAAAATCTTTCGAATTTGTATACTTTATACATTGAAATTCGAAAGTGTTTTCTTTCGATTCGAATTACACAATAACCCCCCTGGAATTATATTTTAAGCCGAATTTAATAAAATTTGATTAGTTGATTTATTTAGTCGCACAATCCATGCCAATGGGACTTTAATTTGAACTCAGTTTGACACTTTAAAAAAAAAAAATTGTTTCAAAAATTCAAGTTGATCGGATATAGGGCGGAAAACTACCATTTTGCTTATAATACCACCGGCAAAAAAATGAATTAGAAGTCACAAAAAGAAGAACTTGATGATACTTTTTCTATCCATTATTGATGCTTTAAATCAAACTTACTTAAGCCTACTGAAATTACAATCAAAATAAGAATACAACAAAGCACAGGAACCGATGTATGAGACTGGTGTTGGTCTCATTATATGTCCTCACAAGCTTTATTAAAATAATTTACACATATGGGGACTCGTTCAGGAGATTGTGTCTCCACTGGTCGCAAGTCCCTCTATTTTATATATTTTACTGGGACGAGTTCGGGAGTAGTGGCTACCACGCAATAGGCTCCACCTTGTTGTTATCCTCTTAGGAATCCACCTGAGTTGGTCTAGAGTGGTGGTTCTAAAAAAAAATTTCCTGTAATATTGAACATAGAAACATGAAATTAAATTTACATGGTGGTACTATTTTGTTCTTGAAATAGCACTTTTGAACTTTTTATATTAATTAACATAGAAACATGAAATGATACCAAATCCAAAATAAGTAAGAATCCATTTGAGAATTTTGTGGTATTTTTCATTTCTTCTAACGGCATTTTTTGATTTTATGCTATAATATTGAACTTAGCAACATTAATTTGAAGATACACGGTCATAAGTCAATAAGAATCTATAAGTAGGGATTTTGTAGTATCTATTTGTATGAAAATCCACAAGACTTTTGTATACTTTAAGCCAACAACTGCAGGGACATAATTAGTCATATTATTGTATACTAACAATAGATATAAATCATTTCGTACTTTTTGAACCGTCGAACGTTTACATGTAATACTTTAATAAAGTTACCCAGATTATATCAGATCCCCAGCAAAAAAAAAAACGATCAAGAGCTTCCAAAAAAGTACATTTACACCACTTCAAAAGTAGAACAAAGTGAATATTTTAAACTTTTTTGAAAGTTCTTAATAATAACTTCCAAAAAAGTGAAAATAAATGAAATTTTAGCTGGAAAAAAGGTTAATAATTTCTAAGAAAATTAAAATTTTATAAATTTTAATACATTTTTTTTATCTTTTAATAAGGTTAAAATTGAATTTTTGTAAAAAAATTTCATAAAGATAGTTTTAAAGGAAGTACTTCAAAAGAAATGAATAAGAAGCATAAAAGAAGAACATCCTACGAATGACAACCATGGGTTAAAAAAAAGAACTTCTGCAGCTCTTTTGCACCAGTAAGTACTTCCTTCCAATGCCAACACAATGCTAAATTCATGACTTTTTCAGCTCTTTTTCAGTTCCTTTTTTGCTGGGTCTATGTAGGTGTCACACAAATTTCCAATCGATCCATTTTCACTAACATTTTAACAAATTAAACTTTTATATGAACACTTTTTTTATTAGATTGTTGCATTTAAAATTCAGCTTACTTGAGTTGATGATATAAAACACCTAAATCGTTGTGGCCTTTAATAGTTCGTTAAGATTTATGTTAAATTTTAATTGATTATCTGATAACGACTTGAAATCCTTTTATATTTAATAATTATTTCCGTTTACAGCATATTAATTTTTTTATTTTTATTTCAGCAAATCCTAGTGAATTATGCAGTTTTTTTTTAATTATTTTTATACTTTAATTTCAATACAGTAGTGTTTTTTATAGACAGACCAGTAACTAAATAAGGCAACAATACAAAAATGATTAAAATAATTTTTTTTTATCTTTTTGAAGAGTATCAATGATATTTTAATTTAATGACATAAATCAGGTTTAATTTTTTCATAAATAATAAGAATTAACTGAATGAAATAAACATAGAATTTAAGAGAAAAGAAAAATAAAATAAAATGAACAAAACAGAAGAAACTAAATAAACGTCAACGTTTTAAAGTTTCATCTAAATGTATAGAATACAAATTTAAAATAAGAATAACAATGACCACTATCCATTCTCAGTACTTTCTATACGTCAATAAATATGCATGTTAACTTCAGAACAATTAATAGTTGTAGTTACTAGAAGTATTGTGGGGTATTTTATTGATGATGATAATTATTTGATTATGAAATTGTTACGATGCTACTACGACAACGACGTGAATGCGAGAAAAGTTTGTTGTCTACCACATATGGGTTTCACGTATTTCACTAATAATATGATTAGCACGAGTTAAAGCCTGAAAAAAAAAATAATAATTTTATTTTTTTTTTAATTTAAACTAAACTTTAAATAACATACCTTTAACATATCACCTGCTTCCTTTCTACGTATCGCAATGTGATCCGATTCATTGAGTAAAGTGTCAACTTTATCTGATTTATATAAATGTGTTACCAATTCACTTTGTAAATTGTCCTTAACGTAATTCACTAGAAAATGCATAATGGCCTTTGGTACAGAATCTTGTATGGATTTACGTACAATATAGAAATATGATTTGATCAAACGTTCTGAAAATAAATATAAATAATTAAATTCAAGAAAAAAAAATATTTTCATTCGAATCTTTAAATTTTAAACAATTAAACTATCCATTATAACGATATTTTGTTTTTGAGACTTTCGAGCTTCTTAAAAATGTTTAAAATTTTTATAATTTATCATTAATTTAAATTTCGAATCGAATTTAATTTAAAATTTTCGTACATTATTAATAGAAAATACATTATTAAATATAATTTAAGTGAATGAAAGTAAGGATTTTTTTATTTTTTGTCATTATTTAAAATTTTCGAACATACGATATTTAAATTTCGAAAATATTATATAAATGTGTAAATTTCAGTATAATTAGTGAAAACATAAACATTGATATTTAAGGTACTTAATAATGATCGAAAACTTCGAAATTGAATTACAAATTTCGAATAAGTTAAATTTAGGAGGATTATTTATAAAAAATGTGCAAACAATAGAAACCATTGATTTTTATAATTTTCAGGAATCTTCGAACATTATAAAATATTTTGAATTTCAATAATAACTGAAAACATTAATTTCTTATGGTTTTAAATAATGGTCGAAGTTGAATGCAAAATTTCGTATAAGTTAAATTTAATTTAAAATTAATTTAAATAAATAATAGAATCAATTGAATTTTATAATTGAATTAAATTATGATATTTGAAAAATTTATTTTTATTTTAATTTAAATTTCGATAATAAAAAATACTATTTAAATAGCAGAAACTATTTTTTTTTATATTTTTTTCGTAATCGAACTTTTATTTTTTTTATAATAACACTGTGCTTGAAAATGGGACTTATTTTTTTTTTTTTTTTTAATAGGTGGGCACCCATTGACCATCAATTGGTTAAACTACGTCGAAGACGCTGAATTTAATGGAGCTAACCATTTTTAAAAGTTAGCGCTTGTTTTTGAGATATTTTACTTTGTATGACTAAAAGAGGGGTTAGAAAAATCAAGTATTTTAAACGCTAAATTACAAAACATTAAATTAATTAATAAACATTAAATTAAATAAAAATAATGCTACAACTCCGTAAGCAAACTACCTAGTATTACCAATGATCAACATTTAAAAAAAAAATATATATAAAAATATATAAATCGGGCTGAAATTTATTTAATTCATGATTGGGGTATATATTCAATAGATTTGTTGTTTCATTTATATAATGTCCATTTTATTTCTAATTTTCTATTATTTGTGCTATTTCCATTATAAAGTTTAAACGCACGATGCCCAGCTTATTAAAAATTTGCGACTAGCATAGTGTATCATAATATATATTCAGGTATGTGATGGAAAACGAATCGGTTTTAAATCGAAAAAATGTGTGATGTATTTATATTTTCGTTTTTTGTTATTTATAAAAATTATATTTAAATCACTATTAGATTTTATTACATATTTTTTTATATTCCTTTAAAATTAATTGTTATTTTTTACATGAGTTGTATATTCTTAATAAAAAAATAAATTATTGTTGAAAAATGACTTTTGAAATCGTTCGAAATTCATCACATCTTTTCAAACCGATTCGATTTGAAAACGATCGGTTTTCATCACATACCTGATTATTAAAATGAAATGTAAGTTTGTGCGCCAGTCACGTCTAAATGGCTAAACCGATTTACACGAAATTAGTGCCGAATAATTCGACTTGATGAATTTTTATGTACAAAACAGAATCTGCTTTTAGTTTTTTTCACCAGTTCTGGATTTTTTATGGGCGTGTCTAATATTTCGCCTATAATAAGGCCATTACTCTAGTATATTTCACTATAACACCAAAAGATGAGGACTAAAAATATCTTCAAGCCACCCTAACTTTATTTTTTTATATGCTCAATAGTTTCGAAGTTATTTCAAAATTAGTTCATGCTAAAATTAAGATTTTTTTACTAAAATTTCTTTTGATAAATGAAAACATCAAAAATGTTTCATTTTATCATATTTATCTTAAAGTTGAAATGTGAGAAAATTTTTGGAAATAAATCTATAACTTCTATCAGGTAGTTGAATTTGCGTGAAAATTGGTATATGCGTACCAGAGGAGTGTGCAATCTTAAGTTTGGAAGAGGGACCCAAAAGACTCCTCATGGGCGGAGCTAAGGGGGCTTAAATTAGGGTACCTTTGACATATACAATTTTTAATCGCCAATTTTTTTTCCCGATTTCAATGGACAGCTCCGGCAGGCGGACAATTTTTTAGGTCACATGGTTTAGATGCCATTTTTAGAATAAATAAATAAATTAGTTTTTTATTTAACTTAAAATTTTACACTTGATTAAAAATTCTTCATACTAGAAAAGAGAGAATGAAAACTAGATTCCTAAAAACAAATGTTGTCCCAGTTGTCTATGTCCTGAAGACAGTATCGATGATGGGACAATGATTTGTCGTACAACACAATGGCGACAGATTCCTACAAATTTTGACAACTTTTTTAAACAAAAAGCATAGAAATTCATAAAAAAATTGTTGGATGCAGCTGAGGATCGAGGCCAGGCCACCAACATCATTTTCCTAAAATAATTCTTTCGTTTTTAAATGGAGTAACATGGCAACATATGACTTTATTGTCAAACTTGTGCTCAAAATGCTTTTTATTTTTAAAATTTTATTTAGAAATCGTTAGTAAAAATGTTGTAGAGAGAAGTCTGACCCTAAGCCAGTTAAGAGATGATTTTTCGCGTACAAAAATGACTAAATTATTATTATTTAATTTACTGTTATATTGTTGCGGCTGGGGAGCCAATAGGAATAATCAGATTTATATTGATTTGCTTTTGATGTTCTTTATATTGTAGATTTATATATTATCATTACTATGTAATAAGTTTGTTTGGCCCTATGGGCTTTTTTATTATGGAATGAAGAAATAAATAAATAAATTTAAAAAGTAATTTTAAGAAAATGGAATGAAAGCGGAGAGAAACTAACTGTAATCAGGCAACTTTCAAACAAAGCCATAAATTTCATAAAATCATAATTTATTCCAAATAATTTATTCTGTTTGCTACAGAAGCAAAAGAAAAAAGATACTACAAATTTTAGTTTTTTGCTTTAAAACTGAGCCATTAAGTAAAATTTTTCAAACACTCCCTTAATGCAAAAATAGATAAATCATAAATCAAATAAAATTTTTCTTAAATGGAACGCAATTTACGACTGTTTCGTTTATGAAGTCAATATTACGATCTTTCGACTTTTGTCAATATTGATGTAATTTTTGAAGATATGAACGTGCAATTTTTTGTATAAATATAGTTTGTATCAGTACATTATAATCCAGTAAATAAAACCATCTTTTTATTTTTCGCTGTCCGCCTTCTGTATTTTTATATATTCTTGTAGGCCTTAAGATAAGACCTACAAAAAACATGCTTGTATTTTCGACCGCTTTTATTAGTTTTTTCTTCAGCTAATTAAAGAACAAAATTATCTATTGAATAAAGAAAAGTATATATCTTTACCAAGTCCAAAAATAAACGATTTTGAATTTGAACATTGTAAAAATAATGATTTTTTCTTTTGGCCGAAAAAGTGTCTACACTCTTTTTTCTTTAAATTAAATTTTTCTTTAAAAACATATAATAATTATATTCTTTTCTGAAAAGTATCTGCACAGAGATGACTTTAAAATATAAAACAATCCCAATAACTCAAGCGGTCAAGGTACACACCCTCCCGAATTTTACCCATTTCATATGAAAGTTTTGACTTTAGTCTATATTTTCTAAAATCCCAAAGCACGAATCTGAAAACGGAATGTAGTTAAGGAATCAATAATATGTTGTTAAAAGTTTTCATTTAAAAACTACGGCACTTGGAAAAAATTTGGATTTTATGGCCGAAAAAGTGAAAAACCAAATTATTGGGATTTTCGGCGTTTTTTTGAGAATTATGGGATTCCTTTTACAAAAATCTTAGTTTTTTCACTTTCTCATTTTAAAAAATACTTTAATTGCAAAAATCAGAAAAAGCATGAACTCGATTTTTTCATCCAAATTACATTTCTTAGCTGACATAATTTTTCATTACATAAAAAAGACTGACTTATTAAACTTTAAATAGACGTAGTTTCGGTTCTATAAAAGATATTGTTTTCAGTAAATTATGCCAATCTTAAGTTTGGGTAAATTTTGAAGATACGTGGATTATTTTATTCATAATCTTACCAGCTTTGAGATAAAAATGAAAAACTGAAATACTTTTGATGTTTTCACGTTTCAAAAGAAATTTTAGTAAAAATTAAATTTAGCAAAAACAAATTTTTTTCCGAACACTTATTTCGAAATAACTCCGAAACTATTGAGCGGATAAAAAGACAAGTGTTGCTTGGTTATGTTTGAATATTTGAATGAGATTTAAAAAAAAAAAATAATAATAAGTTAATGATTTATCGATTGTTTGTTAATCTATTGAAAATCTTCATTTTAGAAAAGTAACTAATAAATTTAAAAAATACATACCAATAACATCACAATCCTTTTGTTCTTTATCAGTTAAACGTCTTGAATTTTGATGTACCGGTAAATCGGGTAAAAGATTAACCGGTTTAACCGGACTGACCACAGCATTATGCAGAGGAGTATTTTGATTTGAGTTTTCAATACTTTCAATACGATTATTAACAGGGGCTGGGGGTAAAATATTCGAAAGCCAATTATTGGGATGTGAGGGTGTTGAATTATCGTTGACATGATTCTACAAAAAAAAAAAAAAAAAATTAAAATAAAATAAAACACAATTCAATTTTTAAATAAAAAGTAAAATACTTGATCTAATTCATTTTGTTGCTGCTGCTGTTGTTGTTCTTTTTGTTGTTGATGCATTTGATGTTGTTGTTGTGCCATCACTTGGGGTGAAGAATTTATAGCTCTAGGTGTATTCGAACGTCTTTGTTGCTGGTGACCATATGGTTCCATTATATTATCAGCTTTTAATAGACTAGGCACTAATGCGGCATCTTTATGAAAATCTGGATGTTTGGTATTAATATAGGCCAATTCAATGGCAACTAAATTCTCTACCATAACATTGGTGGCTGGTAAACGCCGACGTAACAAAGTGGTTACCACATCTACAATTTTCTCATGCAATTTGGGGAATCTGCCAGCAAAACAAATTAACTATGTAATAACAAATTTACAAGAAATAAACTTAATTTACCTTAACATTTCCTGTTGCACTTCATTACCACAGTGCTGCACGATACGTTGCATTTCTTCATGTATCAATTCTACACAGCGTAATGAGGGTTCCTCTAATCTCCGTATTTGTCTTTTGACTAGTAATTCAAATGAGACTTCCGGTACGAATAAGGCCGGTCTAGGACCAGTGGCATTTCGTATGGCCGTTAATATATCCATTTTACTAAGGCCCGATAAAGGATGTATAGAATCAAGTGTGCGTCCGAAAGTTTCATGGAAAATATAGCAAATACGAGCACCGCCACACAATTCAGTTGTCTCAATATTACGCGCTGTGCCCTCAATTGTCGAACAATAGGCACTGGCAAATTTCGTTATAATTTGTAAAAGTGTTTGACTCTTATCCGATACATCTTCACCGTATGAATGCAACAACGATTGAAATTGAGAGGACATAACATTAACGCGAGTCTTAAGATCGGGTAGACAATCTCTTATGTGATGCATTAGAAGGCGATTGAGGGTTTTAGCCAAATACGGAGTACCATTACGTGTAGCCAACGTGGGATATTTGCGTTGCAGAAAAGCGGCTTCATCCTTAAGCTGTTCCTCAATAGCTTTGTTGTCTTTGATGTCCTGCTGAGAACGATTCATTACACCAATAATACCCAGTTTAACAGGTATAACACGACCGCACAATATATCAATGGCATCAGTACCAGCATCCATAAGATCTAATTTTGTGACAACAGCCAATGTACGCCGACCATCGGGATCAACATCTTTAGCTAATTTTAAGGCTTCACTTGTAGCCATATCAGTGTTAGCCGCTGTTACAGCCAATATTATAGAATTGGGATTTTCTATATATTTTAAGACCAATTCTTTGATCTGTTGTTCAATATCTTCGGGCTGATCACCAACTGGCACTTTGGTTATACCCGGCAAATCGACCAGTGTTAGATTCACCACACGTGTCGAGAATATTTTCAAATTAATTGCCTCTGAACAGATGCCTTTATTGCTACCTGCAATACGATCTGTTTCTTCTTCGATTTCTTGACGAATATGATTGAAATCAGTAAATATCTTTTTGGTGTGCAAGAATTTGCCCCATTCCTCTATATTCATGGTGCCTTGAAAATTTAAAATATTTTTCATAGATAACAATAACAGAACTAATTTAAAAAACTGTTTACCATTTTCAGCTGAACGATGGGTACGATCATCTAAGGGACAATGTATCAGTTGTAATATTAAGGGTCGTCTGGTCACAATACCAGTTCCTCGTGGCAAAAATGAACGTCCTACTAAACTTTCAAGTACGGAGCTTTTACCAGAACTCTGCAAAGATTTTTAATAGTATGGTTTATATATATTTTAATTATAAAATAAAATTAACTTGAGTTCTATGGTCATATGTTTTTTTCTAAAACTTTTTTATTTATCTATGATATTCTGTAAATGCTAAGATTTTTTAAATAAAGTAATTTTCATTATCAAGACATAAAGAGAATATTTGTTTAATCGAAAATTGTGATTGTGAACAACAACTTCTTAAGAATAAATTTTTACAATGATTATATTTTTAAACATATTTATATACCTATTATTAAAAATCATTTTAACGTTATCTATCTAACAATTAGAAACAGTCTAAATCAAGTAAATCTATTTTTTTTAATAAAAAGGCCTATAATTAGCCGAATATCAAATACAATTTAAATAACTTCGAAATACTTTTATGTATTGACACGATATATAATTTCAAATGCACATGTACATATTTATGATAAGTATCAATTGCAAAAATAGGTTTAGAAATAAAATACGTATTCAATTGCTTAGTCTAGCAACGCTTTCTAAAATCATGAAATTATTTTTATCAAAAAAAAAAAAAAAAAAAAAAAAAAAAAGAATAACAATAACAAAATCATAGTGACGATATCAATTGATCAGCAATAAAACATTGACCCATAAACAGTTTGTATGAAAAATTTTATTTACAAAAAGAATACTTCAAATTATTTTAATTAACAATATAAACAATTAACAGGTGACCACATTGGGTAAATAATTTTGCAAAGAATAAAAGAAAAAAAAAAGAAGAAAAATCATGTAAACGAAAGGGTGGGGTAATTTTAAAATAAATTACGGAAATAAGCGCTGTAGAATATATGTAAATAAAAATAGCATATAAAAAGAATAGAGAGAAATAGTATTTATAAAAATTTAAAATTAAAAAATAGAAAACAAGATTATTTTACAATTTAGCTAATACATAGCTTGACAAATAAAATTTTGAGTATACTTTACAGAGTTCTTTTGATTTGTAGATCTTGATTATTAATCTCATGAAATGTTTTAATCTTTTAAAAAAAAAAAAAAAAAACAGCAAGAGAAAAGGCTGCCTCCTGCCGAGCGTTCAAGTTCAAAATGCATTTTATAATAAAATGTATATAACTTTAAAGAGGTTTGTAAACAAAATTTGTCGTCAACGCTAATATGTGATCGTGACTGAAGTACGATTTAAACCATTTTGAAATGTTTGATATATCATTGAATTTTTTAGACCTGCAGCTCGCAATATTAAAAACAATTGAAAGACTTTTTTGACAAAAAAATATATATTATTGATATTAAAATATAAAAAATATTGCAAAAAGTTTACCATCCCGATTGAGCTCCGATTTATTTGATTTTTTCGCCATTGATAGTATTTTCAACGGTGAAAATATTTTTGAATGCAATTCAATAGTTTGGAAGTTCATTTCTTCTACTGGCACTCAGTATATAAAGTCGTGTTCTTTAAAAGTGAAGTTTACAGCTATATATTTCTTATTTCTTTTTTTTTTATTTTGCATAAATATTTCTTAACAATAACAAAATTACTACATTTTCAAACAACAACATTAAACGTACGCGTGAAAAAGAAGACGATGCTGTTACCTATAACAGGCACTCGAATATGAATAAAAAACCAAAACCTAGTACTTCTCAGAGAGCTGAGTATAATAATTATTTTTCACCACTACAAACTCTCGATGATGATTCTGACGATGAGATTGCCATCGATAAAACTGTTAAAGTTAACATACCTCATAGATGTAAGGTTAAAACATTTTGTGCTAAATGTGCTGGAAACCATAATACATCTGATTGTAATGTAACAATTGAAAAGTGTGCAAATTGTAATGGACCACATAAAGCAATGTCTCCTGATTGTCCTAGCAGGATTTCTTATATGCAAATAAGACAGAGAACCCAGCCTAGAAATTTCAAACCAAAAAATCAATTGGGTATATCTTTTAACAATAATAATGTTGTGAATTACAACAAAAATTTCCCAAATTCATTAAATCAACAAAGATTGCAAAATGTTAATAGTTGGAACCTTAACGAACCAAATGACAACAATGTCAATAACATCAATAATATAAATAATAACACTAATTTATTCTCCTTTGAGGAATTAAAAAATTCAACAATAGAACTTATTTCAAGTTTGGAAAAATGCAAAACTCGAGCTGACCAGTTTGAAGTTATTACAAGTCTTGCTTGTAAATTTTTGTATCGATGAATAATAATTTAAAAATAGCATCATGGAACGCTCGTGGTATCCGAAACAAAAAAGACGAATTTTATAACTTTTTATTGAGTTATAACATAGACATATGTTTAGTATTTGAAACTTGGCTTAACAAGAATTTCTCAATCAAACACAAAGACTTTTACTGCTATCGGTATGATCGTGAGGATAGAAGAGGTGGAGGCGTAGCC
Source organism: Protophormia terraenovae (assembly GCA_951394005.1). Taxonomy (NCBI): domain Eukaryota; kingdom Metazoa; phylum Arthropoda; class Insecta; order Diptera; family Calliphoridae; genus Protophormia; species Protophormia terraenovae. The sequence goes on from OX596074.1 coordinate 89,409,311, forward strand.
ATAGTTATCAAAAAGAATATTAAACACCAACTTATACACCCACTTAATACGTCACTTATCGAAAACATAGGTTTAAAGGTTTTTTCAGGAAAAGAATGCATATATATATACTCATGTTATTTTCCAGGTGGCTCAGTTGGAAACGATACAACTCGTAAACAAGCATTTAAATCTGACATCCGTAAACTCATATCAAACGAAAAGTTCATCCTTGGTGGTGATTTCAATAGCAGACATAGTAGCTGGGGCTGCCTTAGAAATAACAGCTGGGGAAACTTATTGCAACAAAATCTCTACATTCACCATTTCGAAATTGTATTTCCATTTGAACCTACATATATCCCTTCTGATCCGAGGAGGCAACCTTCCACGTTAGATTTTTTTATAACTAACATAGCACAAAATTTTTCAGCTGTAACAACACTAAATGACCTTTCTTCTGATCACCTTCCAATCATTTCCAATATTAACTTAACTGTAAATAGAGTGAATAAATATTATCCTGATTTCCGTAGAACAAATTGGAAACTGTTCGCAAATTATATAAACAGAAATCTTCCCACAACTGTCAATATAGATGAAATATCTCACCATCACCAAATCGAGGAAATGATAATAAATTTTAATAATGTTATTTATGAATCTATTAATGCTTCTGTTCCAAAAAAACAAACAAAAACAACACAAATCGATATACCAAATAATATAAAGGTTATGATTAGGGTATCCAATCGATTAACCGTCATTCGGTTATCCGGTTAATTTTTGTCGATTAACTGTCCGAATAATTTAAAACTGTCCATTTTCGAATAACGAATAAACCGAATAATTTGTATCAAATAACCGGTTAACCGAAATGTAGTTTTCTTGAGTTATAAATTAGAAAATTTTTTATTTTTATGATAAATTTATGTAAACTATATCTTTTTAAGAGGTCTATTACATTCCAGTAAAAATAAATAAACATAATTTTTAGTGAGGTAAGTTTTCTTCTGCTTTAGAAGTAATAAAACAGGATTCAATATATATAGAAAGATTTAAACGAATTGTTCTGCTATAAGACCTTGATATTCGGATGTTATTTTTTCAAAAAAGAAAATAACTGAAACAAGTGACAAAACAATGTTATGCAATTTTCTTTATTAAAATAATAATAAAAATTAAAACTAATTTCCTGGAGTCGATAAAAAAATTTGGATGTTCATTGCAATTTTGCGCAAAATCGTGAATATGGCATGACATAACATAGGTATCAAAAAATTCAATTCATTGAAAATTATATGAATTTGTACTATTTCTGGATCACAAATTCAGTATCTTACTGACTTCTTTGGATGCTTTTTTTTGTTGGGATAGAATGTTTTATAAAAAGCGTCAAGAAAAGGTAATAATATTATATCTTCATAAATAATTAAATTTGTATCAATAGAAATAGAAACATTACTTTGAGGAAAGTAAATTCAAAGTTTTACAAGTCATAATACTTTTAATTATCATCTCCTAAATGCATCCAAAAAATATTAATATAGACTCGTTTAACAAAATATTCTTACACGGAAAATATACTTACATGAAAAATATATTAAATAAAGCGGAATAAGTAGAATATTTTATAGTATTAGCTAAAAAATGAGAAATTTTCATACAAATAGGAGAAAATAATTATGAAATGATCCCGTTTTAAAAGAATTTGATCTTATATCATGTTTCTAACTAACTATTTAAATAGATTAAAAGCTATAATTTGTGTAATTTATATGTTTTACAGGTTATTCGGTTAATCTAATAATTTGTCAATAATCGGTTATTAACCGATCAACTTTTAACCTCGAATAATTATTTGTCGAATAAACCGAATAATGTAAACACCCGAATAATTGGATACCCTAGTCATGATCCAACATCGTAATATCTATAAAAGAAATTGGAAAAGATTTAGAGATGTTAGCGACCATAACCAAATGACCCGATTGAATAAAAAAATAAAAATTGAGCTTAATAAACTAAGAAATCTATCATGGAACAATATGTTGTCAACTTTGGACAAATCATCTCGTCCTTTTTGGAAAATTTCTAAACTTTTAAAGAAGAAAACAAAAAACGTTCCTATTCTAAAACACAATGGCACAGTTTACTATACTCAACAAGAAAAATGTGACGTATTAGCACAACATTTTAGTCTAAACCATGATTTATCAACTCACCTAAGTGATTCTACAACAACTGGACAGGTGAACAACACGGTAAACGTTATAAAAAATACTGCTATTATTCCAAACTCAAATTATTATATTTCAAACTCTAAAACTGTTTATTTAATAAAACAATTAAAAAATACCAAATCACCTGGATTGGATGGTATAAACAACTTATGTATAAAGAATCTCCCTAAAAAAGGTATAAAATTCCTTACGCATATTTTCAATTGCTGTCTAAAGTTGTTTATTTTCCTCTTATCTGGAAAAATGCTAAAACAGTTCCTATTGCCAAACCAAATAAACCAGCTGACTCACCTTCAACCTATAGGCCAATAAGCTTACTATCATCTATAAGCAAATTACTGGAGAAGATAGTTAAAGAAAAGCTAACAAATTTTATTGATGATAATGAAATATTACCTACACAACAATTCGGATTCAGAAATGAACATAATACATCACAGCCCTTACTAAAAATCAGGAATTTTGTGAAAAAGAATTTTAACGACGGCAAATCTACTGGAATGATTTTATTGGATATTAAATCGGCTTTTGATTCTGTTTGGCACAATGGCCTTATTTTCAAACTGACACAATTTAATTTCCCTATTGAAATTGTTAAAATAATACAAAGCTTTCTTTCTAATAGATCTTTCTCCGTTTATTTGGGCTCAACTTCCTCTCAATGTATAAATATTTCCGCTGGTTGTCCACAGGGATCGTGTCTGTCACCTATACTTTATAATATTTATACTGCTGATATCCCAAGTATCCCAAACTGCATGACATCTATATTTGCTGATGATACATCATTATTCACTGCAGACGTTTTATCTACTGATATAATATACAATTTGGAAAATGCCTTATCTATTTTAATCTCATATTTTAACAAATGGAAAATTCTAGTAAATCCTGATAAGATCCAGGCTATTTACTTTTCAAGAAAAAGAAAACCATGTTTCTTACCTCAAAGACCATTGCAGTTTTTGAACAATAATATTGTCTGGGATAATAATGTGAAATATCTGGGTGTCCTTCTTGATAAAAAACTTAACTTCAACGAACACATATCGTACATTATTAATAAAATACATAAAATAACAAATATTCTATACCCACTAATAAATAGAAACTCAAAATTAAACATCGAGAACAAAAAACTGATAATCAAAGTAATATTTCATCCCATAATGTTTTACTGTGCCTCCGTATGGTCTACAACAGCTAATGTACATGTCCAAAAACTACAAGTAACTCAAAACAAGTTACTTAAAATGTTATATAAGCTTCCTTGGCACTTCTCCACTCAAAGACTCCATAGCTTATCTGGTTTTGATCCTGTCATAGTTAAAATAAACAAAATTACAACTAATTTTAACAGAAAATGCGAATTGTCTAGGCACAATCATATTAATGAACTAATTTCAGCGTAATTTTAAATCCTCCAAACCTAGCTATAAGTCTTTCATAGAGGTTTTTTTTTTTAATTTTTCCTTCCCACCAATATCAAAAATTCATATATTATAATTAATTTCTTTAATAATAAAGTAGAAAAGGATTTGTAATTTCCTAAACTCTTATGACCTAAGCCAAATGTAAAACAAAATTCTTATATTATTAATAAATAAATAAATAAATAAATAGTTTGGAAGTTATAGATCTTTGAAAATCGTATTTCTCTATGAACCTCATATCAAAAAAAGATTTTGTTATACAAAAGTTGTGTAAAAAGGAAGAATTACGTTAGCGAAGCCGCTTTTGGACATACCACATACCCGCCCGGCCGAAGGCCGTCTATTAGGAAAATACATTTCCACAAAAAAAAAAAAAAAAAATTTGCACTAGAATTTACAAAATAGTTAAAAAAGTTACGTTATTTTTTTATTTTTATAAATGTTAATGGTGCATTCGTTAAGATATTATTTTTGCAATCGGATAATGGTATAGGTAATATTTAAGATTTAAAATGAGTTAGGGAGACAAATGACTTCCAAAATATCTTTAAGTGAATGGTCTTTGCGAGCCCCTAAAATATTTGTATGGATCCCAATTTGAGAACCGTTAGTCTAGAAGCTTCAGAAAACTATGGAAGGAAGCTAACATACATAATGTTAAAAATCTGATGTTAAAAATCTAGTCCTTAGCACAATTTGGTTTTCCTAATGACTTCGTCCTACATTACGAATATTTTCAATTCAAAGTTGTACAAATAATCATAAACTTTAATGATCTAATATCTGCTAATAGAAATCTCATCGAAATAATTTATTATTACATTATTTGATTTTAAAATAAACATAACTAACACAATACCGGCTGATGAGGCCTCCCAAAAACTAAAAACAAAAATAACAACAAATATAAATTTAATGCACACTAGACACGTCAAAATACACAAAAAATAACAATAATATATTACAAAAGAAACAAAAACATTGTTTTTTTGTAACCTCCTCAAAAGAAGTGTTTATAAGTATGTATGTACCTCAAAATGTTCATGTGTGAGTGTTTTAATGTTTTTTCATCCTACTTTTTAACGAAATATTGATTTTATTCTTTTTTGCTTGCTCTACATTTTTTCCTCAAAAGACAAGAAAGTATCAAAACATTTGTCGTTTTGTATTGTTACATAAACATGACAAAAACAAGATTTATTTTTCGGAAAAATTGTATTAAAAATCTTTGATTAAACAATAACTGCACAAAACATGTGTGCCGGTATCATAAAAATTATATAATTATCTAATTTACAAGATAATCATTTAAACAGCAAACGATTAGTTGATAGGTGAACAAAAATGTTGCTAATTTTTCATCTCTTACCTGGCTACCCAAAACCACAATTTGCGGCAATTGTATGGAATCCGAGCCCACTGTATTAAATACATCTTGCAGTTTATTAATTACTGGGATTAATGCCTCCATTTTTCTTTATTATTTTTATAAGGAATTTCTTTTTTTTTCTTGGTTTTTTTTTATTTCATTAATAATTGCAAAAAAATTGTTTGCACTTTTATTTTTTCACACACTACACCTCGAAAAAAATTATTGGAGCTTTTTTTTAATCGATCCTATCACAATTTATTTTCAATAAAACTTTGTGCTAAAACAGCAAAAGCACTCGGTTTTATTTTAAATTAAAATTTTCTTTAGTTTATATTTAATTAATAGCAAATTTCTACAATTATTTTAAAGCAATATTTTATTAATCACCCAGCAAAAGAATTCTATTTTTTCGTTGACTACCTCTTTTGCAAATTCTCATCACACTGTTGGAATTTATGGGCTATAAAGACAGAGTTGTAAAAAATGTTACTAAAACAAATCTTTATTATTATTATTATTATTAAAGTTAAAAAATAATAATATAATAAATTCATAATGTTAAAAAAATATATATACTCAAATATATTTGAGTTTATTTAATTTACTAAACATTTCTGTTGATTTTTATTAAAAGGAAAACATTTTAACAAATAACATATACATATATATAATAATATGTACATACTACTCACCATGGTACAACAATATCAGCCCTTTAAACATTTGGAAGATAAATTTGTTGCTAATATTCCAGACGTCACTTCTTTGAGACTTCTAGAAGATTGTCGGAAGATTTTTCGAAAAATACAAAAACAAAATACATTGCCATTGCATATTAATCGTCTAGACGTCACTTCTTAGTGACTTCCAGATGATTGTCAGAAGTGTGTACGAAATTCACAAAAACAAAATACATTACTATCGTCCTTTGATCTTCCAAAAGTATACTTTGAAGTCACTTCTGGAAGATAATAAGATGATAATTCGAATTTAACAAAAACAAAATACATTACTATTGCGCAATAATCTTCTTGACGTGTGTTGGGAAGATTGTCAGTTTTTTATGAAAATAAAATAACACAATAAAGAAACAGGTAGAATCATGTTTTCGGTAACAATTTAACTTTGGTACAGGTTGGCTGCAATAATAAACATAAAAAGAAAAATGTTCCTGATAATTACATAAGTGTTTTTATTGTTAATAATTTGCAAATTATTAACAAATAAAATTTTTAAAATCTTCCTTATTTTTTATTTAGTAATATCGGATTTTACTCACAATTTATATTAATTTTATAAAAAACTTCATTAACCAATCAAGTATTTGCATATTTAAAGAAGTCCAAAACTTAGCATGTAAAAGTGCCTCGCCGCATTCTTTGTACAAAAGGTAATCTAAATACAATTTAACTATAAAAATTATTATTAATCTTCTTTTCTTCTTTTAAAGGTGCTGGATTTGACCAGAAATTTATCATGAAGATTTTATTATTAAATGCAAAATTAATTTATATGTGAATTATTTATTGTGTAGTTTTATATGTATAGATAATTGTGAAATAAAGATAATTATGAAATATAAAAAAAAAATAATTTTAACTATAAATACAGAAATAAAAAAGTGAAAAATCATCTTCTAGAAGAGACTAAGACGACACTTCTCTCATCATCATTCGGGTGGCGTCCAGAAGAGTCTTCTTCGACACTTCCAGAAGTGTCTTCTTCGAGTCGTCTGGAAGACTCTTCCACGAGGAACAGTTCTTCCCGACGGAAGATAATTTTAATGATACTTTGGCAATAGTCTTGGCGATGAGTTTCAACTTCTGGAAGACTCTTCTTAGCCACTTCCGCAATAGAAAATGTTTGCAGGGAGGTAACAGTATCGCTACAACAAATACAACAAGGCAACAACAGTCATTTTTGTTGGTTAATTTGTTTCCTTAATGTCAAAAAGAAAAACAAAAAGCAAAACAAAATATATAAAAAACAAAGCACGTGTATAATACCTGGGTCCTCGATTAACCGGCAACGTCGATTATTCAGGAAAGAAAATTTATAATTGTTTTCTTCTTTTGCATCCATTTAATTTTTTTTACATCGATTAACCGTGATTACCTCTATTCGGGTTTCTAAGCATAATCTTTTTGATTGCTTTTGAACAATCAAATACAATATGAATAAAACAAAAAAAAGGGAGTTCTCTCGTTTGAATACGATGAGTGGGAGAAAGGTAATATCCAAATTTACTGCATTTATAAAAAGCTAGTTAAGAAAAATATGAATTTTAAAATTATATGGTTTTTTAAGAAACTACGTAAAATGAAACCCTTTTGTATTGTTCAATGTTTTTTCAAAAATTATTATTTTTTTTGTTATATTATTTAAACATTAATAATAAATCCTTGAATAACTAAATAATATAAATAAAAAGTGTTACTCCATTAACCGGGAATATTGATTATCCAGATTGCTTCCGGTCCCGACCATAACGGATAATCGAGGCCTCACTGTAGTTAATATAAACAAACTATAAATGTAAACCATGATGTAATTATACCAGGTGACAGTACGAAATCAGCTGATGATTTTTTGCCGACGTCTACTTTTTCCAGATTACTGTCAAAAGTTGTTTACATAATACACGTGGTTTTTTGTTAATTCCTTTTGTGAATAATTTGTGCATTGTGATTGTGTGGTACAAAATAAAATTTGAATATTTGTGCAAATTTGTGTAGAAAAAATAATATTTGTTTTAAAAAAGAATAATAATATTTGTTTTGAAATAAATAAGTTTGCGTTTAAAATTAAAATATTAAATACTCTTTCAATTAATATTGGTTTTTTGTTATTTTCTTTTGTTAATAATTTGTGCATTGTGATTGCGTGGTACAAAAAAAGTTTTAATATTTGTGTAGAAAAAATAATATTTGTTGTAAAAAAGAATAATAATATTTGTTTTGAAATAAATACATTTGCGTTTAAAATGTAAATATTTTACAATTTTTCAATTTATATTTTTTAGGCGCTGTTATTTTGCTTGTTTACTTCTTCTTTTGTTTACTTTTTCTTGTTTTTTGTTTACTTTGTTTTGTTATTTTGTCGAATGTTTTGACATTGTGCTGGAAAAACCAAAAACAAAATGCATGGTTGTTTTTGCCTTGTTGTATTTGTTGTAGCGGTACTGTCACCTGGTATAATTTCATCATGAATGTAAACAAAACATAAATATAAACAAAGCGTAAATGTAAACAAATTTTGACAGAAATATTACAAAATTGAAAGCAGCAAAAAATTATCAGCTGATTTTATACTGTTACCTGATATTATTGTACCATGCTACTTACATATAACAAAATAATTGCGTTTGATTTCAACTAAATGTGCGAAATAAACAACAACAAAGGGTTAGAAAAAAAATATAAAAAATAAATACATGTTTCAGTTATACTTCAATTGAATAAATACCAGAGTTTAAGCCGATAGCCTATGCTGCTAGTGCTTTTATTTTTAAGATTTATTATAATTTTAATTGTAATAATATTTGAATAAATAAATAATAATAATAAATACCAGAGTTTAAAATTACTACTAAAATAATCAAAAAATTGCATAATTTTTCATATTTTTTGAAAGCAAATCATAAAAATATTGCATCAACAAAAGTTTTTATTACAGGGATCGGCGCTCTTAAATTTCACATTCTATATTTGTATATGGTCTGTATAACTCTCCCGCTCTTATATTGTGTACGGAAACAATTTTTAAACCTGGGAACGGCGCTCTTAAATTTCAGATTCTATATGCTCTTGTTTCCGTGCTCTTATATTTTGCACGGAAACAATTTTTAAACTTATAATTTAATAATATATTTTGCTTTTAAAAAATGTATGGTCTGTAATAAAAACTATAATTGAATATTAAAATAATTTGCTTAAAAAGTGTTAAAAATGTATAAAATTTATTAAACAATTATTCTCCTCTCCACATGTAAGAGCACATAGTTGTGACAAAATTAAGAGGACATTTACACGTGTGCACCATTTTGCGTGTCCTTGGCATAAACACATCACATATGTATGTATGGTGGGTGTAGTACATGATGACATTGCACAAATTACAAACGAATGCATATTTAACGAGAGTAAAAGATATAGTCGGCCAAGCCCGACCATATGATACCCTACACCATTTTGTACATTATGTGGACCGATACTCATAAGTGTAAAATAAAACATACGAATACCGAATATTACGTTGATGCTGACATTTATGTGAATTTATTAAATTTTGGGTGATTCCCAAAAGAGGGCCTTATATGGGAGCTATGGTAAATTATGGACCGATCTTTGTAAAATTTGGTACTATCATTTATATTCATATAAAACTCATTTGTGTCAAATATTAGCTTGATACTAACATTTTAATGGGATTTATGCCCGTTAAAGTGATTTTCTGAAAGCGGTTTATATGGGAGCTATGGCTAATTATGGACCGATCTTATTAAAAATCGGCACACTTATTTAGACTTGAAACTGTGAAACTTATATGGGCAAAATTTCATTAAAATATTGCTATACTTAAGGGATTTATGATCGTTAAACAATTTTCCGGAAGGACATTTGTATGGGGACAAGGTGAAATAATGGACCGAACATAACCAATTTCAATAGGCTTCGTCCCGGCAATAAGAAACCTGTGTACCAAATTTCATTAATTTTGGTTCAAAATTGCGACCTGTAGTTTGATTACAAGGTTTACATGGACGGACAGATGGTCAGACGGTATAAATTAAGGTGGGTCTTAGACCAATATTTTTTGGTGTTACAAACATCAGCACAAACGAATTATACCCTCCCCACCTATGGTGGTGTAGGGTATAAAAAGTAAAAAAAAAATAACAGCTTGTAACAATTTTTACTTTGTTTTTTTTTTTTTTACTGTTTCTTATTTAGAAAATAGTTTTCAAATGAAAAAAAAAAAAAAAAATTGTCCAAACGAAAATCTCGAATTCTCTTCTTTTTGCATAAAAGGGGAGAGTAGTACTCTCAGTGTTGCCACCTCCTTCAAGAACAAAAGCACCGTAAGCGGTTAAAAAACGGGTAAAATAGGGTATAAATTAGAATAAATGAAATTGAAAAAAGATTCGGCTGTGCCGAATCTTTGATACCCTTCTCCATATTACCACCTTACTATCTTATCGACATCATATTACCATATTACCTACAAATAATAAAATTTTCGCCTTAACGTATGCTTTCATATTTTCACATTTACAAATCTAAATTTTTTTCAAACTACGAAAATTTGAATATGAAACAAGCGCAAATATTCGGCCCGGCCGAATCTAAATACCCATCATCCACTTTTTAAAATTTTGCGTTATATGGAAGGGGGCGGTAATGTGGGAAGTAAAGTGGGCGGACCACGCCCATTTTTTGTTTCCGAGTTTACATTTGTCCTTGAACTATTTGAACACAATTACAAAAAAACAATCATAGCAGGCTTTGCTTTTAAAAAATAAACAACAATTCCATATTTATTTATTTTTTGTATGTGTGTATATACAAACTGACTGCATATACAAAGAACAACAACAACACTGTTATTCATTATATTACTTCTGTTGCTAACTAAACTACTTGTCTTATAGGCAAAAACGTCACTAATAGTCATTACTAGGGCAAGTTTTTCAAGCTTTTCGCTTGGAAAGTAAGCATTTGCATATTTCAAAACAATTTCACAAAAAATGCTTATATTTTAAATCTTTGCATAAATTTGCATATAATGGAGATAAAACAAAACACAATTTTTTGGTGATTTTTTAGAGTTCAATCAAATAATTTCTAAACATTTTTTGGTGAGAATTTTGAGTACATTGTAAATATTGTAAAGAAAAATAATTCGGAAGCGTCAAATATGATACTTAAAATTAAAATAGTTATATTTTTATAAACATCGAAATCTATTAGAGATTGAAAGTAAAAAAATTCATATTTGTGCATATTTTCTACACATTAATATATGAAAATGCATAAATTCGTTGGTTTTTATATACATATTCATGCTATTTTTGCATATTTCTGTGCATATTATAAAATTTTTTCGTGCTTTTTCAAGCGCATATTTCAATTTTTTTTTGTGCATATAAAAACTTGCCCTGGTCATTACAATGCTTAATATACATGTTTGTGTATGTATTTATGTATATTCTTAACAGATATGTTTTAGTTTTAAAAAATAAACAACAACAATTCCATATCTATTTATTTTTGTACAGACTGCATATACAAAGAACAACAACACTGTTATCTATATATATAAAAGAGTAACTACTGACTGACTGATTCATCATCCCACAGCCCAAACGGCTGAAGCTAGAGAGACGAAATTTGGAACGTAGGTAGGTCTCCCTCCATATAGATCCACTAAGACGGGATTTTTGGAAATTCGAATGTTTAGGGGGTAAAAAAGGGTAAAATCGGTAACCTTATAACTCGCAAACTAATAATGATACAAAAAAAGTTGAATAGTTATCGTTATTCATTTAAAAAATAATTGGACAGGTGTCTGGTACTTTTTTGAAAGTCGGCCGTTTTAGGGAGAAAACGGGTAAAAACTGTATTTTGGTACTTTTTTGACACCATATGTATCTTTGAAACCAATCAACATACAGATAAAATTTATGTCGTATTCATAACTTATCAAAAAATGAGAAATATAAATTTGGTACTTTTTAGAAATTCAAACGTTTAAGGGGTAAAAATCGTACCTATTTTTGGTACTTTTTTCATAAAACATTTTTTTATATTTATTGACATAACCATATGCGTATTTTAATATGGAATCTCACTACAATTTAGAAATTTATTGGAATACAATTTCTGATACTTCTATGGGTGAAAAAAAAGTACCAAAAAAGTGGTAAGGCCGGAAATTACATTTTATTCAAACTTAATAATGAATTTTCAATTACAATAAACATAGAAACATGAAATTAAGAAAATGTAGATAAGAATTCACAAGAGTGCAATTTGTGGTACTTAAAGATACATGGTCTGTGGGTAAGAATTTTTTGTAATATTTAACCTAGAAACATGAAATTAAATACGCATGGTCCGATGTTGGAAAGAATTCACAAGGGGGGACTTTGTGGTACTTTTTCGTTCTTCTAATGGTACTTTTTGAATTCTCTATAATTATGAACCTAGAAATATGAAATTAGAGATATGTGGTCTTTAGTTATTGAGAATCCATAAGAGGGGACGTTTTGGTACTATTTTGTTATTTTAATGGTACTTTTTGAATTTTCTATAATATTTAACCTAGAAATATGAAATTAAAGACATTAATTGCTAAGTGAATGAGAATCCGTAAGAGAGAACTTTGTGGTACTTTTTCGTTCTTCTAATGGTACTTTTTGAATTTTCTATAATATTTAACCATAAACATGATATTAAAGATATGTGGTCTTAAATGAATAAGAATCCATAAGAGAGGTTTTTGTGTACTTTTTTGTTCTTCTAATGGTACTTTTTGTATTTTCTATAAATATGAACCTAGAAACATGAAATTAGGTATATGTGGTGCTAAGTGAATGTGAATCCATATGAAGGGACTTTGTGGTACTTTTTTGTTCTTCCTATGGTACTTTTTTAATTTTCTATAATTGTGAACCTGGAAATATGAAATTAAGAACATGTGGTGCTAAGCGAATGAGAATCCATAAGAGAGGACTTTGTGGTACTTTTTTGTTCTTCTAATGGTACTTTTTGAACTTTTTATAATATTTAAAATAGAAACATGAAATTAAATATGGATGGTCCTATGTGAGAAAGAATTCACAAGAGGGGTCTTTGTGGTACTTATTTTGCTCTTCTAATGGTACTTTTTGAATTTTGTATAATTATGAATCTAGAAACATGAAATTAAAGATATGTGGTCCTAAATGAATCCATAAGAAGGGACTTTTTAGTATCTTTTTTCGTTTTTCTAATAGAACTTCTTGAATGTTCTGCAATTTTTATCCTTAGAAACATAAAATTGAAGATGTAAGGACCTAAGTGAATTAGAAACCTTAAAATGGTTTTTGTGGTCCTTTTTCTTTATTCTAATATACTTTTTCGTAATTCTGATATTTATTTTTCGTTATTCTAAGATTAGAAACCTGAAATTAAAGAGAAATTGTTATTTATGGATGACATAACACCATTATTAAAAATGTTCCCAAGGGAGTTAAGAGTCTTAGTTTAAATTTATTATATAGTATGGTTTTTATAAAAAATTTCCGCTAACGAAGTTGCGGGTTTACAGCTCGTTCATTATATGACTGCTGTTTTTAACTAAACTACTTGTCTATACAAAAAACAAAAAACGTCACTAATAGTCATTACAATGCTTAATATACATGTTTTTGTGTGTATTTATATTCTTAACAGATTTGTTTTTGGGCCATAACTCTGTTGATTATGAACGAATTTGGTTTATTAAAAAAAACGGGCTTCAAAAATAAAAAATTCGTTTTCCCCGAGATTACTGAACCGATTTATTTCATTTTTTCAGAACAAAAATTCAGAAAATAATTTCCGAGCCCCCTTTAAAAATTCGAAGTCCCTGGTATATGCAGAGGCTTCAGAAACTAAAAAACCGGTTCCAAAAACCGGTTTTTAAAGCATATCTCCGCCATTTATAAACCGATCCTGCTGATTCAAAAAACCGAAATTTTATTAAAATATTTGTGACCTATTTGTATAAAAATAAAAATCTATAGCTTAAACCAGGGCTTCAAAAAATAAAAAATGCGTTTTGTCCGATATCTCAGTTATTATTGAACCGATTTGTTTCATTTTTTCAGAACAAAACTTAGAAAAAAATGTTCGAGACTTCTTTGTAAAAACGAAGTCCCTAGTATATACAGAGGCTTCAGAAACTGGAAAACCGGTTCTAAAAACCGTTTTTTTAACATATCTCCGCATTGTATGAACCGATCTTGCTGAATTCCAATAGCAAAATTCTCGAAAGCATTTCCGATCGTTTGATATATATATTATATATGACAGTTATCGGTGGGCTTCATAAACGCCATTTCAACCGACACACGAACGGACGGACGGACGGACGGACATGGTCCTATCGTCATCATTTCTTACAAGGATCCCGAAAATGTAAACTTTTTTGCTCTCCGACGAAAATTGTGGGAATTACAAACGGAATGACAAACTTATATATACCCTTTACACCTTTGGTGAAGGGTATAAAAAGAGTAAAAAAGCACCGACTATAATTTTAAAATATAAAATAATAAAATAACCGACTGAATTTTAAAATATTAAATAAAAAATACAAATACAAATACAAAAATACAAAAACATAAAATAATTAATTCATTTTAATTAAACAATTCATTTAAACATAAATTTTGTTGAGAGAGTTTACAATATGTTTGTATGTACATTAATTTTCAAATAAATCAATATCAATATCCTCTTCTATGCCATCATTGGGCCACAAAACAGTTTTAATAAAATATTTTGACTTCTTGTAAGTATCATTAGAATTAATATTATTATGGGGAAAACCACAATATGCAATTGCATGTTTTCTCCTGGACGTTAAATAAAGCCATCGATTAAATATCTATCCGTTTCAGAACAAATAAATCATTTTGGTATCGATTTGTTAGCGCATATTTTTGCATATTTTACTCTTAACGTCATATTTTTGCATTTATCGATTTTTATTGCATATTTATAGCATATTTTGTTATTTTTAGGTCATATTAACCCTTTAAGAGCATATTTTGATATTTTAAAGATATTTTTTTTTTATATATCATGTAATTTTTTTTTTCAAATTTAATTTTATAAAAAAATGAGAAAACAAATATATATATATATATATATATATATATATATATATATATATATATATATATATATATATATATATATATATATATATATATATATATATATATATATTTATATATATATATATATATATATATATATATATATATATATATATATATATATATATATATATATTTATATATATATATATATATATATATATATATATATATATATATATATATATATATATATATATATATATATATATATATATATATATATATATATATATATATATATATATATGTATATATATATATATATAAAGCATATCGAAAATGCAGGAAACAAAACATTACGCATTATTGTTTGCACATTGTTATATTGTGAAAAATGTCATTTACTATAAAATTCCTTTCGCTATAAATCTGAAATAACACTTGATACGTCGATGATGAAATTTTTATAAATTATTCTAAGTTATAGATTTTCATCAAAACACGAATTTCGAAAATGTTGTCGATTATGATATTATGGCGGTCACTCATCGATATAATAAAATTATTATTTTTGAACTAAAAATAGTGTTTAGAATCAGAGATAAGAAAATAGAAGATCAAAAACGTTTTTATGACATACAATAAAAAATGTGGAATCAAATTTCGGCGAGGTTGATAAATTACAACCTTGCCTTATTTTATAAATATTAATAATACCCATAGTATAATAATAAAGTATACTCGTAAGACCAGCTGTTTTACAATTTTTTCATTGGCAAACCTCGCGGTACTGTCAAATTGTTTTTGTATTCACATGTAAAATATTTTTTGAGTTTTTTTCTCTTGCTCTCTTTCGTTCTCTCATTTTTCCGTTCAAAGCATTCTGACATTGTGGGCAGTAGTTTTACACTAACAAAATACAAGCAATTTTTGTTTTTGTAGATGTGCGAGTACTTTATTATTTTACTATGATAATACCCTTTGTTTTAATGAAAATCAAAATTTTGTTTAAGAATTATATAAAATCTTTGTTTTTCAAAGTCATATTTTCTCGTTTTTTCTCGCATATTTTTCGTTTTTTATTGCATATTTAATGCGCATAAAACCCATTTTTTTAGAGCATACTTTGGTTTCCCTGATTATTATAAACATGTGGTGGTAGTTGAAAACTGCTACAACGTGCATTTTCAAGTTTTAAACCATATTTAATGTGTAACAGCGCATTTACTGAATTTAAGAACAATCGGTTTCTTATTTTTGTTTTAAACAAACTCATCAAAAACTCAATTACAAGATTTTTTATAAATTCTATGATGTTGGTTTTTATAATTTGCTTATAATTTTCACTTATTTTAAAATCTTTGGAGGTTTTTTCAAATATGTATCCGAAATGACAAAATTCATTAATGTTCTCATTTAAATTACCTTTCAAATAGTCAAAATTTTCATTCGGAACTATTATTCTGTTTGCAAGACTTTTCAATAAGTAATATAAAACATTGTATAGTTTCACGTGATCCGCGTTGGCTGACTCGACAAATTCAGTGAAAAAAGGAAATTGAAAAATTTTAAAGTTGTATAAAAAAGCACCAAATGCACTGTGAGAAATTTTAAAATGCACTATAAATACCGGTTTTATTTTATCGGGTATTTGTTGAAAATGTACGGGTACTAAGTGCAAAAATACACCAAAAAATACCCGAAAAGCACCAAAATGCAACACTGAGTACTCTTTCATTAGGATGAGAAATGTATTTTCTTCACTTTCTCTTATACTTTTATAGATTTTAAATCACATTTTTTTTTTAAATTCGTTGTATCGAATACTAAAATATATAGATTGTTCGTAATATTAGTTACTCAATGTTAAAAATTTGGACGTACGTTAAATCGCGAATACGTTAAACCGGGAAACCATTGTATATGATTCCAAATCGAAAACATAAGAATAAGTGAAATTTATAGCATTTTTTATTGAAAGAATATAGAATTTATGGACTAATGCACATAACTTGATACTAATGTTTTTATGAGATAAATGTATTTTAAAATTGTTATTAGATGTAGAGTTTACATGATCAATTTTGGATCGATATTCATTAAATTGTCATTTTGAAGTCGTTTATATAAAATTTAATGCATCTTTTCAGAGAGAACATTTGTATGGATGCTAGGTGAAATAATGAACCGATCATAATCAATTTGAATGGGGTTCATAACTTTATCAAAATAATTATTGATGCTAAGTTGTATCCAAATATCTTTAATATGAACTAGATTTACATCAACTGATAGCTATTCGTCCAGTTAGCCAACGGACGGACGCTCTTCTTTAAATCAACTCAAATACTGATTCTAAATCAAACGGTAATTTTATAACAAACGAGCTGTTAACCCGCTACTTCGTTAGCGGAATTTTTTTTTTTTTTTTTAAACCATATTATAAAATAAATTTAAAATAAAATTTTCGAAAAGTACAAAAGGCATGTATGATAGGGTGCCAGTAAAGTACCAATTTTTTACATCTTTAACATTCGAAAGTTAAAAAACTACCAAATTATTCCTATTATTATTTTTTAGTATTCTAATTCATAAATAACAATATCTCTTTAATATTAGAATAACGAAAAATAAATATTAGAATAACGAAAAAGTATTTTAGAATAAGGAATTAAAAACCACAAAATCACTTTTAAGGATTCTGATTCACTTAGGACCTTACATCTTCAATTTTATGTTTCTAGGATGTATATTAAAGAACATTCAAAAAGTATTGTTAGAAGATCGAAAAAGTACCACAAAATCCCTTCTTATGGATACTCACTAACTTAGGGCCACATAACTTTAACTCCATGTTTCTAGGTTAAATATTACAGAAAATTAAAAAAAAACACATGTCCTTAATTTCATGTTTCTAGGTTCATAATTATAGAAAATTCAAAAAGTACCATTAGAAGAACAAAAAAAGTACCACAAATCAAACATGGTGGATTCTCATTAATTTAGGACCATAAATCTTTAATTTCATGTTTATAGGTTAAATATTATCGAGAATTCAAAAAGTACCATTGGAATAACAAAAAAGTACCACAAAGTCCAATCTTATGGATTCTTATTCACTTAACATCACATGTTCTTAATATCATGTTTCTGGATTCATAATTATAGAAAATTCAAAAAGTACCATTAGAAGAACAAAAAAAAAAAAAAAAAAGTACCACAAATCTAACATGGTGGATCTTCATTCATTTGGGACCATAAATCTTTAATTTCATGTTTATAGGTTTAATATTATCGAGAATTCAAAAAGTACCATTGGAATAACAAAAAAGTAACACAAAGTCCAATCTTATGGATTCTTATTCATTTAGGACCACATGTCCTTAATTTCATGTTTCTAAGTTCATAACTATAGAAAATTCAAAAAGTACCATTAAAAGAACGAAAAAGTACCACAAAATCCCTTCTTAAGAATTCTCACTCACTTAGGGCTAATTCCATGTTTCTAGTTTAAATATTATAAAAATTCAAAAAGTACCATTAGAAGAACGAAAAAGTACCACAAAAACCTCACTTATGGATTCTTATTCATTTAAGACTACATATATTTAATTTCATGTTTCTGGGTTTAATATTATAGAAAAATTTAATAAGTCCCATTAGAAGAACGAAAAAGTACCACAAAGTTCTCTGTTATGGATTATCATTCATTTAGCACTTCATGTCCTTAATTTCATATTTCTAGGTTAAATATTATAGAAAATTCAAAAAGTACCATTAAAATAACAAAAAAGTACCACAAAGTTCTCTCTTATGAATTCTCATTAACTAAGGACAATATATCCCTAATTTCATGTTTCTAGGTTCATAATTATAGAAAATTCAAAAAGTACCATTAGAAGAACGAAAAAGTACCACAAAGTCCCCCTTGTGAATTCTTTCCAACATCGGACCATGCGTATTTAATTTCATGTTTCTAGGTTAAATATTACAGAAAATGCAAAAAAGTACCAATAGAAGAAGAAAAAAGTACCACAGAGTCCATCCTCTTGAATTCTTACCCACGGGACCATGTATCTTTAAGTACCACAAATTGCACTCTTGTGAATTCTTATCTACATTTTCTTAATTTCATCTTTCTATGTTTAATGTAATTGAAAATTCATTATTTAGTTTGAATAAAATGTAATTTCCCGCCTTTACTCCCTTTTTTGGTACTTTTTTTTCACCCATCGAAGTACCAAAAATTGTATTCCAATAAATTTCTAAATTGTAGTGATATCCCTATTAAAATACTCATATGAATATTTCAATAAATATAAAGAAATGTTTTATGAAAAAAGTACCAAAAATAGGTACGATTTTTACCCCATAAACGTTTGAATTTCTAAAAAGTACCAAATTTGTATTTCTCATTTTTTGATAAGTTATGAATACGACATAAATTTTATTTGTATGTTGATTGGTTTCAAAGATACATATGGTGTCAAAAAAGTACCAAAATACAGTTTTTACCCGTTTTCTCCCTAAAACGGCCGATTTTCAAAAAAGTACCAGACACCTGTCCAATTATTTTTTAAATGAATAACGACAACTATTCAACTTTTTTTGTATCATTATTAGTTTGCGAGTTATAAGGTTACCGATTTTACCCGTTTTTACCCTTTTTTACCCCCTAAACATTCGAATTTCCAAAAATCCCGTCTTAGTGGATCTATATGGTGGGAGACCTACCTACGTTCCAAATTTCGTCTCTCTAGCTTCAGCCGTTTGGGCTGTGGGATGATGAATCAGTCAGTCAGTAACGCTACTCTTTTATATATATAGATTACATGGAAAAATGTAAGCAAAGCTGTGGTCAATTATGGACTATTTGCGCAAATTTTATTAAAATAATTTAGAGCTTTTGCGAAAGTTGAAATAATGGGTTTTGCGAACAAGTGTTACTTGAATAGCCAGGCTACCAAAAGGAGGGACTGACATCCTTAAATTAATTCACAAAGTGATCCTAAGTCAAATGGTATAGGTCCTCCTTAAAAATATGTATATGGAAGGAGAAAAACATTAAACAAGAAATTACTTTTTACTTATAAGTTTATAAGATTCTAAATTTATTAAAGTTTTCGCAGATGGAAAAAAAAACACCGCAAAAAGAAACAAGGTTTCAACAAAATGGAAGCATCTGCCATAGGTGGGGATCATATAATTAGTAATTTATGTCTCAAAATAATAATTGCTCCAGCATGTTGTTTGTTAAAATCTATTGAAGAAACATCTTCTACCCAAAAGTTTAGTAAAATAGCAACCAAAATGACAGGAATTTAATTGAAGTAGAACCACTACTAAACGGCCACTGCTTTTTCTTGAGGAATTCCACAAATTTTAATAAAAACGCACTCATTTTTATACCCTTCACCACAGGTGTAAAGGGTATATATAAGTTTGTCATTCCGTTTGTAATTTCCACAATTTTCGTCGGAGAGCAAAAAAGTTTATATTTTCGGAATCCTTGTAAGAAGCGATGACGATTGGACCATGTCCGTCCGTCCGTCCGTCCGTCCGTGTGTCGGTTGAAATGGCGTTTATGAAGCCCACCGATAACTGACATATATAATATGTATGTCAAACGATCGGAAATGCTTTCGAGAATTTTGCTATTGGAATTCAGCAAGATAGGTTCATACAATGCGGAGATATGTTCAAAAAACCGGTTTTTTGAACCGGTTTTCCAGTTTCTGAAGCCTCTGTATACACTACGGACTTCGTTTTTACAAAGAATTCTCGGACATTTTTTCTGAATTTTTGTTCTGAAAAAATGAAATAAATCGGTTCAGTAATAACTGAGATATCGGACAAAACGCATTTTTTATTTTTTGAAGCCTTGGTTTAAGCTATAGATTTTTATTTTTATACAGATCGGTCACAAATATTTTTATAAAATTTCAGTTTTTTGAATCAGGAAGATCGGTTTATAAATGGTGGAGATATGCTTTAAAAACCGGTTTTTAGAACCGGTTTTTTAGTTTCTGAAGCCTCTGCATATACCAGGGACTTCGAATTTTTAAAGGGGGCTCGAAAATTATTTTCTGAATTTTTGTTCTGAAAAAATTAAATAAATCGGTTCAGTAATAACTGAGATATCGGGGAAAACGAATTTTTTATTTTTGAAGCCCTTGTTCAAGCTATAGATTTTTATTTTTATATAGATCAGTCATAAATATTTTTATAAAATTTCGGTTTTTTTAATAAACCAAATTCGTTCATAATCAACAGAGTTATGGCCCAAAAACAAATCTGTTAAGAATATAAATACACCAACAAACATGTATATTAAGCATTGTAATGACTATTAGTGACGTTTTTTGTTTTTTTTGTATAGACAAGTAGTTTAGTTATCAACAGCAGTAATATGATGAATAACAGTGTTGTTGTTGTTGTTCTTTGTATATGCAGTCTGTACAAAAATAAATAGATATGGAATTGTAGTTGTTTATTTTTAAAAACTAAAACATATCTGTTAAGAATATACATAAATACATACACAAACATGTATATTAAGCATTGTAATGACTATTAGTGACGTTTTTTGTTTTTTGTATAGACAAGTAGTTTAGTTAGAAACAGCAGTCATATAATGAATAACAGTGTTGTTGTTGTTCTTTGTATATGCAGTCTGTACAAAAATAAATAGATATGGAATTGTTGTTGTTTATTTTTTAAAACTAAAACATATCTGTTAAGAATATACATAAATACATACACAAACATGTATATTAAGCATTGTAATGACTATTAGTGACGTTTTTTGTTTTTTGTATAGACAAGTAGTTTAGTTAGCAACAGCAGTAATATAATGAATAACAGTGTTGTTGTTGTTCTTTGTGTATTCAGTCAGTTTGTACATACAAAAATAAATATATATGGAATTGTTGTTGTTTCTTTTTTAAAAGCAAAGCCTGTTATGATTGTTTTTTTTTCATATTCAAATTTTCGTAGTTTGAAAAAAATTTAGATTTAGAAAATATGCAAGCATACGTTAAGGCGAAAATTTTATTAATTGTCGGTAATATGGTAATATGATGTCGATAAGATGGTAAGATGGTAATATGGTGAAGGGTATCAAAGATTCGGCACAGCCGAATCTTTTTTCAATTTCATTATTTATAAAATCAAATAAGTTTTTTAAAATGTTTTTTATTTTTATTATAATTATTTACTGTCAGTTTATTGGAACAAAACTAAAAGAAATCGATGAAAAATGAAATCGAATGTAATTTCATTCGATTTTCGGAACATATTAAAAACGATAGAACATGGCAATATAATTTGAAACTAAATTGTCGAAATGCAATTTTCGTACGACACAGAAAAACTAGTAATTAATGTATTTTTATGCTTTCCCCCACTCTTAAAATATATAATTTTTTTTTTATAATTTAAATGAAAATATTGATTAAAAGAAACATTTCCAAAAATCTGATCTCAAGTAATAGATTACATGTCGGGTTAAAAGTAAGTAGTTACTAATCTACTTTCATGTAATGCAGACAGTATGTTGTTATCATTGAAACGTAATTATCAGGGAAACCAAAATATGCTCTAAAAAATGGGTTTTATGCGCATTAAATATACAATAAAAAAGAAAAATATGCTCTAAAAAATGCGAAAATATGCACTTAAAAACAGAGATTTTGTACAATTTTTTAACAAAATTATGCTTTTCAAAGGGTTTTATTAATATTTCAACGTTATAACAAAAGGTAAAACTGAAATTGATCAACCGTGTCGAAATTTGATTTTTTTATTTTTATTGTATCTCATAAAAACGTTATTGATCTTCTATTTTCTTACCCATCTAATTTTAGACACTATTATTAGTTCAGAAATTATCAAAATATCATATCGATCACTGACCGCCAAAATATCGTAATAGACAATCATTCAAATCATTTGCTGGGTCAAAATTTCATCGACGTATCAAGTGTCATTTCAGATTTATAGCGAAAGTAATTTTATTGTCATACATATAACAATGTGTAAACAATAATGTGTAATGTTTTGTTTTCTGCACTTACGACATTTTCGCGGTTAGGACTCGATATGCTTTCATAAAAAAATATTGTTTTTACAACATAAATTTCATGATGTACAAAAAAAATTAAAATTATAAATATCAAAATATGCTCTAAAAGGGTTAAAAATAACAAAATATGCACTAAAAATCGACAAATGCAAAAATATGACGTTAAGAGTATAATATGCAAAAATATGCATTAACAAATCGATGCCAAAATGATTTATTTGTTCTGAAACGGATAAATATTTAATCGATGGCTTCATTCAACGTCCAGGAAAAAACATGTAATTGCATATTGTGGTTTCCCTGGTAATTACATTTGTAACTACATGTCATTACCAAGTTTTTGCTGGGTATGTTTTGAAATATTCCACAAAAACAAAAACCAAGGAATTCGTTTTTGATTTATCTCATAATTTTTTTTACTTACCTTTTACTTACCTTTTGTATTAGTTCGTAAAGATATAAAGCATTTTCCAATGCCAGAATACAGAACGGATCATATTCAGGCCACTTCAATAAATATTCCCGATAACAATATAACAATATCCTCTATATATTGTCCTCCAAGATATTCTATTAATCGTAATCAATTTCTTGATTATTTTGCAACTTTAGGCCCAAGATTTATAGCAGCAGGAGACTATAACGCAAAACATACCTTTTGGGGCTCTCGTCTAACAACTCCCAGAGGTAGGCAGTTATTTGAAGCAATATCATCCAGCAAACTAGATTCCATATCTTGTGGCCAACCTACTTACTGGCCTACAGACCTCAATAAGGTTCCCGATCTTATCGACTTTGCTGTAATTAGAAATGTAAAACGTGAATGTATATCAGTGATTCCTTCACTTGATCTTTCGTCAGACCATACACCAACGATCCTGACACTGATTAATAGTCCAAGCCACTTTGAAACACAAAGCTCATGTTTCCCAAACAAGAAAACAAACTGGTTAAAATACAAAATGTACATAAGCTCCCACTTACCACAAAACATTCCACTGAAAAGCGAAAACGAAATACAATCTGCAGTTAATATCTTCACGGATATCCTGACTAATGCAGCTATATTATCCACACCTTCGCGTTTCTCACGAAGGCCAAAATATATTAAATGTTGCTCAAATGTTGAATTTCTTATTAGGGAAAAAAGGCAACTAAGACGTCAATGGCAAGATTCTCGATCACCAGCCGTCAAAACTAGACTTAATCAATGTATCAAAAGATTACGCTTCGCTCTGAAGAATCAAAAAGAATCCAAATTGAAAACATATTTGCAAAACTTAGACCCTACTAAGGAAACTGATTATAGTCTATGGAAGGCGGTGAAAAATATGCAATGCCCTATTGCATATGAGTCTCCCATACGCCTCCAAAATGGCCAATGGGCAAAAAGTTCTAATGAAAAAGTTGAAGCATTCGCTAGTCATTTAGAACACGTTTTCACTCCAAATAATACAGGTTCAACTCAAAGACCTGTTGCAGTTAGCGACCATATTCTCTCTCCATTAAAGTTCCGGCTCTCTGCCGTGAAATTAGCAGTAAAAGGTCTGAAGGCAGGAAAATCTCCTGGAACGGACAAAATTACCAGCACAATGATTTGTTTCTTGACAAACTCGGCTCTAAAATTTATTTTATTCATTTTCAATGCCATTTTACGTACTGGCTACTTTCCAAGTACTTGGAAGTTGTCAGAGATAGTAATGATACCCAAACCTGGAAAAGACGTCACTCAAGTAACATCTTACCGTCCAATAAGCTTATTATCAATTTTTTCGAAATTGTTTGAGAAATTGCTCCTTGAGAGCCTATTATTACATCTTAATAATAATAACAGTATACCTAACCATCAGTTTGGTTTTAGGAGAAAACATGGTACTATTGAACAAGTGCATCGAATTACAACTCTCATCAGAAGAGGTTTCGAGAGCAAGCAGTATTGCTCTGCGTTATTTATTGACATATCTCAAGCTTTCGATAAAGTCTGGCACGACGGACTAATACATAAAATGACCACGTTACTTCCACAGAACGTTCATAAGTTACTAAAAAACTATATAATAAATAGATTTTTTCAAATAAGATCGAAAGATGTGATTTCTTCACGCAGAAAAATTTCCGCAGGAGTACCTCAAGGAAGTATTTTATGGCCTCTTCTTTATATACTATATACGGCAGATATGCCCACGAGCCCTATGACTCATACATCAACTTTTGCAGATGATACTGCTTCTGTAAGTATGCATACAAATCCGGTGATTGCATCCGAAAAACTCCAATCCCATATCACTGAGCTGGAAAAATGGCTATATAAATGGAAGATCAATGTGAATGCTTCGAAATGTGTCCATATAACATTTACCTTACGCAGGGAAAGTTGTCCCCCCATTCGAATAAACAATGTCCAAATACCTGAACAGGATAAAGTAAGGTATCTTGGTATTCACCTAGACCGGCGTTTAACATGGACTCGTCATATAGAATCCAAAGTTACTCAAATAAAACTAAAATCTGCCCAAATTCATTGGTTAATTGGTCCAAAGTCAGCCCTAGACTTGAACTATAAAGTACTGTTATATAAAGCAGTAATAAAACCTATATGGTTATATGGCATACAGCTCTGGGGAACAGCCTCCTCATCAAACATTGAAAAATTACAGAGAAGACAGTCCAAACTCCTAAGAATAATAACTGGTGCACCATGGTACGTCAGAAATAGCAACATCCACAAGGATCTCAATATTCCTACAATTCGTGAGGAGATAAAGAACAGTAGCATCAAATATATGAAAAAATTATCTGAACACCCAAACCCTCTCGCTAGGGATCTGCTAACTTTTGAGGGTCACAGACGCCTAAGAAGAATGGAAACACTGGATCTAATGAAAACTCTACGTTGGATTTTGCAGTGGCAATATCAACAATAATTTAAGTTTAGGTTAAGATTTTAATATTGTAAATTTCTGAAAAAGAAAGATTCAATAAAAACTAATATATATGTAAAAAAAAAAACCCTTTTGTCGGCAGCAACCATTGAAAAAAAAAAAAAATACTTGTAATTTTACAACCTCGCTGACATCTTTCGTTCAGTCTATTTTTAAATGATGTAGATGAAAATACAGATTCTAATAATGAATTTTTGAATTCTGAAATTTAATCTGTGATTTAAATTACAGCATTAAAAACCCACTTTTTATATCTGGACAAATGCAACAAAAGAACAGAAAAATAAGAAAAGTTATATTATGTATTTTGGATTTCCAGTTTAGTAAAACATCATCTGAACTGTATATTATTTTTAAAATATTATTTAAAACAACAATAACTTATTATTTTTGTATTTTAAAAATATAAAATGATTTTTTTTTTTTTATTTTAAAATGAAATTCTTTAGTAAATATTTTTTTTTAATAAAAAATTAATTGAAATCAATATTAATTTTAATTTTAATTTACAAAAATATTAATTTAAACAATTTTATTTATATTATTTTTTTATATAAGAAGTCATGTTTTTTAATTAAACAAATGTTATGAAAAAATAAAATTTTGCTATAAATTTATAAGTATTTAATAAAAACCGGTTAACCGGTTTTTTTAACATAAAACCGTATTCGAAACCGGTTTTTTTAAAAGGCAATTTTTCGAATAACTCAATAATCGGTTTTCTGAAAATGTCGGTTTTTTTAATACAATTATTTGACAATTACCATTATAACTCAATTTCATTACGGAAGATGTGATTGAAAATACACTACCGAGAAATTTAGTTTCAAAAAAATCAAGATACGTTTTATCTATATTAGGCCAACGATATATACAAACATATATATGTAAATGCACGCAAACAAATTCACTTGTTTTTTAATATATTTAAAAGCCAGAAAACATCTCAATTCGATTTGATTAATTACACTGGTCGACATAAAAAATTCTACCCCAAAGACGAATAGTTGAACTTAATGCATTTTGATGTGCTAAATACGAATCTGCTTTTAGTTTTTTTCCATCAGGTCTGAATTCAGCTCAAAGACAATTTAAGAGGCTATGTATTGGAGTTTAATTTATCTTAATAGGACAAACCGTTCTCAAGTTATACGAGTGTGACTGCCTAAAGGCGGGGTCATAGTATTCACGCTCATAAAAGAAAATCGAAACGTGATAGAAAAAAAAGTAAAAGCAGATTCTTATTTAGCACGTTAAGTTCCATCTAATCCACCTATTTTTTTTATTTAAGAAAAAAATTTTTTTTTGCCCACTAGTGTATTTCCTCTTTACTGTAGGTATTAGGGTGATCGATTATTCGACTTTTTGGAAAAACCGATTTTCGAATAGTTCGAATAGTTGGTATTTTGAAAAAACCGGTTGCACTTTTTAAAATTCAGAAAAAACCGGTTAACCGGTTTTTTTTTCAGAAGCTAATATTTCTATCAAAAGACTACATTTCTTAAAGAAAAATCAATAAATCTTATAATGTTCAAGTTAAAATTTATTAAACATAATAACTTTTGGAAATAACTATTAACCCAAAATAACCTAAACAATTCGGGGAGGGGTCTTTTTGGAATTGTAGACTAATACTATGGTCAATTATGGACCGATCTTCACGAAATTCGGCACACAGATTTAAACTTATATGGAACTTACATGTTCAAAAATTCTTGCTACATTTAAGGGATTTGTGATCGTTAAACCCCTTTTCCGGGAGGGGTTAGGTGAAATAATGAACCGATCATAACCAATTCAACACGCTACGTCCTTGGACTATAAGAAACCTGTGTGCCAAATTTAATTAATTTATGTTTAAAATTGCAACCTGTATTAAGGTGGGTCTTAGACCAATATTTTTGGGTATTACATACATCAGCACAAACGCATAATACCCTCGCTACCTATGGTGGTCTAGGGTATAAAAAATATAGGAAAATAATCATAAAAAATGTTATTAACTTTTACTTAGCATAAACAGAAACCATGGATTAATATGTAAAAAGTCAGAATCAATTTTATTGAAACGATTCTGCCGGTGAAACTTTTTTAAACAAAATCTTTGAAAAATTAAGAAAATATTGAATAAAAAAAAAAAAACTAAAACATTTAAATTTAACCTTAAACTATATTTTTAAAACATTAGAAATAATACTTTATGAATATTTAAAAAAATGTTCATAAATTTATATTCAAATATCAGTATTTAGTGCATGTTTTGTGAAATAAAAAGCTATTTTTAAAACCGGTTTTTTGTGTTTAAAAAAACCGGTCTATTCGACATTCGAAAAATGAACATTTTCAAAAAACCGAAGGCACATTGATTGAAAAAACCGGTTTAAAAACCGGTTGGAAAACCGTGTCGATCACCCTAGTAGGTATGCATGGGTATCCTAACTTAACTGTGAATCCAATCAAGATTGTGCATCAATTTTGCTTTGAAATAAAGATGATAAACTGAAACAGTTTTGATGTTTTCACTTTTAAAAAGAAGTTTTAGTAAAAAAAGAAATCTTGAATTTAGCATGAATTTTTTTTTTTTTTCGGACACTTATTTCTAAATCTCCTAAACTATTGAGCGGATAAAAATTTGATAGTAGAACGACTTAAAGCCAATTTTATTACGCATAATTTAATAAATTATATAAATTAATAATTTATATAAATCGTGCATATCGTTCTACCGTTATAGTGAAATATACTTGAGTAATAGGCTTATTTAGGGCGCAATATTAGACGCGCCCATAAAAAAAATCTCGACCTGATGGGAAAAAACTGAAAGCGGAATTCCAACATACTAAATTTCCATATAAGAGTGTGTGCCAAACGGTAACAAAGTATGTAGAAAAGTAAAATTTTGAAGTATATGAGGTGAATAAAATTTCACTAGCTCATAGGGCTACATAAATTTTTGACAAATGTATAGAAAATATTGACAATCTTAAATTTTAAAATAAATAAGAGCAATAATAAAATATTTCTCATTTTTTGTGTGTTTTAATGTTTTTAAATTAAATTCTTATATTATAATAAAAATAAATTGTATTAAAAAATATGTATTAAAAAATTCTATGAAATTGTGTGTATTTTTGTTTTAAAAACTATCAAAATTTACAATTGAAAAAAGTTTTCATTTGGCACAGCAAATTTGTAAAATTTATTCACCATAGGAAAATTTTTAATTTCCTTAGAACATTGCTACCGTTTGGCACACGCTCTAAGGAAGAAATTTTTAGTATTTTTAGTACATAGAAAATTGTAGAAAACAAATTTTTAAAATTGTCAAACAGTTTAAAAACAAAAAATTATAAATTTTTAATGAAATTTATATTTGTTCATAAATTTTATTTTTTCAATTAGAAAGTGTTTGTGTGTGAAATTTTTATTTAAACCATGATAAAATTACAGAAGGTAGAATCAATCAATGAATTGTCAAACAATAAAAAATGAAAATAAAATGTAAAAGAATTAATATAAAATATCAAAAAACTGAAAAATAAAATAAAACGAGAGAAGAAGATATAGTCGGTCAAGACCGACTATATGATACCCTACACCATTGCATATGAGCATAAAAATTCGGGAAGTGGGTTTATATTAGACCTGTAGACCAACACTTTTTCTAAATCTAAAATAAAGCATGAAAGTACAGAGTAATGCGTTAATAATAACATCTTGATGATTTTATGCATTATAGGGCGATCTCCGGAAGTGGGTTTATATGGGAGCTATGGTAAATTATGGACTGATTCTCATAAATTTTGGCAATGTTGTTTCTACTTAAATAAAACTTATTTGTGTCGAATATTAACTTGATACTATATTTCGTATGGGATTTATGCACGTTAAAGTGATTTTCGGAAGAGGGTTTATATGGGAGCTATGGTCAATCGTGGACCGATTTTAATAAAATTTGGTACAAAGATTGGTATTTGTACAAAACTTCTTTGGACCGAATTTCATTAAAATATTCTTAATATTAAGACATTTTTAAGTGTGGAAACTCTATTCCGGGGGGACATTTGTATGGGGGGTAGGTGAAATAATGGACCGATCATAACCAATTTCAATAGACTTCGTCCTTGTATCATAAAAGTCCCACCTGCCAAATTTCATTCAATTATCTTCAAAATTGCGACCTGTACTTTGTGCACAAGGTTTACATGGACAGCCAGCCGTCCAACCAGACGGACGGACGGACGGACATCGTTAAATCGATTTAAAAAGTGATTCTGAGTCGATTGGTATACTTTAAGGTGGGTGTTGGATAACTCATTCTATGCGTTACAAACATCAGCACAAACACATAATACCCCAACCACCTATGGTGGTGTAGGGTATAACAAAAATAATACAGTTGTTTTAAGATTTTATTTCAATGAATAAATTATCTTCATGGACCGATTCCACGTTAACTACCAACAACTTTGAAGCCAAGTATATTCCTTGTCATTAGTAACTACTGGACCAGCTGGAACATCTATTTGCAGCTCCAGTAAACGTTCTTTTGTGGCAACCCCATGGCAGGATATACTTATGTAGATGGCATCATTGGAAGTTGTTGGTGGTGAGGTAGTAGCCGGTGGCATTATGTTTTATATGCATATTATAGTCCACACAACTTTTTTTCCCAGATAAATTGCACAAAAAAGTTTCAATAAAAAAAAAAAAAAAACGAAATTAAAATGTAAACAAAAACGTGTTTATATTATTAATTTTTTTTTGTTCTTATTTTTTTATTTTTCTGTTATTTGACATAATAAGAAATAAAATAGAAAATTCTCTCTAATGATTCTAACTTCTGTTATTCTATTATGATTTAAACCAAAAATTTGTGAAAATATTTTGGCAAATGAAAAACTGACAAAAATGAAAAACATAATAAAATGTTATGTGAAAAGTAATGATTAAACTCATTGTGTTTTCCAAAAAAAAAAAAAAAAAAAAAAAAACAAGTTGAAAACGAATATGTGTGAACATAATATTAAAAAAGTCAGTAACACTGGTCGGCAAAAAAAAAATATATCAGGTCTGTCAAATATTTCCCCATTAATAATTTATACGGTTATATTTTACTATAACTCGAGAACGGGTTGTCTGACTTAGAAAATTATGTCAAGATGGCTTGATGTCATTTTTAGTCCGCATCTTTTGTTGTAAGAGTTATGTTGAAACATACTTATTATGGGAAAAATCGAGACCTGATGAAAAAACTAAAAGCATAATACTTGAAGCCAAAAATTAAAGCACATCAAAATCCATGAAGACTAACGGCCAGTGTTATCAGTATTATGTTTTATAGTTATATGTATGACAATTTACGGGTTAATAAAAAATATTGA
This sequence comes from Protophormia terraenovae, assembly GCA_951394005.1. NCBI lineage: Eukaryota > Metazoa > Arthropoda > Insecta > Diptera > Calliphoridae > Protophormia > Protophormia terraenovae. The sequence continues at coordinate 89,440,597 of OX596074.1, forward strand.
TATTGTTATTCTTTATCAGCTAAAAAGTTTTCTTTTATAAGCCATTTTATTTTCACTTATATTTATTATTATAGATTTACACTTTAAGTGAAGAACAACATCATTCTATTAACTGCAGAACAAATTTTGTTTAGTATTAAACAAACAGCTAAGTTTGCAACAATTCAGTGAGTAAACAATATAGTTTTCTTTAGTAATTTTTTATATTATAAAAAATTTACGATTTTTTAGTTGTTTTTCTTCAAAATATGACAGATATTGAAAATAATGATACGAAAGCAAAATGGGTACCAAATGCCATAACAATAACCGAATTGTTAAATCACTTTCCTAATGTCAAGTATTTTTTCGAAATTTTGGTTAAGAACGTCCCTATAGTGGCTAAACATGTTGGCAGATCATACCGATATCATGATGATGTGGTAAAAAAATCATATCTTTTTATTGATTATTTTATACGGAAACATTTGTCAAATCAATTTAACATGGAAATAACCGATAGGATGACAGAATATATTCTGGAAAATCGGAATGATAAATATAATGACGCTTTGTATGATTCTATTAAAGAACATTATGAAGTTTTTAAAGATTCGAATACCCAGGCTTTGGATATTGTTAAAAGTATTAAAATCGTATCATTTTCATATTTAATATATTTTAAATATTCGATACCAAAACATGATTATACCGTAAATGAGGATAATTTAAGAGAAATAATAAGATATATGAAACAACTTCCATATAAGACGGTGAACTTGAGTCCCAAAGTAAGTTGTGACTATTTTCATGCATATGCCGATTTAATATTTGATGATGAGGTAATATACGAAATAAAATCCTCCAGATATCAATCCCTTACATACAATGAACCAAAAATACCATTAAGTAAATTTTACCAAACGATTCTTTATGGATTTGGTTTTTACAAGAAAAAGGGAATCAAAGTTAAACAATTTAAAATCTACAATCCGTTATTGGGAGATGAATTTTCAATTGAATTGAACAATATAGACTTTGAATTATTTGAAAAAGTACTAAGACATGATGTTGCATTAAACAGTCGTGTGTTTGAATTGATCAACGAAGCCCAAACATTGGACCTATCATTATTTGATGGAGATGCGCAAGAAGATAAAAAAAGTTGTTCATAATGTGTTTTAGTTTTTAAATAATAAATAAAATTGTATAATAAATGAAATTGAAAAAAGATTCGGCTGTGCCGAATCTTTGATACCCTTCACCATATTACCATCTTATCGACATCATATTACCATATTACCGACAATTAATAAAATTTTCGCCTTAACGTATGCTTGCATATTTTCTAAATCTAAATTTTTTTCAAACTACGAAAATTTGAATATGAAAAAAAAAAAACAATCATAACAGGCTTTGCTTTTAAAAAAGAAACAACAACAAAACAAAATAAATATATATGTATTAAGGCGCCCATAGACACATACTGCAGAGAGATACTGCCGATGAACGTGTGTGATTGATGATTTCACTACACATTGATCAATCAAATCTTTATTTTTGCTAAAAATTTCTAATAAAAATAAAAAATTTTAAATATTTTAATTATTTCTTCTTTCAGTTTAAAAAGAAAAACTGAATTTTTCATAAAGGAAAAAGAAAACTTCAAAAATTCATTCAAAATATTTGTTTGCAGTATAAGTTCATTTTGAAATCAAAACGATTTTGATTTTTCATACTGCATTGTCGGTGTGACGCACACATTCAAAAGGTCTGTCAATTTTACTAATACATACTTATTGCTTGAGCTTATGCAGTATGTGTCTATGGGGTGCTTAACACAAAAATAAATATATATGTATTTTTGTATGTACAAACTGACTGAATACACAAAGAACAACAACAACACTGTTATTCATTATATTACTGCTGTTGCTAACTAAACTAGTTGTCTATACAAAAAACAAAAAACGTCACTAATAGCAAAGAATATTCATATATAGAAGGCGCATCATGTAGAAGTAAAATTTCTTATGGCGGGTTCTAATCATAGAACCTGCTCTCATGTAATTCTCGCTCTCAACATTTTGCATAGATGAGGGGGATAAGTAACAAGGGAAAACAAAATCCACCACCAAAACAGAGAGAGAGAGTTTAAATATATGTGTTTCTACATGTGTGTATTCCTTATAAAGAAATGCAAAAAAAAAAAAAAAATACACACACATATACAGTGGTGGCCACGAATTTAAGACACGACATTTCACTTATATATTTCTGATAATTTTTACATCTTATCGAACAAATTTTAGATCCATGTTATTTTTTAAAGATCCTAGTAATGTTATGAAAAAAAATCAACAATAGTTTGTTACCTATATTTAGTTTCCAATTTTTATTTACATATTATACAGATTAATACAAGTTTAAGCCTGGTCATGAATTTAGGACATAGGCAAAATAAAAGTTATTTCACAAAAGTAAAGCTCAGCTTCATAAAACAATATTAGTATTTGGTGGGAAATCCTTTATTTTGAATCACAGCAGCGCATCTCCTGGGTAAACTTTCAACTAAGGCCATACAGCGCTCCTTTGGAATGGCATACCAAGCCTTTTGAATTTCTTCCCATAAATCAGTCAAATTTTTTGGCTTTACTGCTCGTACATGCTCCTCAACATCATTCCACAAGTTCTCAATTGGATTGAGATCCGGGGATTGAGCTGGCCATTTCAGAACTGTGATATTATTTTCCTCTAAGCAACTCTTCACTAGGCGTGAAGTGTGCTTAGGGTCATTATCATGCATAAATTTCCACATTAGAGGCATGTTGTCTTCAGCGAATGGTATCATGATGCTTGTCAGTATGTTTTTGTAAATATGCTGGTCCATTTCATTGATAATCTTCTGAATGGGACCTACACCATGCCAGGAAAATGCTGCCCACACCATGACATTTCCACCACCATGCTTAACCGTTTTAAGGGTGTACTTTGGGTGATGCTCCAGGTTTGGAGGACGCCATACGTACTGTTTTCCATCAGAACCAAAGCGACAAAACTTCGACTCGTCGCTCCAAAGTATATTTTTCCAAAATGTCATCGGCTTATTGAGATTTTCTCTTGAAAACGCTAGTCGGGATTTAATATTTTTTTTTGACACAAGTGGTTTACGTTGTGCAATACACCCACGTAAGTTCTTCTCATTCAGACGTCTTCTTATTGTCCTGGACGATATATTAATACCAAAATCCGATGAAATCTCATTTTTAATTTTACTTGAGCTCTTGAAAGGATCTTTAGCAGCTGATTTATAAATTAAGCTATCCTCCCTGGGTGTAGTTTTTCGGGCTCTAGGGTGCTGTTTGACATTTTTGGTAGTGCCATGTTGCTTGATGTGTTCCAGTGCATTGTAAATCTTGGATCTGGAACATTTTAGTAGCTTGGAAATTTCCATTACTGTTTTTCCATCAGTATTCATTTGTTGGATCAATTTTCGCTCGGCATCCGAACTCCAAGTACCTCTGGCCATTTCTAACTAAATATTTTGATGTATTCTAACATTAAATGGAATAAAACATTCATTACTTACCTTTTAGCTTCAAAAAACACCAAAAAATCACTTAAAAACCAAATATTTCTTATATGTTTTAAATTCGTGACCAGCTTCAAAAGCACGTTTTTACGAAAATATAATAAAAACAGCAACAAAATGTATACACAAACAAAACCAAATAACGGTAATTGATCTTAACATTACAGGGTACACTGAAAAATTAACAAAATCTAATTTTATATTGCAGGGTTGTAATAATTATCACAACTTAGTTCGTTACATGTCGTGTCTTAAATTCGTGGCCACCACTGTATAAGTTTGTCATGTTATAAAGATCTTTATTTTAAATTGAAAGAAACAAAAAATATTTGTTTCTTTTATTTTGAAACAAAAAGTGCCTACAGAAATTTTAGTTGTTTATTTACTAATGGAAAAGATATGAACGTTAATATTACTGCAGGGCATAGCATACATATTTGTTGTTTTACAAGTAGAAATACATTGATCTGCACCGACGTGCTTATACCTTTCTTAGTGACGTGACAAATTTTAGTATGATTTCGAAGTTGTCAATTTATATTTTATAGTTATATTTGTTATAAACTAATAGTTGTTATTTTTTACTTTAATATTTTCTATATTTATATATTTGATAAAATGTGCAGATAATTTGCTTTTGGTGTTTTTTTATTATTTTAAAAAAATTGCAATTAAAAAAATGTTTTTATAGACAATTTTTAATTTTAGAAAATTTTATTTAAAAAAATATTTAAATTTTTTAATTTTTAAAAGTACATATTTTTCCATTTTTTTATATATAAAAAAAAAAGATTTTGAGTTGTATTTTATTTGAAACAAGAAACTGTAATTAAAATATATATTTTTTATAGAAATAAATAATATTAATATTTTTAATTTTAAAACTTATTTTTAAATTATATAGATTTTATTTAGTAAAAAAATTCTTTTGAATAAAAATGTATTTCATTTCTTTTATTTTTGGGCATAAATAAGATTTATTTTGAAAAATAAAGAAGTTTTTTGATTTCCTTTTTCTGAGCAAAATGTTTCAATTTATAGACTTAAATTTTTTATAAACAAAAATTCTGAAATTTTTTTAAATATATAAAAGTTATTTTTTGGCAGAAAATGAGTTATTTTTTATTTATTTATTTATTTATTTATTTATTTATTTATTTATTTATTTATTTATTTATTCATTTATTTATTCATTTATTTATTTATTTATTTATTTATTTATTTATTTATTTATTTATTTATTTATTTATTTATTTATTTATTTATTTATTTATTTATTTATTTATTTATTTATTTATTTATTTATTTATTTATTTATTTATTTATTTATTTATTTATTTATTTATTTATTTATTTATTTATTTATTTATTTATTTATTTATTTATTTATTTATTTATTTATTTATTTATTTATTTATTTATTTATTTATTTATTTATTTATTTATTTATTTATTTATTTATTTATTTATTTATTTATTTATTTATTTATTTATTTATTTATTTATTTATTTATTTATTTATTTATTTATTTATTTATTTATTTATTTATTTATTTATTTATTTATTTATTTATTTATTTATTTATTTATTTATTTATTTATTTATTTATTTATTTATTTATTTATTTATTTATTTATTTATTTATTTATTTATTTATTTATTTATTTATTTATTTATTTATTTATTTATTTATTTATTTATTTATTTATTTATTTATTTATTTATTTATTTATTTATTTATTTATTTATTTATTTATTTATTTATTTATTTATTTATTTATTTATTTATTTATTTATTTATTTATTTATTTATTTATTTATTTATTTATTTATTTATTTATTTATTTATTTATTTATGATAAAAATTACGTTTTAATGTTTATTTTTTCTATTCTTTGATTAAAAAAAATAACGATATATTACTAATTTAGGATTTTAATTTCTTATTAAAAAATATCGAATAATACTAAATTTAATTCAGCACGAATGATTATTTCAAATTTGTATTTTGTAATTAAAATTAATTGTAGTAAATTATTATTTCTTAATTAAACAAAAAATGTAGTTATTTAATTAAGAGATAAAAAATCATATTAAAATTAAATATTTTTCATGAGTGTATCTCAAGCAACAAGCAGTATCACAACATTCTTGCTTGAATGCTCGTGCGAGACTGACTTTCTTGTGTTTTTTTTAAATTATTTCAAGAGCATAACAAAAGAGATAAAAAACACGCAAGCTTCTTTTTCCTTTGTCTTCCCTCCCGCATCATGAAACACTTTTAAAAAATATTTCAGTTTTCATTGACATGCGCTTTCTATATGTTGTATATTCTTTGCTAATAGTCATTACAATGCTTAATATACATGTTTGTGTATGTATTTATGTATATTCTTAACAGATATGTTTTAGTTTTTAAAAATAAACAACTACAATTCCATATCTATTTATTTTTGTACAGACTGCATATACAAAGAACAACAACAACAACACTGTTATTCATCATATTACTGCTGTTGATAACTACACTACTTGTCTATACAAAAAACAAAAAACGTCACTAATAGTCATTACAATGCTTAATATACATGTTTGTTGGTGTATTTATATTCTTAACAGATTTGTTTTTGGGCCATAACTCTGTTGATTATGAACGAATTTGGTTTATTAAAAAAACCGAAATTTTATAAAAATATTTATGACTGATCTATATAAAAATAAAAATCTGTAGCTTGAACAAGGGCTTCAAAAATAAAAAATTCGTTTTCCCCGATATCTCAGTTATTACTGAACCGATTTATTTAATTTTTTCAGAACAAAAATTCAGAAAATAATTTTCGAGCCCCCTTTAAAAATTCGAAGTCCCTGGTATATGCAGAGGCTTCAGAAACTAAAAAACCGGTTTTTAAAGCATATCTCCACCATTTATAAACCGATCTTCCTGATTCAAAAAACCGAAATTTTATAAAAATATTTGTGACCGATCTGTATAAAAATAAAAATCTATAGCTTAAACCAAGGCTTCAAAAAATAAAAAATGCGTTTTGTCCGATATCTCAGTTATTACTGAACCGATTTATTTCATTATTTCAGAACAAAAATTCAGAAAAAAATGTCCGAGAATTCTTTGTAAAAACGAAGTCCGTAGTGTATACAGAGGCTTCAGAAACTGGAAAACCGGTTTTTTGAACATATCTCCGCATTGTATGAACCTATCTTGCTGAATTCCAATAGCAAAATTCTCGAAAGCATTTCCGATCGTTTGACATACATATTATATATGTCAGTTATCGGTGGGCTTCATAAACGCCATTTCAACCGACACACGGACGGACGGACGGACGGACATGGTCCAATCGTCATCGCTTCTTACAAGGATTCCGAAAATATAAACTTTTTTGCTCTCCGACGAAAATTGTGGAAATTACAAACGGAATGACAAACTTATATATACCCTTTACACCTGTGGTGAAGGGTATAAAAAGTAACGAAATTGTAAAAACACTTTGGAATTTTAAAAAATTTTAAAATTAAAGAATATATTTAATTGATTTTTAGTTTAATTTGCATAAATATGTAATTTTTATTTATAATTTTAAATTATTTTTGCTACATTCATAAATAAGACAACTTCGAAAAATGGCTGCCACCATTGAATTCAGCGTACTCGAATTAGATTTACCAGTGGAGTGCCCAGCTTGTTAAAATTTGTGCCTAGTACAGTGTTGTTTTAAAAACAAATTAAAAAATTCTTTAAGACTTTGTTTTCAATTTCATAAATATCCAAAAAGCGGAACAATTTAATGGAATCGATATTTTTTGAGAACTAGTGTAATGTATTTTAAAATATGTATATTTACGAGCAAAAAAAAAAAAAAATATATTCAAGAATGTTTATTTAAATTTTTTTATTATTTTTCTTTAATAAGGAGTGCGATCGAAAAAATCTTAACACACGTTTTGCCTCATAACTTTTTTCGGAATCAATATTAAAAACTTTTTTTGATCTAGTTATCATAGAAAAATACGTCAGTTATTATTTTTAATAATCATGTTGATTTGTCGTGATTTTCATCAAAATGAGTGACGAAAAAGATGTACGTGCTACAAATTATTAAAAAATTTCAAAAAAAATCCAAATAGGCCCTACAAATAATTGGCCACATAATTAAATTTCTGCTGTCAAACTGTTTCTAATGTTATTATAATAATAATATCAGGAAAATTTGATCAATTGATAGAAAATGCGGTTCGTGAAGAAAAAAGGTCCACATGATATTGGGAAGGCCAGAAAATTGAAAAAATATTGAAAGGAACTCCAAACACATCTGGTAAAAAAGCAGCTCAGTTAGCTCAGTGCTTTGACTATTTGGTGCGAAAATTTAAAGCTAATGCAGAGTTGATAACATATAAAGCCTAAAAAGTTCCAAACAGCAAAAAAAAAAAAAATCGTACGAAATTCTTGGTATAACAAGCTTTTGGCAGTTGCGGCAAAACAGGAAAGTCATTTGATACATTCGGATCTATTAATACCAAAATATACATCAAGGATTATTTGCAAAAAGGACTTCTTCTTTTCATAAGAGAGCACAACGTATCTACACATTTTTGGCCCGATTTGGTATCATGTCACTACGTAAAAAAGCTCTGGAGTGGTACCAAAACAATAACATAGTTTTTGTACCAAGAGAGGTCAATTTTCAAAATTGTCCATAGCCTAGACCAGTGGAGAGATATTGAGTTCTTGTGGAAAATATCGAAGATTTTAAAACTATCAAATCTCTAACGGAAGGGTTGCCAAAAATGGTCCACTAGTTCATAATTAGTGATTAATAGGGTGATCGATTATTCGACTTTTTTGAGAAACCGGTTTTCGAATAGTTCGAATAGTTGGTATTTTAAAAAAACCGGTTGCACATTTTGAAATTCAGAAAAAACCGGTTAACCGGTTTTTTGTAGAAGTTAATATTTATATCAAAAGACTACATTTCTTTAAAAAAATCAATTCTTATAATTAAGTTAAAATTTATTAAATACAAGCGTAAAAGCCTAACAATGTCAGGAAAAATAATATAATAATGAAAATATGCACAAACAAATCCGAAAATTAAAAGAAACAAATATGAACAACATTTAGACACCTTCCTCTCCCTAATCGAAGTCAATTATTTGAAGCCGTTCAAATTTATTGGAATTATATTGATTAAAGTTTTAAATTCGTAAACCTTTCAAAATAAAAAAATCGTGATAAATGCGCTCCCTGGCCGAAATACAGAATCAGTTTTTTATAGGATTTGGAGAGCAAACAATAAGTATAGCAACTCAAAAGTTCTTAATACCAAAACAGACTTTTTGGTCCCTGATAGAAACATCTGGCACTGTTAGAATTTGTTGAACGAATAGTTTTATAAGTATGTCGATTTTTAGTTTCTTACGTCGTCTGGGAGCTTCAGAAAGCTCTGGAAAGGAAACATTGCTTAGGAAAGATATATTTAAATCCATATACAATATAGATCCACGTATTTTCGCTCCCTGATAGAGCTTTCAAAATCTGGCTCCGTTAGGATTTGT